>CAUYWW010000148.1:499965-3193465 GCA_963576845.1 Megachile leachella | reverse complement strand
TATCGCTAGAACTATAAAAATTATACTTACTACTCCAGATATTACCAATATAACATCCATTATTACCCATATAATGCAGTTATTATCGCTAGAACTGTAATAAATACACTTATTACTCTTATTATCATCAATATAACATGCACTATTAGCCATATATTACTTTTATTATCGCTAGAACTATAAAAATTATACTTACTACTCCAGATATTACCAATATAACATCCATTATTACCCATATAATGCAGTTTTTATCGCTAGAACTGTAATAAATACACTTATTACTTTTATTATCATCAATATAACATGCACTATTAGCCATATATTACTTTTATTATCGCTAGAACTATAAAAATTATACTTACTACTCCAGATATTACCAATATAACATCCATTATTACCCATATAATGCAGTTTTTATCGCTAGAACTGTAATAAATACACTTATTACTTTTATTATCATCAATATAACATGCATTATTACCCATATTATGCAGCTATTATTGATAGAACTACAATAAATATACTTATTACTTTTATTATTATCAATATAACATGCATTATTACCTATATTATGCAGTTATTATCGCTAGAACTATAATAAATATACTTATTACTCCCGATATTATCAATATAACATCCATTATTACCCATGTTATGCAGTTATTATTGATAGAACTATAATAAATATACTTATTACTTTTATTATTATCAATATAACATGCACTATTACCTATATTATGCAGTTATTATCGCTAGAACTATAATAAATATACTTATTACTCCCGATATTATCAATATAACATCCATTATTACCCATATAATGCAGTTATTATCGCTAGAACTGTAATAATTATACTTATTACTTATATTATTATCAATATAACATGCATTATTACCCATATTATGCAGTTATTATCGCTAGAACTATAATAAATATACGTATTACTTTTGTTATCATCAATATAACATGCATTATTACCCATATTATGCAGTTATTATCGATAGAACTGTAATAAATATACTAATTACTGTTATTATTATCAACATAACATGCATTATTACCGATATTATGCAATTATTATCGCTAGAACTATAATAAAAATACTTATTACTCCCGATATTATCAACATAACATCCATTATTACCCATATAATGCAGTTATTATCGCTAGAACTGTAATAATTATACTTATTACTTATATTATTATCAATATGACATGCATTATTACCCATATTATGCAGTTATTATCGCTAGAACTATAATAAATATTCTTATTACTCCCGATATTATCAATATAACATCCATTATTACCCATACAATGCAGTTATTATCGCTAGAACTGTAATAATTATACTTACTACCTATATTATTATCAATATCACATGCATTATTACCCATATTATGCAGTTATTATCGCTAGAACCATAATAAATCTACTTATTACTTCTATTATTATCAATATAACATGCATTATTACCCATATAATGCAGTTATTATCGCTAGAACTATAGTAAATATACTTATTACTCCCGATATTATCAATATAACATCCATTATTACCCATATTATGCTGTTATAATTGATAGAACTATAATAAATATGCTTATTACTTTTATTATTATCAATATAACATGCACTATTACCTATATTATGCAGTTATTATCGCTAGAACTATAATAAATATACTTATTACTCCCGATATTATCAATAAAACATCCATTATTACCCATATAATGCAGTTATTATCGCTAGAACTGTAATAATTATACTTATTACTTATATTATCATCAATATAACATGCATTATTACCCACATTATGCAGTTATTATCGATAGAATTATAATAAATATACTTATTACTCTTATTATTATCAATATAACATGCACTATTAGCCATATATTACTTTTATTATCGCTAGAACTATAAAAATTATACTTACTACTCCAGATATTACCAATATAACATCCATTATTACCCATATAATGCAGTTATTATCGCTAAAACCATAATAAATCTACTTATTACTTCTATTATTATCAATATAACATGCATTATTACCCATATAATGCAGTTATTATCGCTAGAACTATAGTAAATATACTTATTACTCCCGATATTATCAATATAACATCCATTATTACCCATATTATGCAGTTATTATCGCTAGAACTGTAATAATTATACTTATTACTTATATTATCATCAATATAACATGCATTATTACCCACATTATGCAGTTATTATCGATAGAATTATAATAAATATACTTATTACTCTTATTATTATCAATATAACATGCACTATTAGCCATATATTACTTTTATTATCGCTAGAACTATAAAAATTATACTTACTACTCCAGATATTACCAATATAACATCCATTATTACCCATATAATGCAGTTATTATCGCTAAAACCATAATAAATCTACTTATTACTTCTATTATTATCAATATAACATGCATTATTACCCATATAATGCAGTTATTATCGCTAGAACTATAGTAAATATACTTATTACTCCCGATATTATCAATATAACATCCATTATTACCCATATTATGCAGTTATTATTAATAGAACTATAATAAATATGCTTATTACTTCTATTATTATCAATATAACATGCATTATTACCCATATAATGCAGTTATTATCGCTAGAACTATAGTAAATATACTTATTACTCCCGATATTATCAATATAACATCCATTATTACCCATATAATGCAGTTATTATCGCTAGAACTGTAATAATTATACTTATTACTTATATTATCATCAATATAACATGCATTATTACCCATATAATGCAGTTATTATCGCTAGAACTGTAATAATTATACTTATTACTTATATTATCATCAATATAACATGCATTATTACCCATATTATGCAGTTATTATCGATAGAATTATAATAAATATACTTATTACTCTTATTATTATCAATATAACATGCACTATTAGCCATATATTACTTTTATTATCGCTAGAACTATAAAAATTATACTTACTACTCCAGATATTACCAATATAACATCCATTATTACCCATATAATGCAGTTATTATCGCTAGAACTGTAATAAATACACTTATTACTCTTATTATCATCAATATAACATGCACTATTAGCCATATATTACTTTTATTATCGCTAGAACTATAAAAATTATACTTACTACTCCAGATATTACCAATATAACATCCATTATTACCCATATAATGCAGTTTTTATCGCTAGAACTGTAATAAATACACTTATTACTTTTATTATCATCAATATAACATGCATTATTACCCATATTATGCAGTTATTATTGATAGAACTACAATAAATATACTAATTACTGTTATTATTATCAACATAACATGCATTATTACCCATATTATGCAGTTATTAGCGCTAGAACTATAATAAATATACTTATTACTCCCGATATTATCAATATAACATCCATTATTACCCATATAATGCAGTTATTATCGCTAGAACTGTAATAATTATACTTATTACTTATATTATTATCAATATAACATGCATTATTACCCATATTATGCAGTTATTAGCGCTAGAACTATAATAAATATACTTATTACTCCCGATATTATCAATATAACATCCATTATTACCCATATAATGCAGTTATTATCGCTAGAACTATAATAAATATACTTATTACTCCCGATATTATCAATATAACATCCATTATTGCCCATATAATGCAGTTATTATCGCTAGAACTGTAATAATTATACTTATTACTTATATTATTATCAATATAACATGCATTATTACCCATATTATGCAGTTATTATCGATAGAACTGTAATAAATATACTTTTTACTTTTATTATTATCAATATAACATGCACTATTAGCCATATTTTACTATTATTATCGCTAGAACTATAATAATTATACTTATTACTCCCAATATTATCTATATAACATGCATTTTTACCCATATAATGTAGTTATTATCGCTAGAACTATAATAAAAATACTTATTACTCCCGATATTATCAACATAACATCCATTATTACCCATATAATGCAGTTATTATCGCTAGAACTGTAATAATTATACTTATTACTTATATTATTATCAATATAACATGCATTATTACCCATATAATGCAGTTATTATCGCTAGAACTATAGTAAATATACTTATTACTCCCGATATTATCAATATAACATCCATTATTACCCATATAATGCAGTTATTATCGCTAGAACTGTAATAATTATACTTATTACTTATATTATCATCAATATAAAATGCATTATTACCCATATAATGCAGTTATTATCGCTAGAACTGTAATAATTATACTTATTACTTATATTATCATCAATATAACATGCATTATTACCCATATTATGCAGTTATTATCGCTAGAACTGTAATAATTATACTTATTACTTATATTATCATCAATATAACATGCATTATTACCCATATTATGCAGTTATTATCGATAGAATTATAATAAATATACTTATTACTCTTATTATTATCAATATAACATGCACTATTAGCCATATATTACTTTTATTATCGCTAGAACTATAAAAATTATACTTACTACTCCAGATATTACCAATATAACATCCATTATTACCCATATAATGCAGTTATTATCGCTAGAACTGTAATAAATACACTTATTACTCTTATTATCATCAATATAACATGCACTATTAGCCATATATTACTTTTATTATCGCTAGAACTATAAAAATTATACTTACTACTCCAGATATTACCAATATAACATCCATTATTGCCCATATAATGCAGTTTTTATCGCTAGAACTGTAATAAATACACTTATTACTTTTATTATCATCAATATAACATGCATTATTACCCATATTATGCAGTTATTATTGATAGAACTACAATAAATATACTAATTACTGTTATTATTATCAACATAACATGCATTATTACCCATATTATGCAGTTATTAGCGCTAGAACTATAATAAATATACTTATTACTCCCGATATTATCAATATAACATCCATTATTACCCATATAATGCAGTTATTATCGCTAGAACTGTAATAATTATACTTATTACTTATATTATTATCAATATAACATGCATTATTACCCATATTATGCAGTTATTAGCGCTAGAACTATAATAAATATACTTATTACTCCCGATATTATCAATATAACATCCATTATTACCCATATAATGCAGTTATTATCGCTAGAACTATAATAAATATACTTATTACTCCCGATATTATCAATATAACATCCATTATTGCCCATATAATGCAGTTATTATCGCTAGAACTGTAATAATTATACTTATTACTTATATTATTATCAATATAACATGCATTATTACCCATATTATGCAGTTATTATCGATAGAACTGTAATAAATATACTTTTTACTTTTATTATTATCAATATAACATGCACTATTAGCCATATTTTACTATTATTATCGCTAGAACTATAATAATTATACTTATTACTCCCAATATTATCTATATAACATGCATTTTTACCCATATAATGTAGTTATTATCGCTAGAACTATAATAAAAATACTTATTACTCCCGATATTATCAACATAACATCCATTATTACCCATATAATGCAGTTATTATCGCTAGAACTGTAATAATTATACTTATTACTTATATTATTATCAATATAACATGCATTATTACCCATATAATGCAGTTATTATCGCTAGAACTATAGTAAATATACTTATTACTCCCGATATTATCAATATAACATCCATTATTACCCATATAATGCAGTTATTATCGCTAGAACTGTAATAATTATACTTATTACTTATATTATCATCAATATAAAATGCATTATTACCCATATAATGCAGTTATTATCGCTAGAACTGTAATAATTATACTTATTACTTATATTATCATCAATATAACATGCATTATTACCCATATTATGCAGTTATTATCGATAGAATTATAATAAATATACTTATTACTCTTATTATTATCAATATAACATGCACTATTAGCCATATATTACTTTTATTATCGCTAGAACTATAAAAATTATACTTACTACTCCAGATATTACCAATATAACATCCATTATTACCCATATAATGCAGTTATTATCGCTAGAACTGTAATAAATACACTTATTACTTTTATTATCATCAATATAACATGCATTATTACCCATATTATGCAGTTATTATTGATAGAACTACAATAAATATACTTATTACTTTTATTATTATCAATATAACATGCATTATTACCTATGTTATGCAGTTATTATCGCTAGAACTATAATAAATATACTTATTACTCCCGATATTATCAATATAACATCCATTATTACCCATGTTATGCAGTTATTATTGATAGAACTATAATAAATATACTTATTACTTTTATTATTATCAATATAACATGCACTATTACCTATATTATGCAGTTATTATCGCTAGAACTATAATAAATATACTTATTACTCCCGATATTATCAATATAACATCCATTATTACCCATATAATGCACTTATTATCGCTAGAACTGTAATAATTATACTTATTTCTTATATTATCATCAATATAACATGCATTATTACCCATATTATGCAGTTATTATCGCTAGAACTGTAATAAATATACTTATTACTTTTATTATCATCAATATAACATGCATTATTACCAATATAATGCAGTTATTATCGCTAGAACTGTAATAATTATACTTATTACTTATATTATTATCAATATAACATGCATTATTACCCATATTATGCAGTTATAATCGCTAGAACTATAATAAATATACTTATTACTCCCGATATTACCAATATAACATGCATTATTACCCATATAATGCAGTTATTATCGCTAGAACTGTAATAAATATACATATTACTTTTATTATCATCAATATAACATGCATTATTACCAATATAATGCAGTTATTATCGCTAGAACTGTAATAATTATACTTATTACTTATATTATTATCAATATAACATGCATTATTACCCATATTATGCAGTTATAATCGCTAGAACTATAATAAATATACTTATTACTCCCGATATTACCAATATAACATCCATTATTACCCATATAATGCAGTTATTATCGCTAGAACTGTAATAAATACACTTATTACTTATATTATCATCAACATAACATGCATTATTACCGATATTATGCAGTTATTATTGATAGAACTATAATAAATATACTTACTACTTTCATTATTATCAATATAACATGCATTATTACCTATATTATGCAGTTATTATCGCTAGAACTATAATAAATATACCTATTACTACCGATATTATCAATATAACATCCATTATTACCCATATAATGCAGTTATTATCGCTAGAACTGTAATAATTATACTTATTACTTATATTATCATCAATATAACACGCATTATTACCCATATTATGCAGTTATTATCGATAGAACTATAATAAATATACTTATTACTTTTATTATTATCAATATAACATGCACTATTAGCCATATATTACTTTTATTATCGCTAGAACTATAAAAATTATACTTACTACTCCAGATATTACCAATATAACATCCATTATTACCCATATAATGCAGTTATTATCGCTAGAACTGTAATAAATACACTTATTACTTTTATTATCATCAATATAACATGCATTATTACCCATATTATGCAGTTATTATTGATAGAACTACAATAAATATACTAATTACTGTTATTATTATCAACAAAATATGCATTATTACCTATATTATGCAATTATTATCGCTACAACTATAATAAAAATACTTATTACTCCCGATATTATCAACATAACATCCATTATTACCCATATAATGCAGTTATTATCGCTAGAACTGTAATAATTATACTTATTACTTATATTATTATCAATATAACATGCATTATTACCCATATTATGCAGTTATTAGCGCTAGAACTATAATAAATATACTTATTACTCCCGATATTATCAATATAACATCCATTATTACCCATATAATGCAGTTATTATCGCTAGAACTATAATAAATATACTTATTACTCCCGATATTATCAATATAACATCCATTATTGCCCATATAATGCAGTTATTATCGCTAGAACTGTAATAATTATACTTATTACTTATATTATTATCAATATAACATGCATTATTACCCATATTATGCAGTTATTATCGATAGAACTGTAATAAATATACTTTTTACTTTTATTATTATCAATATAACATGCACTATTAGCCATATTTTACTATTATTATCGCTAGAACTATAATAATTATACTTATTACTCCCAATATTATCTATATAACATGCATTTTTACCCATATAATGTAGTTATTATCGCTAGAACTATAATAAATATACGTATTACTTTTGTTATCATCAATATAACATGCATTATTACCCATATTATGCAGTTATTATCGATAGAACTGTAATAAATATACTTATTACTTTTATTATTATCAATATAACATGCATTATTACCAATATAATGCAGTTATTATCGCTAGAACTGTAATAATTATACTTATTACTTATATTATCATCAATATAACATGCATTATTACCCATATTATGCAGTTATTATCGATAGAATTATAATAAATATACTTATTACTTATATTATTATCAATATAACAGGCACTCTTAGCCATATTTTACTAGTATTATCGCAAGAACTGTAATGATTATCCTCATTACTCCCGATATTATCAATATAACATGCATTATTACCCATATAATGCAGTTATTATCGACAGAACTATAATACATATACTTATTACTTTTATTATTATCAATATAACATGCACTATTAGCCATATATTACTTTTATTATCGCTAGAACTATAAAAATTATACTTACTACTCCAGATATTATCAATGTAACATGCATTATTACCCATATAATGCAGTTATTATCGCTGGAACTGTAATAATTATACTTATTGCTTATATTATTATCAATATAACATGCATTATTACCCATATTATGCAGTTATAATCGCTAGAACTATAATAAATATTCTTACTACTTTTATTGTCATCAATATAACATGCATTAATACCCATATTATGCAGTTATTATCGATAGAACTGTAATAAATATACTTATTGCTTTTACTATTATCAATATAACATGCACTATTTGCCATATTTTACTATTATTATCGCTAGAACTATAATAATTATACTTATTACTCCCAATGTTATCAACATATCATGCATTATTACCCATATAATGCAGTTATTATCGCTAGAACTGTAATAATTATACTTATTACTTATATTATTATCAATATAACATGCATTATTACCCATATTATGCAGTTATTATCGCTAGAACTATAATAAATATACTTATTACTCCCGATATTATCAATATAACATGCATTATTACCCATATAATGCAGTTATTATCGCTGGAACTGTAATAATTATACTTATTACTTATATTATCATCAATATAACATGCATTATTACCCATATTATGCAGTTATTATCGATAGAACTGTAATAATTATACTTATTACTTATATTATCATCAATATAAAATGCATTATTACCCATATTATGCAGTTATTATCGATAGAACTATAATAAATATACTTATTACTTTTATTATTATCAATATAACATGCACTATTAGCCATATATTACTTTTATTATCGCTAAAACTATAAAAATTATACTTACTACTCCAGATATTACCAATATAACATCCATTATTACCCATATAATGCAGTTATTATCGCTAGAACTGTAATAATTATACTTATTACTTATATTATCATCAATATAACATGCATTATTACCGATATTATGCAGTTATTATTGATAGAACTATAATAAATATACTTATTACTTTTATTATTATCAATATAACATGCATTATTACCTATGTTATGCAGTTATTATCGCTAGAACTATAATAAATATACTTATTACTCCCGATATTATCAATATAACATCCATTATTACCCATATAATGCAGTTATTATCGCTAGAACTGTAATAATTATACTTATTACTTATATTATTATCAATATAACATGCATTATTACCCATATTATGCAGTTATTATCGCTAGAACTATAATAAATATACGTATTACTTTTGTTATCATCAATATAACATGCATTATTACCCATATTATGCAGTTATTATCGATAGAACTGTAATAAATATACTAATTACTGTTATTATTATCAACATAACATGCATTATTACCGATATTATGCAAATATTATCGCTAGAACTATAATAAAAATACTTATTACTCCCGATATTATCAACATAACATCCATTATTACCCATATAATGCAGTTATTATCGCTAGAACTGTAATAATTATACTTATTACTTATATTATTATCAATATAACATGCATTATTACCCATATTATGCAGTTATTATCGCTAGAACTATAATAAATATACTTATTACTCCCGATATTATCAATATAACATCCATTATTACCCATACAATGCAGTTATTATCGCTAGAACTGTAATAATTATACTTACTACCTATATTATTACCAATATCACATGCATTATTACCCATATTATGCAGTTATTATCGCTAGAACCATAATAAATCTACTTATTACTTCTATTATTATCAATATAACATGCATTATTACCCATATAATGCAGTTATTATCGCTAGAACTATAGTAAATATACTTATTACTTTTATTATCATCAATATAACATGCATTATTACCCATATTATGCAGTTATTATTGATAGAACTATAATAAATATACTTATTACTTTTATTATTATTAATATAACATGCATTATTACCCATATTATGCAGTTTTTATCGATAGAACTATAATAAATATTCTTATTGCTTTTATTATTATCAATATAACATGCATTATTACCCATATTATGCAGTTATAATCGATAGAGCTATAATAAATATACATATTACTTATATTATTAGCAATATAACGTGCATTATTGCCCATATTATGGAGTTATTATTGATAGAACTATAATAAATATACTTATTACTTTTATTATTATCAATATAACATGCATTATTACCCATATTATGCAGTTATAATCGATAGAGCTATAGTAAATATACTTATTACTTATATTATTAGCAATATAACGTGCATTATTACCCATATTATGGAGTTATTATCGATAGAAGTATAATAACTATACTTATTACTCTTATTATTATCAATATAACATGCACTCTTAGCCATATTTTACTATTATTATCGCTAGAACTATAATAATTATACTTATTACTCCCGATACTATCAATATAACATCCATTATTACCCATATAATGGAGTTGCTATCGCTAGAACTGTAATTATTATACTCATTACTTATATTATCATCAATATAACATGCATTATTACCCATATTATGCAGTTATTATCGCTGGAACTGTTATAAATATAGTTATTACTTTTATTATCATCAATATAACATGCATTATTACCCATATTAGGCAGTTATTATTGATAGAACTATAATAAATATACTTATTACTTTTATTATTATCAATATAACATGCATTATTACCCATATTATGCAGTTATTATCGCTAGAACTGTAATAGTTATACTTATTACTTATATTTTTATCAATATAACATGCATTATTACCCATATTATGCAGTTATAGTCGATAGAGCTATAATAAATATACTTATTACTTATATTATTAGCAATATAACGTGCATTATTACCCTTATTATGGAGTTATTATCGATAGAAGTATAATAACTATACTTATTACTCTTATTATTATCAATATAACATGCACTCTTAGCCATATTTTACTATTATTATCGCTAGAACTATAATAATTATACTTATTACTCCCGATACTATCAATATAACATCCATTATTACCCATATAATGGAGTTGCTATCGCTAGAACTGTAATTATTATACTCATTACTTATATTATCATCAATATAACCTCCATTATTACCCATATTATGCAGTTATTATCGCTGGAACTGTAATAAATATACTTATTACGTTTATTATCATCAATATAACATGCATTATTACCCATATTATGCAGTTATTATTGATAGAACTATAATAAATATACTTATTGCTTTTATTATTATCAATATAACATGCATTATTACCCATATTATGCAGTTATAATCGAGAGAACTGTAATAATTATACTTATTACTTATATTATCATCAATATAACATACATTATTACCCATATTATGCAGTTATTATCGCTAAAACTGTAATAATTACACTTATTACTCCCGATATTATCAATATAACATGCATTATTACCCATATAATGCAGTTATTATCGCTAGAACTGTAATAAATGTACTTATTACTTTTATTATTATCGATATAACATGCATTATTACCCATATTATGCAGTTATTATTGATAGAACTATAATAAATATACTTATTACTTTTATTATTATTAATATAACATGCATTATTACCCATATTATGCAGTTTTTATCGATAGAACTATAATAAATATTCTTATTGCTTTTATTATTATCAATATAACATGCATTATTACCCATATTATGCAGTTATAATCGATAGAGCTATAATAAATATACATATTACTTATATTATTAGCAATATAACGTGCATTATTACCCATATTATGGAGTTATTATTGATAGAACTATAATAAATATACTTATTACTTTTATTATTATCAATATAACATGCATTATTACCCATATTATGCAGTTATAATCGATAGAGCTATAGTAAATATACTTATTACTTATATTATTAGCAATATAACGTGCATTATTACCCATATTATGGAGTTATTATCGATAGAAGTATAATAACTATACTTATTACTCTTATTATTATCAATATAACATGCACTCTTAGCCATATTTTACTATTATTATCGCTAGAACTATAATAATTATACTTATTACTCCCGATACTATCAATATAACATCCATTATTACCCATATAATGGAGTTGCTATCGCTAGAACTGTAATTATTATACTCATTACTTATATTATCATCAATATAACATGCATTATTACCCATATTATGCAGTTATTATCGCTGGAACTGTAATAAATATAGTTATTACTTTTATTATCATCAATATAACATGCATTATTACCCATATTAGGCAGTTATTATTGATAGAACTATAATAAATATACTTATTACTTTTATTATTATCAATATAACCTCCATTATTACCCATATTATGCAGTTATTATCGCTGGAACTGTAATAAATATACTTATTACGTTTATTATCATCAATATAACATGCATTATTACCCATATTATGCAGTTATTATTGATAGAACTATAATAAATATACTTATTGCTTCTATTATTATCAATATAACATGCATTATTACCCATATTATGCAGTTATAATCGAGAGAACTGTAATAATTATACTTATTACTTATATTATCATCAATATAACATACATTATTACCCATATTATGCAGTTATTATCGCTAAAACTGTAATAATTACACTTATTACTCCCGATATTATCAATATAACATGCATTATTACCCATATAATGCAGTTATTATCGCTAGAACTGTAATAAATGTACTTATTACTTTTATTATTATCGATATAACATGCATTATTACCCATATTATGCAGTTATAATCGATAGAGCTATAAGAAATATACTTATTACTTATATTATTAGCAATATAACGTGCATTATTACCCATATTATGGAGTTATTATCGATAGAAGTATAATAACTATACTTATTACTTTTATTATTATCAATATAACATGCACCCTTAGCCATATTTTACTATTATTATCGCTAGAACTATAATAATTATACTTATTACTCCCAATATTATCAATATGGCATGCATTATTACCCATATAATGCAGTTATTATCGCTAGAACTGTAATAATTAAACTTATTACTTTTATTATTATCAATATAACATGCACTCTTAGCCATATTTTACTAGTATTATCGCTAAAACTGTAATAATTATACTTATTACTCCTGATATTATCAATATAGCATGCATCATTACCCATACAATGCAGTTATTATCGCTAGAACTGTAATATTTAAACTTATTACTTATATTATTAGCAATATAAGGTGCATTATTACCCATATAATGCAGTTATTATCGCTAGAAGTATAATAACTATATTTATTACTTTTATTATTATCAATATAACATGCACTCTTAGCCATATTTTACTAGTATTATCGCTAAAACTGTAATAATTATACTTATTACTCCCGATATTATCAATGTAACATGCATTATTACCCATATAATGCAGTTATTATCGCTAGAACTGTAATAATTATACTTATTACTTATATTGTTAGCAATATAACGTGCATTATTACCCATATAATGCAGTTATTATCGCTAGAACTGTAATAATTGTACTTATTACTTTTATTATCATTAATATAACATGCATTATTACCCATATTATGCAGTTATTATCGATAGAACTGTAATAAATATACTTATTACTTTTATTATTATGAATATAACATGCACTATTAGACATATTTTACTATTATTATCGCTAGAACTATAATAATTATACTTATCACTCCCGATATTATCAATATAACATGCATTATTACCCATATAATGCAGTTATTATCGCTAGAACTGTAATAATTATACTTATTACTTATATTATTATCAATATAACATGCATTATTACCCATATTATGCAGTTATAATCGAGAGAACTGTAATAATTATACGTATTACTTATATTATCATCAATATAACATGCATTATTACCCATATTATGCAGTTATTATCGCTAGAATTGTAATAAATACACTTATTACTTTTATTATCATCAATATAACATGCATTATTACCCATATTATGCAGTCATTATTGATAGAACTATAATAAATATACTTATTACTTTTATTATTATCAATATAACATGCATTATTACCCATATTATGCAGTTATAATCGCTAGAACTATAATAAATATACTTAGTACTTTTATTATCATCATTATAACATGCATTATTACCGATATTATGCAGTTATTATCTCTAGAATTGTAATAAATACACTTATTACTTTTATTATCATCAATATAACATGCATTATTACCCATATTATGCAGTTATTATCGGTAGAACTATAATAAATATACTTATTACTTTTATTATCATCAATATAACATGCATTATTACACATATTATGCAGTTATTATTGATTGAATTATAATAAATATACGTATTACTTTTATTATTATCAATATAACAAGCATTATTACCCATATTATGCAGTTTTTATCGATAGAACTATAATAAATATACTTATTACTTTTATTATTATCAATATAACATGCACTATTAGCCATATTTTACTATTATTATCGCTAGAACAATAATAATTATACTTATTACTCCCGATATTATCAATATAGCATGCATCATTACCCATATAATGCAGTTATTATCGCTAGAACTGTAATAATTATACTCATTACTTATATTATCATCAATATAACATGCATTATTACCCATATTATGCAGTTATTATCGCTAGAACTGTAATAAATATACTTATTACTTTTATTATCATCAATATAACATGCATTATTACACATATTATGCAGTTATTATTGATAGAACTATAATAAATATACTTATTGCTTTTATTATTATCAATATAACATGCATTATTACCCATATTATGCAGTTATAATCGAGAGAACTGTAATAATTATACTTATTACTTATATTATCATCAATATAACATACATTATTACCCATATTATGCAGTTATTATCGCTAAAACTGTAATAATTATACTTATTACTCCCGATATTATCAATATAACATGCATTATTACCCATATAATGCAGTTATTATCGCTAGAACTGTAATAATTATACTTATTACTTATATTATTAGCAATATAACGTGCATTATTACCCATATTATGCAGTTATTATCGCTAGAACTGTAATAATTATACTTATTACTTTTATTATCATCAATGTAACATGCATTATTACCCATATTATGCAGTTATTATTGATAGAACTGTAATAAATATACTTATTACTTTTATTATTATCAATATAACATGCATTATTAACCATATTATGCAGTTATAATCGAGAGAACTGTAATAATTATACTTATTACTTATATTATCATCAATATAACATGCATTATTACCCATATTATGCAATTATTATCGCTAGAACTGTAATAATTATACTTATTACTTTTATTATCATCAATATAACATGCATTATTACCCATATTATGCAGTTATTAATGATAGAACTGTAATAAATATACTTATTACTTTTATTATTATCAATATAACATGCATTATTACCCATATTTTGCAGTTATTATCGATAGAACTATAATAAATGTACTTATTACTTATATTATCATCAATATAACATGCATTATTACCCATATTATTCAGTTATTATCGCTAGAACTGTAATAAATATACTTATTACTTTTATTATCATCAATATAACATGCATTATTACCCATATTTTGCAGTTATTATCGATAGAACTATAATAAATGTACTTATTACTTATTTTATTAACAATATAACGTGCATCATTACCCATATTATGCAGTTATTATCAATAGAAGTATAATAAATATACTTATTACTTTTATTATTATCAATATAACGTGTATTATTACCCATATTATGCAGTTATAATCGATAGAAGTATAATAACTATACTTATTACTTTTATTAGTATCAATATAACATGCACTCTTAGCCATATTTTACTAGTATTATCGCTAAAACTGTAATAATTATACTTATTACTCCCGATATTATCAATATAACATCCATTATTACCCATATAATGGAGTTGCTATCGCTAGAACTGTAATTATTATACTCATTACTTATATTATCATCAATATGACATGCATTATTACCCATATTTTGCAGTTATTATCGATAGAACTATAATAAATGTACTTATTACTTTTATTATTATCAATATAACATGCATTATTACCCATATTATGCAGTTATTATCGCTGGAACTGTAATAAATATACTTATTACTTTTATTATCATCAATATAACATGCATTATTACCCATATTATGCAGTTATTATTGATAGAACTATAATAAATATACTTATTACTTTTATTATTATCAATATAACATGCATTATTACCCATATTATGCAGTTATAATCGATAGAGCTATAATAAATATACTTATTACTTATATTATTAGCAATATAACGTGCATTATTACCCATATTATGGAGTTATTATCGATAGAAGTATAATAACTATACTTATTACTCTTATTATTATCAATATAACATGCACTCTTAGCCATATTTTACTATTATTATCGCTAGAACTATAATAATTATACTTATTACTCCCGATACTATCAATATAACATCCACTATTACCCATATAATGGAGTTGCTATCGCTAGAACTGTAATTATTATACTCATTACTTATATTATCATCAATATAACATGCATTATTACCCATATTATGCAGTTATTATCGCTGGAACTGTAATAAATATACTTATTACTTTTATTATCATCAATATAACATGCATTATTACCCATATTATGCAGTTATTATTGATAGAACTATAATAAATATACTTATTACTTTTATTATTATCAATATAACATGCACTATTACCCATATTATGTAGTTTTTATCGATAGAACTATAATAAATATACTTATTACTTTTATTATTATCAATATAACATGCATTATTACCCATATTATGCAGTTATTATCGCTAGAACTGTAATAGTTATACTTATTACTTATATTTTTATCAATATAACATGCATTATTACCCATATTATGCAGTTATAGTCGATAGAGCTATAATAAATATACTTATTACTTATATTATTAGCAATATAACGTGCATTATTACCCATATTATGGAGTTATTATCGATAGAAGTATAATAACTATACTTATTACTCTTATTATTATCAATATAACATGCACTCTTAGCCATATTTTACTATTATTATCGCTAGAACTATAATAATTATACTTATTACTCCCGATACTATCAATATAACATCCATTATTACCCATATAATGGAGTTGCTATCGCTAGAACTGTAATTATTATACTCATTACTTATATTATCATCAATATAACCTGCATTATTACCCATATTATGCAGTTATTATCGCTGGAACTGTAATAAATATACTTATTACGTTTATTATCATCAATATAACATGCATTATTACCCATATTATGCAGTTATTATTGATAGAACTATAATAAATATACTTATTGCTTTTATTATTATCAATATAACATGCATTATTACCCATATTATGCAGTTATAATCGAGAGAACTGTAATAATTATACTTATTACTTATATTATCATCAATATAACATACATTATTACCCATATTATGCAGTTATTATCGCTAAAACTGTAATAATTACACTTATTACTCCCGATATTATCAATATAACATGCATTATTACCCATATAATGCAGTTATTATCGCTAGAACTGTAATAAATGTACTTATTACTTTTATTATTATCGATATAACATGCATTATTACCCATATTATGCAGTTATAATCGATAGAGCTAAAATAAATATACTTATTACTTATATTATTAGCAATATAACGTGCATTATTACCCATATTATGGAGTTATTATCGATAGAAGTATAATAACTATACTTATTACTTTTATTATTATCAATATAACATGCACCCTTAGCCATATTTTACTATTATTATCGCTAGAACTATAATAATTATACTTATTACTCCCAATATTATCAATATGGCATGCATTATTACCCATATAATGCAGTTATTATCGCTAGAACTGTAATAATTAAACTTATTACTTTTATTATTATCAATATAACATGCACTATTAGCCATATTTTACTATTATTATCGCTAGAACTGTAATAATTATACTTATTACTCCCGATATTATCAATATAACATGCATTATTACCCATATAATGCAGTTATAATCGCTAGAACTGTAATAATTATACTTATTACTTATATTATTAGCAATATAACGTGCATTATTACCCATATTATGCAGTTATTATCGCTAGAACTGTAATAATTATACCTATTACTTATATTATTATCAATATAACATGCATTATTACCCATATTATGCAGTTATAATCGATAGAGCTATAATAAATATACTTATTACTTATATTATTAGCAATATAACGTGCATTATTACCCATATTATGCAGTTATTATCGATAGGACTGTAATAATTATACTCATTACTTATATTATCATCAATATAACATGCATTATTACCAATATTATGCAGTTATTATCGCTAAAACTGTAATAATTATACTTATTACTCCCGATATTATCAATATAACATGCATTATTACCCACATAATGCAGTTATTATCGCTAGAACTGTAATAAATGTACTTATTACTTTTATTATTATCGATATAACATGCATTATTACCCATATTATGCAGTTATAATCGATAGAGCTATAATAAATATACTTATTACTTATATTATTAGCAATATAACGTGCATTATTACCCATATTATGGAGTTATTATCGATAGAAGTATAATAACTATACCTATTACTTTTATTATTATCAATATAACATGCACCCTTAGCCATATTTTACTATTATTATCGCTAGAACTATAATAATTATACTTATTACTCCCAATATTATCAATATGGCATGCATTATTACCCATATAATGCAGTTATTATCGCTAGAACTGTAATAATTAAACTTATTACTTTTATTATTATCAATATAACATGCACTCTTAGCCATATTTTACTAGTATTATCGCTAAAACTGTAATAATTATACTTATTACTCCTGATATTATCAATATAGCATGCATCATTACCCATACAATGCAGTTATTATCGCTAGAACTGTAATATTTAAACTTATTACTTATATTATTAGCAATATAAGGTGCATTATTACCCATATAATGCAGTTATTATCGCTAGAAGTATAATAACTATATTTATTACTTTTATTATTATCAATATAACATGCACTCTTAGCCATATTTTACTAGTATTATCGCTAAAACTGTAATAATTATACTTATTACTCCCGATATTATCAATGTAACATGCATTATTACCCATATAATGCAGTTATTATCGCTAGAACTGTAATAATTATACTTATTACTTATAATTGTTAGCAATATAACGTGCATTATTACCCATATAATGCAGTTATTATCGCTAGAACTGTAATAATTGTACTTATTACTTTTATTATCATTAATATAACATGCATTATTACTTATATTATGCAGTTATTATCGATAGAACTGTAATAAATATACTTATTACTTTTATTATTATGAATATAACATGCACTATTAGACATATTTTACTATTATTATCGCTAGAACTATAATAAATATACTTATTACTTTTATTATTATCAATATAACATGCACTATTAGCCATATTTTACTATTAATATCGCTAGAACTATAATAATTATACTTATCACTCCCGATATTATCAATATAACATGCATTATTACCCATATAATGCAGTTATTATCGCTAGAACTGTAATAATTATACTTATTACTTATATTATTATCAATATAACATGCATTATTACCCATATTATGCAGTTATAATCGAGAGAACTGTAATAATTATACGTATTACTTATATTATCATCAATATAACATGCATTGTTACCCATATTATGCAGTTATTATCGCTAGAATTGTAATAAATACACTTATTACTTTTATTATCATCAATATAACATGCATTATTACCCATATTATGCAGTCATTATTGATAGAACTATAATAAATATACTTATTACTTTTATTATTATCAATATAACATGCATTATTACCCATATTATGCAGTTATAATCGCTAGAACTATAATAAATATACTTAGTACTTTTATTATCATCATTATAACATGCATTATTACCGATATTATGCAGTTATTATCTCTAGAATTGTAATAAATACACTTATTACTTTTATTATCATCAATATAACATGCATTATTACCCATATTATGCAGTTATTATCGGTAGAACTATAATAAATATACTTATTACTTTTATTATCATCAATATAACATGCATTATTACACATATTATGCAGTTATTATTGATTGAATTATAATAAATATACGTATTACTTTTATTATTATCAATATAACATGCATTATTACCCATATTATGCAGTTTTTATCGATAGAACTATAATAAATATACTTATTACTTTTATTATTATCAATATAACATGCATTATTACCCATATTATGCAGTTATAATCGAGAGAACTGTAATAATTATACTTATTACTTATATTATCATCAATATAACATACATTATTACCCATATTATGCAGTTATTATCGCTAAAACTGTAATAATTATACTTATTACTCCCGATATTATCAATATAACATGCATTATTACCCATATAATGCAGTTATTATCGCTAGTACTGTAATAATTATACTTATTACTTATATTATTAGCAATATAACGTGCATTATTACCCATATTATGCAGTTATTATCGCTAGAACTGTAATAATTATACTTATTACTTTTATTATCATCAATGTAACATGCATTATTACCCATATTATGCAGTTATTATTGATAGAACTGTAATAAATATACTTATTACTTTTATTATTATCAATACAACATGCATTATTACCCATATTATGCAGTTATAATCGAGAGAACTGTAATAATTATACTTATTACTTATATTATCATCAATATAACATGCATTATTACCCATATTATGCAATTATTATCGCTAGAACTGTAATAATTATACTTATTACTTTTATTATCATCAATATAACATGCATTATTACCCATATTATGCAGTTATAATCGATAGAGCTATAATAAATATACTTATTACTTATATTATTATCAATATAACATGCATTATTACCCATATTTTGCAGTTATTATCGATAGAACTATAATAAATGTACTTATTACTTTTATTATTATCGATATAACATGCATTATTACCCATATTATGCAGTTATAATCGATAGAGCTATAATAAATATACTTATTACTTATATTATTAGCAATATAACGTGCATTATTACCCATATTATGGAGTTATTATCGATCGAAGTATAATAACTATACTTATTACTTTTATTTTTATCAATATAACATGCACTCTTAGCCATATTTTACTATTATTATCGCTAGAACTATAATAATTATACTTATTACTCCCGATATTATCAATATAGCATGCATTATTACCCATATAATGCAGTTATTATCGCTAGAACTGTAATAATTAAACTTATTACTTTTATTATTATCAATATAACATGCACTATTAGCCATATTTTACTATTATTATCGCTAGAACTGTAATAATTATACTTATTACTCCCGATATTATCAATATAACATGCATTATTACCCATATAATGCAGTTATAATCGCTAGAACTGTAATAATTATACTTATTACTTATATTATTAGCAATATAACGTGCATTATTACCCATATTATGCAGTTATTATCGCTAGAACTGTAATAATTATACCTATTACTTATATTATTATCAATATAACATGCATTATTACCCATATTATGCAGTTATAATCGATAGAGCTATAATAAATATACTTATTACTTATATTATTAGCAATATAACGTGCATTATTACCCATATTATGCAGTTATTATCGATAGGACTGTAATAATTATACTCATTACTTATATTATCATCAATATAACATGCATTATTACCAATATTATGCAGTTATTATCGCTAAAACTGTAATAATTATACTTATTACTCCCGATATTATCAATATAACATGCATTATTACCCATATAATGCAGTTATTATCGCTAGAACTGTAATAAATGTACTTATTACTTTTATTATTATCGATATAACATGCATTATTACCCATATTATGCAGTTATAATCGATAGAGCTATAATAAATATACTTATTACTTATATTATTAGCAATATAACGTGCATTATTACCCATATTATGCAGTTATTAATGATAGAACTGTAATAACTATACTTATTACTTTTATTATTATCAATATAACATGCATTATTACCCATATTTTGCAGTTATTATCGATAGAACTATAATAAATGTACTTATTACTTTTATTATTATCAATATAACATGCATTATTACCCATATTATGCAGTTATAATCGATAGAGCTATAATAAATATACTTATTACTTTTATTATTATCAATATAACATGCACTATTAGCCATATTTTACTATTATTATCGCTAGAACAATAATAATTATACTTATTACTCCCGATATTATCAATATAACATGCATTATTACCCATATAATGCAGTTATTATCGCTAGAACTGTAATAAATGTACTTATTACGTTTATTATTATCGATATAACATGCATTATTACCCATATTATGCAGTTATAATCGATAGAGCTATAATAAATATACTTATTACTTATATTATTAGCAATATAACATGCATTATTACACATATTATGCAGTTATTATTGATTGAACTATAATAAATATACGTATTACTTTTATTATTATCAATATAACATGCATTATTACCCATATTATGCAGTTTTTATCGATAGAACTATAATAAATATACTTATTACTTTTATTATTATCAATATAACATGCACTATTAGCCATATTTTACTATTATTATCGCTAGAACAATAATAATTATACTTATTACTCCCGATATTATCAATATAGCATGCATCATTACCCATATAATGCAGTTATTATCGCTAGAACTGTAATAATTATACTTATTACTTTTATTATCATCAATATAACATGCATTATTACACATATTATGCAGTTATTATTGATAGAACTATAATAAATATACTTATTGCTTTTATTATTATCAATATAACATGCATTATTACCCATATTATGCAGTTATAATCGAGAGGACTGTAATAATTACACTTATTACTTATATTATCATCAATATAACATGCATTATTACCCATATTATGCAGTTATTAATGATAGAACTGTAATAACTATACTTATTACTTTTATTATTATCAATATAACATGCATTATTACCCATATTTTGCAGTTATTATCGATAGAACTATAATAAATGTACCTATTACTTTTATTATTATCAATATAACATGCATTATTACCCATATTATGCAGTTATTATGGATAGAACTGTAATAAATATACTTATTACTTTTATTATTATCAATATAACATGCATTATTACCCATATTATGCAGTTATAATCGAGAGAACTGTAATAATTACACTTATTACTTATATTATCATCAATATAACATGCATTATTACCCATATTATGCAGTTATTATCGCTAGAACTGTAATAATTATACTTATTACTTATATTATTAGCAATATAACGTGCATTATTACCCATATTATGCAGTTATTATCGCTAGAACTGTAATAATTATACTTATTACTTTTATTATCATCAATGTAACATGCATTATTACCCATATTATGCAGTTATTATTGATAGAACTGTAATAAATATACTTATTACTTTAATTATTATCAATATAACATGCATTATTACCCATATTATGCAGTTATAATCGAGAGAACTGTAATAATTACACTTATTACTTATATTATCATCAATATAACATGCATTATTACCCATATTATGCAGTTATTATCGCTAGAACTGTAATAATTATACTTATTACTTTTATTATCATCAATATAGCATGCATTATTACCCATATTATGCAGTTATTAATGATAGAACTGTAATAACTATACTTATTACTTTTATTATTATCAATATAACATGCATTATTACCCATATTTTGCAGTTATTATCGATAGAACTATAATAAATGTACTTATTACTTTTATTATTATCAATATAACATGCATTATTACCCATATTATGCAGTTATAATCGATAGAGCTATAATAAATATACTTATTACTTATATTATTATCAATATAACATGCATTATTACCCATATTTTGCAGTTATTATCGATAGAACTATAATAAATGTACTTATTACTTTTATTATTATCGATATAACATGCATTATTACCCATATTATGCAGTTATAATCGATAGAGCTATAATAAATATACTTATTACTTATATTATTAGCAATATAACGTGCATTATTACCCATATTATGGAGTTATTATCGATAGAAGTATAATAACTATACTTATTACTTTTATTATTATCAATATAACATGCACCCTTAGCCGTATTTTACTATTATTATCGCTAGAACTATAATAATTATACTTATTACTCCCAATATTATCAATATGGCATGCATTATTACCCATATAATGCAGTTATTATCGCTAGAACTGTAATAATTAAACTTATTACTTTTATTATTATCAATATAACATGCACTATTAGCCATATTTTACTATTATTATCGCTAGAACTGTAATAATTATACTTATTACTCCCGATATTATCAATATAACATGCATTATTACCCATATAATGCAGTTATAATCGCTAGAACTGTAATAATTATACTTATTACTTATATTATTAGCAATATAACGTGCATTATTACCCATATTATGCAGTTATTATCGCTAGAACTGTAATAATTATACCTATTACTTATATTATTATCAATATAGCATGCATTATTACCCATATTATGCAGTTATTATTGATAGAACTGTAATAAATATACTTATTACTTTTATTATTATCAATATAACATGCATTATTACCCATATTATGCAGTTATAATCGATAGAGCTATAATAAATATACTTATTACTTATATTATTAGCAATATAACGTGCATTATTACCCATATTATGCAGTTATAATCGATAGAGCTATAATAAATATACTTATTACTTATATTATTAGCAATATAACGTGCATTATTACCCATATTATGCAGTTATTATCGATAGAACTGTAATAAATATACTTATTACTTTTATTATTATGAATATAACATGCACTATTAGACATATTTTACTATTATTATCGCTAGAACTATAATAAATATACTTATTACTTTTATTATTATCAATATAACATGCACTATTAGCCATATTTTACTATTATTATCGCTAGAACTATAATAATTATACTTATTACTCCCGATATTATCAATATAACATGCATTATTACCCCTATTATGCAGTCATTATTGATAGAACTATAATAAATATACTTATTACTTTTATTATTATCCATATAACATGCATTATTGCCCATATTATGCAGTTATAATCGCTAGAACTATAATAAATATACTTAGTACTTTTATTATCATCAATATAACATGCATTATTACCGATATTATGCAGTTATTATCGCTAGAATTGTAATAAATACACTTATTACTTTTATTATCATCAATATAACATGCATTATTACCCATATTATGCAGTTATTATCGGTAGAACTATAATAAATATACTTATTACTTTTATTATCATCAATATAACATGCATTATTACACATATTACGCAGTTATTATTGATTGAACTATAATAAATATACGTATTACTTTTATTATTATCAATATAACATGCATTATTACCCATATTATGCAGTTTTTATCGATAGAACTATAATAAATATACTTATTACTTTTATTATTATCAATATAACATGCACTATTAGCCATATTTTACTATTATTATCGCTAGAACAATAATAATTATACTTATTACTCCCGATATTATCAATATAGCATGCATCATTACCCATATAATGCAGTTATTATCGCTAGAACTGTAATAATTATACTCATTACTTATATTATCATCAATATAACATGCATTATTACCCATATTATGCAGTTATTATCGCTAGAACTGTAATAAATATACTTATTACTTTTATTATCATCAATATAACATGCATTATTACACATATTATGCAGTTATTATTGATAGAACTATAATAAATATACTTATTGCTTTTATTATTATCAATATAACATGCATTATTACCCATATTATGCAGTTATAATCGAGAGAACTGTAATAACTATACTTATTACTTATATTATCATCAATATAACATACATTATTACCCATATTATGCAGTTATTATCGCTAAAACTGTAATAATTATACTTATTACTCCCGATATTATCAATATAACATGCATTATTACACATATAATGCAGTTATTATCGCTAGAACTGTAATAAATGTACTTATTACTTTTATTATTATCAATATAACATGCATTATTACCCATATTATGCAGTTATAATCGATAGAGCTATAATAAATATACTTATTACTTATATTGTTAGCAATATAACGTGCATTATTACCCATATTATGCAGTTATTATCGCTAGAACTGTAATAATTATACTTATTACTTATATTATTAGCAATATAACGTGCATTATTACCCATATTATGCAGTTATTATCGCTAGAACTGTAATAATTATACTTATTACTTTTATTATCATCAATGTAACATGCATTATTACCCATATTATGCAGTTATTATTGATAGAACTGTAATAAATATACTTATTACTTTTATTATTATCAATATAACATGCATTATTACCCATATTATGCAGTTATAATCGAGAGAACTGTAATAATTACACTTATTACTTATATTATCATCAATATAACATGCATTATTACCCAGATTATGCAGTTATTATCGCTAGAACTGTAATAATTATACTTATTACTTTTATTATCATCAATATAACATGCATTATTACCCATATTATGCAGTTATTAATGATAGAACTGTAATAACTATACTTATTACTTTTATTATTATCAATATAACATGCATTATTACCCATATTTTGCAGTTATTATCGATAGAACTATAATAAATGTACTTATTACTTTTATTATTATCAATATAACATGCATTATTACCCATATTATGCAGTTATAATCGATAGAGCTATAATAAATATACTTATTACTTATATTATTATGAATATAACATGCATTATTACCCATATTTTGCAGTTATTATCGATAGAACTATAATAAATGTACTTATTACTTTTATTATTATCGATATAACATGCATTATTACCCATATTATGCAGTTATAATCGCTAGAACTGTAATAATTATACTTATTACTTATATTATTAGCAATATAACGTGCATTATTACCCATATTATGCAGTTATTATCGATAGAACTGTAATAAATATACTTATTACTTTTATTATTATGAATATAACATGCACTATTAGACATATTTTACTATTATTATCGCTAGAACTATAATATATATACTTATTACTTTTATTATTATCAATATAACATGCACTATTAGCCATATTTTACTATTATTATCGCTAGAACTATAATAATTATACTTATTACTCCCGATATTATCAATATAACATGCATTATTACCCCTATTATGCAGTCATTATTGATAGAACTATAATAAATATACTTATTACTTTTATTATTATCCATATAACATGCATTATTGCCCATATTATGCAGTTATAATCGCTAGAACTATAATAAATATACTTAGTACTTTTATTATCATCAATATAACATGCATTATTACCGATATTATGCAGTTATTATCGCTAGAATTGTAATAAATACACTTATTACTTTTATTATCATCAATATAACATGCATTATTACCCATATTATGCAGTTATTATCGGTAGAACTATAATAAATATACTTATTACTTTTATTATCATCAATATAACATGCATTATTACACATGTTACGCAGTTATTATTGATTGAACTATAATAAATATACGTATTACTTTTATTATTATCAATATAACATGCATTATTACCCATATTATGCAGTTTTTATCGATAGAACTATAATAAATATACTTATTACTTTTATTATTATCAATATAACATGCACTATTAGCCATATTTTACTATTATTATCGCTAGAACAATAATAATTATACTTATTACTCCCGATATTATCAATATAGCATGCATCATTACCCATATAATGCAGTTATTATCGCTAGAACTGTAATAATTATACTCATTACTTATATTATCATCAATATAACATGCATTATTACCCATATTATGCAGTTATTATCGCTAGAACTGTAATAAATATACTTATTACTTTTATTATCATCAATATAACATGCATTATTACACATATTATGCAGTTATTATTGATAGAACTATAATAAATATACTTATTGCTTTTATTATTATCAATATAACATGCATTATTACCCATATTATGCAGTTATAATCGATAGAGCTATAATAAATATACTTATTACTTATATTGTTAGCAATATAACGTGCATTATTACCCATATTATGGAGTTATTATCGATAGAAGTATAATAACTATACTTATTACTTTTATTATTATCAATATAACATGCACCCTTAGCCATATTTTACTATTACTATCGCTAGAACTATAATAATTATACTAATTACTCCCAATATTATCAATATAGCATGCATTATTACCCATATAATGCAGTTATTATCGCTAGAACTGTAATAATTAAACTTATTACTTTTATTATTATCAATATAACATGCACTATTAGCCACATTTTACTATTATTATCGCTAGAACTGTAATAATTATACTTATTACTCCCGATATTATCAATATAACATGCATTATTACCCATATAATGCAGTTATAATCGCTAGAACTGTAATAATTATACTTATTACTTATATTATTAGCAATATAACGTGCATTATTACCCTTATTATGCAGTTATTATCGCTAGAACTGTAATAATTATACCTATTACTTATATTATTATCAATATAACATGCATTATTACCCATATTATGCAGTTATTACTGATAGAACTGTAATAAATATACTTATTACTTTTATTATTATCAATATAACATGCATTATTACCCATATTATGCAGTTATAATCGATAGAGCTATAATAAATATACTTATTACTTATATTATTAGCAATATAACGTGCATTATTACCCATATTATGCAGTTATTATCGATAGGACTGTAATAATTATACTTATTACTTTTATTATCATCAATATAACATGCATTATTACCCATATTATGCAGTTATTAATGATAGAACTGTATTAAATATACTTATTACTTTCATTATTATCAATATAACATGCATTATTACCCATATTTTGCAGTTATTATCGATAGAACTATAATAAATGTACTTATTACTTTTATTATTATCAATATAACATGCATTATTACCCATATTATGCAGTTATAATCGATAGAGTTATAATAAATATACTTATTACTTATATTATTAGCAATATAACGTGCATTATTACCCATATTATGGAGTTATTATCGATAGAAGTATAATAACTATACTTATTACTTTTATTATTATCAATATAACATGCATTATTACCCATATTATGCAGTTATAATCGATAGAGCTATAATAAATATACTTATTACTTATATTGTTAGCAATATAACGTGCATTATTACCCATATTATGGAGTTATTATCGATAGAAGTATAATAACTATACTTATTACTTTTATTATTATCAATATAACATGCACTCTTAGCCATATTTTACTATTATTATCGCTAGAACTATAATAATTATACTTATTACTCCCGATATTATCAATATAGCATGCATTATTACCCATATAATGCAGTTATAATCGCTAGAACTGTAATAATTATACTTATTACTTATATTATTAGCAATATAACGTGCATTATTACCCATATTATGCAGTTATTATCGCTAGAACTGTAATAATTATACCTATTACTTATATTATTATCAATATAACATGCATTATTACCCATATTATGCAGTTATTATTGATAGAACTGTAATAAATATACTTATTACTTTTATTATTATCAATATAACATGCATTATTACCCATATTATGCAGTTATAATCGATAGAGCTATAATAAATATACTTATTACTTATATTATTAGCAATATAACGTGCATTATTACCCATATTATGCAGTTATTATCGATAGGACTGTAATAATTATACTTATTACTTTTATTATCATCAATATAACATGCATTATTACCCATATTATGCAGTTATTAATGATAGAACTGTAATAAATATACTTATTACTTTTATTATTATCAATATAACATGCATTATTACCCATATTTTGCAGTTATTATCGATAGAACTATAATAAATGTACTTATTACTTTTATTATTATCAATATAACATGCATTATTACCCATATTATGCAGTTATAATCGATAGAGTTATAATAAATATACTTATTACTTATATTATTAGCAATATAACGTGCATTATTACCCATATTATGGAGTTATTATCGATAGAAGTATAATAACTATACTTATTACTTTTATTATTATCAATATAACATGCACTCTTAGCCATATTTTACTATTATTATCGCTAGAACTATAATAATTATACTTATTACTCCCGATATTATCAATATAGCATGCATTATTACCCATATAATGCAGTTATAATCGCTAGAACTGTAATAATTATACTTATTACTTATATTATTAGCAATATAACGTGCATTATTACCCATATTATGCAGTTATTATCGCTAGAACTGTAATAATTATACCTATTACTTATATTATTATCAATATAACATGCATTATTACCCATATTATGCAGTTATTATTGATAGAACTGTAATAAATATACTTATTACTTTTATTATTATCAATATAACATGCATTATTACCCATATTATGCAGTTATAATCGATAGAGCTATAATAAATATACTTATTACTTATATTATTAGCAATATAACGTGCATTATTACCCATATTATGCAGTTATTATCGATAGGACTGTAATAATTATACTTATTACTTTTATTATCATCAATATAACATGCATTATTACCCATATTATGCAGTTATTAATGATAGAACTGTAATAAATATACTTATTACTTTTATTATTATCAATATAACATGCATTATTACCCATATTTTGCAGTTATTATCGATAGAACTATAATAAATGTACTTATTACTTTTATTATTATCAATATAACATGCATTATTACCCATATTATGCAGTTATAATCGATAGAGTTATAATAAATATACTTATTACTTATATTATTAGCAATATAACGTGCATTATTACCCATATTATGGAGTTATTATCGATAGAAGTATAATAACTATACTTATTACTTTTATTATTATCAATATAACATGCACCCTTAGCCATATTTTACTATTACTATCGCTAGAACTATAATAATTATACTTATTACTCCCAATATTATCAATATAGCATGCATTATTACCCATATAATGCAGTTATTATCGCTAGAACTGTAATAATTAAACTTATTACTTTTATTATTATCAATATAACATGCACTATTAGCCATATTTTACTATTATTATCGCTAGAACTGTAATAATTATACTTATTACTCCCGATATTATCAATATAACATGCATTATTACCCATATAATGCAGTTATAATCGCTAGAACTGTAATAATTATACTTATTACTTATATTATTAGCAATATAACGTGCATTATTACCCATATTATGCAGTTATTATCGATAGAACTGTAATAATTATACCTATTACTTATATTATTATCAATATAACATGCATTATTACCCATATTATGCAGTTATTATTGATAGAACTGTAATAAATATACTTATTACTTTTATTATTATCAATATAACATGCATTATTACCCATATTATGCAGTTATAATCGATAGAGCTATAATAAATATACTTATTACTTATATTATTAGCAATATAACGTGCATTATTACCCATATTATGCAGTTATTATCGATAGGACTGTAATAATTATACTTATTAGTTTTATTATCATCAATATAACATGCATTATTACCCATATTATGCAGTTATTATTGATAGAACTGTAATAAATATACTTATTACTTTTATTATTATCAATATAACATGCATTATTACCCATATTATGCAGTTATAATCGATAGAGCTATAATAAATATACTTATTACTTATATTATTAGCAATATAACGTGCATTATTACCCATATTATGCAGTTATTATCGATAGGACTGTAATAATTATACTTATTAGTTTTATTATCATCAATATAACATGCATTATTACCCATATTATGCAGTTATTAATGATAGAACTGTAATAAATATACTTATTACTTTTATTATTATCAATATAACATGCATTATTACCCATATTTTGCAGTTATTATCGATAGAACTATAATAAATGTACTTATTACTTTTATTATTATCAATATAACATGCATTATTACCCATATTATGCAGTTATAATCGATAGAGTTATAATAAATATACTTATTACTTATATTATTAGCAATATAACGTGCATTATTACCCATATTATGGAGTTATTATCGATAGAAGTATAATAACTATACTTATTACTTTTATTATTATCAATATAACATGCATTATTACCCATATTATGCAGTTATAATCGATGGAGCTATAATAAATATACTTATTACTTATATTGTTAGCAATATAACGTGCATTATTACCCATATAATGCAGTTATTATCGCTAGAACTGTAATAATTAAACTTATTACTTTTATTATTATCAATATAACATGCACTATTAGCCATATTTTACTATTATTATCGCTAGAACTGTAATAATTATACTTATTACTCCCGATATTATCAATATAACATGCATTATTACCCATATTATGCAGTTTTTATCGATAGAACTATAATAAATATACTTATTACTTTTATTATGATCAATATGACATGCATTATTAACCATATTTTGCAGTTATTATCGATAGAACTATAATAAATATACTTAGTACTTTTATTATTATCAATATAACATGCACTATTAGCCATATTTTACTATTATTATCGCTAGAACAATAATAATTATACTTATTACTCCCGATATTATCAATATAGCATGCATCATTACCCATATAATGCAGTTATTATCGCTAGAACTGTAATAATTATACTCATTACTTATATTATCATCAATATAACATGCATTATTACCCATATTATGCAGTTATTATCGCTAGAACTGTAATAAATATACTTATTACTTTTATTATCATCAATATAACATGCATTATTACCGATATTATGCAGTTATTATCGCTAGAATTGTAATAAATACACTTATTACTTTTATTATCATCAATATAACATGCATTATTACCCATATTATGCAGTTATTATCGGTAGAACTATAATAAATATACTTATTACTTTTATTATCATCAATATAACATGCATTATTACACATATTACGCAGTTATTATTGATTGAACTATAATAAATATACGTATTACTTTTATTATTATCAATATAACATGCATTATTACCCATATTATGCAGTTTTTATCGATAGAACTATAATAAATATACTTATTACTTTTATTATTATCAATATAACATGCACTATTAGCCATATTTTACTATTATTATCGCTAGAACAATAATAATTATACTTATTACTCCCGATATTATCAATATAGCATGCATCATTACCCATATAATGCAGTTATTATCGCTAGAACTGTAATAATTATACTCATTACTTATATTATCATCAATATAACATGCATTATTACCCATATTATGCAGTTATTATCGCTAGAACTGTAATAAATATACTTATTACTTTTATTATCATCAATATAGCATGCATTATTACACATATTATGCAGTTATTATTGATAGAACTATAATAAATATACTTATTGCTTTTATTATTATCAATATAACATGCATTATTGCCCATATTTTGCAGTTATTATCGATAGAACTATAATAAATGTACTTATTACTTTTATTATTATCGATATAACATGCATTATTACCCATATTATGCAGTTATAATCGATAGAGCTATAATAAATATACTTATTACTTATATTATTAGCAATATAACGTGCATTATTACCCATATTATGGAGTTATTATCGATAGAAGTATAATAACTATACTTATTACTTTTATTATTATCAATATAACATGCACCCTTAGCCGTATTTTACTATTATTATCGCTAGAACTATAATAATTATACTTATTACTCCCAATATTATCAATATGGCATGCATTATTACCCATATAATGCAGTTATTATCGCTAGAACTGTAATAATTAAACTTATTACTTTTATTATTATCAATATAACATGCACTATTAGCCATATTTTACTATTATTATCGCTAGAACTGTAATAATTATACTTATTACTTATATTATTAGCAATATAACGTGCATTATTACCCATATTATGCAGTTATTATCGCTAGAACTGTAATAATTATACCTATTACTTATATTATTATCAATATAGCATGCATTATTACCCATATTATGCAGTTATTATTGATAGAACTGTAATAAATATACTTATTACTTTTATTATTATCAATATAACATGCATTATTACCCATATTATGCAGTTATAATCGATAGAGCTATAATAAATATACTTATTACTTATATTATTAGCAATATAACGTGCATTATTACCCATATTATGCAGTTATAATCGATAGAGCTATAATAAATATACTTATTACTTATATTATTAGCAATATAACGTGCATTATTACCCATATTATGCAGTTATTATCGATAGAACTGTAATAAATATACTTATTACTTTTATTATTATGAATATAACATGCACTATTAGACATATTTTACTATTATTATCGCTAGAACTATAATAAATATACTTATTACTTTTATTATTATCAATATAACATGCACTATTAGCCATATTTTACTATTATTATCGCTAGAACTATAATAATTATACTTATTACTCCCGATATTATCAATATAACATGCATTATTACCCCTATTATGCAGTCATTATTGATAGAACTATAATAAATATACTTATTACTTTTATTATTATCCATATAACATGCATTATTGCCCATATTATGCAGTTATAATCGCTAGAACTATAATAAATATACTTAGTACTTTTATTATCATCAATATAACATGCATTATTACCGATATTATGCAGTTATTATCGCTAGAATTGTAATAAATACACTTATTACTTTTATTATCATCAATATAACATGCATTATTACCCCTATTATGCAGTTATTATCGGTAGAACTATAATAAATATACTTATTACTTTTATTATCATCAATATAACATGCATTATTACACATGTTACGCAGTTATTATTGATTGAACTATAATAAATATACGTATTACTTTTATTATTATCAATATAACATGCATTATTACCCATATTATGCAGTTTTTATCGATAGAACTATAATAAATATACTTATTACTTTTATTATTATCAATATAACATGCACTATTAGCCATATTTTACTATTATTATCGCTAGAACAATAATAATTATACTTATTACTCCCGATATTATCAATATAGCATGCATCATTACCCATATAATGCAGTTATTATCGCTAGAACTGTAATAATTATACTCATTACTTATATTATCATCAATATAACATGCATTATTACCCATATTATGCAGTTATTATCGCTAGAACTGTAATAAATATACTTATTACTTTTATTATCATCAATATAACATGCATTATTACACATATTATGCAGTTATTATTGATAGAACTATAATAAATATACTTATTGCTTTTATTATTATCAATATAACATGCATTATTACCCATATTATGCAGTTATAATCGAGAGAACTGTAATAATTATACTTATTACTTATATTATCATCAATATAACATACATTATTACACATATAATGCAGTTATTATCGCTAGAACTGTAATAAATGTACTTATTACTTTTATTATTATCGATATAACATGCATTATTACCCATATTATGCAGTTATAATCGATAGAGCTATAATAAATATACTTATTACTTATATTGTTAGCAATATAACGTGCATTATTACCCATATTATGGAGTTATTATCGATAGAAGTATAATAACTATACTTATTACTTTTATTATTATCAATATAACATGCACCCTTAGCCATATTTTACTATTACTATCGCTAGAACTATAATAATTATACTAATTACTCCCAATATTATCAATATAGCATGCATTATTACCCATATAATGCAGTTATTATCGCTAGAACTGTAATAATTAAACTTATTACTTTTATTATTATCAATATAACATGCACTATTAGCCACATTTTACTATTATTATCGCTAGAACTGTAATAATTATACTTATTACTCCCGATATTATCAATATAACATGCATTATTACCCATATAATGCAGTTATAATCGCTAGAACTGTAATAATTATACTTATTACTTATATTATTAGCAATATAACGTGCATTATTACCCTTATTATGCAGTTATTATCGCTAGAACTGTAATAATTATACCTATTACTTATATTATTATCAATATAACATGCATTATTACCCATATTATGCAGTTATTATTGATAGAACTGTAATAAATATACTTATTACTTTTATTATTATCAATATAACATGCATTATTACCCATATTATGCAGTTATAATCGATAGAGCTATAATAAATATACTTATTACTTATATTATTAGCAATATAACGTGCATTATTACCCATATTATGCAGTTATTATCGATAGGACTGTATTAAATATACTTATTACTTTCATTATTATCAATATAACATGCATTATTACCCATATTTTGCAGTTATTATCCATAGAACTATAATAAATGTACTTATTACTTTTATTATTATCAATATAACATGCATTATTACCCATATTATGCAGTTATAATCGATAGAGTTATAATAAATATACTTATTACTTATATTATTAGCAATATAACGTGCATTATTACCCATATTATGGAGTTATTATCGATAGAAGTATAATAACTATACGTATTACTTTTATTATTATCAATATAACATGCATTATTACCCATATTATGCAGTTATAATCGATAGAGCTATAATAAATATACTTATTACTTATATTGTTAGCAATATAACGTGCATTATTACCCATATTATGGAGTTATTATCGATAGAAGTATAATAACTATACTTATTACTTTTATTATTATCAATATAACATGCACTCTTAGCCATATTTTACTATTATTATCGCTAGAACTATAATAATTATACTTATTACTCCCGATATTATCAATATAGCATGCATTATTACCCATATAATGCAGTTATAATCGCTAGAACTGTAATAATTATACTTATTACTTATATTATTAGCAATATAACGTGCATTATTACCCATATTATGCAGTTATTATCGCTAGAACTGTAATAATTATACCTATTACTTATATTATTATCAATATAACATGCATTATTACCCATATTATGCAGTTATTATTGATAGAACTGTAATAAATATACTTATTACTTTTATTATTATCAATATAACATGCATTATTACCCATATTATGCAGTTATAATCGATAGAGCTATAATAAATATACTTATTACTTATATTATTAGCAATATAACGTGCATTATTACCCATATTATGCAGTTATTATCGATAGGACTGTAATAATTATACTTATTACTTTTATTATCATCAATATAACATGCATTATTACCCATATTATGCAGTTATTAATGATAGAACTGTAATAAATATACTTATTACTTTTATTATTATCAATATAACATGCATTATTACCCATATTTTGCAGTTATTATCGATAGAACTATAATAAATGTACTTATTACTTTTATTATTATCGATATAACATGCATTATTACCCATATTATGCAGTTATAATCGATAGAGCTATAATAAATATACTTATTACTTATATTATTAGCAATATAACGTGCATTATTACCCATATTATGGAGTTATTATCGATAGAAGTATAATAACTATACTTATTACTTTTATTATTATCAATATAACATGCACCCTTAGCCGTATTTTACTATTATTATCGCTAGAACTATAATAATTATACTTATTACTCCCAATATTATCAATATGGCATGCATTATTACCCATATAATGCAGTTATTATCGCTAGAACTGTAATAATTAAACTTATTACTTTTATTATTATCAATATAACATGCACTATTAGCCATATTTTACTATTATTATCGCTAGAACTGTAATAATTATACTTATTACTTATATTATTAGCAATATAACGTGCATTATTACCCATATTATGCAGTTATTATCGCTAGAACTGTAATAATTATACCTATTACTTATATTATTATCAATATAGCATGCATTATTACCCATATTATGCAGTTATTATTGATAGAACTGTAATAAATATACTTATTACTTTTATTATTATCAATATAACATGCATTATTACCCATATTATGCAGTTATAATCGATAGAGCTATAATAAATATACTTATTACTTATATTATTAGCAATATAACGTGCATTATTACCCATATTATGCAGTTATAATCGATAGAGCTATAATAAATATACTTATTACTTATATTATTAGCAATATAACGTGCATTATTACCCATATTATGCAGTTATTATCGATAGAACTGTAATAAATATACTTATTACTTTTATTATTATGAATATAACATGCACTATTAGACATATTTTACTATTATTATCGCTAGAACTATAATAAATATACTTATTACTTTTATTATTATCAATATAACATGCACTATTAGCCATATTTTACTATTATTATCGCTAGAACTATAATAATTATACTTATTACTCCCGATATTATCAATATAACATGCATTATTACCCCTATTATGCAGTCATTATTGATAGAACTATAATAAATATACTTATTACTTTTATTATTATCCATATAACATGCATTATTGCCCATATTATGCAGTTATAATCGCTAGAACTATAATAAATATACTTAGTACTTTTATTATCATCAATATAACATGCATTATTACCGATATTATGCAGTTATTATCGCTAGAATTGTAATAAATACACTTATTACTTTTATTATCATCAATATAACATGCATTATTACCCCTATTATGCAGTTATTATCGGTAGAACTATAATAAATATACTTATTACTTTTATTATCATCAATATAACATGCATTATTACACATGTTACGCAGTTATTATTGATTGAACTATAATAAATATACGTATTACTTTTATTATTATCAATATAACATGCATTATTACCCATATTATGCAGTTTTTATCGATAGAACTATAATAAATATACTTATTACTTTTATTATTATCAATATAACATGCACTATTAGCCATATTTTACTATTATTATCGCTAGAACAATAATAATTATACTTATTACTCCCGATATTATCAATATAGCATGCATCATTACCCATATAATGCAGTTATTATCGCTAGAACTGTAATAATTATACTCATTACTTATATTATCATCAATATAACATGCATTATTACCCATATTATGCAGTTATTATCGCTAGAACTGTAATAAATATACTTATTACTTTTATTATCATCAATATAACATGCATTATTACACATATTATGCAGTTATTATTGATAGAACTATAATAAATATACTTATTGCTTTTATTATTATCAATATAACATGCATTATTACCCATATTATGCAGTTATAATCGAGAGAACTGTAATAATTATACTTATTACTTATATTATCATCAATATAACATACATTATTACCCATATTATGCAGTTATTATCGCTAAAACTGTAATAATTATACTTATTACTCCCGATATTATCAATATAACATGCATTATTACACATATAATGCAGTTATTATCGCTAGAACTGTAATAAATGTACTTATTACTTTTATTATTATCGATATAACATGCATTATTACCCATATTATGCAGTTATAATCGATAGAGCTATAATAAATATACTTATTACTTATATTGTTAGCAATATAACGTGCATTATTACCCATATTATGGAGTTATTATCGATAGAAGTATAATAACTATACTTATTACTTTTATTATTATCAATATAACATGCACCCTTAGCCATATTTTACTATTACTATCGCTAGAACTATAATAATTATACTAATTACTCCCAATATTATCAATATAGCATGCATTATTACCCATATAATGCAGTTATTATCGCTAGAACTGTAATAATTAAACTTATTACTTTTATTATTATCAATATAACATGCACTATTAGCCACATTTTACTATTATTATCGCTAGAACTGTAATAATTATACTTATTACTCCCGATATTATCAATATAACATGCATTATTACCCATATAATGCAGTTATAATCGCTAGAACTGTAATAATTATACTTATTACTTATATTATTAGCAATATAACGTGCATTATTACCCTTATTATGCAGTTATTATCGCTAGAACTGTAATAATTATACCTATTACTTATATTATTATCAATATAACATGCATTATTACCCATATTATGCAGTTATTATTGATAGAACTGTAATAAATATACTTATTACTTTTATTATTATCAATATAACATGCATTATTACCCATATTATGCAGTTATAATCGATAGAGCTATAATAAATATACTTATTACTTATATTATTAGCAATATAACGTGCATTATTACCCATATTATGCAGTTATTATCGATAGGACTGTATTAAATATACTTATTACTTTCATTATTATCAATATAACATGCATTATTACCCATATTTTGCAGTTATTATCGATAGAACTATAATAAATGTACTTATTACTTTTATTATTATCAATATAACATGCATTATTACCCATATTATGCAGTTATAATCGATAGCGTTATAATAAATATACTTATTACTTATATTATTAGCAATATAACGTGCATTATTACCCATATTATGGAGTTATTATCGATAGAAGTATAATAACTATACGTATTACTTTTATTATCATCAATATAACATGCATTATTACACATGTTACGCAGTTATTATTGATTGAACTATAATAAATATACGTATTACTTTTATTATTATCAATATAACATGCATTATTACCCATATTATGCAGTTTTTATCGATAGAACTATAATAAATATACTTATTACTTTTATTATTATCAATATAACATGCACTATTAGCCATATTTTACTATTATTATCGCTAGAACAATAATAATTATACTTATTACTCCCGATATTATCAATATAGCATGCATCATTACCCATATAATGCAGTTATTATCGCTAGAACTGTAATAATTATACTCATTACTTATATTATCATCAATATAACATGCATTATTACCCATATTATGCAGTTATTATCGCTAGAACTGTAATAAATATACTTATTACTTTTATTATCATCAATATAACATGCATTATTACACATATTATGCAGTTATTATTGATAGAACTATAATAAATATACTTATTGCTTTTATTATTATCAATATAACATGCATTATTACCCATATTATGCAGTTATAATCGAGAGAACTGTAATAATTATACTTATTACTTATATTATCATCAATATAACATACATTATTACCCATATTATGCAGTTATTATCGCTAAAACTGTAATAATTATACTTATTACTCCCGATATTATCAATGTAACATGCATTATTACACATATAATGCAGTTATTATCGCTAGAACTGTAATAAATGTACTTATTACTTTTATTATTATCGATATAACATGCATTATTACCCATATTATGCAGTTATAATCGATAGAGCTATAATAAATATACTTATTACTTATATTGTTAGCAATATAACGTGCATTATTACCCATATTATGGAGTTATTATCGATAGAAGTATAATAACTATACTTATTACTTTTATTATTATCAATATAACATGCACCCTTAGCCATATTTTACTATTACTATCGCTAGAACTATAATAATTATACTAATTACTCCCAATATTATCAATATAGCATGCATTATTACCCATATAATGCAGTTATTATCGCTAGAACTGTAATAATTAAACTTATTACTTTTATTATTATCAATATAACATGCACTATTAGCCACATTTTACTATTATTATCGCTAGAACTGTAATAATTATACTTATTACTCCCGATATTATCAATATAACATGCATTATTACCCATATAATGCAGTTATAATCGCTAGAACTGTAATAATTATACTTATTACTTATATTATTAGCAATATAACGTGCATTATTACCCTTATTATGCAGTTATTATCGCTAGAACTGTAATAATTATACCTATTACTTATATTATTATCAATATAACATGCATTATTACCCATATTATGCAGTTATTATTGATAGAACTGTAATAAATATACTTATTACTTTTATTATTATCAATATAACATGCATTATTACCCATATTATGCAGTTATAATCGATAGAGCTATAATAAATATACTTATTACTTATATTATTAGCAATATAACGTGCATTATTACCCATATTATGCAGTTATTATCGATAGGACTGTATTAAATATACTTATTACTTTCATTATTATCAATATAACATGCATTATTACCCATATTTTGCAGTTATTATCGATAGAACTATAATAAATGTACTTATTACTTTTATTATTATCAATATAACATGCATTATTACCCATATTATGCAGTTATAATCGATAGAGTTATAATAAATATACTTATTACTTATATTATTAGCAATATAACGTGCATTATTACCCATATTATGGAGTTATTATCGATAGAAGTATAATAACTATACGTATTACTTTTATTATTATCAATATAACATGCATTATTACCCATATTATGCAGTTATAATCGATAGAGCTATAATAAATATACTTATTACTTATATTGTTAGCAATATAACGTGCATTATTACCCATATTATGGAGTTATTATCGATAGAAGTATAATAACTATACTTATTACTTTTATTATTATCAATATAACATGCACTCTTAGCCATATTTTACTATTATTATCGCTAGAACTATAATAATTATACTTATTACTCCCGATATTATCAATATAGCATGCATTATTACCCATATAATGCAGTTATAATCGCTAGAACTGTAATAATTATACTTATTACTTATATTATTAGCAATATAACGTGCATTATTACCCATATTATGCAGTTATTATCGCTAGAACTGTAATAATTATACCTATTACTTATATTATTATCAATATAACATGCATTATTACCCATATTATGCAGTTATTATTGATAGAACTGTAATAAATATACTTATTACTTTTATTATTATCAATATAACATGCATTATTACCCATATTATGCAGTTATAATCGATAGAGCTATAATAAATATACTTATTACTTATATTATTAGCAATATAACGTGCATTATTACCCATATTATGCAGTTATTATCGATAGGACTGTAATAATTATACTTATTACTTTTATTATCATCAATATAACATGCATTATTACCCATATTATGCAGTTATTAATGATAGAACTGTAATAAATATACTTATTACTTTTATTATTATCAATATAACATGCATTATTACCCATATTTTGCAGTTATTATCGATAGAACTATAATAAATGTACTTATTACTTTTATTATTATCAATATAACATGCATTATTACCCATATTATGCAGTTATAATCGATAGAGTTATAATAAATATACTTATTACTTATATTATTAGCAATATAACGTGCATTATTACCCATATTATGGAGTTATTATCGATAGAAGTATAATAACTATACTTATTACTTTTATTATTATCAATATAACATGCATTATTACCCATATTATGCAGTTATAATCGATAGAGCTATAATAAATATACTTATTACTTATATTGTTAGCAATATAACGTGCATTATTACCCATATTATGGAGTTATTATCGATAGAAGTATAATAACTATACTTATTACTTTTATTATTATCAATATAACATGCACCCTTAGCCATATTTTACTATTACTATCGCTAGAACTATAATAATTATACTTATTACTCCCAATATTATCAATATAGCATGCATTATTACCCATATAATGCAGTTATTATCGCTAGAACTGTAATAATTAAACTTATTACTTTTATTATTATCAATATAACATGCACTATTAGCCATATTTTACTATTATTATCGCTAGAACTGTAATAATTATACTTATTACTCCCGATATTATCAATATAACATGCATTATTACCCATATAATGCAGTTATAATCGCTAGAACTGTAATAATTATACTTATTACTTATATTATTAGCAATATAACGTGCATTATTACCCATATTATGCAGTTATTATCGCTAGAACTGTAATAATTATACCTATTACTTATATTATTATCAATATAGCATGCATTATTACCCATATTATGCAGTTATTATTGATAGAACTGTAATAAATATACTTATTACTTTTATTATTATCAATATAACATGCATTATTACCCATATTATGCAGTTATAATCGATAGAGCTATAATAAATATACTTATTACTTATATTATTAGCAATATAACGTGCATTATTACCCATATTATGCAGTTATAATCGATAGAGCTCTAATAAATATACTTATTACTTATATTATTAGCAATATAACGTGCATTATTACCCATATTATGCAGTTATTATCGATAGAACTGTAATAAATATACTTATTACTTTTATTATTATGAATATAACATGCACTATTAGACATATTTTACTATTATTATCGCTAGAACTATAATAAATATACTTATTACTTTTATTATTATCAATATAACATGCACTATTAGCCATATTTTACTATTATTATCGCTAGAACTATAATAATTATACTTATTACTCCCGATATTATCAATATAACATGCATTATTACCCCTATTATGCAGTCATTATTGATAGAACTATAATAAATATACATATTACTTTTATTATTATCCATATAACATGCATTATTGCCCATATTATGCAGTTATAATCGCTAGAACTATAATAAATATACTTAGTACTTTTATTATCATCAATATAACATGCATTATTACCGATATTATGCAGTTATTATCGCTAGAATTGTAATAAATACACTTATTACTTTTATTATCATCAATATAACATGCATTATTACCCATATTATGCAGTTATTATCGGTAGACCTATAATAAATATACTTATTACTTTTATTATCATCAATATAACATGCATTATTACACATATTACGCAGTTATTATTGATTGAACTATAATAAATATACGTATTACTTTTATTATTATCAATATAACATGCATTATTACCCATATTATGCAGTTTTTATCGATAGAACTATAATAAATATACTTATTACTTTTATTATTATCAATATAACATGCACTATTAGCCATATTTTACTATTATTATCGCTAGAACAATAATAATTATACTTATTACTCCCGATATTATCAATATAGCATGCATCATTACCCATATAATGCAGTTATTATCGCTAGAACTGTAATAATTATACTCATTACTTATATTATCATCAATATAACATGCATTATTACCCATATTATGCAGTTATTATCGCTAGAACTGTAATAAATATACTTATTACTTTTATTATCATCAATATAACATGCATTATTACACATATTATGCAGTTATTATTGATAGAACTATAATAAATATACTTATTGCTTTTATTATTATCAATATAACATGCATTATTACCCATATTATGCAGTTATAATCGAGAGAACTGTAATAATTATACTTATTACTTATATTATCATCAATATAACATACATTATTACCCATATTATGCAGTTATTATCGCTAAAACTGTAATAATTATACTTATTCCTCCCGATATTATCAATATAACATGCATTATTACACATATAATGCAGTTATTATCGCTAGAACTGTAATAAATGTACTTATTACTTTTATTATTATCGATATAACATGCATTATTACCCATATTATGCAGTTATAATCGATAGAGCTATAATAAATATACTTATTACTTATATTGTTAGCAATATAACGTGCATTATTACCCATATTATGGAGTTATTATCGATAGAAGTATAATAACTATACTTATTACTTTTATTATTATCAATATAACATGCACCCTTAGCCATATTTTACTATTACTATCGCTAGAACTATAATAATTATACTAATTACTCCCAATATTATCAATATAGCATGCATTATTACCCATATAATGCAGTTATTATCGCTAGAACTGTAATAATTAAACTTATTACTTTTATTATTATCAATATAACATGCACTATTAGCCACATTTTACTATTATTATCGCTAGAACTGTAATAATTATACTTATTACTCCCGATATTATCAATATAACATGCATTATTACCCATATAATGCAGTTATAATCGCTAGAACTCTAATAATTATACTTATTACTTATATTATTAGCAATATAACGTGCATTATTACCCTTATTATGCAGTTATTATCGCTAGAACTGTAATAATTATACCTATTACTTATATTATTATCAATATAACATGCATTATTACCCATATTATGCAGTTATTATTGATAGAACTGTAATAAATATACTTATTACTTTTATTATTATCAATATAACATGCATTATTACCCATATTATGCAGTTATAATCGATAGAGCTATAATAAATATACTTATTACTTATATTATTAGCAATATAACGTGCATTATTACCCATATTATGCAGTTATTATCGATAGGACTGTATTAAATATACTTATTACTTTCATTATTATCAATATAACATGCATTATTACCCATATTTTGCAGTTATTATCGATAGAACTATAATAAATGTACTTATTACTTTTATTATTATCAATATAACATGCATTATTACCCATATTATGCAGTTATAATCGATAGAGTTATAATAAATATACTTATTACTTATATTATTAGCAATATAACGTGCATTATTACCCATATTATGGAGTTATTATCGATAGAAGTATAATAACTATACGTATTACTTTTATTATTATCAATATAACATGCATTATTACCCATATTATGCAGTTATAATCGATAGAGCTATAATAAATATACTTATTACTTATATTGTTAGCAATATAACGTGCATTATTACCCATATTATGGAGTTATTATCGATAGAAGTATAATAACTATACTTATTACTTTTATTATTATCAATATAACATGCACTCTTAGCCATATTTTACTATTATTATCGCTAGAACTATAATAATTATACTTATTACTCCCGATATTATCAATATAGCATGCATTATTACCCATATAATGCAGTTATAATCGCTAGAACTGTAATAATTATACTTATTACTTATATTATTAGCAATATAACGTGCATTATTACCCATATTATGCAGTTATTATCGCTAGAACTGTAATAATTATACCTATTACTTATATTATTATCAATATAACATGCATTATTACCCATATTATGCAGTTATTATTGATAGAACTGTAATAAATATACTTATTACTTTTATTATTATCAATATAACATGCATTATTACCCATATTATGCAGTTATAATCGATAGAGCTATAATAAATATACTTATTACTTATATTATTAGCAATATAACGTGCATTATTACCCATATTATGCAGTTATTATCGATAGGACTGTAATAATTATACTTATTACTTTTATTATCATCAATATAACATGCATTATTACCCATATTATGCAGTTATTAATGATAGAACTGTAATAAATATACTTATTACTTTTATTATTATCAATATAACATGCATTATTACCCATATTTTGCAGTTATTATCGATAGAACTATAATAAATGTACTTATTACTTTTATTATTATCAATATAACATGCATTATTACCCATATTATGCAGTTATAATCGATAGAGTTATAATAAATATACTTATTACTTATATTATTAGCAATATAACGTGCATTATTACCCATATTATGGAGTTATTATCGATAGAAGTATAATAACTATACTTATTACTTTTATTATTATCAATATAACATGCATTATTACCCATATTATGCAGTTATAATCGATAGAGCTATAATAAATATACTTATTACTTATATTGTTAGCAATATAACGTGCATTATTACCCATATTATGGAGTTATTATCGATAGAAGTATAATAACTATACTTATTACTTTTATTATTATCAATATAACATGCACCCTTAGCCATATTTTACTATTACTATCGCTAGAACTATAATAATTATACTTATTACTCCCAATATTATCAATATAGCATGCATTATTACCCATATAATGCAGTTATTATCGCTAGAACTGTAATAATTAAACTTATTACTTTTATTATTATCAATATAACATGCACTATTAGCCATATTTTACTATTATTATCGCTAGAACTGTAATAATTATACTTATTACTCCCGATATTATCAATATAACATGCATTATTACCCATATAATGCAGTTATAATCGCTAGAACTGTAATAATTATACTTATTACTTATATTATTAGCAATATAACGTGCATTATTACCCATATTATGCAGTTATTATCGCTAGAACTGTAATAATTATACCTATTACTTATATTATTATCAATATAGCATGCATTATTACCCATATTATGCAGTTATTATTGATAGAACTGTAATAAATATACTTATTACTTTTATTATTATCAATATAACATGCATTATTACCCATATTATGCAGTTATAATCGATAGAGCTATAATAAATATACTTACTACTTATATTATTAGCAATATAACGTGCATTATTACCCATATTATGCAGTTATAATCGATAGAGCTATAATAAATATACTTATTACTTATATTATTAGCAATATAACGTGCATTATTACCCATATTATGCAGTTATTATCGATAGAACTGTAATAAATATACTTATTACTTTTATTATTATGAATATAACATGCACTATTAGACATATTTTACTATTATTATCGCTAGAACTATAATAAATATACTTATTACTTTTATTATTATCAATATAACATGCACTATTAGCCATATTTTACTATTATTATCGCTAGAACTATAATAATTATACTTATTACTCCCGATATTATCAATATAACATGCATTATTACCCCTATTATGCAGTCATTATTGATAGAACTATAATAAATATACATATTACTTTTATTATTATCCATATAACATGCATTATTGCCCATATTATGCAGTTATAATCGCTAGAACTATAATAAATATACTTAGTACTTTTATTATCATCAATATAACATGCATTATTACCGATATTATGCAGTTATTATCGCTAGAATTGTAATAAATACACTTATTACTTTTATTATCATCAATATAACATGCATTATTACCCATATTATGCAGTTATTATCGGTAGACCTATAATAAATATACTTATTACTTTTATTATCATCAATATAACATGCATTATTACACATATTACGCAGTTATTATTGATTGAACTATAATAAATATACGTATTACTTTTATTATTATCAATATAACATGCATTATTACCCATATTATGCAGTTTTTATCGATAGAACTATAATAAATATACTTATTACTTTTATTATTATCAATATAACATGCACTATTAGCCATATTTTACTATTATTATCGCTAGAACAATAATAATTATACTTATTACTCCCGATATTATCAATATAGCATGCATCATTACCCATATAATGCAGTTATTATCGCTAGAACTGTAATAATTATACTCATTACTTATATTATCATCAATATAACATGCATTATTACCCATATTATGCAGTTATTATCGCTAGAACTGTAATAAATATACTTATTACTTTTATTATCATCAATATAACATGCATTATTACACATATTATGCAGTTATTATTGATAGAACTATAATAAATATACTTATTGCTTTTATTATTATCAATATAACATGCATTATTACCCATATTATGCAGTTATAATCGAGAGAACTGTAATAATTATACTTATTACTTATATTATCATCAATATAACATACATTATTACCCATATTATGCAGTTATTATCGCTAAAACTGTAATAATTATACTTATTACTCCCGATATTATCAATATAACATGCATTATTACACATGTAATGCAGTTATTATCGCTAGAACTGTAATAAATGTACTTATTACTTTTATTATTATCGATATAACATGCATTATTACCCATATTAAGCAGTTATAATCGATAGAGCTATAATAAATATACTTATTACTTATATTGTTAGCAATATAACGTGCATTATTACCCATATTATGGAGTTATTATCGATAGAAGTATAATAACTATACTTATTACTTTTATTATTATCAATATAACATGCACCCTTAGCCATATTTTACTATTACTATCGCTAGAACTATAATAATTATACTTATTACTCCCAATATTATCAATATAGCATGCATTATTACCCATATAATGCAGTTATTATCGCTAGAACTGTAATAATTAAACTTATTACTTTTATTATTATCAATATAACATGCACTATTAGCCATATTTTACTATTATTATCGCTAGAACTGTAATAATTATACTTATTACTCCCGATATTATCAATATAACATGCATTATTACCCATATAATGCAGTTATAATCGCTAGAACTGTAATAATTATACTTATTACTTATATTATTAGCAATATAACGTGCATTATTACCCATATTATGCAGTTATTATCGCTAGAACTGTAATAATTATACCTATTACTTATATTATTATCAATATAGCATGCATTATTACCCATATTATGCAGTTATTATTGATAGAACTGTAATAAATATACTTATTACTTTTATTATTATCAATATAACATGCATTATTACCCATATTATGCAGTTATAATCGATAGAGCTATAATAAATATACTTATTACTTATATTATTAGCAATATAACGTGCATTATTACCCATATTATGCAGTTATAATCGATAGAGCTATAATAAATATACTTATTACTTATATTATTAGCAATATAACGTGCATTATTACCCATATTATGCAGTTATAATCGATAGAGCTATAATAAATATACTTATTACTTATATTATTAGCAATATAACGTGCATTATTACCCATATTATGCAGTTATTATCGATAGAACTGTAATAAATATACTTATTACTTTTATTATTATGAATATAACATGCACTATTAGACATATTTTACTATTATTATCGCTAGAACTATAATAAATATACTTATTACTTTTATTATTATCAATATAACATGCACTATTAGCCATATTTTACTATTATTATCGCTAGAACTATAATAATTATACTTATTACTCCCGATATTATCAATATAACATGCATTATTACCCCTATTATGCAGTCATTATTGATAGAACTATAATAAATATACATATTACTTTTATTATTATCCATATAACATGCATTATTGCCCATATTATGCAGTTATAATCGCTAGAACTATAATAAATATACTTAGTACTTTTATTATCATCAATATAACATGCATTATTACCGATATTATGCAGTTATTATCGCTAGAATTGTAATAAATACACTTATTACTTTTATTATCATCAATATAACATGCATTATTACCCATATTATGCAGTTATTATCGGTAGAACTATAATAAATATACTTATTACTTTTATTATCATCAATATAACATGCATTATTACACATATTACGCAGTTATTATTGATTGAACTATAATAAATATACGTATTACTTTTATTATTATCAATATAACATGCATTATTACCCATATTATGCAGTTTTTATCGATAGAACTATAATAAATATACTTATTACTTTTATTATTATCAATATAACATGCACTATTAGCCATATTTTACTATTATTATCGCTAGAACAATAATAATTATACTTATTACTCCCGATATTATCAATATAGCATGCATCATTACCCATATAATGCAGTTATTATCGCTAGAACTGTAATAATTATACTCATTACTTATATTATCATCAATATAACATGCATTATTACCCATATTATGCAGTTATTATCGCTAGAACTGTAATAAATATACTTATTACTTTTATTATCATCAATATAACATGCATTATTACACATATTATGCAGTTATTATTGATAGAACTATAATAAATATACTTATTGCTTTTATTATTATCAATATAACATGCATTATTACCCATATTATGCAGTTATAATCGAGAGAACTGTAATAATTATACTTATTACTTATATTATCATCAATATAACATACATTATTACCCATATTATGCAGTTATTATCGCTAAAACTGTAATAATTATACTTATTACTCCCGATATTATCAATATAACATGCATTATTACACATATAATGCAGTTATTATCGCTAGAACTGTAATAAATGTACTTATTACTTTTATTATTATCGATATAACATGCATTATTACCCATATTATGCAGTTATAATCGATAGAGCTATAATAAATATACTTATTACTTATATTGTTAGCAATATAACGTGCATTATTACCCATATTATGGAGTTATTATCGATAGAAGTATAATAACTATACTTATTACTTTTATTATTATCAATATAACATGCACCCTTAGCCATATTTTACTATTACTATCGCTAGAACTATAATAATTATACTTATTACTCCCAATATTATCAATATAGCATGCATTATTACCCATATAATGCAGTTATTATCGCTAGAACTGTAATAATTAAACTTATTACTTTTATTATTATCAATATAACATGCACTATTAGCCATATTTTACTATTATTATCGCTAGAACTGTAATAATTATACTTATTACTCCCGATATTATCAATATAACATGCATTATTACCCATATAATGCAGTTATAATCGCTAGAACTGTAATAATTATACTTATTACTTATATTATTAGCAATATAACGTGCATTATTACCCATATTATGCAGTTATTACCGCTAGAACTGTAATAATTATACCTATTACTTATATTATTATCAATATAACATGCATTATTACCCATATTATGCAGTTATTATTGATAGAGCTGTAATAAATATACTTATTACTTTTATTATTATCAATATAACATGCATTATTACCCATATTATGCAGTTATAATCGATAGAGCTATAATAAATATACTTATTACTTATATTATTAGCAATATAACGTGCATTATTACCCATATTATGCAGTTATTATCGATAGGACTGTAATAATTATACTTATTACTTTCATTATTATCAATATAACATGCATTATTACCCATATTTTGCAGTTATTATCGATAGAACTATAATAAATGTACTTATTACTTTTTTATTATCAATATAACATGCATTATTACCCATATTATGCAGTTATAATCGATAGAGTTATAATAAATATACTTATTACTTATATTATTAGCAATATAACGTGCATTATTACCCATATTATGGAGTTATTATCGATAGAAGTATAATAACTATACTTATTACTTTTATTATTATCAATATAACATGCATTATTACCCATATTATGCAGTTATAATCGATAGAGCTATAATAAATATACTTATTACTTATATTGTTAGCAATATAACGTGCATTATTACCCATATTATGGAGTTATTATCGATAGAAGTATAATAACTATACTTATTACTTTTATTATTATCAATATAACATGCACTCTTAGCCATATTTTACTATTATTATCGCTAGAACTATAATAATTATACTTATTACTCCCGATATTATCAATATAGCATGCATTATTACCCATATTATGCAGTTATTATCGATAGGACTGTAATAATTATACTTATTACTTTTATTATCATCAATATAACATGCATTATTACCCATATTATGCAGTTATTAATGATAGAACTGTAATAAATATACTTATTACTTTCATTATTATCAATATAACATGCATTATTACCCATATTTTGCAGTTATTATCGATAGAACTATAATAAATGTACTTATTACTTTTATTATTATCAATATAACATGCATTATTACCCATATTAGGCAGTTATAATCGATAGAGTTTTAATAAATATACTTATTACTTATATTATTAGCAATATAACGTGCATTATTACCCATATTATGGAGTTATTATCGATAGAAGTATAATAACTATACTTATTACTTTTATTATTATCAATATAACATGCATTATTACCCATATTATGCAGTTATAATCGATAGAGCTATAATAAATATACTTATTACTTATATTGTTAGCAATATAACGTGCATTATTACCCATATTATGGAGTTATTATCGATAGAAGTATAATAACTATACTTATTACTTTTATTATTATCAATATAACATGCACTCTTAGCCATATTTTACTATTATTATCGCTAGAACTATAATAATTATACTTATTACTCCCGATATTATCAATATAGCATGCATTATTACCCATATAATGCAGTTATAATCGCTAGAACTGTAATAATTATACTTATTACTTATATTATTAGCAATATAACGTGCATTATTACCCATATTATGCAGTTATTATCGCTAGAACTGTAATAATTATACCTATTACTTATATTATTATCAATATAACATGCATTATTACCCATATTATGCAGTTATTATTGATAGAACTGTAATAAATATACTTATTACTTTTATTATTATCAATATAACATGCATTATTACCCATATTATGCAGTTATAATCGATAGAGCTATAATAAATATACTTATTACTTATATTATTAGCAATATAACGTGCATTATTACCCATATTATGCAGTTATTATCGATAGGACTGTAATAATTATACTTATTACTTCTATTATCATCAATATAACATGCATTATTACCCATATTATGCAGTTATTAATGATAGAACTGTAATAAATATACTTATTACTTTTATTATTATCAATATAACATGCATTATTACCCATATTTTGCAGTTATTATCGATAGAACTATAATAAATGTACTTATTACTTTTATTATTATCAATATAACATGCATTATTACCCATATTATGCAGTTATAATCGATAGAGTTATAATAAATATACTTATTACTTATATTGTTAGCAATATAACGTGCATTATTACCCATATTATGGAGTTATTATCGATAGAAGTATAATAACTATACTTATTACTTTTATTATTATCAATATAACATGCACTCTTAGCCATATTTTACTATTATTATCGCTAGAACTATAATAATTATACTTATTACTCCCGATATTATCAATATAGCATGCATTATTACCCATATTATGCAGTTATTATCGATAGGACTGTAATAATTATACTTATTACTTTTATTATCATCAATATAACATGCATTATTACCCATATTATGCAGTTATTAATGATAGAACTGTAATAAATATACTTATTACTTTCATTATTATCAATATAACATGCATTATTACCCATATTTTGCAGTTATTATCGATAGAACTATAATATATGTACTTATTACTTTTATTATTATCAATATAACATGCATTATTACCCATATTATGCAGTTATAATCGATAGAGTTATAATAAATATACTTATTACTTATATTATTAGCAATATAACGTGCATTATTACCCATATTATGGAGTTATTATCGATAGAAGTATAATAACTATACTTATTACTTTTATTATTATCAATTTAACATGCATTATTACCCATATTATGCAGTTATAATCGATAGAGCTATAATAAATATACTTATTACTTATATTGTTAGCAATATAACGTGCATTATTACCCATATTATGGAGTTATTATCGATAGAAGTATAATAACTATACTTATTACTTTTATTATTATCAATATAACATGCACTCTTAGCCATATTTTACTATTATTATCGCTAGAACTATAATAATTATACTTATTACTCCCGATATTATCAATATAGCATGCATTATTACCCATGTAATGCAGTTATAATCGCTAGAACTGTAATAATTATACTTATTACTTATATTATTAGCAATATAACGTGCATTATTACCCATATTATGCAGTTATTATCGCTAGAACTGTAATAATTATACCTATTACTTATATTATTATCAATATAACATGCATTATTACCCATATTATGCAGTTATTATTGATAGAACGGTAATAAATATACTTATTACTTTTATTATTATCAATATAACATGCATTATTACCCATATTATGCAGTTATAATCGATAGAGCTATAATAAATATACTTATTACTTATATTATTAGCAATATAACGTGCATTATTACCCATATTATGCAGTTATTATCGATAGGACTGTAATAATTATACTTATTACTTCTATTATCATCAATATAACATGCATTATTACCCATATTATGCAGTTATTAATGATAGAACTGTAATAAATATACTTATTACTTTTATTATTATCAATATAACATGCATTATTACCCATATTTTGCAGTTATTATCGATAGAACTATAATAAATGTACTTATTACTTTTATTATTATCAATATAACATGCATTATTACCCATATTATGCAGTTATAATCGATAGAGTTATAATAAATATACTTATTACTTATATTATTAGCAATATAACGTGCATTATTACCCATATTATGGAGTTATTATCGATAGAAGTATAATAACTATACTTATTACTTTTATTATTATCAATATAACATGCATTATTACCCATATTATGCAGTTATAATCGATAGAGCTATAATAAATATACTTATTACTTATATTGTTAGCAATATAACGTGCATTATTACCCATATTATGGAGTTATTATCGATAGAAGTATAATAACTATACTTATTACTTTTATTATTATCAATATAACATGCACCCTTAGCCATATTTTACTATTATTATCGCTAGAACTGTAATAATTATACTTATTACTCCCGATATTATCAATATAACATGCATTATTACCCATATTATGCAGTTTTTATCGATAGAACTATAATAAATATACTTATTACTTTTATTATGATCAATATGACATGCATTATTAACCATATTTTGCAGTTATTATCGATAGAACTATAATAAATATACTTAGTACTTTTATTATCATCAATATAACATGCATTATTACCGATATTATGCAGTTATTATCGCTAGAATTGTAATAAATACACTTATTACTTTTATTATCATCAATATAACATGCATTATTACCCATATTATGCAGTTATTATCGGTAGAACTATAATAAATATACTTATTACTTTTATTATCATCAATATAACATGCATTATTACACATATTATGCAGTTATTATTGATTGAACTATAATAAATATACGTATTACTTTTATTATTATCAATATAACATGCATTATTACCCATATTATGCAGTTTTTATCGATAGAACTATAATAAATATACTTATTACTTTTATTATTATCAATATAACATGCACTATTAGCCATATTTTACTATTATTATCGCTAGAACAATAATAATTATACTTATTACTCCCGATATTATCAATATAGCATGCATCATTACCCATATAATGCAGTTATTATCGCTAGAACTGTAATAATTATACTCATTACTTATATTATCATCAATATAACATGCATTATTACCCATATTATGCAGTTATTATCGCTAGGACTGTAATAAATATACTTATTACTTTTATTATCATCAATATAACATGCATTATTACACATATTATGCAGTTATTATTGATAGAACTATAATAAATATACTTATTGCTTTTATTATTATCAATATAACATGCATTATTACCCATATTATGCAGTTATAATCGAGAGAACTGTAATAATTATACTTATTACTTATATTATCATCAATATAACATACATTATTACCCATATTATGCAGTTATTATCGCTAAAACTGTAATAATTATACTTATTACTCCCGATATTATCAATATAACATGCATTATTACCCATATAATGCAGTTATAATCGCTGGAACTGTAATAATTATACTTATTACTTATATTATTAGCAATATAACGTGCATTATTACCCATATTATGGAGTTATTATCGATAGAAGTATAATAACTATACTTATTACTTTTATTATTATCAATATAACATGCACTCTTAGCCATATTTTACAATTATTATCGCTAGAACTATAATAATTATACTTATTACTTATATTATTAGCAATATAACGTGCATTATTACCCATATTATGCAGTTATTATCGCTAGAACTGTAATAATTATACTTATTACTTTTATTATCATCAATGTAACATGCATTATTACCCATATTATGCAGTTATTATTGATAGAACTGTAATAAATATACTTATTACTTTTATTATTATCAATATAACATGCATTATTATTCATATTATGCAGTTATAATCGAGAGAACTGTAATAATTATACTTATTACTTATATTATCATCAATATAACATGCATTATTACCCATATTATGCAGTTATTATCGCTAGAACTGTAATAATTATACTTATTACTTTTATTATTATCAATATAACATGCATTATTACCCATATTTTGCAGTTATTATCGATAGAACTATAATAAATGTACTTATTACTTTTATTATTATCGATATAACATGCATTATTACCCATATTATGCAGTTATAATCGATAGAGCTATAATAAATATACTTATTACTTATATTATTAGCAATATAACGTGCATTATTACCCATATTATGGAGTTATTATCGATAGAAGTATAATAACTATACTTATTACTTTTATTATTATGAATATAACATGCACTCTTAGCCATATTTTACAATTATTATCGCTAGAACTATAATAATTATACTTATTACTCCCGATATTATCAATATAACATGCATTATTACCCATATAATGCGGTTATTATCGCTAGAACTGTAATAATTATACTTATTACTTATATTATTAGCAATATAACATGCATTATTACCCATATTATGCAGTTATTATCGCTAGGACTGTAATAAATATACTTATTACTTTTATTATCATCAATATAACATGCATTATTACACATATTATGCAGTTATTATTGATAGAACTATAATAAATATACTTATTGCTTTTATTATTATCAATATAACATGCATTATTACCCATATTATGCAGTTATAATCGAGAGAACTGTAATAATTATACTTATTACTTATATTATCATCAATATAACATACATTATTACCCATATTATGCAGTTATTATCGCTAAAACTGTAATAATTATACTTATTACTCCCGATATTATCAATATAACATGCATTATTACCCATATAATGCAGTTATAATCGCTAGAACTGTAATAATTATACTTATTACTTATATTATTAGCAATATAACGTGCATTATTACCCATATTATGGAGTTATTATCGATAGAAGTATAATAACTATACTTATTACTTTTATTATTATCAATATAACATGCACTCTTAGCCATATTTTACAATTATTATCGCTAGAACTATAATAATTATACTTATTACTTATATTATTAGCAATATAACGTGCATTATTACCCATATTATGCAGTTATTATCGCTAGAACTGTAATAATTATACTTATTACTTTTATTATCATCAATGTAACATGCATTATTACCCATATTATGCAGTTATTATTGATAGAACTGTAATAAATATACTTATTACTTTTATTATTATCAATATAACATGCATTATTATTCATATTATGCAGTTATAATCGAGAGAACTGTAATAATTATACTTATTACTTATATTATCATCAATATAACATGCATTATTACCCATATTATGCAGTTATTATCGCTAGAACTGTAATAATTATACTTATTACTTTTATTATTATCAATATAACATGCATTATTACCCATATTTTGCAGTTATTATCGATAGAACTATAATAAATGTACTTATTACTTTTATTATTATCGATATAACATGCATTATTACCCATATTATGCAGTTATAATCGATAGAGCTATAATAAATATACTTATTACTTATATTATTAGCAATATAACGTGCATTATTACCCATATTATGGAGTTATTATCGATAGAAGTATAATAACTATACTTATTACTTTTATTATTATGAATATAACATGCACTCTTAGCCATATTTTACAATTATTATCGCTAGAACTATAATAATTATACTTATTACTCCCGATATTATCAATATAACATGCATTATTACCCATATAATGCGGTTATTATCGCTAGAACTGTAATAATTATACTTATTACTTATATTATTAGCAATATAACGTGCATTATTACCCATATTATGCAGTTATTATCGCTAGAACTGTAATAATTATACTTATTACTTTTATTATCATCAATATAACATGCATTATTACCCATATTATGCAGTTATAATCGAGAGAACTGTAATAATTATACTTATTACTTATATTATCATCAATATAACATGCATTATTACCCATATTATGCAGTTATTATCGCTAGAACTGTAATAATTATACTTATTACTTTTATTATTATCGATATAACATGCATTATTACCCATATTATGCAGTTATTATCGATAGAGCTATAATAAATATACTTATTACTTATATTATTAGCAATATAACGTGCATTATTACCCATATTATGGAGTTATTATCGATAGAAGTATAATAACTATACTTATTACTTTTATTATTATCAATATAACATGCACTCTTAGCCATATTTTACAATTATTATCGCTAGAACTATAATAATTATACTTATTACTTATATTATTAGCAATATAACGTGCATTATTTCCCATATTATGCAGTTATCATGGCTAGAACTGTAATAATTATACTTATTACTTTTATTATCATCAATGTAACATGCATTATTACCCATATTATGCAGTTATTATTGATAGAACTGTAATAAATATACTTATTACTTTTATTATTATCAATATAACATGCATTATTATTCATATTATGCAGTTATAATCGAGAGAACTGTAATAATTATACTTATTACTTATATTATCATCAATATAACATGCATTATTACCCATATTATGCAGTTATTATCGCTAGAACTGTAATAATTATACTTATTACTTTTATTATCATCAATATAACATGCATTATTACCCATATTATGCAGTTATTATCGCTAGAACTGTAATAATTATACTTATTACTTTTATTATCATCAATATAACATGCATTATTACCCATATTATGCAGTTATTATTGATAGAACTATAATAAATATACTTATTGCTTTTATTATTATCAATATAACATGCATTATTACCCATATTATGCAGTTATAATCGAGAGAACTGTAATAATTATACTTATTACTTATATTATTAGCAATATAACGTGCATTATTACCCATATTATGGAGTTATTATCGATAGAAGTATAATAACTATACTTATTACTTTTATTATTATCAATATAACATGCACTCTTAGCCATATTTTACAATTATTATCGCTAGAACTATAATAATTATACTTATTACTTATATTATTAGCAATATAACGTGCATTATTACCCATATTATGCAGTTATTATCGCTAGAACTGTAATAATTATACTTATTACTTTTATTATCATCAATGTAACATGCATTATTACCCATATTATGCAGTTATTATTGATAGAACTGTAATAAATATACTTATTACTTTTATTATTATCAATATAACATGCATTATTATTCATATTATGCAGTTATAATCGAGAGAACTGTAATAATTATACTTATTACTTATATTATCATCAATATAACATGCATTATTACCCATATTATGCAGTTATTATCGCTAGAACTGTAATAATTATACTTATTACTTTTATTATTATCAATATAACATGCATTATTACCCATATTTTGCAGTTATTATCGATAGAACTATAATAAATGTACTTATTACTTTTATTATTATCGATATAACATGCATTATTACCCATATTATGCAGTTATAATCGATAGAGCTATAATAAATATACTTATTACTTATATTATTAGCAATATAACGTGCATTATTACCCATATTATGGAGTTATTATCGATAGAAGTATAATAGCTATACTTATTACTTTTATTATTATGAATATAACATGCACTCTTAGCCATATTTTACAATTATTATCGCTAGAACTATAATAATTATACTTATTACTCCCGATATTATCAATATAACATGCATTATTACCCATATAATGCGGTTATTATCGCTAGAACTGTAATAATTATACTTATTACTTATATTATTAGCAATATAACGTGCATTATTACCCATATTATGCAGTTATTATCGCTAGAACTGTAATAATTATACTTATTACTTTTATTATCATCAATATAACATGCATTATTACCCATATTATGCAGTTATAATCGAGAGAACTGTAATAATTATACTTATTACTTATATTATCATCAATATAACATGCATTATTACCCATATTATGCAGTTATTATCGCTAGAACTGTAATAAATATACTTATTACTTTTATTATTATCAATATAACATGCATTATTACCCATATTATGCAGTTATAATCGATAGAGCTATAATAAATATACTTATTACTTATATTATTAGCAATATAACGTGCATTATTACCCATATTATGCAGTTATTATCGATAGGACTGTAATAATTATACTTATTACTTTTATTATCATCAATATAACATGCATTATTACCCATATTATGCAGTTATTAATGATAGAACTGTAATAAATATACTTATTACTTTTATTATTATCAATATAACATGCATTATTACCCATATTTTGCAGTTATTATCGATAGAACTATAATAAATGTACTTATTACTTTTATTATTATCAATATAACATGCATTATTACCCATATTATGCAGTTATAATCGATAGAGTTATAATAAATATACTTATTACTTATATTATTAGCAATATAACGTGCATTATTACCCATATTATGGAGTTATTATCGATAGAAGTATAATAACTATACTTATTACTTTTATTATTATCAATATAACATGCATTATTACCCATATTATGCAGTTATAATCGATAGAGCTATAATAAATATACTTATTACTTATATTGTTAGCAATATAACGTGCATTATTACCCATATTATGGAGTTATTATCGATAGAAGTATAATAACTATACTTATTACTTTTATTATTATCAATATATCATGCACCCTTAGCCATATTTTACTATTATTATCGCTAGAACTGTAATAATTATACTTATTACTCCCGATATTATCAATATAACATGCATTATTACCCATATTATGCAGTTTTTATCGATAGAACTATAATAAATATACTTATTACTTTTATTATGATCAATATGACATGCATTATTAACCATATTTTGCAGTTATTATCGATAGAACTATAATAAATATACTTAGTACTTTTATTATCATCAATATAACATGCATTATTACCGATATTATGCAGTTATTATCGCTAGAATTGTAATAAATACACTTATTACTTTTATTATCATCAATATAACATGCATTATTACCCATATTATGCAGTTATTATCGGTAGAACTATAATAAATATACTTATTACTTTTATTATCATCAATATAACATGCATTATTACACATATTATGCAGTTATTATTGATTGAACTATAATAAATATACGTATTACTTTTATTATTATCAATATAACATGCATTATTACCCATATTATGCAGTTTTTATCGATAGAACTATAATAAATATACTTATTACTTTTATTATTATCAATATAACATGCACTATTAGCCATATTTTACTATTATTATCGCTAGAACAATAATAATTATACTTATTACTCCCGATATTATCAATATAGCATGCATCATTACCCATATAATGCAGTTATTATCGCTAGAACTGTAATAATTATACTCATTACTTATATTATCATCAATATAACATGCATTATTACCCATATTATGCAGTTATTATCGCTCGGACTGTAATAAATATACTTATTACTTTTATTATCATCAATATAACATGCATTATTACACATATTATGCAGTTATTATTGATAGAACTATAATAAATATACTTATTGCTTTTATTATTATCAATATAACATGCATTATTACCCATATTATGCAGTTATAATCGAGAGAACTGTAATAATTATACTTATTACTTATATTATCATCAATATAACATACATTATTACCCATATTATGCAGTTATTATCGCTAAAACTGTAATAATTATACTTATTACTCCCGATATTATCAATATAACATGCATCATTACCCATATAATGCAGTTATAATCGCTAGAACTGTAATAATTATACTTATTACTTATATTATTAGCAATATAACGTGCATTATTACCCATATTATGGAGTTATTATCGATAGAAGTATAATAACTATACTTATTACTTTTATTATTATCAATATAACATGCACTCTTAGCCATATTTTACAATTATTATCGCTAGAACTATAATAATTATACTTATTACTTATATTATTAGCAATATAACGTGCATTATTACCCATATTATGCAGTTATTATCGCTAGAACTGTAATAATTATACTTATTACTTTTATTATCATCAATGTAACATGCATTATTACCCATATTATGCAGTTATTATTGATAGAACTGTAATAAATATACTTATTACTTTTATTATTATCAATATAACATGCATTATTATTCATATTATGCAGTTATAATCGAGAGAACTATAATAATTATACTTATTACTTATATTATCATCAATATAACATGCATTATTACCCATATAATGCGGTTATTATCGCTAGAACTGTAATAATTATACTTATTACTTATATTATTAGCAATATAACGTGCATTATTACCCATATTATGCAGTTATTATCGCTAGAACTGTAATAATTATACTTATTACTTTTATTATCATCAATATAACATGCATTATTACCCATATTATGCAGTTATAATCGAGAGAACTGTAATAATTATACTTATTACTTATATTATCATCAATATAACATGCATTATTACCCATATTATGCAGTTATTATCGCTAGAACTGTAATAATTATACTTATTACTTTTATTATTATCGATATAACATGCATTATTACCCATATTATGCAGTTATTATCGATAGAGCTATAATAAATATACTTATTACTTATATTATTAGCAATATAACGTGCATTATTACCCATATTATGGAGTTATTATCGCTAGAACTGTAATAATTATACTTATTACTTTTATTATCATCAATATAACATGCATTATTACCCATATTATGCAGTTATTATCGCTAGAACTGTAATAATTATACTTATTACTTTTATTATTAGCAATATAACGTGCATTATTTCCCATATTATGCAGTTATTATCGCTAGAACTGTAATAATTATACTTATTACTTTTATTATCATCAATGTAACATGCATTATTACCCATATTATGCAGTTATTATTGATAGAACTGTAATAAATATACTTATTACTTTTATTATTATCAATATAACATGCATTATTATTCATATTATGCAGTTATAATCGAGAGAACTGTAATAATTATACTTATTACTTATATTATCATCAATATAACATGCATTATTACCCATATTATGCAGTTATTATCGCTAGAACTGTAATAATTATACTTATTACTTTTATTATCATCAATATAACATGCATTATTACCCATATTATGCAGTTATTATCGCTAGAACTGTAATAATTATACTTATTACTTTTATTATCATCAATATAACATGCATTATTACCCATATTATGCAGTTATTAATGATGGAACTGTAATAAATATACTTATTACTTTTATTATTATCAATATAACATGCATTATTACCCATATTCTGCAGTTATTATCGATAGAACTATAATAAATGTACTTATTACTTTTATTATTATCAATATAACATGCATTATTACCCATATTATGCAGTTATAATCGATAGAGCTATAATAAATATACTTATTACTTATATTATTAGCAGTATAACGTGCATTATTACCCATATTATGGAGTTATTATCGATAGAAGTATAATAACTATAATTATTACTTTTATTATTATCAATATAACATGCATTATTACCCATATTATGCAGTTATAATCGATAGAGCTATAATAAATATACTTATTACTTATATTGTTAGCAATATAACGTGCATTATTACCCATATTATGGAGTTATTATCGATAGAAGTATAATAACTATACTTATTACTTTTATTATTATCAATATAACATGCACTCTTAGCCATATTTTACTATTATTATCGCTAGAACTATAATAATTATACTTATTACTCCCGATATTATCAATATAGCATGCATTATTACCCATATAATGCAGTTATTATCGCTAGAACTGTAATAAATATACTTATTACTTATTTTATCATCAATATAACGTGCATTATTACCCATATTATGCAGTTATTATCGATAGAATTATAATAAATATACTTATTACTTTTATTATTATCAATATAACAGGCAATCTTTAGCCATATTTTACTAGTATTATCGCTAGATCTGTAATGATTATACTTATTACTCCCGATATTATCAATATAACATGCATTATTACCCATATAATGCAGTTATTATCGCTAGAACTATAATAATTATACTTATTACTTATATTATTAGCAATATAACGTGCATTATTTCCCATATTATGCAGTTATTATCGCTAGAACTGTAATAATTATACTTATTACTTTTATTATCATCAATGTAACATGCATTATTACCCATATTATGCAGTTATTATTGATAGAACTGTAATAAATATACTTATTACTTTTATTATTATCAATATAACATGCATTATTATTCATATTATGCAGTTATAATCGAGAGAACTGTAATAATTATACTTATTACTTATATTATCATCAATATAACATGCATTATTACCCATATTATGCAGTTATTATCGCTAGAACTGTAATAATTATACTTATTACTTTTATTATCATCAATATAACATGCATTATTACCCATATTATGCAGTTATTAATGATGGAACTGTAATAAATATACTTATTACTTTTATTATTATCAATATAACATGCATTATTACCCATATTCTGCAGTTATTATCGATAGAACTATAATAAATGTACTTATTACTTTTATTATTATCAATATAACATGCATTATTACCCATATTATGCAGTTATAATCGATAGAGCTATAATAAATATACTTATTACTTATATTATTAGCAGTATAACGTGCATTATTACCCATATTATGGAGTTATTATCGATAGAAGTATAATAACTATAATTATTACTTTTATTATTATCAATATAACATGCATTATTACCCATATTATGCAGTTATAATCGATAGAGCTATAATAAATATACTTATTACTTATATTGTTAGCAATATAACGTGCATTATTACCCATATTATGGAGTTATTATCGATAGAAGTATAATAACTATACTTATTACTTTTATTATTATCAATATAACATGCACTCTTAGCCATATTTTACTATTATTATCGCTAGAACTATAATAATTATACTTATTACTCCCGATATTATCAATATAGCATGCATTATTACCCATATAATGCAGTTATTATCGCTAGAACTGTAATAAATATACTTATTACTTATTTTATCATCAATATAACGTGCATTATTACCCATATTATGCAGTTATTATCGATAGAATTATAATAAATATACTTATTACTTTTATTATTATCAATATAACAGGCAATCTTTAGCCATATTTTACTAGTATTATCGCTAGATCTGTAATGATTATACTTATTACTCCCGATATTATCAATATAACATGCATTATTACCCATATAATGCAGTTATTATCGACAGAACTATAATAAATATACTTATTACTTATATTATTAGCAATATAACGTGCATTATTACCCATATTATGCAGTTATTATCGATAGGACTGTAATAATTATACTCATTACTTATATTATCATCAATATAACATGCATTATTACCAATATTATGCAGTTATTATCGCTAAAACTATAATAATTATACTTATTACTCCCAATATTATCAATATGGCATGCACTATTACCCATATAATGCAGTTATTATCGCTAGAACTGTAATAATTATACTCATTACTTATATTATCATCAATATAACATGCATTATTACCCATATTATGCAGTTATTATCGCTAGAACTGTAATAAATATACTTATTACTTTTATTGTCATCAATATAACATGCATTATTACACATATTATGCAGTTATTATTGATAGAACTATAATAAATATACTTATTGCTTTTATTATTATCAATATAACGTGCATTATTACCCATATTATGCAGTTATTATCGATAGGACTGTAATAATTATACTCATTACTTATATTATCATCAATATAACATGCATTATTACCAATATTATGCAGTTATTATCGCTAAAACTATAATAATTATACTTATTACTCCCAATATTATCAATATGGCATGCACTATTACCCATATAATGCAGTTATTATCGCTAGAACTGTAATAAATGTACATATTACTTTTATTATTATCAATATAACATGCATTATTACCCATATTATGCAGTTATAATCGATAGAGCTATAATAAATATACTTATTACTTATATTGTTAGCAATATAACGTGCATTATTACCCATATTATGGAGTTATTATCGATAGAAGTATAATAACTATACTTATTACTTTTATTATTATCAATATAACATGCACTCTTAGCCATATTTTACTATTATTATCGCTAGAACTATAATAATTATACTTATTACTCCCGATATTATCAATATAGCATGCATTATTACCCATATAATGCAGTTATTATCGCTAGAACTGTAATAAATATACTTATTACTTATTTTATCATCAATATAACGTGCATTATTACCCATATTATGCAGTTATTATCGATAGAATTATAATAAATATACTTATTACTTTTATTATTATCAATATAACAGGCAATCTTTAGCCATATTTTACTAGTATTATCGCTAGATCTGTAATGATTATACTTATTACTCCCGATATTATCAATATAACATGCATTATTACCCATATAATGCAGTTATTATCGACAGAACTATAATAAATATACTTATTACTTATATTATTAGCAATATAACGTGCATTATTACCCATATTATGCAGTTATTATCGATAGGACTGTAATAATTATACTCATTACTTATATTATCATCAATATAACATGCATTATTACCAATATTATGCAGTTATTATCGCTAAAACTATAATAATTATACTTATTACTCCCAATATTATCAATATGGCATGCACTATTACCCATATAATGCAGTTATTATCGCTAGAACTGTAATAATTATACTCATTACTTATATTATCATCAATATAACATGCATTATTACCCATATTATGCAGTTATTATCGCTAGAACTGTAATAAATATACTTATTACTTTTATTGTCATCAATATAACATGCATTATTACACATATTATGCAGTTATTATTGATAGAACTATAATAAATATACTTATTGCTTTTATTATTATCAATATAACGTGCATTATTACCCATATTATGCAGTTATTATCGATAGGACTGTAATAATTATACTCATTACTTATATTATCATCAATATAACATGCATTATTACCAATATTATGCAGTTATTATCGCTAAAACTATAATAATTATACTTATTACTCCCAATATTATCAATATGGCATGCACTATTACCCATATAATGCAGTTATTATCGCTAGAACTGTAATAAATGTACATATTACTTTTATTATTATCAATATAACATGCATTATTACCCATATTATGCAGTTATAATCGATAGAGCTATAATAAATATACTTATTACTTATATTATTAGCAATATAACGTGCATTATTACCCATATTATGCAGTTATTATCGATAGGACTGTAATAATTATACTTATTACTTTTATTATCATCAATATAACATGCATTATTACCCATATTATGCAGTTATTAATGATAGAACTGTAATAAATATACTTATTACTTTTATTATTATCAATATAACATGCATTATTACCCATATTTTGCAGTTATTATCGATAGAACTATAATAAATGTACTTATTACTTTTATTATTATCGATATAACATGCATTATTACCCATATTATGCAGTTATAATCGATAGAGCTATAATAAATATACTTATTACTTATATTATTAGCAATATAACGTGCATTATTACCCATATTATGGAGTTATTATCGATAGAAGTATAATAACTATACTTATTACTTTTATTATTATCAATATAACATGCATTATTACCCATATTATGCAGTTATAATCGATAGAGCTATAATAAATATACTTATTACTTATATTATTAGCAATATAACGTGCATTATTACCCATATTATGCAGTTATTATCGATAGGACTGTAATAATTATACTTATTACTTTTATTATCATCAATATAACATGCATTATTACCCATATTATGCAGTTATTAATGATAGAACTGTAATAAATATACTTATTACTTTTATTATTATCAATATAACATGCATTATTACCCATATTTTGCAGTTATTATCGATAGAACTATAATAAATGTACTTATTACTTTTATTATTATCAATATAACATGCATTATTACCCATATTATGCAGTTATAATCGATAGAGTTATAATAAATATACTTATTACTTATATTATTAGCAATATAACGTGCATTATTACCCATATTATGGAGTTATTATCGATAGAAGTATAATAACTATACTTATTACTTTTATTATTATCAATATAACATGCATTATTACCCATATTATGCAGTTATAATCGATAGAGCTATAATAAATATACCTATTACTTATATTGTTAGCAATATAACGTGCATTATTACCCATATTATGGAGTTATTATCGATAGAAGTATAATAACTATACTTATTACTTTTATTATTATCAATATAACATGCACCCTTAGCCATATTTTACTATTATTATCGCTAGAACTGTAATAATTATACTTATTACTCCCGATATTATCAATATAACATGCATTATTACCCATATTATGCAGTTTTTATCGATAGAACTATAATAAATATACTTATTACTTTTATTATGATCAATATGACATGCATTATTAACCATATTTTGCAGTTATTATCGATAGAACTATAATAAATATACTTAGTACTTTTATTATCATCAATATAACATGCATTATTACCGATATTATGCAGTTATTATCGCTAGAATTGTAATAAATACACTTATTACTTTTATTATCATCAATATAACATGCATTATTACCCATATTATGCAGTTATTATCGGTAGAACTATAATAAATATACTTATTACTTTTATTATCATCAATATAACATGCATTATTACACATATTATGCAGTTATTATTGATTGAACTATAATAAATATACGTATTACTTTTATTATTATCAATATAACATGCATTATTACCCATATTATGCAGTTTTTATCGATAGAACTATAATAAATATACTTATTACTTTTATTATTATCAATATAACATGCACTATTAGCCATATTTTACTATTATTATCGCTAGAACAATAATAATTATACTTATTACTCCCGATATTATCAATATAGCATGCATCATTACCCATATAATGCAGTTATTATCGCTAGAACTGTAATAATTATACTCATTACTTATATTATCATCAATATAACATGCATTATTACCCATATTATGCAGTTATTATCGCTAGGACTGTAATAAATATACTTATTACTTTTATTATCATCAATATAACATGCATTATTACACATATTATGCAGTTATTATTGATAGAACTATAATAAATATACTTATTGCTTTTATTATTATCAATATAACATGCATTATTACCCATATTATGCAGTTATAATCGAGAGAACTGTAATAATTATACTTATTACTTATATTATCATCAATATAACATACATTATTACCCATATTATGCAGTTATTATCGCTAAAACTGTAATAATTATACTTATTACTCCCGATATTATCAATATAACATGCATTATTACCCATATAATGCAGTTATAATCGCTAGAACTGTAATAATTATACTTATTACTTATATTATTAGCAATATAACGTGCATTATTACCCATATTATGGAGTTATTATCGATAGAAGTATAATAACTATACTTATTACTTTTATTATTATCAATATAACATGCACTCTTAGCCATATTTTACAATTATTATCGCTAGAACTATAATAATTATACTTATTACTTATATTATTAGCAATATAACGTGCATTATTACCCATATTATGCAGTTATTATCGCTAGAACTGTAATAATTATACTTATTACTTTTATTATCATCAATGTAACATGCATTATTACCCATATTATGCAGTTATTATTGATAGAACTGTAATAAATATACTTATTACTTTTATTATTATCAATATAACATGCATTATTATTCATATTATGCAGTTATAATCGAGAGAACTATAATAATTATACTTATTACTTATATTATCATCAATATAACATGCATTATTACCCATATAATGCGGTTATTATCGCTAGAACTGTAATAATTATACTTATTACTTATATTATTAGCAATATAACGTGCATTATTACCCATATTATGCAGTTATTATCGCTAGAACTGTAATAATTATACTTATTACTTTTATTATCATCAATATAACATGCATTATTACCCATATTATGCAGTTATAATCGAGAGAACTGTAATAATTATACTTATTACTTATATTATCATCAATATAACATGCATTATTACCCATATTATGCAGTTATTTTCGCTAGAACTGTAATAATTATACTTATTACTTTTATTATTATCGATATAACATGCATTATTACCCATATTATGCAGTTATTATCGATAGAGCTATAATAAATATACTTATTACTTATATTATTAGCAATATAACGTGCATTATTACCCATATTATGGAGTTATTATCGCTAGAACTGTAATAATTATACTTATTACTTTTATTATCATCAATATAACATGCATTATTACCCATATTATGCAGTTATTATCGCTAGAACTGTAATAATTATACTTATTACTTTTATTATTAGCAATATAACGTGCATTATTTCCCATATTATGCAGTTATTATCGCTAGAACTGTAATAATTATACTTATTACTTTTATTATCATCAATGTAACATGCATTATTACCCATATTATGCAGTTATTATTGATAGAACTGTAATAAATATACTTATTACTTTTATTATTATCAATATAACATGCATTATTATTCATATTATGCAGTTATAATCGAGAGAACTGTAATAATTATACTTATTACTTATATTATCATCAATATAACATGCATTATTACCCATATTATGCAGTTATTATCGCTAGAACTGTAATAATTATACTTATTACTTTTATTATCATCAATATAACATGCATTATTACCCATATTATGCAGTTATTATCGCTAGAACTGTAATAATTATACTTATTACTTTTATTATCATCAATATAACATGCATTATTACCCATATTATGCAGTTATTAATGATGGAACTGTAATAAATATACTTATTACTTTTATTATTATCAATATAACATGCATTATTACCCATATTCTGCAGTTATTATCGATAGAACTATAATAAATGTACTTATTACTTTTATTATTATCAATATAACATGCATTATTACCCATATTATGCAGTTATAATCGATAGAGCTATAATAAATATACTTATTACTTATATTATTAGCAGTATAACGTGCATTATTACCCATATTATGGAGTTATTATCGATAGAAGTATAATAACTATAATTATTACTTTTATTATTATCAATATAACATGCATTATTACCCATATTATGCAGTTATAATCGATAGAGCTATAATAAATATACTTATTACTTATATTGTTAGCAATATAACGTGCATTATTACCCATATTATGGAGTTATTATCGATAGAAGTATAATAACTATACTTATTACTTTTATTATTATCAATATAACATGCACTCTTAGCCATATTTTACTATTATTATCGCTAGAACTATAATAATTATACTTATTACTCCCGATATTATCAATATAGCATGCATTATTACCCATATAATGCAGTTATTATCGCTAGAACTGTAATAAATATACTTATTACTTATTTTATCATCAATATAACGTGCATTATTACCCATATTATGCAGTTATTATCGATAGAATTATAATAAATATACTTATTACTTTTATTATTATCAATATAACAGGCAATCTTTAGCCATATTTTACTAGTATTATCGCTAGATCTGTAATGATTATACTTATTACTCCCGATATTATCAATATAACATGCATTATTACCCATATAATGCAGTTATTATCGCTAGAACTATAATAATTATACTTATTACTTATATTATTAGCAATATAACGTGCATTATTTCCCATATTATGCAGTTATTATCGCTAGAACTGTAATAATTATACTTATTACTTTTATTATCATCAATGTAACATGCATTATTACCCATATTATGCAGTTATTATTGATAGAACTGTAATAAATATACTTATTACTTTTATTATTATCAATATAACATGCATTATTATTCATATTATGCAGTTATAATCGAGAGAACTGTAATAATTATACTTATTACTTATATTATCATCAATATAACATGCATTATTACCCATATTATGCAGTTATTATCGCTAGAACTGTAATAATTATACTTATTACTTTTATTATCATCAATATAACATGCATTATTACCCATATTATGCAGTTATTAATGATGGAACTGTAATAAATATACTTATTACTTTTATTATTATCAATATAACATGCATTATTACCCATATTCTGCAGTTATTATCGATAGAACTATAATAAATGTACTTATTACTTTTATTATTATCAATATAACATGCATTATTACCCATATTATGCAGTTATAATCGATAGAGCTATAATAAATATACTTATTACTTATATTATTAGCAGTATAACGTGCATTATTACCCATATTATGGAGTTATTATCGATAGAAGTATAATAACTATAATTATTACTTTTATTATTATCAATATAACATGCATTATTACCCATATTATGCAGTTATAATCGATAGAGCTATAATAAATATACTTATTACTTATATTGTTAGCAATATAACGTGCATTATTACCCATATTATGGAGTTATTATCGATAGAAGTATAATAACTATACTTATTACTTTTATTATTATCAATATAACATGCACTCTTAGCCATATTTTACTATTATTATCGCTAGAACTATAATAATTATACTTATTACTCCCGATATTATCAATATAGCATGCATTATTACCCATATAATGCAGTTATTATCGCTAGAACTGTAATAAATATACTTATTACTTATTTTATCATCAATATAACGTGCATTATTACCCATATTATGCAGTTATTATCGATAGAATTATAATAAATATACTTATTACTTTTATTATTATCAATATAACAGGCAATCTTTAGCCATATTTTACTAGTATTATCGCTAGATCTGTAATGATTATACTTATTACTCCCGATATTATCAATATAACATGCATTATTACCCATATAATGCAGTTATTATCGACAGAACTATAATAAATATACTTATTACTTATATTATTAGCAATATAACGTGCATTATTACCCATATTATGCAGTTATTATCGATAGGACTGTAATAATTATACTCATTACTTATATTATCATCAATATAACATGCATTATTACCAATATTATGCAGTTATTATCGCTAAAACTATAATAATTATACTTATTACTCCCAATATTATCAATATGGCATGCACTATTACCCATATAATGCAGTTATTATCGCTAGAACTGTAATAATTATACTCATTACTTATATTATCATCAATATAACATGCATTATTACCCATATTATGCAGTTATTATCGCTAGAACTGTAATAAATATACTTATTACTTTTATTGTCATCAATATAACATGCATTATTACACATATTATGCAGTTATTATTGATAGAACTATAATAAATATACTTATTGCTTTTATTATTATCAATATAACGTGCATTATTACCCATATTATGCAGTTATTATCGATAGGACTGTAATAATTATACTCATTACTTATATTATCATCAATATAACATGCATTATTACCAATATTATGCAGTTATTATCGCTAAAACTATAATAATTATACTTATTACTCCCAATATTATCAATATGGCATGCACTATTACCCATATAATGCAGTTATTATCGCTAGAACTGTAATAAATGTACATATTACTTTTATTATTATCGATATAACATGCATTATTACCCATATTATGCAGTTATAATCGATAGAGCTATAATAAATATACTTATTACTTATATTATTAGCAATATAACGTGCATTATTACCCATATTATGGAGTTATTATCGATAGAAGTATAATAACTATACTTATTACTTTTATTATTATCAATATAACATGCACCCTTAGCCGTATTTTACTATTATTATCGCTAGAACTATAATAATTATACTTATTACTCCCAATATTATCAATATGGCATGCACTATTACCCATATAATGCAGTTATTATCGCTAGAACTGTAATAATTATACTCATTACTTATATTATCATCAATATAACATGCATTATTACCCATATTATGCAGTTATTATCGCTAGAACTGTAATAAATATACTTATTACTTTTATTGTCATCAATATAACATGCATTATTACACATATTATGCAGTTATTATTGATAGAACTATAATAAATATACTTATTGCTTTTATTATTATCAATATAACATGCATTATTACCCATATTATGCAGTTATAATCGAGAGAACTGTAATAATTATACTTATTACTTATATTATCATCAATATAACATACATTATTACCCATATTATGCAGTTATTATCGCTAAAACTGTAATAATTATACTTATTACTCCCGATATTATCAATATAACATGCATTATTACCCATATAATGCAGTTATTATCGCTAGAACTGTAATAAATGTACATATTACTTTTATTATTATCGATATAACATGCATTATTACCCATATTATGCAGTTATAATCGATAGAGCTATAATAAATATACTTATTACTTATATTATTAGCAATATAACGTGCATTATTACCCATATTATGGAGTTATTATCGATAGAAGTATAATAACTATACTTATTACTTTTATTATTATCAATATAACATGCACCCTTAGCCGTATTTTACTATTATTATCGCTAGAACTATAATAATTATACTTATTACTCCCAATATTATCAATATGGCATGCACTATTACCCATATAATGCAGTTATTATCGCTAGAACTGTAATAATTATACTCATTACTTATATTATCATCAATATAACATGCATTATTACCCATATTATGCAGTTATTATCGCTAGAACTGTAATAAATATACTTATTACTTTTATTGTCATCAATATAACATGCATTATTACACATATTATGCAGTTATTATTGATAGAACTATAATAAATATACTTATTGCTTTTATTATTATCAATATAACATGCATTATTACCCATATTATGCAGTTATAATCGAGAGAACTGTAATAATTATACTTATTACTTATATTATCATCAATATAACATACATTATTACCCATATTATGCAGTTATTATCGCTAAAACTGTAATAATTATACTTATTACTCCCGATATTATCAATATAACATGCATTATTACCCATATAATGCAGTTATTATCGCTAGAACTGTAATAAATGTACATATTACTTTTATTATTATCGATATAACATGCATTATTACCCATATTATGCAGTTATAATCGATAGAGCTATAATAAATATACTTATTACTTATATTATTAGCAATATAACGTGCATTATTACCCATATTATGGAGTTATTATCGATAGAAGTATAATAACTATACTTATTACTATTATTATTATCAATATAACATGCACCCTTAGCCGTATTTTACTATTATTATCGCTAGAACTATAATAATTATACTTATTACTCCCAATATTATCAATATGGCATGCATTATTACCCATATAATGCAGTTATTATCGCTAGAACTGTAATAATTAAACTTATTACTTTTATTATTATCAATATAACATGCACTATTAGCCATATTTTACTATTATTATCGCTAGAACTGTAATAATTATACTTATTACTCCCGATATTATCAATATAACATGCATTATTACCCATATAATGCAGTTATAATCGCTAGAACTGTAATAATTATACTTATTACTTATATTATTAGCAATATAACGTGCATTATTACCCATATTATGCAGTTATTATCGCTAGAACTGTAATAATTATACCTATTACTTATATTATTATCAATATAGCATGCATTATTACCCATATTATGCAGTTATTATTGATAGAACTGTAATAAATATACTTATTACTTTTATTATTATCAATATAACATGCATTATTACCCATATTATGCAGTTATAATCGATAGAGCTATAATAAATATACTTATTACTTATATTATTAGCAATATAACGTGCATTATTACCCATATTATGCAGTTATTATCGACAGGACTGTAATAATTGTACTTATTACTTTTATTATCATCAATATAACATGCATTATTACCCATATTATGCAGTTATTAATGATAGAACTATAATAAATATACTTATTGCTTTTATTATTATCAATATAACATGCATTATTACCCATATTATGCAGTTATAATCGAGAGAACTGTAATAATTATACTTATTACTTATATTATCATCAATATAACATACATTATTACCCATATTATGCAGTTATTATCGCTAAAACTGTAATAATTATACTTATTACTCCCGATATTATCAATATAACATGCATTATTACACATATAATGCAGTTATTATCGCTAGAACTGTAATAAATGTACATATTACTTTTATTATTATCGATATAACATGCATTATTACCCATATTATGCAGTTATAATCGATAGAGCTATAATAAATATACTTATTACTTATATTATTAGCAATATAACGTGCATTATTACCCATATTATGGAGTTATTATCGATAGAAGTATAATAACTATACTTATTACTTTTATTATTATCAATATAACATGCACCCTTAGCCGTATTTTACTATTATTATCGCTAGAACTATAATAATTATACCTATTACTCCCAATATTATCAATATGGCATGCACTATTACCCATATAATGCAGTTATTATCGCTAGAACTGTAATAATTATACTCATTACTTATATTATCATCAATATAACATGCATTATTACCCATATTATGCAGTTATTATCGCTAGAACTGTAATAAATATACTTATTACTTTTATTGTCATCAATATAACATGCATTATTACACATATTATGCAGTTATTATTGATAGAACTATAATAAATATACTTATTGCTTTTATTATTATCAATATAACATGCATTATTACCCATATTATGCAGTTATAATCGAGAGAACTGTAATAATTATACTTATTACTTATATTATCATCAATATAACATACATTATTACCCATATTATGCAGTTATTATCGCTAAAACTGTAATAATTATACTTATTACTCCCGATATTATCAATATAACATGCATTATTACCCATATAATGCAGTTATTATCGCTAGAACTGTAATAAATGTACATATTACTTTTATTATTATCGATATAACATGCATTATTACCCATATTATGCAGTTATAATCGATAGAGCTATAATAAATATACTTATTACTTATATTATTAGCAATATAACGTGCATTATTACCCATATTATGGAGTTATTATCGATAGAAGTATAATAACTATACTTATTACTATTATTATTATCAATATAACATGCACCCTTAGCCGTATTTTACTATTATTATCGCTAGAACTATAATAATTATACTTATTACTCCCAATATTATCAATATGGCATGCATTATTACCCATATAATGCAGTTATTATCGCTAGAACTGTAATAATTAAACTTATTACTTTTATTATTATCAATATAACATGCACTATTAGCCATATTTTACTATTATTATCGCTAGAACTGTAATAATTATACTTATTACTCCCGATATTATCAATATAACATGCATTATTACCCATATAATGCAGTTATAATCGCTAGAACTGTAATAATTATACTTATTACTTATATTATTAGCAATATAACGTGCATTATTACCCATATTATGCAGTTATTATCGCTAGAACTGTAATAATTATACCTATTACTTATATTATTATCAATATAGCATGCATTATTACCCATATTATGCAGTTATTATTGATAGAACTGTAATAAATATACTTATTACTTTTATTATTATCAATATAACATGCATTATTACCCATATTATGCAGTTATAATCGATAGAGCTATAATAAATATACTTATTACTTATATTATTAGCAATATAACGTGCATTATTACCCATATTATGCAGTTATTATCGACAGGACTGTAATAATTGTACTTATTACTTTTATTATCATCAATATAACATGCATTATTACCCATATTATGCAGTTATTAATGATAGAACTGTAATAAATATACTTATTACTTTTATTATTATCAATATAACATGCATTATTACCCATATTTTGCAGTTATTATCGATAGAACTATAATAAATGTACTTATTACTTTTATTATTATCAATATAACATGCATTATTACCCATATTATGCAGTTATAATCGATAGAGCTATAATAAATATACTTATTACTTATATTATTAGCAATATAACGTGCATTATTACCCATATTATGCAGTTATTATCGATAGAACTGTAATAAATATAATTATTACTTTTATTATTATGAATATAACATGCACTATTAGACATATTTTACTATTATTATCGCTAGAACTATAATAAATATACTTATTACTTTTATTATTATCAATATAACATGCACTATTAGCCATATTTTAGTATTATTATCGCTAGAACTATAATAATTATACTTATTACTCCCGATATTATCAATATAACATGCATTATTACCCCTATTATGCAGTCATTATTGATAGAACTATAATAAATATACTTATTACTTTTATTATTATCCATATAACATGCATTATTACCCATATTATGCAGTTATAATCGCTAGAACTATAATAAATATACTTAGTACTTTTATTATCATCAATATAACATGCATTATTACCGATATTATGCAGTTATTATCGCTAGAATTGTAATAAATACACTTATTACTTTTATTATCATCAATATAACATGCATTATTACCCATATTATGCAGTTATTATCGGTAGAACTATAATAAATATACTTATTACTTTTATTATCATCAATATAACATGCATTATTACACATATTATGCAGTTATTATTGATTGAACTATTATAAATATACGTATTACTTTTATTATTATCAATATAACATGCATTATTACCCATATTATGCAGTTTTTATCGATAGAACTATAATAAATATACTTATTACTTTTATTATTATCAATATAGCATGCACTATTAGCCATATTTTACTATTATTATCGCTAGAACAATAATAATTATACTTATTACTCCCGATATTATCAATATAGCATGCATCATTACCCATATAATGCAGTTATTATCGCTAGAACTGTAATAATTATACTCATTACTTATATTATCATCAATATAACATGCATTATTACCCATATTATACAGTTATTATCGCTAGAACTGTAATAAATATACTTATTACTTTTATTATCATCAATATAACATGCATTATTACACATATTATGCAGTTATTATTGATAGAACTATAATAAATATACTTATTGCTTTTATTATTATCAATATAACATGCATTATTAGCCATATTTTACTATTATTATCGCTAGAGCTGTAATAATTATACTTATTACTCCCGATATTATCAATATAACATGCATTATTACCCATATAATGCAGTTATAATCGCTAGAACTGTAATAATTATACTTATTACTTATATTATTAGCAATATAACGTGCATTATTACCCATATTAAGCAGTTATTATTGATAGAACTGTAATAAATATACTTATTACTTTTATTATTATCAATATAACATGCATTATTACCCATATTATGCAGTTATAATCGATAGAGCTATAATAAATATACTTATTACTTATATTATTAGCAATATAACGTGCATTATTATCCATATTATGCAGTTATTTTCGATAGAACTGTAATAATTATACTTATTACTTTTATTAGCATCAATATAACATGCATTATTACCCATATTATGCAGTTATTAATGATAGAACTGTAATAAATATACTTATTACTTTTATTATTATCAATATAACATGCATTATTACCCATATTTTGCAGTTATTATCGATAGAACTATAATAAATGTACTTATTACTTTTATTATTATCAATATAACATGCATTATTACCCATATTATGCAGTTATAATCGATAGAGTTATAATAAATATACTTATTACTTATATTATTAGCAATATAACGTGCATTATTACCCATATTATGGAGTTATTATCGATAGAAGTATAATAACTATACTTATTTTCTTTTATTATTATCAATATAACATGCATTATTACCCATATTATGCAGTTATAATCGATAGAGCTATAATAAATATACTTATTACTTATATTGTTAGCAATATAACGTGCACTATTACCCATATTATGGAGTTATTATCGATAGAAGTATAATAACTATACTTATTACTTTTATTATTATCAATATAACATGCACTCTTAGCCATATTTTACTATTATTATCGCTAGAACTATAATAATTATACTTATTACTCCCGATATTATCAATATAGCATGCATTATTACCCATATAATGCAGTTATTATCGCTAGAACTGTAATAATTAAACTTATTACTTTTATTATTATCAATATAACATGCACTATTAGCCATATTTTACTATTATTATCGCTAGAACTGTAATAATTATACTTATTACTCCCGATATTATCAATATAACATGCATTATTACCCATATTATGCAGTTTTTATCGATAGAACTATAATAAATATACTTATTACTTTTATTATGATCAATATAACATGCATTATTACCAATATTTTGCAGTTATTATCGATAGAACTATAATAAATGTACTTATTACTTTTATTATTATCGATATAACATGCATTATTACGCATATTATGCAGTTATAATCGATAGAGCTATAATAAATATACTTATTACTTATATTATTAGCAATATAACGTGCATTATTACCCATATTATGGAGTTATTATCGATAGAAGTATAATAACTATACTTATTACTTTTATTATTATGAATATAACATGCACTCTTAGCCATATTTTACAATTATTATCGCTAGAACTATAATAATTATACTTATTACTCCCGATATTATCAATATAACATGCATTATTACCCATATAATGCGGTTATTATCGCTAGAACTGTAATAATTATACTTATTACTTATATTATTAGCAATATAACGTGCATTATTACCCATATTTTGCAGTTATTATCGATAGAACTATAATAAATGTACTTATTACTTTTATTATTATCGATATAACATGCATTATTACCCATATTATGCAGTTATAATCGATAGAGCTATAATAAATATACTTATTACTTATATTATTAGCAATATAACGTGCATTATTACCCATATTATGGAGTTATTATCGATAGAAGTATAATAACTATACTTATTACTTTTATTATTATGAATATAACATGCACTCTTAGCCATATTTTACAATTATTATCGCTAGAACTATAATAATTATACTTATTACTCCCGATATTATCAATATAACATGCATTATTACCCATATAATGCGGTTATTATCGCTAGAACTGTAATAATTATACTTATTACTTATATTATTAGCAATATAACGTGCATTATTACCCATATTATGCAGTTATTATCGCTAGAACTGTAATAATTATACTTATTACTTTTATTATCATCAATATAACATGCATTATTACCCATATTATGCAGTTATAATCGAGAGAACTGTAATAATTATACTTATTACTTACATTATCATCAATATAACATGCATTATTACCCATATTATGCAGTTATTATCGCTAGAACTGTAATAATTATACTTATTACTTTTATTATTATCGATATAACATGCATTATTACCCATATTATGCAGTTATTATCGATAGAGCTATAATAAATATACTTATTACTTATATTATTAGCAATATAACGTGCATTATTACCCATATTATGGAGTTATTATCGATAGAAGTATAATAACTATACTTATTACTTTTATTATTATCAATATAACATGCACTCTTAGCCATATTTTACAATTATTATCGCTAGAACTATAATAATTATACTTATTACTTATATTATTAGCAATATAACGTGCATTATTACCCATATTATGCAGTTATTATCGCTAGAACTGTAATAATTATACTTATTACTTTTATTATCATCAATGTAACATGCATTATTACCCATATTATGCAGTTATTATTGATAGAACTGTAATAAATATACTTATTACTTTTATTATTATCAATATAACATGCTGCTACCCGGGATATCGCGGCTAGCTCGCGTGTTTGCCCGCGACCCCGTTCCGCCCGCGAATACTCGTTTGACCCTCCCTGGCCGTGCCCGCGACTATGACCGTCGCGGCGCCTCCGCGGATCCGCGAGCGAATATCACTTCGGCGCCCGATCCGAACCCGTTCAATATCGCTTTATTTAATTTGTTAGTTGGGCGCCAGACGCGTTTCCGCGTCACGATAGAGAACTTAGACGCGAGATGAGTTTCTGAGCGGAAAATTAGGGAAATCGTTTACGGCGATTCCGGGAAAACGCGGAAGATTCGAATCGGCGGCGGAACGACTCGGTAGCTCAGTAACCGAACGAAATGGTAGAGTGGCGGGATTCTTAAAGGGTAAAGGAGCTAGACGCGGAGGCGTACGATAAACGTGTTTCGGGAAAACTTTGCGAGAAACCTTGATCGAACAGTATTTGTTAAAACAGAGCTCTTTATTCTAAATCTAGTTGGCTTCAATGTACCGGGTGGTCCGATATCGTACGTAATTCGATTACAATCACGCTCGGCGGAAGGCCGAGAAACTCTCCGCGAGATGTTAATCACGGAACGATACTTGCCAGTTCCTAAGCGGAATACAATCTTTGAATTATCCTCGATACTCGAACCGATACGCGACGCAACGAAACTTTAACGTAACGCGGATTCTTATACTACGAGACGCAATTATACTAACGCGGCGGAATTATTCTAACGCGACGAAACTACACTAACGCGACGGAATTCTTTCAACGCGACGAAATTATCCTATCGCAGCGAAACGCGGCGTACACGACGAAACGCGACGAATTCGACGAAACGCAACGGAAACGCAGTTGCTCGAAACGCAACGGAACTAAACGCACTTAATTCTACACGCGACGCGACTTGATCTTTTACGGAAATCGATTCTGTATCGGCGACCGTCTAGAGAGAGAGAAAACGGGAAATGGCGCGACAAACACGAAATATCCGATACGATAAAATATGCACTTATGTTCTACCTCCGTATTAAGAGCTGGCGAAATCGAGACGTGGGAGGGCACAATATTGGCAAAGGCCTACTCGAGACGATACGTTGATTGTGGCTAACGCTGTACCACCCCCCGGTGCAGGTTCAGTGATCCAGCCGAGTGGCAGTCCGAGAGATCGTGAAGCGATCTCTCGAACCCGCGAAAGGTCCGGACGTCGGGATCCTCGACCGTCTCGGACAGGGGCCCCCGGGTTTTACCCTTCAACTTAACCTAATTTCGATACGACAAAAAGCCACTCCGGTCACATTTTGCAGATCCTGCCCGTGAATGGCAAGCCAGGTGGTCGACAACCCGCGGTATGGTATTCTCGATTTCGCGCTCTTTTACATAAATAATTCGATAAGTGAGGGGACTTACCAAGATGTCCAACACAGGGCGGCAGGGCTCAATAGCTCGGTAAATCGGTAAGCGGTAAAAACTTTACTAGTGAACTCTGGCAAATGCCGAATACAGAATAATTGCTCTCGGGCCCTTGCACCGGTATTAGGACATCTCGTAGCGTTCCCCCACCCTCGCTCGGAGTTCCGAATTCTGTCGAAGTCTTCTTCGGCAGGACTTCCTCCGGCTCCACAGCCTCTCTCTCCTATCGTAGGGCCGTAGCGGGGAAGCGGCAGGGAATCGGCACTTTCCTTCGGCGTACGTCGTTTCCTCGCCGGTCTCTCTCCTCTTGCCGCGCGCCTTCTCCTGGTCTATCGAAGGGTCCCAGCGGGGAAGCGGCAGGGAATCGGCTCGTTCCTTCGACGTACGCTGCTCCCTCGTTGACTGTGACGTCATTCTCCGGCGGTACATATAAAATAACACGGCGACAGAATTTGTTCGTACGATATTATACGCGCTTCGTTCTCTCTCTAGACGGTACCTGCCTACGACCTATGACCTGTCCGGTCTCCCGAGGAGGCACCTTGTGACGGGTATAAAATACCACGTCACAACTCCCCCCCCCTTACGGAAGACCGGAACGGTCTAACGAAACTGAGCAAAATAGACTAAAAAAAAAACAAAGCAAATGCACCGCACCGAGCAATGAACCCGGCACCTGTGCAGGACAACCTGGTAGCCCCTCTCGGAAGAGAACGATAGTGCGGTAGCGGAATTATTTTATCGGACAATCACAATAATTAATTAGATAAAGAAAGAAACGTACCGGAAGTACCGGACGTCCGAGATATTTACGATACATTAATACATCCCTTACCGTGTTTGTTTGCTTCTCCATTATCACGTTTCTCTGCTCTCCTACTTGTCGTTCGCGATTTCACCCGGTATTACCTAATTTAACGCTCCGCGGGAGTATTTCGCTGCGCACGGATCGCCTGTCCTATCTATACATGCTACGGAAAAAATTAATAAGAAGGAGTATGGGCAGCAGTACCGTTGTACCAATAATGTTATTGCAGACCGTAAGTATCAATATAAACGAAAACCTATTTTATTATTGTGTAAATTTATTTCTCTTCCCGGAATGTTATTTGGTCGATCATATTCTTACGCGACGGAATGTCGCGGCACGGTAAAGGACGGGAGAAAACAAACGAAATGTCCCTCATGACGGCAAGTCACGGCACTTTTTTAAAAAAAATGGTCTTCATTTTTTTCTATTTGGGGTGGCGGCGGCGGTATTCTTCTTCCTCCTTTCTCCAAGTTGGGGCGGTGGCCCCCTTGGCAATTCGCCCCGGAATATGCGGGACGGTCGTTCGTTTGAAGTTTCGCGCCGGAATGTGGCGCCTGGCGCCTCACCGATTTCTTCGCGCCGGAACGTTAGATATCTTATCGGCGACTGCTCGCGCCAGGATGTCCTTGGTGCCTCCTCGTTCTCTTCCTCCTTTTGTTTCGGAGGTTTCTTTCTTTTTTTCGGTACAGCGGTAACTTGTCGGTACGGTACTGCTGAACTCGGAATGCGTTACAGTTTATATTTCTTTAAATCTTGTATGTGCGCTTTAACCGGTTGGCGATCCGTCGCCCCCTGTATGTCATAAACTATTGGTGAAATCTTTCGAACGACACGGTACGGGCCTAGGAACTTCGGCATTAATTTAGCGGCGATATTTTTTCCGCTGACGATAACGCGTGATTACGTCGCAATACGAGATCACCTACGCGGTACTGTTCACCTCTGCGTCTTAAATTATAACGCGACGCTTGATTAACTACTGCTCTATCAAGGTTTTTCACGACCCAATCTTGAATTAACTTTAATTGTTTCAAACGTTTTTCCCACGCATCGCTGGTTGACGGTACTATTTCTTTAGTTTTTGAGCCTGATTCGCGGTAACAATTAATTGGTCTTGGTTCTCTGCCAAAGTTCAGAAAAGCGGGAGAAAATTTAGTGGAGCTATGGTGGGCGGTATTATAAGCGAAACGGAAAACGGTAAGGTGACGGTCCCACTCTCGATGATCTTTTCCTATGTACGATACTATCATCGTTTTCAAAACTCTATTTACTCTCTCCACGGGATTGGCTTGTGGATGGTATGGGGGAGTAGTCGACTGGAGGATACCAAATTGCTCCGCGAGTTCGGAAATTTCGCGATTTTTAAACTCGGTTCCGTTGTCGGTAATTAATATTCGCGGTGCACCCCATCGGCATAGTATAAGGTCTTTTAACGCTTCTTTAACCTTTTTCCCGGTCGCGCTCCGTAAAGGGCAACATTCAACCCATTTCGTGAATAAATCCTGAACCACCAGTACGTACATGAAGCCGGAAAGACTTCGCGGAAACGGACCCATAATATCCGCGGCGATAATGTCCCACGGTTTTTCGACAACACGGTACCCCATCAAACCGGTCGGAGCCAATTGTTCCACTTTGGCGCTTTGACAGATTGTACAGCGTCGCACATACTCCGCGATATCTTTATACATTCCCGGCCAGTAATATCGTATGGCCACGCGGTCATAGGTTTTTTCTACCCCTAAGTGTCCGGCTTGAGGTTGATCGTGTGCCTCGCGGTATATTTCGAGTCTTTGATCCGGCGGTACTACTAGTTTCCACTCATCCAGATCTGCGGTAATATCGGAAATATCGGTATTAGGCTTTTTCACGTACAACTGGTTGTCCAGAATTTTCCACTCCGGAAAGCGGGACGGGAAGTTCTTTACATCGGTAAATCTTCGGGAATACCAATCCGGGGTATCGATAATTGCGGTAAGGGTTTCGGCTCCTCCACCCGACTCCTCATACATTCGAGATAAAGCATCGGGGACTTTGTGTAATGCGCCCTGACGATAAATAACTTGAAAATCATACTCTAGAAGGGCCAAGGCCCAGCGTGCTAAACGACCGTTGGGATTTTTCATTGACCTTAGCCACCGCAGGCTACTATGGTCAGTGATAACCGTGAAACGATAACCTTCTAGGTAATGGCGAAATTTTTCTATTGACCAGACTATTGCTAAACACTCCAATTCGGTAGTGGAATATCTTCTTTCGGTAAACGATAATGAGCGGCTTGCATATGCTATCACGCGTTCCTGCTCGTCCATTTGTTGGGTAAGAACGGCACCGACCCCTACTGTACTTGCATCTGTAGCTAGTACGAACGGTTGGGTAAAATCGGGACACGATAATATTGGAGCGGTAGTTAAATAAGTGCGGACGGAATCAAACGCTTTTTGCTGTGGTTCCCCCCACTTCCACGGTGCATCTTTACGTAAGAGTCGCGTTAAGGGCTCCGTTATAGTTGCGAAATGCGGAATAAATCGACGATACCATGAGCCCATTCCCAAAAATCTCCGTAATTGTTTAATGTTTTTCGGTACGGGATACTCCAACACCGGCGCTACTTTCTCGGGATCGATTCGGAGACCTTCTTTACCGACAATGAACCCTAAATAACGAACTTCGGAACGGCAAAATTCGCATTTTTCGGGATTGATCGATAAACCCGCGGCAGTAATTTTTCTGAGCACGACTTTTAACCAATGTAGATGTTCTTGAAACGTTTCCGTCACGATAATAATATCATCTAAATACGCGAACGCGTGTGGTTCCATTTCGGGACCGATTAATTTGTCCAATAAGTCATTTTCTCGAAAAGTAAGGGTTCCGAGTGCAAGGATCGTTTCGCTGGCGCTTCAGAGAGCCGCCTAGTTCCGGGCATCTCGCACTATCGTACTGCTGTACGAAGAAACTACCGTGGCAATGAGCCAATCAAGGAAAATTTTTTTTTTTTTTTTTTTTTTCCTCTAAGTCAGTTACCAAAGCGTGGACCGTAGACAACATCATCACAGAACCATTTGTCACATCACTCAACATGCGTCTGGTCTCTGCGCAACGGTGTGCCGGGCCACGAATAAGGCCCGGAAGTTCTATAGTATTTCCTCGGGAGCGGAAACAGGAGAATTATCGCCAGCTCCCGATATCGGGGTGCAAACCTTACCGCATCCCGTAGTTTCGACCGGCCCCCCAGAACGGGCTGGAGAACATCCCAAAACCGGTACTACATGGCGCAAGCGAAATCTACGACGATCTCAAATAGATGTAAGAAATTTATTCCTACGATACACGGAAAGGCAGGGTCGTTCAAAAGGTATAAATGAAGTTTCGGTACGTTGAGAGTGTTTGTCTATCGGTACGTCAGTTGGCAGTACGCGAGAGTCGGTATCGGTAACGGTAACGGTTCCCCTTCCTTCGGTACGCTCCAGTGGTTGTCGCGTCGGTAAGTCAGTTGCCTGTCCGACCCGAGTAGCGCCTAAGATGTCGGTGCGGAAGTGGGGGTCACTCGCGCGTCGCGGTATTGTCCCCGTCGAAAATCGAGGCGGAATGTAACCGGTCTGAGCGGAACGCGGGGGATCGGGGAGGAGATCCCGTGGCGGCGGAGTGGCCGCTCGTACGGGCGGTTCACCCGCAGCCCCGGGGGCCTCCGCACCCCCCCGTTGCCCCTTGCTCTCCTCGTAAATGCTGTTCAAGTCTCGCTCGTAATATCGGTACTATCCCTTTTGTTGATAACCCCCGCAACGATAATTGCTCTACTAATTCATCTGTAGACAGAGTCCGTACCCAATCTTTTCCTGGAGGAGTTCGTTGCATTTTGTTCGAAAATAACTTTAACGGTATGCGGTAACGATAGCGCGATTATCCGGTATTTAAAAGATAAATCTATAAGCTATTTTTTTTTCCAACAGTCGCAATCGGAACTATTCGGTTACTCGTTTCAACGGTAATAGCACGTGGTAAACACACGCGGCCTTGCTGCGTCACTCGCTCACGGCCTTGACGCCCCTTCGACAGTTTCTTTGTCCGCTAACGAAAACAAGCTAGAGTATCTGCTTCGAGAATTGTATACAAGTTCAACCTACGGTTCGAAATCTAACCGTTTCAGGAAGACGGTACGGTACGAAAATATGTGTTTATTACACTCGCGCGGTTTACGACGTTATTGTCCCCGACACTTTTTCTACTCGGTAATTGTGTTTGCCCTCTAAACTCTGGCGAGAACTGAAGACGGTTAACTCAAAGTTTATGAAGAGCGGAAAAAAAATGTTTAGAATTTTCGGTATATTTGAATAACGGAATTTAGTGCGATGCGTGGCTAACGGTATTTATACAGAAATAAATGGCAACATAATTTTACGATAATTTCGATATTTTCCGCGATCGTTTTTTTTTTTCGGTATTTTAATTCGGTAATTATTCTAGCGTCCTTTACGTAGAAAGTTTACCCTTTCGGTGCCCCACGTTGGGCGCCAATTTGCTACCCGGGATATCGCGGCTAGCTCGCGTGTTTGCCCGCGACCCCGTTCCGCCCGCGAATACTCGTTTGACCCTCCCTGGCCGTGCCCGCGACTATGACCGTCGCGGCGCCTCCGCGGATCCGCGAGCGAATATCACTTCGGCGCCCGATCCGAACCCGTTCAATATCGCTTTATTTAATTTGTTAGTTGGGCGCCAGACGCGTTTCCGCGTCACGATAGAGAACTTAGACGCGAGATGAGTTTCTGAGCGGAAAATTAGGGAAATCGTTTACGGCGATTCCGGGAAAACGCGGAAGATTCGAATCGGCGGCGGAACGACTCGGTAGCTCAGTAACCGAACGAAATGGTAGAGTGGCGGGATTCTTAAAGGGTAAAGGAGCTAGACGCGGAGGCGTACGATAAACGTGTTTCGGGAAAACTTTGCGAGAAACCTTGATCGAACAGTATTTGTTAAAACAGAGCTCTTTATTCTAAATCTAGTTGGCTTCAATGTACCGGGTGGTCCGATATCGTACGTAATTCGATTACAATCACGCTCGGCGGAAGGCCGAGAAACTCTCCGCGAGATGTTAATCACGGAACGATACTTGCCAGTTCCTAAGCGGAATACAATCTTTGAATTATCCTCGATACTCGAACCGATACGCGACGCAACGAAACTTTAACGTAACGCGGATTCTTATACTACGAGACGCAATTATACTAACGCGGCGGAATTATTCTAACGCGACGAAACTACACTAACGCGACGGAATTCTTTCAACGCGACGAAATTATCCTATCGCAGCGAAACGCGGCGTACACGACGAAACGCGACGAATTCGACGAAACGCAACGGAAACGCAGTTGCTCGAAACGCAACGGAACTAAACGCACTTAATTCTACACGCGACGCGACTTGATCTTTTACGGAAATCGATTCTGTATCGGCGACCGTCTAGAGAGAGAGAAAACGGGAAATGGCGCGACAAACACGAAATATCCGATACGATAAAATATGCACTTATGTTCTACCTCCGTATTAAGAGCTGGCGAAATCGAGACGTGGGAGGGCACAATATTGGCAAAGGCCTACTCGAGACGATACGTTGATTGTGGCTAACGCTGTACCACCCCCCGGTGCAGGTTCAGTGATCCAGCCGAGTGGCAGTCCGAGAGATCGTGAAGCGATCTCTCGAACCCGCGAAAGGTCCGGACGTCGGGATCCTCGACCGTCTCGGACAGGGGCCCCCGGGTTTTACCCTTCAACTTAACCTAATTTCGATACGACAAAAAGCCACTCCGGTCACATTTTGCAGATCCTGCCCGTGAATGGCAAGCCAGGTGGTCGACAACCCGCGGTATGGTATTCTCGATTTCGCGCTCTTTTACATAAATAATTCGATAAGTGAGGGGACTTACCAAGATGTCCAACACAGGGCGGCAGGGCTCAATAGCTCGGTAAATCGGTAAGCGGTAAAAACTTTACTAGTGAACTCTGGCAAATGCCGAATACAGAATAATTGCTCTCGGGCCCTTGCACCGGTATTAGGACATCTCGTAGCGTTCCCCCACCCTCGCTCGGAGTTCCGAATTCTGTCGAAGTCTTCTTCGGCAGGACTTCCTCCGGCTCCACAGCCTCTCTCTCCTATCGTAGGGCCGTAGCGGGGAAGCGGCAGGGAATCGGCACTTTCCTTCGGCGTACGTCGTTTCCTCGCCGGTCTCTCTCCTCTTGCCGCGCGCCTTCTCCTGGTCTATCGAAGGGTCCCAGCGGGGAAGCGGCAGGGAATCGGCTCGTTCCTTCGACGTACGCTGCTCCCTCGTTGACTGTGACGTCATTCTCCGGCGGTACATATAAAATAACACGGCGACAGAATTTGTTCGTACGATATTATACGCGCTTCGTTCTCTCTCTAGACGGTACCTGCCTACGACCTATGACCTGTCCGGTCTCCCGAGGAGGCTCCTTGTGACGGGTATAAAATACCACGTCACAATGCATTATTATTCATATTATGCAGTTATAATCGAGAGAACTGTAATAATTATACTTATTACTTATATTATCATCAATATAACATGCATTATTACCCATATTATGCAGTTATTATCGCTAGAACTGTAATAATTATACTTATTACTTTTATTATCATCAATATAACATGCATTATTACCCATATTATGCAGTTATTATCGCTAGAACTGTAATAATTATACTTATTACTTTTATTATCATCAATATAACATGCATTATTACCCATATTATGCAGTTATTAATGATGGAACTGTAATAAATATACTTATTACTTTTATTATTATCAATATAACATGCATTATTACCCATATTCTGCAGTTATTATCGATAGAACTATAATAAATGTACTTATTACTTTTATTATCATCAATATAACATGCATTATTACCCATATTATGCAGTTATAATCGATAGAGCTATAATAAATATACTTATTACTTATATTATTAGCAGTATAACGTGCATTATTACCCATATTATGGAGTTATTATCGATAGAAGTATAATAACTATAATTATTACTTTTATTATTATCAATATAACATGCATTATTACCCATATTATGCAGTTATAATCGATAGAGCTATAATAAATATACTTATTACTTATATTGTTAGCAATATAACGTGCATTATTACCCATATTATGGAGTTATTATCGATAGAAGTATAATAACTATACTTATTACTTTTATTATTATCAATATAACATGCACTCTTAGCCATATTTTACTATTATTATCGCTAGAACTATAATAATTATACTTATTACTCCCGATATTATCAATATAGCATGCATTATTACCCATATAATGCAGTTATTATCGCTAGAACTGTAATAATTATACTTATTACTTTTATTATCATCAATATAACATGCATTATTACCCATATTATGCAGTTATTATCGCTAGAACTGTAATAATTATACTTATTACTTTTATTATCATCAATATAACATGCATTATTACCCATATTATGCAGTTATTATCGCTAGAACTGTAATAATTATACTTATTACTTTTATTATCATCAATATAACATGCATTATTACCCATATTATGCAGTTATTAATGATGGAACTGTAATAAATATACTTATTACTTTTATTATTATCAATATAACATGCATTATTACCCATATTCTGCAGTTATTATCGATAGAACTATAATAAATGTACTTATTACTTTTATTATCATCAATATAACATGCATTATTACCCATATTATGCAGTTATAATCGATAGAGCTATAATAAATATACTTATTACTTATATTATTAGCAGTATAACGTGCATTATTACCCATATTATGGAGTTATTATCGATAGAAGTATAATAACTATAATTATTACTTTTATTATTATCAATATAACATGCATTATTACCCATATTATGCAGTTATAATCGATAGAGCTATAATAAATATACTTATTACTTATATTATTAGCAGTATAACGTGCATTATTACCCATATTATGGAGTTATTATCGATAGAAGTATAATAACTATACTTATTACTTTTATTATTATCAATATAACATGCACTCTTAGCCATATTTTACTATTATTATCGCTAGAACTATAATAATTATACTTATTACTCCCGATATTATCAATATAGCATGCATTATTACCCATATAATGCAGTTATTATCGCTAGAACTGTAATAAATATACTTATTACTTATTTTATCATCAATATAACGTGCATTATTACCCATATTATGCAGTTATTATCGATAGAATTATAATAAATATACTTATTACTTTTATTATTATCAATATAACAGGCAATCTTTAGCCATATTTTACTAGTATTATCGCTAGATCTGTAATGATTATACTTATTACTCCCGATATTATCAATATAACATGCATTATTACCCATATAATGCAGTTATTATCGACAGAACTATAATAAATATACTTATTACTTATATTATTAGCAATATAACGTGCATTATTACCCATATTATGCAGTTATTATCGATAGGACTGTAATAATTATACTCATTACTTATATTATCATCAATATAACATGCATTATTACCAATATTATGCAGTTATTATCGCTAAAACTATAATAATTATACTTATTACTCCCAATATTATCAATATGGCTTGCACTATTACCCATATAATGCAGTTATTATCGCTAGAACTGTAATAATTATACTCATTACTTATATTATCATCAATATAACATACATTATTACCCATATTATGCAGTTATTATCGCTAAAACTGTAATAATTATACTTATTACTCCCGATATTATCAATATAACATGCATTATTACCCATATAATGCAGTTATTATCGCTAGAACTGTAATAAATGTACATATTACTTTTATTATTATCGATATAACATGCATTATTACCCATATTATGCAGTTATAATCGATAGAGCTATAATAAATATACTTATTACTTATATTATTAGCAATATAACGTGCATTATTACCCATATTATGGAGTTATTATCGATAGAAGTATAATAACTATACTTATTACTTTTATTATTATGAATATAACATGCACTCTTAGCCATATTTTACAATTATTATCGCTAGAACTATAATAATTATACTTATTACTCCCGATATTATCAATATAACATGCATTATTACCCATATAATGCGGTTATTATCGCTAGAACTGTAATAATTATACTTATTACTTATATTATTAGCAATATAACGTGCATTATTACCCATATTATGCAGTTATTATCGCTAGAACTGTAATAATTATACTTATTACTTATATTATTAGCAATATAACGTGCATTATTACCCATATTATGGAGTTATTATCGATAGAAGTATAATAACTATACTTATTACTTTTATTATTATCAATATAACATGCACTCTTAGCCATATTTTACAATTATTATCGCTAGAACTATAATAATTATACTTATTACTTATATTATTAGCAATATAACGTGCATTATTACCCATATTATGCAGTTATTATCGCTAGAACTGTAATAATTATACTTATTACTTTTATTATCATCAATGTAACATGCATTATTACCCATATTATGCAGTTATTATTGATAGAACTGTAATAAATATACTTATTACTTTTATTATTATCAATATAACATGCTGCTACCCGGGATATCGCGGCTAGCTCGCGTGTTTGCCCGCGACCCCGTTCCGCCCGCGAATACTCGTTTGACCCTCCCTGGCCGTGCCCGCGACTATGACCGTCGCGGCGCCTCCGCGGATCCGCGAGCGAATAGCACTTCGGCGCCCGATCCGAACCCGTTCAATATCGCTTTATTTAATTTGTTAGTTGGGCGCCAGACGCGTTTCCGCGTCACGATAGAGAACTTAGACGCGAGATGAGTTTCTGAGCGGAAAATTAGGGAAATCGTTTACGGCGATTCCGGGAAAACGCGGAAGATTCGAATCGGCGGCGGAACGACTCGGTAGCTCAGTAACCGAACGAAATGGTAGAGTGGCGGGATTCTTAAAGGGTAAAGGAGCTAGACGCGGAGGCGTACGATAAACGTGTTTCGGGAAAACTTTGCGAGAAACCTTGATCGAACAGTATTTGTTAAAACAGAGCTCTTTATTCTAAATCTAGTTGGCTTCAATGTACCGGGTGGTCCGATATCGTACGTAATTCGATTACAATCACGCTCGGCGGAAGGCCGAGAAACTCTCCGCGAGATGTTAATCACGGAACGATACTTGCCAGTTCCTAAGCGGAATACAATCTTTGAATTATCCTCGATACTCGAACCGATACGCGACGCAACGAAACTTTAACGTAACGCGGATTCTTATACTACGAGACGCAATTATACTAACGCGGCGGAATTATTCTAACGCGACGAAACTACACTAACGCGACGGAATTCTTTCAACGCGACGAAATTATCCTATCGCAGCGAAACGCGGCGTACACGACGAAACGCGACGAATTCGACGAAACGCAACGGAAACGCAGTTGCTCGAAACGCAACGGAACTAAACGCACTTAATTCTACACGCGACGCGACTTGATCTTTTACGGAAATCGATTCTGTATCGGCGACCGTCTAGAGAGAGAGAAAACGGGAAATGGCGCGACAAACACGAAATATCCGATACGATAAAATATGCACTTATGTTCTACCTCCGTATTAAGAGCTGGCGAAATCGAGACGTGGGAGGGCACAATATTGGCAAAGGCCTACTCGAGACGATACGTTGATTGTGGCTAACGCTGTACCACCCCCCGGTGCAGGTTCAGTGATCCAGCCGAGTGGCAGTCCGAGAGATCGTGAAGCGATCTCTCGAACCCGCGAAAGGTCCGGACGTCGGGATCCTCGACCGTCTCGGACAGGGGCCCCCGGGTTTTACCCTTCAACTTAACCTAATTTCGATACGACAAAAAGCCACTCCGGTCACATTTTGCAGATCCTGCCCGTGAATGGCAAGCCAGGTGGTCGACAACCCGCGGTATGGTATTCTCGATTTCGCGCTCTTTTACATAAATAATTCGATAAGTGAGGGGACTTACCAAGATGTCCAACACAGGGCGGCAGGGCTCAATAGCTCGGTAAATCGGTAAGCGGTAAAAACTTTACTAGTGAACTCTGGCAAATGCCGAATACAGAATAATTGCTCTCGGGCCCTTGCACCGGTATTAGGACATCTCGTAGCGTTCCCCCACCCTCGCTCGGAGTTCCGAATTCTGTCGAAGTCTTCTTCGGCAGGACTTCCTCCGGCTCCACAGCCTCTCTCTCCTATCGTAGGGCCGTAGCGGGGAAGCGGCAGGGAATCGGCACTTTCCTTCGGCGTACGTCGTTTCCTCGCCGGTCTCTCTCCTCTTGCCGCGCGCCTTCTCCTGGTCTATCGAAGGGTCCCAGCGGGGAAGCGGCAGGGAATCGGCTCGTTCCTTCGACGTACGCTGCTCCCTCGTTGACTGTGACGTCATTCTCCGGCGGTACATATAAAATAACACGGCGACAGAATTTGTTCGTACGATATTATACGCGCTTCGTTCTCTCTCTAGACGGTACCTGCCTACGACCTATGACCTGTCCGGTCTCCCGAGGAGGCTCCTTGTGACGGGTATAAAATACCACGTCACAATGCATTATTATTCATATTATGCAGTTATAATCGAGAGAACTGTAATAATTATACTTATTACTTATATTATCATCAATATAACATGCATTATTACCCATATTATGCAGTTATTATCGCTAGAACTGTAATAATTATACTTATTACTTTTATTATCATCAATATAACATGCATTATTACCCATATTATGCAGTTATTATCGCTAGAACTGTAATAATTATACTTATTACTTTTATTATCATCAATATAACATGCATTATTACCCATATTATGCAGTTATTAATGATGGAACTGTAATAAATATACTTATTACTTTTATTATTATCAATATAACATGCATTATTACCCATATTCTGCAGTTATTATCGATAGAACTATAATAAATGTACTTATTACTTTTATTATCATCAATATAACATGCATTATTACCCATATTATGCAGTTATAATCGATAGAGCTATAATAAATATACTTATTACTTATATTATTAGCAGTATAACGTGCATTATTACCCATATTATGGAGTTATTATCGATAGAAGTATAATAACTATAATTATTACTTTTATTATTATCAATATAACATGCATTATTACCCATATTATGCAGTTATAATCGATAGAGCTATAATAAATATACTTATTACTTATATTGTTAGCAATATAACGTGCATTATTACCCATATTATGGAGTTATTATCGATAGAAGTATAATAACTATACTTATTACTTTTATTATTATCAATATAACATGCACTCTTAGCCATATTTTACTATTATTATCGCTAGAACTATAATAATTATACTTATTACTCCCGATATTATCAATATAGCATGCATTATTACCCATATAATGCAGTTATTATCGCTAGAACTGTAATAATTATACTTATTACTTTTATTATCATCAATATAACATGCATTATTACCCATATTATGCAGTTATTATCGCTAGAACTGTAATAATTATACTTATTACTTTTATTATCATCAATATAACATGCATTATTACCCATATTATGCAGTTATTATCGCTAGAACTGTAATAATTATACTTATTACTTTTATTATCATCAATATAACATGCATTATTACCCATATTATGCAGTTATTAATGATGGAACTGTAATAAATATACTTATTACTTTTATTATTATCAATATAACATGCATTATTACCCATATTCTGCAGTTATTATCGATAGAACTATAATAAATGTACTTATTACTTTTATTATCATCAATATAACATGCATTATTACCCATATTATGCAGTTATAATCGATAGAGCTATAATAAATATACTTATTACTTATATTATTAGCAGTATAACGTGCATTATTACCCATATTATGGAGTTATTATCGATAGAAGTATAATAACTATAATTATTACTTTTATTATTATCAATATAACATGCATTATTACCCATATTATGCAGTTATAATCGATAGAGCTATAATAAATATACTTATTACTTATATTATTAGCAGTATAACGTGCATTATTACCCATATTATGGAGTTATTATCGATAGAAGTATAATAACTATACTTATTACTTTTATTATTATCAATATAACATGCACTCTTAGCCATATTTTACTATTATTATCGCTAGAACTATAATAATTATACTTATTACTCCCGATATTATCAATATAGCATGCATTATTACCCATATAATGCAGTTATTATCGCTAGAACTGTAATAAATATACTTATTACTTATTTTATCATCAATATAACGTGCATTATTACCCATATTATGCAGTTATTATCGATAGAATTATAATAAATATACTTATTACTTTTATTATTATCAATATAACAGGCAATCTTTAGCCATATTTTACTAGTATTATCGCTAGATCTGTAATGATTATACTTATTACTCCCGATATTATCAATATAACATGCATTATTACCCATATAATGCAGTTATTATCGACAGAACTATAATAAATATACTTATTACTTATATTATTAGCAATATAACGTGCATTATTACCCATATTATGCAGTTATTATCGATAGGACTGTAATAATTATACTCATTACTTATATTATCATCAATATAACATGCATTATTACCAATATTATGCAGTTATTATCGCTAAAACTATAATAATTATACTTATTACTCCCAATATTATCAATATGGCATGCACTATTACCCATATAATGCAGTTATTATCGCTAGAACTGTAATAATTATACTCATTACTTATATTATCATCAATATAACATACATTATTACCCATATTATGCAGTTATTATCGCTAAAACTGTAATAATTATACTTATTACTCCCGATATTATCAATATAACATGCATTATTACCCATATAATGCAGTTATTATCGCTAGAACTGTAATAAATGTACATATTACTTTTATTATTATCGATATAACATGCATTATTACCCATATTATGCAGTTATAATCGATAGAGCTATAATAAATATACTTATTACTTATATTATTAGCAATATAACGTGCATTATTACCCATATTATGGAGTTATTATCGATAGAAGTATAATAACTATACTTATTACTTTTATTATTATCAATATAACATGCACCCTTAGCCGTATTTTACTATTATTATCGCTAGAAATATAATAATTATACTTATTACTCCCAATATTATCAATATGGCATGCACTATTACCCATATAATGCAGTTATTATCGCTAGAACTGTAATAATTATACTCATTACTTATATTATCATCAATATAACATGCATTATTACCCATACTATGCAGTTATTATCGCTAGAACTGTAATAAATATACTTATTACTTTTATTGTCATCAATATAACATGCATTATTACACATATTATGCAGTTATTATTGATAGAACTATAATAAATATACTTATTGCTTTTATTATTATCAATATAACATGCATTATTACCCATATTATGCAGTTATAATCGAGAGAACTGTAATAATTATACTTATTACTTATATTATCATCAATATAACATACATTATTACCCATATTATGCAGTTATTATCGCTAAAACTGTAATAATTATACTTATTACTCCCGATATTATCAATATAACATGCATTATTACCCATATAATGCAGTTATTATCGCTAGAACTGTAATAAATGTACATATTACTTTTATTATTATCGATATAACATGCATTATTACCCATATTATGCAGTTATAATCGATAGAGCTATAATAAATATACTTATTACTTATATTATTAGCAATATAACGTGCATTATTACCCATATTATGGAGTTATTATCGATAGAAGTATAATAACTATACTTATTACTTTTATTATTATCAATATAACATGCACCCTTAGCCGTATTTTACTATTATTATCGCTAGAACTATAATAATTATACTTATTACTCCCAATATTATCAATATGGCATGCATTATTACCCATATAATGCAGTTATTATCGCTAGAACTGTAATAATTAAACTTATTACTTTTATTATTATCAATATAACATGCACTATTAGCCATATTTTACTATTATTATCGCTAGAACTGTAATAATTATACTTATTACTCCCGATATTATCAATATAACATGCATTATTACCCATATAATGCAGTTATAATCGCTAGAACTGTAATAATTATACTTATTACTTATATTATTAGCAATATAACGTGCATTATTACCCATATTATGCAGTTATTATCGCTAGAACTGTAATAATTATACCTATTACTTATATTATTATCAATATAGCATGCATTATTACCCATATTATGCAGTTATTATTGATAGAACTGTAATAAATATACTTATTACTTTTATTATTATCAATATAACATGCATTATTACCCATATTATGCAGTTATAATCGATAGAGCTATAATAAATATACTTATTACTTATATTATTAGCAATATAACGTGCATTATTACCCATATTATGCAGTTATTATCGACAGGACTGTAATAATTGTACTTATTACTTTTATTATCATCAATATAACATGCATTATTACCCATATTATGCAGTTATTAATGATAGAACTGTAATAAATATACTTATTACTTTTATTATTATCAATATAACATGCATTATTACCCATATTTTGCAGTTATTATCGATAGAACTATAATAAATGTACTTATTACTTTTATTATTATCAATATAACATGCATTATTACCCATATTATGCAGTTATAATCGATAGAGCTATAATAAATATACTTATTACTTATATTGTTAGCAATATAACGTGCATTATTACCCATATTATGGAGTTATTATCGATAGAAGTATAATAACTATACTTATTACTTTTATTATTATCAATATAACATGCACTCTTAGCCATATTTTACTATTATTATCGCTAGAACTATAATAATTATACTTATTACTACCGATATTATCAATATAGCATGCATTATTACCCATATAATGCAGTTATTATCGCTAGAACTGTAATAATTATACTTATTACTTATATTATCATCAGTATAACATGCATTATTACCGATATTATGCAGTTATTATTGATAGAACTATAATAAATATACTTATTACTTTTATTATTATCAATATAACATGCACTATTAGCCATATTTTACTATTATTATCGCTAGAACTGTAATAATTATACTTATTACTCCCGATATTATCAATATAACATGCATTATTACCCATATTATGCAGTTTTTATCGATAGAACTATAATAAATATACTTATTACTTTTATTATGATCAATATAACATGCATTATTACCCATATTTTGCAGTTATTATCGATAGAACTATAATAAATGTACTTATTACTTTTATTATTATCGATATAACATGCATTATTACCCATATTATGCAGTTATAATCGATAGAGCTATAATAAATATACTTATTACTTATATTATTAGCAATATAACGTGCATTATTACCCATATTATGGAGTTATTATCGATAGAAGTATAATAACTATACTTATTACTTTTATTATTATGAATATAACATGCACTCTTAGCCATATTTTACAATTATTATCGCTAGAACTATAATAATTATACTTATTACTCCCGATATTATCAATATAACATGCATTATTACCCATATAATGCGGTTATTATCGCTAGAACTGTAATAATTATACATATTACTTATATTATTAGCAATATAACGTGCATTATTACCCATATTATGCAGTTATTATCGCTAGAACTGTAATAATTATACTTATTACTTTTATTATCATCAATATAACATGCATTATTACCCATATTATGCAGTTATAATCGAGAGAACTGTAATAATTATACTTATTACTTATATTATCATCAATATAACATGCATTATTACCCATATTATGCAGTTATTATCGCTAGAACTGTAATAATTATACTTATTACTTTTATTATTATCGATATAACATGCATTATTACCCATATTATGCAGTTATTATCGATAGAGCTATAATAAATATACTTATTACTTATATTATTAGCAATATAACGTGCATTATTACCCATATTATGGAGTTATTATCGATAGAAGTATAATAACTATACTTATTACTTTTATTATTATCAATATAACTTGCACTCTTAGCCATATTTTACAATTATTATCGCTAGAACTATAATAATTATACTTATTACTTATATTATTAGCAATATAACGTGCATTATTACCCATATTATGCAGTTATTATCGCTAGAACTGTAATAATTATACTTATTACTTTTATTATCATCAATGTAACATGCATTATTACCCATATTATGCAGTTATTATTGATAGAACTGTAATAAATATACTTATTACTTTTATTATTATCAATATAACATGCATTATTATTCATATTATGCAGTTATAATCGAGAGAACTGTAATAATTATACTTATTACTTATATTATCATCAATATAACATGCATTACTACCCATATTATGCAGTTATTATCGCTAGAACTGTAATAATTATACTTATTACTTTTATTATCATCAATATAACATGCATTATTACCCATATTATGCAGTTATTATCGCTAGAACTGTAATAATTATACTTATTACTTTTATTATCATCAATATAACATGCATTATTACCCATATTATGCAGTTATTAATGATGGAACTGTAATAAATATACTTATTACTTTTATTATTATCAATATAACATGCATTATTACCCATATTCTGCAGTTATTATCGATAGAACTATAATAAATGTACTTATTACTTTTATTATTATCAATATAACATGCATTATTACCCATATTATGCAGTTATAATCGATAGAGCTATAATAAATATACTTATTACTTATATTATTAGCAATATAACGTGCATTATTACCCATATTATGGAGTTATTATCGATAGAAGTATAATAACTATACTTATTACTTTTATTATTATGAATATAACATGCACTCTTAGCCATATTTTACAATTATTATCGCTAGAACTATAATAATTATACTTATTACTCCCGATATTATCAATATAACATGCATTATTACCCATATAATGCGGTTATTATCGCTAGAACTGTAATAATTATACATATTACTTATATTATTAGCAATATAACGTGCATTATTACCCATATTATGCAGTTATTATCGCTAGAACTGTAATAATTATACTTATTACTTTTATTATCATCAATATAACATGCATTATTACCCATATTATGCAGTTATAATCGAGAGAACTGTAATAATTATACTTATTACTTATATTATCATCAATATAACATGCATTATTACCCATATTATGCAGTTATTATCGCTAGAACTGTAATAATTATACTTATTACTTTTATTATTATCGATATAACATGCATTATTACCCATATTATGCAGTTATTATCGATAGAGCTATAATAAATATACTTATTACTTATATTATTAGCAATATAACGTGCATTATTACCCATATTATGGAGTTATTATCGATAGAAGTATAATAACTATACTTATTACTTTTATTATTATCAATATAACTTGCACTCTTAGCCATATTTTACAATTATTATCGCTAGAACTATAATAATTATACTTATTACTTATATTATTAGCAATATAACGTGCATTATTACCCATATTATGCAGTTATTATCGCTAGAACTGTAATAATTATACTTATTACTTTTATTATCATCAATGTAACATGCATTATTACCCATATTATGCAGTTATTATTGATAGAACTGTAATAAATATACTTATTACTTTTATTATTATCAATATAACATGCATTATTATTCATATTATGCAGTTATAATCGAGAGAACTGTAATAATTATACTTATTACTTATATTATCATCAATATAACATGCATTACTACCCATATTATGCAGTTATTATCGCTAGAACTGTAATAATTATACTTATTACTTTTATTATCATCAATATAACATGCATTATTACCCATATTATGCAGTTATTATCGCTAGAACTGTAATAATTATACTTATTACTTTTATTATCATCAATATAACATGCATTATTACCCATATTATGCAGTTATTAATGATGGAACTGTAATAAATATACTTATTACTTTTATTATTATCAATATAACATGCATTATTACCCATATTCTGCAGTTATTATCGATAGAACTATAATAAATGTACTTATTACTTTTATTATTATCAATATAACATGCATTATTACCCATATTATGCAGTTATAATCGATAGAGCTATAATAAATATACTTATTACTTATATTATTAGCAGTATAACGTGCATTATTACCCATATTATGGAGTTATTATCGATAGAAGTATAATAACTATAATTATTACTTTTATTATTATCAATATAACATGCATTATTACCCATATTATGCAGTTATAATCGATAGAGCTATAATAAATATACTTATTACTTATATTGTTAGCAATATAACGTTCATTATTACTCATATTATGGAGTTATTATCGATAGAAGTATAATAACTATACTTATTACTTTTATTATTATCAATATAACAGGCAATCTTTAGCCATATTTTACTAGTATTATCGCTAGATCTGTAATGATTATACTTATTACTCCCGATATTATCAATGTAACATGCATTATTACCCATATAATGCAGTTATTATCGACAGAACTATAATAAATATACTTATTACTTATATTATTAGCAATATAACGTGCATTATTACCCATATTATGCAGTTATTATCGATAGGACTGTAATAATTATACTCATTACTTATATTATCATCAATATAACATGCATTATTACCAATATTATGCAGTTATTATCGCTAAAACTATAATAATTATACTTATTACTCCCAATATTATCAATATGGCATGCACTATTACCCATATAATGCAGTTATTATCGCTAGAACTGTAATAATTATACTCATTACTTATATTATCATCAATATAACATGCATTATTACCCATATTATGCAGTTATTATCGCTAGAACTGTAATAAATATACTTATTACTTTTATTGTCATCAATATAACATGCATTATTACACATATTATGCAGTTATTATTGATAGAACTATAATAAATATACTTATTGCTTTTATTATTATCAATATAACGTGCATTATTACCCATATTATGCAGTTATTATCGATAGGACTGTAATAATTATACTCATTACTTATATTATCATCCATATAACATGCATTATTACCAATATTATGCAGTTATTATCGCTAAAACTATAATAATTATACTTATTACTCCCAATATTATCAATATGGCATGCACTATTACCCATATAATGCAGTTATTATCGCTAGAACTGTAATAATTATACTCATTACTTATATTATCATCAATATAACATGCATTATTACCCATATTATGCAGTTATTATCGCTAGAACTGTAATAAATATACTTATTACTTTTATTGTCATCAATATAACATGCATTATTACACATATTATGCAGTTATTATTGATAGAACTATAATAAATATACTTATTGCTTTTATTATTATCAATATAACATGCATTATTACCCATATTATGCAGTTATAATCGAGAGAACTGTAATAATTATACTTATTACTTATATTATCATCAATATAACATACATTATTACCCATATTATGCAGTTATTATCGCTAAAACTGTAATAATTATACTTATTACTCCCGATATTATCAATATAACATGCATTATTACCCATATAATGCAGTTATTATCGCTAGAACTGTAATAAATGTACATATTACTTTTATTATTATCGATATAACATGCATTATTACCCATATTATGCAGTTATAATCGATAGAGCTATAATAAATATACTTATTACTTATATTATTAGCAATATAACGTGCATTATTACCCATATTATGGAGTTATTATCGATAGAATTATAATAACTATACTTATTACTATTATTATTATCAATATAACATGCACCCTTAGCCGTATTTTACTATTATTATCGCTAGAACTATAATAATTATACTTATTACTCCCAATATTATCAATATGGCATGCATTATTACCCATATAATGCAGTTATTATCGCTAGAACTGTAATAATTAAACTTATTACTTTTATTATTATCAATATAACATGCACTATTAGCCATATTTTACTATTATTATCGCTAGAACTGTAATAATTATACTTATTACTCCCGACATTATCAATATAACATGCATTATTACCCATATAATGCAGTTATAATCGCTAGAACTGTAATAATTATACTTATTACTTATATTATTAGCAATATAACGTGCATTATTACCCATATTATGCAGTTATTATCGCTAGAACTGTAATAATTATACCTATTACTTATATTATTATCAATATAGCATGCATTATTACCCATATTATGCAGTTATTATTGATAGAACTGTAATAAATATACTTATTACTTTTATTATTATCAATATAACATGCATTATTACCCATATTATGCAGTTATAATCGATAGAGCTATAATAAATATACTTATTACTTATATTATTAGCAATATAACGTGCATTATTACCCATATTATGCAGTTATTATCGACAGGACTGTAATAATTGTACTTATTACTTTTATTATCATCAATATAACATGCATTATTACCCATATTATGCAGTTATAATCGATAGAGCTATAATAAATATACTTATTACTTATATTATTAGCAATATAACGTGCATTATTACCCATATTATGCAGTTATTATCGATAGAACTGTAATAAATATACTTATTACTTTTATTATTATGAATATAACATGCACTATTAGACATATTTTACTATTATTATCGCTAGAACTATAATAAATATACTTATTACTTTTATTATTATCAATATAACATGCACTATTAGCCATATTTTACTATTATTATCGCTAGAACTATAATAATTATACTTATTACTCCCGATATTATCAATATAACATGCATTATTACCCCTATTATGCAGTCATTATTGATAGAACTATAATAAATATACTTATTACTTTTATTATTATCCATATAACATGCATTATTACCCATATTATGCAGTTATAATCGCTAGAACTATAATAAATATACTTAGTACTTTTATTATCATCAATATAACATGCATTATTACCGATATTATGCAGTTATTATCGCTAGAATTGTAATAAATACACTTATTACTTTTATTATCATCAATATAACATGCATTATTACCCATATTATGCAGTTATTATCGGTAGAACTATAATAAATATACTTATTACTTTTATTATCATCAATATAACATGCATTATTACACATATTATGCAGTTATTATTGATTGAACTATAATAAATATACGTATTACTTTTATTATTATCAATATAACATGCATTATTACCCATATTATGCAGTTTTTATCGATAGAACTATAATAAATATACTTATTACTTTTATTATTATCAATATAGCATGCACTATTAGCCATATTTTACTATTATTATCGCTAGAACAATAATAATTATACTTATTACTCCCGATATTATCAATATAGCATGCATCATTACCCATATAATGCAGTTATTATCGCTAGAACTGTAATAATTATACTCATTACTTATATTATCATCAATATAACATGCATTATTACCCATATTATGCAGTTATTATCGCTAGAACTGTAATAAATATACTTATTACTTTTATTATCATCAATATAACATGCATTATTACACATATTATGCAGTTATTATTGATAGAACTATAATAAATATACTTATTGCTTTTATTATTATCAATATAACATGCATTATTACCCATATTATGCAGTTATAATCGAGAGAACTGTAATAATTGTACTTATTACTTATATTATCATCAATATAACATACATTATTACCCATATTATGCAGTTATTATCGCTAAAACTGTAATAATTATACTTATTACTCCCGATATTATCAATATAACATGCATTATTACACATATAATGCAGTTATTATCGCTAGAACTGTAATAAATGTACTTATTACTTTTATTATTATCGATATAACATGCATTATTACCCATATTATGCAGTTATAATCGATAGAGCTATAATAAATATACTTATTACTTATATTGTTAGCAATATAACGTGCATTATTACCCATATTATGGAGTTATTATCGATAGAAGTATAATAACTATACTTATTACTTTTATTATTATCAATATAACATGCACCCTTAGCCATATTTTACTATTACTATCGCTAGAACTATAATAATTACACTTATTACTCCCAATATTATCAATATAGCATGCATTATTACCCATATAATGCAGTTATTATCGCTAGAACTGTAATAATTGAACTTATTACTTTTATTATTATCAATATAACATGCACTATTAGCCATATTTTACTATTATTATCGCTAGAGCTGTAATAATTATACTTATTACTCCCGATATTATCAATATAACATGCATTATTACCCATATAATGCAGTTATAATCGCTAGAACTGTAATAATTATACTTATTACTTATATTATTAGCAATATAACGTGCATTATTACCCATATTATGCAGTTATTATCGCTAGAACTGTAATAATTATACCTATTACTTATATTATTATCAATATAACATGCATTATTACTCATATTATGCAGTTATTATTGATAGAACTGTAATAAATATACTTATTACTTTTATTATTATCAATATAACATGCATTATTACCCATATTATGCAGTTATAATCGATAGAGCTATAATAAATATACTTATTACTTATATTATTAGCAATATAACGTGCATTATTATCCATATTATGCAGTTATTTTCGATAGGACTGTAATAATTATACTTATTACTTTTATTATCATCAATATAACATGCATTATTACCCATATTATGCAGTTATTAATGATAGAACTGTAATAAATATACTTATTACTTTTATTATTATCAATATAACATGCATTATTACCCATATTTTGCAGTTATTATCGATAGAACTATAATAAATGTACTTATTACTTTTATTATTATCAATATAACATGCATTATTACCCATATTATGCAGTTATAATCGATAGAGTTATAATAAATATACTTATTACTTATATTATTAGCAATATAACGTGCATTATTACCCATATTATGGAGTTATTATCGATAGAAGTATAATAACTATACTTATTACTTTTATTATTATCAATATAACATGCATTATTACCCATATTATGCAGTTATAATCGATAGAGCTATAATAAATATACTTATTACTTATATTGTTAGCAATATAACGTGCATTATTACCCATATTATGGAGTTATTATCGATAGAAGTATAATAACTATACTTATTACTTTTATTATTATCAATATAACATGCACTCTTAGCCATATTTTACTATTATTATCGCTAGAACTATAATAATTATACTTATTACTCCCGATATTATCAATATAGCATGCATTATTACCCATATAATGCAGTTATTATCGCTAGAACTGTAATAATTAAACTTATTACTTTTATTATTATCAATATAACATGCACTATTAGCCATATTTTACTATTATTATCGCTAGAACTGTAATAATTATACTTATTACTCCCGATATTATCAATATAACATGCATTATTACCCATATTATGCAGTTTTTATCGATAGAACTATAATAAATATACTTATTACTTTTATTATGATCAATATAACATGCATTATTACCCATATTTTGCAGTTATTATCGCTAGAACTGTAATAATTATACTTATTACTTTTATTATTATCGATATAACATGCATTATTACCCATATTATGCAGTTATTATCGATAGAGCTATAATAAATATACTTATTACTTATATTATTAGCTATATAACGTGCATTATTACCCATATTATGGAGTTATTATCGATAGAAGTATAATAACTATACTTATTACTTTTATTATTATCAATATAACATGCACTCTTAGCCATATTTTACAATTATTATCGCTAGAACTATAATAATTATACTTATTACTTATATTATTAGCAATATAACGTGCATTATTACCCATATTATGCAGTTATTATCGCTAGAACTGTAATAATTATACTTATTACTTTTATTATCATCAATGTAACATGCATTATTACCCATATTATGCAGTTATTATTGATAGAACTGTAATAAATATACTTATTACTTTTATTATTATCAATATAACATGCATTATTATTCATATTATGCAGTTATAATCGAGAGAACTGTAATAATTATACTTATTACTTATATTATCATCAATATAACATGCATTATTACCCATATTATGCAGTTATTATCGCTAGAACTGTAATAATTATACTTATTACTTTTATTATCATCAATATAACATGCATTATTACCCATATTATGCAGTTATTATCGCTAGAACTGTAATAATTATACTTATTACTTTTATTATCATCAATATAACATGCATTATTACCCATATTATGCAGTTATTAATGATGGAACTGTAATAAATATACTTATTACTTTTATTATTATCAATATAACATGCATTATTACCCATATTCTGCAGTTATTATCGATAGAACTATAATAAATGTACTTATTACTTTTATTATTATCAATATAACATGCATTATTACCCATATTATGCAGTTATAATCGATAGAGCTATAATAAATATACTTATTACTTATATTATTAGCAGTATAACGTGCATTATTACCCATATTATGGAGTTATTATCGATAGAATTATAATAACTATAATTATTACTTATATTATCATCAATATAACATGCATTATTACCCATATTATGCAGTTATTATCGCTAGAACTGTAATAAATATACTTATTACTTTTATTGTCATCAATATAACATGCATTATTACACATATTATGCAGTTATTATTGATAGAACTATAATAAATATACTTATTGCTTTTATTATTATCAATATAACATGCATTATTACCCATATTATGCAGTTATAATCGAGAGAACTGTAATAATTATACTTATTACTTATATTATCATCAATATAACATACATTATTACCCATATTATGCAGTTATTATCGCTAAAACTGTAATAATTATACTTATTACTTATATTATTAGCAATATAACGTGCATTATTACCCATATTATGCAGTTATTATCGCTAGAACTGTAATAATTATACTTATTACTTTTATTATCATCAATGTAACATGCATTATTACCCATATTATGCAGTTATTATTGATAGAACTGTAATAAATATACTTATTACTTTTATTATTATCAATATAACATGCATTATTATTCATATTATGCAGTTATAATCGAGAGAACTGTAATAATTATACTTATTACTTATATTATCATCAATATAACATGCATTATTACCCATATTATGCAGTTATTATCGCTAGAACTGTAATAATTATACTTATTACTTTTATTATCATCAATATAACATGCATTATTACCCATATTATGCAGTTATTATCGCTAGAACTGTAATAATTATACTTATTACTTTTATTATCATCAATATAACATGCATTATTACCCATATTATGCAGTTATTAATGATGGAACTGTAATAAATATACTTATTACTTTTATTATTATCAATATAACATGCATTATTACCCATATTCTGCAGTTATTATCGATAGAACTATAATAAATGTACTTATTACTTTTATTATTATCAATATAACATGCATTATTACCCATATTATGCAGTTATAATCGATAGAGCTATAATAAATATACTTATTACTTATATTATTAGCAGTATAACGTGCATTATTACCCATATTATGGAGTTATTATCGATAGAATTATAATAACTATAATTATTACTTTTATTATTATCAATATAACATGCATTATTACCCATATTATGCAGTTATAATCGATAGAGCTATAATAAATATACTTATTACTTATATTGTTAGCAATATAACGTGCATTATTACCCATATTATGGAGTTATTATCGATAGAAGTATAATAACTATACTTATTACTTTTATTATTATCAATATAACATGCACTCTTAGCCATATTTTACTATTATTATCGCTAGAACTATAATAATTATACTTATTACTCCCGATATTATCAATATAGCATGCATTATTACCCATATAATGCAGTTATTATCGCTAGAACTGTAATAAATATACTTATTACTTATTTTATCATCAATATAACGTGCATTATTACCCATATAATGCAGTTATTATCGCTAGAACTGTAATAATTAAACTTATTACTTTTATTATTATCAATATAACATGCACTATTAGCCATATTTTACTATTATTATCGCTAGAACTGTAATAATTATACTTATTACTCCCGATATTATCAATATAACATGCATTATTACCCATATAATGTAGTTATAATCGCTAGAACTGTAATAATTATACTTATTACTTATATTATTAGCAATATAACGTGCATTATTACCCATATTATGCAGTTATTAACGCTAGAACTGTAATAATTATACCTATTACTTATATTATTATCAATATAGCATGCATTATTACCCATATTATGCAGTTATTATTGATAGAACTGTAATAAATATACTTATTACTTTTATTATTATCAATATAACATGCATTATTACCCATATTATGCAGTTATAATCGATAGAGCTATAATAAATATACTTATTACTTATATTATTAGCAGTATAACGTGCATTATTACCCATATTATGGAGTTATTATCGATAGAATTATAATGACTATAATTATTACTTTTATTATTATCAATATAACATGCATTATTACCCATATTATGCAGTTATAATCGATAGAGCTATAATAAATATACTTATTACTTATATTGTTAGCAATATAACGTGCATTATTACCCATATTATGGAGTTATTATCGATAGAAGTATAATAACTATACTTATTACTTTTATTATTATCAATATAACATGCACTCTTAGCCATATTTTACTATTATTATCGCTAGAACTATAATAATTATACTTATTACTCCCGATATTATCAATATAGCATGCATTATTACCCATATAATGCAGTTATTATCGCTAGAACTGTAATAAATATACTTATTACTTATTTTATCATCAATATAACGTGCATTATTACCCATATTATGCAGTTATTATCGATAGAATTATAACAAATATACTTATTACTTTTATTATTATCAATATAACAGGCAATCTTTAGCCATATTTTACTAGTATTATCGCTAGATCTGTAATGATTATACTTATTACTCCCGATATTATCAATATAACATGCATTATTACCCATATAATGCAGTTATTATCGACAGAACTATAATAAATATACTTATTACTTATATTATTAGCAATATAACGTGCATTATTACCCATATTATGCAGTTATTATCGATAGGACTGTAATAATTATACTCATTACTTATATTATCATCAATATAACATGCATTATTACCAATATTATGCAGTTATTATCGCTAAAACTATAATAATTATACTTATTACTCCCAATATTATCAATATGGCATGCACTATTACCCATATAATGCAGTTATTATCGCTAGAACTGTAATAATTATACTCATTACTTATATTATCATCAATATAACATGCATTATTACCCATATTATGCAGTTATTATCGCTAGAACTGTAATAAATATACTTATTACTTTTATTGTCATCAATATAACATGCATTATTACACATATTATGCAGTTATTATTGATAGAACTATAATAAATATACTTATTGCTTTTATTATTATCAATATAACATGCATTATTACCCATATTATGCAGTTATAATCGAGAGAACTGTAATAATTATACTTATTACTTATATTATCATCAATATAACATACATTATTACCCATATTATGCAGTTATTATCGCTAAAACTGTAATAATTATACTTATTACTCCCGATATTATCAATATAACATGCACTATTACCCATATAATGCAGTTATTATCGCTAGAACTGTAATAATTATACTCATTACTTTTATTATTATCAATATAACATGCACCCTTAGCCGTATTTTACTATTATTATCGCTAGAACTATAATAATTATACTTATTACTCCCAATATTATCAATATGGCATGCATTATTACCCATATAATGCAGTTATTATCGCTAGAACTGTAATAATTAAACTTATTACTTTTATTATTATCAATATAACATGCACTATTAGCCATATTTTACTATTATTATCGCTAGAACTGTAATAATTATACTTATTACTCCCGATATTATCAATATAACATGCATTATTACCCATATAATGTAGTTATAATCGCTAGAACTGTAATAATTATACTTATTACTTATATTATTAGCAATATAACGTGCATTATTACCCATATTATGCAGTTATTATCGCTAGAACTGTAATAATTATACCTATTACTTATATTATTATCAATATAGCATGCATTATTACCCATATTATGCAGTTATTATTGATAGAACTGTAATAAATATACTTATTACTTTTATTATTATCAATATAACATGCATTATTACCCATATTATGCAGTTGCAATCGATAGAGCTATAATAAATATACTTATTACTTATATTATTAGCAATATAACGTGCATTATTACCCATATTATGCAGTTATTATCGACAGGACTGTAATAATTGTACTTATTACTTTTATTATCATCAATATAACATGCATTATTACCCATATTATGCAGTTATTAATGATAGAACTGTAATAAATATACTTATTACCTTTATTATTATCAATATAGCATGCACTATTAGCCATATTTTACTATTATTATCGCTAGAACAATAATAATTATACTTATTACTCCCGATATTATCAATATAGCATGCATCATTACCCATATAATGCAGTTATTATCGCTAGAACTGTAATAATTATACTCATTACTTATATTATCATCAATATAACATGCATTATTACCCATATTATGCAGTTATTATCGCTAGAACTGTAATAAATATACTTATTACTTTTATTGTCATCAATATAACATGCATTATTACACATATTATGCAGTTATTATTGATAGAACTATAATAAATATACTTATTACTTTTATTATTATCAATATAGCATGCACTATTAGCCATATTTTACTATTATTATCGCTAGAACAATAATAATTATACTTATTACTCCCGATATTATCAATATAACATGCATTATTACCCATATAATGCAGTTATAATCGCTAGAACTGTAATAATTATACTTATTACTTATATTATTAGCAATATAACGTGCATTATTACGCATATTATGCAGTTATTATCGCTAGAACTGTAATAATTATACCTATTACTTATATTATTATCAATATAGCATGCATTATTACCCATATTATGCAGTTATTATTGATAGAACTGTAATAAATATACTTATTACTTTTATTATTATCCATATAACATGCATTATTACCCATATTATGCAGTTATAATCGCTAGAACTATAATAAATATACTTAGTACTTTTATTATCATCAATATAACATGCATTATTACCGATATTATGCAGTTATTATCGCTAGAATTGTAATAAATACACTTATTACTTTTATTATCATCAATATAACATGCATTATTACCCATATTATGCAGTCATTATCGGTAGAACTATAATAAATATACTTATTACTTTTATTATCATCAATATAACATGCATTATTACACATATTATGCAGTTATTATTGATTGAACTATAATAAATATACGTATTACTTTTATTATTATCAATATAACATGCATTATTACCCATATTATGCAGTTTTTATCGATAGAACTATAATAAATATACTTATTACTTTTATTATTATCAATATAGCATGCACTATTAGCCATATTTTACTATTATTATCGCTAGAACAATAATAATTATACTTATTACTCCCGATATTATCAATATAGCATGCATCATTACCCATATAATGCAGTTATTATCGCTAGAACTGTAATAATTATACTCATTACTTATTTTATCATCAATATAACATGCATTATTACCCATATTATGCAGTTATTATCGCTAGAACTGTAATAAATATACTTATTACTTTTATTATCATCAATATAACATGCATTATTACACATATTATGCAGTTATTATTGATAGAACTATAATAAATATACTTATTGCTTTTATTATTATCAGTATAACATGCATTATTACCCATATTATGCAGTTATAATCGAGAGAACTGTAATAATTATACTTATTACTTATATTATCATCAATATAACATACATTATTACCCATATTATGCAGTTATTATCGCTAAAACTGTAATAATTATACTTATTACTCCCGATATTATCAATATAACATGCATTATTACACATATAATGCAGTTATTATCGCTAGAACTGTAATAAATGTACTTATTACTTTTATTATTATCGATATAACATGCATTATTACCCATATTATGCAGTTATAATCGATAGAGCTATAATAAATATACTTATTACTTATATTGTTAGCAATATAACGTGCATTATTACCCATATTATGGAGTTATTATCGATAGAAGTATAATAACTATACTTATTACTTTTATTATTATCAATATAACATGCACCCTTAGCCATATTTTACTATTACTATCGCTAGAACTATAATAATTATACTTATTACTCCCAATATTATCAATATAGCATGCATTATTACCCATATAATGCAGTTATTATCGCTAGAACTGTAATAATTAAACTTATTACTTTTATTATTATCAATATAACATGCACTATTAGCCATATTTTACTATTATTATCGCTAGAGCTGTAATAATTATACTTATTACTCCCGATATTATCAATATAACATGCATTATTACCCATATAATGCAGTTATAATCGCTAGAACTGTAATAATTATACTTATTACTTATATTATTAGCAATATAACGTGCATTATTACCCATATTATGCAGTTATTATCGCTAGAACTGTAATAATTATACCTATTACTTATATTATTATCAATATAACATGCATTATTACCCATATTATGCAGTTATTATTGATAGAACTGTAATAAATATACTTATTACTTTTATTATTATCAATATAACATGCATTATTACCCATATTATGCAGTTATAATCGATAGAGCTATAATAAATATACTTATTACTTATATTATTAGCAATATAACGTGCATTATTACCCATATTATGCAGTTATTTTCGATAGGACTGTAATAATTATACTTATTACTTTTATTATCATCAATATAACATGCATTATTACCCATATTATGCAGTTATTAATGATAGAACTGTAATAAATATACTTATTACTTTTATTATTATCAATATAACATGCATTATTACCCATATTTTGCAGTTATTATCGATAGAACTATAATAAATGTACTTATTACTTTTATTATTATCAATATAACATGCATTATTACCCATATTATGCAGTTATAATCGATAGAGTTATAATAAATATACTTATTACTTATATTATTAGCAATATAACGTGCATTATTACCCATATTATGGAGTTATTATCGATAGAAGTATAATAACTATACTTATTACTTTTATTATTATCAATATAACATGCACTCTTAGCCATATTTTACTATTATTATCGCTAGAACTATAATAATTATACTTATTACTCCCGATATTATCAATATAGCATGCATTATTACCCATATAATGCAGTTATTATCGCTAGAACTGTAATAATTAAACTTATTACTTTTATTATTATCAATATAACATGCACTATTAGCCATATTTTACTATTATTATCGCTAGAACTGTAATAATTATACTTATTACTCCCGATATTATCAATATAACATGCATTATTACCCATATTATGCAGTTTTTATCGATAGAACTATAATAAATATACTTATTACTTTTATTATTATCAATATAACATGCATTATTACCCATATTATGCAGTTATAATCGATAGAGCTATAATAAATATACTTATTACTTATATTATTAGCAGTATAACGTGCATTATTACCCATATTATGGAGTTATTATCGATAGAAGTATAATAACTATAATTATTACTTTTATTATTATCAATATAACATGCATTATTACCCATATTATGCAGTTATAATCGATAGAGCTATAATAAATATACTTATTACTTATATTGTTAGCAATATAACGTGCATTATTACCCATATTATGGAGTTATTATCGATAGAAGTATAATAACTATACTTATTACTTTTATTATTATCAATATAACATGCACTCTTAGCCATATTTTACTATTATTATCGCTAGAACTATAATAATTATACTTATTACTCCCAATATTATCAACATATCATGCATCATTACCCATATAATGCAGTTATTATCGCTAGAACTGTAGTAATTATACTTATTACTTATATTACCATCAATATAACATGCATTATTACCCATATTATGCAGTCATTATCGCTAGAACTGTAATCAATACACTTATTACTTTTATTATCATCAATATAACATGCATTATTACCCATATTATGCAGTTATTATTGATAGAACTACAATAAATATACTTATTACTTTTATTATTATCAATATAACATGCACTATTACCTATATTATGCAGTTATTATCGCTAGAACTATAATAAATATACTTATTACTCCCGATATTATCAATATAACATTCATTATTACCCATATAATGCAGTTATTATCGCTAGAACTGTAATAATTATACTTATTACTTATATTATCATCAATATAACATGCATTATTACCCATATTATGCAGTTATTATCGATAGAATTATAATAAATATACTTATTACTTTTATTATTATCAATATAACAGGCAATCTTTAGCCATATTTTACTAGTATTATCGCTAGATCTGTAATGATTATACTTATTACTCCCGATATTATCAATATAACATGCATTATTACCCATATAATGCAGTTATTATCGACAGAACTATAATAAATATACTTATTACTTTTATTATTATCAATATAACATGCACTATTAGCCATATTTTACTTTTATTATCGCTAGAACTATAAAAATTATACTTACTACTCCAGATATTATCAATATAACATGCATTATTACCCATATAATGCAGTTATTATCGCTAGAACTGTAATAATTATACTTATTACTTATATTATTATCAATATAACATGCATTAATACCCATATTATGCAGTTATAATCGCTAGAACTATAATAAATATACTTATTGCTCCCGATATTATCAATATAACATCCATTATTACCCATATAATGCAGTTATTATCGCTAGAACTGTAATAATTATACTTATTTCTTATATTATCATCAATATAACATGCATTATTACCCATATTATGCAGTTATAATCGCTAGAACTATAATAAATATACTTATTACTCCCGATATTACCAATATAACATCCATTATTACCCATATTATGCAGTTATTATCGCTAGAACTGTAATAATTATACTTATTACTTATATTATCATCAATATAACATGCATTATTACCGATATTATGCAGTTATTATTGATAGAACTATAATAAATATACTTATTACTTTTATTATTATCAATATAACAGGCACTCTTAGCCATATTTTACTATTATTATCGCTAGAACTATAATAATTATACTTATTACTCCCAATATTATCAATATAACATGCATTATTACCCATATAATGCAGTTATTATCGCTGGAACTGTAATAATTATACTTATTACTTATATTATTATCAATATAACATGCACTATTAGCCATATTTTACTATTGTTATCGCTAGAACTATAATAATTATACTTATTACTCCCAATATTATCAATATAACATGCATTTTTACCCATATAATGCAGTTATTATCGCTAGAACTGTAATAATTATAGTTATTACTTATATTATTATCAATATAACATGCATTATTACCCATATTATGCAGTTATTATCGATAGAATTCTAATAAATATAATTATTACTTTTATTATTATCAATATAACAGGCACTCTTAGCCATATTTTACTAGTATTATCGCTAGAACTGTAATGATTATACTTATTACCTATATTATTATCAATATAACATGCATTATTACCCATATTATGCAGTTATTATCGCTAGAACCATAATAAATATACTTATTACTTTTATTATTATCAATATAACATGCATTATTACCCATATTATGCAGTTATTATCGCTAGAACTATAATAAATATACGTATTACTTTTGTTGTCATCAATATAACATGCATTATTACCCATATAATGCAGTTATTATCGCTAGAACTGTAATAATTATAGTTATTACTTATATTATTATCAATATAACATGCATTATTACCCATATTATGCAGTTATTATCGATAGAATTATAATAAATATACTTATTACTTTTATTATTATCAATATAACATGCACTATTAGCCATATTTTACTTATATTATCGCTAGAACTATAAAAATTATACTTACTACTCCAGATATTATCAATATAACATGCATTATACGCATTTAATGCAATTATTATCGCTAGAACTATAATAAATATACTTATTACTTTTATTATTATCAACATAACATGCATTATTACCTATATTATGCAATTATTATCACTAGAACTATAATAAAAATACTTATTACTCCCGATATTATCAACATAACATCCATTATTACCCATATAATGCAGTTATTATCGCTAGAACTGTAATAATTATACTTATTACTTATATTATTATCAATATAACATGCATTATTACCCATATTATGCAGTTATTATCGCTAGAACTATAATAAATATACTTATTACTCCCGATATTATCAATATAACATCCATTATTACCCATACAATGCAGTTATTATCGCTAGAACTGTAATAATTATACTTATTACCTATATTATTATCAATATCACATGCATTATTACCCATATTATGCAGTTATTATCGCTAGAACCATAATAAATATACTTATTACTTTTATTATTATCAATATAACGTGCATTATTACCCATATAATGCAGTTATTATCGCTAGAACTGTAATAATTATACTTATTACTCCCGATATTATCAATATAACATCCATTATTACTCATATAATGCAGTTATTATCGCTAGAACTATAATAATTATACTTATTACTTATATTATTAGCAATATAACGTGCATTATTACCCATATTATGCAGTTATAATCGATAGAACTATAATAAATATACTTATTACTTATATTATTAGCAATATAACGTGCATTATTACCCATATTATGCAGTTATTAGCGATAGAAGTATAATAAATATACTTATTACATCTTTATTATGAATATAACATGCACTCTTAGCCATATTTTACTAGTATTATCGCTAGAACTATAATAAATATACGTATTACTTTTGTTATCATCAATATAACATGCATTATTACCCGTATAATGCAGTTATTATCGCTAGAACTGTAATAATTATACTTATTACTTATATTATTATCAATATAACATGCATTATTACCCATATTATGCAGTTATTATCGATAGAACTGTAATAAATATACTTTTTACTTTTATTGTTATCAATATAACATGCACTATTAGCCATATTTTACTATTATTATCGCTAGAACTATAATAATTATACTTATTACTCCCAATATTATCAATATAACATGCATTATTACCCATATAATGCAGTTATTATCGCTGGAACTGTAATAATTATACTTATTACTTATATTATTATCAATATAACATACACTATTAGCCATATTTTACTATTATTATCGCTAGAACTATAATAATTATACTTATTACTCCCAATATTATCAATATAACATGCATTTTTACCCATATAATGCAGTTATTATCGCTAGAACTATAATAAATATACGTATTACTTTTGTTGTCATCAATATAACATGCATTATTACCCATATAATGGAGGTATTATCGCAAGCACTGTAATAATTATACTCATTACTTATATTATTCTCAATATAACATGCATTATAACCCATATTATGCAGTTATTATCGCTAGAACTATAATAAATATACTTATTACTCCCGATATTACCAATATAACATCCATTATTACCGATATTATGCAGTTATTATTGATAGAACTATAATAAATATACTTATTACTTTTATTATTATCAATATAACATGCATTATTACCTATATTATGCAGTTATTATCGCTGGAACTATAATAAATATACTTATTACTACCGATATTATCAATATAACAGTCATTATTACCCATATAATGCAGTTATTATCGCTAGAACTGTAATAATTATACTTATTACTTATATTATCATCAATATAACATGCATTATTACCCATATTATGCAGTTATTATCGATAGAATTATAATAAATATACTTATTACTTTTATTATTATCAATATAACAGGCACTCTCAGCCATATTTTACTAGTATTATCGCTAGAACTGTAATGATTATACTTATTACTCCCGATATTATCAATATAACATGCATTATTACCCATATAATGCAGTTATTATCGACAGAACTATAATAAATATACTTATTACTTTTATTATTATCAATATAACATGCACTATTAGCCACATATTACTTTTATTATCGCTAGAACTATAAAAATTATACTTACTACTCCAGATATTACCAATATAACATCCATTATTACCCATATAATGCAGTTATTATCGCTAGAACTCTAATAATTATACTTATTACTTATATTATCATCAGTATAACATGCATTATTACCGATATTATGCAGTTATTATTGATAGAACTATAATAAATATACTTATTACTTTTATTATTATCAATATAACATGCATTATTACCTATATTATGCAGTTATTATCGCTAGAACTATAATAAATATACTTATTACTCCCGATATTATCAATATAACATGCATTATTACCCATATAATGCAGTTATTATCGACAGAACTATAATAAATATACTTATTACTTTTATTATCATCAATATAACATGCATTATTACCCATATTATGCAGTTATTATCGCTAGAACTGTAATAATTATACTTATTTCTTATATTATCATCAATTTAACATGCATTATTACCCATATTATGCAGTTATAATCGCTAGAACTATAATAAATATACTTATTACTCCCGATATTACCAATATAACATCCATTATTATCCATATAATGCAGTTATTATCGCTAGAACTGTAATAATTATACTTATTACTTATATTATCATCAATATAACATGCATTATTACCGATATTATGCAGTTATTATTGATAGAACTATAATAAATATACTTATTACTTTTATTATTATCAATATAACATGCATTATTACCTATATTATGCAGTTATTATCGCTAGAACTATAATAAATATACATATTACTACCGATATTATCAATATAACAGTCATTATTACCCATATAATGCAGTTATTATCGCTAGAACTGTAATAATTATACTTATTACTTATATTATCATCAATATAACATGCATTATTACCCATATTATGCAGTTATTATCGATAGAATTATAATAAATATACTTATTACTTTTATTATTATCAATATAACAGGCACTCTCAGCCATATTTTACTAGTATTATCGCTAGAACTGTAATGATTATACTTATTACTCCCGATATTATCAATATAACATGCATTATTACCCATATAATGCAGTTATTATCGACAGAACTATAATAAATATACTTATTACTTTTATTATTATCAATATAACATGCATTATTACCTATATTATGCAGTTATTATCGCTAGAACTATAATAAATATACTTATTACTCCCGATATTATCAATATAACATGCATTATTACCCATATAATGCAGTTATTATCGACAGAACTATAATAAATATACTTATTACTTTTATTATTATCAATATAACATGCACTATTAGCCATATATTACTTTTATTATCGCTAGAACTATAAAAATTATACTTACTACTCCAGATATTACCAATATAACATCCATTATTACCCATATAATGCAGTTATTATCGCTAGAACTGTAATAATTATACTTATTACTTATATTATCATCAATATAACATGCATTATTACCCATATTATGCAGTTATTATCGCTAGAACTGTAATAATTATACTTATTACTTTTATTATCATCAATATAACATGCATTATTACCCATATTATGCAGTTATTAATGATAGAACTGTAATAAATGTACTTATTACTTTTATTATTATCAATATAACATGCATTATTACCCATATTATGCAGTTATAATCGATAGAGCTATAATAAATATACTTATTACTTATATTATTAGCAGTATAACGTGCATTATTACCCATATTATGGAGATATTATCGATAGAAGTATAATAACTATAATTATTACTTTTATTATTATCAATATAACATGCATTATTACCCATATTATGCAGTTATAATCGATAGAGCTATAATAAATATACTTATTACTTATATTGTTAGCAATATAACGTGCATTATTACCCATATTATGGAGTTATTATCGATAGAAGTATAATAACTATACTTATTACTTTTATTATTATCAATATAACATGCACTCTTAGCCATATTTTACTATTATTATCGCTAGAACTATAATAATTATACTTATTACTCCCAATATTATCAACATATCATGCATCATTACCCATATAATGCAGTTATTATCGCTAGAACTGTAGTAATTATACTTATTACTTATATTACCATCAATATAACATGCATTATTACCCATATTATGCAGTCATTATCGCTAGAACTGTAATCAATACACTTATTACTTTTATTATCATCAATATAACATGCATTATTACCCATATTATGCAGTTATTATTGATAGAACTACAATAAATATACTTATTACATTTATTATTATCAATATAACATGCACTATTACCTATATTATGCAGTTATTATCGCTAGAACTATAATAAATATACTTATTACTCCCGATATTATCAATATAACATTCATTATTACCCATATAATGCAGTTATTATCGCTAGAACTGTAATAATTATACTTATTACTTATATTATCATCAATATAACATGCATTATTACCCATATTATGCAGTTATTATCGATAGAATTATAATAAATATACTTATTACTTTTATTATTATCAATATAACAGGCAATCTTTAGCCATATTTTACTAGTATTATCGCTAGATCTGTAATGATTATACTTATTACTCCCGATATTATCAATATAACATGCATTATTACCCATATAATGCAGTTATTATCGACAGAACTATAATAAATATACTTATTACTTTTATTATTATCAATATAACATGCACTATTAGCCATATTTTACTTTTATTATCGCTAGAACTATAAAAATTATACTTACTACTCCAGATATTATCAATATAACATGCATTATTACCCATATAATGCAGTTATTATCGCTAGAACTGTAATAATTATACTTATTACTTATATTATTATCAATATAACATGCATTAATACCCATATTATGCAGTTATAATCGCTAGAACTATAATAAATATACTTATTGCTCCCGATATTATCAATATAACATCCATTATTACCCATATAATGCAGTTATTATCGCTAGAACTGTAATAATTATACTTATTTCTTATATTATCATCAATATAACATGCATTATTACCCATATTATGCAGTTATAATCGCTAGAACTATAATAAATATACTTATTACTCCCGATATTACCAATATAACATCCATTATTACCCATATTATGCAGTTATTATCGCTAGAACTGTAATAATTATACTTATTACTTATATTATCATCAATATAACATGCATTATTACCGATATTAAGCAGTTATTATTGATAGAACTATAATAAATATACTTATTACTTTTATTATTATCAATATAACATGCATTATTACCTATATTATGCAGTTATTATCGCTAGAACTATAATAAATATACTTATTACTACCGATATTATCAATATAACATCCATTATTACCCATATAATGCAGTTATTATCGCTAGAACTGTAATAATTATACTTATTACTTATGTTATCATCAATATAACATGCATTATTACCCATATTATGCAGTTATTATCGATAGAATTATAATAAATATACTTATTACTTTTATTATTATCGATATAACAGGCACTCTCAGCCATATTTTACTAGTATTATCGCTAGAACTGTAATGATTATACTTATTACTCCCGATATTATCAATATAACATGCATTATTACCCATATAATGCAGTTATTATCGACAGAACTATAATAAATATACTTATTACTTTTATTATTATCAATATAACATGCACTATTAGCCATATATTACTTTTATTATCGCTAGAACTATAAAAATTATACTTACTATTCCAGATATTACCAATATAACATCCATTATTACCCATATAATGCAGTTATTATCGCTAGAACTGTAATAATTATACTTATTACTTATATTATCATCAATATAACATGCATTATTACCGATATTATGCAGTTATTATTGATAGAACTATAATAAATATACTTATTACTTTTATTATTATCAACATAACATGCGTTATTACCTATATTATGTAGTTATTATCGCTAGAACTATAATAAATATACTTATTACTACCGATATTATCAATATAACATCCATTATTACCCATATAATGCAGTTATTATCGCTAGAACTGTGATAATTATACTTATTACTTATATTATCATCAATATAACATGCATTATTACCCATATAATGCAGTTATTATCGCTAGAACTATAATAAATATACTTATTGCTCCCGATATTATCAATATAACATCCATTATTACCCATATAATGCAGTTATTATCGCTAGAACTGTAATAATTATACTTATTTCTTATATTATCATCAATATAACATGCATTATTACCCATATTATGCAGTTATAATCGCTAGAACTATAATAAATATACTTATTACTCCCGATATTACCAATATAACATCCATTATTACCCATATTATGCAGTTATTATCGCTAGAACTGTAATAATTATACTTATTACTTATATTATCATCAATATAACATGCATTATTACCGATATTAAGCAGTTATTATTGATAGAACTATAATAAATATACTTATTACTTTTATTATTATCAATATAACATGCATTATTACCTATATTATGTAGTTATTATCGCTAGAACTATAATAAATATACTTATTACTACCGATATTATCAATATAACATCCATTATTACCCATATAATGCAGTTATTATCGCTAGAACTGTAGTAATTATACTTATTACTTATATTACCATCAATATAACATGCATTATTACCCATATTATGCAGTCATTATCGCTAGAACTGTAATCAATACACTTATTACTTTTATTATCATCAATATAACATGCATTATTACCCATATTATGCAGTTATTATTGATAGAACTACAATAAATATACTTATTACATTTATTATTATCAATATAACATGCACTATTACCTATATTATGCAGTTATTATCGCTAGAACTATAATAAATATACTTATTACTCCCGATATTATCAATATAACATTCATTATTACCCATATAATGCAGTTATTATCGCTAGAACTGTAATAATTATACTTATTACTTATATTATCATCAATATAACATGCATTATTACCCATATTATGCAGTTATTATCGATAGAATTATAATAAATATACTTATTACTTTTATTATTATCAATATAACAGGCAATCTTTAGCCATATTTTACTAGTATTATCGCTAGATCTGTAATGATTATACTTATTACTCCCGATATTATCAATATAACATGCATTATTACCCATATAATGCAGTTATTATCGACAGAACTATAATAAATATACTTATTACTTTTATTATTATCAATATAACATGCACTATTAGCCATATTTTACTTTTATTATCGCTAGAACTATAAAAATTATACTTACTACTCCAGATATTATCAATATAACATGCATTATTACCCATATAATGCAGTTATTATCGCTAGAACTGTAATAATTATACTTATTACTTATATTATTATCAATATAACATGCATTAATACCCATATTATGCAGTCATAATCGCTAGAACTATAATAAATATACTTATTGCTCCCGATATTATCAATATAACATCCATTATTACCCATATAATGCAGTTATTATCGCTAGAACTGTAATAATTATACTTATTTCTTATATTATCATCAATATAACATGCATTATTACCCATATTATGCAGTTATAATCGCTAGAACTATAATAAATATACTTATTACTCCCGATATTACCAATATAACATCCATTATTACCCATATTATGCAGTTATTATCGCTAGAACTGTAATAATTATACTTATTACTTATATTATCATCAATATAACATGCATTATTACCGATATTAAGCAGTTATTATTGATAGAACTATAATAAATATACTTATTACTTTTATTATTATCAATATAACATGCATTATTACCTATATTATGCAGTTATTATCGCTAGAACTATAATAAATATACTTATTACTACCGATATTATCAATATAACATCCATTATTACCCATATAATGCAGTTATTATCGCTAGAACTGTAATAATTATACTTATTACTTATATTATCATCAATATAACATGCATTATTACCCATATTATGCAGTTATTATCGATAGAATTATAATAAATATACTTATTACTTTTATTATTATCGATATAACAGGCACTCTCAGCCATATTTTACTAGTATTATCGCTAGAACTGTAATGATTATACTTATTACTCCCGATATTATCAATATAACATGCATTATTACCCATATAATGCAGTTATTATCGACAGAACTATAATAAATATACTTATTACTTTTATTGTTATCAATATAACATGCACTATTAGCCATATATTACTTTTATTATCGCTAGAACTATAAAAATTATACTTTCTACTCCAGATATTACCAATATAACATCCATTATTACCCATATAATGCAGTTATTATCGCTAGAACTGTAATAATTATACTTATTACTTATATTATCATCAATATAACATGCATTATTACCGATATTATGCAGTTATTATTGATAGAACTATAATAAATATACTTATTACTTTTATTATTATCAACATAACATGCATTATTACCTATATTATGTAGTTATTATCGCTAGAACTATAATAAATATACTTATTACTACCGATATTATCATTATAACATCCATTATTACCCATATAATGCAGTTATTATCGCTAGAACTGTGATAATTATACTTATTACTTATATTATCATCAATATAACATGCATTATTACCCATATAATGCAGTTATTATCGCTAGAACTATAATAAATATACTTATTGCTCCCGATATTATCAATATAACATCCATTATTACCCATATAATGCAGTTATTATCGCTAGAACTGTAATAATTATACTTATTTCTTATATTATCATCAATATAACATGCATTATTACCCATATTATGCAGTTATAATCGCTAGAACTATAATAAATATACTTATTACTCCCGATATTACCAATATAACATCCATTATTACCCATATTATGCAGTTATTATCGCTAGAACTGTAATAATTATACTTATTACTTATATTATCATCAATATAACATGCATTATTACCGATATTAAGCAGTTATTATTGATAGAACTATAATAAATATACTTATTACTTTTATTATTATCAATATAACATGCATTATTACCTATATTATGTAGTTATTATCGCTAGAACTATAATAAATATACTTATTACTACCGATATTATCAATATAACATCCATTATTACCCATATAATGCAGTTATTATCGCTAGAACTGTGATAATTATACTTATTACTTATATTATCATCAATATAACATGCATTATTACCCATATAATGCAGTTATTATCGCTAGAACTGTAATAAATACACTTATTACTTTTATTATCATCAATATAACATGCATTATTACCCATATTATGCAGTTATTATTGATAGAACTATAGTAAATATACTTACTACTTTTATTATCATCAATATAACATGCATTAATACCCATATTATGCAGTTACTATCGATAGAACTGTAATAAATATACTTATTGCTTTTACTATTATCAATATAACATGCACTATTTGCCATATTTTACTATTATTATCGCTAGAACTATAATAATTATACTTATTACTCCCAATATTATCAACATATCATGCATCATTACCCATATAATGCAGTTATTATCGCTAGAACTGTAGTAATTATACTTATTACTTATATTACCATCAATATAACATGCATTATTACCCATATTATGCAGTCATTATCGCTAGAACTGTAATCAATACACTTATTACTTTTATTATCATCAATATAACATGCATTATTACCCATATTATGCAGTTATTATTGATAGAACTACAATAAATATACTTATTACATTTATTATTATCAATATAACATGCACTATTACCTATATTATGCAGTTATTATCGCTAGAACTATAATAAATATACTTATTACTCCCGATATTATCAATATAACATTCATTATTACCCATATAATGCAGTTATTATCGCTAGAACTGTAATAATTATACTTATTACTTATATTATCATCAATATAACATGCATTATTACCCATATTATGCAGTTATTATCGATAGAATTATAATAAATATACTTATTACTTTTATTATTATCAATATAACAGGCAATCTTTAGCCATATTTTACTAGTATTATCGCTAGATCTGTAATGATTATACTTATTACTCCCGATATTATCAATATAACATGCATTATTACCCATATAATGCAGTTATTATCGACAGAACTATAATAAATATACTTATTACTTTTATTATTATCAATATAACATGCACTATTAGCCATATTTTACTTTTATTATCGCTAGAACTATAAAAATTATACTCACTACTCCAGATATTATCAATATAACATGCATTATTACCCATATAATGCAGTTATTATCGCTAGAACTGTAATAATTATACTTATTACTTATATTATTATCAATATAACATGCATTAATACCCATATTATGCAGTTATAATCGCTAGAACTATAATAAATATACTTATTGCTCCCGATATTATCAATATAACATCCATTATTACCCATATAATGCAGTTATTATCGCTAGAACTGTAATAATTATACTTATTTCTTATATTATCATCAATATAACATGCATTATTACCCATATTATGCAGTTATAATCGCTAGAACTATAATAAATATACTTATTACTCCCGATATTACCAATATAACATCCATTATTACCCATATTATGCAGTTATTATCGCTAGAACTGTAATAATTATACTTATTACTTATATTATCATCAATATAACATGCATTATTACCGATATTAAGCAGTTATTATTGATAGAACTATAATAAATATACTTATTACTTTTATTATTATCAATATAACATGCATTATTACCTATATTATGCAGTTATTATCGCTAGAACTATAATAAATATACTTATTACTACCGATATTATCAATATAACATCCATTATTACCCATATAATGCAGTTATTATCGCTAGAACTGTAATAATTATACTTATTACTTATATTATCATCAATATAACATGCATTATTACCCATATTATGCAGTTATTATCGATAGAATTATAATAAATATACTTATTACTTTTATTATTATCGATATAACAGGCACTCTCAGCCATATTTTACTAGTATTATCGCTAGAACTGTAATGATTATACTTATTACTCCCGATATTATCAATATAACATGCATTATTACCCATATAATGCAGTTATTATCGACAGAACTATAATAAATATACTTATTACTTTTATTATTATCAATATAACATGCACTATTAGCCATATATTACTTTTATTATCGCTAGAACTATAAAAATTATACTTACTACTCCAGATATTACCAATATAACATCCATTATTACCCATATAATGCAGTTATTATCGCTAGAACTGTAATAATTATACTTATTACTTATATTATCATCAATATAACATGCATTATTACCGATATTATGCAGTTATTATTGATAGAACTATAATAAATATACTTATTACTTTTATTATTATCAACATAACATGCATTATTACCTATATTATGTAGTTATTATCGCTAGAACTATAATAAATATACTTATTACTACCGATATTATCAATATAACATCCATTATTACCCATATAATGCAGTTATTATCGCTAGAACTGTGATAATTATACTTATTACTTATATTATCATCAATATAACATGCATTATTACCCATATAATGCAGTTATTATCGCTAGAACTGTAATAATTATACTTATTACTTATATTATTATCAATATAATATGCATTATTACCCATATTATGCAGTTATTATCGCTAGAACTATAATAAATATACTTACTACTTTTATTATCATCAATAAAACATGCATTATTACCCATATTATGCAGTTATTATCGCTAGAACTATAATAAATATACTTATTACTCCCGATATTATCAATATAACATCCATTACTACCCATATAATGCAGTTATTATCGCTAGAACTGTAATAATTACACTTATTACTTATATTATTATCAATATAACATGCATTATTACCCATATTATGCAGTTATTATCGATAGAACTGTAATAAATATACTTTTTACTTTTATTATTATCAATATAACATGCACTATTAGCCATATTTTACTATTATTATCGCTAGAACTATAATAATTATACTTATTACTCCCAATATTATCAATATAACATGCATTTTTACCCATATAATGCAGTTATTATCGCTGGAACTGTAATAATTATACTTATTACTTATATTATTATCAATATAACATGCACTATTAGCCATATTTTACTATTATTATCGCTAGAACTATAATAATTATACTTATTACTCCCAATATTATCAATATAACATGCATTTTTACCCATATAATGCAGTTATTATCGCTAGAACTATAATAAATATACGTATTACTTTTGTTGTCATCAATATAACATGCATTATTACCCATATAATGCAGTTATTATCGCTAGAACTGTAATAATTATACTTATTACTTATATTATTATCAATATAACATGCATTATTACCCATATTATGCAGTTATTATCGATAGAATTATAATAAATATACTTATTACTTTTATTATTATCAATATAACATGCACTATTAGCCATATTTTACTTATATTATCGCTAGAACTATAAAAATTATACTTACTACTCCAGATATTATCAATATAACATGCATTATACGCATTTAATGCAATTATTATCGCTAGAACTATAATAAATATACTTATTACCTATATTATTATCAATATCACATGCATTATTACTCATATTATGCAGTTATTATCGCTAGAACCATAATAAATATACTTATTACTTTTATTATTATCAATATAACGTGCATTATTACCCATATAATGCAGTTATTATCGCTAGAACTGTAATAATTATACTTATTACTTATATTATTATTAATATAACATGCATTATTACCCATATTATGCAGTTATTATTGATAGAACTGTAATAAATATACTTATTACTTTTTTATTATGAATATAACATGCACTCTTAGCCATATTTTACTAGTATTATCGCTACAACTGTAATAATTATACTTATTACTCCCGATATTATCAATATAACATCCATTATTACTCATATAATGCAGTTATTATCGCTAGAACTATAATAATTATACTTATTACTTATATTATTAGCAATATAACGTGCATTATTACCCATATTATGCAGTTATAATCGATAGAACTATAATAAATATACTTATTACTTATATTATTAGCAATATAACGTGCATTATTACCCATATTATGCAGTTATTATCGATAGAACTGTAATAAATATACTTTTTACTTTTATTATTATCAATATAACATGCACTATTAGCCATATTTTACTATTATTATCGCTAGAACTATAATAATTATACTTATTACTCCCAATATTATCAATATAACATGCATTATTACCCATATAATGCAGTTATTATCGCTGGAACTGTAATAATTATACTTATTACTTATATTATTATCAATATAACATGCACTATTAGCCATATTTTACTATTATTATCGCTAGAACTATAATAATTATACTTATTACTCCCAATATTATCAATATAACATGCATTTTTACCCATATAATGCAGTTATTATCGCTAGAACTATAATAAATATACGTATTACTTTTGTTGTCATCAATATAACATGCATTATTACCCATATAATGCAGTTATTATCGCTAGAACTGTAATAATTATACTTATTACTTATATTATTATCAATATAACATGCATTATTACCCATATTATGCAGTTATTATCGATAGAATTATAATAAATATACTTATTACTTTTATTATTATCAATATAACTTGCACTATTAGCCATATTTTACTTATATTATCGCTAGAACTATAAAAATTATACTTACTACTCCAGATATTATCAATATAACATGCATTATACGCATTTAATGCAGTTATTATCGATAGTACTGTAATAATTATACTTATTACTTATATTATTATCAATATAACATGCATTATTACCCATATTATGTAGTTATAATCGCTAGAACTATAATAAATATACTTACTACTTTTATTATCATCAATATAACATGCACTATTTGCCATATTTTACTATTATTATCGCTAGAACTATAATAATTATACTTATTACTCCCAATATTATCAACATATCATGCATTATTACCCATATAATGCAGTTATTATCGCTAGAACTGTAATAATTATACTTATTACTTATATTATCATCAATGTAACATGCATTATTACCCATATTATGCAGTCATTATCGCTAGAACTGTAATAAATACACTTATTACTTTTATTATCATCAATATAACATGCATTATTACCCATATTATGCAGTTATTATTGATAGAACTATAATAAATATACTTATTACTTTTATTGTTATCAATATAACATGCATTATTACCTATATTATGCAGTTATTATCGCTAGAACTATAATAAATATACTTATTACTCCCGATATTATCAATATAACATCCATTATTACCCATATAATGCAGTTATTATCGCTAGAACTGTAATAATTATACTTATTACTTATATTATTATCAATATAACATGCATTATTACCCATACTATGCAGTTATTATCGATAGAATTCTAATAAATATAATTATTACTTTTATTATTATCAATATAACAGGCACTCTTAGCCATATTTTACTAGTATTATCGCTAGAACTGTAATGATTATACTTATTACCTATATTATTATCAATATAACATGCATTATTACCCATATTATGCAGTTATTATCGCTAGAACCATAATAAATATACTTATTACTTTTATTATTATCAATATAACATGCATTATTACCCATATTATGCAGTTATTATCGCTAGAACCGTAATAAATATACGTATTACTTTTGTTATCATCAATATAACATGCATTATTACCCGTATAATGCAGTTATTATCGCTAGAACTGTAATAATTACGGTTATTACTTATATTATTATCAATATAACATGCATTATTACCCATATTATGCAGTTATTATCGATAGAATTCTAATAAATATAATTATTACTTTTATTATTATCAATATAACAGGCACTCTTAGCCATATTTTACTAGTATTATCGCTAGAACTGTAATGATTATACTTATTACCTATATTATTATCAATATAACATGCATTATTACCCATATTATGCAGTTATTATCGCTAGAACCATAATAAATATACTTATTACTTTTATTATTATCAATATAACATGCATTATTACCCATATTATGCAGTTATTATCGCTAGAACTATAATAAATATACGTATTACTTTTGTTGTCATCAATATAACATGCATTATTACCCATATAATGCAGTTATTATCGCTAGAACTGTAATAATTATAGTTATTACTTATATTATTATCAATATAACATGCATTATTACCCATATTATGCAGTTATTATCGATAGAATTATAATAAATATACTTATTACTTTTATTATTATCAATATAACATGCACTATTAGCCATATTTTACTTATATTATCGCTAGAACTATAAAAATTATACTTACTACTCCAGATATTATCAATATAACATGCATTATACGCATTTAATGCAATTATTATCGCTAGAGCTATAATAAATATACTTATTACTTTTATTATTATCAACATAACATGCATTATTACCTATATTATGCAATTATTATCACTAGAACTATAATAAAAATACTTATTACTCCCGATATTATCAACATAACATCCATTATTACCCATATAATGCAGTTATTATCGCTAGAACTGTAATAATTATACTTATTACTTATATTATTATCAATATAACATGCATTATTACCCATATTATGCAGTTATTATCGCTAGAACTATAATAAATATACTTATTACTCCCGATATTATCAATATAACATCCATTATTACCCATACAATGCAGTTATTATCGCTAGAACTGTAATAATTATACTTATTACCTATATTATTATCAATATCACATGCATTATTACCCATATTATGCAGTTATTATCGCTAGAACCATAATAAATATACTTATTACTTTTATTATTATCAATATAACGTGCATTATTACCCATATAATGCAGTTATTATCGCTAGAACTGTAATAATTATACTTATTACTTATATTATTATTAATATAACATGCATTATTACCCATATTATGCAGTTATAATCGATAGAACTATAATAATTATACTTATTACTTATATTATTATTAATATAACATGCATTATTACCCATATTATGCAGTTATTATTGATAGAACTGTAATAAATATACTTATTACTTTTTTATTATGAATATAACATGCACTCTTAGCCATATTTTACTAGTATTATCGCTAGAACTATAATAAATATACGTATTACTTTTGTTATCATGAATATAACATGCATTATTACCCGTATAATGCAGTTATTATCGCTAGAACTGTAATAATTATACTTATTACTTATATTATTATCAATATAACATGCATTATTACCCATATTATGCAGTTATTATCGATAGAACTGTAATAAATATACTTTTTACTTTTATTATTATCAATATAACATGCACTATTAGCCATATTTTACTATTATTATCGCTAGAACTATAATAATTATACTTATTACTCCCAATATTATCAATATAACATGCATTTTTACCCATATAATGCAGTTATTATCGCTGGAACTGTAATAATTATACTTATTACTTATATTATTATCAATATAACATGCACTATTAGCCATATTTTACTATTATTATCGCTAGAACTATAATAATTATACTTATTACTCCCAATATTATCAATATAACATGCATTTTTACCCATATAATGCAGTTATTATCGCTAGAACTATAATAAATATACGTATTACTTTTGTTGTCATCAATATAACATGCATTATTACCCATATAATGCAGTTATTATCGCTAGAACTGTAATAATTATACTTATTACTTATATTATTATCAATATAACATGCATTATTACCCATATTATGCAGTTATTATCGATAGAATTATAATAAATATACTTATTACTTTTATTATTATCAATATAACATGCACTATTAGCCATATTTTACTTATATTATCGCTAGAACTATAAAAATTATACTTACTACTCCAGATATTATCAATATAACATGCATTATACGCATTTAATGCAATTATTATCGCTAGAACTATAATAAATATACTTATTACCTATATTATTATCAATATCACATGCATTATTACTCATATTATGCAGTTATTATCGCTAGAACCATAATAAATATACTTATTACTTTTATTATTATCAATATAACGTGCATTATTACCCATATAATGCAGTTATTATCGCTAGAACTGTAATAATTATACTTATTACTTATATTATTATTAATATAACATGCATTATTACCCATATTATGCAGTTATTATTGATAGAACTGTAATAAATATACTTATTACTTTTTTATTATGAATATAACATGCACTCTTAGCCATATTTTACTAGTATTATCGCTACAACTGTAATAATTATACTTATTACTCCCGATATTATCAATATAACATCCATTATTACTCATATAATGCAGTTATTATCGCTAGAACTATAATAATTATACTTATTACTTATATTATTAGCAATATAACGTGCATTATTACCCATATTATGCAGTTATAATCGATAGAACTATAATAAATATACTTATTACTTATATTATTAGCAATATAACGTGCATTATTACCCATATTATGCAGTTATTATCGATAGAACTGTAATAAATATACTTTTTACTTTTATTATTATCAATATAACATGCACTATTAGCCATATTTTACTATTATTATCGCTAGAACTATAATAATTATACTTATTACTCCCAATATTATCAATATAACATGCATTATTACCCATATAATGCAGTTATTATCGCTGGAACTGTAATAATTATACTTATTACTTATATTATTATCAATATAACATGCACTATTAGCCATATTTTACTATTATTATCGCTAGAACTATAATAATTATACTTATTACTCCCAATATTATCAATATAACATGCATTTTTACCCATATAATGCAGTTATTATCGCTAGAACTATAATAAATATACGTATTACTTTTGTTGTCATCAATATAACATGCATTATTACCCATATAATGCAGTTATTATCGCTAGAACTGTAATAATTATACTTATTACTTATATTATTATCAATATAACATGCATTATTACCCATATTATGCAGTTATTATCGATAGAATTATAATAAATATACTTATTACTTTTATTATTATCAATATAACTTGCACTATTAGCCATATTTTACTTATATTATCGCTAGAACTATAAAAATTATACTTACTACTCCAGATATTATCAATATAACATGCATTATACGCATTTAATGCAGTTATTATCGATAGTACTGTAATAATTATACTTATTACTTATATTATTATCAATATAACATGCATTATTACCCATATTATGTAGTTATAATCGCTAGAACTATAATAAATATACTTACTACTTTTATTATCATCAATATAACATGCACTATTTGCCATATTTTACTATTATTATCGCTAGAACTATAATAATTATACTTATTACTCCCAATATTATCAACATATCATGCATTATTACCCATATAATGCAGTTATTATCGCTAGAACTGTAATAATTATACTTATTACTTATATTATCATCAATGTAACATGCATTATTACCCATATTATGCAGTCATTATCGCTAGAACTGTAATAAATACACTTATTACTTTTATTATCATCAATATAACATGCATTATTACCCATATTATGCAGTTATTATTGATAGAACTATAATAAATATACTTATTACTTTTATTGTTATCAATATAACATGCATTATTACCTATATTATGCAGTTATTATCGCTAGAACTATAATAAATATACTTATTACTCCCGATATTATCAATATAACATCCATTATTACCCATATAATGCAGTTATTATCGCTAGAACTGTAATAATTATACTTATTACTTATATTATTATCAATATAACATGCATTATTACCCATACTATGCAGTTATTATCGATAGAATTCTAATAAATATAATTATTACTTTTATTATTATCAATATAACAGGCACTCTTAGCCATATTTTACTAGTATTATCGCTAGAACTGTAATGATTATACTTATTACCTATATTATTATCAATATAACATGCATTATTACCCATATTATGCAGTTATTATCGCTAGAACCATAATAAATATACTTATTACTTTTATTATTATCAATATAACATGCATTATTACCCATATTATGCAGTTATTATCGCTAGAACCGTAATAAATATACGTATTACTGTTGTTGTCATCAATATGACATGCATTATTACCCATATAATGCAGTTATTATCGCTAGAACTGTAATAATTATGGTTATTACTTATATTATTATCAATATAACATGCATTATTACCCATATTATGCAGTTATTATCGATAGAATTCTAATAAATATAATTATTACTTTTATTATTATCAATATAACAGGCACTCTTAGCCATATTTTACTAGTATTATCGCTAGAACTGTAATGATTATACTTATTACCTATATTATTATCAATATAACATGCATTATTACCCATATTATGCAGTTATTATCGCTAGAACCATAATAAATATACTTATTACTTTTATTATTATCAATATAACATGCATTATTACCCATATTATGCAGTTATTATCGCTAGAACTATAATAAATATACGTATTACTTTTGTTGTCATCAATATAACATGCATTATTACCCATATAATGCAGTTATTATCGCTAGAACTGTAATAATTATAGTTATTACTTATATTATTATCAATATAACATGCATTATTACCCATATTATGCAGTTATTATCGATAGAATTATAATAAATATACTTATTACTTTTATTATTATCAATATAACATGCACTATTAGCCATATTTTACTTATATTATCGCTAGAACTATAAAAATTATACTTACTACTCCAGATATTATCAATATAACATGCATTATACGCATTTAATGCAATTATTATCGCTAGAGCTATAATAAATATACTTATTACTTTTATTATTATCAACATAACATGCATTATTACCTATATTATGCAATTATTATCACTAGAACTATAATAAAAATACTTATTACTCCCGATATTATCAACATAACATCCATTATTACCCATATAATGCAGTTATTATCGCTAGAACTGTAATAATTATACTTATTACTTATATTATTATCAATATAACATGCATTATTACCCATATTATGCAGTTATTATCGCTAGAACTATAATAAATATACTTATTACTCCCGATATTATCAATATAACATCCATTATTACCCATACAATGCAGTTATTATCGCTAGAACTGTAATAATTATACTTATTACCTATATTATTATCAATATCACATGCATTATTACCCATATTATGCAGTTATTATCGCTAGAACCATAATAAATATACTTATTACTTTTATTATTATCAATATAACGTGCATTATTACCCATATAATGCAGTTATTATCGCTAGAACTGTAATAATTATACTTATTACTTATATTATTATTAATATAACATGCATTATTACCCATATTATGCAGTTATAATCGATAGAACTATAATAATTATACTTATTACTTATATTATTATTAATATAACATGCATTATTACCCATATTATGCAGTTATTATTGATAGAACTGTAATAAATATACTTATTACTTTTTTATTATGAATATAACATGCACTCTTAGCCATATTTTACTAGTATTATCGCTAGAACTATAATAAATATACGTATTACTTTTGTTATCATCAATATAACATGCATTATTACCCGTATAATGCAGTTATTATCGCTAGAACTGTAATAATTATACTTATTACTTATATTATTATCAATATAACATGCATTATTACCCATATTATGCAGTTATTATCGATAGAACTGTAATAAATATACTTTTTACTTTTATTATTATCAATATAACATGCACTATTAGCCATATTTTACTATTATTATCGCTAGAACTATAATAATTATACTTATTACTCCCAATATTATCAATATAACATGCATTATTACCCATATAATGCAGTTATTATCGCTGGAACTGTAATAATTATACTTATTACTTATATTATTATCAATATAACATGCACTATTAGCCATATTTTACTATTATTATCGCTAGAACTATAATAATTATACTTATTACTCCCAATATTATCAATATAACATGCATTTTTACCCATATAATGCAGTTATTATCGCTAGAACTATAATAAATATACGTATTACTTTTGTTGTCATCAATATAACATGCATTATTACCCATATAATGCAGTTATTATCGCTAGAACTGTAATAATTATACTTATTACTTATATTATTATCAATATAACATGCATTATTACCCATATTATGCAGTTATTATCGATAGAATTATAATAAATATACTTATTACTTTTATTATTATCAATATAACTTGCACTATTAGCCATATTTTACTTATATTATCGCTAGAACTATAAAAATTATACTTACTACTCCAGATATTATCAATATAACATGCATTATACGCATTTAATGCAGTTATTATCGATAGTACTGTAATAATTATACTTATTACTTATATTATTATCAATATAACATGCATTATTACCCATATTATGTAGTTATAATCGCTAGAACTATAATAAATATACTTACTACTTTTATTATCATCAATATAACATGCACTATTTGCCATATTTTACTATTATTATCGCTAGAACTATAATAATTATACTTATCACTCCCAATATTATCAACATATCATGCATTATTACCCATATAATGCAGTTATTATCGCTAGAACTGTAATAATTATACTTATTACTTATATTATCATCAATGTAACATGCATTATTACCCATATTATGCAGTCATTATCGCTAGAACTGTAATAAATACACTTATTACTTTTATTATCATCAATATAACATGCATTATTACCCATATTATGCAGTTATTATTGATAGAACTATAATAAATATACTTATTACTTTTATTGTTATCAATATAACATGCATTATTACCTATATTATGCAGTTATTATCGCTAGAACTATAATAAATATACTTATTACTCCCGATATTATCAATATAACATCCATTATTACCCATATAATGCAGTTATTATCGCTAGAACTGTAATAATTATACTTATTACTTATATTATTATCAATATAACATGCATTATTACCCATACTATGCAGTTATTATCGATAGAATTCTAATAAATATAATTATTACTTTTATTATTATCAATATAACAGGCACTCTTAGCCATATTTTACTAGTATTATCGCTAGAACTGTAATGATTATACTTATTACCTATATTATTATCAATATAACATGCATTATTACCCATATTATGCAGTTATTATCGCTAGAACCATAATAAATATACTTATTACTTTTATTATTATCAATATAACATGCATTATTACCCATATTATGCAGTTATTATCGCTAGAACCGTAATAAATATACGTATTACTGTTGTTGTCATCAATATGACATGCATTATTACCCATATAATGCAGTTATTATCGCTAGAACTGTAATAATTATAGTTATTACTTATATTATTATCAATATAACATGCATTATTACCCATATTATGCAGTTATTATCGATAGAATTCTAATAAATATAATTATTACTTTTATTATTATCAATATAACAGGCACTCTTAGCCATATTTTACTAGTATTATCGCTAGAACTGTAATGATTATACTTATTACCTATATTATTATCAATATAACATGCATTATTACCCATATTATGCAGTTATTATCGCTAGAACCATAATAAATATACTTATTACTTTTATTATTATCAATATAACATGCATTATTACCCATATTATGCAGTTATTATCGCTAGAACTATAATAAATATACGTATTACTTTTGTTGTCATCAATATAACATGCATTATTACCCATATAATGCAGTTATTATCGCTAGAACTGTAATAATTATAGTTATTACTTATATTATTATCAATATAACATGCATTATTACCCATATTATGCAGTTATTATCGATAGAATTATAATAAATATACTTATTACTTTTATTATTATCAATATAACATGCACTATTAGCCATATTTTACTTATATTATCGCTAGAACTATAAAAATTATACTTACTACTCCAGATATTATCAATATAACATGCATTATACGCATTTAATGCAATTATTATCGCTAGAACTATAATAAATATACTTATTACTTTTATTATTATCAACATAACATGCATTATTACCTATATTATGCAATTATTATCACTAGAACTATAATAAAAATACTTATTACTCCCGATATTATCAACATAACATCCATTATTACCCATATAATGCAGTTATTATCGCTAGAACTGTAATAATTATACTTATTACTTATATTATTATCAATATAACATGCATTATTACCCATATTATGCAGTTATTATCGCTAGAACTATAATAAATATACTTATTACTCCCAATATTATCAATATAACATCCATTATTACCCATACAATGCAGTTATTATCGCTAGAACTGTAATAATTATACTTATTACCTATATTATTATCAATATCACATGCATTATTACCCATATTATGCAGTTATTATCGCTAGAACCATAATAAATATACTTATTACTTTTATTATTATCAATATAACGTGCATTATTACCCATATAATGCAGTTATTATCGCTAGAACTGTAATAATTATACTTATTACTTATATTATTATTAATATAACATGCATTATTACCCATATTATGCAGTTATAATCGATAGAACTATAATAAATATACTTATTACTTATATTATTAGCAATATAACGTGCATTATTACCCATATTATGCAGTTATTAGCGATAGAAGTATAATAAATATACTTATTACATCTTTATTATGAATATAACATGCACTCTTAGCCATATTTTACTAGTATTATCGCTAGAACTATAATAAATATACGTATTACTTTTGTTATCATCAATATAACATGCATTATTACCCGTATAATGCAGTTATTATCGCAGGAACTGTAATAATTATTCTTATTACTTATATTATTATCAATATAACATGCATTATTACCCATATTATGCAGTTATTATCGATAGAACTGTAATAAATATACTTTTTACTTTTATTATTATCAATATAACATGCACTATTAGCCATATTTTACTATTATTATCGCTAGAACTATAATAATTATACTTATTACTCCCAATATTATCAGTATAACATGCATTTTTACCCATATAATGCAGTTATTATCGCTAGAACTATAATAAATATACGTATTACTTTTGTTATCATCAATATGACATGCATTATTAACCATATTATGCTGTTATTATCGATAGAACTGTAATAAATATACTTATTGCTTTTACTATTATCAATATAACATGCACTATTTGCCATATTTTACTATTATTATCGCTAGAACTATAATAATTATACTTATTACTCCCCATATTATCAACATATCATGCATTATTACCCATATAATGCAGTTATTATCGCTAGAACTGTAATAATTATGCTTATTACTTATATTATCATCAATGTAACATGCATTATTACCCATATTATGCAGTTATTATCGATAGAATTCTAATAAATATAATTATTACTTTTATTATTATCAATATAACAGGCACTCTTAGCCATATTTTACTAGTATTATCGCTAGAACTGTAATGATTATACTTATTACCTATATTATTATCAATATAACATGCATTATTACCCATATAATGCAGTTATTATCGCTAGAACCATAATAAATATACTTATTACTTTTATTATTATCAATATAACATGCATTATTACCCATATTATGCAGTTATTATCGCTAGAACCATAATAAATATACTTATTACTTTTATTATTATCAATATAACGTGCATTATTACCCATATAATGCAGTTATTATCGCTAGAACTGTAATAATTATACTTATTACTTATATTATTATTAATATAACATGCATTATTACCCATATTATGCAGTTATAATCGATAGAACTATAATAAATATACTTATTACTTATATTATTAGCAATATAACGTGCATTATTACCCATATTATGCAGTTATTAGCGATAGAAGTATAATAAATATACTTATTACATCTTTATTATGAATATAACATGCACTCTTAGCCATATTTTACTAGTATTATCGCTAGAACTATAATAAATATACGTATTACTTTTGTTATCATCAATATAACATGCATTATTACCCGTATAATGCAGTTATTATCGCTAGAACTGTAATAATTACGGTTATTACTTATATTATTATCAATATAACATGCATTATTACCCATATTATGCAGTTATTATCGATAGAATTCTAATAAATATAATTATTACTTTTATTATTATCAATATAACAGGCACTCTTAGCCATATTTTACTAGTATTATCGCTAGAACTGTAATGATTATACTTATTACCTATATTATTATCAATATAACATGCATTATTACCCATATTATGCAGTTATTATCGCTAGAACCATAATAAATATACTTATTACTTTTATTATTATCAATATAACATGCATTATTACCCATATTATGCAGTTATTATCGCTAGAACTATAATAAATATACGTATTACTTTTGTTGTCATCAATATAACATGCATTATTACCCATATAATGCAGTTATTATCGCTAGAACTGTAATAATTATAGTTATTACTTATATTATTATCAATATAACATGCATTATTACCCATATTATGCAGTTATTATCGATAGAATTATAATAAATATACTTATTACTTTTATTATTATCAATATAACATGCACTATTAGCCATATTTTACTTATATTATCGCTAGAACTATAAAAATTATACTTACTACTCCAGATATTATCAATATAACATGCATTATACGCATTTAATGCAATTATTATCGCTAGAACTATAATAAATATACTTATTACTTTTATTATTATCAACATAACATGCATTATTACCTATATTATGCAATTATTATCACTAGAACTATAATAAAAATACTTATTACTCCCGATATTATCAACATAACATCCATTATTACCCATATAATGCAGTTATTATCGCTAGAACTGTAATAATTATACTTATTACTTATATTATTATCAATATAACATGCATTATTACCCATATTATGCAGTTATTATCGCTAGAACTATAATAAATATACTTATTACTCCCGATATTATCAATATAACATCCATTATTACCCATACAATGCAGTTATTATCGCTAGAACTGTAATAATTATACTTATTACCTATATTATTATCAATATCACATGCATTATTACCCATATTATGCAGTTATTATCGCTAGAACCATAATAAATATACTTATTACTTTTATTATTATCAATATAACGTGCATTATTACCCATATAATGCAGTTATTATCGCTAGAACTGTAATAATTATACTTATTACTTATATTATTATTAATATAACATGCATTATTACCCATATTATGCAGTTATAATCGATAGAACTATAATAATTATACTTATTACTTATATTATTATTAATATAACATGCATTATTACCCATATTATGCAGTTATTATTGATAGAACTGTAATAAATATACTTATTACTTTTTTATTATGAATATAACATTGCACTCTTAGCCATATTTTACTAGTATTATCGCTAGAACTATAATAAATATACGTATTACTTTTGTTATCATCAATATAACATGCATTATTACCCGTATAATGCAGTTATTATCGCTAGAACTGTAATAATTATACTTATTACTTATATTATTATCAATATAACATGCATTATTACCCATATTATGCAGTTATTATCGATAGAACTGTAATAAATATACTTTTTACTTTTATTATTATCAATATAACATGCACTATTAGCCATATTTTACTATTATTATCGCTAGAACTATAATAATTATACTTATTACTCCCAATATTATCAATATAACATGCATTATTACCCATATAATGCAGTTATTATCGCTGGAACTATAATAATTATACTTATTACTCCCAATATTATCAATATAACATGCATTTTTACCCATATAATGCAGTTATTATCGCTAGAACTATAATAAATATACGTATTACTTTTGTTGTCATCAATATAACATGCATTATTACCCATATAATGCAGTTATTATCGCTAGAACTGTAATAATTATACTTATTACTTATATTATTATCAATATAACATGCATTATTACCCATATTATGCAGTTATTATCGATAGAATTATAATAAATATACTTATTACTTTTATTATTATCAATATAACTTGCACTATTAGCCATATTTTACTTATATTATCGCTAGAACTATAAAAATTATACTTACTACTCCAGATATTATCAATATAACATGCATTATACGCATTTAATGCAGTTATTATCGATAGTACTGTAATAATTATACTTATTACTTATATTATTATCAATATAACATGCATTATTACCCATATTATGTAGTTATAATCGCTAGAACTATAATAAATATACTTACTACTTTTATTATCATCAATATAACATGCACTATTTGCCATATTTTACTATTATTATCGCTAGAACTGTAATGATTATACTTATTACCTATATTATTATCAATATAACATGCATTATTACCCATATTATGCAGTTATTATCGCTAGAACCATAATAAATATACTTATTACTTTTATTATTATCAATATAACATGCATTATTACCCATATTATGCAGTTATTATCGCTAGAACCGTAATAAATATACGTATTACTGTTGTTGTCATCAATATGACATGCATTATTACCCATATAATGCAGTTATTATCGCTAGAACTGTAATAATTATAGTTATTACTTATATTATTATCAATATAACATGCATTATGACCCATATTATGCAGTTATTATCGATAGAATTATAATAAATATACTTATTACTTTTATTATTATCAATATAACATGCACTATTAGCCATATTTTACTTATATTATCGCTAGAACTATAAAAATTATACTTACTACTCCAGATATTATCAATATAACATGCATTATACGCATTTAATGCAATTATTATCGATAGAACTATAATAAATATACTTATTACTTTTATTATTATCAACATAACATGCATTATTACCTATATTATGCAATTATTATCGCTAGAACTATAATAAATATACTTATTACTCCCGATATTATCAATATAACATCCATTATTACCCATACAATGCAGTTATTATCGCTAGAACTGTAATAATTATACTTATTACCTATATTATTATCAATATCACATGCATTATTACCCATATTATGCAGTTATTATAGCTAGAACCATAATAAATATACTTATTACTTTTATTATTATCAATATAACATGCATTATTACCCATATAATGCAGTTATTATCGCTAGAACTGTAATAATTATACTTATTACTTATATTATTCTTAATATAACATGCATTATTACCCATATTATGCAGTTATTATTGATAGAACTGTAATAAATATACTTATTACTTTTTTATTATGAATATAACATGCACTCTTAGCCATATTTTACTAGTATTATCGCTACAACTGTAATAATTATACTTATTACTCCCGATATTATCAATATAACATCCATTATTACTCATATAATGCAGTTATTATCGCTAGAACTATAATAATTATACTTATTACTTATATTATTAGCAATATAACGTGCATTATTACCCATATTATGCAGTTATAATCGATAGAACTATAATAAATATACTTATTACTTATATTATTAGCAATATAACGTGCATTATTACCCATATTATGCAGTTATTAGCGATAGAAGTATAATAAATATACTTATTACATCTTTATTATGAATATAACATGCACTCTTAGCCATATTTTACTAGTATTATCGCTAGAACTATAATAAATATACGTATTACTTTTGTTATCATCAATATAACATGCATTATTACCCGTATAATGCAGTTATTATCGCTAGAACTGTAATAATTATACTTATTACTTATATTATTATCAATATAACATGCATTATTACCCATATTATGCAGTTATTATCGATAGAACTGTAATAAATATACTTTTTACTTTTATTATTATCAATATAACATGCACTATTAGCCATATTTTACTATTATTATCGCTAGAACTATAATAACTATACTTATTACTCCCAATATTATCAATATAACATGCATTTTTACCCATATAATGCAGTTATTATCGCTAGAACTATAATAAATATACGTATTACTTTTGTTATCATCAATATGACATGCATTATTAACCATATTATGCTGTTATTATCGATAGAACTGTAATAAATATACATATTACTTTTATTATTATCAATATAACATGCACTATTAGCCATATTTTACTATTATTATCGCTAGAACTATAATAATTATACTTATTACTCCCAATATTATCAATATAACATGCATTATTACCCATATAATGCAGTTATTATCGCTGGAACTGTAATAATTATACTTATTACTTATATTATTATCAATATAACATGCACTATTAGCCATATTTTACTATTATTATCGCTAGAACTATAATAATTATACTTATTACTCCCAATATTATCAATATAACATGCATTTTTACCCATATAATGCAGTTATTATCGCTAGAACTATAATAAATATACGTATTACTTTTGTTGTCATCAATATAACATGCATTATTACCCATATAATGCAGTTATTATCGCTAGAACTGTAATAATTATACTTATTACTTATATTATTATCAATATAACATGCATTAATACCCATATTATGCAGTTATTATCGATAGAACTGTAATAAATATACTTATTGCTTTTACTATTATCAATATAACATGCACTATTTGCCATATTTTACTATTATTATCGCTAGAACTATAATAATTATACTTATTACTCCCCATATTATCAACATATCATGCATTATTACCCATATAATGCAGTTATTATCGCTAGAACTGTAATAATTATACTTATTACTTATATTATCATCAATGTAACATGCATTATTACCCATATTATGCAGTCATTATCGCTAGAACTGTAATAAATACACTTATTACTTTTATTATCATCAATATAACATGCATTATTACCCATATTATGCAGTTATTATTGATAGAACTATAATAAATATACTTATTACTTTTATTATTATCAATATAACATGCAGTATTAGCCATATTTTACTATTATTATCGCTAGAACAATAATAATTATACATATTGCTCCGGATATTATCAATATAACATGCATTATTACCCATATAATGCAGTTATTATCGCTAGAACTGTAATAAGTACACTTATTACTTTTATTATCATCAATATAACATGCATTATTACCCATATTATGCAGTTATTATTGATAGAACTATAATAAATATACTTATTACTTTTATTATTATCAATATAACATGCATTATTACCTATATTATGCAGTTATTATCGCTAGAACTATAATAAATATACTTATTACTCCCGATATTATCAATATAACATCCATTATTACCCATATAATGCAGTTATTATCGCTAGAACTGTAATAATTATACTTATTACTTATATTATTATCAATATAACATACATTATTACCCATATTATGCAGTTATTATCGATAGAATTCTAATAAATATAATTATTACTTTTATTATTATCAATATAACAGGCACTCTTAGCCATATTTTACTAGTATTATCGCTAGAACTGTAATGATTATACTTATTACCTATATTATTATCAATATAACATGCATTATTACCCATATTATGCAGTTATTATCGCTAGAACCATAATAAATATACTTATTACTTTTATTATTATCAATATAACATGCATTATTACCCATATTATGCAGTTATTATCGCTAGAACTATAATAAATATACGTATTACTTTTGTTGTCATCAATATAACATGCATTATTACCCATATATTGCAGTTATTATCGCTAGAACTGTAATAATTATAGTTATTACTTATATTATTATCAATATAACATGCATTATTACCCATATTATGCAGTTATTATCGACAGAATTCTAATAAATATAATTATTACTTTTATTATTATCAATATAACAGGCACTCTTAGCCATATTTTACTAGTATTATCGCTAGAACTGTAATTATTATACTAATTACCTATATTATTATCAATATAACATGCATTATTACCCATATTATGCAGTTATTATCGCTAGAACCATAATAAATATACTTATTACTTTTATTATTATCAATATAACATGCATTATTACCCATATTATGCAGTTATTATCGCTAGAACTATAATAAATATACGTATTACTTTTGTTGTCATCAATATAACATGCATTATAACCCATATAATGCAGTTATTATCGCTAGAACTGTAATAATTATAGTTATTACTTATATTATTATCAATATAACATGCATTATTACCCATATTATGCAGTTATTATCGATAGAATTATAATAAATATACTTATTACTTTTATTATTATCAATATAACATGCACTATTAGCCATATTTTACTTATATTATCGCTAGAACTATAAAAATTATACTTACTACTCCAGATATTATCAATATAACATGCATTATACGCATTTAATGCAATTATTATCGCTAGAACTATAATAAATATACTTATTACTTTTATTATTATCAACATAACATGCATTATTACCTATATTATGCAATTATTATCGCTAGAACTATAATAAAAATACTTACTACTCCCGATATTATCAACATAACATCCATTATTACCCATATAATGCAGTTATTATCGCTAGAACTGTAATAATTATACTTATTACTTATATTATTATCAATATAACATGCATTATTACCCATATTATGCAGTTATTATCGCTAGAACTATAATAAATATACTTATTACTCCCGATATTATCAATATAACATCCATTATTACCCATACAATGCAGTTATTATCGCTAGAACTGTAATAATTATACTTATTACCTATATTATTATCAATATCACATGCATTATTACCCATATAATGCAGTTATTATCGCTAGAACTGTAATAATTATACTTATTACTTTTATTATTATCAATATAACATGCATTATTACCCATATTATGCAGTTATTATCGCTAGAACTATAATAAATATACTTATTACTCCCGATATTATCAATATAACATCCATTATTACCCATACAATGCAGTTATTATCGCTAGAACTATAATAATTATACTTATTACTCCCAATATTATCAATATAACATGCATTTTTACCCATATAATGCAGTTATTATCGCTAGAACTATAATAAATATACGTATTACTTTTGTTGTCATCAATATAACATGCATTATTACCCATATAATGCAGTTATTATCGCTAGAACTGTAATAATTATACTTATTACTTATATTATTATCAATATAACATGCATTAATACCCATATTATGCAGTTATTATCGATAGAACTGTAATAAATATACTTATTGCTTTTACTATTATCAATATAACATGCACTATTTGCCATATTTTACTATTATTATCGCTAGAACTATAATAATTATACTTATTACTCCCCATATTATCAACATATCATGCATTATTACCCATATAATGCAGTTATTATCGCTAGAACTGTAATAATTATACTTATTACTTATATTATCATCAATGTAACATGCATTATTACCCATATTATGCAGTCATTATCGCTAGAACTGTAATAAATACACTTATTACTTTTATTATCATCAATATAACATGCATTATTACCCATATTATGCAGTTATTATTGATAGAACTATAATAAATATACTTATTACTTTTATTATTATCAATATAACATGCAGTATTAGCCATATTTTACTATTATTATCGCTAGAACAATAATAATTATACATATTGCTCCGGATATTATCAATATAACATGCATTATTACCCATATAATGCAGTTATTATCGCTAGAACTGTAATAAGTACACTTATTACTTTTATTATCATCAATATAACATGCATTATTACCCATATTATGCAGTTATTATTGATAGAACTATAATAAATATACTTATTACTTTTATTATTATCAATATAACATGCATTATTACCTATATTATGCAGTTATTATCGCTAGAACTATAATAAATATACCTATTACTCCCGATATTATCAATATAACATCCATTATTACCCATATAATGCAGTTATTATCGCTAGAACTGTAATAATTATACTTATTACTTATATTATTATCAATATAACATACATTATTACCCATATTATGCAGTTATTATCGATAGAATTCTAATAAATATAATTATTACTTTTATTATTATCAATATAACAGGCACTCTTAGCCATATTTTACTAGTATTATCGCTAGAACTGTAATGATTATACTTATTACCTATATTATTATCAATATAACATGCATTATTACCCATATTATGCAGTTATTATCGCTAGAACCATAATAAATATACTTATTACTTTTATTATTATCAATATAACATGCATTATTACCCATATTATGCAGTTATTATCGCTAGAACTATAATAAATATACGTATTACTTTTGTTGTCATCAATATAACATGCATTATTACCCATATATTGCAGTTATTATCGCTAGAACTGTAATAATTATAGTTATTACTTATATTATTATCAATATAACATGCATTATTACCCATATTATGCAGTTATTATCGACAGAATTCTAATAAATATAATTATTACTTTTATTATTATCAATATAACAGGCACTCTTAGCCATATTTTACTAGTATTATCGCTAGAACTGTAATTATTATACTAATTACCTATATTATTATCAATATAACATGCATTATTACCCATATTATGCAGTTATTATCGCTAGAACCATAATAAATATACTTATTACTTTTATTATTATCAATATAACATGCATTATTACCCATATTATGCAGTTATTATCGCTAGAACTATAATAAATATACGTATTACTTTTGTTGTCATCAATATAACATGCATTATAACCCATATAATGCAGTTATTATCGCTAGAACTGTAATAATTATAGTTATTACTTATATTATTATCAATATAACATGCATTATTACCCATATTATGCAGTTATTATCGATAGAATTATAATAAATATACTTATTACTTTTATTATTATCAATATAACATGCACTATTAGCCATATTTTACTTATATTATCGCTAGAACTATAAAAATTATACTTACTACTCCAGATATTATCAATATAACATGCATTATACGCATTTAATGCAATTATTATCGCTAGAACTATAATAAATATACTTATTACTTTTATTATTATCAACATAACATGCATTATTACCTATATTATGCAATTATTATCGCTAGAACTATAATAAAAATACTTACTACTCCCGATATTATCAACATAACATCCATTATTACCCATATAATGCAGTTATTATCGCTAGAACTGTAATAATTATACTTATTACTTATATTATTATCAATATAACATGCATTATTACCCATATTATGCAGTTATTATCGCTAGAACTATAATAAATATACTTATTACTCCCGATATTATCAATATAACATCCATTATTACCCATACAATGCAGTTATTATCGCTAGAACTGTAATAATTATACTTATTACCTATATTATTATCAATATCACATGCATTATTACCCATATTATGCAGTTATTATCGCTAGAACCATAATAAATATACTTATTACTTTTATTATTATCAATATAACATGCATTATTACCCATATAATGCAGTTATTATCGCTAGAACTGTAATAATTATACTTATTACTTATATTATTATTAATATAACATGCATTATTACCCATATTATGCAGTTATTATTGATTGAACTGTAATAAATATACTTATTACTTTTTTATTATGAATATAACATGCACTCTTAGCCATATTTTACTAGTATTATCGCTACAACTGTAATAATTATACTTATTACTCCCGATATTATCAATATAACATCCATTATTACTCATATAATGCAGATATTATCGCTAGAACTATAATAATTATACTTATTACTTATATTATTATTAATATAACATGCATTATTACCCATATTATGCTGTTATTATCGATAGAACTGTAATAAATATACTTATTACTTTTATTATTATCAATACAACATGCACTATTAGCCATATTTTACTATTATTATCGCTAGAACTATACTAATTATACTTATTACTCCCAATATTATCAATGTAACATGCATTATTACCCATATAATGCAGTTATTATCGCTGGAACTGTAATAATTATACTTATTACTTATATTATTATCAATATAACATGCACTATTAGCCATATTTTACTATTATTATCGCTAGAACTATAATAATTATACTTATTACTCCCAATATTATCAATATAACATGCATTTTTACCCATATAATGCAGTTATTATCGCTAGAACTATAATAAATATACGTATTACTTATATTATCATCAATATAACATGCATTATTACCCATATTATGCAGTCATTATCGCTAGAACTGTAATAAATACACATATTACTTTTATTATCATCAATATAACATCCATTATTACCCATATAATGCAGTTATTATCGCTAGAACTGTAATAATTATACTTATTACTTATATTATCATCAATATAACATGCATTATTACCCATATTATGCAGTTATTATCGATAGAATTATAATAAATATACTTATTACTTTTATTATTATCAATATAACAGGCAATCTTTAGCCATATTTTACTAGTATTATCGCTAGATCTGTAATGATTATACTTATTACTCCCGATATTATCAATATAACATGCATTATTACCCATATAATGCAGTTATTATCGACAGAACTATAATAAATATACTTATTACTTTTATTATTATCAATATAACATGCACTATTAGCCATATTTTACTTTTATTATCGCTAGAACTATAAAAATTATACTTACTACTCCAGATATTATCAATATAACATGCATTATTACCCATATAATGCAGTTATTATCGCTAGAACTGTAATAATTATACTTATTACTTATATTATTATCAATATAACATGCATTAATACCCATATTATGCAGTTATAATCGCTAGAACTATAATAAATACACTTATTGCTCCCGATATTATCAATATAACATCCATTATTACCCATATAATGCAGTTATTATCGCTAGAACTGTAATAATTATACTTATTACTTATATTACCATCAATATAACATGCATTATTACCCATATTATGCAGTCATTATCGCTAGAACTGTAATCAATACACTTATTACTTTTATTATCATCAATATAACATGCATTATTGCCCATATTATGCAGTTATTATTGATAGAACTACAATAAATATACTTATTACTTTTATTATTATCAATATAACATGCACTATTACCTATATTATGCAGTTATTATCGCTAGAACTATAATAAATATACTTATTACTCCCGATATTATCAATATAACATTCATTATTACCCATATAATGCAGTTATTATCGCTAGAACTGTAATAATTATACTTATTACTTATATTATCATCAATATAACATGCATTATTACCCATATTATGCAGTTATTATCGATAGAATTATAATAAATATACTTATTACTTTTATTATTATCAATATAACAGGCAATCTTTAGCCATATTTTACTAGTATTATCGCTAGATCTGTAATGATTATACTTATTACTCCCGATATTATCAATATAACATGCATTATTACCCATATAATGCAGTTATTATCGACAGAACTATAATAAATATACTTATTACTTTTATTATTATCAATATAACATGCACTATTAGCCATATTTTACTTTTATTATCGCTAGAACTATAAAAATTATACTTACTACTCCAGATATTATCAATATAACATGCATTATTACCCATATAATGCAGTTATTATCGCTAGAACTGTAATAATTATACTTATTACTTATATTATTATCAATATAACATGCATTAATACCCATATTATGCAGTTATAATCGCTAGAACTATAATAAATATACTTATTGCTCCCGATATTATCAATATAACATCCATTATTAACCATATAATGCAGTTATTATCGCTAGAACTGTAATAATTATACTTATTTCTTATATTATCATCAATATAACATGCATTATTACCCATATTATGCAGTTATAATCGCTAGAACTATAATAAATATACTTATTACTCCCGATATTACCAATATAACATCCATTATTACCCATATAATGCAGTTATTATCGCTAGAACTGTAATAATTATACTTATTACTTATATTATCATCAATATAACATGCATTATTACCGATATTATGCAGTTATTATTGATAGAACTATAATAAATGTACTTATTACTTTTATTATTATCAATATAACATGCATTATTACCTATATTATGCAGTTATTATCGCTAGAACTATAATAAATATACTTATTACTACCGATATTATCAATATAACATCCATTATTACCCATATAATGCAGTTATTATCGCTAGAATTGTAATAATTATACTTATTACTTATATTATCATCAATATAACATGCATTATTACCCATATTATGCAGTTATTATCGATAGAATTATAATAAATATACTTATTACTTTTATTATTATCAATATAACAGGCACTCTCAGCCATATTTTACTAGTATTATCGCTAGAACTGTAATGATTATACTTATTACTCCCGATATTATCAATATAACATGCATTATTACCCATATAATGCAGTTATTATCGACAGAACTATAATAAATATACTTATTACTTTTATTATTATCAATATAACATGCACTATTAGCCATATATTACTTTTATTATCGCTAGAACTATAAAAATTATACTTACTACTCCAGATATTACCAATATAACATCCATTATTACCCATATAATGCAGTTATTATCGCTAGAACTGTAATAATTATACTTATTACTTATATTACCATCAATATAACATGCATTATTACCCATATTATGCAGTCATTATCGCTAGAACTGTAATCAATACACTTATTACTTTTATTATCATCAATATAACATGCATTATTGCCCATATTATGCAGTTATTATTGATAGAACTACAATAAATATACTTATTACTTTTATTATTATCAATATAACATGCACTATTACCTATATTATGCAGTTATTATCGCTAGAACTATAATAAATATACTTATTACTCCCGATATTATCAATATAACATTCATTATTACCCATATAATGCAGTTATTATCGCTAGATCTGTAATGATTATACTTATTACTCCCGATATTATCAATATAACATGCATTATTACCCATATAATGCAGTTATTATCGACAGAACTATAATAAATATACTTATTACTTTTATTATTATCAATATAACATGCACTATTAGCCATATTTTACTTTTATTATCGCTAGAACTATAAAAATTATACTTACTACTCCAGATATTATCAATATAACATGCATTATTACCCATATAATGCAGTTATTATCGCTAGAACTGTAATAATTATACTTATTACTTATATTATTATCAATATAACATGCATTAATACCCATATTATGCAGTTATAATCGCTAGAACTATAATAAATATACTTATTGCTCCCGATATTATCAATATAACATCCATTATTAACCATATAATGCAGTTATTATCGCTAGAACTGTAATAATTATACTTATTTCTTATATTATCATCAATATAACATGCATTATTACCCATATTATGCAGTTATAATCGCTAGAACTATAATAAATATACTTATTACTCCCGATATTACCAATATAACATCCATTATTACCCATATAATGCAGTTATTATCGCTAGAACTGTAATAATTATACTTATTACTTATATTATCATCAATATAACATGCATTATTACCGATATTATGCAGTTATTATTGATAGAACTATAATAAATGTACTTATTACTTTTATTATTATCAATATAACATGCATTATTACCTATATTATGCAGTTATTATCGCTAGAACTATAATAAATATACTTATTACTACCGATATTATCAATATAACATCCATTATTACCCATATAATGCAGTTATTATCGCTAGAATTGTAATAATTATACTTATTACTTATATTATCATCAATATAACATGCATTATTACCCATATTATGCAGTTATTATCGATAGAATTATAATAAATATACTTATTACTTTTATTATTATCAATATAACAGGCACTCTCAGCCATATTTTACTAGTATTATCGCTAGAACTGTAATGATTATACTTATTACTCCCGATATTATCAATATAACATGCATTATTACCCATATAATGCAGTTATTATCGACAGAACTATAATAAATATACTTATTACTTTTATTATTATCAATATAACATGCACTATTAGCCATATATTACTTTTATTATCGCTAGAACTATAAAAATTATACTTACTACTCCAGATATTACCAATATAACATCCATTATTACCCATATAATGCAGTTATTATCGCTAGAACTGTAATAATTATACTTATTACTTATATTATCATCAATATAACATGCATTATTACCGATATTATGCAGTTATTATTGATAGAACTATAATAAATATACTTATTACTTTTATTATTATCAATATAACATGCATTATTACCTATATTATGTAGTTATTATCGCTAGAACTATAATAAATATACTTATTACTACCGATATTATCAATATAACATCCATTATTACCCATATAATGCAGTTATTATCGCTAGAACTGTAATAATTATACTTATTACTTATATTATCATCAATATAACATGCATTATTACCCATATAATGCAGTTATTATCGCTAGAACTGTAATAATAATACTTATTACTTATATTATTATCAATATAATATGCATTATTACCCATATTATGCAGTTATTATCGCTAGAACTATAATAAATATACTTACTACTTTTATTATCATCAATAAAACATGCATTATTACCCATATTATGCAGTTATTATCGCTAGAACTATAATAAATATACTTATTACTCCCGATATTATCAATATAACATCCATTATTACCCATATAATGCAGTTATTATCGCTAGAACTGTAATAATTATACTTATTACTTATATTACCATCAATATAACATGCATTATTACCCATATTATGCAGTCATTATCGCTAGAACTGTAATCAATACACTTATTACTTTTATTATCATCAATATAACATGCATTATTACCCATATTATGCAGTTATTATTGATAGAACTACAATAAATATACTTATTACTTTTATTATTATCAATATAACATGCACTATTACCTATATTATGCAGTTATAATAGCTAGAACTATAATAAATACACTTATTGCTCCCGATATTATCAATATAACATCCATTATTACCCATATAATGCAGTTATTATCGCTAGAACTGTAATAATTATACTTATTACTTATATTACCATCAATATAACATGCATTATTACCCATATTATGCAGTCATTATCGCTAGAACTGTAATCAATACACTTATTACTTTTATTATCATCAATATAACATGCATTATTACCCATATTATGCAGTTATTATTGATAGAACTACAATAAATATACTTATTACTTTTATTATTATCAATATAACATGCACTATTACCTATATTATGCAGTTATTATCGCTAGAACTATAATAAATATACTTATTACTCCCGATATTATCAATATAACATTCATTATTACCCATATAATGCAGTTATTATCGCTAGAACTGTAATAATTATACTTATTACTTATATTATCATCAATATAACATGCATTATTACCCATATTATGCAGTTATTATCGATAGAATTATAATAAATATACTTATTACTTTTATTATTATCAATATAACAGGCAATCTTTAGCCATATTTTACTAGTATTATCGCTAGATCTGTAATGATTATACTTATTACTCCCGATATTATCAATATAACATGCATTATTACCCATATAATGCAGTTATTATCGACAGAACTATAATAAATATACTTATTACTTTTATTATTATCAATATAACATGCACTATTAGCCATATTTTACTTTTATTATCGCTAGAACTATAAAAATTATACTTACTACTCCAGATATTATCAATATAACATGCATTATTACCCATATAATGCAGTTATTATCGCTAGAACTGTAATAATTATACTTATTACTTATATTATTATCAATATAACATGCATTAATACCCATATTATGCAGTTATAATCGCTAGAACTATAATAAATATACTTATTGCTCCCGATATTATCAATATAACATCCATTATTACCCATATAATGCAGTTATTATCGCTAGAACTGTAATAATTATACTTATTTCTCATATTATCATCAATATAACATGCATTATTACCCATATTATGCAGTTATAATCGCTAGAACTATAATAAATATACTTATTACTCCCGATATTACCAATATAACATCCATTATTACCCATATAATGCAGTTATTATCGCTAGAACTGTAATAATTATACTTATTACTTATATTATCATCAATATAACATGCATTATTACCGATATTATGCAGTTATTATTGATAGAACTATAATAAATATACTTATTACTTTTATTATTATCAATATAACATGCATTATTACCTATATTATGCAGTTATTATCGCTAGAACTATAATAAATATACTTATTACTACCGATATTATCAATATAACATCCATTATTACCCATATAATGCAGTTATTATCGCTAGAACTGTAATAATTATACTTATTACTTATATTATCATCAATATAACATGCATTATTACCCATATTATGCAGTTATTATCGATAGAATTATAATAAATATACTTATTACTTTTATTATTATCAATATAACAGGCACTCTCAGCCATATTTTACTAGTATTATCGCTAGAACTGTAATGATTATACTTATTACTCCCGATATTATCAATATAACATGCATTATTACCCATATAATGCAGTTATTATCGACAGAACTATAATAAATATACTTATTACTTTTATTATTATCAATATAACATGCACTATTAGCCATATATTACTTTTATTATCGCTAGAACTATAAAAATTATACTTACTACTCCAGATATTACCAATATAACATCCATTATTACCCATATAATGCAGTTATTATCGCTAGAACTGTAATAATTATACTTATTACTTATATTATCATCAATATAACATGCATTATTACCGATATTATGCAGTTATTATTGATAGAACTATAATAAATATACTTATTACTTTTATTATTATCAATATAACATGCATTATTACCTATATTATGTAGTTATTATCGCTAGAACTATAATAAATATACTTATTACTACCGATATTATCAATATAACATCCATTATTACCCATATAATGCAGTTATTATCGCTAGAACTGTAATAATTATACTTATTACTTATATTATCATCAATATAACATGCATTATTACCCATATAATGCAGTTATTATCGCTAGAACTGTAATAATTATACTTATTACTTATATTATTATCAATATAACATGCATTGTTACCCATATTATGCAGTTATTATCGATAGAACTGTAATAAATATACTTTTTACTTTTATTATTATCAATATAACATGCACTATTAGCCATATTTTACTATTATTATCGCTAGAACTATAATAATTATACTTATTACTCCCAATATTATCAATATAACATGCATTTTTACCCATATAATGCAGTTATTATCGCTAGAACTATAATAAATATACGTATTACTTTTGTTATCATCAATATGACATGCATTATTACCCATATTATGCTGTTATTATCGATAGAAGTGCAATAAATATACTTATTACTTTTATTATTATCAATATAACATGCACTATTAGCCATATTTTACTATTATTATCGCTAGAACTATAATACTTATACTTATTACTCCCAATATTATCAATATAACATGCATTTTTACCCATATAATGCAGTTATTATCGCTAGAACTATAATAAATATACGTATTACTTTTGTTGTCATCAATATAACATGCATTATTACCCATATAATGCAGTTATAATCGCTAGAACTATAATAAATATACTTACTACTTTTATTATCATCAATATAACATGCATTAATACCCATATTATGCAGTTATTATCGATAGAACTGTAATAAATATACTTATTGCTTTTACTATTGTCAATATAACATGCACTATTTGCCATATTTTACTATTATTATCGCTAGAACTATAATAATTATACTTATTACTCCCAATATTATCAACATATCATGCATTATTACCCATATAATGCAGTTATTATCGCTAGAACTGTAATAATTATACTTATTACTTATATTATCATCAATGTAACATGCATTATTACCCATATTATGCAGTCATTATCGCTAGAACTGTAATAAATACACTTATTACTTTTATTATCATCAATATAACATGCATTATTACCCATATTATGCAGTTATTATTGATAGAACTATAATAAATATACTTATTACTTTTATTGTTATCAATATAACATGCATTATTACCTATATTATGCAGTTATTATCGCTAGAACTATAATAAATATACTTATTACTCCCGATATTATCAATATAACATCCATTATTACCCATATAATGCAGTTATTATCGCTAGAACTGTAATAATTATACTTATTACTTATATTATTATCAATATAACATGCATTATTACCCATATTATGCAGTTATTATCGATAGAATTCTAATAAATATAATTATTACTTTTATTATTATCAATATAACAGGCACTCTTAGCCATATTTTACTAGTATTATCGCTAGAACTGTAATGATTATACTTATTACCTATATTATTATCAATATAACATGCATTATTACCCATATTATGCAGTTATTATCGCTAGAACCATAATAAATATACTTATTACTTTTATTATTATCAATATAACATGCATTATTACCCATATTATGCAGTTATTATCGCTAGAACCGTAATAAATATACGTATTACTTTTGTTGTCATCAATATAACATGCATTATTACCCATATAATGCAGTTATTATCGCTAGAACTGTAATAATTATAGTTATTACTTATATTATTATCAATATAACATGCATTATTACCCATATTATGCAGTTATTATCGATAGAATTCTAATAAATATAATTATTACTTTTATTATTATCAATATAACAGGCACTCTTAGCCATATTTTACTAGTATTATCGCTAGAACTGTAATGATTATACTTATTACCTATATTATTATCAATATAACATGCATTATTACCCATATTATGCAGTTATTATCGCTAGAACCATAATAAATATACTTATTACTTTTATTATTATCAATATAACATGCATTATTACCCATATTATGCAGTTATTATCGCTAGAACTATAATAAATATACGTATTACTTTTGTTGTCATCAATATAACATGCATTATTACCCATATAATGCAGTTATTATCGCTAGAACTGTAATAATTATAGTTATTACTTATATTATTATCAATATAACATGCATTATTACCCATATTATGCAGTTATTATCGATAGAATTATAATAAATATACTAATTACTTTTATTATTATCAATATAACATGCACTATTAGTCATATTTTACTTATATTATCGCTAGAACTATAAAAATTATACTTACTACTCCAGATATTATCAATATAACATGCATTATACGCATTTAATGCAATTATTATCGCTAGAACTATAATAAATATACTTATTACTTTTATTATTATCAACATAACATGCATTATTACCTATATTATGCAATTATTATCACTAGAACTATAATAAAAATACTTATTACTCCCGATATTATCAACATAACATCCATTATTACCCATATAATGCAGTTATTATCGCTAGAACTGTAATAATTATACTTATTACTTATATTATTATCAATATAACATGCATTATTACCCATATTATGCAGTTATTATCGCTAGAACTATAATAAATATACTTATTACTCCCGATATTATCAATATAACATCCATTATTACCCATACAATGCAGTTATTATCGCTAGAACTGTAATAATTATACTTATTACCTATATTATTATCAATATCACATGCATTATTACCCATATTATGCAGTTATTATCGCTAGAACCATAATAAATATACTTATTACTTTTATTATTATCAATATAACGTGCATTATTACCCATATAATGCAGTTATTATCGCTAGAACTGTAATAATTATACTTATTACTTATATTATTATTAATATAACATGCATTATTACCCATATTATGCAGTTATTATTGATAGAACTGTAATAAATATACTTATTACTTTTTTATTATGAATATAACATGCACTCTTAGCCATATTTTACTAGTATTATCGCTACAACTGTAATAATTATACTTATTACTCCCGATATTATCAATATAACATCCATTATTACTCATATAATGCAGTTATTATCGCTAGAACTATAATAATTATACTTATTACTTATATTATTAGCAATATAACGTGCATTATTACCCATATTATGCAGCTATAATCGATAGAACTATAATAAATATACTTATTACTTATATTATTAGCAATATAACGTGCATTATTACCCATATTATGCAGTTATTAGCGATAGAAGTATAATAAATATACTTATTACATCTTTATTATGAATATAACATGCACTCTTAGCCATATTTTACTAGTATTATCGCTAGAACTATAATAAATATACGTATTACTTTTGTTATCATCAATATAACATGCATTATTACCCGTATAATGCAGTTATTATCGCTAGAACTGTAATAATTATACTTATTACTTATATTATTATCAATATAACATGCATTATTACCCATATTATGCAGTTATTATCGATAGAACTGTAATAAATATACTTTTTACTTTTATTATTATCAATATAACATTCACTATTAGCCATATTTTACTATTATTATCGCTAGAACTATAATAATTATACTTATTACTCCCAATATTATCAATATAACATGCATTTTTACCCATATAATGCAGTTATTATCGCTAGAACTATAATAAATATACGTATTACTTTTGTTATCATCAATATGACATGCATTATTACCCATATTATGCTGTTATTATCGATAGAACTGTAATAAATATACATATTACTTTTATTATTATCAATATAACATGCACTATTAGCCATATTTTACTATTATTATCGCTAGAACTATAATAATTATACTTATTACTCCCAATATTATCAATATAACATGCATTATTACCCATATAATGCAGTTATTATCGCTGGAACTGTAATAATTATACTTATTACTTATATTATTATCAATATAACATGCACTATTAGCCATATTTTACTATTATTATCGCTAGAACTATAATAATTATACTTATTACTCCCAATATTATCAATATAACATGCATTTTTACCCATATAATGCAGTTATTATCGCTAGAACTGTAATAATTATACTTATTACTTATATTATTATCAATATAACATGCATTAATACCCATATTATGCAGTTATTATCGATAGAACTGTAATAAATATACTTATTGCTTTTACTATTATCAATATAACATGCACTATTTGCCATATTTTACTATTATTATCGCTAGAACTATAATAATTATACTTACTACTCCCAATATTATCAACATATCATGCATTATTACCCATATAATGCAGTTATTATCGCTAGAACTGTAATAATTATACTTATTACTTATATTATCATCAATGTAACATGCATTATTACCCATATTATGCAGTCATTATCGCTAGAACTGTAATAAATACACTTATTACTTTTATTATCATCAATATAACATGCATTATTACCCATATTATGCAGTTATTATTGATAGAACTATAATAAATATACTTATTACTTTTATTATTATCAATATAACATGCAGTATTAGCCATATTTTACTATTATTATCGCTAGAACAATAATAATTATACATATTACTCCGGATATTATCAATATAACATGCATTATTACCCATATAATGCAGTTATTATCGCTAGAACTGTAATAAGTACACTTATTACTTTTATTATCATCAATATAACATGCATTATTACCCATATTATGCAGTTATTATTGATAGAACTATAATAAATATACTTATTACTTTTATTATTATCAATATAACATGCATTATTACCTATATTATGCAGTTATTATCGCTAGAACTATAATAAATATACTTATTACTCCCGATATTATCAATATAACATCCATTATTACCCATATAATGCAGTTATTATCGCTAGAACTGTAATAATTATACTTATTACTTATATTATTATCAATATAACATGCATTATTACCCATATTATGCAGTTATTATCGCTAGAACTATAATAAATATACGTATTACTTTTGTTGTCATCAATATAACATGCATTATAACCCATATAATGCAGTTATTATCGCTAGAACTGTAATAATTATAGTTATTACTTATATTATTATCAATATAACATGCATTATTACCCATATTATGCAGTTATTATCGATAGAATTATAATAAATATACTTATTACTTTTATTATTATCAATATAACATGCACTATTAGCCATATTTTACTTATATTATCGCTAGAACTATAAAAATTATACTTACTACTCCAGATATTATCAATATAACATGCATTATACGCATTTAATGCAATTATTATCGCTAGAACTATAATAAATATACTTATTACTCCCGATATTATCAATATAACATCCATTATTACCCATGCAATGCAGTTATTATCGCTAGAACTGTAATAATTATACTTATTACCTATATTATTATCAATATCACATGCATTATTACCCATATTATGCAGTTATTATCGCTAGAACCATAATAAATATACTTATTACTTTTATTATTATCAATATAACATGCATTATTACCCATATAATGCAGTTATTATCGCTAGAACTGTAATAATGATACTTATTGCTTATATTATTATTAATATAACATGCATTATTACCCATATTATGCAGTTATTATTGATTGAACTGTAATAAATATACTTATTACTTTTTTATTATGAATATAACATGCACTCTTAGCCATATTTTACTAGTATTATCGCTACAACTGTAATAATTATACTTATTACTCCCGATATTATCAATATAACATCCATTATTACTCATATAATGCAGTTATTATCGCTAGTACTATAATAATTATACTTATTACTTATATTATTATTAATATAACATGCATTATTACCCATATTATGCTGTTATTATCGATAGAACTGTAATAAATATACTTATTACTTTTATTATTATCAATACAACATGCACTATTAGCCATATTTTACTATTATTATCGCTAGAACTATACTAATTATACTTATTACTCCCAATATTATCAATATAACATGCATTATTACCCATATAATGCAGTTATTATCGCTGGAACTGTAATAATTATACTTATTACTTATATTATTATCAATATAACATGCACTATTAGTCATATTTTACTATTATTATCGCTAGAACTATAATAATTATACTTATTACTCCCAATATTATCAATATAACATGCATTTTTACCCATATAATGCAGTTATTATCGCTAGAACTATAATAAATATACGTATTACTTTTGTTGTCATCAATATAACATGCATTATTACCCATATAATGCAGTTATTATCGCTAGAACTGTAATAATTATACTTATTACTTATATTATTATCAATATAACATGCATTATTGCCCATATTATGCAGTTATTATCGATAGAATTATAATAAATATACTTATTACTTTTATTATTATCAATATAACATGCACAATTAGCCATATTATGCAGTTATTATCGATAGAACTGTAATAAATATACTTATTGCTTTTATTATTATCAATATAACATGCACTATCTGCCATATTTTACTATTATTATCGCTAGAACTATAATAATTATACTTATTACTCCCAGTATTATCAACATATCATGCATTATTACCCATATAATGCAGTTATTATCGCTAGAACTGTAATAATTATACTTATTACTTATATTATCATCAATATAACATGCATTATTACCCATATTATGCAGTCATTATCGCTAGAACTGTAATAAATACACATATTACTTTTATTATCATCAATATAACATGCATTATTACCCATATTATGCAGTTATTATTGATAGAACTATAATAAATATACTTATTACTTTTATTATTATCAATATAACATGCACTATTAGCCATATTTTACTATTATTATCGCTAGAACAATAATAATTATACATATTACTCCGGATATTATCAATATAACATGCATTATTACCTATATTATGCAGTTATTATCGCTAGAACTATAATAAATATACTTATTACTCCCGATATTATCAATATAACATCCATTATTACCCATATAATGCAGTTATTATCGCTAGAACTGTAATAATTATACTTATTGCTTATATTATTATCAATATAACATGCATTATTACCCATATTATGCAGTTATTATCGATAGAATTCTAATAAATATAATTATTACTTTTATTATTATCAATATAACAGGCATTATTTCCCATATTATGCAGTTATTATCGCTAGAACTATAATAAAAATACTTGTTACTCCCGATATTATCAACATAACATCCATTATTACCCATATAATGCAGTTATTATCGCTAGAACTGTAATAATTATACTTATTACTTATATTATTATCAATATAACATGCATTATTACCCATATTATGCAGTTATAATCGCTAGAACTATAATAAATATACTTACTACTTTTATTATCATCAATATAACATGCATTAATACCCATATTATGCAGTTATTATCGATAGAACTGTAATAAATATACTTATTGCTTTTACTATTATCAATATAACATGCACTATTTGCCATATTTTACTATTATTATCGCTAGAACTATAATAATTATACTTATTACTCCCAATATTATCAACATATCATGCATTATTACCCATATAATGCAGTTATTATCGCTAGAACTGTAATAATTATACTTATTACTTATATTATCATCAATATAACATGCATTATTACCCATATTATGCAGTCATTATCGCTAGAACTGTAATAAATACACCTATTACTTTTATTATCATCAATATAACATGCATTATTACCCTTATTTTGCAGTTATTATTGATAGAACTATAATAAATATACTTATTACTTTTATTATTATCAATATAACATGCACTATTAGCCATATTTTACTATTATTATCGCTAGAACAATAATAATTATACATATTACTCCGGATATTATCAATATAACATGCATTATTACCTATATTATGCAGTTATTATCGCTAGAACTATAATAAATATACTTATTACTCCCGATATTATCAATATAACATCCATTATTACCCATATAATGCAGTTATTATCGCTAGAACTGTAATAATTATACTTATTACTTATATTATTATCAATATAACATGCATTATTACCCATATTATGCAGTTATTATCGCTAGAACTATAATAAATATACGTGTTACTTTTGTTGTCATCAATATAACATGCATTATTACCCATATAATGCAGTTATTATCGCTAGAACTGTAATAATTATAGTTATTACTTATATTATTATCAATATAACATGCATTATTACCCATATTATGCAGTTATTATCGCTAGAACTATAATAAATATACGTATTACTTTTGTTGTCATCAATATAACATGCATTATTACCCATATAATGCAGTTATTATCGCTAAAACTGTAATAATTATAGTTATTACTTATATTATTATCAATATAACATGCATTATTACCCATATTATGCAGTTATTATCGATAGAATTATAATAAATATACTTATTACTTTTATTATTATCAATATAACATGCACTATTAGCCATATTTTACTTATATTATCGCTAGAACTATAAAAATTATACTTACTACTCCAGATATTATCAATATAACATGCATTATACGCATTTAATGCAATTATTATCGCTAGAACTATAATAAAAATACTTATTACTCCCGATATTATCAACATAACATCCATTATTACCCATATAATGCAGTTATTATCGCTAGAACTGTAATAATTATACTTATTACTTATATTATTATCAATATAACATGCATTATTACCCATATTATGCAGTTATAATCGCTAGAACTATAATAAATATACTTACTACTTTTATTATCATCAATATAACATGCATTAATACCCATATTATGCAGTTATTATCGATAGAACTGTAATAAATATACTTATTGCTTTTACTATTATCAATATAACATGCACTATTTGCCATATTTTACTATTATTATCGCTAGAACTATAATAATTATACTTATTACTCCCAATATTATCAACATATCATGCATTATTGCCCATATAATGCAGTTATTATCGCTAGAACTGTAATAATTATACTTATTACTTATATTATCATCAATATAACATGCATTATTACCCATATTATGCAGTCATTATCGCTAGAACTGTAATAAATACACTTATTACTTTTATTATCATCAATATAACATGCATTATTACCCATATTATGCAGTTATTATTGATAGAACTATAATAAATATACTTATTACTTTTATTATTATCAATATAACATGCACTATTAGCCATATTTTACTATTATTATCGCTAGAACAATAATAATTATACATATTACTCCGGATATTATCAATATAACATGCATTATTACCTATATTATGCAGTTATTATCGCAAGAACTATAATAAATATACTTATTACTCCCGATATTATCAATATAACATCCATTATTACCCATATAATGCAGTTATTATCGCTAGAACTGTAATAATTATATTTATTACTTATATTATTATCAATATAACATGCATTATTACCCATATTATGCAGTTATTATCGATAGAACCATAATAAATATACATATTACTTTTATTATTATCAATATAACATGCATTATTACCCATATTATGCAGTTATAATCGCTAGAACTATAATAAATATACTTACTACTTTTATTATTATCAATATAACATGCATTATACGCATTTAATGCAATTATTATCGCTAGAACTATAATAAATATACTTATTACTTTTATTATTATCAACATAACATGCATTATTACCTATATTATGCAATTATTATCGCTAGAACTATAATAAAAATACTTATTACTCCCGATATTATCAACATAACATCCATTATTACCCATATAATGCAGTTATTATCGCTAGAACTGTAATAATTATACTTATTACTTATATTATTATCAATATAACATGCATTATTACCCATATTATGCTGTTATTATCGCTAGAACTATAATAAATATACTTACTACTTTTATTATCATCAATATAACATGCATTAATACCCATATTATGCAGTTATTATCGATAGAACTGTAATAAATATACTTATTACTTTTATTATTATCAATGTAACATGCACTATTAGCCATATTTTACTATTATTATCGCTAGAACAATAATAATTATACATATTACTCCGGATATTATCAATATAACATGCATTATTAGCCATATAATGCAGTTATTATCGCTAGAACTGTAATAAATACACTTATTACTTTTATTATCATCAATATAACATGCATTATTACCCATATTATGCAGTTATTATCGATAGAACTGTAATAAATATACTTATTACTTTTATTATTATCAATATAACATGCACTATTAGCCATATTTTACTATTATTATCGCTAGAACTATAATATTTATACTTATTACTCCCGATATTATCAACATAACATCCATTATTACCCATATAATGCAGTTATTATCGCTGGAACTGTAATAATTATACTTATTACTTATATTATTATCAATATAACATGCACTATTAGCCATATTTTACTATTATTATCGCTAGAACTATAATAATTATACTTATTACTCCCAATATTATCAATATAACATGCATTTTTACCCATATAATGCAGTTATTATCGCTAGAACTGTAATAATTATACTTATTACTTATATTATTATCAATATAACATGCATTAATACCCATATTATGCAGTTATTATCGATAGAACTGTAATAAATATACTTATTGCTTTTACTATTATCAATATAACATGCACTATTTGCCATATTTTACTATTATTATCGCTAGAACTATAATAATTATACTTACTACTCCCAATATTATCAACATATCATGCATTATTACCCATATAATGCAGTTATTATCGCTAGAACTGTAATAATTATACTTATTACTTATATTATCATCAATGTAACATGCATTATTACCCATATTATGCAGTCATTATCGCTAGAACTGTAATAAATACACTTATTACTTTTATTATCATCAATATAACATGCATTATTACCCATATTATGCAGTTATAATCGCTAGAACTATAATAAATATACTTACTACTTTTATTATCATCAATATAACATGCATTAATACCCATATTATGCAGTTATTATCGATAGAACTGTAATAAATATACTTATTGCTTTTACTATTATCAATATAACATGCACTATTTGCCATATTTTACTATTATTATCGCTAGAACTATAATAATTATACTTATTACTCCCAATATTATCAACATATCATGCATTATTGCCCATATAATGCAGTTATTATCGCTAGAACTGTAATAATTATACTTATTACTTATATTATCATCAATATAACATGCATTATTACCCATATTATGCAGTCATTATCGCTAGAACTGTAATAAATACACTTATTACTTTTATTATCATCAATATAACATGCATTATTACCCATATTATGCAGTTATTATTGATAGAACTATAATAAATATACTTATTACTTTTATTATTATCAATATAACATGCACTATTAGCCATATTTTACTATTATTATCGCTAGAACAATAATAATTATACATATTACTCCGGATATTATCAATATAACATGCATTATTACCTATATTATGCAGTTATTATCGCAAGAACTATAATAAATATACTTATTACTCCCGATATTATCAATATAACATCCATTATTACCCATATAATGCAGTTATTATCGCTAGAACTGTAATAATTATATTTATTACTTATATTATTATCAATATAACATGCATTATTACCCATATTATGCAGTTATTATCGATAGAACCATAATAAATATACATATTACTTTTATTATTATCAATATAACATGCATTATTACCCATATTATGCAGTTATAATCGCTAGAACTATAATAAATATACTTACTACTTTTATTATTATCAATATAACATGCATTATACGCATTTAATGCAATTATTATCGCTAGAACTATAATAAATATACTTATTACTTTTATTATTATCAACATAACATGCATTATTACCTATATTATGCAATTATTATCGCTAGAACTATAATAAAAATACTTATTACTCCCGATATTATCAACATAACATCCATTATTACCCATATAATGCAGTTATTATCGCTAGAACTGTAATAATTATACTTATTACTTATATTATTATCAATATAACATGCATTATTACCCATATTATGCTGTTATTATCGCTAGAACTATAATAAATATACTTACTACTTTTATTATCATCAATATAACATGCATTAATACCCATATTATGCAGTTATTATCGATAGAACTGTAATAAATATACTTATTACTTTTATTATTATCAATGTAACATGCACTATTAGCCATATTTTACTATTATTATCGCTAGAACAATAATAATTATACATATTACTCCGGATATTATCAATATAACATGCATTATTAGCCATATAATGCAGTTATTATCGCTAGAACTGTAATAAATACACTTATTACTTTTATTATCATCAATATAACATGCATTATTACCCATATTATGCAGTTATTATCGATAGAACTGTAATAAATATACTTATTACTTTTATTATTATCAATATAACATGCACTATTAGCCATATTTTACTATTATTATCGCTAGAACTATAATATTTATACTTATTACTCCCGATATTATCAACATAACATCCATTATTACCCATATAATGCAGTTATTATCGCTGGAACTGTAATAATTATACTTATTACTTATATTATTATCAATATAACATGCACTATTAGCCATATTTTACTATTATTATCGCTAGAACTATAATAATTATACTTATTACTCCCAATATTATCAATATAACATGCATTTTTACCCATATAATGCAGTTATTATCGCTAGAACTGTAATAATTATACTTATTACTTATATTATTATCAATATAACATGCATTAATACCCATATTATGCAGTTATTATCGATAGAACTGTAATAAATATACTTATTGCTTTTACTATTATCAATATAACATGCACTATTTGCCATATTTTACTATTATTATCGCTAGAACTATAATAATTATACTTACTACTCCCAATATTATCAACATATCATGCATTATTACCCATATAATGCAGTTATTATCGCTAGAACTGTAATAATTATACTTATTACTTATATTATCATCAATGTAACATGCATTATTACCCATATTATGCAGTCATTATCGCTAGAACTGTAATAAATACACTTATTACTTTTATTATCATCAATATAACATGCATTATTACCCATATTATGCAGTTATTATTGATAGAACTATAATAAATATACTTATTACTTTTATTATTATCAATATAACATGCAGTATTAGCCATATTTTACTATTATTATCGCTAGAACAATAATAATTATACATATTACTCCGGATATTATCAATATAACATGCATTATTACCCATATAATGCAGTTATTATCGCTAGAACTGTAATAAGTACACTTATTACTTTTATTATCATCAATATAACATGCATTATTACCCATATTATGCAGTTATTATTGATAGAACTATAATAAATATACTTATTACTTTTATTATTATCAATATAACATGCATTATTACCTATATTATGCAGTTATTATCGCTAGAACTATAATAAATATACTTATTACTCCCGATATTATCAATATAACATCCATTATTACCCATATAATGCAGTTATTATCGCTAGAACTGTAATAATTATACTTATTACTTATATTATTATCAATATAACATGCATTATTACCCATATTATGCAGTTATTATCGCTAGAACTATAATAAATATACGTATTACTTTTGTTGTCATCAATATAACATGCATTATAACCCATATAATGCAGTTATTATCGCTAGAACTGTAATAATTATAGTTATTACTTATATTATTATCAATATAACATGCATTATTACCCATATTATGCAGTTATTATCGATAGAATTATAATAAATATACTTATTACTTTTATTATTATCAATATAACATGCACTATTAGCCATATTTTACTTATATTATCGCTAGAACTATAAAAATTATACTTACTACTCCAGATATTATCAATATAACATGCATTATACGCATTTAATGCAATTATTATCGCTAGAACTATAATAAATATACTTATTACTCCCGATATTATCAATATAACATCCATTATTACCCATGCAATGCAGTTATTATCGCTAGAACTGTAATAATTATACTTATTACCTATATTATTATCAATATCACATGCATTATTACCCATATTATGCAGTTATTATCGCTAGAACCATAATAAATATACTTATTACTTTTATTATTATCAATATAACATGCATTATTACCCATATAATGCAGTTATTATCGCTAGAACTGTAATAATTATACTTATTGCTTATATTATTATTAATATAACATGCATTATTACCCATATTATGCAGTTATTATTGATTGAACTGTAATAAATATACTTATTACTTTTTTATTATGAATATAACATGCACTCTTAGCCATATTTTACTAGTATTATCGCTACAACTGTAATAATTATACTTATTACTCCCGATATTATCAATATAACATCCATTATTACTCATATAATGCAGTTATTATCGCTAGTACTATAATAATTATACTTATTACTTATATTATTATTAATATAACATGCATTATTACCCATATTATGCTGTTATTATCGATAGAACTGTAATAAATATACTTATTACTTTTATTATTATCAATACAACATGCACTATTAGCCATATTTTACTATTATTATCGCTAGAACTATACTAATTATACTTATTACTCCCAATATTATCAATATAACATGCATTATTACCCATATAATGCAGTTATTATCGCTGGAACTGTAATAATTATACTTATTACTTATATTATTATCAATATAACATGCACTATTAGCCATATTTTACTATTATTATCGCTAGAACTATAATAATTATACTTATTACTCCCAATATTATCAATATAACATGCATTTTTACCCATATAATGCAGTTATTATCGCTAGAACTATAATAAATATACGTATTACTTTTGTTGTCATCAATATAACATGCATTATTACCCATATAATGCAGTTATTATCGCTAGAACTGTAATAATTATACTTATTACTTATATTATTATCAATATAACATGCATTATTGCCCATATTATGCAGTTATTATCGATAGAATTATAATAAATATACTTATTACTTTTATTATTATCAATATAACATGCACAATTAGCCATATTATGCAGTTATTATCGATAGAACTGTAATAAATATACTTATTGCTTTTATTATTATCAATATAACATGCACTATCTGCCATATTTTACTATTATTATCGCTAGAACTATAATAATTATACTTATTACTCCCAGTATTATCAACATATCATGCATTATTACCCATATAATGCAGTTATTATCGCTAGAACTGTAATAATTATACTTATTACTTATATTATCATCAATATAACATGCATTATTACCCATATTATGCAGTCATTATCGCTAGAACTGTAATAAATACACATATTACTTTTATTATCATCAATATAACATGCATTATTACCCATATTATGCAGTTATTATTGATAGAACTATAATAAATATACTTATTACTTTTATTATTATCAATATAACATGCACTATTAGCCATATTTTACTATTATTATCGCTAGAACAATAATAATTATACATATTACTCCGGATATTATCAATATAACATGCATTATTACCTATATTATGCAGTTATTATCGCTAGAACTATAATAAATATACTTATTACTACCGATATTATCAATATAACATCCATTATTACCCATATAATGCAGTTATTATCGCTAGAACTGTAATAATTATACTTATTGCTTATATTATTATCAATATAACATGCATTATTACCCATATTATGCAGTTATTATCGATAGAATTCTAATAAATATAATTATTACTTTTATTATTATCAATATAACAGGCATTATTTCCCATATTATGCAGTTATTATCGCTAGAACTATAATAAAAATACTTGTTACTCCCGATATTATCAACATAACATCCATTATTACCCATATAATGCAGTTATTATCGCTAGAACTGTAATAATTATACTTATTACTTATATTATTATCAATATAACATGCATTATTACCCATATTATGCAGTTATAATCGCTAGAACTATAATAAATATACTTACTACTTTTATTATCATCAATATAACATGCATTAATACCCATATTATGCAGTTATTATCGATAGAACTGTAATAAATATACTTATTGCTTTTACTATTATCAATATAACATGCACTATTTGCCATATTTTACTATTATTATCGCTAGAACTATAATAATTATACTTATTACTCCCAATATTATCAACATATCATGCATTATTACCCATATAATGCAGTTATTATCGCTAGAACTGTAATAATTATACTTATTACTTATATTATCATCAATATAACATGCATTATTACCCATATTATGCAGTCATTATCGCTAGAACTGTAATAAATACACCTATTACTTTTATTATCATCAATATAACATGCATTATTACCCTTATTTTGCAGTTATTATTGATAGAACTATAATAAATATACTTATTACTTTTATTATTATCAATATAACATGCACTATTAGCCATATTTTACTATTATTATCGCTAGAACAATAATAATTATACATATTACTCCGGATATTATCAATATAACATGCATTATTACCTATATTATGCAGTTATTATCGCTAGAACTATAATAAATATACTTATTACTCCCGATATTATCAATATAACATCCATTATTACCCATATAATGCAGTTATTATCGCTAGAACTGTAATAATTATACTTATTACTTATATTATTATCAATATAACATGCATTATTACCCATATTATGCAGTTATTATCGCTAGAACTATAATAAATATACGTGTTACTTTTGTTGTCATCAATATAACATGCATTATTACCCATATAATGCAGTTATTATCGCTAGAACTGTAATAATTATAGTTATTACTTATATTATTATCAATATAACATGCATTATTACCCATATTATGCAGTTATTATCGCTAGAACTATAATAAATATACGTATTACTTTTGTTGTCATCAATATAACATGCATTATTACCCATATAATGCAGTTATTATCGCTAAAACTGTAATAATTATAGTTATTACTTATATTATTATCAATATAACATGCATTATTACCCATATTATGCAGTTATTATCGATAGAATTATAATAAATATACTTATTACTTTTATTATTATCAATATAACATGCACTATTAGCCATATTTTACTTATATTATCGCTAGAACTATAAAAATTATACTTACTACTCCAGATATTATCAATATAACATGCATTATACGCATTTAATGCAATTATTATCGCTAGAACTATAATAAAAATACTTATTACTCCCGATATTATCAACATAACATCCATTATTACCCATATAATGCAGTTATTATCGCTAGAACTGTAATAATTATACTTATTACTTATATTATTATCAATATAACATGCATTATTACCCATATTATGCAGTTATAATCGCTAGAACTATAATAAATATACTTACTACTTTTATTATCATCAATATAACATGCATTAATACCCATATTATGCAGTTATTATCGATAGAACTGTAATAAATATACTTATTGCTTTTACTATTATCAATATAACATGCACTATTTGCCATATTTTACTATTATTATCGCTAGAACTATAATAATTATACTTATTACTCCCAATATTATCAACATATCATGCATTATTGCCCATATAATGCAGTTATTATCGCTAGAACTGTAATAATTATACTTATTACTTATATTATCATCAATATAACATGCATTATTACCCATATTATGCAGTCATTATCGCTAGAACTGTAATAAATACACTTATTACTTTTATTATCATCAATATAACATGCATTATTACCCATATTATGCAGTTATTATTGATAGAACTATAATAAATATACTTATTACTTTTATTATTATCAATATAACATGCACTATTAGCCATATTTTACTATTATTATCGCTAGAACAATAATAATTATACATATTACTCCGGATATTATCAATATAACATGCATTATTACCTATATTATGCAGTTATTATCGCAAGAACTATAATAAATATACTTATTACTCCCGATATTATCAATATAACATCCATTATTACCCATATAATGCAGTTATTATCGCTAGAACTGTAATAATTATATTTATTACTTATATTATTATCAATATAACATGCATTATTACCCATATTATGCAGTTATTATCGATAGAACCATAATAAATATACATATTACTTTTATTATTATCAATATAACATGCATTATTACCCATATTATGCAGTTATAATCGCTAGAACTATAATAAATATACTTACTACTTTTATTATTATCAATATAACATGCATTATACGCATTTAATGCAATTATTATCGCTAGAACTATAATAAATATACTTATTACTTTTATTATTATCAACATAACATGCATTATTACCTATATTATGCAATTATTATCGCTAGAACTATAATAAAAATACTTATTACTCCCGATATTATCAACATAACATCCATTATTACCCATATAATGCAGTTATTATCGCTAGAACTGTAATAATTATACTTATTACTTATATTATTATCAATATAACATGCATTATTACCCATATTATGCTGTTATTATCGCTAGAACTATAATAAATATACTTACTACTTTTATTATCATCAATATAACATGCATTAATACCCATATTATGCAGTTATTATCGATAGAACTGTAATAAATATACTTATTACTTTTATTATTATCAATGTAACATGCACTATTAGCCATATTTTACTATTATTATCGCTAGAACAATAATAATTATACATATTACTCCGGATATTATCAATATAACATGCATTATTAGCCATATAATGCAGTTATTATCGCTAGAACTGTAATAAATACACTTATTACTTTTATTATCATCAATATAACATGCATTATTACCCATATTATGCAGTTATTATCGCTAGAACCATAATAAATATACTTATTACTTTTATTATTATCAATATAACATGCATTATTACCCATATAATGCAGTTATTATCGCTATAACTGTAATAATTATACTTATTTCTTATATTATTAGCAATATAACGTGCATTATTACCCATATTATGCTGTTATTATCGATAGAACTGTAATAAATATACTTATTACTTTTATTATTATCAATACAACATGCACTATTAGCCATATTTTACTATTATTATCGCTAGAACTATACTAATTATACTTATTACTCCCAATATTATCAATATAACATGCATTATTACCCATATAATGCAGTTATTATCGCTGGAACTGTAATAATTATACTTATTACTTATATTATTATCAATATAACATGCACTATTAGCCATATTTTACTATTATTATCGCTAGAACTATAATAATTATACTTATTACTCCCAATATTATCAATATAACATGCATTTTTACCCATATAATGCAGTTATTATCGCTAGAACTATAATAAATATACGTATTACTTTTGTTGTCATCAATATAACATGCATTATTACCCATATAATGCAGTTATTATCGCTAGAACTGTAATAATTATACTTATTACTTATATTATTATCAATATAACATGCATTATTGCCCATATTATGCAGTTATTATCGCTAGAACTGTAATAATTATACTTATTACTTATATTATTATCAATACAACATGCATTATTACCCATATTATGCAGTTATTATCGCTAGAACTAAAATAAATATACTTATTGCTCCCGATATTATCAATATAACATCCATTATTACCCATACAATGCAGTTATTATCGCTAGAACTGTAATAATTATACTTATTACCTATATTATTATCAATATCACATGCATTATTACCCATATTATGCAGTTATTATCGCTAGAACCATAATAAATATACTTATTACTTTTATTATTATCAATATAACATGCATTATTACCCATATAATGCAGTTATTATCGCTATAACTGTAATAATTATACTTATTTCTTATATTATTAGCAATATAACGTGCATTATTACCCATATTATGCAGTTATAATCGATAGAACTATAATAAATATACTTATTACTTATATTATTAGCAATATAACGTGCATTATTACCCATATTATGCAGTTATTATCGATAGAAGTATAATAAATATACTTATTACATCTTTATTATGAATATAACATGCACTCTTAGCCATATTTTACTAGTATTATCGCTAGAACTATAATAAATATACGTATTACTTTTGTTATCATCAATATAACATCCATTATTACCCATATAATGCAGTTATTATCGCTAGAACTGTAATAATTATACTTATTACCTATATTATTATCAATATCACATGCATTATTATCCATATTATGCAGTTATTATCGCTAGAACCATAATAAATATACTTATTACTTTTATTATTATCAATATAACATGCATTATTACCCATATAATGCAGTTATTATCGCTATAACTGTAATAATTATACTTATTTCTTATATTATTAGCAATATAACGTGCATTATTACCCATATTATGCAGTTATAATCGATAGAACTATAATAAATATACTTATTACTTATATTGTTAGCAATATAACGTGCATTATTACCCATATTATGCAGTTATTATCGATAGAAGTATAATAAATATACTTATTACATCTTTATTATGAATATAACATGCACTCTTAGCCATATTTTACTAGTATTATCGCTAGAACTATAATAAATATACGTATTACTTTTGTTATCATCAATATAACATGCATTATTACCCATATTATGCTGTTATTATCGATAGAACTGTATTAAATATACTTATTACTTTTATTATTATCAATATAACATGCACTATTAGCCATATTTTACTATTATTATCGCTAGAACTATAATAATTATACTTATTACTCCCAATATTATCAATATAACATGCATTATTACCCATATAATGCAGTTATTATCGCTGGAACTGTAATAATTATACTTATTACTTATATTATTATCAATATAACATGCACTATTAGCCATATTTTACTATTATTATCGCTAGAACTATAATAATTATACTTATTACTCCCAATATTATCAATATAACATGCATTTTTACCCATATAATGCAGTTATTATCGCTAGAACTCTAATAAATATACGTATTACTTTTGTTGTCATCAATATAACATGCATTATTACCCATATAATGCAGTTATTATCGCTAGAACTGTAATAATTATACTTATTACTTATATTATTATCAATATAACATGCCTTATTGCCCATATTATGCAGTTATTATCGATAGAATTATAATAAATATACTTATTACTTTTATTATTATCAATATAACATGCACTATTAGCCATATTTTACTTATATTATCGCTAGAACTATAAAAATTATACTTACTACTCCAGATATTATCAATATAACATGCATTATACGCATTTAATGCAGTTATTATCGCTAGAACTGTAATAATTATACTTATTACTTTTATTATTATCAATATAACATGCACTATTAGCCATATTTTACTATTATTATCGCTAGAACAATAATAATTATACATTTTACTCCGGATATTATCAATATAACATGCATTATTAGCCATATAATGCAGTTATTATCGCTAGAACTGTAATAAATACACTTATTACTTTTATTATCATCAATATAACATGCATTATTACCTATATTATGCAATTATTATCGCTAGAACTATAATAAAAATACTTATTACTCCCGATATTATCAACATAACATCCATTATTACCCATATAATGCAGTTATTATCGCTAGAACTGTAATAATTATACTTATTACTTATATTATTATCAATATAACATGCATTATTACCCATATTATGCAGTTATTATCGCTAGAACTATAATAAATATACTTATTGCTCCCGATATTATCAATATAACATCCACTATTACCCATACAATGCAGTTATTATCGCTAGAACTGTAATAATTATACTTATTACCTATATTATTATCAATAACACATGCATTATCACCCATATTATGCAGTTATTATCGCTAGAACCATAATAAATATACTTATTACTTTTATTATTATCAATATAACATGCATTATTACCCATATAATGCAGTTATTATCGCTATAACTGTAATAATTATACTTATTTCTTATATTATTAGCAATATAACGTGCATTATTACCCATATTATGCAGTTATAATCGATAGAACTATAATAAATATACTTATTACTTATATTATTAGCAATATAACGTGCATTATTACCCATATTATGCAGTTATTATCGATAGAAGTATAATAAATATACTTATTACATCTTTATTATGAATATAACATGCACTCTTAGCCATATTTTACTAGTATTATCGCTAGAACTATAATAAATATACGTATTACTTTTGTTATCATCAATATAACATCCATTATTACCCATATAATGCAGTTACTATCGCTAGAACTGTAATAATTATACTTATTACTTATATTATTATCAATATAACATGCATTATTACCCATATTATGCAGTTATTATCGCTAGAACTATAATAAATATACTTATTGCTCCCGATATTATCAATATAACATCCATTATTACCCATACAATGCAGTTATTATCGCTAGAACTGTAATAATTATACTTATTACCTATATTATTATCAATATCACATGCATTATTATCCATATTATGCAGTTATTATCGCTAGAACCATAATAAATATACTTATTACTTTTATTATTATCAATATAACATGCATTATTACCCATATAATGCAGTTATTATCGCTATAACTGTAATAATTATACTTATTTCTTATATTATTAGCAATATAACGTGCATTATTACCCATATTATGCAGTTATAATCGATAGAACTATAATAAATATACTTATTACTTATATTGTTAGCAATATAACGTGCATTATTACCCATATTATGCAGTTATTATCGATAGAAGTATAATAAATATACTTATTACATCTTTATTATGAATATAACATGCACTCTTAGCCATATTTTACTAGTATTATCGCTAGAACTATAATAAATATACGTATTACTTTTGTTATCATCAATATAACATGCATTATTACCCATATTATGCTGTTATTATCGATAGAACTGTATTAAATATACTTATTACTTTTATTATTATCAATATAACATGCACTATTAGCCATATTTTACTATTATTATCGCTAGAACTATAATAATTGTACTTATTACTCCCAATATTATCAATATAACATGCATTATTACCCATATAATGCAGTTATTATCGCTGGAACTGTAATAATTAAACTTATTACTTATATTATTATCAATATAACATGCACTATTAGCCATATTTTACTATTATTATCGCTAGAACTATAATAATTATACTTATTACTCCCAATATTATCAACATATCATGCATTATTACCCATATAATGCAGTTATTATCGCTAGAACTGTAATAATTATACTTATTACTTATATTATCATCAATATAACATGCATTTTTACCCATATAATGCAGTTATTATCGCTAGAACTCTAATAAATATACGTATTACTTTTGTTGTCATGAATATAACATGCATTATTACCCATATTATGCAGTTATAATCGCTAGAACTATAATAAATATACTTACTACTTTTATTATCATCAATATAACATGCATTAATACCCATATTATGCAGTTATTATCGATAGAACTGTAATAAATATACTTATTGCTTTTACTATTATCAATATAACATGCACTATTTGCCATATTTTACTATTATTATCGCTAGAACTATAATAATTATACTTATTACTCCCAATATTATCAACATATCATGCATTATTACCCATATAATGCAGTTATTATCGCTAGAACTGTAATAATTATACTTATTACTTATATTATCATCAATATAACATGCATTATTACCCATATTATGCAGTTATTATTGATAGAACTATAATAAATATACTTATTACTTTTATTATTATCAATATAACATGCACTATTAGCCATATTTTACTATTACTATCGCTAGAACAATAATAATTATACATATTACTCCGGATATTATCAATATAACAGGCATTTTTACCCATATTATGCAGTTATTATCGCTAGAACTCTAATAAATATACGTATTACTTTTGTTGTCATCAATATAACATGCATTATTACCCATATAATGCAGTTATTATCGCTAGAACTGTAATAATTATACTTATTACTTATATTATTATCAATATAACATGCATTATTGCCCATATTATGCAGTTATTATCGATAGAATTATAATAAATATAATTATTACTTTTATTATTATCAATATAACAGGCACTCTTAGCCATATTTTACTAGTATTATCGCTAGATCTGTAATGATTATACTTATTACTCCCGATATTATCAATATAACATGCATTATTACCCATATAATGCAGTTATTATCGACAGAACTATAGTAAATATACTTATTACTTTTATTATTATCATTATAACATGCACTATTAGCCATATTTTACTATTATTATCGCTAGAACAATAATAATTATACATATTACTCCCGATATTATCAATATAACATGCATTATTACCCACATAATGCAGTTATTATCGCTAGAACTGTAATAATTATACTTATTTCTTATATTATCATCAATGTAACATGCATTATTACACATATTATGCAGTTATAATCGCTAGAACTATAATAAATATACTTACTACTTTTATTATCATCGATATAACATGCATTATTACCCATATTATGCAGTTATTATCGATAGAACTATAATAAATATACTTATTACTTTTATTATTATCAATATAACATGCACTATTAGCCATATTTTACTATTATTATCGCAAGAACAATAATAATTATACATATTACTCCCGATATTATCAATATAACATGCATTATTACCTATATAATGCAGTTAATATCGCTGGAACTGTGATAATTATACTTATTACTTATATTATTATCAATATGACGTGCATTATTACCCATATTATGCAGTTATTATCACCAGAACTGTAATAATTATACTTATTACCTATATTATTATCAATATCACATGCATTATTACCCATATTATGCAGTTGTTATCGCTAGAACCATAATAAATATACTTATTACTTATATTATCATCAATATAACATGCATTATTACCCATATTATGCAGTCATTATCGCTAGAACTGTAATAAATACACTTATTACTTTTATTATCATCAATATAACATGCATTATTACCCATATTATGCAGTTATTATTGATAGAACTATAATAAATATACTTATTACTTTTATTATTATCAATATAATATGCACTATTAGCCATATTTTACTATTATTATCGCTAGAACAATAATAATTATACATATTACTCCGGATATTATCAATACAACATGCGTTATTACCCATATAATGCAGTTATTATCGCTAGAACTGTAATAAATACACTTATTACTTTTATTATCATCAATATAACATGCATTATTACCCATATTATGCAGTTATTATTGATAGAACTATAATAAATATACTTATTACTTTTATTATCATCAATATAACATGCACTATTAGCCATATTTTACTATTATTATCGCTAGAACAATAATAATTATACATATTACTCCGGATATTATCAATATAACATGCATTATTACCCATATTATGCTGTTATTATCGATAGAACTGTAATAAATATACTTATTACTTTTATTATTATCAATATAACATGCACTATTAGCCATATTTTACTATTACTATCGCTAGAACTATAATAATTATACTTATTACTCCCAATATTATCAATATAACATGCATTATTACCCATATAATGCAGTTATTATCGCTGGAACTGTAATAATTATACTTATTACTTATATTATTATCAATATAACATGCACTATTAGCCATATTTTACTATTATTATCGCTAGAACTATAATAATTATACTTATTACTCCCAATATTATCAATATAACAAGCATTTTTACCCATATTATGCAGTTATTATCGATAGAACTATAATAAATATACTTATTACTTTTATTATTATCAATATAACATGCACTATTAGCCATATTTTACTATTATTATCGCAAGAACAATAATAATTATACATATTACTCCCGATATTATCAATATAACATGCATTATTACCTATATAATGCAGTTAATATCGCTGGAACTGTGATAATTATACTTATTACTTATATTATTATCAATATGACGTGCATTATTACCCATATTATGCAGTTATTATCACCAGAACTGTAATAATTATACTTATTACCTATATTATTATCAATATCACATGCATTATTACCCATATTATGCAGTTGTTATCGCTAGAACCATAATAAATATACTTATTACTTATATTATCATCAATATAACATGCATTATTACCCATATTATGCAGTCATTATCGCTAGAACTGTAATAAATACACTTATTACTTTTATTATCATCAATATAACATGCATTATTACCCATATTATGCAGTTATTATTGATAGAACTATAATAAATATACTTATTACTTTTATTATTATCAATATAATATGCACTATTAGCCATATTTTACTATTATTATCGCTAGAACAATAATAATTATACATATTACTCCGGATATTATCAATATAACATGCGTTATTACCCATATAATGCAGTTATTATCGCTAGAACTGTAATAAATACACTTATTACTTTTATTATCATCAATATAACATGCATTATTACCCATATTATGCAGTTATTATTGATAGAACTATAATAAATATACTTATTACTTTTATTATCATCAATATAACATGCACTATTAGCCATATTTTACTATTATTATCACTAGAACAATAATAATTATACATATTACTCCGGATATTATCAATATAACATGCATTATTACCCATATTATGCTGTTATTATCGATAGAACTGTAATAAATATACTTATTACTTTTATTATTATCAATATAACATGCACTATTAGCCATATTTTACTATTACTATCGCTAGAACTATAATAATTATACTTATTACTCCCAATATTATCAATATAACATGCATTATTACCCATATAATGCAGTTATTATCGCTGGAACTGTAATAATTATACTTATTACTTATATTATTATCAATATAACATGCACTATTAGCCATATTTTACTATTATTATCGCTAGAACTATAATAATTATACTTATTACTCCCAATATTATCAATATAACAAGCATTTTTACCCATATAATGCAGTTATTATCGCTAGAACTATAATAAATATACGTATTACTTTTGTTGTCATCAATATAACATGCATTATTACCCATATAATGCAGTTATTATCGCTAGAACTGTAATAATTATACTTATTACTTATATTATTATCAATATAACGTGCACTATTAGCCATAATTTACTTATATTATCGCTAGAACTATAGAAATTATACTTACTACTCCAGATATTATCAATATAACATGCATTATACGCATTTAATGCAGTTATTATCGATAGTACTGTAATAATTATACTTATTACTTATATTATTATCAATATAACATGCATTATTACCCATATTATGCAGTTATAATCGCTAGAACTATAATAAATATACTGACTACTTTTATTATCATCAATATAACATGCATTAATACCCATATTATGCAGTTATTATCGATAGAACTGTAATAAATATACTTATTGCTTTTACTATTATCAATATAACATGCACTATTTGCCATATTTTACTATTATTATCGCTAGAACTATAATAATTATACTTATTACTCCCAATGTTATCAACATATCATGCATTACTACCCATATAATGCAGTTATTATCGCTAGAACTGTAATAATTATACTTATTACTTATATTATCATCAATATAACATGCATTATTACCCATATTATGCAGTCATTATCGCTAGAACTGTAATAAATACACTTATTACTTTTATTATCATCAATATAACATGCATTATTACCCATATTATGCAGTTATTATTGATAGAACTATAATAAATATACTTACTACTTTTATTATTATCAATATAACATGCACTATTACCTATATTATGTAGTTATTATCGCTAGGACTATAATAAATATACTTATTACTCCCGATATTATCAATATAACATCCATTATTACCCATATAATGCAGTTATTATCGCTAGAACTGTAATAATTATACTTATTACTTATATTATCATCAATATAACATGCATTATTACCCATATTATGCAGTTATTATTGATAGAACTATAATAAATATACTTATTACTTTTATTATTATCAATATAACATGCACTATTAGCCATATTTTACTATTACTATCGCTAGAACAATAATAATTATACATATTACTCCGGATATTATCAATATAACAGGCATTTTTACCCATATTATGCAGTTATTATCGCTAGAACTCTAATAAATATACGTATTACTTTTGTTGTCATCAATATAACATGCATTATTACCCATATAATGCAGTTATTATCGCTAGAACTGTAATAATTATACTTATTACTTATATTATTATCAATATAACATGCATTATTGCCCATATTATGCAGTTATTATCGATAGAATTATAATAAATATAATTATTACTTTTATTATTATCAATATAACAGGCACTCTTAGCCATATTTTACTAGTATTATCGCTAGATCTGTAATGATTATACTTATTACTCCCGATATTATCAATATAACATGCATTATTACCCATATAATGCAGTTATTATCGACAGAACTATAGTAAATATACTTATTACTTTTATTATTATCATTATAACATGCACTATTAGCCATATTTTACTATTATTATCGCTAGAACAATAATAATTATACATATTACTCCCGATATTATCAATATAACATGCATTATTACCCACATAATGCAGTTATTATCGCTAGAACTGTAATAATTATACTTATTTCTTATATTATCATCAATGTAACATGCATTATTACACATATTATGCAGTTATAATCGCTAGAACTATAATAAATATACTTACTACTTTTATTATCATCGATATAACATGCATTATTACCCATATTATGCAGTTATTATCGATAGAACTATAATAAATATACTTATTACCTTTATTATTATCAATATAACATGCACTATTAGCCATATTTTACTATTATTATCGCAAGAACAATAATAATTATACATATTACTCCCGATATTATCAATATAACATGCATTATTACCTATATAATGCAGTTAATATCGCTGGAACTGTGATAATTATACTTATTACTTATATTATTATCAATATGACGTGCATTATTACCCATATTATGCAGTTATTATCACCAGAACTGTAATAATTATACTTATTACCTATATTATTATCAATATCACATGCATTATTACCCATATTATGCAGTTGTTATCGCTAGAACCATAATAAATATACTTATTACTTATATTATCATCAATATAACATGCATTATTACCCATATTATGCAGTCATTATCGCTAGAACTGTAATAAATACACTTATTACTTTTATTATCATCAATATAACATGCATTATTACCCATATTATGCAGTTATTATTGATAGAACTATAATAAATATACTTATTACTTTTATTATTATCAATATAATATGCACTATTAGCCATATTTTACTATTATTATCGCTAGAACAATAATAATTATACATATTACTCCGGATATTATCAATACAACATGCGTTATTACCCATATAATGCAGTTATTATCGCTAGAACTGTAATAAATACACTTATTACTTTTATTATCATCAATATAACATGCATTATTACCCATATTATGCAGTTATTATTGATAGAACTATAATAAATATACTTATTACTTTTATTATCATCAATATAACATGCACTATTAGCCATATTTTACTATTATTATCGCTAGAACAATAATAATTATACATATTACTCCGGATATTATCAATATAACATGCATTATTACCCATATTATGCTGTTATTATCGATAGAACTGTAATAAATATACTTATTACTTTTATTATTATCAATATAACATGCACTATTAGCCATATTTTACTATTACTATCGCTAGAACTATAATAATTATACTTATTACTCCCAATATTATCAATATAACATGCATTATTACCCATATAATGCAGTTATTATCGCTGGAACTGTAATAATTATACTTATTACTTATATTATTATCAATATAACATGCACTATTAGCCATATTTTACTATTATTATCGCTAGAACTATAATAATTATACTTATTACTCCCAATATTATCAATATAACAAGCATTTTTACCCATATTATGCAGTTATTATCGATAGAACTATAATAAATATACTTATTACTTTTATTATTATCAATATAACATGCACTATTAGCCATATTTTACTATTATTATCGCAAGAACAATAATAATTATACATATTACTCCCGATATTATCAATATAACATGCATTATTACCTATATAATGCAGTTAATATCGCTGGAACTGTGATAATTATACTTATTACTTATATTATTATCAATATGACGTGCATTATTACCCATATTATGCAGTTATTATCACCAGAACTGTAATAATTATACTTATTACCTATATTATTATCAATATCACATGCATTATTACCCATATTATGCAGTTGTTATCGCTAGAACCATAATAAATATACTTATTACTTATATTATCATCAATATAACATGCATTATTACCCATATTATGCAGTCATTATCGCTAGAACTGTAATAAATACACTTATTACTTTTATTATCATCAATATAACATGCATTATTACCCATATTATGCAGTTATTATTGATAGAACTATAATAAATATACTTATTACTTTTATTATTATCAATATAATATGCACTATTAGCCATATTTTACTATTATTATCGCTAGAACAATAATAATTATACATATTACTCCGGATATTATCAATACAACATGCGTTATTACCCATATAATGCAGTTATTATCGCTAGAACTGTAATAAATACACTTATTACTTTTATTATCATCAATATAACATGCATTATTACCCATATTATGCAGTTATTATTGATAGAACTATAATAAATATACTTATTACTTTTATTATCATCAATATAACATGCACTATTAGCCATATTTTACTATTATTATCGCTAGAACAATAATAATTATACATATTACTCCGGATATTATCAATATAACATGCATTATTACCCATATTATGCTGTTATTATCGATAGAACTGTAATAAATATACTTATTACTTTTATTATTATCAATATAACATGCACTATTAGCCATATTTTACTATTACTATCGCTAGAACTATAATAATTATACTTATTACTCCCAATATTATCAATATAACATGCATTATTACCCATATAATGCAGTTATTATCGCTGGAACTGTAATAATTATACTTATTACTTATATTATTATCAATATAACATGCACTATTAGCCATATTTTACTATTATTATCGCTAGAACTATAATAATTATACTTATTACTCCCAATATTATCAATATAACAAGCATTTTTACCCATATTATGCAGTTATTATCGATAGAACTATAATAAATATACTTATTACTTTTATTATTATCAATATAACATGCACTATTAGCCATATTTTACTATTATTATCGCAAGAACAATAATAATTATACATATTACTCCCGATATTATCAATATAACATGCATTATTACCTATATAATGCAGTTAATATCGCTGGAACTGTGATAATTATACTTATTACTTATATTATTATCAATATGACGTGCATTATTACCCATATTATGCAGTTATTATCACCAGAACTGTAATAATTATACTTATTACCTATATTATTATCAATATCACATGCATTATTACCCATATTATGCAGTTGTTATCGCTAGAACCATAATAAATATACTTATTACTTATATTATCATCAATATAACATGCATTATTACCCATATTATGCAGTCATTATCGCTAGAACTGTAATAAATACACTTATTACTTTTATTATCATCAATATAACATGCATTATTACCCATATTATGCAGTTATTATTGATAGAACTATAATAAATATACTTATTACTTTTATTATTATCAATATAATATGCACTATTAGCCATATTTTACTATTATTATCGCTAGAACAATAATAATTATACATATTACTCCGGATATTATCAATATAACATGCGTTATTACCCATATAATGCAGTTATTATCGCTAGAACTGTAATAAATACACTTATTACTTTTATTATCATCAATATAACATGCATTATTACCCATATTATGCAGTTATTATTGATAGAACTATAATAAATATACTTATTACTTTTATTATCATCAATATAACATGCACTATTAGCCATATTTTACTATTATTATCGCTAGAACAATAATAATTATACATATTACTCCGGATATTATCAATATAACATGCATTATTACCCATATTATGCTGTTATTATCGATAGAACTGTAATAAATATACTTATTACTTTTATTATTATCAATATAACATGCACTATTAGCCATATTTTACTATTACTATCGCTAGAACTATAATAATTATACTTATTACTCCCAATATTATCAATATAACATGCATTATTACCCATATAATGCAGTTATTATCGCTGGAACTGTAATAATTATACTTATTACTTATATTATTATCAATATAACATGCACTATTAGCCATATTTTACTATTATTATCGCTAGAACTATAATAATTATACTTATTACTCCCAATATTATCAATATAACAAGCATTTTTACCCATATAATGCAGTTATTATCGCTAGAACTATAATAAATATACGTATTACTTTTGTTGTCATCAATATAACATGCATTATTACCCATATAATGCAGTTATTATCGCTAGAACTGTAATAATTATACTTATTACTTATATTATTATCAATATAACGTGCACTATTAGCCATAATTTACTTATATTATCGCTAGAACTATAGAAATTATACTTACTACTCCAGATATTATCAATATAACATGCATTATACGCATTTAATGCAGTTATTATCGATAGTACTGTAATAATTATACTTATTACTTATATTATTATCAATATAACATGCATTATTACCCATATTATGCAGTTATAATCGCTAGAACTATAATAAATATACTGACTACTTTTATTATCATCAATATAACATGCATTAATACCCATATTATGCAGTTATTATCGATAGAACTGTAATAAATATACTTATTGCTTTTACTATTATCAATATAACATGCACTATTTGCCATATTTTACTATTATTATCGCTAGAACTATAATAATTATACTTATTACTCCCAATGTTATCAACATATCATGCATTATTACCCATATAATGCAGTTATTATCGCTAGAACTGTAATAATTATACTTATTACTTATATTATCATCAATATAACATGCATTATTACCCATATTATGCAGTCATTATCGCTAGAACTGTAATAAATACACTTATTACTTTTATTATCATCAATATAACATGCATTATTACCCATATTATGCAGTTATTATTGATAGAACTATAATAAATATACTTACTACTTTTATTATTATCAATATAACATGCACTATTACCTATATTATGTAGTTATTATCGCTAGGACTATAATAAATATACTTATTACTCCCGATATTATCAATATAACATCCATTATTACCCATATAATGCAGTTATTATCGCTAGAACTGTAATAATTATACTTATTACTTATATTATCATCAATATAACATGCATTATTACCCATATTATGCAGTTATTATCGATAGAATTATAATAAATATACTTATTACTTTTATTATTATCAATATAACAGGCAATCTTTAGCCATATTTTACTAGTATTATCGCTAGATCTGTAATGATTATACTTATTACTCCCGATATTATCAATATAACATGCATTATTACCCATATAATGCAGTTATTATCGACAGAACTATAATAAATATACTTATTACTTTTATTATTATCAATATAACATGCACTATTAGCCATATTTTACTTTTATTATCGCTAGAACTATAAAAATTATACTTACTACACCAGATATTATCAATATAACATGCATTATTACCCATATTATGCAGTTATAATCGCTAGAACTATAATAAATATACTTATTACTCCCGATATTACCAATATAACATCCATTATTACCCATATAATGCAGTTATTATCGCTAGAACTGTAATAATTATACTTATTACTTATATTATCATCAATATAACATGCATTATTACCCATATTATGCAGTTATTATTGATAGAACTATAATAAATATACTTATTACTTTTATTATTATCAATATAACATGCACTATTACCTATATTATGTAGTTATTATCGCTAGGACTATAATAAATATACTTATTACTCCCGATATTATCAATATAACATCCATTATTACCCATATAATGCAGTTATTATCGCTAGAACTGTAATAATTATACTTATTACTTATATTATCATCAATATAACATGCATTATTACCCATATTATGCAGTTATTATCGATAGAATTATAATAAATATACTTATTACTTTTATTATTATCAATATAACAGGCAATCTTTAGCCATATTTTACTAGTATTATCGCTAGATCTGTAATGATTATACTTATTACTCCCGATATTATCAATATAACATGCATTATTACCCATATAATGCAGTTATTATCGACAGAACTATAATAAATATACTTATTACTTTTATTATTATCAATATAACATGCACTATTAGCCATATTTTACTTTTATTATCGCTAGAACTATAAAAATTATACTTACTACACCAGATATTATCAATATAACATGCATTATTACCCATATTATGCAGTTATTATCGATAGAATTATAATAAATATACTTATTACTTATATTATTAGCAATATAACGTGCATTATTACCCATATTATGCAGTTACTATCGCTAGAACTATAATAAATATACGTATTACTTTTATTATCATCAATATAACATGCATTATTACCCATATTATGCAGTTATTATCGATAGAACTGTAATAAATATACTTATTACTTTTATTATTATCAATATAACATGCACTATTAGCCATATTTTACTATTATTATCGCTAGAACTATAATATTTATACTTATTACTCCCAATATTATCAATATAACATGCATTATTACCCATATAATGCAGTTATTATCGCTAGAACTGTAATAATTATACTTATTACTTTTATTATTATCAATATAACATGCACTATTAGCCATATTTTACTATTATTATCGCTAGAACTATAATAATTATACTTATTACTCCCAATATTATCAATATAACGTGCATGATTACCCATATAATGCAGTTATTATCGCTAGAACTGTAATAATTATACTTATTACTTATATTATTATCAATATAACATGCATTATTAGGCATATTATGCAGTTATAAACGCTAGAACTATAATAAATATACTTATTACTTTTATTATTATCAATATAACATGCATTATTACCTATATTATGCAGTTATTATCGCTAGAACTATAATAAATATACTTATTACTCCCGATATTATCAATATAACATCCATTATTACCCATATAATGCAGTTATTATCGCTAGAACTATAATAAATATACTTAGTACTTTAATTATCATCAATATAACATGCATTATTACCCATATAATGCAGTTATTATCGATAGAACTATAATAAATATACTTATTACTTTTATTATTATCTGTATAACATGCATTATTACCCATATAATGCAGTTATTATCGCTAGAACTGTAATAATTATACTTATTACTTATATTATTATCAATATAACATGCATTATTACCCATATTATGCAGTTATTACCGCTAGAACAATAATAAATATACTTATTACTTATATTATTAGCAATATAACGTGCATTATTACCCATATTATGCAGTTACTATCGCTAGAACTATAATAAATATACGTATTACTTTTATTATCATCAATATAACATGCATTATTACCCATATTATGCAGTTATTATCGATAGAACTGTAATAAATATACTTATTACTTTTATTATTATCAATATAACATGCACTATTAGCCATATTTTACTATTATTATCGCTAGAACTATAATATTTATACTTATTACTCCCAATATTATCAATATAACATGCATTATTACCCATATAATGCAGTTATTATCGCTAGAACTGTAATAATTATACTTATTACTTTTATTATTATCAATATAACATGCACTATTAGCCATATTTTACTATTATTATCGCTAGAACTATAATAATTATACTTATTACTCCCAATATTATCAATATAACGTGCATTATTACCCATATTATGCAGTTATTATCGATAGAACTATAATAAATATACTTACTACTTTTATTATCATCAATAAAACATGCATTATTACCCATATTATGCAGTTATTATCGCTAGAACTATAATAAATATACTTATTACTCCCGATATTATCAATATAACATCCATTATTACCCATATAATGCAGTTATTATCGCTAGAACTATAATAAATATACGTACTACTTTTGTTATCATCAATATAACATGCATTATTACCCATACTATGCTGTTATTATCGCTAGAACTGTAATAATTATACTTATTACTCCCGATATTATCAATATAACATCCATTATTACCCATATAATGCAGTTATTATCGCTAGAACTATAATAATTATACTTATTACTTATATTATCATCAATATAACATGCATTATTACCCATATTATGCAGTTATTATCGCTAGAACTATAATAAATATACGTATTACTTTTATTATCATCAATATAACATGCATTATTACCCATATTATGCAGTTATTATTGATAGAACTACAATAAATATACTTATTACTTTTATTATTATCAATATAACATGCATTATTACCCATATTATGCAGTTATTATCGCTAGAACTATAATAAATATACGTATTACTTTTATTATCATCAATATAACATGCATTATTACCGATATTATGCAGTTATTATTGATAGAACTATAATAAATATACTTATTACTTTTATTATTATCAATATAACATGCATTATTACCTATTTTATGCAGTTATTATCGCTAGAACTATAATAAATATACTTATTACTACCGATATTATCAATATAACATCCATTATTACCCATATAATGCAGTTATTATCGCTAGAACTGTAATAATTATACTTATTACTTATATTATCATCAATATAACATGCATTATTACCCATATAATGCAGTTATTATCGCTAGAACTGTAATAATTATACTTATTACTTATATTATTATCAATATAACATGCATTATTACCCATATTATGCAGTTATTATCGATAGAACTGTAATAAATATACTTTTTACTTTTATTATTATCAATATAACATGCACTATTAGCCATATTTTACTATTATTATCGCTAGAACTATAATAATTATACTTATTACTCCCAATATTATCAATATAACATGCATTTTTACCGCTATAATGCAGTTATTATCGCTAGAACTATAATAAATATACGTATTACTTTTGTTATCATCAATATAACATGCATTATTACCCATATTATGCTGTTATTATCGATAGAACTGTAATAAATATACTTATTACTTTTATTATTATCAATATAACATGCACTATTAGCCATATTTTACTATTATTATCGCTAGAACTATAATAATTATACTTATTACTCCCAATATTATCAATACAACGTGCATGATTACCCATATAATGCAGTTATTATCGCTAGAACTGTAATAATTATACTTATTACTTATATTATTATCAATATAACATGCATTATTAGGCATATTATGCAGTTATAAACGCTAGAACTATAATAAATATACTTATTACTTTTATTATTATCAATATAACATGCATTATTACCTATATTATGCAGTTATTATCGCTAGAACTATAATAAATATACTTATTACTTTTATTATCATCAATATAACATGCATTATTACCCATATTATGCAGTTATTATCGATAGAACTGTAATAAATATACGTATTACTTTTGTTATCATCAATATAACATGCATTATTACCCATATTATGCTGTTATTATCGCTAGAACTGTAATAATTATACTTATTACTCCCGATATTATCAATATAACATCCATTATTACCCATATAATGCAGTTATTATCGCTAGAACTGTAATAATTATACTTATTACTTATATTATTATCAATATAACATGCATTATTACCCATATTATGCAGTTATTATCGATAGAACTGTAATAAATATACTTTTTACTTTTATTATTATCAATATAACATGCACTATTAGCCATATTTTACTATTATTATCGCTAGAACTATAATATTTATACTTATTACTCCCAATATTATCAATATAACATGCATTATTACCCATATAATGCAGTTATTATCGCTAGAACTGTAATAATTATACTTATTACTTTTATTATTATCAATATAACATGCACTATTAGCCATATTTTACTATTATTATCGCTAGAACTATAATAATTATACTTATTACTCCCAATATTATCAATATAACGTGCATTATTACCCATATTATGCAGTTATTATCGATAGAACTATAATAAATATACTTACTACTTTTATTATCATCAATAAAACATGCATTATTACCCATATTATGCAGTTATTATCGCTAGAACTATAATAAATATACTTATTACTCCCGATATTATCAATATAACATCCATTATTACCCATATAATGCAGTTATTATCGCTAGAACTATAATAAATATACGTATTACTTTTGTTATCATCAATATAACATGCATTATTACCCATATTATGCTGTTATTATCGCTAGAACTGTAATAATTATACTTATTACTCCCGATATTATCAATATAACATCCATTATTACCCATATAATGCAGTTATTATCGCTAGAACTATAATAATTATACTTATTACTTTTATTATTATCAATATAACATGCACTATTACCTATATTATGTAGTTATTATCGCTAGGACTATAATAAATATACTTATTACTCCCGATATTATCAATATAACATCCATTATTACCCATATAATGCAGTTATTATCGCTAGAACTGTAATAATTATACTTATTACTTATATTATCATCAATATAACATGCATTATTACCCATATTATGCAGTTATTATCGATAGAATTATAATAAATATACTTATTACTTTTATTATTATCAATATAACAGGCACTCTTAGCCATATTTTACTAGTATTATCGCTAGAACTGTAATGATTATACTTATTACTCCCGATATTATCAATATAACATGCATTATTACCCATATAATGCAGTTATTATCGACAGAACTATAATAAATATACATATTACTTTTATTATTATCAATATAACATGCACTATTAGCCATATATTACTTTTATTATCGCTAGAACTATAAAAAGTATACTTACTACTCCAGATATTACCAATATAACATCCATTATTACCCATATAATGCAGTTATTATCGCTAGAACTGTAATAATTATACTTATTACTTATATTATCATCAATATAACATGCATTATTACCGATATTATGCAGTTATTATTGATAGAACTATAATAAATATACTTATTACTTTTATTATTATCAATATAACATGCATTATTACCTATTTTATGCAGTTATTATCGCTAGAACTATAATAAATATACTTATTACTACCGATATTATCAATATAACATCCATTATTACCCATATAATGCAGTTATTATCGCTAGAACTGTAATAATTATACTTATTACTTATATTATCATCAATATAACATGCATTATTACCCATATAATGCAGTTATTATCGCTAGAACTGTAATAATTATACTTATTACTTATATTATTATCAATATAACATGCATTATTACCCATATTATGCAGTTATTATCGATAGAACTGTAATAAATATACTTTTTACTTTTATTATTATCAATATAACATGCACTATTAGCCATATTTTACTATTATTATCGCTAGAACTATAATAATTATACTTATTACTCCCAATATTATCAATATAACATGCATTTTTACCGCTATAATGCAGTTATTATCGCTAGAACTATAATAAATATACGTATTACTTTTGTTATCATCAATATAACATGCATTATTACCCATATTATGCTGTTATTATCGATAGAACTGTAATAAATATACTTATTACTTTTATTATTATCAATATAACATGCACTATTAGCCATATTTTACTATTATTATAGCTAGAACTATAATAATTATACTTATTACTCCCAATATTATCAACATATCATACATTATTACCCATATAATGCAGTTATTATCGCTAGAACTGTAATAATTATACTTATTACTTATATTATCATCAATATAACATGCATTATTACCCATATTATGCAGTCATTATCGCTAGAACTGTAATAAATACACTTATTACTTTTATTATCATCAATATAACATGCATTATTAACCATATTATGCAGTTATTATTGATAGAACTATAATAAATATACTTATTACTTTTATTATTATCAATATAACATGCACTATTAGCCATATCTTACTATTATTATCGCTAGAACAATAATAATTATACATATTACTCCGGATATTATCAATATAACATGCATTATTACCCATATTATGCAGTTATAATCGCTAGAACTATAATAAATATACTTACTACTTTTATTATCATCAATATAACATGCATTAATACCCATATTATGCAGTTATTATCGATAGAACTGTAATAAATATACTTATTGCTTTTACTATTATCAATATAACATGCACTATTTGCCATATTTTACTATTATTATCGCTAGAACTATAATAATTATACTTATTACTCCCAATATTATCAACATATCATGCATTATTACCCATATAATGCAGTTGTTATCGCTAGAACTGTAATAATTATACTTATTCCTTATATTATCATCAATATAACATGCATTATTACCCATATTATGCAGTCATTATCGCTAGAACTGTAATAAATACACTTATTACTTTTATTATCATCAATATAACATGCATTATTACCCATATTATGCAGTTGTTATTGATAGAACTATAATAAATATACTTATTACTTTTATTATTATCAATATAACATGCACTATTAGCCATATTTTACTATTATTATCGCTAGAACTATAATAAATATACGTATTACTTTTGTTATCATCAATATAACATGCATTATTACCCATATTATGCTGTTATTATCGATAGAACTGTAATAAATATACTTCTTACTTTTATTATTATCAATATAACATGCACTATTAGCCATAATTTACTTATATTATCGCTAGAACTATAGAAATTATACTTACTACTCCAGATATTATCAATATAACATGCATTATACGCATTTAATGCAGTTATTATCGATAGTACTGTAATAATTATACTTATTACTTATATTATTATCAATATAACATGCATTATTACCCATATTATGCAGTTATAATCGCTAGAACTATAATAAATATACTTACTACTTTTATTATCATCAATATAACATGCATTAATACCCATATTATGCAGTTATTATCGATAGAACTGTAATAAATATACTTATTGCTTTTACTATTATCAATATAACATGCACTATTTGCCATATTTTACTATTATTATCGCTAGAACTATAATAATTATACTTATTACTCCCAATGTTATCAACATATCATGCATTATTACCCATATAATGCAGTTATTATCGCTAGAACTGTAATAATTATACTTATTACTTATATTATCATCAATATAACATGCATTATTACCCATATTATGCAGTCATTATCGCTAGACCTGTAATAAATACACTTGTTACTTTTATTATCATCAATATAACATGCATTATTACCCATATTATGCAGTTATTATTGATAGAACTATAATAAATATACTTATTACTTTTATTATTATCAATATAACATGCATTATTACCTATATTATGCAGTTATTATCGCTAGAACTATAATAAATATACATATTACTCCCGATATTATCAATATAACATCCATTATTACCCATATAATGCAGTTATTATCGCTAGAACTATAATAATTATACATATTACTTATATTATCATCAATATAACATGCATTATTACCCATATTATGCAGTTATTATCGGTAGAATTATAATAAATATACTTATTACTTTTATTATTATCAATATAACAGGCAATCTTTAGCCATATTTTACTAGTATTATCGCTAGATCTGTAATGATTATACTTATTACTCCCGATATTATCAATATAACATCCATTATTACCCATATAATGCAGTTATTATCGCTAGAACTGTAATAATTATACTTATTACTTATATTATCATCAATATAACATGCATTATTACCCATATTATGCAGTTATTATCGCTAGAACTGTAATAATTATACTTATTACTCCCGATATTATCAATATAACATGCATTATTACCCATATTATGCAGTTATTATCGCTAGAACTATAATAAATATACGTATTACTTTTATTATCATCAATATAACATGCATTATTACCCATATTATGCAGTTATTATCGACAGAACTATAATAAATATACTTATTACTTTTATTATTATCAATATAACATGCACTATTAGCCATATTTTACTTTTATTATCGCTAGAACTATAAAAATTATACTTACTACACCAGATATTATCAATATAACATGCATTATTACCCATATTATGCAGTTATAATCGCTAGAACTATAATAAATATACTTATTACTCCCGATATTACCAATATAACATCCATTATTACCCATATAATGCAGTTATTATCGCTAGAACTATAATAAATATACGTATTACTTTTATTATCATCAATATAACATGCATTATTACCCATATTATGCAGTTATTATTGATAGAACTACAATAAATATACTTATTACTTTTATTATTATCAATATAACATGCATTATTACCTATATTATGCAGTTATTATCGCTAGAACTATAATAAATATACTTATTACTCCCGATATTATCAATATAACATCCATTATTACCCATATAATGCAGTTATTATCGCTAGAACTGTAATAATTATACTTATTACTTATATTATCATCAATATATCATGCATTATTACCCATATTATGCAGTTATTATCGATAGAATTATAATAAATATACTTATTACTTTTATTATTATCAATATAACAGGCAATCTTTAGCCATATTTTACTAGTATTATCGCTAGATCTGTAATGATTATACTTATTACTCCCGATATTATCAATATAACATGCATTATTACCCATATAATGCAGTTATTATCGACAGAACTATAATAAATATACTTATTACTTTTATTATTATCAATATAACATGCACTATTAGCCATATATTACTTTTATTATCGCTAGAACTATAAAAATTATACTTACTACTCCAGATATTACCAATATAACATCCATTATTACCCATATAATGCAGTTATTATCGCTAGAACTGTAATAATTATACTTATTACTTATATTATCATCAATATAACATGCATTATTACCGATATTATGCAGTTATTATTGATAGAACTATAATAAATATACTTATTACTTTTATTATTATCAATATAACATGCATTATTACCTATATTATGCAGTTATTATCGCTAGAACTATAATAAATATACTTATTACTACCGATATTATCAATATAACATCCATTATTACCCATATAATGCAGTTATTATCGCTAGAACTGTAATAATTATATTTATTACTTATATTATCATCAATATAACATGCATTATTACCCATATAATGCAGTTATTATCGCTAGAACTGTAATAATTATACTTATTACTTATATTATTATCAATATAACATGCATTATTACCCATATTATGCAGTTATTATCGATAGAACTGTAATAAATATACTTTTTACTTTTATTATTATCAATATAACATGCACTATTAGCCATATTTTACTATTATTATCGCTAGAACTATAATAATTATGCTTATTACTCCCAATATTATCAATATAACATGCATTTTTACCGCTATAATGCAGTTATTATCGCTAGAACTATAATAAATATACGTATTACTTTTGTTATCATCAATATAACATGCATTATTACCCATATTATGCTGTTATTATCCATAGAACTGTAATAAATATACTTATTACTTTTATTATTATCAATATAACATGCACTATTAGCCATATTTTACTATTATTATCGCTAAAACAATAATAATTATACTTATTACTCCCAATATTATCAATATAACGTGTATTATTACCCATATTATGCAGTTATTATCGCTAGAACTGTAATAAATATACTTATTACTTATATTATTATCAATATAACATGCATTATTACCCATATTATGCAGTTATTATCGATAAAACTGTAATAAATATACTTATTACTTTTATTATTATCAATATAACATGCACTATTAGCAATATTTTAGTATTATTATCGCTAGAGCTATAATAATTATACTTATTACTCCCGATATTATCAATGTAACATGCATTATTACCCATATAATGCAGTTATTATCGCTAGAACTGTAATAATTATACTTATTACTTATATTATTAGCAATATAACGTGCATTATTACCCATATAATGCAGTTATTATCGCTAGAACTGTAATAATTATACTTATTACTTATATTATTATCAATATAACATGCATTATTACCCATATTATGCAGTTATTATCGCTAGAACTATAATAAATGTACGTATTACTTTTGTTATCATCAATATAACATGCATTATTACCCATATTATGCAGTTATTATCCATAGAACTGTAATAAATATACTTATTACTTTTATTATTATCTGTATAACATGCATTATTACCCATATAATGCAGTTATTATCGCTAGAACTGTAATAATTATACTTATTACTTATATTATTATCAATATAACATGCATTATTACCCATATTATGCAGTTACAATCGCTAGAACTATAATAAATATACTTAGTACTTTTATTATTATCAATATAACATGCATTATTACCTATATTATGCAGTTATTATCGCTAGAACTAAAACAAATATACTTATTACTCCCGATATTGTCAATATAACATCCATTAATACCCATATAATGCAGTTATTATCGCTAGAACTGTAATAAATATACTTACTACTTTTATTATCATCAATATAACATGCATTATTACCCATATTATGCAGCTATTATCGATAGAACTATAATAAGTATACTTATTACTTTTACTATTATTAATATAACATGCACTATTAGCCATATTTCACTATTATTATCGCTAGAACTATAATAATTATACTTATTATGACCGATATTATCAATATAACATGCATTATTACCCATATAATGCGGTTATTATCGCTAGAACTTTAATAAATGTACGTATTACTTTTACTATCATCAATATAACATGCATTATTACCCATATTATGCAGTTATTATCGATAGAACTGTAATAAATATACTTATTACTTTTATTATTATCAATATAACATGCACTATTAGCAATATTTTAGTATTATTATCGCTAGAGCTCTAATAATTATACTTATTACTCCCGATATTATCAATATAACATGCATTATTACGCATATAATGCAGTTATTATCGCTAGAACTGTAATAATTATACTTATTACTTATATTATTATCAATATAACATGCATTATTACCCATATTATGCAGTTATTATCGATAAAACTGTAATAAATATACTTATTACTTTTATTATTATCAATATAACATGCACTATTAGCAATATTTTAGTATTATTATCGCTAGAGCTATAATAATTATACTTATTACTCCCGATATTATCAATGTAACATGCATTATTACCCATATAATGCAGTTATTATCGCTAGAACTGTAATAATTATACTTATTACTTATATTATTAGCAATATAACGTGCATTATTACCCATATAATGCAGTTATTATCGCTAGAACTGTAATAATTATACTTATTACTTATATTATTATCAATATAACATGCATTATTACCCATATTATGCAGTTATTATCGCTAGAACTATAATAAGTGTACGTATTACTTTTGTTATCATCAATATAACATGCATTATTACCCATATTATGCAGTTATTATCCATAGAACTGTAATAAATATACTTATTACTTTTATTATTATCTGTATAACATGCATTATTACCCATATAATGCAGTTATTATCGCTAGAACTGTAATAATTATACTTATTACTTATATTATTATCAATATAACATGCATTATTACCCATATTATGCAGTTACAATCGCTAGAACTATAATAAATATACTTAGTACTTTTATTATTATCAATATAACATGCATTATTACCTATATTATGCAGTTATTATCGCTAGAACTATAATAAATATACTTATTACTCCCGATATTATCAATATAACATCCATTATTACCCATATAATGCAGTTATTATCGCTAGAACTGTAATAATTATACTTATTACTTATATTATCATCAATATATCATGCATTATTACCCATATTATGCAGTTATTATCGATAGAATTATAATAAATATACTTATTACTTTTATTATTATCAATATAACAGGCAATCTTTAGCCATATTTTACTAGTATTATCGCTAGATCTGTAATGATTATACTTATTACTCCCGATATTATCAATATAACATGCATTATTACCCATATAATGCAGTTATTATCGACAGAACTATAATAAATATACTTATTACTTTTATTATTATCAATATAACATGCACTATTAGCCATATATTACTTTTATTATCGCTAGAACTATAAAAATTATACTTACTACTCCAGATATTACCAATATAACATCCATTATTACCCATATAATGCAGTTATTATCGCTAGAACTGTAATAATTATACTTATTACTTATATTATCATCAATATAACATGCATTATTACCGATATTATGCAGTTATTATTGATAGAACTATAATAAATATACTTATTACTTTTATTATTATCAATATAACATGCATTATTACCTATATTATGCAGTTATTATCGCTAGAACTATAATAAATATACTTATTACTACCGATATTATCAATATAACATCCATTATTACCCATATAATGCAGTTATTATCGCTAGAACTGTAATAATTATATTTATTACTTATATTATCATCAATATAACATGCATTATTACCCATATAATGCAGTTATTATCGCTAGAACTGTAATAATTATACTTATTACTTATATTATTATCAATATAACATGCATTATTACCCATATTATGCAGTTATTATCGATAGAACTGTAATAAATATACTTTTTACTTTTATTATTATCAATATAACATGCACTATTAGCCATATTTTACTATTATTATCGCTAGAACTATAATAATTATGCTTATTACTCCCAATATTATCAATATAACATGCATTTTTACCGCTATAATGCAGTTATTATCGCTAGAACTATAATAAATATACGTATTACTTTTGTTATCATCAATATAACATGCATTATTACCCATATTATGCTGTTATTATCCATAGAACTGTAATAAATATACTTATTACTTTTATTATTATCAATATAACATGCACTATTAGCCATATTTTACTATTATTATCGCTAAAACAATAATAATTATACTTATTACTCCCAATATTATCAATATAACGTGTATTATTACCCATATTATGCAGTTATTATCGCTAGAACTGTAATAAATATACTTATTACTTATATTATTATCAATATAACATGCATTATTACCCATATTATGCAGTTATTATCGATAAAACTGTAATAAATATACTTATTACTTTTATTATTATCAATATAACATGCACTATTAGCAATATTTTAGTATTATTATCGCTAGAGCTATAATAATTATACTTATTACTCCCGATATTATCAATGTAACATGCATTATTACCCATATAATGCAGTTATTATCGCTAGAACTGTAATAATTATACTTATTACTTATATTATTAGCAATATAACGTGCATTATTACCCATATAATGCAGTTATTATCGCTAGAACTGTAATAATTATACTTATTACTTATATTATTATCAATATAACATGCATTATTACCCATATTATGCAGTTATTATCGCTAGAACTATAATAAATGTACGTATTACTTTTGTTATCATCAATATAACATGCATTATTACCCATATTATGCAGTTATTATCCATAGAACTGTAATAAATATACTTATTACTTTTATTATTATCTGTATAACATGCATTATTACCCATATAATGCAGTTATTATCGCTAGAACTGTAATAATTATACTTATTACTTATATTATTATCAATATAACATGCATTATTACCCATATTATGCAGTTACAATCGCTAGAACTATAATAAATATACTTAGTACTTTTATTATTATCAATATAACATGCATTATTACCTATATTATGCAGTTATTATCGCTAGAACTAAAACAAATATACTTATTACTCCCGATATTGTCAATATAACATCCATTAATACCCATATAATGCAGTTATTATCGCTAGAACTGTAATAAATATACTTACTACTTTTATTATCATCAATATAACATGCATTATTACCCATATTATGCAGCTATTATCGATAGAACTATAATAAGTATACTTATTACTTTTACTATTATTAATATAACATGCACTATTAGCCATATTTCACTATTATTATCGCTAGAACTATAATAATTATACTTATTATGACCGATATTATCAATATAACATGCATTATTACCCATATAATGCGGTTATTATCGCTAGAACTTTAATAAATGTACGTATTACTTTTACTATCATCAATATAACATGCATTATTACCCATATTATGCAGTTATTATCGATAGAACTGTAATAAATATACTTATTACTTTTATTATTATCAATATAACATGCACTATTAGCAATATTTTAGTATTATTATCGCTAGAGCTCTAATAATTATACTTATTACTCCCGATATTATCAATATAACATGCATTATTACGCATATAATGCAGTTATTATCGCTAGAACTGTAATAATTATACTTATTACTTATATTATTATCAATATAACATGCATTATTACCCATATTATGCAGTTATTATCGATAAAACTGTAATAAATATACTTATTACTTTTATTATTATCAATATAACATGCACTATTAGCAATATTTTAGTATTATTATCGCTAGAGCTATAATAATTATACTTATTACTCCCGATATTATCAATGTAACATGCATTATTACCCATATAATGCAGTTATTATCGCTAGAACTGTAATAATTATACTTATTACTTATATTATTAGCAATATAACGTGCATTATTACCCATATAATGCAGTTATTATCGCTAGAACTGTAATAATTATACTTATTACTTATATTATTATCAATATAACATGCATTATTACCCATATTATGCAGTTATTATCGCTAGAACTATAATAAGTGTACGTATTACTTTTGTTATCATCAATATAACATGCATTATTACCCATATTATGCAGTTATTATCCATAGAACTGTAATAAATATACTTATTACTTTTATTATTATCTGTATAACATGCATTATTACCCATATAATGCAGTTATTATCGCTAGAACTGTAATAATTATACTTATTACTTATATTATTATCAATATAACATGCATTATTACCCATATTATGCAGTTACAATCGCTAGAACTATAATAAATATACTTAGTACTTTTATTATTATCAATATAACATGCATTATTACCTATATTATGCAGTTATTATCGCTAGAACTAAAATAAATATACTTATTACTCCCGATATTGTCAATATAACATCCATTAATACCCATATAATGCAGTTATTATCGCTAGAACTGTAATAAATATACTTACTACTTTTATTATCATCAATATAACATGCATTATTACCCATATTATGCAGCTATTATCGATAGAACTATAATAAGTATACTTATTACTTTTACTATTATCAATATAACATGCACTATTAGCCATATTTCACTATTATTATCGCTAGAACTATAATAATTATACTTATTATGACCGATATTATCAATATAACATGCATTATTACCCATATAATGCGGTTATTATCGCTAGAACTTTAATAAATGTACGTATTACTTTTACTATCATCAATATAACATGCATTATTACCCATATTATGCAGTTATTATCGATAGAACTGTAATAAATATACTTATTACTTTTATTATTATCAATATAACATGCACTATAAGCAATATTTTAGTATTATTATCGCTAGAGCTCTAATAATTATACTTATTACTCCCGATATTATCAATATAACATGCATTATTACGCATATAATGCAGTTATTATCGCTAGAACTGTAATAATTATACTTATTACTTATATTATTATCAATATAACATGCATTATTACCCATATTATGCAGTTATTATCGATAAAACTGTAATAAGTATACTTATTACTTTTATTATTATCAATATAACATGCACTATTAGCAATATTTTAGTATTATTATCGCTAGAGCTATAATAATTATACTTATTACTCCCGATATTATCAATGTAACATGCATTATTACCCATATAATGCAGTTATTATCGCTAGAACTGTAATAATTATACTTATTACTTATATTATTAGCAATATAACGTGCATTATTACCCATATAATGCAGTTATTATCGCTAGAACTGTAATAATTATACTTATTACTTATATTATTATCAATATAACATGCATTATTACCCATATTATGCAGTTATTATCGCTAGAACTATAATAAATGTACGTATTACTTTTGGTATCATCAATATAACATGCACTATTACCCATATTATGCAGTTATTATCCATAGAACTGTAATAAATATACTTATTACTTTTATTATTATCTGTGTAACATGCATTATTACCCATATAATGCAGTTATTATCGCTAGAACTGTAATAATTATACTTATTACTTATATTATTATCAATATAACATGCATTATTACCCATATTATGCAGTTACAATCGCTAGAACTATAATAAATATACTTAGTACTTTTATTATTATCAATATAACATGCATTATTACCTATATTATGCAGTTATTATCGCTAGAACTAAAATAAATATACTTATTACTCCCGATATTGTCAATATAACATCCATTAATACCCATATAATGCAGTTATTATCGCTAGAACTGTAATAAATATACTTACTACTTTTATTATCATCAATATAACATGCATTATTACCCATATTATGCAGCTATTATCGATAGAACTGTAATAAGTATACTTATTACTTTTACTATTATCAATATAACATGCACTATTAGCCATATTTCACTATTATTATCGCTAGAACTATAATAATTATACTTATTATGACCGATATTATCAATATAACATGCATTATTACCCATATAATGCGGTTATTATCGCTAGAACTTTAATAAATGTACGTATTACTTTTATTATCATCAATATAACATGCATTATTACCCATATAATGCAGTTATTATCGCTAGAACTGTAATAATTATACTTATTACTTATATTATTATCAATATAACATGCATTATTACCCATATTATGCAGTTTTTATCGATAGAACTATAATAAATATACTTATTACTTTTATTATTATCAATATAACATGCATTATTACCCATATTATGCAGTTATTATCGCTAGAACTGTAATAATTATACTTATTACTTATATTATTATCAATATAACATGCATTATTACCCATATTATGCAGTTATTATCGATAGAACTGTAATAAATATACTTACTATTTTTATTATCATCAATATAACATGCATTATTACCCATATTATGCAGCTATTATCGATAGAACTATAATAATTATACTTATTACTACCGATATTATCAATATAGCATGCATTATTACGCATATAGTGCAGTTATTATCGCTAGAACTGTAAGAAATATACTTACTACTTTTATTATCATCAATATAACATGCATTATTACCCATATTATGCAGTTATTATCGATAGAACTATAATACATATACTTATTACTTATATTATTAGCAATATAACGTGCATTATTACCCATATTATGCAGTTATTATCGATAGAACTGTAATAAATATACTTATTACTTTTATTATTATCAATATAACATGCATTATTACCCATATTATGCAGTTATTGTCGATAGAAATGTAATAAATATACTTATTACTTTTATTATTATTAATATAACATGCACTATTAGCCATATTTTAGTATTATTATCGCTAGAGCTCTAATAATTATACTTATTACTCCCGATATTATCAATATAACATGCATTATTACGCATATAATGCAGTTATTATCGCTAGAACTGTAATAATTATACTTATTACTTATATTATTATCAATATAACATGCATTATTACCCATATTATGCAGTTATTATCGATAAAACTGTAATAAATATACTTATTACTTTTATTATTATCAATATAACATGCACTATTAGCAATATTTTAGTATTATTATCGCTAGAGCTATAATAATTATACTTATTACTCCCGATATTATCAATGTAACATGCATTATTACCCATATAATGCAGTTATTATAGCTAGAACTGTAATAATTATACTTATCACTTATATTATTAGCAATATAACGTGCATTATTACCCATATAATGCAGTTATTATCGATAGAAATGTAATAAATATACTTATTACTTTTATTATTATTAATATAACATGCACTATTAGCCATATTTTAGTATTATTATCGCTAGAGCTATAATAATTATACTTATTACTCCTGATATTATCAATGTAACATGCATTATTACCCATATAATGCAGTTATTATAGCTAGAACTGTAATAATTATACTTATTACTTATATTATTAGCAATATAACGTGCATTATTACCCATATAATGCAGTTATTATCGCTTGAACTGTAATAATTATACTTATTACTTATATTATTATCAATATAACATGCATTATTACCCATATTATGCAGTTATTATCGCTAGAACTATAATAAATATACGTATTACTTTTGTTATCATCAATATAACATGCATTATTACCCATATTATGCAGTTATTATCCATAGAACTGTAATAAATATACTTATTACTTTTATTATTATCAATATAACATGCACTATTAGCCATATTTTCCTATTATTATCGCTAGAACTATAATAATTATACTTATTACTCCCAATATTATCAATATAACATGCATTATTACCTATATTATGCAGTTATTATCGCTAGAACTATAATAAATATACTTATTACTCCCGACATTATCAATATAACATCCATTATTACCCATATAATGCAGTTATTATCGCTAGAACTATAATAATTATACTTATTACTCCCAATATTATCATTATAACATGCATTATTACCAATATTAAGCAGTTATTATCGCTAGAACTATAATAAATATACTTATTACTCCCGACATTATCAATATAACATCCATTATTACCCATATAATGCAGTTATTATCGCTAGAACTGTAATAAGTATACTTATTACTTATATTATTATCAATATAACATGCATTATTACCCATATTATGCAGTTATCATCGCTAGAACTATAATAAATATACGTATTACTTTTGTTATCATCAATATAACATGCATTATTACCCATATTATGCAGTTATTATCCATAGAACTGTAATAAATATACTTATTACTTTTCTTGTTATCAATATAACATGCACTATTAGCCATATTTTACTATTATTATCGCTAAAACTATAATAATTATACTTATTACTCCCAATATTATCAATATAACGTGTATTATTACCCATATTATGCAGTTACTATCGATAGAACTATAATAAATATACTTATTACTTATATTATTATCAATATAACATGCATTATTACCCATATTATGCAGTTACAATCGCTAGAACTATAATAAATTTACGTATTACTTATGTTATTATCAATATAACATGCATTATTACCCATATTATGCAGTTATTATCGCAAGAACTGTAATAATTATACTTATTACTTATATTATTAGCAATATAACGTGCATTATTACCCATATAATGCAGTTATTATCGCTAGAACTGTAATAATTATACTTATTACTTATATTATTATCAATATAACATGCATTATTACCCATATTATGCAGTTATTATCGATAAAACTGTAATAAATATACTTATTACTTTTATTATTATCAATATAACATGCACTATTAGCCATATTTTACTATTATTATCGCTAGAACTATAATAATTATACTTATTACTTCCAATATTATCAATATAACATGCATTATTACCCACATAATGCAGTTAAAATTGCTAGAACTATAATAAATATACTTACTACTTTTATTATCATCAATATAACATGCATTATTACCGATATTATGCAGTTATTATCGCTAGAACTATAATAAATATACTTATTACTCCCGACATTATCAATATAACATCCATTATTACCCATATAATGCAGTTATTATCGCTAGAACTATAATAATTATACTTATTACTCCCAATATTATCATTATAACATGCATTATTACCAATATTAAGCAGTTATTATCGCTAGAACTATAATAAATATACTTATTACTCCCGACATTATCAATATAACAGCCCTTATTACCCATATAATGCAGTTATTATCGCTAGAACTGTAATAAGTATACTTATTACTTATATTATTATCAATATAACATGCATTATTACCCATATTATGCAGTTATCATCGCTAGAACTATAATAAATATACGTATTACTTTTGTTATCATCAGTATAACATGCATTATTACCCATATTATGCAGTTATTATCCATAGAACTGTAATAAATATACTTATTACTTTTATTATTATCTGTGTAACATGCATTATTACCCATATAATGCAGTTATTATCGCTAGAACTGTAATAATTATACTTATTACTTATATTATTATCAATATAACATGCATTATTACCCATATTATGCAGTTACAATCGCTAGAACTATAATAAATATACTTAGTACTTTTATTATTATCAATATAACATGCATTATTACCTATATTATGCAGTTATTATCGCTAGAACTAAAATAAATATACTTATTACTCCCGATATTGTCAATATAACATCCATTAATACCCATATAATGCAGTTATTATCGCTAGAACTGTAATAAATATACTTACTACTTTTATTATCATCAATATAACATGCATTATTACCCATATTATGCAGCTATTATCGATAGAACTGTAATAAGTATACTTATTACTTTTACTATTATCAATATAACATGCACTATTAGCCATATTTCACTATTATTATCGCTAGAACTATAATAATTATACTTATTATGACCGATATTATCAATATAACATGCATTATTACCCATATAATGCGGTTATTATCGCTAGAACTTTAATAAATGTACGTATTACTTTTATTATCATCAATATAACATGCATTATTACCCATATAATGCAGTTATTATCGCTAGAACTGTAATAATTATACTTATTACTTATATTATTATCAATATAACATGCATTATTACCCATATTATGCAGTTTTTATCGATAGAACTATAATAAATATACTTATTACTTTTATTATTATCAATATAACATGCATTATTACCCATATTATGCAGTTATTATCGCTAGAACTGTAATAATTATACTTATTACTTATATTATTATCAATATAACATGCATTATTACCCATATTATGCAGTTATTATCGATAGAACTGTAATAAATATACTTACTATTTTTATTATCATCAATATAACATGCATTATTACCCATATTATGCAGCTATTATCGATAGAACTATAATAATTATACTTATTACTACCGATATTATCAATATAGCATGCATTATTACGCATATAGTGCAGTTATTATCGCTAGAACTGTAAGAAATATACTTACTACTTTTATTATCATCAATATAACATGCATTATTACCCATATTATGCAGTTATTATCGATAGAACTATAATACATATACTTATTACTTATATTATTAGCAATATAACGTGCATTATTACCCATATTATGCAGTTATTATCGATAGAACTGTAATAAATATACTTATTACTTTTATTATTATCAATATAACATGCATTATTACCCATATTATGCAGTTATTGTCGATAGAAATGTAATAAATATACTTATTACTTTTATTATTATTAATATAACATGCACTATTAGCCATATTTTAGTATTATTATCGCTAGAGCTCTAATAATTATACTTATTACTCCCGATATTATCAATATAACATGCATTATTACGCATATAATGCAGTTATTATCGCTAGAACTGTAATAATTATACTTATTACTTATATTATTATCAATATAACATGCATTATTACCCATATTATGCAGTTATTATCGATAAAACTGTAATAAATATACTTATTACTTTTATTATTATCAATATAACATGCACTATTAGCAATATTTTAGTATTATTATCGCTAGAGCTATAATAATTATACTTATTACTCCCGATATTATCAATGTAACATGCATTATTACCCATATAATGCAGTTATTATAGCTAGAACTGTAATAATTATACTTATCACTTATATTATTAGCAATATAACGTGCATTATTACCCATATAATGCAGTTATTATCGATAGAAATGTAATAAATATACTTATTACTTTTATTATTATTAATATAACATGCACTATTAGCCATATTTTAGTATTATTATCGCTAGAGCTATAATAATTATACTTATTACTCCTGATATTATCAATGTAACATGCATTATTACCCATATAATGCAGTTATTATAGCTAGAACTGTAATAATTATACTTATTACTTATATTATTAGCAATATAACGTGCATTATTACCCATATAATGCAGTTATTATCGCTTGAACTGTAATAATTATACTTATTACTTATATTATTATCAATATAACATGCATTATTACCCATATTATGCAGTTATTATCGCTAGAACTATAATAAATATACGTATTACTTTTGTTATCATCAATATAACATGCATTATTACCCATATTATGCAGTTATTATCCATAGAACTGTAATAAATATACTTATTACTTTTATTATTATCAATATAACATGCACTATTAGCCATATTTTCCTATTATTATCGCTAGAACTATAATAATTATACTTATTACTCCCAATATTATCAATATAACATGCATTATTACCGATATTATGCAGTTATTATCGCTAGAACTATAATAAATATACTTATTACTCCCGACATTATCAATATAACATCCATTATTACCCATATAATGCAGTTATTATCGCTAGAACTATAATAATTATACTTATTACTCCCAATATTATCATTATAACATGCATTATTACCAATATTAAGCAGTTATTATCGCTAGAACTATAATAAATATACTTATTACTCCCGACATTATCAATATAACAGCCCTTATTACCCATATAATGCAGTTATTATCGCTAGACCTGTAATAAGTATACTTATTACTTATATTATTATCAATATAACATGCATTATTACCCATATTATGCAGTTATCATCGCTAGAACTATAATAAATATACGTATTACTTTTGTTATCATCAGTATAACATGCATTATTACCCATATTATGCAGTTATTATCCATAGAACTGTAATAAATATACTTATTACTTTTCTTATTATCAATATAACATGCACTATTAGCCATATTTTACTATTATTATCGCTAAAACTATAATAATTATACTTATTACTCCCAATATTATCAATATAACGTGTATTATTACCCATATTATGCAGTTATTATCGATAGAACTATAATAAATATACTTATTACTTATATTATTATCAATATAACATGCATTATTACCCATATTATGCAGTTACAATCGCTAGAACTATAATAAATATACGTATTACTTATATTATTATCAATATAACATGCATTATTACCCATATTATGCAGTTATTATCGCAAGAACTGTAATAATTATACTTATTACTTATATTATTAGCAATATAACGTGCATTATTACCCATATAATGCAGTTATTATCGCTAGAACTGTAATAATTATACTTATTACTTATATTATTATCAATATAACATGCATTATTACCCATATTATGCAGTTATTATCGATAAAACTGTAATAAATATACTTATTACTTTTATTATTATCAATATAACATGCACTATTAGCCATATTTTACTATTATTATCGCTAGAACTATAATAATTATACTTATTACTCCCAATATTATCAATATAAGATGCATTATTACCCACATAATGCAGTTAAAATTGCTAGAACTATAATAAATATACTTACTACTTTTATTATCATCAATATAACATGCATTATTACCGATATTATGCAGTTATTATTGATAGAACTATAATAAATATACTTATTACTTTTATTATTATCAATATAACGTGCATTATTACCCATATTATGCAGTTATTATCGCTAGAACTATAATAAATATACTTATTACTTTTATTATTATCAATATAACATGCATTATTACCTATATTATGCAGTTATTATCGCTAGAACTATAATAAATATACTTATTACTCCCGATATTGTCAATATAACATCCATTAATACCCATATAATGCAGTTATTATCGCTAGAACTGTAATAAATATACTTACTACTTTTATTATCATCAATATAACATGCATTATTACCCATATTATGCAGTTATTATCGATAAAACTGTAATAAATATACTTATTACTTTTATTATTATCAATATAACATGCACTATTAGCAATATTTTAGTATTATTATCGCTAGAGCTATAATAACTATACTTATTACTCCCGATATTATCAATGTAACATGCATTATTACCCATATAATGCAGTTATTATCGCTAGAACTCTAATAATTATACTTATTACTTATATTATTAGCAATATAACGTGCATTATTACCCATATTATGCAGTTATTATCGCTAGAACTATAATAAATATACGTATTACTTTTGTTATCATCAATATAACATGCATTATTACCCATATTATGCGGTTATTATCCATAGAACTGTAATAAATATACTTATTACTTTTATTATTATCAATATAACATGCACTATTAGCCATATTTTACTATTATTATCGCTAGAACTATAATAATTATACTTATTACTCCCAATATTATCAATATAACGTGCATTATTACCCATATTATGCAGTTATTATCGATAGAACTGTAATAAATATACTTATTACTTATATTATTATCAATATAACATGCATTATTACCCGTATTATGCAGTTACAATCGCTAGAACTATAATAAATATACGTATTACTTATATTATTATCAATATAACATGCATTATTACCCATATTATGCAGTTATTATCGCAAGAACTGTAATAATTATACTTATTACTTATATTATTATCAATATAACATGCACTATTAGCCATATTTTACTATTATTATTGCTAGAACTATAATAATTATACTTATTACTCCCGATATTATCAATGTAGCATGCATTATTACGCATATAATGCAGTTATTATCGCTAGAACTGTAATAAATATACTTACTACTTTTATTATCATCAATATAACATGCATTATTACCCATATTATGCAGTTATTATCGATAGGACTATAATAAGTATACCTATTACTTTTACTATTATCAATATAACATGCACTATTAGCCATATTTTACTATTATTATCGCTAGAACTGTAATAATTATACTTATTACTCCCGATATTATCAATATAACATGCATGATTACCCATATAATGCAGTTATTATCGCTAGAACTGTAATAATTATACTTATTACTTATATTATTATCAATATAACATGCATTATTACGCATATTATGCAGTTATAATAGCGAGAACTATAATAAATATACTTAGTACTTTTATTATCATCAATATAACATGCATTATTACCCATATAATGCAGTTATTATCGCTAGAACTATAATAATTATACTTATTACTCCCAATATTATCATTATAACATGCATTATTACCAATATTAAGCAGTTATTATCGCTAGAACTATAATAAATATACTTATTACTCCCGACATTATCAATATAACATCCATTATTACCCATATAATGCAGTTATTATCGCTAGAACTGTAATAAGTATACTTATTACTTATATTATTATCAATATAACATGCATTATTACCCATATTATGCAGTTATCATCGCTAGAACTATAATAAATATACGTATTACTTTTGTTATCATCAATATAACATGCATTATTACCCATATTATGCAGTTATTATCCATAGAACTGTAATAAATATACTTATTACTTTTCTTGTTATCAATATAACATGCACTATTAGCCATATTTTACTATTATTATCGCTAAAACTATAATAATTATACTTATTACTCCCAATATTATCAATATAACGTGTATTATTACCCATATTATGCAGTTACTATCGATAGAACTATAATAAATATACTTATTACTTATATTATTATCAATATAACATGCATTATTACCCATATTATGCAGTTACAATCGCTAGAACTATAATAAATTTACGTATTACTTATGTTATTATCAATATAACATGCATTATTACCCATATTATGCAGTTATTATCGCAAGAACTGTAATAATTATACTTATTACTTATATTATTAGCAATATAACGTGCATTATTACCCATATAATGCAGTTATTATCGCTAGAACTGTAATAATTATACTTATTACTTATATTATTATCAATATAACATGCATTATTACCCATATTATGCAGTTATTATCGATAAAACTGTAATAAATATACTTATTACTTTTATTATTATCAATATAACATGCACTATTAGCCATATTTTACTATTATTATCGCTAGAACTATAATAATTATACTTATTACTTCCAATATTATCAATATAACATGCATTATTACCCACATAATGCAGTTAAAATTGCTAGAACTATAATAAATATACTTACTACTTTTATTATCATCAATATAACATGCATTATTACCGATATTATGCAGTTATTATCGCTAGAACTATAATAAATATACTTATTACTCCCGACATTATCAATATAACATCCATTATTACCCATATAATGCAGTTATTATCGCTAGAACTATAATAATTATACTTATTACTCCCAATATTATCATTATAACATGCATTATTACCAATATTAAGCAGTTATTATCGCTAGAACTATAATAAATATACTTATTACTCCCGACATTATCAATATAACAGCCCTTATTACCCATATAATGCAGTTATTATCGCTAGAACTGTAATAAGTATACTTATTACTTATATTATTATCAATATAACATGCATTATTACCCATATTATGCAGTTATCATCGCTAGAACTATAATAAATATACGTATTACTTTTGTTATCATCAGTATAACATGCATTATTACCCATATTATGCAGTTATTATCCATAGAACTGTAATAAATATACTTATTACTTTTATTATTATCTGTGTAACATGCATTATTACCCATATAATGCAGTTATTATCGCTAGAACTGTAATAATTATACTTATTACTTATATTATTATCAATATAACATGCATTATTACCCATATTATGCAGTTACAATCGCTAGAACTATAATAAATATACTTAGTACTTTTATTATTATCAATATAACATGCATTATTACCTATATTATGCAGTTATTATCGCTAGAACTAAAATAAATATACTTATTACTCCCGATATTGTCAATATAACATCCATTAATACCCATATAATGCAGTTATTATCGCTAGAACTGTAATAAATATACTTACTACTTTTATTATCATCAATATAACATGCATTATTACCCATATTATGCAGCTATTATCGATAGAACTGTAATAAGTATACTTATTACTTTTACTATTATCAATATAACATGCACTATTAGCCATATTTCACTATTATTATCGCTAGAACTATAATAATTATACTTATTATGACCGATATTATCAATATAACATGCATTATTACCCATATAATGCGGTTATTATCGCTAGAACTTTAATAAATGTACGTATTACTTTTATTATCATCAATATAACATGCATTATTACCCATATAATGCAGTTATTATCGCTAGAACTGTAATAATTATACTTATTACTTATATTATTATCAATATAACATGCATTATTACCCATATTATGCAGTTTTTATCGATAGAACTATAATAAATATACTTATTACTTTTATTATTATCAATATAACATGCATTATTACCCATATTATGCAGTTATTATCGCTAGAACTGTAATAATTATACTTATTACTTATATTATTATCAATATAACATGCATTATTACCCATATTATGCAGTTATTATCGATAGAACTGTAATAAATATACTTACTATTTTTATTATCATCAATATAACATGCATTATTACCCATATTATGCAGCTATTATCGATAGAACTATAATAATTATACTTATTACTACCGATATTATCAATATAGCATGCATTATTACGCATATAGTGCAGTTATTATCGCTAGAACTGTAAGAAATATACTTACTACTTTTATTATCATCAATATAACATGCATTATTACCCATATTATGCAGTTATTATCGATAGAACTATAATACATATACTTATTACTTATATTATTAGCAATATAACATGCACTATTAGCCATATTTTACTATTATTATCGCTAGAACTATAATAATTATACTTATTACTCCCAATATTATCAATATAACGTGCATTATTACCCATATTATGCAGTTATTATCGATAGAACTGTAATAAATATACTTATTACTTATATTATTATCAATATAACATGCATTATTACCCGTATTATGCAGTTACAATCGCTAGAACTATAATAAATATACGTATTACTTATATTATTATCAATATAACATGCATTATTACCTATATTATGCAGTTATTATCGCTAGAACTATAATAAATATACTTATTACTCCCGATATTGTCAATATAACATCCATTAATACCCATATAATGCAGTTATTATCGCTAGAACTGTAATAAATATACTTACTACTTTTATTATCATCAATATAACATGCATTATTACCCATATTATGCAGTTATTATCGATAAAACTGTAATAAATATACTTATTACTTTTATTATTATCAATATAACATGCACTATTAGCAATATTTTAGTATTATTATCGCTAGAGCTATAATAACTATACTTATTACTCCCGATATTATCAATGTAACATGCATTATTACCCATATAATGCAGTTATTATCGCTAGAACTCTAATAATTATACTTATTACTTATATTATTAGCAATATAACGTGCATTATTACCCATATTATGCAGTTATTATCGCTAGAACTATAATAAATATACGTATTACTTTTGTTATCATCAATATAACATGCATTATTACCCATATTATGCGGTTATTATCCATAGAACTGTAATAAATATACTTATTACTTTTATTATTATCAATATAACATGCACTATTAGCCATATTTTACTATTATTATCGCTAGAACTATAATAATTATACTTATTACTCCCAATATTATCAATATAACGTGCATTATTACCCATATTATGCAGTTATTATCGATAGAACTGTAATAAATATACTTATTACTTATATTATTATCAATATAACATGCATTATTACCCGTATTATGCAGTTACAATCGCTAGAACTATAATAAATATACGTATTACTTATATTATTATCAATATAACATGCATTATTACCCATATTATGCAGTTATTATCGCAAGAACTGTAATAATTATACTTATTACTTATATTATTATCAATATAACATGCACTATTAGCCATATTTTACTATTATTATTGCTAGAACTATAATAATTATACTTATTACTCCCGATGTTATCAATGTAGCATGCATTATTACGCATATAATGCAGTTATTATCGCTAGAACTGTAATAAATATACTTACTACTTTTATTATCATCAATATAACATGCATTATTACCCATATTATGCAGTTATTATCGATAGGACTATAATAAGTATACCTATTACTTTTACTATTATCAATATAACATGCACTATTAGCCATATTTTACTATTATTATCGCTAGAACTGTAATAATTATACTTATTACTCCCGATATTATCAATATAACATGCATGATTACCCATATAATGCAGTTATTATCGCTAGAACTGTAATAATTATACTTATTACTTATATTATTATCAATATAACATGCATTATTACGCATATTATGCAGTTATAATAGCGAGAACTATAATAAATATACTTAGTACTTTTATTATCATCAATATAACATGCATTATTACCCATATAATGCAGTTATTATCGCTAGAACTATAATAATTATACTTATTACTCCCAATATTATCATTATAACATGCATTATTACCAATATTAAGCAGTTATTATCGCTAGAACTATAATAAATATACTTATTACTCCCGACATTATCAATATAACATCCATTATTACCCATATAATGCAGTTATTATCGCTAGAACTGTAATAAGTATACTTATTACTTATATTATTATCAATATAACATGCATTATTACCCATATTATGCAGTTATCATCGCTAGAACTATAATAAATATACGTATTACTTTTGTTATCATCAATATAACATGCATTATTACCCATATTATGCAGTTATTATCCATAGAACTGTAATAAATATACTTATTACTTTTCTTGTTATCAATATAACATGCACTATTAGCCATATTTTACTATTATTATCGCTAAAACTATAATAATTATACTTATTACTCCCAATATTATCAATATAACGTGTATTATTACCCATATTATGCAGTTACTATCGATAGAACTATAATAAATATACTTATTACTTATATTATTATCAATATAACATGCATTATTACCCATATTATGCAGTTACAATCGCTAGAACTATAATAAATTTACGTATTACTTATGTTATTATCAATATAACATGCATTATTACCCATATTATGCAGTTATTATCGCAAGAACTGTAATAATTATACTTATTACTTATATTATTAGCAATATAACGTGCATTATTACCCATATAATGCAGTTATTATCGCTAGAACTGTAATAATTATACTTATTACTTATATTATTATCAATATAACATGCATTATTACCCATATTATGCAGTTATTATCGATAAAACTGTAATAAATATACTTATTACTTTTATTATTATCAATATAACATGCACTATTAGCCATATTTTACTATTATTATCGCTAGAACTATAATAATTATACTTATTACTTCCAATATTATCAATATAACATGCATTATTACCCACATAATGCAGTTAAAATTGCTAGAACTATAATAAATATACTTACTACTTTTATTATCATCAATATAACATGCATTATTACCGATATTATGCAGTTATTATCGCTAGAACTATAATAAATATACTTATTACTCCCGACATTATCAATATAACATCCATTATTACCCATATAATGCAGTTATTATCGCTAGAACTATAATAATTATACTTATTACTCCCAATATTATCATTATAACATGCATTATTACCAATATTAAGCAGTTATTATCGCTAGAACTATAATAAATATACTTATTACTCCCGACATTATCAATATAACAGCCCTTATTACCCATATAATGCAGTTATTATCGCTAGAACTGTAATAAGTATACTTATTACTTATATTATTATCAATATAACATGCATTATTACCCATATTATGCAGTTATCATCGCTAGAACTATAATAAATATACGTATTACTTTTGTTATCATCAGTATAACATGCATTATTACCCATATTATGCAGTTATTATCCATAGAACTGTAATAAATATACTTATTACTTTTATTATTATCTGTGTAACATGCATTATTACCCATATAATGCAGTTATTATCGCTAGAACTGTAATAATTATACTTATTACTTATATTATTATCAATATAACATGCATTATTACCCATATTATGCAGTTACAATCGCTAGAACTATAATAAATATACTTAGTACTTTTATTATTATCAATATAACATGCATTATTACCTATATTATGCAGTTATTATCGCTAGAACTAAAATAAATATACTTATTACTCCCGATATTGTCAATATAACATCCATTAATACCCATATAATGCAGTTATTATCGCTAGAACTGTAATAAATATACTTACTACTTTTATTATCATCAATATAACATGCATTATTACCCATATTATGCAGCTATTATCGATAGAACTGTAATAAGTATACTTATTACTTTTACTATTATCAATATAACATGCACTATTAGCCATATTTCACTATTATTATCGCTAGAACTATAATAATTATACTTATTATGACCGATATTATCAATATAACATGCATTATTACCCATATAATGCGGTTATTATCGCTAGAACTTTAATAAATGTACGTATTACTTTTATTATCATCAATATAACATGCATTATTACCCATATAATGCAGTTATTATCGCTAGAACTGTAATAATTATACTTATTACTTATATTATTATCAATATAACATGCATTATTACCCATATTATGCAGTTTTTATCGATAGAACTATAATAAATATACTTATTACTTTTATTATTATCAATATAACATGCATTATTACCCATATTATGCAGTTATTATCGCTAGAACTGTAATAATTATACTTATTACTTATATTATTATCAATATAACATGCATTATTACCCATATTATGCAGTTATTATCGATAGAACTGTAATAAATATACTTACTATTTTTATTATCATCAATATAACATGCATTATTACCCATATTATGCAGCTATTATCGATAGAACTATAATAATTATACTTATTACTACCGATATTATCAATATAGCATGCATTATTACGCATATAGTGCAGTTATTATCGCTAGAACTGTAAGAAATATACTTACTACTTTTATTATCATCAATATAACATGCATTATTACCCATATTATGCAGTTATTATCGATAGAACTATAATACATATACTTATTACTTATATTATTAGCAATATAACGTGCATTATTACCCATATTATGCAGTTATTATCGATAGAACTGTAATAAATATACTTATTACTTTTATTATTATCAATATAACATGCATTATTACCCATATTATGCAGTTATTGTCGATAGAAATGTAATAAATATACTTATTACTTTTATTATTATTAATATAACATGCACTATTAGCCATATTTTAGTATTATTATCGCTAGAGCTCTAATAATTATACTTATTACTCCCGATATTATCAATATAACATGCATTATTACGCATATAATGCAGTTATTATCGCTAGAACTGGAATAATTATACTTATTACTTATATTATTATCAATATAACATGCATTATTACCCATATTATGCAGTTATTATCGATAAAACTGTAATAAATATACTTATTACTTTTATTATTATCAATATAACATGCACTATTAGCAATATTTTAGTATTATTATCGCTAGAGCTATAATAATTATACTTATTACTCCCGATATTATCAATGTAACATGCATTATTACCCATATAATGCAGTTATTATAGCTAGAACTGTAATAATTATACTTATCACTTATATTATTAGCAATATAACGTGCATTATTACCCATATAATGCAGTTATTATCGATAGAAATGTAATAAATATACTTATTACTTTTATTATTATTAATATAACATGCACTATTAGCCATATTTTAGTATTATTATCGCTAGAGCTATAATAATTATACTTATTACTCCTGATATTATCAATGTAACATGCATTATTACCCATATAATGCAGTTATTATAGCTAGAACTGTAATAATTATACTTATTACTTATATTATTAGCAATATAACGTGCATTATTACCCATATAATGCAGTTATTATCGCTTGAACTGTAATAATTATACTTATTACTTATATTATTATCAATATAACATGCATTATTACCCATATTATGCAGTTATTATCGCTAGAACTATAATAAATATACGTATTACTTTTGTTATCATCAATATAACATGCATTATTACCCATATTATGCAGTTATTATCCATAGAACTGTAATAAATATACTTATTACTTTTATTATTATCAATATAACATGCACTATTAGCCATATTTTCCTATTATTATCGCTAGAACTATAATAATTATACTTATTACTCCCAATATTATCAATATAACATGCATTATTACCGATATTACGCAGTTATTATCGCTAGAACTATAATAAATATACTTATTACTCCCGACATTATCAATATAACATCCATTATTACCCATATAATGCAGTTATTATCGCTAGAACTATAATAATTATACTTATTACTCCCAATATTATCATTATAACATGCATTATTACCAATATTAAGCAGTTATTATCGCTAGAACTATAATAAATATACTTATTACTCCCGACATTATCAATATAACAGCCCTTATTACCCATATAATGCAGTTATTATCGCTGGAACTGTAATAAGTATACTTATTACTTATATTATTATCAATATAACATGCATTATTACCCATATTATGCAGTTATCATCGCTAGAACTATAATAAATATACGTATTACTTTTGTTATCATCAGTATAACATGCATTATTACCCATATTATGCAGTTATTATCCATAGAACTGTAATAAATATACTTATTACTTTTCTTATTATCAATATAACATGCACTATTAGCCATATTTTACTATTATTATCGCTAAAACTATAATAATTATACTTATTACTCCCAATATTATCAATATAACGTGTATTATTACCCATATTATGCAGTTATTATCGATAGAACTATAATAAATATACTTATTACTTATATTATTATCAATATAACATGCATTATTACCCATATTATGCAGTTACAATCGCTAGAACTATAATAAATATACGTATTACTTATATTATTATCAATATAACATGCATTATTACCCATATTATGCAGTTATTATCGCAAGAACTGTAATAATTATACTTATTACTTATATTATTAGCAATATAACGTGCATTATTACCCATATAATGCAGTTATTATCGCTAGAACTGTAATAATTATACTTATTACTTATATTATTATCAATATAACATGCATTATTACCCATATTATGCAGTTATTATCGATAAAACTGTAATAAATATACTTATTACTTTTATTATTATCAATATAACATGCACTATTAGCCATATTTTACTATTATTATCGCTAGAACTATAATAATTATACTTATTACTCCCAATATTATCAATATAAGATGCATTATTACCCACATAATGCAGTTAAAATTGCTAGAACTATAATAAATATACTTACTACTTTTATTATCATCAATATAACATGCATTATTACCGATATTATGCAGTTATTATTGATAGAACTATAATAAATATACTTATTACTTTTATTATTATCAATATAACGTGCATTATTACCCATATTATGCAGTTATTATCGCTAGAACTATAATAAATATACTTATTACTTTTATTATTATCAATATAACATGCATTATTACCTATATTATGCAGTTATTATCGCTAGAACTATAATAAATATACTTATTACTCCCGATATTGTCAATATAACATCCATTAATACCCATATAATGCAGTTATTATCGCTAGAACTGTAATAAATATACTTACTACTTTTATTATCATCAATATAACATGCATTATTACCCATATTATGCAGTTATTATCGATAAAACTGTAATAAATATACTTATTACTTTTATTATTATCAATATAACATGCACTATTAGCAATATTTTAGTATTATTATCGCTAGAGCTATAATAACTATACTTATTACTCCCGATATTATCAATGTAACATGCATTATTACCCATATAATGCAGTTATTATCGCTAGAACTCTAATAATTATACTTATTACTTATATTATTAGCAATATAACGTGCATTATTACCCATATTATGCAGTTATTATCGCTAGAACTATAATAAATATACGTATTACTTTTGTTATCATCAATATAACATGCATTATTACCCATATTATGCGGTTATTATCCATAGAACTGTAATAAATATACTTATTACTTTTATTATTATCAATATAACATGCACTATTAGCCATATTTTACTATTATTATCGCTAGAACTATAATAATTATACTTATTACTCCCAATATTATCAATATAACGTGCATTATTACCCATATTATGCAGTTATTATCGATAGAACTGTAATAAATATACTTATTACTTATATTATTATCAATATAACATGCATTATTACCCGTATTATGCAGTTACAATCGCTAGAACTATAATAAATATACGTATTACTTATATTATTATCAATATAACATGCATTATTACCCATATTATGCAGTTATTATCGCAAGAACTGTAATAATTATACTTATTACTTATATTATTATCAATATAACATGCACTATTAGCCATATTTTACTATTATTATTGCTAGAACTATAATAATTATACTTATTACTCCCGATATTATCAATGTAGCATGCATTATTACGCATATAATGCAGTTATTATCGCTAGAACTGTAATAAATATACTTACTACTTTTATTATCATCAATATAACATGCATTATTACCCATATTATGCAGTTATTATCGATAGGACTATAATAAGTATACCTATTACTTTTACTATTATCAATATAACATGCACTATTAGCCATATTTTACTATTATTATCGCTAGAACTGTAATAATTATACTTATTACTCCCGATATTATCAATATAACATGCATGATTACCCATATAATGCAGTTATTATCGCTAGAACTGTAATAATTATACTTATTACTTATATTATTATCAATATAACATGCATTATTACGCATATTATGCAGTTATAATAGCGAGAACTATAATAAATATACTTAGTACTTTTATTATCATCAATATAACATGCATTATTACCCATATAATGCAGTTATTATCGCTAGAACTATAATAATTATACTTATTACTCCCAATATTATCATTATAACATGCATTATTACCAATATTAAGCAGTTATTATCGCTAGAACTATAATAAATATACTTATTACTCCCGACATTATCAATATAACAGCCCTTATTACCCATATAATGCAGTTATTATCGCTAGAACTGTAATAAGTATACTTATTACTTATATTATTATCAATATAACATGCATTATTACCCATATTATGCAGTTATTATCGATAAAACTGTAATAAATATACTTATTACTTTTATTATTATCAATATAACATGCACTATTAGCCATATTTTAGTATTATTATCGCTAGAGCTATAATAATTATACTTATTACTCCCGATATTATCAATGTAACATGCATTATTACCCATATAATGCAGTTATTATCGCTAGAACTGTAATAATTATACTTATTACTTATATTATTAGCAATATAACGTGCATTATTACCCATATAATGCAGTTATTATCGCTAGAACTGTAATAATTGTACTTATTACTTATATTATTATCAATATAACATGCATTATTACCCATATTATGCAGTTATTATCGATAGGACTATAATAAGTATACCTATTACTTTTACTATTATCAATATAACATGCACTATTAGCCATATTTTACTATTATTATCGCTAGAACTGTAATAATTATACTTATTACTCCCGATATTATCAATATAACATGCATGATTACCCATATAATGCAGTTATTATCGCTTGAACTGTAATAAGTATACTTATTACTTATATTATTAGCAATACAACGTGCATTATTACCCATATAATGCAGTTATTATCGCTAGAACTGTAATAATTATACTTATTACTCCCGATATTATCAATATGACATGCATGATTACCCATATAATGCAGTTATTATCGCTAGAACTGTAATAATTATACTTATTACTTATATTATTATCAATATAACATGCATTATTAGGCATATTATGCAGTTATAAACGCTAGAACTATAATAAATATACTTATTACTTTTATTATTATCAATATAACATGCATTATTACCTATATTATGCAGTTATTATCGCTAGAACTATAATAAATATACTTATTACTCCCGATATTATCAGTATAACATCCATTATTACCCATATAATGCAGTTATTATCGCTAGAACTATAATAAATATACTTAGTACGTTTATTATTATCTGTATAACATGCATTATTACCCATATAATGCAGTTATTATCGCTAGAACTGTAATAATTATACTTATTACTTATATTATTATCAATATAACATGCATTATTACCCATATTATGCAGTTATTATCGCTAGAACTATAATAAATATACTTATTACTTATATTATTAGCAATATAACGTGCATTATTACCCATATTATGCAGTTACTATCGCTAGAACTATAATAAATATACGTATTACTTTTATTATCATCAATATAACATGCATTATTACCCATATTATGCAGTTATTATCGATAGAACTGTAATAAATATACTTATTACTTTTATTATTATCAATATAACATGCACTATTAGCCATATTTTACTATTATTATCGCTAGAACTATAATATTTATACTTATTACTCCCAATATTATCAATATAACATGCATTATTACCCATATAATGCAGTTATTATCGCTAGAACTGTAATAATTATACTTATTACTTTTATTATTATCAATATAACATGCACTATTAGCCATATTTTACTATTATTATCGCTAGAACTATAATAATTATACTTATTACTCCCAATATTATCAATATAACGTGCATGATTACCCATATAATGCAGTTATTATCGCTAGAACTGTAATAATTATACTTATTAGTTATATTATTATCAATATAACATGCATTATTAGGCATATTATGCAGTTATAAACGCTATAACTATAATAAATATACTTATTACTTTTATTATTATCAATATAACATGCATTATTACCTATATTATGCAGTTATTATCGCTAGAACTATAATAAATATACTTATTACTCCCGATATTATTAATATAACATCCATTATTACCCATATAATGCAGTTATTATCGCTAGAACTATAATAAATATACTTAGTACTTTAATTATCATCAATATAACATGCATTATTACCCATATAATGCAGTTATTATCGATAGAACTATAATAAATATACTTATTACTTTTATTATTATCTGTATAACATGCATTATTACCCATATAATGCAGTTATTATCGCAAGAACTGTAATAATTATACTTATTACTTATATTATTATCAATATAACATGCACTATTAGCCATATTTTACTATTACTATCGCTAGAACTATAATAATTATACTTATTACTCCCGATATTATCAATATAGCATGCATTATTACGCATATAATGCAGTTATTATCGCTAGAACTGTAATAAATATACTTACTACTTTTATTATCATCAATATAACATGCATTATTACCCATATTATGCAGTTATTATCGATAGGACTATAATAAGTATACCTATTACTTTTACTATTATCAACATAACATGCACTATTAGCCATATTTTACTATTATTATCGCTAGAACTGTAATAATTATACTTATTACTCCCGATATTAACAATATAACATGCATGATTACCCATATAATGCAGTTATTATCGCTTGAACTGTAATAATTATACTTATTACTTATATTATTAGCAATACAACGTGCATTATTACCCATATAATGCAGTTATTATCGCTAGAACTGTAATAATTATACTTATTACTCCCGATATTATCAATATAACATGCATGATTACCCATATAATGCATTTATTATCGCTAGAACTGTAATAATTATACTTATTACTCCCGATATTAACAATATAACATGCATGATTACCCATATAATGCAGTTATTATCGCTTGAACTGTAATAATTATACTTATTACTTATATTATTAGCAATACAACGTGCATTATTACCCATATAATGCATTTATTATCGCTAGAACTGTAATAATTATACTTATTACTTATATTATTATCAATATAACATGCATTATTAGGCATATTATGCAGTTATAAACGCTAGAACTATAATAAATGTACTTATTACTTTTATTATTATCAATATAACATGCATTATTACCTATATTAGGCAGTTATTATCGCTAGAACTATAATAAATATACTTATTACTCCCGATATTATCAGTATAACATCCATTATTACCCATATAATGCAGTTATTATCGCTAGAACTATAATAAATATACTTAGTACTTTAATTATCATCAATATAACATGCATTATTACCCATATAATGCAGTTATTATCGATAGAACTATAATAAATATACTTATTACTTTTATTATTATCTGTATAACATGCATTATTACCCATATAATGCAGTTATTATCGCTAGAACTGTAATAATTATACTTATTACTTATATTATTATCAATATAACATGCATTATTACCCATATTATGCAGTTATTATCGCTAGAACTATAATAAATATACTTATTACTTATATTATTAGCAATATAACGTGCATTATTACCCATATTATGCAGTTACTATCGCTAGAACTATAATAAATATACGTATTACTTTTATTATCATCAATATAACATGCATTATTACCCATATTATGCAGTTATTATCGATAGAACTGTAATAAATATACTTATTACTTTTATTATTATCAATATAACATGCACTATTAGCCATATTTTACTATTATTATCGCTAGAACTATAATATTTATACTTATTACTCCCAATATTATCAATATAACATGCATTATTACCCACATAATGCAGTTATTATCGCTAGAACTGTAATAATTATACTTATTACTTTTATTATTATCAATATAACATGCACTATTAGCCATATTTTACTATTATTATCGCTAGAACTATAATAATTATACTTATTACTCCCAATATTATCAATATAACGTGCATGATTACCCATATAATGCAGTTATTATCGCTAGAACTGTAATAATTATACTTATTAGTTATATTATTATCAATATAACATGCATTATTAGGCATATTATGCAGTTATAAACGCTATAACTATAATAAATATACTTATTACTTTTATTATTATCAATATAACATGCATTATTACCTATATTATGCAGTTATTATCGCTAGAACTATAATAAATATACTTATTACTCCCGATATTATTAATATAACATCCATTATTACCCATATAATGCAGTTATTATCGCTAGAACTATAATAAATATACTTAGTACTTTAATTATCATCAATATAACATGCATTATTACCCATATAATGCAGTTATTATCGATAGAACTATAATAAATATACTTATTACTTTTATTATTATCTGTATAACATGCATTATTACCCATATAATGCAGTTATTATCGCAAGAACTGTAATAATTATACTTATTACTTATATTATTATCAATATAACATGCACTATTAGCCATATTTTACTATTACTATCGCTAGAACTATAATAATTATACTTATTACTCCCGATATTATCAATATAGCATGCATTATTACGCATATAATGCAGTTATTATCGCTAGAACTGTAATAAATATACTTACTACTTTTATTATCATCAATATAACATGCATTATTACCCATATTATGCAGTTATTATCGATAGGACTATAATAAGTATACCTATTACTTTTACTATTATCAACATAACATGCACTATTAGCCATATTTTACTATTATTATCGCTAGAACTGTAATAATTATACTTATTACTCCCGATATTAACAATATAACATGCATGATTACCCATATAATGCAGTTATTATCGCTTGAACTGTAATAATTATACTTATTACTTATATTATTAGCAATACAACGTGCATTATTACCCATATAATGCAGTTATTATCGCTAGAACTGTAATAATTATACTTATTACTCCCGATATTATCAATATAACATGCATGATTACCCATATAATGCATTTATTATCGCTAGAACTGTAATAATTATACTTATTACTTATATTATTATCAATATAACATGCATTATTAGGCATATTATGCAGTTATAAACGCTAGAACTATAATAAATGTACTTATTACTTTTATTATTATCAATATAACATGCATTATTACCTATATTATGCAGTTATTATCGCTAGAACTATAATAAATATACTTATTACTCCCGATATTATCAGTATAACATCCATTATTACCCATATAATGCAGTTATTATCGCTAGAACTATAATAAATATACTTAGTACTTTAATTATCATCAATATAACATGCATTATTACCCATATAATGCAGTTATTATCGATAGAACTATAATAAATATACTTATTACTTTTATTATTATCTGTATAACATGCATTATTACCCATATAATGCAGTTATTATCGCTAGAACTGTAATAATTATACTTATTACTTATATTATTATCAATATAACATGCATTATTACCCATATTATGCAGTTATTATCGCTAGAACTATAATAAATATACTTATTACTTATATTATTAGCAATATAACGTGCATTATTACCCATATTATGCAGTTACTATCGCTAGAACTATAATAAATATACGTATTACTTTTATTATCATCAATATAACATGCATTATTACCCATATTATGCAGTTATTATCGATAGAACTGTAATAAATATACTTATTACTTTTATTATTATCAATATAACATGCACTATTAGCCATATTTTACTATTATTATCGCTAGAACTATAATATTTATACTTATTACTCCCAATATTATCAATATAACATGCATTATTACCCACATAATGCAGTTATTATCGCTAGAACTGTAATAATTATACTTATTACTTTTATTATTATCAATATAACATGCACTATTAGCCATATTTTACTATTATTATCGCTAGAACTATAATAATTATACTTATTACTCCCAATATTATCAATATAACGTGCATGATTACCCATATAATGCAGTTATTATCGCTAGAACTGTAATAATTATACTTATTAGTTATATTATTATCAATATAACATGCATTATTAGGCATATTATGCAGTTATAAACGCTAGAACTATAATAAATATACTTATTACTTTTATTATTATCAATATAACATGCATTATTACCTATATTATGCAGTTATTATCGCTAGAACTATAATAAATATACTTATTACTCCCGATATTATTAATATAACATCCATTATTACCCATATAATGCAGTTATTATCGCTAGAACTATAATAAATATACATAGTACTTTAATTATCATCAATATAACATGCATTATTACCCATATAATGCAGTTATTATCGATAGAACTATAATAAATATACTTATTACTTTTATTATTATCTGTATAACATGCATTATTACCCATATAATGCAGTTATTATCGCTAGAACTGTAATAATTATACTTATTACTTATATTATTATCAATATAACATGCATTATTACCCATATTATGCAGTTATTATCGCTAGAACTATAATAAATATACTTATTACTTATATTATTAGCAATATAACGTGCATTATTACCCATATTATGCAGTTACTATCGCTAGAACTATAATAAATATACGTATTACTTTTATTATCATCAATATAACATGCATTATTACCCATATTATGCAGTTATTATCGATAGAACTGTAATAAATATACTTATTACTTTTATTATTATCAATATAACATGCACTATTAGCCATATTTTACTATTATTATCGCTAGAACTATAATATTTATACTTATTACTCCCAATATTATCAATATAACATGCATTATTACCCATATAATGCAGTTATTATCGCTAGAACTGTAATAATTATACTTATTACTTTTATTATTATCAATATAACATGCACTATTAGCCATATTTTACTATTATTATCGCTAGAACTATAATAATTGTACTTATTACTCCCAATATTATCAATATAACGTGCATTATTACCCATATTATGCAGTTATTATCGATAGAACTGTAATAAATATACTTATTACTTATATTATTATCAATATAACATGCATTATTACCCGTATTATGCAGTTACAATCGCTAGAACTATAATAAATATATGTATTACTTATATTATTATCAATATAACATGCATTATTACCCATATTATGCAGTTATTATCGCTAGAACTGTAATAAATATACTTATTACTTTTATTATTATCAATATAAGATGCACTTTTAGCCATATTTTACTATTATTATCGCTAGAACTATAATATTTATACTTATTACTCCCAATATTATCAATATAACATGCATTATTACCCATATAATGCAGTTGTTATCGCTAGAACTGTAATAATTATACTTATTACTTATATTATTATCAATACAACTCGCATTATTAGGCATATTATGCAGTTATAAACGCTAGAACTATAATAAATATACTTATTACTTTTATTATTATCAATATAACATGCATTATTACCTATATTATGCAGTTATTATCGCTAGAACTATAATAAATATACTTATTACTCCCGATATTATCAATATAACATCCATTATTACCCACATAATGCAGTTATTATCGCTAGAACTATAATAAATATACTTAGTACTTTAATTATCATCAATATAACATGCATTATTACCCATATAATGCAGTTATTATCGCTAGAACTGTAATAATTATACTTATTACTTATATTATTATCAATATAACATGCATTATTACCCATATTATGCAGTTATTATCGATAAAACTGTAATAAATATACTTATTACTTTTATTATTATCAATATAACATGCATAATTACCTATATTATGCAGTTATTATCGCTAGAACTATAATAAATATACTTATTACTCCCGATATTGTCAATATAACATCCATTAATACCCATATAATGCAGTTACTATCGCTAGAACTATAATAAATATACGTATTACTTTTATTATCATCAATATAACATGCATTATTACCCATATTATGCAGTTATTATCGATAGAACTGTAATAAATATACTTATTACTTTTATTATTATCAATATAACATGCACTATTAGCCATATTTTACTATTATTATCGCTAGAACTATAATATTTATACTTATTACTCCCAATATTATCAATATAACCTGCATTATTACCCACATAATGCAGTTATTATCGCTAGAACTGTAATAATTATACTTATTACTTTTATTATTATCAATATAACATGCACTATTAGCCATATTTTACTATTATTATCGCTAGAACTATAATAATTATACTTATTACTCCCAATATTATCAATATAACGTGCATGATTACCCATATAATGCAGTTATTATCGCTAGAACTGTAATAATTATACTTATTAGTTATATTATTATCAATATAACATGCATTATTAGGCATATTATGCAGTTATAAACGCTAGAACTATAATAAATATACTTATTACTTTTATTATTATCAATATAACATGCATTATTACCTATATTATGCAGTTATTATCGCTAGAACTATAATAAATATACTTATTACTCCCGATATTATTAATATAACATCCATTATTACCCATATAATGCAGTTATTATCGCTAGAACTATAATAAATATACATAGTACTTTAATTATCATCAATATAACATGCATTATTACCCATATAATGCAGTTATTATCGATAGAACTATAATAAATATACTTATTACTTTTATTATTATCTGTATAACATGCATTATTACCCATATAATGCAGTTATTATCGCTAGAACTGTAATAATTATACTTATTACTTATATTATTATCAATATAACATGCATTATTACCCATATTATGCAGTTATTATCGCTAGAACTATAATAAATATACTTATTACTTATATTATTAGCAATATAACGTGCATTATTACCCATATTATGCAGTTACTATCGCTAGAACTATAATAAATATACGTATTACTTTTATTATCATCAATATAACATGCATTATTACCCATATTATGCAGTTATTATCGATAGAACTGTAATAAATATACTTATTACTTTTATTATTATCAATATAACATGCACTATTAGCCATATTTTACTATTATTATCGCTAGAACTATAATATTTATACTTATTACTCCCAATATTATCAATATAACATGCATTATTACCCATATAATGCAGTTATTATCGCTAGAACTGTAATAATTATACTTATTACTTTTATTATTATCAATATAACATGCACTATTAGCCATATTTTACTATTATTATCGCTAGAACTATAATAATTGTACTTATTACTCCCAATATTATCAATATAACGTGCATTATTACCCATATTATGCAGTTATTATCGATAGAACTGTAATAAATATACTTATTACTTATATTATTATCAATATAACATGCATTATTACCCGTATTATGCAGTTACAATCGCTAGAACTATAATAAATATATGTATTACTTATATTATTATCAATATAACATGCATTATTACCCATATTATGCAGTTATTATCGCTAGAACTGTAATAAATATACTTATTACTTTTATTATTATCAATATAAGATGCACTTTTAGCCATATTTTACTATTATTATCGCTAGAACTATAATATTTATACTTATTACTCCCAATATTATCAATATAACATGCATTATTACCCATATAATGCAGTTGTTATCGCTAGAACTGTAATAATTATACTTATTACTTATATTATTATCAATACAACTCGCATTATTAGGCATATTATGCAGTTATAAACGCTAGAACTATAATAAATATACTTATTACTTTTATTATTATCAATATAACATGCATTATTACCTATATTATGCAGTTATTATCGCTAGAACTATAATAAATATACTTATTACTCCCGATATTATCAATATAACATCCATTATTACCCACATAATGCAGTTATTATCGCTAGAACTATAATAAATATACTTAGTACTTTAATTATCATCAATATAACATGCATTATTACCCATATAATGCAGTTATTATCGCTAGAACTGTAATAATTATACTTATTACTTATATTATTATCAATATAACATGCATTATTACCCATATTATGCAGTTATTATCGATAAAACTGTAATAAATATACTTATTACTTTTATTATTATCAATATAACATGCATAATTACCTATATTATGCAGTTATTATCGCTAGAACTATAATAAATATACTTATTACTCCCGATATTATTAATATAACATCCATTATTACCCATATAATGCAGTTATTATCGCTAGAACTATAATAAATATACTTAGTACTTTAATTATCATCAATATAACATGCATTATTACCCATATAATGCAGTTATTATCGATAGAACTATAATAAATATACTTATTACTTTTATTATTATCTGTATAACATGCATTATTACCCATATAATGCAGTTATTATCGCTAGAACTGTAATAATTATACTTATTACTTATACTATTATCAATATAACATGCATTATTACCCATATTATGCAGTTATTATCGCTAGAACTATAATAAATATACTTATTACTTATATTATTAGCAATATAACGTGCATTATTACCCATATTATGCAGTTACTATCGCTAGAACTATAATAAATATACGTATTACTTTTATTATCATCAATATAACATGCATTATTACCCATATTCTGCAGTTATTATCGATAGAACTGTAATAAATATACTTATTACTTTTATTATTATCAATATAACATGCACTATTAGCCATATTTTACTATTATTATCGCTAGAACTATAATATTTATACTTATTACTCCCAATATTATCAATATAACATGCATTATTACCCATATAATGCAGTTATTATCGCTAGAACTGTAATAATTATACTTATTACTTTTATTATTATCAATATAACATGCACTATTAGCCATATTTTACTATTATTATCGCTAGAACTATAATAATTATACTTATTACTCCCAATATTATCAATATAACGTGCATTATTACCCATATTATGCAGTTATTATCGATAGAACTGTAATAAATATACTTATTACTTATATTATTATCAATATAACATGCATTATTACCCGTATTATGCAGTTACAATCGCTAGAACTATAATAAATATACGTATTACTTATATTATTATCAATATAACATGCATTATTACCCATATTATGCAGTTATTATCGCTAGAACTGTAATAAATATACTTATTACTTTTATTATTATCAATATAAGATGCACTTTTAGCCATATTTTACTATTATTATCGCTAGAACTATAATATTTATACTTATTACTCCCAATATTATCAATATAACATGCATTATTACGCATATAATGCAGTTATTATCGCTAGAACTGTAATAATTATACTTATTACTTATATTATTATCAATATAACATGCATTATTACCCATATTATGCAGTTATTATCGCAAGAACTGTAATAATTATACTTATTACTTATATTATTATCAATATAACATGCACTATTAGCCATATTTTACTATTATTATCGCTAGAACTATAATAATTATACTTATTACTCCCGATATTATCAATATAACATGCATTATTACCCATATAATGCAGTTATTATCGATAGAACTATAATAAATATACTTATTACTTTTATTATTATCTGTATAACATGCATTATTACCCATATAATGCAGTTATTATCGCTAGAACTGTAATAATTATACTTATTACTTATATTATTATCAATATAACATGCATTATTACCCGTATTATGCAGTTACAATCGCTAGAACTATAATAAATATACGTATTACTTATATTATTATCAATATAACATGCATTATTACCCATATTATGCAGTTATTATCGCAAGAACTGTAATAATTATACTTATTACTTATATTATTATCAATATAACATGCACTATTAGCCATATTTTACTATTACTATCGCTAGAACTATAATAATTATACTTATTACTCCCGATATTATCAATATAGCATGCATTATTACGCATATAATGCAGTTATTATCGCTAGAACTGTAATAAATATACTTACTACTTTTATTATCATCAATATAACATGCATTATCACCCATATTATGCAGTTATTATCGATAGGACTATAATAAGTATACCTATTACTTTTACTATTATCAATATAACATGCACTATTAGCCATATTTTACTATTATTATCGCTAGAACTGTAATAATTATACTTATTACTCCCGATATTATCAATATAACATGCATGATTACCCATATAATGCAGTTATTATCGCTTGAACTGTAATAATTATACTTATTACTTATATTATTAGCAATACAACGTGCATTATTACCCATATAATGCAGTTATTATCGCTAGAACTGTAATAATTATACTTATTACTCCCGATATTATCAATATAACATGCATGATTACCCATATAATGCAGTTATTATCGCTAGAACTGTAATAATTATACTTATTACTTATATTATTATCAATATAACATGCATTATTAGGCATATTATGCAGTTATAAACGCTAGAACTATAATAAATATACTTATTACTTTTATTATTATCAATATAACATGCATTATTACCTATATTATGCAGTTATTATCGCTAGAACTATAATAAATATACTTATTACTCCCGATATTATCAGTATAACATCCATTATTACCCATATAATGCAGTTATTATCGCTAGAACTATAATAAATATACTTAGTACTTTAATTATCATCAATATAACATGCATTATTACCCATATAATGCAGTTATTATCGATAGAACTATAATAAATATACTTATTACTTTTATTATTATCTGTATAACATGCATTATTACCCATATAATGCAGTTATTATCGCTAGAACTGTAATAATTATACTTATTACTTATATTATTATCAATATAACATGCATTATTACCCATATTATGCAGTTATTATCGCTAGAACTATAATAAATATACTTATTACTTATATTATTAGCAATATAACGTGCATTATTACCCATATTATGCAGTTACTATCGCTAGAACTATAATAAATATACGTATTACTTTTATTATCATCAATATAACATGCATTATTACCCATATTATGCAGTTATTATCGATAGAACTGTAATAAATATACTTATTACTTTTATTATTATCAATATAACATGCACTATTAGCCATATTTTACTATTATTATCGCTAGAACTATAATATTTATACTTATTACTCCCAATATTATCAATATAACATGCATTATTACCCATATAATGCAGTTATTATCGCTAGAACTGTAATAATTATACTTATTACTTTTATTATTATCAATATAACATGCACTATTAGCCATATTTTACTATTATTATCGCTAGAACTATAATAATTATACTTATTACTCCCAATATTATCAATATAACGTGCATGATTACCCATATAATGCAGTTATTATCGCTAGAACTGTAATAATTATACTTATTAGTTATATTATTATCAATATAACATGCATTATTAGGCATATTATGCAGTTATAAACGCTAGAACTATAATAAATATACTTATTACTTTTATTATTATCAATATAACATGCATTATTACCTATATTATGCAGTTATTATCGCTAGAACTATAATAAATATACTTATTACTCCCGATATTATTAATATAACATCCATTATTACCCATATAATGCAGTTATTATCGCTAGAACTATAATAAATATACTTAGTACTTTAATTATCATCAATATAACATGCATTATTACCCATATAATGCAGTTATTATCGATAGAACTATAATAAATATACTTATTACTTTTATTATTATCTGTATAACATGCATTATTACCCATATAATGCAGTTATTATCGCAAGAACTGTAATAATTATACTTATTACTTATATTATTATCAATATAACATGCACTATTAGCCATATTTTACTATTACTATCGCTAGAACTATAATAATTATACTTATTACTCCCGATATTATCAATATAGCATGCATTATTACGCATATAATGCAGTTATTATCGCTAGAACTGTAATAAATATACTTACTACTTTTATTATCATCAATATAACATGCATTATTACCCATATTATGCAGTTATTATCGATAGGACTATAATAAGTATACCTATTACTTTTACTATTATCAACATAACATGCACTATTAGCCATATTTTACTATTATTATCGCTAGAACTGTAATAATTATACTTATTACTCCCGATATTAACAATATAACATGCATGATTACCCATATAATGCAGTTATTATCGCTTGAACTGTAATAATTATACTTATTACTTATATTATTAGCAATACAACGTGCATTATTACCCATATAATGCAGTTATTATCGCTAGAACTGTAATAATTATACTTATTACTCCCGATATTATCAATATAACATGCATGATTACCCATATAATGCAGTTATTATCGCTAGAACTGTAATAATTATACTTATTACTTATATTATTATCAATATAACATGCATTATTAGGCATATTATGCAGTTATAAACGCTAGAACTATTATAAATGTACTTATTACTTTTATTATTATCAATATAACATGCATTATTACCTATATTATGCAGTTATTATCGCTAGAACTATAATAAATATACTTATTACTCCCGATATTATCAGTATAACATCCATTATTACCCATATAATGCAGTTATTATCGCTAGAACTATAATAAATATACTTAGTACTTTAATTATCATCAATATAACATGCATTATTACCCATATAATGCAGTTATTATCGATAGAACTATAATAAATATACTTATTACTTTTATTATTATCTGTATAACATGCATTATTACCCATATAATGCAGTTATTATCGCTAGAACTGTAATAATTATACTTATTACTTATATTATTATCAATATAACATGCATTATTACCCATATTATGCAGTTATTATCGCTAGAACTATAATAAATATACTTATTACTTATATTATTAGCAATATAACGTGCATTATTACCCATATTATGCAGTTACTATCGCTAGAACTATAATAAATATACGTATTACTTTTATTATCATCAATATAACATGCATTATTACCCATATTATGCAGTTATTATCGATAGAACTGTAATAAATATACTTATTACTTTTATTATTATCAATATAACATGCACTATTAGCCATATTTTACTATTATTATCGCTAGACCTATAATATTTATACTTATTACTCCCAATATTATCAATATAACATGCATTATTACCCACATAATGCAGTTATTATCGCTAGAACTGTAATAATTATACTTATTACTTTTATTATTATCAATATAACATGCACTATTAGCCATATTTTACTATTATTATCGCTAGAACTATAATAATTATACTTATTACTCCCAATATTATCAATATAACGTGCATGATTACCCATATAATGCAGTTATTATCGCTAGAACTGTAATAATTATACTTATTAGTTATATTATTATCAATATAACATGCATTATTAGGCATATTATGCAGTTATAAACGCTAGAACTATAATAAATATACTTATTACTTTTATTATTATCAATATAACATGCATTATTACCTATATTATGCAGTTATTATCGCTAGAACTATAATAAATATACTTATTACTCCCGATATTATTAATATAACATCCATTATTACCCATATAATGCAGTTATTATCGCTAGAACTATAATAAATATACTTAGTACTTCAATTATCATCAATATAACATGCATTATTACCCATATAATGCAGTTATTATCGATAGAACTATAATAAATATACTTATTACTTTTATTATTATCTGTATAACATGCATTATTACCCATATAATGCAGTTATTATCGCTAGAACTGTTATAATTATACTTATTACTTATATTATTATCAATATAACATGCATTATTACCCATATTATGCAGTTATTATCGCTAGAACTATAATAAATATACTTATTACTTATATTATTAGCAATATAACGTGCATTATTACCCATATTATGCAGTTACTATCGCTAGAACTATAATAAATATACGTATTACTTTTATTATCATCAATATAACATGCACTATTAGCCATATTTCACTATTATTATCGCTAGAACTATAATAATTATACTTATTACTACCGATATTATCAATATAGCATGCATTATTACGCATATAATGCGGTTATTATCGCAGGAACTTTAATAAATGTACGTATTACTTTTATTATCATCAATATAACATGCATTATTACCCATATTATGCAGTTATTATCGATAGAACTGTAATAAATATACATATTACTTTTATTATTATCAATATAACATGCACTATTAGCCATATTTTACTATTACTATCGCTAGAACTATAATAATTATACTTATAACTCCCAATATTATCAATGCAACATGCATTATTACCCATATAATGCAGTTATTATCGCTAGAACTGTAATAATTATACTTATTACTTTTATTATTATCAATATAACATGCATTATTACCCATATTATGCAGTTTTTATCGATAGAACTATAATAAATATACTTATTACTTTTATTATTATCAATATAACATGCATTATTACCCATATTATGCAGTTATTATCGCTAGAACTGTAATAATTATACTTATTACTTATATTATTATCAATATAACATGCATTATTACCCATATTATGCAGTTATTATCGATAGAACTGTAATAAATATACTTACTATTTTTATTATCATCAATATAACATGCATTATTACCCATATTATGCAGCTATTATCGATAGAACTATAATAATTATACTTATTACTACCGATATTATCAATATAGCATGCATTATTACGCATATAGTGCAGTTATTATCGCTAGAACTGTAAGAAATATACTTACTACTTTTATTATCATCAATATAACATGCATTATTACCCATATTATGCAGTTATTATCGATAGAACTATAATACATATACTTATTACTTATATTATTAGCAATATAACGTGCATTATTACCCATATTATGCAGTTATTATCGATAGAACTGTAATAAATATACTTATTACTTTTATTATTATCAATATAACATGCATTATTACCCATATTATGCAGTTATTGTCGATAGAAATGTAATAAATATACTTATTACTTTTATTATTATTAATATAACATGCACTATTAGCCATATTTTAGTATTATTATCGCTAGAACTCTAATAATTATACTTATTACTCCCGATATTATCAATATAACATGCATTATTACGCATATAATGCAGTTATTATCGCTAGAACTGTAATAATTATACTTATTACTTATATTATTATCAATATAACATGCATTATTACCCATATTATGCAGTTATTATCGATAAAACTGTAATAAATATACTTATTACTTTTATTATTATCAATATAACATGCACTATTAGCAATATTTTAGTATTATTATCGCTAGAGCTATAATAATTATACTTATTACTCCCGATATTATCAATGTAACATGCATTATTACCCATATAATGCAGTTATTATCGATAGAACTATAATAAATATACTTATTACTTTTATTATTATCTGTATAACATGCATTATTACCCATATAATGCAGTTATTATCGCTAGAAATGTAATAATTATACTTATTACTTATATTATTATCAATATAACATGCATTATTACCCATATAATGCAGTTATTATCGATAGAAATGTAATAAATATACTTATTACTTTTATTATTATTAATATAACATGCACTATTAGCCATATTTTAGTATTATTATCGCTAGAGCTATAATAATTATACTTATTACTCCTGATATTATCAATGTAACATGCATTATTACCCATATAATGCAGTTATTATAGCTAGAACTGTAATAATTATACTTATTACTTATATTATTAGCAATATAACGTGCATTATTACCCATATAATGCAGTTATTATCGCTTGAACTGTAATAATTATACTTATTACTTATATTATTATCAATATAACATGCATTATTACCCATATTATGCAGTTATTATCGCTAGAACTATAATAAATATACGTATTACTTTTGTTATCATCAATATAACATGCATTATTACCCATATTATGCAGTTATTATCCATAGAAATGTAATAAATATACTTATTACTTTTATTATTATCAATATAACATGCACTATTAGCCATATTTTCCTATTATTATCGCTAGAACTATAATAATTATACTTATTACTCCCAATATTATCAATATAACATGCATTATTACCTATATTATGCAGTTATTATCGCTAGAACTATAATAAATATACTTATTACTCCCGACATTATCAATATAACATCCATTATTACCCATATAATGCAGTTATTATCGCTAGAACTATAATAATTATACTTATTACTCCCAATATTATCATTATAACATGCATTATTACCAATATTAAGCAGTTATTATCGCTAGAACTATAATAAATATACTTATTACTCCCGACATTATCAATATAACATCCATTATTACCCATATAATGCAGTTATTATCGCTAGAACTGTAATAAGTATACTTATTACTTATATTATTATCAATATAACATGCATTATTACCCATATTATGCAGTTATCATCGCTAGAACTATAATAAATATACGTATTACTTTTGTTATCATCAATATAACATGCATTATTACCCATATTATGCAGTTATTATCCATAGAACTGTAATAAATATACTTATTACTTTTCTTGTTATCAATATAACATGCACTATTAGCCATATTTTACTATTATTATCGCTAAAACTATAATAATTATACTTATTACTCCCAATATTATCAATATAACGTGTATTATTACCCATATTATGCAGTTACTATCGATAGAACTATAATAAATATACTTATTACTTATATTATTATCAATATAACATGCATTATTACCCATATTATGCAGTTACAATCGCTAGAACTATAATAAATTTACGTATTACTTATGTTATTATCAATATAACATGCATTATTACCCATATTATGCAGTTATTATCGCAAGAACTGTAATAATTATACTTATTACTTATATTATTAGCAATATAACGTGCATTATTACCCATATAATGCAGTTATTATCGCTAGAACTGTAATAATTATACTTATTACTTATATTATTATCAATATAACATGCATTATTACCCATATTATGCAGTTATTATCGATAAAACTGTAATAAATATACTTATTACTTTTATTATTATCAATATAACATGCACTATTAGCCATATTTTACTATTATTATCGCTAGAACTATAATAATTATACTTATTACTTCCAATATTATCAATATAACATGCATTATTACCCACGTAATGCAGTTAAAATTGCTAGAACTATAATAAATATACTTACTACTTTTATTATCATCAATATAACATGCATTATTACCGATATTATGCAGTTATTATCGCTAGAACTATAATAAATATACTTATTACTCCCGACATTATCAATATAACATCCATTATTACCCATATAATGCAGTTATTATCGCTAGAACTATAATAATTATACTTATTACTCCCAATATTATCATTATAACATGCATTATTACCAATATTAAGCAGTTATTATCGCTAGAACTATAATAGATATACTTATTACTCCCGACATTATCAATATAACAGCCCTTATTACCCATATAATGCAGTTATTATCGCTAGAACTGTAATAAGTATACTTATTACTTATATTATTATCAATATAACATGCATTATTACCCATATTATGCAGTTATCATCGCTAGAACTATAATAAATATACGTATTACTTTTGTTATCATCAATATAACATGCATTATTACCCATATTATGCAGTTATTATCCATAGAACTGTAATAAATATACTTATTACTTTTCTTATTATCAATATAACATGCACTATTAGCCATATTTTACTATTATTATCGCTAAAACTATAATAATTATACTTATTACTCCCAATATTATCAATATAACGTGTATTATTACCCATATTATGCAGTTATTATCGATAGAACTATAATAAATATACTTATTACTTATATTATTATCAATATAACATGCATTATTACCCATATTATGCAGTTACAATCGCTAGAACTATAATAAATATACGTATTACTTATATTATTATCAATATAACATGCATTATTACCCATATTATGCAGTTATTATCGCAAGAACTGTAATAATTATACTTATTACTTATATTATTAGCAATATAACGTGCATTATTACCCATATAATGCAGTTATTATCGCTAGAACTGTAATAATTATACTTATTACTTATATTATTATCAATATAACATGCATTATTACCCATATTATGCAGGTATTATCGCTAGAACTATAATAATTATACTTATTACTTCCAATGTTATCAATATAACATGCATTATTACCCACGTAATGCAGTTAAAATTGCTAGAACTATAATAAATATACTTACTACTTTTATTATCATCAATATAACATGCATTATTACCGATATTATGCAGTTATTATCGCTAGAACTATAATAAATATACTTATTACTCCCGACATTATCAATATAACATCCATTATTACCCATATAATGCAGTTATTATCGCTAGAACTATAATAATTATACTTATTACTCCCAATATTATCATTATAACATGCATTATTACCAATATTAAGCAGTTATTATCGCTAGAACTATAATAAATATACTTATTACTCCCGACATTATCAATATAACAGCCCTTATTACCCATATAATGCAGTTATTATCGCTAGAACTGTAATAAGTATACTTATTACTTATATTATTATCAATATAACATGCATTATTACCCATATTATGCAGTTATTATCGATAAAACTGTAATAAATATACTTATTACTTATATTATTAGCAATATAACGTGCATTATTACCCATATTATGCAGTTACTATCGCTAGAACTATAATAAATATACGTATTACTTTTATTATCATCAATATAACATGCATTATTACCCATATTATGCAGTTATTATCGATAGAACTGTAATAAATATACTTATTACTTTTATTATTATCAATATAACATGCACTATTAGCCATATTTTACTATTATTATCGCTAGAACTATAATATTTATACTTATTACTCCCAATATTATCAATATAACATGCATTATTACCCATATAATGCAGTTATTATCGCTAGAACTGTAATAATTATACTTATTACTTTTATTATTATCAATATAACATGCACTATTAGCCATATTTTACTATTATTATCGCTAGAACTATAATAATTATACTTATTACTCCCAATATTATCAATATAACGTGCATGATTACCCATATAATGCAGTTATTATCGCTAGAACTGTAATAATTATACTTATTAGTTATATTATTATCAATATAACATGCATTATTAGGCATATTATGCAGTTATAAACGCTAGAACTATAATAAATATACTTATTACTTTTATTATTATCAATATAACATGCATTATTACCTATATTATGCAGTTATTATCGCTAGAACTATAATAAATATACTTATTACTCCCGATATTATTAATATAACATCCATTATTACCCATATAATGCAGTTATTATCGCTAGAACTATAATAAATATACTTAGTACTTTAATTATCATCAATATAACATGCATTATTACCCATATAATGCAGTTATTATCGATAGAACTATAATAAATATACTTATTACTTTTATTATTATCTGTATAACATGCATTATTACCCATATAATGCAGTTATTATCGCAAGAACTGTAATAATTATACTTATTACTTATATTATTATCAATATAACATGCACTATTAGCCATATTTTACTATTACTATCGCTAGAACTATAATAATTATACTTATTACTCCCGATATTATCAATATAGCATGCATTATTACGCATATAATGCAGTTATTATCGCTAGAACTGTAATAAATATACTTACTACTTTTATTATCATCAATATAACATGCATTATTACCCATATTATGCAGTTATTATCGATAGGACTATAATAAGTATACCTATTACTTTTACTATTATCAACATAACATGCACTATTAGCCATATTTTACTATTATTATCGCTAGAACTGTAATAATTATACTTATTACTCCCGATATTAACAATATAACATGCATGATTACCCATATAATGCAGTTATTATCGCTTGAACTGTAATAATTATACTTATTACTTATATTATTAGCAATACAACGTGCATTATTACCCATATAATGCAGTTATTATCGCTAGAACTGTAATAATTATACTTATTACTCCCGATATTATCAATATAACATGCATGATTACCCATATAATGCAGTTATTATCGCTAGAACTGTAATAATTATACTTATTACTTATATTATTATCAATATAACATGCATTATTAGGCATATTATGCAGTTATAAACGCTAGAACTATTATAAATGTACTTATTACTTTTATTATTATCAATATAACATGCATTATTACCTATATTATGCAGTTATTATCGCTAGAACTATAATAAATATACTTATTACTCCCGATATTATCAGTATAACATCCATTATTACCCATATAATGCAGTTATTATCGCTAGAACTATAATAAATATACTTAGTACTTTAATTATCATCAATATAACATGCATTATTACCCATATAATGCAGTTATTATCGATAGAACTATAATAAATATACTTATTACTTTTATTATTATCTGTATAACATGCATTATTACCCATATAATGCAGTTATTATCGCTAGAACTGTAATAATTATACTTATTACTTATATTATTATCAATATAACATGCATTATTACCCATATTATGCAGTTATTATCGCTAGAACTATAATAAATATACTTATTACTTATATTATTAGCAATATAACGTGCATTATTACCCATATTATGCAGTTACTATCGCTAGAACTATAATAAATATACGTATTACTTTTATTATCATCAATATAACATGCATTATTACCCATATTATGCAGTTATTATCGATAGAACTGTAATAAATATACTTATTACTTTTATTATTATCAATATAACATGCACTATTAGCCATATTTTACTATTATTATCGCTAGAACTATAATATTTATACTTATTACTCCCAATATTATCAATATAACATGCATTATTACCCACATAATGCAGTTATTATCGCTAGAACTGTAATAATTATACTTATTACTTTTATTATTATCAATATAACATGCACTATTAGCCATATTTTACTATTATTATCGCTAGAACTATAATAATTATACTTATTACTCCCAATATTATCAATATAACGTGCATGATTACCCATATAATGCAGTTATTATCGCTAGAACTGTAATAATTATACTTATTAGTTATATTATTATCAATATAACATGCATTATTAGGCATATTATGCAGTTATAAACGCTAGAACTATAATAAATATACTTATTACTTTTATTATTATCAATATAACATGCATTATTACCTATATTATGCAGTTATTATCGCTAGAACTGTAATAAATATACTTATTACTTTTATTATTATCAATATAAGATGCACTTTTAGCCATATTTTACTATTATTATCGCTAGAACTATAATATTTATACTTATTACTCCCAATATTATCAATATAACATGCATTATTACCCATATAATGCAGTTATTATCGCTAGAACTGTAATAATTATACTTATTACTTATATTATTATCAATACAACATGCATTATTAGGCATATTATGCAGTTATAAACGCTAGAACTATAATAAATATACTTATTACTTTTATTATTATCAATATAACATGCATTATTACCTATATTATGCAGTTATTATCGCTAGAACTATAATAAATATACTTATTACTCCCGATATTATCAATATAACATCCATTATTACCCATATAATGCAGTTATTATCGCTAGAACTATAATAAATATACTTAGTACTTTAATTATCATCAATATAACATGCATTATTACCCATATAATGCAGTTATTATCGCTAGAACTGTAATAATTATACTTATTACTTATATTATTATCAATATAACATGCATTATTACCCATATTATGCAGTTATTATCGATAAAACTGTAATAAATATACTTATTACTTTTATTATTATCAATATAACATGCATTATTACCTATATTATGCAGTTATTATCGCTAGAACTATAATAAATATACTTAGTACTTTAATTATCATCAATATAACATGCATTATTACCCATATAATGCAGTTATTATCGATAGAACTATAATAAATATACTTATTACTTTTATTATTATCTGTATAACATGCATTATTACCCATATAATGCAGTTATTATCGCTAGAACTGTAATAATTATACTTATTACTTATATTATTATCAATATAACATGCATTATTACCCATATTATGCAGTTATTATCGCTAGAACTATAATAAATATACTTATTACTTATATTATTAGCAATATAACGTGCATTATTACCCATATTATGCAGTTACTATCGCTAGAACTATAATAAATATACGTATTACTTTTATTATCATCAATATAACATGCATTATTACCCATATTATGCAGTTATTATCGATAGAACTGTACTAAATATACTTATTACTTTTATTATTATCAATATAACATGCACTATTAGCCATATTTTACTATTATTATCGCTAGAACTATAATATTTATACTTATTACTCCCAATATTATCAATATAACATGCATTATTACCCATATAATGCAGTTATTATCGCTAGAACTGTAATAATTATACTTATTACTTTTATTATTATCAATATAACATGCACTATTAGCCATATTTTACTATTATTATCGCTAGAACTATAATAATTATACTTATTACTCCCAATATTATCAATATAACGTGCATTATTACCCATATTATGCAGTTATTATCGATAGAACTGTAATAAATATACTTATTACTTATATTATTATCAATATAACATGCATTATTACCCGTATTATGCAGTTACAATCGCTAGAACTATAATAAATATACGTATTACTTATATTATTATCAATATAACATGCATTATTACCCATATTATGCAGTTATTATCGCTAGAACTGTAATAAATATACTTATTACTCTTATTATTATCAATATAAGATGCACTTTTAGCCATATTTTACTATTATTATCGCTAGAACTATAATATTTATACTTATTACTCCCAATATTATCAATATAACATGCATTATTACCCATATAATGCAGTTATTATCGCTAGAACTGTAATAATTATACTTATTACTTATATTATTATCAATATAACATGCATTATTACCCATATTATGCAGTTATTATCGCAAGAACTGTAATAATTATACTTATTACTTATATTATTATCAATATAACATGCACTATTAGCCATATTTTACTATTATTATCGCTAGAACTATAATAATTATACTTATTACTCCCGATATTATCAATATAACATGCATTATTACCCATATAATGCAGTTATTATCGATAGAACTATAATAAATATACTTATTACTTTTATTATTATCTGTATAACATGCATTATTACCCATATAATGCAGTTATTATCGCTAGAACTGTAATAATTATACTTATTACTTATATTATTATCAATATAACATGCATTATTACCCATATAATGCAGTTATTATCGCTAGAACTGTAATAATTATACTTATTACTTATATTGTTATCAATATAACATGCATTATTACCCATATTATGCAGTTATTATCGCTAGAACTATAATAAATATACTTAGTACTTTTATTATCATTAATATAACATGCACTATTACCCATATTATGCAGTTATTATCGATAGAACTGTAATAAATATACTTTTTACTTTTATTATTATCAATATAACATGCACTATTAGCCATATTTTACTATTATTATCGCTAGAGCTATAATAATTATACTTATTACACCCAATATTATCAATATAACATGCATTTTTACCTATATAATGCAGTTATTATCGCTAGAACTATAATAAATATACTTAGTACTTTTATTATCATCAATGTAACATGCATTATTACCCATATTATGCAGTTATTATCGCTAAAACTGTAATAATTATACTTATTACTTATATTATTAGCAATATAACGTGCATTATTACCCATATTATGCAGTTATTATCGCTAGAACTGTAATAATTATACTTATTACTTATATTATTATTAATATAACATGCATTATTACCCATATAATGCAGTTATTATCGACAGAAGTATAATAAATATACTTATTACTTTTATTATTATCAATATAACAGGCACTCTTAGCCATATTTTACTAGTATTATCGCTAAAACTGTAATAATTATACTTATTACTCCCGATATTATCAATATAACATCAATTATTACCCATATTATGCAGTTATTATCGCTAGAACTATAATAAATATACTTATTACTCCCGATATTATCAATATAACATCCATTATTACCCATATAATGCAGTTATTATCGCTAGAACTATAATAAATATACTTGGTACTTTAATTATCATCAATATAACATGCATTATTACCCATATAATGCAGTTATTATCGATAGAACTATAATAAATATACTTATTACTTTTATTATTATCTGTATAACATGCATTATTACCCATATAATGCAGTTATTATCGCTAGAACTGTAATAATTATACTTATTACTTATATTATTATCAATATAACATGCATTATTACCCATATTATGCAGTTATTATCGCTAGAACTATAATAAATATACTTATTACTTATATTATTAGCAATATAACGTGCATTATTACCCATATTATGCAGTTACTATCGCTAGAACTATAATAAATATACGTATTACTTTTATTATCATCAATATAACATGCATTATTACCCATATTATGCAGTTATTATCGATAGAACTGTAATAAATATACTTATTACTTTTATTATTATCAATATAACATGCACTATTAGCCATATTTTACTATTATTATCGCTAGAACTATAATATTTATACTTATTACTCCCAATATTATCAATATAACATGCATTATTACCCATATAATGCAGCTATTATCGCTAGAACTGTAATAATTATACTTATTACTTATATTATTATCAATACAACATGCATTATTAGGCATATTATGCAGTTATAAACGCTAGAACTATAATAAATATACTTATTACTTTTATTATTATCAATATAACATGCATTATTACCTATATTATGCAGTTATTATCGCTAGAACTATAATAAATATACGTATTACTTTTGTTATCATCAATATAACATGCATTATTACCCATATTATGCAGTTATTATCCATAGAACTGTAATAAATATACTTATTACTTTTATTATTATCAATATAACATGCACTATTAGCCATATTTTACTATTATTATCGCTAGAACTATAATAATTATACTTATTACTCCCAATATTATCAATATAACGTGCATTATTTCCCATATTATGCAGTTATTATCGATAGAACTGTAATAAATATACTTATTACTTATATTATTATCAATATAACATGCATTATTACCCGTATTATGCAGTTACAATCGCTAGAACTATAATAAATATACGTATTACTTATATTATTATCAATATAACATGCATTATTACCCATATTATGCAGTTATTATCGCAAGAACTGTAATAATTATACTTATTACTTATATTATTATCAATATAACATGCACTATTAGCCATATTTTACTATTATTATCGCTAGAACTATAATAATTATACTTATTACTCCCGATATTATCAATATAGCATTCATTATTACGCATATAATGCAGTTATTATCGCTAGAACTGTAATAAATATACTTACTACTTTTATTATCATCAATATAACATGCATTATTACCCATATTATGCAGTTATTATCGATAGGACTATAATAAGTATACCTATTACTTTTACTATTATCAATATAACATGCACTATTAGCCATATTTTACTATTATTATCGCTAGAACTGTAATAATTATACTTATTACTCCCGATATTATCAATATAACATGCATAATTACCCATATTATGCAGTTATTATCGCTAGAACTGTAATAATTATACTTATTACTTATATTATTACTAATATAACATGCATTATTACCCATATAATGCAGTTATTATCGACAGAAGTATAATAAATATACTTATTACTTTTATTATTATCAATATAACAGGCACTCTTAGCCATATTTTACTAGTATTATCGCTAAAACTGTAATAATTATACTTATTACTCCCGATATTATCAATATAACATCAATTATTACCCATATTATGCAGTTATTATCGCTAGAACTATAATAAATATACTTATTACTCCCGATATTATCAATATAACATCCATTATTACCCATATAATGCAGTTATTATCGCTAGAACTATAATAAATATACTTAGTACTTTAATTATCATCAATATAACATGCATTATTACCCATATAATGCAGTTATTATCGATAGAACTATAATAAATATACTTATTACTTTTATTATTATCTGTATAACATGCATTATTACCCATATAATGCAGTTATTATCGCTAGAACTGTAATAATTGTACTTATTACTTATATTATTAGCAATATAACGTGCATTATTACCCATATAATGCAGTTATTATCGCCAGAACTGTAATAATTATACTTATTACTTATATTATTATCAATATAACATGCATTATTACCCATATTATGCAGTTATTATCGCTAGAACTGTAATAAATATACTTATTACTTTTATTATTATCAATATAAGATGCACTTTTAGCCATATTTTACTATTATTATCGCTAGAACTATAATATTTATACTTATTACTCCCAATATTATCAATATAACATGCATTATTACCCATATAATGCAGTTATTATCGCTAGAACTGTAATAATTATACTTATTACTTATATTATTATCAATACAACATGCATTATTAGGCATATTATGCAGTTATAAACGCTAGAACTATAATAAATATACTTATTACTTTTATTATTATCAATATAACATGCATTATTACCTATATTATGCAGTTATTATCGCTAGAACTATAATAAATATACTTATTACTCCCGATATTATCAATATAACATCCATTATTACCCATATAATGCAGTTATTATCGCTAGAGCTATAATAAATATACTTAGTACTTTAATTATCATCAATATAACATGCATTATTACCCATATAATGCAGTTATTATCGCTAGAACTGTAATAATTATACTTATTACTTATATTATTATCAATATAACATGCATTATTACCCATATAATGCAGTTATTATCGCTAGAACTGTAATAATTATACTTATTACTTTTATTATTATCAATATAACATGCACTATTAGCCATATTTTACTATTATTATCGCTAGAACTATAATAATTATACTTATTACTCCCAATATTATCAATATAACGTGCATTATTACCCATATTATGCAGTTATTATCGATAGAACTGTAATAAATATACTTATTACTTATATTATTATCAATATAACATGCATTATTACCCGTATTATGCAGTTACAATCGCTAGAACTATAATAAATATACGTATTACTTATATTATTATCAATATAACATGCATTATTACCCATATTATGCAGTTATTATCGCTAGAACTGTAATAAATATACTTATTACTCTTATTATTATCAATATAAGATGCACTTTTAGCCATATTTTACTATTATTATCGCTAGAACTATAATATTTATACTTATTACTCCCAATATTATCAATATAACATGCATTATTACCCATATAATGCAGTTATTATCGCTAGAACTGTAATAATTATACTTATTACTTATATTATTATCAATATAACATGCATTATTACCCATATTATGCAGTTATTATCGCAAGAACTGTAATAATTATACTTATTACTTATATTATTATCAATATAACATGCACTATTAGCCATATTTTACTATTATTATCGCTAGAACTATAATAATTATACTTATTACTCCCGATATTATCAATATAACATGCATTATTACCCATATAATGCAGTTATTATCGATAGAACTATAATAAATATACTTATTACTTTTATTATTATCTGTATAACATGCATTATTACCCATATAATGCAGTTATTATCGCTAGAACTGTAATAATTATACTTATTACTTATATTATTATCAATATAACATGCATTATTACCCATATAATGCAGTTATTATCGCTAGAACTGTAATAATTATACTTATTACTTATATTGTTATCAATATAACATGCATTATTACCCATATTATGCAGTTATTATCGCTAGAACTATAATAAATATACTTAGTACTTTTATTATCATTAATATAACATGCACTATTACCCATATTATGCAGTTATTATCGATAGAACTGTAATAAATATACTTTTTACTTTTATTATTATCAATATAACATGCACTATTAGCCATATTTTACTATTATTATCGCTAGAGCTATAATAATTATACTTATTACACCCAATATTATCAATATAACATGCATTTTTACCTATATAATGCAGTTATTATCGCTAGAACTATAATAAATATACTTAGTACTTTTATTATCATCAATGTAACATGCATTATTACCCATATTATGCAGTTATTATCGCTAAAACTGTAATAATTATACTTATTACTTATATTATTAGCAATATAACGTGCATTATTACCCATATTATGCAGTTATTATCGCTAGAACTGTAATAATTATACTTATTACTTATATTATTATTAATATAACATGCATTATTACCCATATAATGCAGTTATTATCGACAGAAGTATAATAAATATACTTATTACTTTTATTATTATCAATATAACAGGCACTCTTAGCCATATTTTACTAGTATTATCGCTAAAACTGTAATAATTATACTTATTACTCCCGATATTATCAATATAACATCAATTATTACCCATATTATGCAGTTATTATCGCTAGAACTATAATAAATATACTTATTACTCCCGATATTATCAATATAACATCCATTATTACCCATATAATGCAGTTATTATCGCTAGAACTATAATAAATATACTTAGTACTTTAATTATCATCAATATAACATGCATTATTACCCATATAATGCAGTTATTATCGATAGAACTATAATAAATATACTTATTACTTTTATTATTATCTGTATAACATGCATTATTACCCATATAATGCAGTTATTATCGCTAGAACTGTAATAATTATACTTATTACTTATATTATTATCAATATAACATGCATTATTACCCATATTATGCAGTTATTATCGCTAGAACTATAATAAATATACTTATTACTTATATTATTAGCAATATAACGTGCATTATTACCCATATTATGCAGTTACTATCGCTAGAACTATAATAAATATACGTATTACTTTTATTATCATCAATATAACATGCATTATTACCCATATTATGCAGTTATTATCGATAGAACTGTAATAAATATACTTATTACTTTTATTATTATCAATATAACATGCACTATTAGCCATATTTTACTATTATTATCGCTAGAACTATAATATTTATACTTATTACTCCCAATATTATCAATATAACATGCATTATTACCCATATAATGCAGCTATTATCGCTAGAACTGTAATAATTATACTTATTACTTATATTATTATCAATACAACATGCATTATTAGGCATATTATGCAGTTATAAACGCTAGAACTATAATAAATATACTTATTACTTTTATTATTATCAATATAACATGCATTATTACCTATATTATGCAGTTATTATCGCTAGAACTATAATAAATATACGTATTACTTTTGTTATCATCAATATAACATGCATTATTACCCATATTATGCAGTTATTATCCATAGAACTGTAATAAATATACTTATTACTTTTATTATTATCAATATAACATGCACTATTAGCCATATTTTACTATTATTATCGCTAGAACTATAATAATTATACTTATTACTCCCAATATTATCAATATAACGTGCATTATTTCCCATATTATGCAGTTATTATCGATAGAACTGTAATAAATATACTTATTACTTATATTATTATCAATATAACATGCATTATTACCCGTATTATGCAGTTACAATCGCTAGAACTATAATAAATATACGTATTACTTATATTATTATCAATATAACATGCATTATTACCCATATTATGCAGTTATTATCGCAAGAACTGTAATAATTATACTTATTACTTATATTATTATCAATATAACATGCACTATTAGCCATATTTTACTATTATTATCGCTAGAACTATAATAATTATACTTATTACTCCCGATATTATCAATATAGCATTCATTATTACGCATATAATGCAGTTATTATCGCTAGAACTGTAATAAATATACTTACTACTTTTATTATCATCAATATAACATGCATTATTACCCATATTATGCAGTTATTATCGATAGGACTATAATAAGTATACCTATTACTTTTACTATTATCAATATAACATGCACTATTAGCCATATTTTACTATTATTATCGCTAGAACTGTAATAATTATACTTATTACTCCCGATATTATCAATATAACATGCATAATTACCCATATTATGCAGTTATTATCGCTAGAACTGTAATAATTATACTTATTACTTATATTATTACTAATATAACATGCATTATTACCCATATAATGCAGTTATTATCGACAGAAGTATAATAAATATACTTATTACTTTTATTATTATCAATATAACAGGCACTCTTAGCCATATTTTACTAGTATTATCGCTAAAACTGTAATAATTATACTTATTACTCCCGATATTATCAATATAACATCAATTATTACCCATATTATGCAGTTATTATCGCTAGAACTATAATAAATATACTTATTACTCCCGATATTATCAATATAACATCCATTATTACCCATATAATGCAGTTATTATCGCTAGAACTATAATAAATATACTTAGTACTTTAATTATCATCAATATAACATGCATTATTACCCATATAATGCAGTTATTATCGATAGAACTATAATAAATATACTTATTACTTTTATTATTATCTGTATAACATGCATTATTACCCATATAATGCAGTTATTATCGCTAGAACTGTAATAATTGTACTTATTACTTATATTATTAGCAATATAACGTGCATTATTACCCATATAATGCAGTTATTATCGCCAGAACTGTAATAATTATACTTATTACTTATATTATTATCAATATAACATGCATTATTACCCATATTATGCAGTTATTATCGCTAGAACTGTAATAAATATACTTATTACTTTTATTATTATCAATATAAGATGCACTTTTAGCCATATTTTACTATTATTATCGCTAGAACTATAATATTTATACTTATTACTCCCAATATTATCAATATAACATGCATTATTACCCATATAATGCAGTTATTATCGCTAGAACTGTAATAATTATACTTATTACTTATATTATTATCAATACAACATGCATTATTAGGCATATTATGCAGTTATAAACGCTAGAACTATAATAAATATACTTATTACTTTTATTATTATCAATATAACATGCATTATTACCTATATTATGCAGTTATTATCGCTAGAACTATAATAAATATACTTATTACTCCCGATATTATCAATATAACATCCATTATTACCCATATAATGCAGTTATTATCGCTAGAGCTATAATAAATATACTTAGTACTTTAATTATCATCAATATAACATGCATTATTACCCATATAATGCAGTTATTATCGCTAGAACTGTAATAATTATACTTATTACTTATATTATTATCAATATAACATGCATTATTACCCATATTATGCAGTTATTATCGATAAAACTGTAATAAATATACTTATTACTTTTATTATTATCAATATAACATGCACTATTAGCCATATTTTAGTATTATTATCGCTAGAGCTATAATAATTATACTTATTACTCCCGATATTATCAATGTAACATGCATTATTACCCATATAATGCAGTTATTATCGCTAGAACTGTAATAATTATACTTATTACTTATATTATTAGCAATATAATGTGCATTATTACCCATATAATGCAGTTATTATCGCTAGAACTGTAATAATTATACTTATTACTTATATTATTATCAATATAACATGCATTATTACCCATATTATGCAGTTATTATCGCTAGAACTATAATAAATATACGTATTACTTTTGTTATCATCAATATAACATGCATTATTACCCATATTATGCAGTTATTATCCATAGAACTGTAATAAATATACTTATTACTTTTATTATTATCAATATAACATGCACTATTAGCCATATTTTACTATTATTATCGCTAGAACTATAATAATTATACTTATTACTCCCAATATTATCAATATAACGTGCATTATTACCCATATTATGCAGTTATTATCGATAGAACTGTAATAAATATACTTATTACTTATATTATTATCAATATAACATGCATTATTACCCGTATTATGCAGTTACAATCGCTAGAACTATAATAAATATACGTATTACTTATATTATTATCAATATAACATGCATTATTACCCATATTATGCAGTTATTATCGCAAGAACTGTAATAATTATACTTATTACTTATATTATTATCAATATAACATGCACTATTAGCCATATTTTACTATTATTATCGCTAGAACTATAATAATTATACTTATTACTCCCGATATTATCAATATAGCATGCATTATTACGCATATAATGCAGTTATTATCGCTAGAACTGTAATAAATATACTTACTACTTTTATTATCATCAATATAACATGCATTATTACCCATATTATGCAGTTATTATCGATAGGACTATAATAAGTATACCTATTACTTTTACTATTATCAATATAACATGCACTATTAGCCATATTTTACTATTATTATCGCTAGAACTGTAATAATTATACTTATTACTCCCGATATTATCAATACAACATGCATGATTACCCATATAATGCAGTTATTATCGCTTGAACTGTAATAATTATACTTATTACTTATATTATTATCAATATAACATGCATTATTAGGCATATTATGCAGTTATAAACGCTAGAACTATAATAAATATACTTATTACTTTTATTATTATCAATATAACATGCATTATTACCTATATTATGCAGTTATTATCGCTAGAACTATAATAAATATACTTATTACTCCCGATATTATCAATATAACATCCATTATTACCCATATAATGCAGTTATTATCGCTAGAACTATAATAAATATACTTAGTACTTTAATTATCATCAATATAACATGCATTATTACCCATATAATGCAGTTATTATCGATAGAACTATAATATATATACTTATTACTTTTATTATTATCTGTATAACATGCATTATTACCCATATAATGCAGTTATTATCGCTAGAACTGTAATAATTATACTTATTACTTATATTATTATCAATATAACATGCATTATTACCCATATTATGCAGTTATTATCGCTAGAACTATAATAAATATACTTATTACTTATATTATTAGCAATATAACGTGCATTATTACCCATATTATGCAGTTACTATCGCTAGAACTATAATAAATATACGTATTACTTTTATTATCATCAATATAACATGCATTATTACCCATATTATGCAGTTATTATCGATAGAACTGTAATAAATATACTTATTACTTTTATTATTATCAATATAACATGCATTATTACCCATATAATGCAGTTATTATCGCTAGAACTGTAATAATTATACTTATTACTTTTATTATTATCAATATAACATGCACTATTAGCCATATTTTACTATTATTATCGCTAGAACTATAATAATTATACTTATTACTCCCAATATTATCAATATAACGTGCATGATTACCCATATAATGCAGTTATTATCGCTAGAACTGTAATAATTATACTTATTACTTATATTATTATCAATATAACATGCATTATTAGGCATATTATGCAGTTATAAACGCTAGAACTATAATAATTATACTTATTACTTATATTATTATCAATATAACATGCATGATTACCCATATAATGCAGTTATTATCGCTAGAACTGTAATAAATATACTTATTACTTTTATTATTATCAATATAAGATGCACTTTTAGCCATATTTTACTATTATTATCGCTAGAACTATAATATTTGTACTTATTACTCCCAATATTATCAATATAACATGCATTATTACCCATATAATGCAGTTATTATCGCTAGAACTGTAATAATTATACTTATTACTTATATTATTATCAATACAACATGCATTATTAGGCATATTATGCAGTTATAAACGCTAGAACTATAATAAATATACTTATTACTTTTATTATTATCAATATAACATGCATTATTACCTATATTATGCAGTTATTATCGCTAGAACTATAATAAATATACTTATTACTCCCGATATTATCAATATAACATCCATTATTACCCATATAATGCAGTTATTATCGCTAGAACTATAATAAATATACTTAGTACTTTAATTATCATCAATATAACATGCATTATTACCCATATAATGCAGTTATTATCGCTAGAACTGTAATAATTATACTTATTACTTATATTATTATCAATATAACATGCATTATTACCCATATTATGCAGTTATTATCGATAAAACTGTAATAAATATACTTATTACTTTTATTATTATCAATATAACATGCATTATTACCTATATTATGCAGTTATTATCGCTAGAACTATAATAAATATACTTAGTACTTTAATTATCATCAATATAACATGCATTATTACCCATATAATGCAGTTATTATCGATAGAACTATAATAAATATACTTATTACTTTTATTATTATCTGTATAACATGCATTATTACCCATATAATGCAGTTATTATCGCTAGAACTGTAATAATTATACTTATTACTTATATTATTATCAATATAACATGCATTATTACCCATATTATGCAGTTATTATCGCTAGAACTATAATAAATATACTTATTACTTATATTATTAGCAATATAACGTGCATTATTACCCATATTATGCAGTTACTATCGCTAGAACTATAATAAATATACGTATTACTTTTATTATCATCAATATAACATGCATTATTACCCATATTATGCAGTTATTATCGATAGAACTGTAATAAATATACTTATTACTTTTATTATTATCAATATAACATGCACTATTAGCCATATTTTACTATTATTATCGCTAGAACTATAATATTTATACTTATTACTCCCAATATTATCAATATAACATGCATTATTACCCATATAATGCAGTTATTATCGCTAGAACTGTAATAATTATACTTATTACTTTTATTATTATCAATATAACATGCACTATTAGCCATATTTTACTATTATTATCGCTAGAACTATAATAATTATACTTATTACTCCCAATATTATCAATATAACGTGCATTATTACCCATATTATGCAGTTATTATCGATAGAACTGTAATAAATATACTTATTACTTATATTATTATCAATATAACATGCATTATTACCCGTATTATGCAGTTACAATCGCTAGAACTATAATAAATATACGTATTACTTATATTATTATCAATATAACATGCATTATTACCCATATTATGCAGTTATTATCGCTAGAACTGTAATAAATATACTTATTACTCTTATTATTATCAATATAAGATGCACTTTTAGCCATATTTTACTATTATTATCGCTAGAACTATAATATTTATACTTATTACTCCCAATATTATCAATATAACATGCATTATTACCCATATAATGCAGTTATTATCGCTAGAACTGTAATAATTATACTTATTACTTATATTATTATCAATATAACATGCATTATTACCCATATTATGCAGTTATTATCGCAAGAACTGTAATAATTATACATATTACTTATATTATTATCAATATAACATGCACTATTAGCCATATTTTACTATTATTATCGCTAGAACTATAATAATTATACTTATTACTCCCGATATTATCAATATAACATGCATTATTACCCATATAATGCAGTTATTATCGATAGAACTATAATAAATATACTTACTACTTTTATTATTATCTGTATAACATGCATTATTACCCATATAATGCAGTTATTATCGCTAGAACTGTAATAATTATACTTATTACTTATATTATTATCAATATAACATGCATTATTACCCATATAATGCAGTTATTATCGCTAGAACTGTAATAATTATACTTATTACTTATATTGTTATCAATATAACATGCATTATTACCCATATTATGCAGTTATTATCGCTAGAACTATAATAAATATACTTAGTACTTTTATTATCATTAATATAACATGCACTATTACCCATATTATGCAGTTATTATCGATAGAACTGTAATAAATATACTTTTTACTTTTATTATTATCAATATAACATGCACTATTAGCCATATTTTACTATTATTATCGCTAGAGCTATAATAATTATACTTATTACACCCAATATTATCAATATAACATGCATTTTTACCTATATAATGCAGTTATTATCGCTAGAACTATAATAAATATACTTAGTACTTTTATTATCATCAATGTAACATGCATTATTACCCATATTATGCAGTTATTATCGCTAAAACTGTAATAATTATACTTATTACTTATATTATTAGCAATATAACGTGCATTATTACCCATATTATGCAGTTATTATCGCTAGAACTGTAATAATTATACTTATTACTTATATTATTATTAATATAACATGCATTATTACCCATATAATGCAGTTATTATCGACAGAAGTATAATAAATATACTTATTACTTTTATTATTATCAATATAACAGGCACTCTTAGCCATATTTTACTAGTATTATCGCTAAAACTGTAATAATTATACTTATTACTCCCGATATTATCAATATAACATCAATTATTACCCATATTATGCAGTTATTATCGCTAGAACTATAATAAATATACTTATTACTCCCGATATTATCAATATAACATCCATTATTACCCATATAATGCAGTTATTATCGCTAGAACTATAATAAATATACTTAGTACTTTAATTATCATCAATATAACATGCATTATTACCCATATAATGCAGTTATTATCGATAGAACTATAATAAATATACTTATTACTTTTATTATTATCTGTATAACATGCATTATTACCCATATAATGCAGTTATTATCGCTAGAACTGTAATAATTATACTTATTACTTATATTATTATCAATATAACATGCATTATTACCCATATTATGCAGTTATTATCGCTAGAACTATAATAAATATACTTATTACTTATATTATTAGCAATATAACGTGCATTATTACCCATATTATGCAGTTACTATCGCTAGAACTATAATAAATATACGTATTACTTTTATTATCATCAATATAACATGCATTATTACCCATATTATGCAGTTATTATCGATAGAACTGTAATAAATATACTTATTACTTTTATTATTATCAATATAACATGCACTATTAGCCATATTTTACTATTATTATCGCTAGAACTATAATATTTATACTTATTACTCCCAATATTATCAATATAACATGCATTATTACCCATATAATGCAGCTATTATCGCTAGAACTGTAATAATTATACTTATTACTTATATTATTATCAATACAACATGCATTATTAGGCATATTATGCAGTTATAAACGCTAGAACTATAATAAATATACTTATTACTTTTATTATTATCAATATAACATGCATTATTACCTATATTATGCAGTTATTATCGCTAGAACTATAATAAATATACTTATTACTCCCGATATTATCAATATAACATCCATTATTACCCATATAATGCAGTTATTATCGCTAGAACTATAATAAATATACTTAGTACTTTAATTATCATCAATATAACATGCATTATTACCCATATAATGCAGTTATTATCGCTAGAACTGTAATAATTATACTTATTACTTATATTATTATCAATATAACATGCATTATTACCCATATTATGCAGTTATTATCGATAAAACTGTAATAAATATACTTATTACTTTTATTATTATCAATATAACATGCACTATTAGCCATATTTTAGTATTATTATCGCAAGAGCTTTAATAATTATACTTATTACTCCCGATATTATCAATGTAACATGCATTATTACCCATATTATGCAGTTATTATCCATAGAACTGTAATAAATATACTTATTACTTTTATTATTATCAATATAACATGCACTATTAGCCATATTTTACTATTATTATCGCTAGAACTATAATAATTATACTTATTACTCCCAATATTATCAATATAACGTGCATTATTACCCATATTATGCAGTTATTATCGATAGAACTGTAATAAATATACTTATTACTTATATTATTATCAATATAACATGCATTATTACCCGTATTATGCAGTTACAATCGCTAGAACTATAATAAATATACGTATTACTTATATTATTATCAATATAACATGCATTATTACCCATATTATGCAGTTATTATCGCAAGAACTGTAATAATTATACTTATTACTTATATTATTATCAATATAACATGCACTATTAGCCATATTTTACTATTATTATCGCTAGAACTATAATAATTATACTTATTACTCCCGATATTATCAATATAGCATGCATTATTACGCATATAATGCAGTTATTATCGCTTGAACTGTAATAATTATACTTATTACTTATATTATTATCAATATAACATGCATTATTAGGCATATTATGCAGTTAAAAACGCTAGAACTATAATAAATATACTTATTACTTTTATTATTATCAATATAACATGCATTATTACCTATATTATGCAGTTATTATCGCTAGAACTATAATAAATATACTTATTACTCCCGATATTATCAATATAACATCCATTATTACCCATATAATGCAGTTATTATCGCTAGAACTATAATAAATATACTTAGTACTTTAATTATCATCAATATAACATGCATTATTACCCATATAATGCAGTTATTATCGATAGAACTATAATATATATACTTATTACTTTTATTATTATCTGTATAACATGCATTATTACCCATATAATGCAGTTATTATCGCTAGAACTGTAATAATTATACTTATTACTTATATTATTATCAATATAACATGCATTATTACCCATATTATGCAGTTATTATCGCTAGAACTATAATAAATATACTTATTACTTATATTATTAGCAATATAACGTGCATTATTACCCATATTATGCAGTTACTATCGCTAGAACTATAATAAATATACGTATTACTTTTATTATCATCAATATAACATGCATTATTACCCATATTATGCAGTTATTATCGATAGAACTGTAATAAATATACTTATTACTTTTATTATTATCAATATAACATGCACTATTAGCCATATTTTACTATTATTATCGCTAGAACTGTAATAATTATACTTATTACTTTTATTATTATCAATATAACATGCACTATTAGCCATATTTTACTATTATTATCGCTAGAACTATAATAATTATACTTATTACTCCCAATATTATCAATATAACGTGCATGATTACCCATATAATGCAGTTATTATCGCTAGAACTGTAATAATTATACTTATTACTTATATTATTATCAATATAACATGCATTATTAGGCATATTATGCAGTTATAAACGCTAGAACTATAATAATTATACTTATTACTTATATTATTATCAATATAACATGCATGATTACCCATATAATGCAGTTATTATCGCTAGAACTGTAATAATTATACTTATTACTTATATTATTATCAATATAACATGCATTATTACCCATATTATGCAGTTATTATCGCTAGAACTATAATAAATATACTTAGTACTTTTATTATCATCAATGTAACATGCATTATTACCCATATTATGCAGTTATTATCGAATGAACTATAACAAATATACTTATTACTTTTATTATTATCAATATAACATGCACTATTAGCCATATTGTACTATTATTATCGCTAGAACTATAATAATTATACTTATTACTCCCGATATTATCAATATAACATGCATTATTACCCATATAATGCAGTTATTATCGCTAAAACTGTAATAATTATACTTATTACTTATATTATTAGCAATATAACGTGCATTATTACCCATATTATGCAGTTATTATCGAATGAACTATAACAAATATACTTATTACTTTTATTATTATCAATATAACATGCACTATTAGCCATATTGTACTATTATTATCGCTAGAACTATAATAATTATACTTATTACTCCCGATATTATCAATATAACATGCATTATTACCCATATAATGCAGTTATTATCGCTAGAAATGTAATAATTATACTTATTACTTATATTATTATGAATATAACATGCATTATTACCCATATTATGCAGTTATTATCGCTAAACTATAATAAATATACTTATTACTTCTATTATTATCAATATAACATGCATTATTACCTATATTATGCAGTTATTATCGCTAGAACTATGATAAATATACTTATTACTCCCGATATTATCAATATAACATCCATTATTACCCATATGATGCAGTTATTATCGCTAGAACTGTAATAATTATACTTATTACTTATATTATTATCAATATAACATGCATTATTACCCATATTATGCAGTTATTATCGCTAGAACTATAATAAATATACGTATTACTTTTGTTATCATCAATATAACATGCATTATTACCCATATTATGCAGTTATTATCCATAGAACTGTAATAAATATACCTATTACTTTTATTATTATCAATATAACATGCACTATTAGCCATATTTTACTATTATTATCGCTAGAACTATAATAATTATACTTATTACTCCCAATATTATCAATATAACATGCATTATTACCCATATAATGCAGTTATTATCGCTAGAACTGTAATAATTATACTTATTACTTATATTATTCTCAATATAACATGCATTATTACGCATATTATGCAGTTATAATCGCGAGAGCTATAATAAATATACTTAGTACTTTTATTATCATCAATATAACATGCATTATTACCCATATAATGCAGTTATTATCGATAGAAATGTAATAAATATACTTATTACTTTTATTATTATTGATATAACATGCACTATTAGCCATATTTTAGTATTATTATCGCTAGAGCTATAATAATTATACTTATTACTCCCGATATTATCAATATAACATGCATTATTACCCATATTATGCAGTTATTATCCATAGAACGGTAATAAATATACTTATTACTTTCATTATTATCAATATAACATGCACTATTAGCCATATTTTACTATTATTATCGCTAGAACTATAATAATTATACTTATTACTCCCAATATTATCAATATAACATGCATTATTACCCACATAATGCAGTTAAAATTGCTAGAACTATAATAAATATACTTACTACTCTTATTATCATCAATATAACATGCATTATTAGAGATATTATGCAGTTATTATTGATAGAACTATAATAAATATACTTATTACTTTTATTATTATCAATATAACATGCATTATTACCTATATTATGCAGTTATTATCGCTAGAACTATAATAAATATACTTATTACTCCCGATATTGTCAATATAACATCCATTATTACCCATATAATGCAGTTATTATCGCTGGAACTGTAATAATTATACTTATTACTTATATTATTATCAATATAACATGCATTATTACCCATATTATGCAGTTATTATTGATAGAACTATAATAAATATACTTATTACTTTTATTATTATCAATATAACATGCACTATTAGCCACATTTTACTATTATTATCGCTAGAACTATAATAATTATACTTATTACTCCCAATATTATCAATATAACATGCATTATTACTCATATAATGCAATTATTATCGCTAGAACTGTAATAATTATACTTATTACTTATATTATTCTCAATATAACATGCATTATTACGCATATTATGCAGTTATAATCGCTAGAACTATAATAAATATACTTAGTACTTTTATTATCATCAATATAACATGCATTATTACCCATATTATGCAGTTATTATTTATAGAACTATAATAAATATACTTATTACTTTTATTATTATCAATATAACATGCACTATTAGCCATATTTTACAATTATTATCGCTACAACTACAGTAATTATACTTATTACTCCCGATATTATCAATATAACATGCATTATTACCCATATAATGCAGTTATTATCGCTAGAACTGTAATAATTATACTTATTACTTATATTATTCTCAATATAACATGCATTATTACCCATATTATGCAGTTATTATCGATAGAACTATAATAAATATACTTACTACTTTTATTATTATCAATATAACATGCACTATTAGCCATATTTTACTATTATTATCGCTAGAACTATAATAATTATACTTATTACTTCCGATATTATCAATATAACATGCATTATTGCCCATATTATGCAGTTATTATCGCTAGAACTATAATAAATATACGTATTACTTTTATTATCAGCAATATAACATCCATTATTACCCATATTATGCAGTTATTATCGATAGAACTGTAATAAATATACTTATTACTTTTATTATTATCAATATAACATGCACTATTAGCCATATTTTACTATTATTATCGCTAGAACTATAATAATTATACTTATTACTCCCAATATTATCAATATAACGTGCATTATTACCCATATTATGCAGTTATTATCGATAGAACTGTAATAAATATACTTATTACTTATATTATTATCAATATAACATGCATTATTACCCGTATTATGCAGTTACAATCGCTAGAACTATAATAAATATACGTATTACTTATATTATTATCAATATAACATGCATTATTACCCATATTATGCAGTTATTATCGCTAGAACTGTAATAAATATACTTATTACTCTTATTATTATCAATATAAGATGCACTTTTAGCCATATTTTACTATTATTATCGCTAGAACTATAATATTTATACTTATTACTCCCAATATTATCAATATAACATGCATTATTACCCATATAATGCAGTTATTATCGCTAGAACTGTAATAATTATACTTATTACTTATATTATTATCAATATAACATGCATTATTACCCATATTATGCAGTTATTATCGCAAGAACTGTAATAATTATACATATTACTTATATTATTATCAATATAACATGCACTATTAGCCATATTTTACTATTATTATCGCTAGAACTATAATAATTATACTTATTACTCCCGATATTATCAATATAACATGCATTATTACCCATATAATGCAGTTATTATCGATAGAACTATAATAAATATACTTATTACTTTTATTATTATCTGTATAACATGCATTATTACCCATATAATGCAGTTATTATCGCTAGAACTGTAATAATTATACTTATTACTTATATTATTATCAATATAACATGCATTATTACCCATATAATGCAGTTATTATCGCTAGAACTGTAATAATTATACTTATTACTTATATTATTATCAATATAACATGCATTATTACCCATATTATGCAGTTATTATCGCAAGAACTGTAATAATTATACATATTACTTTTATTATTATCAATATAACATGCACTATTAGCCATATTTTACTATTATTATCGCTAGAACTATAATATTTATACTTATTACTCCCAATATTATCAATATAACATGCATTATTACCCATATAATGCAGCTATTATCGCTAGAACTGTAATAATTATACTTATTACTTATATTATTATCAATACAACATGCATTATTAGGCATATTATGCAGTTATAAACGCTAGAACTATAATAAATATACTTATTACTTTTATTATTATCAATATAACATGCATTATTACCTATATTATGCAGTTATTATCGCTAGAACTATAATAAATATACTTATTACTCCCGATATTATCAATATAACATCCATTATTACCCATATAATGCAGTTATTATCGCTAGAACTATAATAAATATACTTAGTACTTTAATTATCATCAATATAACATGCATTATTACCCATATAATGCAGTTATTATCGCTAGAACTGTAATAATTATACTTATTACTTATATTATTATCAATATAACATGCATTATTACCCATATTATGCAGTTATTATCGATAAAACTGTAATAAATATACTTATTACTTTTATTATTATCAATATAACATGCACTATTAGCCATATTTTAGTATTATTATCGCAAGAGCTTTAATAATTATACTTATTACTCCCGATATTATCAATGTAACATGCATTATTACCCATATTATGCAGTTATTATCCATAGAACTGTAATAAATATACTTATTACTTTTATTATTATCAATATAACATGCACTATTAGCCATATTTTACTATTATTATCGCTAGAACTATAATAATTATACTTATTACTCCCAATATTATCAATATAACGTGCATTATTACCCATATTATGCAGTTATTATCGATAGAACTGTAATAAATATACTTATTACTTATATTATTATCAATATAACATGCATTATTACCCGTATTATGCAGTTACAATCGCTAGAACTATAATAAATATACGTATTACTTATATTATTATCAATATAACATGCATTATTACCCATATTATGCAGTTATTATCGCAAGAACTGTAATAATTATACTTATTACTTATATTATTATCAATATAACATGCACTATTAGCCATATTTTACTATTATTATCGCTAGAACTATAATAATTATACTTATTACTCCCGATATTATCAATATAGCATGCATTATTACGCATATAATGCAGTTATTATCGCTAGAACTGTAATAAATATACTTACTACTTTTATTATCATCAATATAACATGCATTATTACCCATATCATGCAGTTATTATCGATAGGACTATAATAAGTATACCTATTACTTTTACTATTATCAATATAACATGCACTATTAGCCATATTTTACTATTATTATCGCTAGAACTGTAATAATTATACTTATTACTCCCGATATTATCAATATAACATGCATGATTACCCATATAATGCAGTTATTATCGCTTGAACTGTAATAATTATACTTATTACTTATATTATTATCAATATAACATGCATTATTAGGCATATTATGCAGTTATAAACGCTAGAACTATAATAAATATACTTATTACTTTTATTATTATCAATATAACATGCATTATTACCTATATTATGCAGTTATTATCGCTAGAACTATAATAAATATACTTATTACTCCCGATATTATCAATATAACATCCATTATTACCCATATAATGCAGTTATTATCGCTAGAACTATAATAAATATACTTAGTACTTTAATTATCATCAATATAACATGCATTATTACCCATATAATGCAGTTATTATCGATAGAACTATAATATATATACTTATTACTTTTATTATTATCTGTATAACATGCATTATTACCCATATAATGCAGTTATTATCGCTAGAACTGTAATAATTATACTTATTACTTATATTATTATCAATATAACATGCATTATTACCCATATTATGCAGTTATTATCGCTAGAACTATAATAAATATACTTATTACTTATATTATTAGCAATATAACGTGCATTATTACCCATATTATGCAGTTACTATCGCTAGAACTATAATAAATATACGTATTACTTTTATTATCATCAATATAACATGCATTATTACCCATATTATGCAGTTATTATCGATAGAACTGTAATAAATATACTTATTACTTTTATTATTATCAATATAACATGCACTATTAGCCATATTTTACTATTATTATCGCTAGAACTGTAATAATTATACTTATTACTTTTATTATTATCAATATAACATGCACTATTAGCCATATTTTACTATTATTATCGCTAGAACTATAATAATTATACTTATTACTCCCAATATTATCAATATAACGTGCATGATTACCCATATAATGCAGTTATTATCGCTAGAACTGTAATAATTATACTTATTACTTATATTATTATCAATATAACATGCACTATTAGCCATATTTTACTATTATTATCGCTAGAACTGTAATAATTATACTTATTACTTTTATTATTATCAATATAACATGCACTATTAGCCATATTTTACTATTATTATCGCTAGAACTATAATAATTATACTTATTACTCCCAATATTATCAATATAACGTGCATGATTACCCATATAATGCAGTTATTATCGATAGAACTGTAATAAATATACTTATTACTTTTATAACTATCAATATAACATGCACTATTAGCCATATTGTACTATTATTATCGCTAGAACTGCAATAATTATACTTATTACTTATATTATTATCAATGTAACATCCATTATTACCCATATAATGCAGTTATTATCGCTAGAACTGTAATAATTATACTTATTACCTATATTATTATCAATATAACATGCATTATTACCCATATTATGCAGTTATTATCGCTAGAACTATAATAAATATACTTATTACTTTTATTATTATCAATATAACATGCATTATTACCCATATAATGCAGTTATTATCGCTAGAACTGTAATAATTATACTTATTACTTATATTGTTATTAATATAACATGCATTATTACCCACATTATGCAGTTATAATGGCTAGAACTATAATAAATATACTTATTACTCCCGATATTATCAATATAACATCCATTATTACCCATATAATGCAGTTATTATCCACAGAAATATAATAAATATACTTATTACTTTTATTATTATCAATATAACATGCACTATTACCCATATTTTACTTGTATTATCGCTAGAACTATAAAAATTATACTTACTACTCCAGATATTATCAATATAACATGCATTATACGCATATAATGCAGTTATTGTAGCTAGAACTGTAATAATTATACTTATTACTTATATTATTATCAATATAACATGCATTATTATCCATATTATGCAGTTATAATCGCTAGAACTATAATAAATATACGTATTACTTTTGTTATCATCAATATAACATGCATTATTAACCATATAATGCAGTTATTATCGACAGAAGTATAATAAATATACTTATTACTTTTATTATTATCAATATAACAGGCACTCTTAGCCATATTTTACTAGTATTATCGCTAAAACTGTAATAATTATACTTATTACTCCCGATATTATCAATATAACATCAATTATTACCCATATAATGCAGTTATTATCGCTAGAACTGTAATAATTATACTTATTACGTTTATTATTATCAATATCGCATGCACTATTAGCCATATTTTACTATTATTATCGCTAGAACTATAATAATTATGCTTATTACTCCCGATATTATCAATATAACATGCATTATTACCCATATTATGCTGTTATTATCGCTAGAACTATAATAATTATACTTATTACTCCCAATATAATCAATATAACATGCATTATTACCCATATAATGCAGTTATTATCGCTGGAACTGTAATAATTATACTTATTACTTACATTATTATCAATATAACATGCATTATTACGCATATTATGCAGTCATAATCGCTAGAACTATAATAAATATACTTAGTACTTTTATTATCATCAATATACCATGCATTATTACCGATATTATGCAGTTATTATTGATAGAACTGTAATAAATATACTTATTACTTTTATTATTATCAATATAACATGCACTATTAGCCATATTTTACTATTATTATCGCTAGAACTATAATAATTATACTTATTACTCCCAATATTATCAATATAACATGCATTATTACCCATATAATGCAGTTATTATCGCTAGAAATGTAATAATTATACTTATTACTTATATTATTATGAATATAACATGCATTATTACCCATATTATGCAGTTATTATCGCTAAACTATAATAAATATACTTATTACTTCTATTATTATCAATATAACATGCATTATTACCTATATTATGCAGTTATTATCGCTAGAACTATGATAAATATACTTATTACTCCCGATATTATCAATATAACATCCATTATTACCCATATGATGCAGTTATTATCGCTAGAACTGTAATAATTATACTTATTACTTATATTATTATCAATATAACATGCATTATTACCCATATTATGCAGTTATTATCGCTAGAACTATAATAAATATACGTATTACTTTTGTTATCATCAATATAACATGCATTATTACCCATATTATGCAGTTATTATCCATAGAACTGTAATAAATATACCTATTACTTTTATTATTATCAATATAACATGCACTATTAGCCATATTTTACTATTATTATCGCTAGAACTATAATAATTATACTTATTACTCCCAATATTATCAATATAACATGCATTATTACCCATATAATGCAGTTATTATCGCTAGAACTGTAATAATTATACTTATTACTTATATTATTCTCAATATAACATGCATTATTACGCATATTATGCAGTTATAATCGCGAGAGCTATAATAAATATACTTAGTACTTTTATTATCATCAATATAACATGCATTATTACCCATATAATGCAGTTATTATCGATAGAAATGTAATAAATATACTTATTACTTTTATTATTATTGATATAACATGCACTATTAGCCATATTTTAGTATTATTATCGCTAGAGCTATAATAATTATACTTATTACTCCCGATATTATCAATATAACATGCATTATTACCCATATTATGCAGTTATTATCCATAGAACGGTAATAAATATACTTATTACTTTCATTATTATCAATATAACATGCACTATTAGCCATATTTTACTATTATTATCGCTAGAACTATAATAATTATACTTATTACTCCCAATATTATCAATATAACATGCATTATTACCCACATAATGCAGTTAAAATTGCTAGAACTATAATAAATATACTTACTACTCTTATTATCATCAATATAACATGCATTATTATAGATATTATGCAGTTATTATTGATAGAACTATAATAAATATACTTATTACTTTTATTATTATCAATATAACATGCATTATTACCTATATTATGCAGTTATTATCGCTAGAACTATAATAAATATACTTATTACTCCCGATATTGTCAATATAACATCCATTATTACCCATATAATGCAGTTATTATCGCTGGAACTGTAATAATTATACTTATTACTTATATTATTATCAATATAACATGCATTATTACCCATATTATGCAGTTATTATTGATAGAACTATAATAAATATACTTATTACTTTTATTATTATCAATATAACATGCACTATTAGCCACATTTTACTATTATTATCGCTAGAACTATAATAATTATACTTATTACTCCCAATATTATCAATATAACATGCATTATTACTCATATAATGCAATTATTATCGCTAGAACTGTAATAATTATACTTATTACTTATATTATTCTCAATATAACATGCATTATTACGCATATTATGCAGTTATAATCGCTAGAACTATAATAAATATACTTAGTACTTTTATTATCATCAATATAACATGCATTATTACCCATATTATGCAGTTATTATTTATAGAACTATAATAAATATACTTATTACTTTTATTATTATCAATATAACATGCACTATTAGCCATATTTTACAATTATTATCGCTACAACTACAGTAATTATACTTATTACTCCCGATATTATCAATATAACATGCATTATTACCCATATAATGCAGTTATTATCGCTAGAACTGTAATAATTATACTTATTACTTATATTATTCTCAATATAACATGCATTATTACCCATATTATGCAGTTATTATCGATAGAACTATAATAAATATACTTACTACTTTTATTATTATCAATATAACATGCACTATTAGCCATATTTTACTATTATTATCGCTAGAACTATAATAATTATACTTATTACTTCCGATATTATCAATAAAACATGCATTATTGCCCATATTATGCAGTTATTATCGCTAGAACTATAATAAATATACGTATTACTTTTATTATCAGCAATATAACATCCATTATTACCCATATTATGCAGTTATTATCGATAGAACTGTAATAAATATACTTATTACTTTTATTATTATCAATATAACATGCACTATTAGCCACATTTTACTATTATTATCGCTAGAACTATAATAATTATACTTATTACTCCCAATATTATCAATATAACATGCATTATTACTCATATAATGCAGTTATTATCGCTAGAACTGTAATAATTATACTTATTACTTATATTATTCTCAATATAACATGCATTATTACGCATATTATGCAGTTATAATCGCTAGAACTATAATAAATATACTTAGTACTTTTATTATCATCAATATAACATGCATTATTACCCATATTATGCAGTTATTATTTATAGAACTATAATAAATATACTTATTACTTTTATTATTATCAATATAACATGCACTATTAGCCATATTTTACAATTATTATCGCTACAACTATAGTAACTATACTTATTACTCCCGATATTATCAATATAACATGCATTATTACCCATATAATGCAGTTATTATCGCTAGAACTGTAATAATTATACTTATTACTTATATTATTCTCAATATAACATGCATTATTACCCATATTATGCAGTTATTATCGATAGAACTATAATAAATATACTTAGTACTTTTATTATCATCAATATAACATGCATTATTACCGATATAATGCAGTTATTATCGCTAGAACTGTAATAATTATACTTATTACTTATATTGTTATTAATATAACATGCATTATTACCCACATTATGCAGTTATAATGGCTAGAACTATAATAAATATACTTATTACTCCCGATATTATCAATATAACATCCATTATTACCCATATAATGCAGTTATTATCCACAGAAATATAATAAATATACTTATTACTTTTATTATTATCAATATAACATGCACTATTACCCATATTTTACTTGTATTATCGCTAGAACTATAAAAATTATACTTACTACTCCAGATATTATCAATATAACATGCATTATACGCATATAATGCAGTTATTGTAGCTAGAACTGTAATAATTATACTTATTACTTATATTATTATCAATATAACATGCATTATTATCCATATTATGCAGTTATAATCGCTAGAACTATAATAAATATACGTATTACTTTTGTTATCATCAATATAACATGCATTATTAACCATATAATGCAGTTATTATCGACAGAAGTATAATAAATATACTTATTACTTTTATTATTATCAATATAACAGGCACTCTTAGCCATATTTTACTAGTATTATCGCTAAAACTGTAATAATTATACTTATTACTCCCGATATTATCAATATAACATCAATTATTACCCATATAATGCAGTTATTATCGCTAGAACTGTAATAATTATACTTATTACGTTTATTATTATCAATATCGCATGCACTATTAGCCATATTTTACTATTATTATCGCTAGAACTATAATAATTATGCTTATTACTCCCGATATTATCAATATAACATGCATTATTACCCATATTATGCTGTTATTATCGCTAGAACTATAATAATTATACTTATTACTCCCAATATAATCAATATAACATGCATTATTACCCATATAATGCAGTTATTATCGCTGGAACTGTAATAATTATACTTATTACTTACATTATTATCAATATAACATGCATTATTACGCATATTATGCAGTCATAATCGCTAGAACTATAATAAATGTACTTAGTACTTTTATTATCATCAATATAGCATGCATTATTACCGATATTATGCAGTTATTATTGATAGAACTGTAATAAATATACTTATTACTTTTATTATTATCAATATAACATGCACTATTAGCCATATTTTACTATTATTATCGCTAGAACTATAATAATTATACTTATTACTCCCAATATTATCAATATAACATGCATTATTACCCATATAATGCAGTTATTATCGCTAGAAATGTAATAATTATACTTATTACTTATATTATTATGAATATAACATGCATTATTACCCATATTATGCAGTTATTATCGCTAAACTATAATAAATATACTTATTACTTCTATTATTATCAATATAACATGCATTATTACCTATATTATGCAGTTATTATCGCTAGAACTATGATAAATATACTTATTACTCCCGATATTATCAATATAACATCCATTATTACCCATATGATGCAGTTATTATCGCTAGAACTGTAATAATTATACTTATTACTTATATTATTATCAATATAACATGCATTATTACCCATATTATGCAGTTATTATCGCTAGAACTATAATAAATATACGTATTACTTTTGTTATCATCAATATAACATGCATTATTACCCATATTATGCAGTTATTATCCATAGAACTGTAATAAATATACCTATTACTTTTATTATTATCAATATAACATGCACTATTAGCCATATTTTACTATTATTATCGCTAGAACTATAATAATTATACTTATTACTCCCAATATTATCAATATAACATGCATTATTACCCATATAATGCAGTTATTATCGCTAGAACTGTAATAATTATACTTATTACTTATATTATTCTCAATATAACATGCATTATTACGCATATTATGCAGTTATAATCGCGAGAGCTATAATAAATATACTTAGTACTTTTATTATCATCAATATAACATGCATTATTACCCATATAATGCAGTTATTATCGATAGAAATGTAATAAATATACTTATTACTTTTATTATTATTGATATAACATGCACTATTAGCCATATTTTAGTATTATTATCGCTAGAGCTATAATAATTATACTTATTACTCCCGATATTATCAATATAACATGCATTATTACCCATATTATGCAGTTATTATCCATAGAACGGTAATAAATATACTTATTACTTTCATTATTATCAATATAACATGCACTATTAGCCATATTTTACTATTATTATCGCTAGAACTATAATAATTATACTTATTACTCCCAATATTATCAATATAACATGCATTATTACCCACATAATGCAGTTAAAATTGCTAGAACTATAATAAATATACTTACTACTCTTATTATCATCAATATAACATGCATTATTAGAGATATTATGCAGTTATTATTGATAGAACTATAATAAATATACTTATTACTTTTATTATTATCAATATAACATGCATTATTACCTATATTATGCAGTTATTATCGCTAGAACTATAATAAATATACTTATTACTCCCGATATTGTCAATATAACATCCATTATTACCCATATAATGCAGTTATTATCGCTGGAACTGTAATAATTATACTTATTACTTATATTATTATCAATATAACATGCATTATTACCCATATTATGCAGTTATTATCGATAGAACTATAATAAATATACTTACTACTTTTATTATTATCAATATAACATGCACTATTAGCCATATTTTACTATTATTATCGCTAGAACTATAATAATTATACTTATTACTTCCGATATTATCAATATAACATGCATTATTGCCCATATTATGCAGTTATTATCGCTAGAACTATAATAAATATACGTATTACTTTTATTATCAGCAATATAACATCCATTATTACCCATATTATGCAGTTATTATCGATAGAACTGTAATAAATATACTTATTACTTTTATTATTATCAATATAACATGCACTATTAGCCACATTTTACTATTATTATCGCTAGAACTATAATAATTATACTTATTACTCCCAATATTATCAATATAACATGCATTATTACTCATATAATGCAGTTATTATCGCTAGAACTGTAATAATTATACTTATTACTTATATTATTCTCAATATAACATGCATTATTACGCATATTATGCAGTTATAATCGCTAGAACTATAATAAATATACTTAGTACTTTTATTATCATCAATATAACATGCATTATTACCCATATTATGCAGTTATTATTTATAGAACTATAATAAATATACTTATTACTTTTATTATTATCAATATAACATGCACTATTAGCCATATTTTACAATTATTATCGCTACAACTATAGTAATTATACTTATTACTCCCGATATTATCAATATAACATGCATTATTACCCATATAATGCAGTTATTATCGCTAGAACTGTAATAATTATACTTATTACTTATATTATTCTCAATATAACATGCATTATTACCCATATTATGCAGTTATTATCGATAGAACTATAATAAATATACTTACTACTTTTATTATTATCAATATAACATGCACTATTAGCCATATTTTACTATTATTATCGCTAGAACTATAATAATTATACTTATTACTTCCGATATTATCAATATAACATGCATTATTGCCCATATTATGCAGTTATTATCGCTAGAACTATAATAAATATACTTACTACTTTTATTATCATCAATATAACATGCATTATTACCGATATTATGCAGTTATTATTGATAGAACTATAATAAATATACTTATTACTTTTATTATTATCAATATAACATGCACTATTAGCCACATTTTACTATTATTATCGCTAGAACTATAATAATTATACTTATTACTCCCAATATTATCAATATAACATGCATTATTACCCATATTATGCAGTTATTATCGATAGAACTGTAATAAATATACTTATTACTTTTATTATTGTCAATATAACATGCACTATTAGCCATATTTTACTATTATTATCGCTAGAACTATAATAATTATACTTATTACTCCCAATATTATCAATATAACATGCATTATTACCCATATTATGCAGTTATTATCGCTAAACTATAATAAATATACTTATTACTTCTATTATTATCAATATAACATGCATTATTACCTATATTATGCAGTTATTATCGCTAGAACTATAATAAATATACTTATTACTCCCGATATTATCAATATAACATCCATTATTACCCATATAATGCAGTTATTATCGCTAGAACTGTAATAATTATACTTATTACTTATATTATTATCAATATAACATGCATTATTACCCATATTATGCAGTTATTATCGCTAGAACTATAATAAATATACGTATTACTTTTGTTATCATCAATATAACATGCATTATTACCCATATTATGCAGTTATTATCCATAGAACTGTAATAAATATACCTATTACTTTTATTATTATCAATATAACATGCACTATTAGCCATATTTTACTATTATTATCGCTAGAACTATAATAATTATACTTATTACTCCCAATATTATCAATATAACATGCATTATTACCCATATAATGCAGTTATTATCGCTAGAACTGTAATAATTATACTTATTACTTATATTATTCTCAATATAACATGCATTATTACGCATATTATGCAGTTATAATCGCGAGAGCTATAATAAATATACTTAGTACTTTTATTATCATCAATATAACATGCATTATTACCCATATAATGCAGTTATTATCGATAGAAATGTAATAAATATACTTATTACTTTTATTATTATTGATATAACATGCACTATTAGCCATATTTTAGTATTATTATCGCTAGAGCTATAATAATTATACTTATTACTCCCGATATTATCAATATAACATGCATTATTACCCATATTATGCAGTTATTATCCATAGAACGGTAATAAATATACTTATTACTTTCATTATTATCAATATAACATGCACTATTAGCCATATTTTACTATTATTATCGCTGGGTAATAATGCATGTTATATTGATAATATTGGGAGTAATAAGTATAATTATTATAGTTCTAGCGATAATAATAGTAAAATATGGCTAATAGTGCATGTTATATTGATAATAATAAAAGTAATAAGTATATTTACTATAGTTCTGTCGATAATAACTGCATTATATGGGTAATAATGCATGTTATATTGATAATATCGGGAGTAATAAGTATAATCATTACAGTTCTAGCGATAATACTAGTAAAATATGGCTAAGAGTGCCTGTTATATTGATAATAATAAAAGTAATAATTATATTTATTATAATTCTATCGATAATAACTGCATAATATGGGTAATAATGCATGTTATATTGATAATAATATAAGTAATAAGTATATTTATTACAGTTCTATCGATAATAACAGCATAATATGGGTAATAATGCATGTTATATTGATGATAACAAAAGTAATACGTATATTTATTATAGTTCTAGCGATAATAATTCCATAATATAGGTAATAATGCATGTTATGTTGATAATAATAAAAGTAATTAGTATATTTATTACAGTTCTATCGATAATAACTGCATAATATGGGTAATAATGCATGTTATATTGATGATAACAAAAGTAATACGTATATTTATTATAGTTCTAGCGATAATAACTGCATAATATGGGTAATAATGCATATTATATTGATAATAATATAAGTAATAAGTATAATTATTACAGTTCTAGCGATAATAACTGCATTATATGGGTAATAATGCATGTTATATTGATGACAACAAAAGTAATACGTATATTTATTATAGTTCTAGCGATAATAACTGCATAATATGGGTAAAAATGCATGTTATATTGATAATATTGGGAGTAATAAGTATAATTATTATAGTTCTAGCGATAATAACTGCATAATATGGGTAATAATGCATGTTATATTGATAATAATAAAAGTAATAAGTATATTTATTATGGTTCTAGCGATAATAACTGCATAATATGGGTAATAATGCATGATATGTTGATAATATTGGGAGTAATAAGTATAATTATTATAGTTCTAGCGATAATACTAGTAAAATATGGCTAAGAGTGCCTGTTATATTGATAATAATAAAAGTAATAATTATATTTATTATAATTCTATCGATAATAACTGCATCATATGGGTAATAATGCATGTTATATTGATAATAATATAAGTAATAAGTATAATTATTACAGTTCTAGCGATAATAACTGCATTATATGGGTAATAATGGATGTTATATTGATAATATCGGGAGTAATAAGTATATTTATTATAGTTCTAGCGATAATAACTGCATAATATAGGTAATAATGCATGTTATATTGATAATAATAAAAGTAATAAGTATATTTATTATAGTTCTATCAATAATAACTGCATAATATGGGTAATAATGCATGTTATATTGATGATAATAAAAGTAATAAGTGTATTTATTAGAGTTCTAGCGATAATAACTGCATTATATGGATAATAATGCATGTTATATTGATAATATCCGGAGTAATATGTATAATTGTTATTGTTCTAGCGATAATAATAGAAAAATATGGCTAATAGTGCATGTTATATTGATAATAATAAAAGTAATAAGTATATTTATTATAGTTCTATCAATAATAACTGCATAATATGGGTAATAATGCATGTTATATTGATGATAATAAAAGTAATAAGTGTATTTGTTACAGTTCTAGCGATAAGGACTGCATAATATGGGTAATAATGCATGTTATATTGATGATAATATAAGTAATAAGTATAATTATTACAGTTCTAGCGATAATAACTGCATTATATGGGTAATAATGCATGATATGTTGATAATATTGGGAGTAATAAGTATAATTATTATAGTTCTAGCGATAATAATAGTAAAATATGGCAAATAGTGCATGTTATATTGATAATAGTAAAAGCAATAAGTATATTTATTACAGTTCTATCGATAATAACTGCATAATATGGGTAATAATGCATGTTATATTGATAATAATAAAAGTAATAAGTATATTTATTATGGTTCTAGCGATAATAACTGCATAATATGGGTGATAATGCATGTTATATTGATAATAATATATGTAATAAGTATAATCATTACAGTTCTAGCGATAATACTAGTAAAATATGGCTAAGAGTGCCTGTTATATTGATAATAATAAAAGTAATAATTATATTTATTATAATTCTATCGATAATAACTGCATAATATGGGTAATAATGCATGTTATATTGATAATAATATAAGTAATAAGTATAATTATTACAGTTCCAGCGATAATAACTGCATTATATGGGTAATAATGGATGTTATATTGATAATATCGGGAGTAATAAGTATATATATTATAGTTCTAGCGATAATAACTGCATAATATAGGTAATAATGCATGTTATATTGATAATAATAAAAGTAATAAGTATATTTATTATAGTTCTATCAATAATAACTGCATAATATGGGTAATAATGCATGTTATATTGATGATAATAAAAGTAATACGTATATTTATTAGAGTTCTAGCGATAATAACTGCATTATATGGGTAATAATGCATGATATGTTGATAACATTGGGAGTAATAAGTATAATTATTATAGTTCTAGCGATAATAATAGTAAAATATGGCTAATAGTGCATGTTATATTGAAATAATAAAAGTAAAAAGTATATTTATTACAGTTCTAGCGATAATGACTGCATAATATGGGTAATAGTGCATGTTATATTGATGATAATATAAGTAATAAGTATAATTATTACAGTTCTAGCGATAATAACTGCATTATATGGGTAATAATGGATGTTATATTGATAATATCGGGAGTAATAAGTATATTTATTATAGTTCTAGCGATAATAACTGCATAATATGGGTAATAATGCATGTTTTATTGATGATAATAAAAGTAGTAAGTATATTTATTATAGTTCTAGCGATAATAACTGCATAATATGGGTAATAATGCATATTATATTGATAATAATATAAGTAATAAGTATAATAATTACAGTTCTAGCGATAATAACTGCATTATATGGGTAATAATGCATGTTATATTGATGATAATATAAGTAATAAGTATAATTATTACAGTTCTAGCGATAATGACTGCATTATATGGGTAATAATGGATGTTATATTGATAATATCGGTAGTAATAAGTATATTTATTATAGTTCTAGCGATAATAACTGCATAATATAGGTAATAATGCATTTTATATTGATAATAATAAAAGAAATAAGTATATTTATTATAGTTCTATCAATAATAACTGCATAATATCGGTAATAATGCATGTTATATTGATGATAATATAAGTAATAAGTATAATTATTACAGTTCTAGGGATAATAACTGCATTATATGGGTAATAATGGATGTTATATTGGTAATATCTGGAGTAGTAAGTATAATTTTTATAGTTCTAGCGATAATAAAAGTAATATATGGCTAATAATGCATGTTATATTGATAATAATAAAAGTAATAAGTATATTTATTATAGTTCTGTCGATAATAACTGCATTATATGGGTAATAATGCATGTTATATTGATAATATCGGGAGTAATAAGTATAATCATTACAGTTCTAGCGATAATACTAGTAAAATATGGCTAAGAGTGCCTGTTATATTGATAATAATAAAAGTAATAAGTATATTTATTATAATTCTATCGATAATAACTGCATAATATGGGTAATAATGCATGTTATATTGATGATAATATAAGTAATAAGTATAATTATTACAGTTCTAGCGATAATAACTGCATTATATGGGTAATAATGGATGTTATATTGATAATATCGGTAGTAATAAGTATATTTATGATAGTTCTAGCGATAATAACTGCATAATATAGGTAATAATGCATGTTATATTGATAATAATAAAAGTAATAAGTATATTTATTATGGTTCTAGCGATAATAACTGCATAATATGGGTAATAATGCATGTTATATTGATAATAATATATGTAATAAGTATAATCATTACAGTTCTAGCGATAATACTAGTAAAATATGGCTAAGAGTGCCTGTTATATTGATAATAATAAAAGTAATAATTATATTTATTATAATTCTATCGATAATAACTGCATCATATGGATAATAATGCATGTTATATTGATAATAATATAAGTAATAAGTATAATTATTACAGTTCTAGCGATAATAACTGCATTATATGGGTAATAATGGATGTTATATTGATAATATCGGGAGTAATAAGTATATTTATTATAGTTCTAGCGATAATAACTGCATAATATAGGTAATAATGCATGTTATATTGATAATAATAAAAGTAATAAGTATATTTATTATAGTTCTATCAATAATAACTGCATAATATGGGTAATAATGCATGTTATATTGATGATAATAAAAGTAATAAGTGTATTTATTAGAGTTCTAGCGATAATAACTGCATTATATGGATAATAATGCATGTTATATTGATAATATCCGGAGTAATATGTATAATTGTTATTGTTCTAGCGATAATAATAGAAAAATATGGCTAATAGTGCATGTTATATTGATAATAATAAAAGTAATAAGTATATTTATTATAGTTCTATCAATAATAACTGCATAATATGGGTAATAATGCATGTTATATTGATGATAATAAAAGTAATAAGTGTATTTGTTACAGTTCTAGCGATAAGGACTGCATAATATGGGTAATAATGCATGTTATATTGATGATAATATAAGTAATAAGTATAATTATTACAGTTCTAGCGATAATAACTGCATTATATGGGTAATAATGCATGATATGTTGATAATATTGGGAGTAATAAGTATAATTATTATAGTTCTAGCGATAATAATAGTAAAATATGGCAAATAGTGCATGTTATATTGATAATAGTAAAAGCAATAAGTATATTTATTACAGTTCTATCGATAATAACTGCATAATATGGGTAATAATGCATGTTATATTGATAATAATAAAAGTAATAAGTATATTTATTATGGTTCTAGCGATAATAACTGCATAATATGGGTGATAATGCATGTTATATTGATAATAATATATGTAATAAGTATAATCATTACAGTTCTAGCGATAATACTAGTAAAATATGGCTAAGAGTGCCTGTTATATTGATAATAATAAAAGTAATAATTATATTTATTATAATTCTATCGATAATAACTGCATAATATGGGTAATAATGCATGTTATATTGATAATAATATAAGTAATAAGTATAATTATTACAGTTCCAGCGATAATAACTGCATTATATGGGTAATAATGGATGTTATATTGATAATATCGGGAGTAATAAGTATATATATTATAGTTCTAGCGATAATAACTGCATAATATAGGTAATAATGCATGTTATATTGATAATAATAAAAGTAATAAGTATATTTATTATAGTTCTATCAATAATAACTGCATAATATGGGTAATAATGCATGTTATATTGATGATAATAAAAGTAATACGTATATTTATTAGAGTTCTAGCGATAATAACTGCATTATATGGGTAATAATGCATGATATGTTGATAACATTGGGAGTAATAAGTATAATTATTATAGTTCTAGCGATAATAATAGTAAAATATGGCTAATAGTGCATGTTATATTGAAATAATAAAAGTAAAAAGTATATTTATTACAGTTCTAGCGATAATGACTGCATAATATGGGTAATAGTGCATGTTATATTGATGATAATATAAGTAATAAGTATAATTATTACAGTTCTAGCGATAATAACTGCATTATATGGGTAATAATGGATGTTATATTGATAATATCGGGAGTAATAAGTATATTTATTATAGTTCTAGCGATAATAACTGCATAATATGGGTAATAATGCATGTTTTATTGATGATAATAAAAGTAGTAAGTATATTTATTATAGTTCTAGCGATAATAACTGCATAATATGGGTAATAATGCATATTATATTGATAATAATATAAGTAATAAGTATAATAATTACAGTTCTAGCGATAATAACTGCATTATATGGGTAATAATGCATGTTATATTGATGATAATATAAGTAATAAGTATAATTATTACAGTTCTAGCGATAATGACTGCATTATATGGGTAATAATGGATGTTATATTGATAATATCGGTAGTAATAAGTATATTTATTATAGTTCTAGCGATAATAACTGCATAATATAGGTAATAATGCATTTTATATTGATAATAATAAAAGAAATAAGTATATTTATTATAGTTCTATCAATAATAACTGCATAATATCGGTAATAATGCATGTTATATTGATGATAATATAAGTAATAAGTATAATTATTACAGTTCTAGGGATAATAACTGCATTATATGGGTAATAATGGATGTTATATTGGTAATATCTGGAGTAGTAAGTATAATTTTTATAGTTCTAGCGATAATAAAAGTAATATATGGCTAATAATGCATGTTATATTGATAATAATAAAAGTAATAAGTATATTTATTATAGTTCTGTCGATAATAACTGCATTATATGGGTAATAATGCATGTTATATTGATAATATCGGGAGTAATAAGTATAATCATTACAGTTCTAGCGATAATACTAGTAAAATATGGCTAAGAGTGCCTGTTATATTGATAATAATAAAAGTAATAAGTATATTTATTATAATTCTATCGATAATAACTGCATAATATGGGTAATAATGCATGTTATATTGATGATAATATAAGTAATAAGTATAATTATTACAGTTCTAGCGATAATAACTGCATTATATGGGTAATAATGGATGTTATATTGATAATATCGGTAGTAATAAGTATATTTATGATAGTTCTAGCGATAATAACTGCATAATATAGGTAATAATGCATGTTATATTGATAATAATAAAAGTAATAAGTATATTTATTATGGTTCTAGCGATAATAACTGCATAATATGGGTAATAATGCATGTTATATTGATAATAATATAGGTAATAAGTATAATCATTACAGTTCTTGCGATAATACTAGTAAAATATGGCTAAGAGTGCCTGTTATATTGATAATAATAAAAGTAATAATTATATTTACTATAATTCTATCGATAATAACTGCATAATATGGGTAATAAGGCATGTTATATTGATAATAATATAAGTAATAAGTATATTTATTACAGTTCTATCGATAATAACTGCATAATATGGGTATTAATGCATGTTATATTGATGATAATAAAAGTAGTAAGTATATTTATTATAGTTCTAGCGATTATAACTGCATAATATGGGTAATAATGCATGTTATATTGATAATAATATAAGTAATAAGTATAATTATTACAGTTCTAGCGATAATAACTGCATTAAATGCGTATAATGCATGTTATATTGATAATATCTGGAGTAGTAAGTATAATTTTTATAGTTCTAGCGATAATATAAGTAAAATATGGCTAATAGTGCATGTTATATTGATAATAATAAAAGTAATAAGTATATTTATTATAATTCTATCGATAATAACTGCATAATATGGGTAAAAATGCATGTTATATTGATAAAATTGGGAGTAATAAGTATAATTATTATAGTTCTAGCGATAATAATAGTAAAATATGGCTAATAGTGCATGTTATATTGATAATAATAAAAGTAATAAGTATATTTATTACAGTTCTATCGATAATAACAGCATAATATGAGTAATAATGCATGTTATATTGATGATAACATAAGTAATACGTATATTTATTATAGTTCTAGCAATAATAACTGCATTATATGGGTAAAAATGCATGTTATATTGATAATATTGGGAGTAATAAGTATAATTATTATAGTTCTAGCGATAATAATAGTAAAATATGGCTAATAATGCATGTTATATTGATGATAATAAAAGTAATAAGTGTATTTATTACAGTTCTAGCGATAATGACTGCATAATATGGGTAATAACGCATGTTATATTGATGATAATATAAGTAATAAGTATAATTATTACAGTTCTAGCGATAATAACTGCATTATATGGGTAATAATGCATGTTATATTGATGATAATATAAGTAATAAGTATAATTATTACAGTTCTAGCGATAATAACTGCATTATATGGGTAATAATGGATGTTATATTGATAAGATCGGGAGTAATAAGTATATTTATTATAGTTCTAGCGATAATAACTGCATAATATGGGTAATAATGCATGTTTTATTGATGATAATAAAAGTAGTAAGTATATTTATTATAGTTCTAGCGATAATAACTGCATAGTATGGGTAATAATGCATATTATATTGATAATAATATAAGTAATAAGTATAATTATTACAGTTCTAGCGATAATAACTGCATTATATGGGTAATAATGGATGTTATATTGATAATATCGGTAGTAATAAGTATATTTATTATAGTTCTAGCGATAATAATTGCATTATATGCGTAATGCATTTTATATTGATAATATCTGGAGTAGTAAGTATAATTTTTATAGTTCTAGCGATAATATAAGTAAAATATGGCTAATAGTGCATGTTATATTGATAATAATAAAAGTAATAAGTATATTTATTATAATTCTATCGATAATAACTGCATAATATGGGTAATAATGCATGTTATATTGATAATAATATAAGTAATAACTATAATTATTACAGTTCTAGCGATAATAACTGCATTATATGGGTAATAATGCATGTTATATTGATGACAACAAAAGTAATACGTATATTTATTATAGTTCTAGCGATAATAACTGCATAATATGGGTAAAAATGCATGTTATATTGATAATATTGGGAGTAATAAGTATAATTATTATAGTTCTAGCGATAATAACTGCATAATATGGGTAATAATGCATGTTATATTGATAATAATAAAAGTAATAAGTATATTTATTATGGTTCTAGCGATAATAACTGCATAATATGGGTAATAATGCATGATATGTTGATAATATTGGGAGTAATAAGTATAGTTATTATAGTTCTAGCGATAATAATAGTAAAATATGGCAAATAGTGCATGTTATATTGATAATAGTAAAAGCAATAAGTATATTTATTACAGTTCTATCGATGATAACTGCATAATATGGGTATTAATGCATGTTATATTGATGATAATAAAAGTAGTAAGTATATTTATTATAGTTCTAGCGATTATAACTGCATAATATGGGTAATAATGCATGTTATATTAATAATATCCGGAGTAATATGTATAATTATTATTGTTCTAGCGATAATAATAGTAAAATATGGCTAATAGTGCATGTTATATTGATAATAATAAAAGTAATAAGTATATTTATTATAGGTCTATCAATAATAACTGCATAATATGGGTAATAATGCATGTTATATTGATGATAATAAAAGTAATAAGTGTATTTATTACAGTTCTAGCGATAATGACTGCATAATATGGGTAATAATGCATGTTATATTGATGATAATATAAGTAATAAGTATAATTATTACAGTTCTAGCGATAATAACTGCATTATATGGGTAATAATGCATGATATGTTGATAATATTGGGAGTAATAAGTATAATTATTATAGTTCCAGCGATAATAATAGTAAAATATGGCAAATAGTGCATGTTCTATTCATAATAGTAAAAGCAATAAGTATATTTATTACAGTTCTATCGATAATAACTGCATAATATGGGTATTAATGCATGTTATATTGATGATAATAAAAGTAGTAAGTATATTTATTATAATTCTAGCGATTATAACTGCATAATATGGGTAATAATGCATGTTATATTGATAATAATATAAGTAATAAGTATAATTATTACAGTTCTTGCGATAATAACTGCATTAAATGCGTATAATGCATGTTATATTGATAATATCTGGAGTAGTAAGTATAATTTTTATAGTTCTAGCGATAATATAAGTAGAATATGGCTAATAGTGCATGTTATATTGATAATAATAAAAGTAATAAGTATATTTATTATAATTCTATCGATAATAACTGCATAATATGGGTAATAATGCATATTATATTGATAATAATATATGTAATAAGTATAATTATTACAGTTCTAGCGACAATAACTGCATTATATGGGTAATAATGCATGTTATATTGATGATAATATAAGTAATAAGTATAATTATTACAGTTCTAGCGATAATAACTGCATTATATGGGTAATAATGGATGTTATATTGATAATATCGGTAGTAATAAGTATATTTATTATTCATCTAACGATAATAATAGTAAAATATGGCTAATAGTGCATGTTATATTGATAATAATAAAAGTAATAAGTATATTTATTATAGTTCTATCGATAATAACTGCATAATATGGGTAATAATGCATGTTATATTGATGATAATAAAAGTAGTAAGTATATTTATTATAGTTCTAGCGATTATAACTGCATAATATGGGTAATAATGCATGTTATATTGATAATAATATAAGTAATAACTATAATTATTACAGTTCTGGCGATAATAACTGCATTATATGGGTAATAATGCATGTTATACTGATGACAACAAAAGTAATACGTATATTTATTATAGTTCTAGCGATAATAACTGCATAATATGGGTAAAAATGCATGTTATATTGATAATATTGGGAGTAATAAGTATAATTATTATAGTTCTAGCGATAATAACTGCATAATATGGGTAATAATGCATGTTATATTGATAATAATAAAAGTAATAAGTATATTTATTATGGTTCTAGCGATAATAACTGCATAATATGGGTAATAATGCATGTTATATTGATAATAATATATGTAATAAGTATAATCATTACAGTTCTAGCGATAATACTAGTAAAATATGGCTAAGAGTGCCTGTTATATTGATAATAATAAAAGTAATAATTATATTTATTATAATTCTATCGATAATAACTGCAGAATATGGGTAATAATGCATGTTATATTGATAATAATATAAGTAATAAGTATAATTATTACAGTTCTAGCGATAATAACTGCATTATATGGGTAATAATGGATGTTATATTGATAATATCGGGAGTAATAAGTATATTTATTATAGTTCTAGCGATAATAACTGCATAATATAGGTAATAATGCATGTTATATTGATAATAATAAAAGTAATAAGTATATTTATTATAGTTCTATCAATAATAACTGCATAATATGGGTAATAATGCATGTTATATTGATGATAATAAAAGTAATACGTATATTTATTAGAGTTCTAGCGATAATAACTGCATTATATGGGTAATAATGCATGATATGTTGATAACATTGGGAGTAATAAGTATAATTATTATAGTTCTAGCGATAATAATAGTAAAATATGGCTAATAGTGCATGTTATATTGAAATAATAAAAGTAAAAAGTATATTTATTACAGTTCTAGCGATAATGACTGCATAATATGGGTAATAGTGCATGTTATATTGATGATAATATAAGTAATAAGTATAATTATTACAGTTCTAGCGATAATAACTGCATTATATGGGTAATAATGGATGTTATATTGATAATATCGGGAGTAATAAGTATATTTATTATAGTTCTAGCGATAATAACTGCATAATATGGGTAATAATGCATGTTTTATTGATGATAATAAAAGTAGTAAGTATATTTATTATAGTTCTAGCGATAATAACTGCATAATATGGGTAATAATGCATATTATATTGATAATAATATAAGTAATAAGTATAATAATTACAGTTCTAGCGATAATAACTGCATTATATGGGTAATAATGCATGTTATATTGATGATAATATAAGTAATAAGTATAATTATTACAGTTCTAGCGATAATGACTGCATTATATGGGTAATAATGGATGTTATATTGATAATATCGGTAGTAATAAGTATATTTATTATAGTTCTAGCGATAATAACTGCATAATATAGGTAATAATGCATTTTATATTGATAATAATAAAAGAAATAAGTATATTTATTATAGTTCTATCAATAATAACTGCATAATATCGGTAATAATGCATGTTATATTGATGATAATATAAGTAATAAGTATAATTATTACAGTTCTAGGGATAATAACTGCATTATATGGGTAATAATGGATGTTATATTGGTAATATCTGGAGTAGTAAGTATAATTTTTATAGTTCTAGCGATAATAAAAGTAATATATGGCTAATAATGCATGTTATATTGATAATAATAAAAGTAATAAGTATATTTATTATAGTTCTGTCGATAATAACTGCATTATATGGGTAATAATGCATGTTATATTGATAATATCGGGAGTAATAAGTATAATCATTACAGTTCTAGCGATAATACTAGTAAAATATGGCTAAGAGTGCCTGTTATATTGATAATAATAAAAGTAATAAGTATATTTATTATAATTCTATCGATAATAACTGCATAATATGGGTAATAATGCATGTTATATTGATGATAATATAAGTAATAAGTATAATTATTACAGTTCTAGCGATAATAACTGCATTATATGGGTAATAATGGATGTTATATTGATAATATCGGTAGTAATAAGTATATTTATGATAGTTCTAGCGATAATAACTGCATAATATAGGTAATAATGCATGTTATATTGATAATAATAAAAGTAATAAGTATATTTATTATGGTTCTAGCGATAATAACTGCATAATATGGGTAATAATGCATGTTATATTGATAATAATATAGGTAATAAGTATAATCATTACAGTTCTTGCGATAATACTAGTAAAATATGGCTAAGAGTGCCTGTTATATTGATAATAATAAAAGTAATAATTATATTTACTATAATTCTATCGATAATAACTGCATAATATGGGTAATAAGGCATGTTATATTGATAATAATATAAGTAATAAGTATATTTATTACAGTTCTATCGATAATAACTGCATAATATGGGTATTAATGCATGTTATATTGATGATAATAAAAGTAGTAAGTATATTTATTATAGTTCTAGCGATTATAACTGCATAATATGGGTAATAATGCATGTTATATTGATAATAATATAAGTAATAAGTATAATTATTACAGTTCTAGCGATAATAACTGCATTAAATGCGTATAATGCATGTTATATTGATAATATCTGGAGTAGTAAGTATAATTTTTATAGCTCTAGCGATAATATAAGTAAAATATGGCTAATAGTGCATGTTATATTGATAATAATAAAAGTAATAAGTATATTTATTATAATTCTATCGATAATAACTGCATAATATGGGTAAAAATGCATGTTATATTGATAAAATTGGGAGTAATAAGTATAATTATTATAGTTCTAGCGATAATAATAGTAAAATATGGCTAATAGTGCATGTTATATTGATAATAATAAAAGTAATAAGTATATTTATTACAGTTCTATCGATAATAACAGCATAATATGAGTAATAATGCATGTTATATTGATGATAACATAAGTAATACGTATATTTATTATAGTTCTAGCAATAATAACTGCATTATATGGGTAAAAATGCATGTTATATTGATGATATTGGGAGTAATAAGTATAATTATTATAGTTCTAGCGATAATAATAGTAAAATATGGCTAATAATGCATGTTATATTGATGATAATAAAAGTAATAAGTGTATTTATTACAGTTCTAGCGATAATGACTGCATAATATGGGTAATAATGCATGTTATATTGATGATAATATAAGTAATAAGTATAATTATTACAGTTCTAGCGATAATAACTGCATTATATGGGTAATAATGCATGTTATATTGATGATAATATAAGTAATAAGTATAATTATTACAATTCTAGCGATAATAACTGCATTATATGGGTAATAATGGATGTTATATTGATAAGATCGGGAGTAATAAGTATATTTATTATAGTTCTAGCGATAATAACTGCATAATATGGGTAATAATGCATGTTTTATTGATGATAATAAAAGTAGTAAGTATATTTATTATAGTTCTAGCGATAATAACTGCATAGTATGGGTAATAATGCATATTATATTGATAATAATATAAGTAATAAGTATAATTATTACAGTTCTAGCGATAATAACTGCATTATATGGGTAATAATGGATGTTATATTGATAATATCGGGAGTAATAAGTATATTTATTATAGTTCTAGCGATAATAACTGCATAATATAGGTAATAATGCATGTTATATTGATAATAATAAAAGTAATAAGTATATTTATTATAGTTCTAGCGATAATAATTGCATTATATGCGTATAATGCATTTTATATTGATAATATCTGGAGTAGTAAGTATAATTTTTATAGTTCTAGCGATAATATAAGTAAAATATGGCTAATAGTGCATGTTATATTGATAATAATAAAAGTAATAAGTATATTTATTATAATTCTATCGATAATAACTGCATAATATGGGTAATAATGCATGTTATATTGATAATAATATAAGTAATAACTATAATTATTACAGTTCTAGCGATAATAACTGCATTATATGGGTAATAATGCATGTTATATTGATGACAACAAAAGTAATACGTATATTTATTATAGTTCTAGCGATAATAACTGCATAATATGGGTAAAAATGCATGTTATATTGATAATATTGGGAGTAATAAGTATAATTATTATAGTTCTAGCGATAATAACTGCATAATATGGGTAATAATGCATGTTATATTGATAATAATAAAAGTAATAAGTATATTTATTATGGTTCTAGCGATAATAACTGCATAATATGGGTAATAATGCATGATATGTTGATAATATTGGGAGTAATAAGTATAATTATTATAGTTCTAGCGATAATAATAGTAAAATATGGCAAATAGTGCATGTTATATTGATAATAGTAAAAGCAATAAGTATATTTATTACAGTTCTATCGATAATAACTGCATAATATGGGTATTAATGCATGTTATATTGATGATAATAAAAGTAGTAAGTATATTTATTATAGTTCTAGCGATTATAACTGCATAATATGGGTAATAATGCATGTTATATTGATAATATCCGGAGTAATATGTATAATTATTATTGTTCTAGCGATAATAATAGTAAAGTATGGCTAATAGTGCATGTTATATTGATAATAATAAAAGTAATAAGTATATTTATTATAGGTCTATCAATAATAACTGCATAATATGGGTAATAATGCATGTTATATTGATGATAATAAAAGTAATAAGTGTATTTATTACAGTTCTAGCGATAATGACTGCATAATATGGGTAATAATGCATGTTATATTGATGATAATATAAGTAATAAGTATAATTATTACAGTTCTAGCGATAATAACTGCATTATATGGGTAATAATGCATGATATGTTGATAATATTGGGAGTAATAAGTATAATTATTATAGTTCCAGCGATAATAATAGTAAAATATGGCAAATAGTGCATGTTCTATTCATAATAGTAAAAGCAATAAGTATATTTATTACAGTTCTATCGATAATAACTGCATAATATGGGTATTAATGCATGTTATATTGATGATAATAAAAGTAGTAAGTATATTTATTATAATTCTAGCGATTATAACTGCATAATATGGGTAATAATGCATGTTATATTGATAATAATATAAGTAATAAGTATAATTATTACAGTTCTTGCGATAATAACTGCATTAAATGCGTATAATGCATGTTATATTGATAATATCTGGAGTAGTAAGTATAATTTTTATAGTTCTAGCGATAATATAAGTAGAATATGGCTAATAGTGCATGTTATATTGATAATAATAAAAGTAATAAGTATATTTATTATAATTCTATCGATAATAACTGCATAATATGGGTAATAATGCATATTATATTGATAATAATATATGTAATAAGTATAATTATTACAGTTCTAGCGACAATAACTGCATTATATGGGTAATAATGCATGTTATATTGATGATAATATAAGTAATAAGTATAATTATTACAGTTCTAGCGATAATAACTGCATTATATGGGTAATAATGGATGTTATATTGATAATATCGGTAGTAATAAGTATATTTATTATTCATCTAACGATAATAATAGTAAAATATGGCTAATAGTGCATGTTATATTGATAATAATAAAAGTAATAAGTATATTTATTATAGTTCTATCGATAATAACTGCATAATATGGGTAATAATGCATGTTATATTGATGATAATAAAAGTAGTAAGTATATTTATTATAGTTCTAGCGATTATAACTGCATAATATGGGTAATAATGCATGTTACATTGATGATAATATAAGAAATAAGTATAATTATTACAGTTCTAGCGATAATAACTGCATTATATGGGTAATAATGCATGTTATATTGGTAATATCGGGAGTAATATGTATAATTATTATTGTTCTAGCGATAATAATAGTAAAATATGGCTAATAGTGCATGTTATATTGATAATAATAAAAGTAATAAGTATATTTACTATAGTTCCGTCGATAATAACTGCATTATATGGGTAATAATGCATGTTATATTGATAATATCGGGAGTAATAAGTATAATCATTACAGTTCTAGCGATAATACTAGTAAAATATGGCTAAGAGTGCCTGTTATATTGATAATAATAAAAGTAATAATTATATTTATTATAATTCTATCGATAATAACTGCATAATATGGGTAATAATGCATGTTATATTGATAATAATATAAGTAATAAGTATAATTATTACAGTTCTAGCGATAATAACTGCATTATATGGGTAATAATGCATGTTATATTGATGACAACAAAAGTAATACGTATATTTATTATAGTTCTAGCGATAATAACTGCATTATATGGGTAAAAATGTATGTTATATTGATAATATTGGGAGTAATAAGTATAATTATTATAGTTCTAGCGATAATAATAGTAAAATATGGCTAATAGTGCATGTTATATTGATGATAACATAAGTAATAAGTATAATTATTACAGTTCTAGCGATAATAACTGCATTATATGGGTAATAATGGATGTTATGTTGATAATATCGGGAGTAATAAGTATTTTTATTATAGTTCTAGCGATAATAATTCCATAATATAAGTAATAATGCATGTTATGTTGATAATAATAAAAGTAATTAGTATATTTATTACAGTTCTATCGATAATAACTGCATAATATGGGTAATAATGCATGTTATATTGATGATAACAAAAGTAATACGTATATTTATTATAGTTCTAGCGATAATAACTGCATAATATGGGTAATAATGCATATTATATTGATAATAATATAAGTAATAAGTATAATTATTACAGTTCTAGCGATAATAACTGCATTATATGGGTAATAATGCATGTTATATTGATGATAATATAAGTAATAAGTATAATTATTACAGTTCTAGCGATAATAACTGCATTATATGGGTAATAATGGATGTTATATTGATAATAATAAAAGTAATAAGTATATTTATTATAATTCTATCGATAATAACTGCATAATATGGGTAATAATGCATGTTATATTGATAATAATATAAGTAATAACTATAATTATTACAGTTCTGGCGATAATAACTGCATTATATGGGTAATAATGCATGTTATACTGATGACAACAAAAGTAATACGTATATTTATTATAGTTCTAGCGATAATAACTGCATAATATGGGTAAAAATGCATGTTATATTGATAATATTGGGAGTAATAAGTATAATTATTATAGTTCTAGCGATAATAACTGCATAATATGGGTAATAATGCATGTTATATTGATAATAATATATGTAATAAGTATAATCATTACAGTTCTAGCGATAATACTAGTAAAATATGGCTAAGAGTGCCTGTTATATTGATAATAATAAAAGTAATAATTATATTTATTATAATTCTATCGATAATAACTGCAGAATATGGGTAATAATGCATGTTATATTGATAATAATATAAGTAATAAGTATAATTATTACAGTTCTAGCGATAATAACTGCATTATATGGGTAATAATGGATGTTATATTGATAATATCGGGAGTAATAAGTATATTTATTATAGTTCTAGCGATAATAACTGCATAATATAGGTAATAATGCATGTTATATTGATAATAATAAAAGTAATAAGTATATTTATTATAGTTCTATCAATAATAACTGCATAATATGGGTAATAATGCATGTTATATTGATGATAATAAAAGTAATAAGTGTATTTATTAGAGTTCTAGCGATAATAACTGCATTATATGGATAATAATGCATGTTATATTGATAATATCCGGAGTAATATGTATAATTGTTATTGTTCTAGCGATAATAATAGAAAAATATGGCTAATAGTGCATGTTATATTGATAATAATAAAAGTAATAAGTATATTTATTATGGTTCTAGCGATAATAACTGCATAATAAGGGTAATAATGCATGTTATATTTATAATAATATATGTAATAAGTATAATCATTACAGTTCTAGCGATAATACTAGTAAAATATGGCTAAGAGTGCCTGTTATATTGATAATAATATAAGTAATAATTATATTTATTATAATTCTATCGATAATAACTGCATAATATGGGTAATAATGCATGTTTTATTGATAATAATATAAGTAATAAGTATAATTATTACAGTTCTAGCGATAATAACTGCATTATATGGGTAATAATGGATGTTATATTGATAATATGGGGAGTAATAAGTATATTTATTATAGTTCTAGCGATAATAACTGCATAATATAGGTAATAATGCATGTTATATTGATAATAATAAAAGTAATAAGTATATTTATTATAGTTCTATCAATAATAACTGCATAATATGGGTAATAATGCATGTTATATTGATGATAATAAAAGTAATAAGTGTATTTATTAGAGTTCTAGCGATAATAACTGCATTATATGGATAATAATGCATGTTATATTGATAATATCCGGAGTAATATGTATAATTGTTATTGTTCTAGCGATAATAATAGAAAAATATGGCTAATAGTGCATGTTATATTGATAATAATAAAAGTAATAAGTATATTAATTATAGTTCTATCAATAATAACTGCATAATATGGGTAATAATGCATGTTATATTGATGATAATAAAAGTAATAAGTGTATTTATTATAGTTCTAGCGATAATAACTGCATAATATAAGTAATAATGCATGTTATATTGATAATAATATAAGTAATAAGTATAATTATTACAGTTCTAGCGATAATAACTGCATTATATGGGTAATAATGGATGTTATATTGATAATATCGGGAGTAATAAGTATATTTATTATAGTTCTATCGATAATAACTGCATAATATGGGTAATAATGCATGTTATATTGATGATAACAAAAGTAATACGTATATTTATTATAGTTCTAGCGATAATAACTGCATAATATAAGTAATAATGCATGTTATATTGATAATAATAAAAGTAATAAGTATATTTATTATAGTTCTATCAATAATAACTGCGTAATATGGGTAATAATGCATGTTATATTGATGATAATAAAAGAAATACGTATATTTATTATAGTTCTAGCGATAATAACTGCATAATATGGGTAATAATGGATGTTATATTGATAATATCGGGAGTAATAAGTATATTTATTATAGTTCTAGCGATAAGAACTGCATAATATAGGTAATAATGCATGTTATATTGACAATAATAAAAGTAATAAGTATATTTATTGTAGTTCTATCAATGATAACTGCATAATATGGGTAATAATGCATGTTATATTGATGATAATAAAAGTAATAAGTGTATTTATTACAGTTCTAGCGATAATGACTGCATAATATGGGTAATAATGCATGTTATATTGATGATAATATAAGTAATAAGTATAATTATTACAGTTCTAGCGATTATAACTGCATTATATGGGTAATAATGCATGATATGTTGATAATATTGGGAGCAATAAGTATAATTATTATAGTTCTAGCGATAATAATAGTAAAATATGCAAATAGTGCATGTTATATTGATAATAGTAAAAGCAATAAGTATATTTATTACAGTTCTATCGATAATAACTGCATAATATGGGTATTAATGCATGTTATATTGATGATAATAAAAGTAGTAAGTATATTTATTATAGTTCTAGCGATTATAACTGCATAATATGGGTAATAATGCATGTTATATTGATAATAATATAAGTAATAAGTATAATTATTACAGTTCTAGCGATAATAACCGCATTAAATGCGTATAATGCATGTTATATTGATAATATTTGGAGTAGTAAGTATAATTTTTATAGTTCTAGCGATAATATAAGTAAAATATGGCTAATAGTGCATGTTATATTGATAATAATAAAAGTAATAAGTATATTTATTATAATTCTATCGATAATAACTGCATAATATGGGTAATAATGCATGTTATATTGATAATATTGGGAGCAATAAGTATAATTATTATAGTTCTAGCGATAATAATAGTAAAATATGGCAAATAGTGCATGTTATATTGATAATAGTAAAAGCAATAAGTATATTTATTACAGTTCTATCGATAATAACTGCATAATATGGGTATTAATGCATGTTATATTGATGATAATAAAAGTAGTAAGTATATTTATTATAGTTCTAGCGATTATAACTGCATAATATGGGTAATAATGCATGTTATATTGATAATAATATAAGTAATAAGTATAATTATTACAGTTCTAGCGATAATAACTGCATTATATGGGTAATAATGCATGATATGTTGATAATATTGGGAGCAATAAGTATAATTATTACAGTTCTAGCGATAATAATAGTAAAATATGGCAAATAGTGCATGTTATATTGATAATAGTAAAAGCAATAAGTATATTTATTACAGTTCTATCGATAATAACTGCATAATATGGGTATTAATGCATGTTATATTGATGATAATAAAAGTAGTAAGTATATTTATTATAATTCTAGCGATGATAACTGCATTATATGGGTAATAATGCATGATATGTTGATAATATTGGGAGCAATAAGTATAATTATAATAGTTGTAACGAGGTAACTGAGGCGCGAACTACTCGCGACGCCGATAGATGGCGTAGACCGCGAACCGCGACTTCTCGCAGCTAATCACGCGAGGAGTCGCGATATAAGACAACAGGAGCGACCTAATTACCGGAGAGCGTCCGGTACCGTCGTAGCGTACGAACCGATCCGAATAGCGATTGTAAAGCGAACGAACCGTCACCGTGACTACCGCTCTCCAACTATTTTTGGTGTGTCCTTTTTGTTTCCTCCAACAGGGAGCGGATACAATAGGAGTGCGTTTCTGCAACCTACTGCCTGCTGAGACCCCCTGTATCCTAGTCTTGCCGTCGTAGCTCGGCTACGAAACGGAGGACATCCCGGCCGCCAAGAAGACACCAGTGCGTTTCTGCAAGGTGTCCTTGGGCTCACGGTCTCTTGCCAGGGAAGGGCGGAGTGCGTCTCTGCAACCGTTCCGACCTCATATCGGCGAAACGTCTAATCCGTCTCCCGTCTTCCTCCTACCCACCCGCGAAGGCTGTAATAGTAGGTTAAGTGCGTTTGCGTTCCGTTTCCGCGTTTCCGTTTGCGTTCCGTCTCCGCGTATCCGTTTGCGTTCCGTCTCCGCGTTTCCGTTTGCGTTCCGTCTCCGCGTCGCGTTAGGATTAAGTCGCGTTTCTCGTAAAACACTAGCGAACCCGGACACACCCGACTGTGTGATTCCCGGCGACCGCGGGCTCACCGCGAGCCCACCGGTGTTACATTTTGGCGCCCGAACAGGGACTCTCAGCGAAGAGAGAAGCGTTTCACCGATAGTATATGTCCGCGGTGGGGTGGGTCTACCATCGGACAAAGGCCGAGCTAATTCTGTTCGCAGAGGAAAACCAGCTCGACTCCACCGGCACCATCGACATCTTGCGGGCCAGGATTGTTCAGCACCTACGGACAATGGCAACCAAGCGAGCAGATACCGAAGACGCAGGACCCTCCACCCGGACCGGACCCCCAGTGGACTTTGCCTTCTGGGACCTGCTCCGCAAAAGCGGAATCTTCTTCGACGGCGGTAAGGGGCCTGAGGACTTCATCGACCGACTGGATCATCTGCGGGCCACGTTCAGCCTGCAGGAGGACAGCATCCTCAAGTGTCTGGCCGTGGCACTACGCGGACCCGCCCTGGCGTGGTATCACAACCACCAGCAGAAATGGAGGACATGGGCCGACTTCCTGGGAGCATTCCGGCGGGAGTACTACCCACAGGACACGGTGGACGGCCGAATCTTCCGCCGCCAACAACAGCCGGGCGAGCCCGGCCGGACCTATCTGACCGACCTGGAGACCATGATGAGGCGTCATGGGAACCTGACCGAGGAGGAGCAGCTGACTCAGGCCCACCGGAACCTACTGCCGGAATATCGGCGGTACATCCGCCGCCCGGACCTCCACACCCGGGACGATTTGCTCCGGATGATAACGGAGTTCGAGGAGTTGGAGCAGGAGGTACGAACAGCACGCCCACCCCGGGCCGCCCCTGCCAGGAGCTACGCAGCCGAGATAGGGGACCGATACGACCGGGAGACATGCTGTTGGCGATGTGGACAGCGCGGTCACTTCCGGAGCGAATGCCGGCAGCCAGGAAGACTGTTCTGCAGCCACTGCAGAGCGGAGGGTCGGCGAACCAGAGACTGTCCCTGCCAGCAGGGAAACGCCGAGCGGGGCGGCGCTCGAGGCGTCGCCCGAACCGCTCCTCCACCATCCCGCCCGTCCACCCGTTAGAAGAAGACCGGCGAGTTTACATCCCCTTCGAGGCCTGGGGATACAAAGGGGAGGCCCTCGTGGACACGGGAGCCACCCGGACCTACTTCCGGAAGGACCTGGCAGCCTACTGCGAGTGGCACGGCGACCATTGGAACAAGGACCCCCAGGAGGTTCGAGTCGCCGACGGCAGCCCGGCCGCCACGGCCGGCCGAATCCACAGCACCGTCACCATCGACGGCCGGCAGTTCGAGTACGACTATCCCGTACTACCGGACATGAACTACGTGATGATCCTGGGCGTGGACCTCCTGGAGCAGCTCGGGACAACCCTCCAGGTTGGAACCCACCGATGGACTCTACCCGAGAAGCCGGAAGTACTGGAAGTCTCCGGACCAGCGGAGTGCACACCGGCCCAGAACAGGAGACTTCAACAGCTACTGGCCGAAGAACTGCCGCACTTTGCCCAGCTGCAACCCACCACCACCTGGATAGAACACCGACTCCGGCTCAAAGAGGGAGCCGAGCCGGTAAAGCACCGCTACACACCCCGGAACCCGGCCATGCAGGCAATCATCGACGAGGAGGTGGACCGGATGCTGGCTGCCGGGATCATTCAACCGTCGCAGAGCCCGTGGAGTTCCCCCGTAGTTTTGGTCCGCAAGCCAAGCGGGAAGTATCGGTTCTGTATCGACTTCCGCCAAGTCAACCGACGAACCGAGAAGGATGCATATCCACTGCCCCAGGTCCAGGCGACCCTGGAGAAGCTGCGCGAGGCCAAGTTCATCTCCACCATCGACCTGGCAGACGGATATTGGCAGGTGCCGCTGGAACCCGCAAGTCGCCCTCTCACCGCCTTCACCGTACCAGGACGAGGGTTGTTCGAGTTCCGAGTGATGCCGTTCGGTCTTCATTCCGCGCCCGCCACTTTCCAGCGACTCCTCGACCAGGTGATCGGCCCCAGGTTGGCACCCCGGAGCTTCGCCTACCTCGACGACATTATTGTCCTGGGGAAGACGTTCGAAGAACACTTGGCCAACTTGCGGGAAGTCTTCCGGCGCCTCCGTGCTGCTAACCTCCGGCCAAACCCAGAGAAGTGCCACTTCGGGAAGACTCGACTGACATACCTCGGACACGTCGTCACCGGGCAAGGGATCCACACCGACCCAGGGAAGGTAAGGGCCATTCAAGAGATCCCGGCCCCCACCAACGTGAAGGAACTACGACGTTTCCTCGGAGCAGTCTCATGGTACCGCCGGTTCATTCCCCGGTTTTCCGACCTAACCGCACCGCTGAACCAGCTGCTGAAGAAGAGGCAGCGATGGACCTGGACAACCACGGAGGAAGCCGCGTTCCAAGAATTGCGACACCAGCTCGCGACGGCCCCAGTACTAGCCTGCCCGGATTTTGAACGACCGTTTGTGCTGCAGACCGACGCCAGCAACCATGGACTCGGAGCCGTTCTTACCCAGGAGCACGACGGCGAGGAACGCGTCATCGCTTTCGCCAGCCGCACCCTGAATAAGGCAGAGAAGAACTACTCCGTTACCGAGAAGGAATGCTTGGCGGTAGTCTGGGGAATCAGGAAGATGCGGCCCTACCTCGAAGGCTACCGTTTCACCGTGCTCACCGACCATCAAGCGTTAAAATGGCTGCAGGCGATCGAGACCCCCTCCGGCCGACTGGCGCGCTGGTGCCTAGAACTTCAGCATTACGACTTCGAAGTCCAGTACCGGCGAGGGGAAAGCAACATCGTGGCCGACGCCCTGTCGCGACAACCGGAGGAACGGGCCAGCGAACAGCCAGAGGAAGCAGACGCCGTAGAAGCCGTACCACCCGACTCCTGGTACAACAGGACCTGCCAAGCGGTACAGGGAAACCCGGAACAACACCCCGAATACCGTTGGCAAGAGGGACGGCTGTATCGACACTTTCCGGAGCACACCGGCCTTCACACCGACCAGGACTGGAAGCTGTGCGTCCCCAGGACAGACCGCGAAGCCGTTCTCCGAGCCAATCACGATGCACCCACCGCCGGACATCTGGGCATAAGCAAGACCATCGCTCGGCTAGCACAGAGGTACTACTGGCCTGGTATGTTCCGGGACGCCGCCCGCCACGTCCGACAATGCCAAAGCTGCCAAGAGTACAAGGCGATGCAGAGAGCACCGGCCGGAAAGATGCAGACCACTCCCGCCGAAGAACCATGGGCTGTAGTCTCGGTGGATCTAGTAGGACCACTTCCCCGCTCGGCAAAGGGGCACACCGTCCTCCTGGTGATGCAAGACAAGTTCTCCAAATGGGTGGAGTTACATCCGCTGCGCCAGGCCACCGCACCAGCCGTCACCAGGGCCTTTAGGGAGAAGATAATACTGCGACATGGCTGCCCGAGATGCGTCATCACGGACAATGGACGCCAGTTTGAAAGCAGAGACTTCACCTCTTTGCTGCAAGAATGCGGCATACAACACCGGAAGACGCCGCCCTACACGCCCCAGTGTAACCCCGTGGAGCGCACGAACCGTGTGGTAAAAACCATGATCGCGCAATATACGGGGGGCGACCACCGCAAATGGGACCAGCAGATCGCAGAATTAGGCTTCGCGTATAATACCGCCCGACATGACTCAACGGGTTACACACCGGCATTTTTAAATTTCGGCAGGGAACTTCGTGGCCCCAAAGAACCAGCCACCGGCCCGGTTACCGAGGTCCAGCCCCGACAAGAAGCGATCAACCAACTTCAGCAGGCGATCGCTCTAGCCCGCAGGGCGCTGGCGAGCTCCTACGTCCGCCAGAGCAAATACTACAATCGGCATCGAAGAGACTCCGCACCAGCTGTGGGAGAAATGGTTATGTTACGGGCTTACCCACTCTCCTCGGCAGAGAAGAAATTTAACGCAAAATTGGCCCCTAAATACGCGGGACCCTACCGAATTGCAAAGTATCTAGGACCTACGGTAGTACTGCTACAGGGGCCGCGCGGTCGACCGAAGCGCGCGCATCTACAGGACCTCAAGCCGTGCCCCACCACCGATCTCAACAATATAAAAGACCGAACGCCGAGCGATCGACAATCAGTCTCCAGCTATGAAGAGACATCAGCCGATCGACGAGCCGACCCCGCTCGGCAAGCGGCCCGAAGACCACCGACCGCCCGAAGCCCGGCCGAAGATCCGGTCGGTACAAACCGGCCACTGGCCGATAGTGATCGCCGAGGAACCGCCGGCTCGACGGGGACCACCGCCAAAGATGCGGCCACCGACCCGCAAGCCGCCTACCACGGCCGAGGTGATAGTCGCCACCACCGCCGCAACGGGATCCACCCGCACCGGACCCGCACCACCACCGCCGGAAGTAGGACTGCCCGACCTCCGGACCGAGGTACCTGGTCCCTCACAGGCTCCACCCACGATAAGGGGGAGCAAACCGCGGAGGAAGACGCCAGACCAGAAGCGACCAGGAGAAAGAGCCACCGGAAGCCGGAAGCGACAACCTGCAACGCCGGCCAAACCCACACTTCCGCCGGGACCGACGACCGCGCACCGACCCCTCCGACTAAACAGGGGGGTTCAGACGGACGCCCCGCCGGGGCAATCGGTGCTCCTGCGTCACCGGTCCAACCGAGGGACCCAGACAGACAGGCCGGACTACAGGACACAAGACGTCCAAACCCTCGGCGGACCCACCGAAAACCGGGCCGTGCAAACGGATCCGGCCAAACCACCGCCTACGGCCGCAGTTCCGCCACGGACCGAGGGGAGTGGGACGGACGTCTACCTCGACCTTCCCCGACTTACGGCACGGCGGCCCATATACTACAGCCTGGACAACGGCGTCACCCTGTCGGTGAAGAGGGTGAGCGCCCAGAGGATCCGGATTCGGACCACGGCCCCAACCCCAGCCCCGAGACCAGCCAACGATGGACCAGCCGCCCCGTTGATTCATCCGGAAGAGGAACCCGTGGATCTCCGGGTCTTCCACAGGACACTCGACTTGAGTGAATCTAGTGATAGTGTGGAAGACCCCCAGTGAACAGTGACCCCCTCTTCCCCCCCCCCCCAAAGGACGGCCGACATACCGCAAAAGTGATCCCCCCCCCCCCCCCCCCAAAGGACGGCCACCATACCGCAAAAGTGATTCCCCCCCCAAAGGACGGCCACCATACCGCAAAAGTGATTCCCCCCCCAAAGGACGGCCACCATACCGCGAACAGTGTTACCCCCCCAAAGGACGGCCACCATACCGCAAAAGTGATCCCCCCCCCCAAAGGACGGCCACCATACCGCAAAAGTGATCCCCCCCCCCCCCCTAAATAGAGACGGCCACCATACCGCATTAGTAGTAAGATATTCTAGCGATAGTTTGTAAGCCCGCGCCGCGTTAGCATGTAAGTCCAAAACCAAAAACCTAGTACCGTCCGCGATAGTTTGTAAGCCCGCGCCGCGAACCGGTAAAATATTCCGCGCCGCGTTAATCCGAACCAAAAACATAGTACCGTCCGCGATAGTTTGTAAGCCCGCATTAGCATGTAAGCCCGAACCGGTAAAATATTCCGCGCCGCGTTAATCCGAACCAAAAACATAGTACCGTCCGCGATAGTTTGTAAGCCCGCGTTAGCATGTAAGCCCGAACCGGTAAAATTATTCCGCGCCGCGTTAATACTCCGCATAAAAACATAGACCAGTGTACCAAAGGATACAATAAATAACAATAGGGAGAGGACTAGTATCACCGCCGTCCAGCGTAGTTCGCGCCTACAAAAGGGGAGGGGTGATGTAACGAGGTAACTGAGGCGCGAACTACTCGCGACGCCGATAGATGGCGTAGACCGCGAACCGCGACTTCTCGCAGCTAATCACGCGAGGAGTCGCGATATAAGACAACAGGAGCGACCTAATTACCGGAGAGCGTCCGGTACCGTCGTAGCGTACGAACCGATCCGAATAGCGATTGTAAAGCGAACGAACCGTCACCGTGACTACCGCTCTCCAACTATTTTTGGTGTGTCCTTTTTGTTTCCTCCAACAGGGAGCGGATACAGTAGGAGTGCGTTTCTGCAACCTACTGCCTGCTGAGACCCCCTGTATCCTAGTCTTGCCGTCGTAGCTCGGCTACGAAACGGAGGACATCCCGGCCGCCAAGAAGACACCAGTGCGTTTCTGCAAGGTGTCCTTGGGCTCACGGTCTCTTGCCAGGGAAGGGCGGAGTGCGTCTCTGCAACCGTTCCGACCTCATATCGGCGAAACGTCTAATCCGTCTCCCGTCTTCCTCCTACCCACCCGCGAAGGCTGTAATAGTAGGTTAAGTGCGTTTGCGTTCCGTTTCCGCGTTTCCGTTTGCGTTCCGTCTCCGCGTATCCGTTTGCGTTCCGTCTCCGCGTTTCCGTTTGCGTTCCGTCTCCGCGTCGCGTTAGGATTAAGTCGCGTTTCTCGTAAAACACTAGCGAACCCGGACACACCCGACTGTGTGATTCCCGGCGACCGCGGGCTCACCGCGAGCCCACCGGTGTTACATAGTTCTAGCGATAATAATAGTAAAATATGGCAAATAGTGCATGTTATATTGATAATAGTAAAAGCAATAAGTATATTTATTACAGTTCTATCGATAATAACTGCATAATATGGGTATTAATGCATGTTATATTGATGATAATAAAAGTAGTAAGTATATTTATTATAGTTCTAGCGATTATAACTGCATAATATGGGTAATAATGCATGTTATATTGATAATAAAATAAGTAATAAGTATAATTATTACAGTTCTAGCGATAATAACTGCATTAAATGCGTATAATGCATGTTATATTGATAATATTTGGAGTAGTAAGTATAATTTTTATAGTTCTAGCTATAATATAAGTAAAATATGGCTAATAGTGCATGTTATATTGATAATAATACAAGTAATAAGTATATTTATTATAATTCTATCGATAATAACTGCATAATATGGGTAATAATGCATGTTATATTGATAATAATATAAGTAATAAGTATAATTATTACAGTTCTAGCGATGATAACTGCATTATATGGGTAATAATGCATGTTATATTGATGACAACAAAAGTAATACGTATATTTATTATAGTTCTAGCGATAATAACTGCAATATATGGGTAAAAATGCATGTTATATTGATAACATTGGGAGTAATAAGTATATTTATTATAGTTCTAGCGATAATAACTGCATAATATAGGTAATAGTGCATGTTATCTTGATAATAATAAAAGTAATAAGTATATTTATTATAGTTCTATCAATAATAACTGCATAATATGGGTAATAATGCATGTTATATTGATAATAATATAAGTAATAAGTATAATTATTACAGTTCTAGCGATAATAACTGCATTATATTATAAAAGTACTTAGTATATTTATTACAGTTCTATCGATAATAACTGCATAATATGGGTAATAATGCATGTTATATTGATGATAACAAAAGTAATACGTATATTTATTATAGTTCTAGCGATAATAACTGCATAATATGGGTAATAATGCATGTTATATTGATGATAACAAAAGTAATACGTATATTTATTATAGTTCTAGCGATAATAACTGCATAATATGGGTAATAATGCATGTTATATTGATAATAATATAAGTAATAAGTATAATTATTACAGTTCTAGCGATAACAACTGCATTATATGCGTATAATGCATGTTACATTGATAATATCTGGAGTAATAAGTATATTTATTATAGTTCTATCGATAATAACTGCATAATATGGGTAATAATGCATGTTATATTGATGATAACAAAAGTAATACGTATATTTATTATAGTTCTAGCGATAATAACTGCATTATATGGGTAATAATGCATGTTATGTTGATAATATCGGGAGTAATAAGTATTTTTATTATAGTTCTAGCGATAATAATTGCATAATATAGGTAATAATGCATGTTATGTTGATAATAATAAAAGTAATTAGTATATTTATTACAGTTCTATCGATAATAACTGCATAATATTGGTAATAATGCATGTTATATTGATGATAATAAAAGTAGTAAGTATATTTATTATAGTTCTAGCGATTATAACTGCATAATATGGGTAATACTGCATGTTATATAGATAATAATATAAGTAATAAGTACAATTATTACAGTTCTAGCGATAACAACTGCATTATATGCGTATAATGCATGTTACATTGATAATATCTGGAGTAGTAAGTATAATTTTTATAGTTCTAGCGATAATAAAAGTAATATATGGCTAATAGTGCATGTTATATTGATAATAATAAAAGTAATAAGTATATTTATTATAGTTCTGTCGATAATAACTGCATTATATGGGTAATAATGCATGTTATATTGATAATATCGGGAGTAATAAGTATAATCATTACAGTTCTAGCGATAATACTAGTAAAATATGGCTAAGAGTGCCTGTTATATTGATAATAATAAAAGTAATAAGTATATTTATTATAATTCTATCGATAATAACTGCATAATATGGGTAATAATGCATGTTATATTGATGATAATATAAGTAATAAGTATAATTATTACAGTTCTAGCGATAATAACTGCATTATATGGGTAATAATGGATGTTATATTGATAATATCGGTAGTAATAAGTATATTTATTATAGTTCTATCAATAATAACTGCATAATATCGGTAATAATGCATGTTATATTGATGATAACAAAAGTAATACGTATATTTATTATAGTTCTAGCGATAATAACTACATTATATGGGTAAAAATGCATGTTATATTGATAACATTGGGAGTAATAAGTATAATTATTATAGTTCTAGCGATAATAATAGTAAAATATGGCTAATAGTGCATGTTATATTGATAATAATAAAAGTAAAAAGTATATTTATTACAGTTCTATCGATAATAACTGCATAATATGGGTAATAATGCATGTTATATTGATAATAATATAAGTAATAAGTATAATTATTACAGTTCTAGCGATAATAACTGCATTATATGGGCAATAATGGATGTTATATGGATAATATCGGGAGTAATAAGTATATTTATTATAGTTCTAGCGATAATAACTGCATAATATAGGTAATAGTGCATGTTATATTGATAATAATAAAAGTAATAAGTATATTTATTATAGTTCTATCAATAATAACTGCATAATATGGGTAATAATGCATGTTATATTGATGATAATAAAAGTAATAAGTGTATTTATTACAGTTCTAGCGATAATGACTGCATAATGTGGGTAATAATGCATGTTATATTGATGATAATATAAGTAATAAGTATAATTATTACAGTTCTAGCGATAATAACTGCATTATATGGGTAATAATGGATGTTATATTGATAATATCGGGAGTAATAAGTATATTTATTATAGTTCTAGCGATAATAACTGCATAATATAGGTAATAATGCATGTTATATTGATAATAATAAAAGTAATAAGTATATTTATTATAGTTCTATCAATAATAACTGCATAATATGGGTAATAATGCATGTTATATTGATGATAATATAAGTAATACGTATATTTATTATAGTTCTAGCGATAATAACTGCATAATATGGGTAATAATGCATGTTATATTGATGATAATATAAGTAATAAGTATAATTATTACAGTTCTAGCGATAATAACTGCATAATATGGGTAATAATGCATGTTATATTGATGATAATATAAGTAATAAGTATAATTATTACAGTTCTAGCGATAATAACTGCATTATATGGGTTATAATGGATGTTATATTGATAATATCGGGAGTAATTAATATATTTATTATAGTTCTAGCGATTATAACTGCATAATATGGGTAATAACGCGTGTTATATTGATAATAATAAAAGTAAGAAGTATATTTATTACAGTTCTAGCGATAATAGCTGCATTATATGGGTAATAATGGATGTTATATTGATAATATCGGGAGTAATAAGTACATTTATTATAGTTCTAGCGATTATAACTGCATAATATGGGTAATAACGCATGTTATATTGATAATAATAAAAGTAATAAGTATATTTATTACAGTTCTAGCGATTATAACTGCACAATATGGGTAATAATGCATGTTATATTGAGAATAATATAAGTAATAAGTATAATTATTACAGTTCTAGCGATAGTAACTGCATTATATGCGTAATAATGCATGTTATATTGATAATATCTGGAGTAGTAAGTATAATTTTTATAGTTCTAGCGATAATAAAAGTAAAATATGGGTAATAGTGCATGTTATATTGATAATAATAAAAGTAATAAGTATATTTATTATATTTCTGTGGATAATAACTGCATTATATGGGTAATAATGCATGTTATATTGATAACATCGGGAGTAATAAGTATAATCATTACAGTTCTAGCGATAATACTAGTAAAATATGGCTAAGAAGGCCTGTTATATTGATAATAATAAAAGTAATAAGTATATTTATTATAATTCTATCGATAATAACTGCATAATATGGGTAATAATGCATGTTATATTGATAATAATATAAGTAATAAGTATAATTATTACAGTTCTAGCGATAATAACTGCATTATATGGGTAGTAATGGATGTTATATTGATAATATCGGGAGTAATAAGTATTATTATTATAGTTCTAGCGATAATGATAGTAAAATATGGCTAATAGTGCATGTTATATTGATAATATTAAAAGTAATAAGTATATTTATTACAGTTCTATCGATAATAACTGCATAATATGGGTAATAATGCATGTTATATTGATAATAATATAGGTAATAAGTATAATTATTACAGTTCTAGCGATAATAACTGCATTATATGGGTAATAATGCATGTTATATTGATAATAATAAAAGTAATAAGTATATTTATTATAGTTCTAGCGATAATAACTGCATTATATGGGTAATAATGGATGTTATATTGATAATATCGGGAGTAATAAGTATAATTATTACAGTTTTAGCGATAATACTAGCAAAATATGGCTAAGAGTGAATGTTATATTCATAATAAAAATGTAATAAGTATATTTATTACAGTTCTAGCGATAATAACTGCATAATATGGGTATTAATGCATGTTATATTGATAATGATATAAGTTATAAGTATAATTATTACAGTTCTAGCGATAGCAACTGCATTATATGCGTATAATGCATGTTACATTGATAATATCTGGAGTAGTAAGTATAATTTTTATAGTTCTAGCGATAATAAAAGTAAAATATGGCTAATAGTGCATGTTATATTGATAATAATAAAAGTAATAAGTATATTTATTATAGTTCTGTCGATAATAACTGCATTATATGGGTAATAATGCATGTTATATTCATAATATCGGGAGTAATAAGTATAATCATTACAGTTCTAGCGATAATACTAGTAAAATATGGCTAAGAGTGCCTGTTATATTGATAATATTGGTAGTAATAAGTATATTTATTATAGTTCTAGCGATTATAACTGCATAATATGGGTAATAATGCATGTTATATTGATAATAATATAAGTAATAAGTATAATTATTACATTTCTAGCGATAATAACTGCATTATATGGGTAATAATGCATATTATATTGATGATAATAAAAGTAATAAGTATATTTATTACAGTTCTAGCGATAATAACTGTATAATATGGGTAATAATGCATGTTATATTGATGATAATATAAGTAATAAGTATAATTATTACAGTTCTAGCGATAATAACTGCATTATATGGGTAATAATGGATGTTATATTGATAATATCGGGAGTAATAAGTATAATTATTACAGTTGTAGCGATAATACTAGTAAAATATGGCTGAGAGTGCATGTTCTATTCATAATAAAAAAGTAATAAGTATATTTATTACAGTTCTATCAATAATAACTGCATAATATGGGTAATAATGCATGTTATATTGATGATAATAAAAGTAATACGTATATTTATTATAGTTCTAGCGATAATAACTGCATAATATGGGTAATAATGCATGTTATATTGATGATAATATAAGTAATAAGTATAATTATTACAGTTCTAGCGATAATAACTGCATTATATGGGTAATAATGGATGTTATATTGATAATATCGGGAGTAATAAATATATTTATTATAGTTCTAGCGATTATAACTGCATTATATGGGTAATAATGGATGTTATATTGATAATATCGGGAGTAATAAGTACATTTATTATAGTTCTAGCGATTATAACTGCATAATATGGGTAATAACGCGTGTTATATTGATAATAATAAAAGTAAGAAGTATATTTATTACAGTTCTAGCGATAATAGCTGCATTATATGGGTAATAATGGATGTTATATTGATAATATCGGGAGTAATAAATATATTTATTATAGTTCTAGCGATTATAACTGCATAATATGGGTAATAATGAATGTTATATTAATAACAATATAAGTAATAAGTGTAATTATTACAGTTCTAGCGATAATAACTGCATTATATGGGTAATAATGCATGTTATATTGATAGTATCGGGAGTAATAAGTATATTTATTATAGTTCTAGCGATTATAACTGCATAATATGGGTATTAATGCATGTTATATTGATAATAATATAAGTAATAAGTATATTTATTATAATTCTATCGATAATAACTGCATAATATGGGTAATGATGCATGTTATATTGATGATAAGATAAGTAATAAGTATAATTATTACAGTTCTAGCGATAATAACTGCATTATATGGGTAATAATTAATGTTATATAGATAATATCGGGAGTAATAAGTATATTTATTATAGTTCTAGCGATAATAACTGCATAATATAGGTAATAATGCATGTTATATTGATAATAATAAAAGTAATAAGTATATTTATTATAGTTCTATCAATAATAACTGTATAATATGGGTAATAATGCATGTTGTATTGATGATAATAAAAGTAATAAGTGTATTTATTACAGTTCTAGCGATAATGACTGCATAATATGGGTAATAATGCATGTTATATTGATGATAATATAAGTAATAAGTATAATTATTACAGTTCTAGCGATAATAACTGCATTATATGGGTAATAATGGATGTTATATTGATAATATCGGGAGTAATAAGTATATTTATTATAGTTCTAGCGATAATAACTGCATAATATAGGTAATAATGCATGTTATATTGATGATAATAAAAGTAATACGTATATTTATTATAGTTCTAGCGATAATAACTGCATAATATGGGTAATAATGCATGTTATATTGATGATAATATAAGTAATAAGTATAATTATTACAGTTCTAGCGATAATAACTGCATTATATGGGTAATAATGGATGTTATATTGATAATATCGGGAGTAATAAGTATAATTATTACAGTTGTAGCGATAATACTAGTAAAATATGGCTAAGAGTGCATGTTATATTCATAATAAAAAAGTAATAAGTATATTTATTACAGTTCTATCAATAATAACTGCATAATATGGGTAATAATGCATGTTATATTGATGATAATAAAAGTAATAAGTATGAATATTACAGTTCTAGCGATAGCAACTGCATTATATGCGTATAATGCATGTGACATTGATAATATCTGGAGTAGTAAGTATAATTTTTATAGTTCTAGCGATAATAAAAGTAAAATATGGCTAATAGTGCATGTTATATTGATAATAATAAAAGTGATAAGTATATTTATTATAGTTCTGTCGATAATAACTGCATTATATGGGTAATAATGCATGTTATATTCATAATATCGGGAGTAATAAGTATAATCATTACAGTTCTAGCGATAATAACTGCATTATGTGGGTAATAATGCATGTTATATTGATGATAATAAAAGTAATAAGTATATTTATTACAGTTCTAGCGATAATAACTGCATAATATGGGTAATAATGCATGTTATATTGATGATAATATAAGTAATAAGTATAATTATTACAGTTCTAGCGATAATAACTGCATTATATGGGTAATAATGGATGTTATATTGATAATATCGGGAGTAATAAGTATAATTATTACAGTTGTAGCGATAATACTAGTAAAATATGGCTAAGAGTGCATGTTATATTCATAATAAAAAAGTAATAAGTATATTTATTACAGTTCTATCAATAATAACTGCATAATGTGGGTAATAATGCATGTTATATTGATGATAATAAAGGTAATACGTATATTTATTATAGTTCTAGCGATAATAACTGCATAATATGGGTAATAATGCATGTTATATTGATGATAAGATAAGTAATAAGTATAATTATTACAGTTCTAGCGATAATAACTGCATTATATGGGTAATAATTAATGTTATATAGATAATATCGGGAGTAATAAGTATATTTATTATAGTTCTAGCGATAATAACTGCATAATATAGGTAATAATGCATGTTATATTGATAATAATAAAAGTAATAAGTATATTTATTATAGTTCTATCAATAATAACTGTATAATATGGGTAATAATGCATGTTGTATTGATGATAATAAAAGTAATAAGTGTATTTATTACAGTTCTAGCGATAATGACTGCATAATATGGGTAATAATGCATGTTATATTGATGATAATATAAGTAATAAGTATAATTATTACAGTTCTAGCGATAATAACTGCATTATATGGGTAATAATGGATGTTATATTGATAATATCGGGAGTAATAAGTATATTTATTATAGTTCTAGCGATAATAACTGCATAATATAGGTAATAATGCATGTTATATTGATGATAATAAAAGTAATACGTATATTTATTATAGTTCTAGCGATAATAACTGCATAATACGGGTAATAATGCATGTTATATTGATGATAATATAAGTAATAAGTATAATTATTACAGTTCTAGCGATAATAACTGCATTATATGGGTAATAATGGATGTTATATTGATAATATCGGGAGTAATAAGTGTAATTATTACAGTTGTAGCGATAATACTAGTAAAATATGGCTAAGAGTGCATGTTATATTCATAATAAAAAAGTAATAAGTATATTTATTACAGTTCTATCAATAATAACTGCATAATATGGGTAATAATGCATGTTATATTGATGATAATAAAAGTAATAAGTATGAATATTACAGTTCTAGCGATAGCAACTGCATTATATGCGTATAATGCATGTGACATTGATAATATCTGGAGTAGTAAGTATAATTTTTATAGTTCTAGCGATAATAAAAGTAAAATATGGCTAATAGTGCATGTTATATTGATAATAATAAAAGTGATAAGTATATTTATTATAGTTCTGTCGATAATAACTGCATTATATGGGTAATAATGCATGTTATATTCATAATATCGGGAGTAATAAGTATAATCATTACAGTTCTAGCGATAATAACTGCATTATGTGGGTAATAATGCATGTTATATTGATGATAATAAAAGTAATAAGTATATTTATTACAGTTCTAGCGATAATAACTGCATAATATGGGTAATAATGCATGTTATATTGATGATAATATAAGTAATAAGTATAATTATTACAGTTCTAGCGATAATAACTGCATTATATGGGTAATAATGGATGTTATATTGATAATATCGGGAGTAATAAGTATAATTATTACAGTTGTAGCGATAATACTAGTAAAATATGGCTAAGAGTGCATGTTATATTCATAATAAAAAAGTAATAAGTATATTTATTACAGTTCTATCAATAATAACTGCATAATGTGGGTAATAATGCATGTTATATTGATGATAATAAAGGTAATACGTATATTTATTATAGTTCTAGCGATAATAACTGCATAATATGGGTAATAATGCATGTTATATTGATGATAATATAAGTAATAAGTATAATTATTACAGTTCTAGCGATAATAACTGCATTATATGGGTAATAATGGATGTTATATTGATAATATCGGGAGTAATTAATATATTTATTATAGTTCTAGCGATTATAACTGCATAATATGGGTAATAACGCGTGTTATATTGATAATAATAAAAGTAAGAAGTATATTTATTACAGTTCTAGCGATAATAGCTGCATTATATGGGTAATAATGGATGTTATATTGATAATATCGGGAGTAATAAGTACATTTATTATAGTTCTAGCTATTATAACTGCATAATATGGGTAATAACGCATGTTATATTGATAATAATAAAAGTAATAAGTATATTTATTACAGTTCTAGCGATTATAACTGCACAATATGGGTAATAATGCATGTTATATTGAGAATAATATAAGTAATAAGTATAATTATTACAGTTCTAGCGATAGTAACTGCATTATATGCGTAATAATGCATGTTATATTGATAATATCTGGAGTAGTAAGTATAATTTTTATAGTTCTAGCGATAATAAAAGTAAAATATGGGTAATAATGGATGTTATATTGATAATATCGGGAGTAATAAGTATAATTATTACAGTTTTAGCGATAATACTAGCAAAATATGGCTAAGAGTGAATGTTATATACATAATAAAAATGTAATAAGTATATTTATTACAGTTCTAGCGATAATAACTGCATAATATGGGTATTAATGCATGTTATATTGATAATAATATAAGTTATAAGTATAATTATTACAGTTCTAGCGATAGCAACTGCATTATATGCGTATAATGCATGTTACATTGATAATATCTGGAGTAGTAAGTATAATTTTTATAGTTCTAGCGATAATAAAAGTAAAATATGGCTAATAGTGCATGTTATATTGATAATAATAAAAGTAATAAGTATATTTATTATAGTTCTGTCGATAATAACTGCATTATATGGGTAATAATGCATGTTATATTCATAATATCGGGAGTAATAAGTATAATCATTACAGTTCTAGCGATAATACTAGTAAAATATGGCTAAGAGTGCCTGTTATATTGATAATATTGGTAGTAATAAGTATATTTATTATAGTTCTAGCGATAATAACTGCATAATATAGGTAATAATGCATGTTATATTGATAATAATAAAAGTAATAAGTATATTTATTATAGTTCTATCAATAATAACTGCATAATATCGGTAATAATGCATGTTATATTGATGATAATATAAGTAATAAGTATAATTATTACAGTTCTAGCGATAATAACTGCATTATATGGGTAATAGGGGATGTTATATTGGTAATATCGGGAGTAATAAGTATATTTATTACAGTTCTAGCGATTATAACTGCATAATATGGGTAATAACGCGTGTTATATTGATAATAATAAAAGTAAGAAGTATAATTATTACAGTTCTAGCGATAATAACTGCATTATATGGGTAATAATGGATGTTATATTGATAATATCGGGGGTAATAAGTATATTTATTATAGTTCTAGCGATAATAACTGCATAATATAGGTAATAATGCATGTTATATTGATAATAATAGAAGTAATATGTATATTTATTATAGTTCTACCAATAATAACTGCATAATATGGGTAATAATGCATGTTATATTCATGACAATAAAAGTAATAAGTATATTTATTACAGTTCTAGCGATAATAACTGCATAATATGGGTAATAATGCACGTTATATTGCTAATAATATAAGTAATAAGTATATTTATTATAGTTCTATCGATTATAACTGCATAATATGGGTAATAATGCACGTTATATTGCTAATAATATAAGTAATAAGTATAATTATTATAGTTCTAGCGATAATAACTGCATTATATGGGTAATAATGCATGTTATATTGATAATAATAAAAGTAATACGTATATTTATTATAGTTCTAGCGATAATAACTGCATTATATGGGTAATAATGGATGTTATATTGATAATATCGGGAGTAATAAGTATAATTATTACAGTTTTAGCGATAATACTAGCAAAATATGGCTAAGAGTGAATGTTATATTCATAATAAAAATGTAATAAGTATATTTATTACAGTTCTAGCGATAATAGCTGCATTATATGGGTAATAATGGATGTTATATTGATAATATCGGGAGTAATAAGTACATTTATTATAGTTCTAGCGATTATAACTGCATAATATGGGTAATAACGCATGTTATATTGATAATAATAAAAGTAATAAGTATATTTATTACAGTTCTAGCGATTATAACTGCACAATATGGGTAATAATGCATGTTATATTGAGAATAATATAAGTAATAAGTATAATTATTACAGTTCCAGCGATAGTAACTGCATTATATGCGTAATAATGCATGTTATATTGATAATATCTGGAGTAGTAAGTATAATTTTTATAGTTCTAGCGATAATAAAAGTAAAATATGGGTAATAGTGCATGTTATATTGATAATAATAAAAGTAATAAGTATATTTATTATAGTTCTGTCGATAATAACTGCATTATATGGGTAATAATGCATGTTATATTCATAATATCGGGAGTAATAAGTATAATCATTACAGTTCTAGCGATAATAACTGCATTATGTGGGTAATAATGCATGTTATATTGATGATAATAAAAGTAATAAGTATATTTATTACAGTTCTAGCGATAATAACTGCATAATATGGGTAATAATGCATGTTATATTGATGATAATATAAGTAATAAGTATAATTATTACAGTTCTAGCGATAATAACTGCATAATATGGGTAATAATGCATGTTATATTGATGATAATATAAGTAATAAGTATAATTATTACAGTTCTAGCGATAATAACTGCATTATATGGGTAATAATGGATGTTATATTGATAATATCGGGAGTAATTAATATATTTGTTATAGTTCTAGCGATTATAACTGCATAATATGGGTAATAACGCGTGTTATATTGATAATAATAAAAGTAAGAAGTATATTTATTACAGTTCTAGCGATAATAGCTGCATTATATGGGTAATAATGGATGTTATATTGATAATATCGGGAGTAATAAGTACATTTATTATAGTTCTAGCGATTATAACTGCATAATATGGGTAATAACGCATGTTATATTGATAATAATAAAAGTAATAAGTATATTTATTACAGTTCTAGCGATTATAACTGCACAATATGGGTAATAATGCATGTTATATTGAGAATAATATAAGTAATAAGTATAATTATTACAGTTCTAGCGATAGTAACTGCATTATATGCGTAATAATGCATGTTATATTGATAATATCTGGAGTAGTAAGTATAATTTTTATAGTTCTAGCGATAATAAAAGTAAAATATGGGTAATAATGCATGTTATATTGATAATAATAAAAGTAATAAGTATATTTATTATAGTTCTAGCGATAATAACTGCATTATATGGGTAATAATGGATGTTATATTGATAATAATATAAGTTATAAGTATAATTATTACAGTTCTAGCGATAGCAACTGCATTATATGCGTATAATGCATGTTACATTGATAATATCTGGAGTAGTAAGTATAATTTTTATAGTTCTAGCGATAATAAAAGTAAAATATGGCTAATAGTGCATGTTATATTGATAATAATAAAAGTAATAAGTATATTTATTATAGTTCTGTCGATAATAACTGCATTATATGGGTAATAATGCATGTTATATTCATAATATCGGGAGTAATAAGTATAATCATTACAGTTCTAGCGATAATACTAGTAAAATATGGCTAAGAGTGCCTGTTATATTGATAATATTGGTAGTAATAAGTATATTTATTATAGTTCTAGCGATAATAACTGCATAATATAGGTAATAATGCATGTTATATTGATAATAATAAAAGTAATAAGTATATTTATTATAGTTCTATCAATAATAACTGCATAATATCGGTAATAATGCATGTTATATTGATGATAATATAAGTAATAAGTATAATTATTACAGTTCTAGCGATAATAACTGCATTATATGGGTAATAGGGGATGTTATATTGGTAATATCGGGAGTAATAAGTATATTTATTATAGTTCTAGCGATTATAACTGCATAATATGGGTAATAATGCATGTTATATTGATAATAATATAAGTAATAAGTATAATTATTACATTTCTAGCGATAATAACTGCATTATATGGGTAATAATGCATATTATATTGATGATAATAAAAGTAATAAGTATATTTATTACAGTTCTAGCGATAATAACTGCATAATATGGGTAATAATGCATGTTATATTGATGATAATATAAGTAATAAGTATAATTATTACAGTTCTAGCGATAATAACTGCATTATATGGGTAATAATGGATGTTATATTGATAATATCGGGAGTAATAAGTATAATTATTACAGTTGTAGCGATAATACTAGTAAAATATGGCTGAGAGTGCATGTTCTATTCATAATAAAAAAGTAATAAGTATATTTATTACAGTTCTATCAATAATAACTGCATAATATGGGTAATAACGCATGTTATATTGATGATAATAAAAGTAATACGTATATTTATTATAGTTCTAGCGATAATAACTGCATAATATGGGTAATAATGCATGTTATATTGATGATAATATAAGTAATAAGTATAATTATTACAGTTCTAGCGATAATAACTGCATTATATGGGTAATAATGGATGTTATATTGATAATATCGGGGGTAATAAGTATATTTATTATAGTTCTAGCGATAATAACTGCATAATATAGGTAATAATGCATGTTATATTGACAATAATAGAAGTAATATGTATATTTATTATAGTTCTACCAATAATAACTGCATAATATGGGTAATAATGCATGTTATATTCATGACAATAAAAGTAATAAGTATATTTATTACAGTTCTAGCGATAATAACTGCATAATATGGGTAATAATGCACGTTATATTGCTAATAATATAAGTAATAAGTATATTTATTATAGTTCTATCGATTATAACTGCATAATATGGGTAATAATGCACGTTATATTGCTAATAATATAAGTAATAAGTATAATTATTATAGTTCTAGCGATAATAACTGCATTATATGGGTAATAATGCATGTTATATTGATAATAATAAAAGTAATAAGTATATTTATTATAGTTCTAGCGATAATAACTGCATTATATGGGTAATAATGGATGTTATATTGATAATATCGGGAGTAATAAGTATAATTATTACAGTTTTAGCGATAATACTAGCAAAATATGGCTAAGAGTGAATGTTATATTCATAATAAAAATGTAATAAGTATATTTATTACAGTTCTAGCGATAATAGCTGCATTATATGGGTAATAATGGATGTTATATTGATAATATCGGGAGTAATAAGTACATTTATTATAGTTCTAGCGATTATAACTGCATAATATGGGTAATAACGCATGTTATATTGATAATAATAAAAGTAATAAGTATATTTATTACAGTTCTAGCGATTATAACTGCAGAATATGGGTAATAATGCATGTTATATTGAGAATAATATAAGTAATAAGTATAATTATTACAGTTCCAGCGATAGTAACTGCATTATATGCGTAATAATGCATGTTATATTGATAATAATATAAGTAATAAGTATAATTATTACATTTCTAGCGATAATAACTGCATTATATGGGTAATAATGCATATTATATTGATGATAATAAAAGTAATAAGTATATTTATTACAGTTCTAGCGATAATAACTGCATAATATGGGTAATAATGCATGTTATATTGATGATAATATAAGTAATAAGTATAATTATTACAGTTCTAGCGATAATAACTGCATTATATGGGTAATAATGCATGTTATATTCATAATATCGGGAGTAATAAGTATAATCATTACAGTTCTAGCGATAATAACTGCATTATGTGGGTAATAATGCATGTTATATTGATGATAATAAAAGTAATAAGTATATTTATTACAGTTCTAGCGATAATAACTGCATAATATGGGTAATAATGCATGTTATATTGATGATAATATAAGTAATAAGTATAATTATTACAGTTCTAGCGATAATAACTGCATAATATGGGTAATAATGCATGTTATATTGATGATAATAAAAGTAATAAGTATATTTATTACAGTTCTAGCGATAATAACTGCATAATATGGGTAATAATGCATGTTATATTGATGATAATATAAGTAATAAGTATAATTATTACAGTTCTAGCGATAATAACTGCATAATATGGGTAATAATGCATGTTATATTGATGATAATATAAGTAATAAGTATAATTATTACAGTTCTAGCGATAATAACTGCATTATATGGGTAATAATGGATGTTATATTGATAATATCGGGAGTAATTAATATATTTATTATAGTTCTAGCGATTATAACTGCATAATATGGGTAATAACGCGTGTTATATTGATAATAATAAAAGTAAGAAGTATATTTATTACAGTTCTAGCGATAATAGCTGCATTATATGGGTAATAATGGATGTTATATTGATAATATCGGGAGTAATAAGTACATTTATTATAGTTCTAGCGATTATAACTGCATAATATGGGTAATAACGCATGTTATATTGATAATAATAAAAGTAATAAGTATATTTATTACAGTTCTAGCGATTATAACTGCACAATATGGGTAATAATGCATGTTATATTGAGAATAATATAAGTAATAAGTATAATTATTACAGTTCTAGCGATAGTAACTGCATTATATGCGTAATAATGCATGTTATATTGATAATATCTGGAGTAGTAAGTATAATTTTTATAGTTCTAGCGATAATAAAAGTAAAATATGGGTAATAGTGCATGTTATATTGATAATAATAAAAGTAATAAGTATATTTATTATATTTCTGTGGATAATAACTGCATTATATGGGTAATAATGCATGTTATATTGATAACATCGGGAGTAATAAGTATAATCATTACAGTTCTAGCGATAATACTAGTAAAATATGGCTAAGAAGGCCTGTTATATTGATAATAATAAAAGTAATAAGTATATTTATTATAATTCTATCGATAATAACTGCATAATATGGGTAATAATGCATGTTATACTGATAATAATATAAGTAATAAGTATAATTATTACAGTTCTAGCGATAATAACTGCATTATATGGGTAGTAATGGATGTTATATTGATAATATCGGGAGTAATAAGTATATTTATTATAGTTCTAGCCATTATAACTGCATAATATGCGTAATAATGCATGTTATATTGATAATAATGTAAGTAATAAGTGTAATTATTACAGTTCCAGCGATAATAACTGCATTATATGGGTAATAATGCATGTTATATTGATAATATTGGGAGTAATAAGTATTATTATTATAGTTCTAGCGATAATGATAGTAAAATATGGCTAATAGTGCATGTTATATTGATAATATTAAAAGTAATAAGTATATTTATTACAGTTCTATCGATAATAACTGCATAATATGGGTAATAATGCATGTTATATTGATAATAATATAGGTAATAAGTATAATTATTACAGTTCTAGCGATAATAACTGCATTAAATGGGTAATAATGCATGTTATATTGATAATAATAAAAGTAATAAGTATATTTATTATAGTTCTAGCGATAATAACTGCATTATATGGGTAATAATGGATGTTATATTGATAATATCGGGAGTAATAAGTATAATTATTACAGTTTTAGCGATAATACTAGCAAAATATGGCTAAGAGTGAATGTTATATTCATAATAAAAATGTAATAAGTATATTTATTACAGTTCTAGCGATAATAACTGCATAATATGGGTATTAATGCATGTTATATTGATAATAATATAAGTTATAAGTATAATTATTACAGTTCTAGCGATAGCAACTGCATTATAAGCGTATAATGCATGTTACATTGATAATATCTGGAGTAGTAAGTATAATTTTTATAGTTCTAGCGATAATAAAAGTAAAATATGGCTAATAGTGCATGTTATATTGATAATAATAAAAGTAATAAGTATATTTATTATAGTTCTGTCGATAATAACTGCATTATATGGGTAATAATGCATGTTATATTCATAATATCGGGAGTAATAAGTATAATCATTACAGTTCTAGCGATAATACTAGTAAAATATGGCTAAGAGTGCCTGTTATATTGATAATATTGGTAGTAATAAGTATATTTATTATAGTTCTAGCGATAATAACTGCATTATATGGGTAATAATGCATGTTATATTGATAATAATAAAAGTAATAAGTATATTTATTATAGTTCTAGCGATAATAACTGCATTATATGGGTAATAATGGATGTTATATTGATAATATCGGGAGTAATAAGTATAATTATTACAGTTTTAGCGATAATACTAGCAAAATATGGCTAAGAGTGAATGTTATATTCATAATAAAAATGTAATAAGTATATTTATTACAGTTCTAGCGATAATAGCTGCATTATATGGGTAATAATGGATGTTATATTGATAATATCGGGAGTAATAAGTACATTTATTATAGTTCTAGCGATTATAACTGCATAATATGGGTAGTAACGCATGTTATATTGATAATAATAAAAGTAATAAGTATATTTATTACAGTTCTAGCGATTATAACTGCACAATATGGGTAATAATGCATGTTATATTGAGAATAATATAAGTAATAAGTATAATTATTACAGTTCCAGCGATAGTAACTGCATTATATGCGTAATAATGCATGTTATATTGATAATATCTGGAGTAGTAAGTATAATTTTTATAGTTCTAGCGATAATAAAAGTAAAATATGGGTAATAGTGCATGTTATATTGATAATAATAAAAGTAATAAGTATATTTATTATAGTTCTGTCGATAATAACTGCATTATATGGGTAATAATGCATGTTATATTCATAATATCGGGAGTAATAAGTATAATCATTACAGTTCTAGCGATAATAACTGCATTATGTGGGTAATAATGCATGTTATATTGATGATAATAAAAGTAATAAGTATATTTATTACAGTTCTAGCGATAATAACTGCATAATATGGGTAATAATGCATGTTATATTGATGATAATATAAGTAATAAGTATAATTATTACAGTTCTAGCGATAATAACTGCATAATATGGGTAATAATGCATGTTATATTGATGATAATATAAGTAATAAGTATAATTATTACAGTTCTAGCGATAATAACTGCATTATATGGGTAATAATGGATGTTATATTGATAATATCGGGAGTAATTAATATATTTATTATAGTTCTAGCGATTATAACTGCATAATATGGGTAATAACGCGTGTTATATTGATAATAATAAAAGTAAGAAGTATATTTATTACAGTTCTAGCGATAATAGCTGCATTATATGGGTAATAATGGATGTTATATTGATAATATCGGGAGTAATAAGTACATTTATTATAGTTCTAGCGATTATAACTGCATAATATGGGTAATAACGCATGTTATATTGATAATAATAAAAGTAATAAGTATATTTATTACAGTTCTAGCGATTATAACTGCACAATATGGGTAATAATGCATGTTATATTGAGAATAATATAAGTAATAAGTATAATTATTACAGTTCTAGCGATAGTAACTGCATTATATGCGTAATAATGCATGTTATATTGATAATATCTGGAGTAGTAAGTATAATTTTTATAGTTCTAGCGATAATAAAAGTAAAATATGGGTAATAGTGCATGTTATATTGATAATAATAAAAGTAATAAGTATATTTATTATATTTCTGTGGATAATAACTGCATTATATGGGTAATAATGCATGTTATATTGATAACATCGGGAGTAATAAGTATAATCATTACAGTTCTAGCGATAATACTAGTAAAATATGGCTAAGAAGGCCTGTTATATTGATAATAATAAAAGTAATAAGTATATTTATTATAATTCTATCGATAATAACTGCATAATATGGGTAATAATGCATGTTATATTGATAATAATATAAGTAATAAGTATAATTATTACAGTTCTAGCGATAATAACTGCATTATATGGGTAGTAATGGATGTTATATTGATAATATCGGGAGTAATAAGTATATTTATTATAGTTCTAGCCATTATAACTGCATAATATGCGTAATAATGCATGTTATATTGATAATAATGTAAGTAATAAGTGTAATTATTACAGTTCCAGCGATAATAACTGCATTATATGGGTAATAATGCATGTTATATTGATAATATTGGGAGTAATAAGTATTATTATTATAGTTCTAGCGATAATGATAGTAAAATATGGCTAATAGTGCATGTTATATTGATAATATTAAAAGTAATAAGTATATTTATTACAGTTCTATCGATAATAACTGCATAATATGGGTAATAATGCATGTTATATTGATAATAATATAGGTAATAAGTATAATTATTACAGTTCTAGCGATAATAACTGCATTATATGGGTAATAATGCATGTTATATTGATAATAATAAAAGTAATAAGTATATTTATTATAGTTCTAGCGATAATAACTGCATTATATGGGTAATAATGGATGTTATATTGATAATATCGGGAGTAATAAGTATAATTATTACAGTTTTAGCGATAATACTAGCAAAATATGGCTAAGAGTGAATGTTATATTCATAATAAAAATGCAATAAGTATATTTATTACAGTTCTAGCGATAATAACTGCATAATATGGGTATTAATGCATGTTATATTGATAATAATATAAGTTATAAGTATAATTATTACAGTTCTAGCGATAGCAACTGCATTATATGCGTATAATGCATGTTACATTGATAATATCTGGAGTAGTAAGTATAATTTTTATAGTTCTAGCGATAATAAAAGTAAAATATGGCTAATAGTGCATGTTATATTGATAATAATAAAAGTAATAAGTATATTTATTATAGTTCTGTCGATAATAACTGCATTATATGGGTAATAATGCATGTTATATTCATAATATCGGGAGTAATAAGTATAATCATTACAGTTCTAGCGATAATACTAGTAAAATATGGCTAAGAGTGCCTGTTATATTGATAATATTGGTAGTAATAAGTATATTTATTATAGTTCTAGCGATAATAACTGCATAATATAGGTAATAATGCATGTTATATTGATAATAATAAAAGTAATAAGTATATTTATTATAGTTCTATCAATAATAACTGCATAATATCGGTAATAATGCATGTTATATTGATGATAATATAAGTAATAAGTATAATTATTACAGTTCTAGCGATAATAACTGCATTATATGGGTAATAGGGGATGTTATATTGGTAATATCGGGAGTAATAAGTATATTTATTATAGTTCTAGCGATTATAACTGCATAATATGGGTAATAATGCATGTTATATTGATAATAATATAAGTAATAAGTATAATTATTACATTTCTAGCGATAATAACTGCATTATATGGGTAATAATGCATATTATATTGATGATAATAAAAGTAATAAGTATATTTATTACAGTTCTAGCGATAATAACTGCATAATATGGGTAATAATGCATGTTATATTGATGATAATATAAGTAATAAGTATAATTATTACAGTTCTAGCGATAATAACAGCATTATATGGGTAATAATGGATGTTATATTGATAATATCGGGAGTAATAAATATATTTATTATAGTTCTAGCGATTATAACTGCATAATATGGGTAATAATGAATGTTATATTAATAACAATATAAGTAATAAGTGTAATTATTACAGTTGTAGCGATAATACTAGTAAAATATGGCTGAGAGTGCATGTTCTATTCATAATAAAAAAGTAATAAGTATATTTATTACAGTTCTATCAATAATAACTGCATAATATGGGTAATAACGCATGTTATATTGATGATAATAAAAGTAATACGTATATTTATTATAGTTCTAGCGATAATAACTGCATAATATGGGTAATAATGCATGTTATATTGATGATAATATAAGTAATAAGTATAATTATTACAGTTCTAGCGATAATAACAGCATTATATGGGTAATAATGGATGTTATATTGATAATATCGGGAGTAATAAATATATTTATTATAGTTCTAGCGATTATAACTGCATTATATGGGTAATAATGGATGTTATATTGATAATATCGGGAGTAATAAATATATTTATTATAGTTCTAGCGATTATAACTGCATAATATGGGTAATAATGAATGTTATATTAATAACAATATAAGTAATAAGTGTAATTATTACAGTTCTAGCGATAATAACTGCATTATATGGGTAATAATGCATGTTATATTGATAGTATCGGGAGTAATAAGTATATTTATTATAGTTCTAGCGATTATAACTGCATAATATGGGTATTAATGCATGTTATATTGATAATAATATAAGTAATAAGTATATTTATTATAATTCTATCGATAATAACTGCATAATATGGGTAATGATGCATGTTATATTGATGATAAGATAAGTAATAAGTATAATTATTACAGTTCTAGCGATAATAACTGCATTATATGGGTAATAATTAATGTTATATAGATAATATCGGGAGTAATAAGTATATTTATTATAGTTCTAGCGATAATAACTGCATAATATAGGTAATAATGCATGTTATATTGATAATAATAAAAGTAATAAGTATATTTATTATAGTTCTATCAATAATAACTGTATAATATGGGTAATAATGCATGTTGTATTGATGATAATAAAAGTAATAAGTGTATTTATTACAGTTCTAGCGATAATGACTGCATAATATGGGTAATAATGCATGTTATATTGATGATAATATAAGTAATAAGTATAATTATTACAGTTCTAGCGATAATAACTGCATTATATGGGTAATAATGGATGTTATATTGATAATATCGGGAGTAATAAGTATATTTATTATAGTTCTAGCGATAATAACTGCATAATATAGGTAATAATGCATGTTATATTGATGATAATAAAAGTAATACGTATATTTATTATAGTTCTAGCGATAATAACTGCATAATATGGGTAATAATGCATGTTATATTGATAACATCGGGAGTAATAAGTATAATCATTACAGTTCTAGCGATAATACTAGTAAAATATGGCTAAGAAGGCCTGTTATATTGATAATAATAAAAGTAATAAGTATATTTATTATAATTCTATCGATAATAACTGCATAATATGGGTAATAATGCATGTTATATTGATAATAATATAAGTAATAAGTATAATTATTACAGTTCTAGCGATAATAACTGCATTATATGGGTAGTAATGGATGTTATATTGATAATATCGGGAGTAATAAGTATATTTATTATAGTTCTAGCCATTATAACTGCATAATATGCGTAATAATGCATGTTATATTGATAATAATGTAAGTAATAAGTGTAATTATTACAGTTCCAGCGATAATAACTGCATTATATGGGTAATAATGCATGTTATATTGATAATATTGGGAGTAATAAGTATTATTATTATAGTTCTAGCGATAATGATAGTAAAATATGGCTAATAGTGCATGTTATATTGATAATATTAAAAGTAATAAGTATATTTATTACAGTTCTATCGATAATAACTGCATAATATGGGTAATAATGCATGTTATATTGATAATAATATAGGTAATAAGTATAATTATTACAGTTCTAGCGATAATAACTGCATTATATGGGTAATAATGCATGTTATATTGATAATAATAAAAGTAATAAGTATATTTATTATAGTTCTAGCGATAATAACTGCATTATATGGGTAATAATGGATGTTATATTGATAATATCGGGAGTAATAAGTATAATTATTACAGTTTTAGCGATAATACTAGCAAAATATGGCTAAGAGTGAATGTTATATTCATAATAAAAATGCAATAAGTATATTTATTACAGTTCTAGCGATAATAACTGCATAATATGGGTATTAATGCATGTTATATTGATAATAATATAAGTTATAAGTATAATTATTACAGTTCTAGCGATAGCAACTGCATTATATGCGTATAATGCATGTTACATTGATAATATCTGGAGTAGTAAGTATAATTTTTATAGTTCTAGCGATAATAAAAGTAAAATATGGCTAATAGTGCATGTTATATTGATAATAATAAAAGTAATAAGTATATTTATTATAGTTCTGTCGATAATAACTGCATTATATGGGTAATAATGCATGTTATATTCATAATATCGGGAGTAATAAGTATAATCATTACAGTTCTAGCGATAATACTAGTAAAATATGGCTAAGAGTGCCTGTTATATTGATAATATTGGTAGTAATAAGTATATTTATTATAGTTCTAGCGATAATAACTGCATAATATAGGTAATAATGCATGTTATATTGATAATAATAAAAGTAATAAGTATATTTATTATAGTTCTATCAATAATAACTGCATAATATCGGTAATAATGCATGTTATATTGATGATAATATAAGTAATAAGTATAATTATTACAGTTCTAGCGATAATAACTGCATTATATGGGTAATAGGGGATGTTATATTGGTAATATCGGGAGTAATAAGTATATTTATTATAGTTCTAGCGATTATAACTGCATAATATGGGTAATAATGCATGTTATATTGATAATAATATAAGTAATAAGTATAATTATTACATTTCTAGCGATAATAACTGCATTATATGGGTAATAATGCATATTATATTGATGATAATAAAAGTAATAAGTATATTTATTACAGTTCTAGCGATAATAACTGCATAATATGGGTAATAATGCATGTTATATTGATGATAATATAAGTAATAAGTATAATTATTACAGTTCTAGCGATAATAACAGCATTATATGGGTAATAATGGATGTTATATTGATAATATCGGGAGTAATAAATATATTTATTATAGTTCTAGCGATTATAACTGCATAATATGGGTAATAATGAATGTTATATTAATAACAATATAAGTAATAAGTGTAATTATTACAGTTGTAGCGATAATACTAGTAAAATATGGCTGAGAGTGCATGTTCTATTCATAATAAAAAAGTAATAAGTATATTTATTACAGTTCTATCAATAATAACTGCATAATATGGGTAATAACGCATGTTATATTGATGATAATAAAAGTAATACGTATATTTATTATAGTTCTAGCGATAATAACTGCATAATATGGGTAATAATGCATGTTATATTGATGATAATATAAGTAATAAGTATAATTATTACAGTTCTAGCGATAATAACAGCATTATATGGGTAATAATGGATGTTATATTGATAATATCGGGAGTAATAAATATATTTATTATAGTTCTAGCGATTATAACTGCATTATATGGGTAATAATGGATGTTATATTGATAATATCGGGAGTAATAAATATATTTATTATAGTTCTAGCGATTATATCTGCATAATATGGGTAATAATGAATGTTATATTAATAACAATATAAGTAATAAGTGTAATTATTACAGTTCTAGCGATAATAACTGCATTATATGGGTAATAATGCATGTTATATTGATAGTATCGGGAGTAATAAGTATATTTATTATAGTTCTAGCGATTATAACTGCATAATATGGGTATTAATGCATGTTATATTGATAATAATATAAGTAATAAGTATATTTATTATAATTCTATCGATAATAACTGCATAATATGGGTAATGATGCATGTTATATTGATGATAAGATAAGTAATAAGTATAATTATTACAGTTCTAGCGATAATAACTGCATTATATGGGTAATAATTAATGTTATATAGATAATATCGGGAGTAATAAGTATATTTATTATAGTTCTAGCGATAATAACTGCATAATATAGGTAATAATGCATGTTATATTGATAATAATAAAAGTAATAAGTATATTTATTATAGTTCTATCAATAATAACTGTATAATATGGGTAATAATGCATGTTGTATTGATGATAATAAAAGTAATAAGTGTATTTATTACAGTTCTAGCGATAATGACTGCATAATATGGGTAATAATGCATGTTATATTGATGATAATATAAGTAATAAGTATAATTATTACAGTTCTAGCGATAATAACTGCATTATATGGGTAATAATGGATGTTATATTGATAATATCGGGAGTAATAAGTATATTTATTATAGTTCTAGCGATAATAACTGCATAATATAGGTAATAATGCATGTTATATTGATGATAATAAAAGTAATACGTATATTTATTATAGTTCTAGCGATAATAACTGCATAATATGGGTAATAATGCATGTTATATTGATGATAATATAAGTAATAAGTATATTTATTATAGTTCTATCGATTATAACTGCATAATATGGGTAATAATGCACGTTATATTGCTAATAATATAAGTAATAAGTATAATTATTATAGTTCTAGCGATAATAACTGCATTATATGGGTAATAATGGATGTTATATTGATAATATCGGGAGTAATAAGTATAATTATTACAGTTTTAGCGATAATACTAGCAAAATATGGCTAAGAGTGAATGTTATATTCATAATAAAAATGTAATAAGTATATTTATTACAGTTCTAGCGATAATAACTGCATAATATGGGTATTAATGCATGTTATATTGATAATAATATAAGTTATAAGTATAATTATTACAGTTCTAGCGATAGCAACTGCATTATATGCGTATAATGCATGTTACATTGATAATATCTGGAGTAGTAAGTATAATTTTTATAGTTCTAGCGATAATAAAAGTAAAATATGGCTAATAGTGCATGTTATATTGATAATAATAAAAGTAATAAGTATATTTATTATAGTTCTGTCGATAATAACTGCATTATATGGGTAATAATGCATGTTATATTCATAATATCGGGAGTAATAAGTATAATCATTACAGTTCTAGCGATAATACTAGTAAAATATGGCTAAGAGTGCCTGTTATATTGATAATATTGGTAGTAATAAGTATATTTATTATAGTTCTAGCGATAATAACTGCATAATATAGGTAATAATGCATGTTATATTGATAATAATAAAAGTAATATGTATATTTATTATAGTTCTATCAATAATAACTGCATAATATCGGTAATAATGCATGTTATATTGATGATAATATAAGTAGTAAGTATAATTATTACAGTTCTAGCGATAATAACTGCATTATATGGGTAATAGGGGATGTTATATTGGTAATATCGGGAGTAATAAGTATATTTATTATAGTTCTAGCGATTATAACTGCATAATATGGGTAATAATGCATGTTATATTGATAATAATATAAGTAATAAGTATAATTATTACATTTCTAGCGATAATAACTGCATTATATGGGTAATAATGCATATTATATTGATGATAATAAAAGTAATAAGTATATTTATTACAGTTCTAGCGATAATAACTGCATAATATGGGTAATAATGCATGTTATATTGATGATAATATAAGTAATAAGTATAATTATTACAGTTCTAGCGATAATAACTGCATTATATGGGTAATAATGGATGTTATATTGATAATATCGGGAGTAATAAGTATAATTATTACAGTTGTAGCGATAATACTAGTAAAATATGGCTGAGAGTGCATGTTCTATTCATAATAAAAAAGTAATAAGTATATTTATTACAGTTCTATCAATAATAACTGCATAATATGGGTAATAATGCATGTTATATTGATGATAATAAAAGTAATACGTATATTTATTATAGTTCTAGCGATAATAACTGCATAATATGGGTAATAATGCATGTTATATTGATGATAATATAAGTAATAAGTATAATTATTACAGTTCTAGCGATAATAACTGCATTATATGGGTAATAATGGATGTTATATTGATAATATCGGGAGTAATAAATATATTTATTATAGTTCTAGCGATTATAACTGCATTATATGGGTAATAATGGATGTTATATTGATAATATCGGGAGTAATAAGTACATTTATTATAGTTCTAGCGATTATAACTGCATAATATGGGTAATAACGCGTGTTATATTGATAATAATAAAAGTAAGAAGTATATTTATTACAGTTCTAGCGATAATAGCTGCATTATATGGGTAATAATGGATGTTATATTGATAAAATCGGGAGTAATAAGTACATTTATTATAGTTCTAGCGATTATAACTGCATAATATGGGTAATAACGCATGTTATATTGATAATAATAAAAGTAATAAGTATATTTATTACAGTTCTAGCGATTATAACTGCACAATATGGGTAATAATGCATGTTATATTGAGAATAATATAAGTAATAAGTATAATTATTACAGTTCCAGCGATAGTAACTGCATTATATGCGTAATAATGCATGTTATATTGATAATATCTGGAGTAGTAAGTATAATTTTTATAGTTCTAGCGATAATAAAAGTAAAATATGGGTAATAGTGCATGTTATATTGATAATAATAAAAGTAATAAGTATATTTATTATAGTTCTGTCGATAATAACTGCATTATATGGGTAATAATGCATGTTATATTCATAATATCGGGAGTAATAAGTATAATCATTACAGTTCTAGCGATAATAACTGCATTATGTGGGTAATAATGCATGTTATATTGATGATAATAAAAGTAATAAGTATATTTATTACAGTTCTAGCGATAATAACTGCATAATATGGGTAATAATGCATGTTATATTGATGATAATATAAGTAATAAGTATAATTATTACAGTTCTAGCGATAATAACTGCATAATATGGGTAATAATGCATGTTATATTGATGATAATATAAGTAATAAGTATAATTATTACAGTTCTAGCGATAATAACTGCATTATATGGGTAATAATGGATGTTATATTGATAATATCGGGAGTAATTAATATATTTATTATAGTTCTAGCGATTATAACTGCATAATATGGGTAATAACGCGTGTTATATTGATAATAATAAAAGTAAGAAGTATATTTATTACAGTTTTAGCGATAATAGCTGCATTATATGGGTAATAATGGATGTTATATTGATAATATCGGGAGTAATAAGTACATTTATTATAGTTCTAGCGATTATAACTGCATAATATGGGTAATAACGCATGTTATATTGATAATAATAAAAGTAATAAGTATATTTATTACAGTTCTAGCGATTATAACTGCACAATATGGGTAATAATGCATGTTATATTGAGAATAATATAAGTAATAAGTATAATTATTACAGTTCTAGCGATAGTAACTGCATTATATGCGTAATAATGCATGTTATATTGATAATATCTGGAGTAGTAAGTATAATTTTTATAGTTCTAGCGATAATGAAAGTAAAATATGGGTAATAGTGCATGTTATATTGATAATAATAAAAGTAATAAGTATATTTATTATATTTCTGTGGATAATAACTGCATTATATGGGTAATAATGCATGTTATATTGATAACATCGGGAGTAATAAGTATAATCATTACAGTTCTAGCGATAATACTAGTAAAATATGGCTAAGAAGGCCTGTTATATTGATAATAATAAAAGTAATAAGTATATTTATTATAATTCTATCGATAATAACTGCATAATATGGGTAATAATGCATGTTATATTGATAATAATATAAGTAATAAGTATAATTATTACAGTTCTAGCGATAATAACTGCATTATATGGGTAGTAATGGATGTTATATTGATAATATCGGGAGTAATAAGTATATTTATTATAGTTCTAGCCATTATAACTGCATAATATGCGTAATAATGCATGTTATATTGATAATAATGTAAGTAATAAGTGTAATTATTACAGTTCCAGCGATAATAACTGCATTATATGGGTAATAATGCATGTTATATTGATAATATTGGGAGTAATAAGTATTATTATTATAGTTCTAGCGATAATGATAGTAAAATATGGCTAATAGTGCATGTTATATTGATAATATTAAAAGTAATAAGTATATTTATTACAGTTCTATCGATAATAACTGCATAATATGGGTAATAATGCATGTTATATTGATAATAATATAGGTAATAAGTATAATTATTACAGTTCTAGCGATAATAACTGCATTATATGGGTAATAATGCATGTTATATTGATAATAATAAAAGTAATAAGTATATTTATTATAGTTCTAGCGATAATAACTGCATTATATGGGTAATAATGGATGTTATATTGATAATATCGGGAGTAATAAGTATAATTATTACAGTTTTAGCGATAATACTAGCAAAATATGGCTAAGAGTGAATGTTATATTCATAATAAAAATGCAATAAGTATATTTATTACAGTTCTAGCGATAATAACTGCATAATATGGGTATTAATGCATGTTATATTGATAATAATATAAGTTATAAGTATAATTATTACAGTTCTAGCGATAGCAACTGCATTATATGCGTATAATGCATGTTACATTGATAATATCTGGAGTAGTAAGTATAATTTTTATAGTTCTAGCGATAATAAAAGTAAAATATGGCTAATAGGCATGTTATATTGATAATAATAAAAGTAATAAGTATATTTATTATAGTTCTGTCGATAATAACTGCATTATATGGGTAATAATGCATGTTATATTCATAATATCGGGAGTAATAAGTATAATCATTACAGTTCTAGCGATAATACTAGTAAAATATGGCTAAGAGTGCCTGTTATATTGATAATATTGGTAGTAATAAGTATATTTATTATAGTTCTAGCGATAATAACTGCATAATATAGGTAATAATGCATGTTATATTGATAATAATAAAAGTAATAAGTATATTTATTATAGTTCTATCAATAATAACTGCATAATATCGGTAATAATGCATGTTATATTGATGATAATATTAGTAATAAGTATAATTATTACAGTTCTAGCGATAATAACTGCATTATATGGGTAATAGGGGATGTTATATTGGTAATATCGGGAGTAATAAGTATATTTATTATAGTTCTAGCGATTATAACTGCATAATATGGGTAATAATGCATGTTATATTGATAATAATATAAGTAATAAGTATAATTATTACATTTCTAGCGATAATAACTGCATTATATGGGTAATAATGCATATTATATTGATGATAATAAAAGTAATAAGTATATTTATTACAGTTCTAGCGATAATAACTGCATAATATGGGTAATAATGCATGTTATATTGATGATAATATAAGTAATAAGTATAATTATTACAGTTCTAGCGATAATAACTGCATTATATGGGTAATAATGGATGTTATATTGATAATATCGGGAGTAATAAGTATAATTATTACAGTTGTAGCGATAATACTAGTAAAATATGGCTGAGAGTGCATGTTCTATTCATAATAAAAAAGTAATAAGTATATTTATTACAGTTCTATCAATAATAACTGCATAATATGGGTAATAACGCATGTTATATTGATGATAATAAAAGTAATACGTATATTTATTATAGTTCTAGCGATAATAACTGCATAATATGGGTAATAATGCATGTTATATTGATGATAATATAAGTAATAAGTATAATTATTACAGTTCTAGCGATAATAACTGCATTATATGGGTAATAATGGATGTTATATTGATAATATCGGGAGTAATAAATATATTTATTATAGTTCTAGCGATTATAACTGCATTATATGGGTAATAATGGATGTTATATTGATAATATCGGGAGTAATAAATATATTTATTATAGTTCTAGCGATTATAACTGCATAATATGGGTAATAATGAATGTTATATTAATAACAATATAAGTAATAAGTGTAATTATTACAGTTCTAGCGATAATAACTGCATTATATGGGTAATAATGCATGTTATATTGATAGTATCGGGAGTAATAAGTATATTTATTATAGTTCTAGCGATTATAACTGCATAATATGGGTATTAATGCATGTTATATTGATAATAATATAAGTAATAAGTATATTTATTATAATTCTATCGATAATAACTGCATAATATGGGTAATGATGCATGTTATATTGATGATAAGATAAGTAATAAGTATAATTATTACAGTTCTAGCGATAATAACTGCATTATATGGGTAATAATTAATGTTATATAGATAATATCGGGAGTAATAAGTATATTTATTATAGTTCTAGCGATAATAACTGCATAATATAGGTAATAATGCATGTTATATTGATAATAATAAAAGTAATAAGTATATTTATTATAGTTCTATCAATAATAACTGTATAATATGGGTAATAATGCATGTTGTATTGATGATAATAAAAGTAATAAGTGTATTTATTACAGTTCTAGCGATAATGACTGCATAATATGGGTAATAATGCATGTTATATTGATGATAATATAAGTAATAAGTATAATTATTACAGTTCTAGCGATAATAACTGCATTATATGGGTAATAATGGATGTTATATTGATAATATCGGGAGTAATAAGTATATTTATTATAGTTCTAGCGATAATAACTGCATAATATAGGTAATAATGCATGTTATATTGATGATAATAAAAGTAATACGTATATTTATTATAGTTCTAGCGATAATAACTGCATAATATGGGTAATAATGCATGTTATATTGATGATAATATAAGTAATAAGTATATTTATTATAGTTCTATCGATTATAACTGCATAATATGGGTAATAATGCACGTTATATTGCTAATAATATAAGTAATAAGTATAATTATTATAGTTCTAGCGATAATAACTGCATTATATGGGTAATAATGGATGTTATATTGATAATATCGGGAGTAATAAGTATATTTATTATAGTTCTAGCGATTATAACTGCATAATATGGGTAATAATGCATGTTATATTGATAATAATATAAGTAATAAGTATAATTATTACATTTCTAGCGATAATAACTGCATTATATGGGTAATAATGCATATTATATTGATGATAATAAAAGTAATAAGTATATTTATTACAGTTCTAGCGATAATAACTGCATAATATGGGTAATAATGCATGTTATATTGATGATAATATAAGTAATAAGTATAATTATTACAGTTCTAGCGATAATAACTGCATTATATGGGTAATAATGGATGTTATATTGATAATATCGGGAGTAATAAGTATAATTATTACAGTTGTAGCGATAATACTAGTAAAATATGGCTGAGAGTGCATGTTCTATTCATAATAAAAAAGTAATAAGTATATTTATTACAGTTCTATCAATAATAACTGCATAATATGGGTAATAATGCATGTTATATTGATGATAATAAAAGTAATACGTATATTTATTATAGTTCTAGCGATAATAACTGCATAATATGGGTAATAATGCATGTTATATTGATGATAATATAAGTAATAAGTATAATTATTACAGTTCTAGCGATAATAACTGCATTATATGGGTAATAATGGATGTTATATTGATAATATCGGGAGTAATAAATATATTTATTATAGTTCTAGCGATTATAACTGCATTATATGGGTAATAATGGATGTTATATTGATAATATCGGGAGTAATAAGTACATTTATTATAGTTCTAGCGATTATAACTGCATAATATGGGTAATAACGCGTGTTATATTGATAATAATAAAAGTAAGAAGTATATTTATTACAGTTCTAGCGATAATAGCTGCATTATATGGGTAATAATGGATGTTATATTGATAAAATCGGGAGTAATAAGTACATTTATTATAGTTCTAGCGATTATAACTGCATAATATGGGTAATAACGCATGTTATATTGATAATAATAAAAGTAATAAGTATATTTATTACAGTTCTAGCGATTATAACTGCACAATATGGGTAATAATGCATGTTATATTGAGAATAATATAAGTAATAAGTATAATTATTACAGTTCCAGCGATAATAACTGCATTATATGGGTAATAATGCATGTTATATTGATAATATTGGGAGTAATAAGTATAATTATTACAGTTCCAGCGATAATAACTGCATTATGTGGGTAATAATGGATGTTATATTGATAATATCGGGAGTAATAAGTATAATTATTACAGTTTTAGCGATAATACTAGCAAAATATGGCTAAGAATGCATGTTATATTCATAATAAAAATGTAATAAGTATATTTATTACAGTTCTAGCGATAATAACTGCATAATATGGGTATTAATGCATGTTATATTGATGATAACAAAAGTAATACGTATATTAATTATAGTTCTAGCGATAATAACTGCATTATATGGGTAATAATGCATGTTATATTGATAATAATATAAGTAATAAGTATAATTATTGCAGTTCAAGCGATAATAATAGTACAATATGGCTAATAGTGCATGTTATATTGATAATAATAAAAGTAATAAGTATATTTATTATAGTTCTATCGATAATAACTGCATAATATGGGTAATAGTGCATGTTATATTGATGATAATAAAAGTACTAAGTATATTTATTATAGTTCTAGCGATAATAATAGTAAAATATGGCTAATAGTGCATGCGATATTGATAATAATAAACGTAATAAGTATAATTATTACAGTTCTAGCGATAATAACTGCATTATATGGGTAATAATTGATGTTATATTGATAATATCGGGAGTAATAAGTATAATTATTACAGCTTTAGCGATAATACTAGTAAAATATGGCTAAGAGTGCCTGTTATATTGATAATAATAAAAGTAATAAGTATATTTATTATACTTCTGTCGATAATAACTGCATTATATGGGTAATAATGCATGTTATATTGATAATAATATAAGTAATAAGTATAATTATTACAGTTCTAGCGATAATAACTGCATAATATGGGTAATAATGCACGTTATATTGCTAATAATATAAGTAATAAGTATAATTATTACAGTTTTAGCGATAATAACTGCATTATATGGGTAATAATGCATGTTATATTGATAATAATAAAAGTAATAAGTATATTTGTTATAGTTCTATCGATAATGACTGCATAATATTGATAATAATGCATGTTATATTAACGATAATATAAGTAATGAGTATAATTATTACAGTTCTAGCGATAGTACCTCCATTATATGGGTAACAATGGATGTTATATTGATAATATCGGGAGTAATAAGTATAATTATTACAGTTTTAGCGATAATACTAGTAAAATATGGCTAAGAGTGCATGTTATATTCATAATAAAGATGTAATAAGTATATTTATTATACTTCTATCGATAATAACTGCATAATATGGGTAATAATGCACGTTATATTGCTAATAATATAAGTAATAAGTATATTTATAATAGTTTTATCGATTATAACTGCATAATATGGGTAATAATGCACGTTATATTGCTAATAATATAAGTAATAAGTATAATTATTATAGTTCTAGCGATAATAACTGCATTATATGGGTAATAATGGATGTTATATTGATAATATCGGGAGTAATAAGTATAATTATTACAGTTTTAGCGATAATACTAGTAAAATATGGCTAAGAGTGCATGTTATATTCATAATAAAAAAGTAATAAGTATATTTATTACAGTTCTAGCGATAATAACTGCATAATATGGGTAATAATGCATGTTATATTGATAATAATATAGGTAATAAATATAATTATTACAGTTCTAGCGATAATAACTGCATGATATGGGTAATAATGGATCTTATATTGATAATATCGGGGGTAATAAGTATATTTATTATAGTTCTAGCGATAATAACTGCATAATATAGGTAATAATGCATGTTATATTGATAATAATAGAAGTAATATGTATATTTATTATAGTTCTATCAATAATAACTGCATAATATGGGTAATAATGCATGTTATATTCATGACAATAAAAGTAATAAGTATATTTATTACAGTTCTAGCGATAATAACTGCATAATATGGGTAATAATGCACGTTATATTGCTAATAATATAAGTAATAAGTATATTTATTATAGTTCTATCGATTATAACTGCATAATATGGGTAATAATGCACGTTATATTGCTAATAATATAAGTAATAAGTATAATTATTATAGTTCTAGCGATAATAACTGCATAATATGGGTAATAATGCATGTTATATTCATGACAATAAAAGTAATAAGTATATTTATTACAGTTCTAGCGATAATAACTGCATAATATGGGTAATAATGCACGTTATATTGCTAATAATATAAGTAATAAGTATATTTATTATAGTTCTATCGATTATAACTGCATAATATGGGTAATAATGCATGTTATATTGATAATAATATAGGTAATAAATATAATTATTACAGTTCTAGCGATAATAACTGCATGATATGGGTAATAATGGATCTTATATTGATAATATCGGGGGTAATAAGTATATTTATTACAGTTCTAGCGATAATAACTGCATAATATGGGTAATAATGCATATTATATTGATGATAACAAAAGAAATACGTATATTTATTATAGTTCTAGCGATAATAACTGCATAATATGGGTAATAATGCATGTTATATTGATAATAATATAAGTAATAAGTATAATTATTACAGTTCTAGCGATAATAACTGCATTATATGGGTAATAATGCATGTTATATTGATGATAACGAAAGTAATACGTATAATTATTACAGTTCTAGCGATAATAACTCCATTATAGGGGTAATAATGCATGTTATATTGATAATAATATAAGTAATAAGTATAATTATTACAGTTCTAGCGATAATAACTGCATAATATTTGTAATAATGCACGTTATATTGTTAATAATATAAGTAATAAGTATAATTATTACAGTTCTAGCGATAATAACTGCATTATATGGGTAATAATGCATGTTATATTGATAATATCGGGAGTAGTAAGTATAATTATTATAGTTCTAGCGATAATAATAGTACAATATGGCTAATAGTGCATGTTATATTGATAATAATAAAAGTAATAAGTATATTTATTATAGTTCTATCGATAATAACTGCATAATATGGGTAATAGTGCATGTTTTATTGATGATAATAAAAGTACTAAGTATATTTATTATAGTTCTAGCGATAATAACTGCATAATATGGGTAATAATGCATGTTATATTGATAACAATATAAGTAATAAGTATAATTATTACAGTTCTAGCGATAATAACTCCATTATAGGGGTAATAATGCATGTTATATTGATAATAATATAAGTAATAATTATAATTATTACAGTTCTAACGATAATAACTGCATAATATTTGTAATAATGCACGTTATATTGTTAATAATATAAGTAATAAGTATAATTATTACAGTTCTAGCGATAATAACTGCATTATATGGGTAATAATGCATGTTATATTGATAATTTCGGGAGTAATAAGTATAATTATTATAGTTCTAGCGATAATAAAAGTACATTATGGCTAATAGTGCATGTTATATTGATAATAATAAAAGTAATAAGTATATTTATTATAGTTCTATCGATAATAACTGCATAATATGGGTAATAATGCATGTTATATTGATGATAATAAAAGTACTAAGTATATTTATTATAGTTCTAGCGATTATAACTGCATAATATGCGTAATAATGCATGTTATATTGATAATAATATAAGTAATAAGTATAATTATTACAGTTCCAGCGATAATATCTGCATTATATGGGTAATAATGCATGTTATATTGATAATATTGGGAGTAATAAGTATAATTATTATAGTTCTAGCGATAATGATAGTAAAATATGGCTAATAGTGCATGTTATATTGATAATAATAAAAGTAATAAGTATATTTATTACAGTTCTATCGATAATAACTGCATAATATGGGTAATAATGCATGTTATATTGATGATATTAAAAGTAATACGTATATTTATTATAGTTCTATCGATAATAACTGCATAATATGGGTAATAATGCATGTTATATTGATGATAATAAAAGTACTAAGTATATTTATTATAGTTCTAGCGATTATAACTGCATAATATGCGTAATAATGCATGTTATATTGATAATAATATAAGTAATAAGTATAATTATTACAGTTCCAGCGATAATAACTGCATTATATGGGTAATAATGCATGTTATATTGATTATATTGGGAGTAATAAGTATAATTATTATAGTTCTAGCGATAATGATAGTAAAATATGGCTAATAGTGCATGTTATATTGATAATAATAAAAGTAATAAGTATATTTATTACAGTTCTATCGATAATAACTGCATAATATGGGTAATAATGCATGTTATATTGATGATATTAAAAGTAATACGTATATTTATTATAGTTCTATCGATAATAACTGCATAATATGGGTAATAATGCATGTTATATTGATGATAACGAAAGTAATACGTATAATTATTACAGTTCTAGCGATAATAACTCCATTATAGGGGTAATAATGCATGTTATATTGATAATAATATAAGTAATAAGTATAATTATTACAGTTCTAGCGATAATAACTGCATAATATTTGTAATAATGCACGTTATATTGTTAATAATATAAGTAATAAGTATAATTATTACAGTTCTAGCGATAATAACTGCATTATATGGGTAATAATGCATGTTATATTGATAATATCGGGAGTAGTAAGTATAATTATTATAGTTCTAGCGATAATAATAGTACAATATGGCTAATAGTGCATGTTATATTGATAATAATAAAAGTAATAAGTATATTTATTATAGTTCTATCGATAATAACTGCATAATATGGGTAATAGTGCATGTTTTATTGATGATAATAAAAGTACTAAGTATATTTATTATAGTTCTAGCGATAATAACTGCATAATATGGGTAATAATGCATGTTATATTGATAACAATATAAGTAATAAGTATAATTATTACAGTTCTAGCGATAATAACTCCATTATAGGGGTAATAATGCATGTTATATTGATAATAATATAAGTAATAATTATAATTATTACAGTTCTAACGATAATAACTGCATAATATTTGTAATAATGCACGTTATATTGTTAATAATATAAGTAATAAGTATAATTATTACAGTTCTAGCGATAATAACTGCATTATATGGGTAATAATGCATGTTATATTGATAATTTCGGGAGTAATAAGTATAATTATTATAGTTCTAGCGATAATAAAAGTACATTATGGCTAATAGTGCATGTTATATTGATAATAATAAAAGTAATAAGTATATTTATTATAGTTCTATCGATAATAACTGCATAATATGGGTAATAATGCATGTTATATTGATGATAATAAAAGTACTAAGTATATTTATTATAGTTCTAGCGATTATAACTGCATAATATGCGTAATAATGCATGTTATATTGATAATAATATAAGTAATAAGTATAATTATTACAGTTCCAGCGATAATATCTGCATTATATGGGTAATAATGCATGTTATATTGATAATATTGGGAGTAATAAGTATAATTATTATAGTTCTAGCGATAATGATAGTAAAATATGGCTAATAGTGCATGTTATATTGATAATAATAAAAGTAATAAGTATATTTATTACAGTTCTATCGATAATAACTGCATAATATGGGTAATAATGCATGTTATATTGATGATATTAGAAGTAATACGTATATTTATTATAGTTCTATCGATAATAACTGCATAATATGGGTAATAATGCATGTTATATTGATGATAATAAAAGTACTAAGTATATTTATTATAGTTCTAGCGATTATAACTGCATAATATGCGTAATAATGCATGTTATATTGATAATAATATAAGTAATAAGTATAATTATTACAGTTCCAGCGATAATAACTGCATTATATGGGTAATAATGCATGTTATATTGATTATATTGGGAGTAATAAGTATAATTATTATAGTTCTAGCGATAATGATAGTAAAATATGGCTAATAGTGCATGTTATATTGATAATAATAAAAGTAATAAGTATATTTATTACAGTTCTATCGATAATAACTGCATAATATGGGTAATAATGCATGTTATATTGATGATATTAAAAGTAATACGTATATTTATTATAGTTCTATCGATAATAACTGCATAATATGGGTAATAATGCATGTTATATTGATGATAACGAAAGTAATACGTATAATTATTACAGTTCTAGCGATAATAACTCCATTATAGGGGTAATAATGCATGTTATATTGATAATAATATAAGTAATAAGTATAATTATTACAGTTCTAGCGATAATAACTGCATAATATTTGTAATAATGCACGTTATATTGTTAATAATATAAGTAATAAGTATAATTATTACAGTTCTAGCGATAATAACTGCATTATATGGGTAATAATGCATGTTATATTGATAATATCGGGAGTAGTAAGTATAATTATTATAGTTCTAGCGATAATAATAGTACAATATGGCTAATAGTGCATGTTATATTGATAATAATAAAAGTAATAAGTATATTTATTATAGTTCTATCGATAATAACTGCATAATATGGGTAATAGTGCATGTTTTATTGATGATAATAAAAGTACTAAGTATATTTATTATAGTTCTAGCGATAATAACTGCATAATATGGGTAATAATGCATGTTATATTGATAATTTCGGGAGTAATAAGTATAATTATTATAGTTCTAGCGATAATAAAAGTACATTATGGCTAATAGTGCATGTTATATTGATAATAATAAAAGTAATAAGTATATTTATTATAGTTCTATCGATAATAACTGCATAATATGGGTAATAATGCATGTTATATTGATGATAATAAAAGTACTAAGTATATTTATTATAGTTCTAGCGATTATAACTGCATAATATGCGTAATAATGCATGTTATATTGATAATAATATAAGTAATAAGTATAATTATTACAGTTCCAGCGATAATAACTGCATTATATGGGTAATAATGCATGTTATATTGATGATATTAAAAGTAATACGTATATTTATTATAGTTCTATCGATAATAACTGCATAATATGGGTAATAATGCATGTTATATTGATGATAATAAAAGTACTAAGTATATTTATTATAGTTCTAGCGATTATAACTGCATAATATGCGTAATAATGCATGTTATATTGATAATAATATAAGTAATAAGTATAATTATTACAGTTCCAGCGATAATAACTGCATTATATGGGTAATAATGCATGTTATATTGATTATATTGGGAGTAATAAGTATAATTATTATAGTTCTAGCGATAATGATAGTAAAATATGGCTAATAGTGCATGTTATATTGATAATAATAAAAGTAATAAGTATATTTATTACAGTTCTATCGATAATAACTGCATAATATGGGTAATAATGCATGTTATATTGATGATATTAAAAGTAATACGTATATTTATTATAGTTCTATCGATAATAACTGCATAATATGGGTAATAATGCATGTTATATTGATGATATTAAAAGTACTACGTATATTTATTATAGTTCTAGCGATAATAACAGCATAATATGGGTAATAATGCATGTTATATTGATAATATCGGGAGTAATAAGTATAATTATTACAGTTCTAGCGATAATACTAGTAAAATATGGCTAAGAGTGCCTGTTATATTGATAACAATAAAAGTAATAAGTATATTTATTATACTTCTGTCGATAATAACTGCATTATATGGGTAATAATGCATGTTATATTGATAATAATATAAGTAATAAGTATAATTATTACAGTTCTAGCGATAATAACTCCATTATATGGGTAATAATGCATGTTATATTGATAATAATATAAGTAATAAGTATAATTATTACAGTTCTAGCGATAATAACTGCATTATATGGGTAATAATGCATGTTATATTGATAATATTGGGAGTAATAAGTATAATTATTATAGTTCTAGCGATAAAAATAGTAAAATATGGCTAATAGTGCATGTTATATTGATAATAATAAAAGTAATAAGTATATTTATTACAGTTCTATGGATAATAACTGCATAATATGAGTAATAATGCATGTTATATTGATAATATCGGGAGTAATAAGTATAATTATTATAGTTCTAGCGATAATAATAGTAAAATATGGCTAATAGTGCATGCTATATTGATAATAATAAACGTAATAAGTATAATTATTACAGTTCTAGCGATAATAACTGCATTATATGGGTAATAATTGATGTTATATTGATAATATCGGGAGTAATAAGTATAATTATTATAGTTCTAGCGATAATAATAGTACAATATGGCTAATAGTGCATGTTATATTGATAATAATAAAAGTAATAAGTATATTTATTATAGTTCTATCGATAATAACTGCATAATATGGGTAATAATGCATGCTATATTGATGGTCACAAAAGTAATAAGTATTTTTATTACAGTTCTAGCGATAATAACTGCATAATATGGGTAATAATGCATGTTATATTGATGATAATAAAAGTACTAAGTATATCTATTGTAGTTCTAGCGATTGTAACTGCATAATATGGGTAATAATGCATGTTATATTGAGAATAATATAAGTAATAAGTATAATTATTACAGTTCTAGCGATAATAACTGCATTATATGCGTAATAATGCATGTTATATTGATAATATCGGGAGTAATAAGTATAATTATTACAGTTCTAGCGATAATACTAGTAAAATATGGCTAAGAGTGCCTGTTATATTGATAACAATAAAAGTAATAAGTATATTTATTATACTTCTGTCGATAATAACTGCATTATATGGGTAATAATGCATGTTATATTGATAATAATATAAGTAATAAGTATAATTATTACAGTTCTAGCGATAATAACTCCATTATATGGGTAATAATGCATGTTATATTGATAATAATATTAGTATTAAGTATAATTATTACAGTTCTAGCGATAATAACTGCATTATATGGGTAATAATGCATGTTATATTGATAATATTGGGAGTAATAAGTATAATTATTATAGTTCTAGCGATAATAATAGTAAAATATAGCCAATAGTGCATGTTATATTGATAATAATAAAAGTAATAAGTATATTTATTATAGTTCTATCGATAATAACTGCATAATATGGGTAATAATGCATGTTATATTGATAATAATAAAAGCACTAAGTATATTTATTATAGTTCTAGCGATTATAACTGCATAATATGCGTAATAATGCATGTTATATTGATAATAATATAAGTAATAAGTATAATTATTACAGTTCCAGCGATAATAACTGCATTATATGGGTAATAATGCATGTTATATTGATTATATTGGGAGTAATAAGTATAATTATTATAGTTCTAGCGATAATAACAGCATAATATGGGTAATAATGCATGTTATATTGATAATATCGGGAATAATAAGTATATTTATTAGAGTTCTAGCGATAATAACTGCATAATATTGATAATAATGCATGTTATATTGATGATAATATAAGTAATGAGTATAATTATTACAGTTCTAGCGATAGTACCTCCATTATATGGGTAATAATGTATGTTATATTGATAATATCGGGAGTAATAAGTATAATTATTACAGTTCTAGCGATAATAACTGCATTATATGCGTAATAATGCATGTTATATTGATAATATCGGGAGTAATAAGTATAATTATTACAGTTCTAGCGATAATACTAGTAAAATATGGCTAAGAGTGCCTGTTATATTGATAACAATAAAAGTAATAAGTATATTTATTATACTTCTGTCGATAATAACTGCATTATATGGGTAATAATGCATGTTATATTGATAATAATGAAAGTAATAAGTATAATTATTATAGTTCTAGCGATAATAACTGCATTATATGGGTAATAATGGATGTTATATTGATAATATCGGGAGTAATAAGTATAATTATTACAGTTCTAGCGATAATACTAGTAAAATATGGCTAAGAGTGCCTGTTATATTGATAACAATAAAAGTAATAAGTATATTTATTATACTTCTGTCGATAATAACTGCATTATATGGGTAATAATGCATGTTATATTGATAATAATAAAAGCACTAAGTATATTTATTATAGTTCTAGCGATTATAACTGCATAATATGCGTAATAATGCATGTTATATTGATAATAATATAAGTAATAAGTATAATTATTACAGTTCCAGCGATAATAACTGCATTATATGGGTAATAATGCATGTTATATTGATTATATTGGGAGTAATAAGTATAATTATTATAGTTCTAGCGATAATAACAGCATAATATGGGTAATAATGCATGTTATATTGATAATATCGGGAGTAATAAGTATATTTATTAGAGTTCTAGCGATAATAACTGCATAATATTGATAATAATGCATGTTATATTGATGATAATATAAGTAATGAGTATAATTATTACAGTTCTAGCGATAGTACCTCCATTATATGGGTAATAATGTATGTTATATTGATAATATCGGGAGTAATAAGTATAATTATTACAGTTCTAGCGATAATAACTGCATTATATGCGTAATAATGCATGTTATATTGATAATATCGGGAGTAATAAGTATAATTATTACAGTTCTAGCGATAATACTAGTAAAATATGGCTAAGAGTGCCTGTTATATTGATAACAATAAAAGTAATAAGTATATTTATTATACTTCTGTCGATAATAACTGCATTATATGGGTAATAATGCATGTTATATTGATAATAATGAAAGTAATAAGTATAATTATTATAGTTCTAGCGATAATAACTGCATTATATGGGTAATAATGGATGTTATATTGATAATATCGGGAGTAATAAGTATAATTATTACATTTTTAGCGATAATACTAGTAAAATATGGCTAAGAGTGCATGTTATATTCATAATAAAAAAGTAATAAGTATATTTATTATACTTCTATCGATAATAACTGCATAATATGGGTAATAATGCACGTTATATTGCTAATAATATAAGTAATAAGTATATTTATTATAGTTCTATCGATTATAACTGCATAATATGGGTAATCACGCATGTTATATTGATAATAATATAAGTAATAAGTATAATTATTACAGTTCTAGCGATAATAACTGCATTATATGGGTAATAATGCATGTTATATTGATAATATTGGGAGTAATAAGTATAATTATTATAGTTCTAGCGATAAAAATAGTAACATATGGCTAATAGTGCATGTTATATTGATAATAATAAAAGTAATAAGTATATTTATTACAGTTCTATGGATAATAACTGCATAATATGAGTAATAATGCATGTTATATTGATAATATCGGGAGTAATAAGCATAATTATTATAGTTCTAGCGATAATAATAGTAAAATATGGCTAATAGTGCATGCGATATTGATAATAATAAACGTAATAAGTATAATTATTACAGTTCTAGCGATAATAACTGCATTATATGGGTAATAATTGATGTTATATTGATAATATCGGGAGTAATAAGTATAATTATTACAGTTTTAGCGATAATACTAGTAAAATATGGCTAAGAGTGCCTGTTATATTGATAATAATAAAAGTAATAAGTATATTTATTATACTTCTGTCGATAATAACTGCATTATATGGGTAATAATGCATGTTATATTGATAATAATATAAGTAATAAGTATAATTATTACAGTTCTATCGATAATAACTGCATAATATGGGTAATAATGCACGTTATATTGCTAATAATATAAGTAATAAGTATAATTATTACAGTTTTAGCGATAATAACTGCATTATATGGGTAATAATGCATGTTATATTGATAATATCGGGAGTAATAAGTATAATTATTATAGTTCTAGCGATAATAATAGTACAATATGGCTAATAGTGCATGTTATATTGATAATAATAAAAGTAATAAGTATATTTGTTATAGTTCTATCGATAATAACTGCATAATATGGGTAATAATGCATGTCATATTGATGATAATAAAAGTACTAAGTATATTTATTATAGTTCTAGCGATAATAACTGCATTATATGGGTAAAAATGCATGTTATATTGATAATATTGGGAGTAATAAGTATAATTATTATAGTCCTAGCGATTATAATAGTAAAATATGGCTAATAGTGCATGTTATATTGATAATAATAAAAGTAAAAAGTATATTTATTACAGTTCTATCGATAATAACTGCATAATATGGTTAATAATGCATGTTATATTGATGATAACAAAAGTAATACGTATATTTATTATAGTTCTAGCGATTATAACTGCATAATATGGATAATAATGCATGTTATATTGATAATAATATAAGTAATAAGTATAATTATTACAGTTCTAGCTACAATAACTGCATTATATGCGTATAATGCATGTTATATTGATAATATCTGGAGTAGCAAGTATAATTTTTATAGTTCTCGCGATAATAAAAGTAAAATATGGGTAATAGTGCATGTTATATTGATAATAATAAAAGTAATAAGTATATTTATTATATTTCTGTGGATAATAACTGCATTATATGGGTAATAATGCATGTTATATTGATAACATCGGGAGTAATAAGTATAATCATTACAGTTCTAGCGATAATACTAGTAAAATATGGCTAAGAAGGCCTGTTATATTGATAATAATATAAGTAATAAGTATAATTATTACAGTTCTAGCGATAATAACTGCATTATATGGGTAATAATGGATGTTATATTGATAATATCGGGAGTAATAAGTATATTTATTATAGTTCTAGCCATTACAACTGCATAATATGGGTAATAATGCATGTTATATTAATAATAATATAAGTAATAAGTATAATTATTACAGTTCTAGCGATAATAACTGCATAATATGTGTAATAATGCATGTTATATTGATAATAATATAGGTAATAAGTATAATTATTACAGTTCTAGCGATAATAACTGCATTATATGGGTAATAATGGATGTTATATTGATAATATCGGGAGTAATAAGTATAATTATTATAGTTTTAGCGATAATACTAGTAAAATATGGCTAAGAGTGCATGTTATATTCATAATAAAAAAGTAATAAGTATATTTATTACAGTTCTAGCGATAATAACTGCATAATATGGGTAATAATGCATGTTATATTGACGATAACAAAAGTAATACGTATATTTATTATAGTTCTAGCGATAATAACTGCATAATATGGGTAATAATGCATGTTATATTGATAATAATATAAGTAATAAGTATAATTATTACAGTTCTAGCGATAATAACTGCATTATATGGGTAATAATGCATGTTATATTGATAATAATATAAGTAATAAGTATAATTATTGCAGTTCTAGCGATAATAATAGTACAATATGGCTAATAGTGCATGTTATATTGATAATAATAAATGTAATAAGTATATTTATTATAGTTCAATCGATAATAACTGCATAATATGGGTAATAGTGCATGTTATATTGATGATAATAAAAGTACTAAGTATATTTATTATAGTTCTAGCGATAATAACTGCATAATATGGGTAATAATGCATGTTATATTGATAATATCGGGAGTAATAAGCATAATTATTATAGTTCTAGCGATAATAATAGTAAAATATGGCTAATAGTGCATGCGATATTGATAATAATAAACGTAATAAGTATAATTATTACAGTTCTAGCGATAATAACTGCATTATATGGGTAATAATTGATGTTATATTGATAATATCGGGAGTAATAAGTATAATTATTACAGTTTTAGCGATAACACTAGTAAAACATGGCTAAGAGTGCCTGTTATATTGATAATAATATAAGTAATAAGTATAATTATTACAGTTCTAGCGATAATAACTGCATAATATGGGTAATAATGCACGTTATATTGCTAATAATATAAGTAATAAGTATAATTATTACAGTTTTAGCGATAATAACTGCATTATATGGGTAATAATGCATGTTATATTGATAATATCGGGAGTAATAAGTATAATTATTATAGTTCTAGCGATAATAATAGTACAATATGGCTAATAGTGCATGTTATATTGATAATAATAAAAGTAATAAGTATATTTGTTATAGTTCTATCGATAATAACTGCATAATATGGGTAATAATGCATGTTATATTGATGATAATAAAAGTACTAAGTATATTTATTATAGTTCTAGCGATAATAAGTGCATTATATGGGTAAAAATGCATGTTACATTGATAATATTGGGAGTAATAAGTATAATTATTATAGTCCTAGCGATTATAATAGTAAAATATGGCTAATAGTGCATGTTATATTGATAATAATAAAAGTAAAAGGTATATTTATTACAGTTCTATCGATAATAACTGCATAATATGGTTAATAATGCATGTTATATTGATGATAACAAAAGTAATACGTATATTTATTATAGTTCTAGCGATTATAACTGCATAATATGGATAATAATGCATGTTATAATGATAATAATATAAGTAATAAGTATAATTATTACAGTTCTAGCTACAATAACTGCATTATATGCGTATAATGCATGTTATATTGATAATATCTGGAGTAGTAAGTATAATTTTTATAGTTCTAGCGATAATAAAGGTAAAATATGGGTAATAGTGCATGTTATATTGATAATAATAAAAGTAATAAGTATACTTATTATATTTCTGTGGATAATAACTACATTATATGGGTAATAATGCATGTTATATTGATAACATCGGGAGTAGTAAGTATAATCATTACAGTTCTAGCGATAATACTAGTAAAATATGGCTAAGAAGGCCTGTTATATTGATAATAATAAAAGTAATAAGTATATTTATTATAATTCTATCGATAATAACTGCATAATATGGGTAATAATGCATGTTATATTGATAATAATATAAGTAATAAGTATAATTATTACAGTTCTAGCGATAATAACTGCGTTATATGGGTAATAATGGATGTTATATTGATAATATCGGGAGTAATAAGTATATTTATTATAGTTCTAGCGATAATAACTGCATAATATGGGTAATAATGCATGTTATATTGATAATAATATAGGTAATAAGTATAATTATTACAGTTCTAGCGATAATAACTGCATTATATGGGTAATAATGGATGTTATATTGATAATATCGGGAGTAACAAGTATAATTATTACAGTTTTAGCGAAAATACTGGCAAAATATGGCTAAGAGTGTATGTTATATTCATAATAAAAATGTAATAAGTATATTTATTACAGTTCTAGCGATAATAACTGCATAATATGGGTAATAATGGATGTTATATTGATAATAATAGAAGTAATATGTAATTTATTATAGTTCTATCAATAATAACTGCATAATATGGGTAATAATGCATGTTATATTCATGACAATAAAAGTAATAAGTATATTTATTACAGTTCTAGCGATAATAACTGCATAATATGGGTAATAATGCACGTTATATTGCTAATAATATAAGTAGTAAGTATAATTATTATAGTTCTAGCGATAATAACTGCATTATATGGGTAATAATGGATGTTATATTGATAATATCGGGAGTAATAAGTATAATTATTACAGTTTTAGCGAAAATACTGGCAAAATATGGCTAAGAGTGTATGTTATATTCATAATAAAAATGTAATAAGTATATTTATTACAGTTCTAGCGATAATAACTGCATAATATGGGTAATAATGCATGTTATATTGATGATAATAAAAGTACTAAGTATATTTATTATAGTTCTAGCGATAATAACTGCATAATATGGGTAATAATGCATGTTATATTGATAATATCGGGAGTAATAAGTATAATTATTATAGTTCTAGCGATAATAATAGTACAATATGGCTAATAGTGCATGTTATATTGATAATAATAAAAGTAATAAGTATATTTATTATAGTTCTAGCGATAATAACAGCATAATATGGGTAATAATGCATGTTATATTGATAATATCGGGAGTAATAAGCATAATTATTATAGTTCTAGCGATAATAATAGTAAAATATGGCTAATAGTGCATGCGATATTGATAATAATAAACGTAATAAGTATAATTATTACAGTTTTAGCGATAATACTAGTAAAATATGGCTAAGAGTGCCTGTTATATTGATAATAATAAAAGTAATAAGTATATTTATTATACTTCTGTCGATAATAACTGCATTATATGGGTAATAATGCATGTTATATTGATAATAATATAAGTAATAAGTATAATTATTACAGTTCTACCGATAATAACTGCATTATATGGGTAATAATGGATGTTATATTGATAATATCGGGAGTAATAAGTATATTTATTATAGTTCTAGCCATTATAACTGCATAATATGGGTAATAATGCATGTTATATTAATAATAATATAAGTAATAAGTATAATTATTACAGTTCTAGCGATAATAACTGCATTATATGGGTAATAATGCATGTTATATTGATAATAATAAAAGTAATAAGTATATTTATTATAGTTCTAGCGATAATAACTGCATAATATGGGTAATAATGCATGTTATATTGATAATAATATAGGTAATAAGTATAATTATTACAGTTCTAGCGATAATAACTGCATTATATGGGTAATAATGCATGTTATATTGATAATATCGGGAGTAATAAGTATAATTATTATAGTTCTAGCGATAATAATTGTAAAATATGCCTAATAGTGCATGTTATATTGATAATAATAAAAGTAATAAGTATATTTATTATAGTTCTATAAATAATAACTGCATAATATGGGTAATAATGAATGTTATATTGATGATAATAAAAGTACTAAGTATATTTATTATAGTTCTAGCGATTATAACTGCATAATATGCCTAATAATGCATGTTATATTGAGAATAATATAAGTAATAAGTATAATTATTACAGTTCTAGCGATAATAACTGCATTATATGGGTAATAATGCATGTTATATTGATAATATTGGGAGTACTAAGCATAATTATTATAGTTCTAGCGATAATAATAGTAAAATATGGCTAATAGTGCATGTTATATTGATAATAATATAAGTAATAAGTATACTTATTACAGTTCTAGCGATAATAACTGCATAATATGGGTAATAATGAATGTTATATTGATGATAATAAAAGTACTAAGTATATTTATTATAGTTCTAGCGATTATAACTGCATAATATGCCTAATAATGCATGTTATATTGAGAATAATATAAGTAATAAGTATAATTATTACAGTTCTAGCGATAATAACTGCATTATATGGGTAATAATGCATGTTATATTGATAATATCGGGAGTAATAAGTATATTTATTATAGTTCTAGCGATAATAATTGCAAAATATGCCTAATAGTGCATGTTATATTGATAATAATAAAAGTAATAAGTATATTTATTATAGTTCTATAAATAATAACTGCATAATATGGGTAATAATGAATGTTATATTGATGATAATAAAAGTACTAAGTATATTTATTATAGTTCTAGCGATTATAACTGCATAATATGCCTAATAATGCATGTTGTATTGAGAATAATATAAGTAATAAGTATAATTATTACAGTTCTAGCGATAATAACTCCATTATATGGGTAATAATGCATGTTATATTGATAATAATATAAGTAATAAGTATAATTATTACAGTTCTAGCGATAATAACTGCATTATATGGGTAATAATGCATGTTATATTGATAATATCGGGAGTAATAAGTATAATTATTATAGTTCTAGCGATAATAATTGTAAAATATGCCTAATAGTGCATGTTATATTGATAATAATAAAAGTAATAAGTATATTTATTATAGTTCTATAAATAATAACTGCATAATATGGGTAATAATGAATGTTATATTGATGATAATAAAAGTACTAAGTATATTTATTATAGTTCTAGCGATTATAACTGCATAATATGCCTAATAATGCATGTTATATTGAGAATAATATAAGTAATAAGTATAATTATTACAGTTCTAGCGATAATAACTGCATTATATGGGTAATAATGCATGTTATATTGATAATATTGGGAGTACTAAGCATAATTATTATAGTTCTAGCGATAATAATAGTAAAATATGGCTAATAGTGCATGTTATATTGATAATAATATAAGTAATAAGTATACTTATTACAGTTCTAGCGATAATAACTGCATTATATGGGTAATAATGGATGTTATATTGATAATGTCGGGAGTAATAAGTATATATATTATAGTTCTAGCGACAATAACTGCATAATATGGATAATAATGCATGTTATATTGATAATAATATAAGTAATAAGTATAATTATTACAGTTCTAGCTACAATAACTGCATTATATGCGTATAATGCATGTTATATTGATAATATCTGGAGTAGTAAGTATAATTTTTATAGTTCTAGCGATAATACAAGTAAAATATGGGTAATAGTGCATGTTATATTGATAATAATAAAAGTAATAAGTATATTTATTATAGTTCTATCGATAATAACTGCATAATATGGGTAATAATGCATGTTATATTGATGATAATAAAAGTACTAAGTATATTTATTATAGTTCTAGCGATTATGACTGCATAATATGCGTAATAATGCATGTTATATTGATAATAATATAAGTAATAAGTATAATTATTACAGTTCCAGCGATAATAACTGCATTATATGGGTAATAATGCATGTTATATTGATTATATTGGGAGTAATAAGTATAATTATTATAGTTCTAGCGATAATAACAGCATAATATGGGTAATAATGCATGTTATATTGATAATATCGGGAGTAATAAGCATAATTATTATAGTTCTAGCGATAATAATAGTAAAATATGGCTAATAGTGCATGCGATATTGATAATAATAAACGTAATAAGTATAATTATTACAGTTTTAGCGATAATACTAGTAAAATATGGCTAAGAGTGCCTGTTATATTGATAATAATAAAAGTAATAAGTATATTTATTATACTTCTGTCGATAATAACTGCATTATATGGGTAATAATGCATGTTATATTGATAATAATATAAGTAATAAGTATAATTATTACTGTTCTACCGATAATAACTGCATTATATGGGTAATAATGGATGTTATATTGATAATATCGGGAGTAATAAGTATATTTATTATAGTTCTAGCCATTATAACTGCATAATATGGGTAATAATGCATGTTATATTAATAATAATATAAGTAATAAGTATAATTATTACAGTTCTAGCGATAATAACTGCATTATATGGGTAATAATGCATGTTATATTGATAATAATATAAGTAATAAGTATAATTATTACAGTTCTTGCGATAATAACTGCATAGTATGGGTAATAATGCATGTTATATTGATAATAATATAAGTAATACGTATATTTATTATAGTTCTAGCGATTGTAACTGCATAATATGGGTAATAATGCATGTTATATTGATAATAATATAAGTAATAAGTATATTTATTACAGTTCTATCGATAATAACTGCATAATATGGGTAATAATGCACGTTATATTGATAATATCGGGAGTAATAAGTATAATTATTACAGTTCTAGCGATAATACTAGTAAAATATGGCTAAGAGTGCCTGTCATATTGATAACAATAAAAGTAAATAGTATATTTATTATACTTCTGTCGATAATAACTGCATTATATGGGTAATAATGCATGTTATATTGATAATAATATAAGTAATAAGTATAATTATTACAGTTCTAGCGATAATAACTCCATTATATGGGTAATAATGCATGTTATATTGATAATAATATAAGTAATAGGTATAATTATTACAGTTCTAGCGATAATAACTGCATTATATGGGTAATAATGCATGTTATATTGATAATATCGGGAGTAATAAGTATAATTATTATAGTTCTAGCGATAATAATTGTAAAATATGCCTAATAGTGCATGTTATATTGATAATAATAAAAGTAATAAGTATATTTATTATAGTTCTATAAATAATAACTGCATAATATGGGTAATAATGAATGTTATATTGATGATAATAAAAGTACTAAGTATATTTATTATAGTTCTAGCGATTATAACTGCATAATATGCCTAATAATGCATGTTATATTGAGAATAATATAAGTAATAAGTATAATTATTACAGTTCTAGCGATAATAACTGCATTATATGGGTAATAATGCATGTTATATTGATAATATTGGGAGTACTAAGCATAATTATTATAGTTCTAGCGATAATAATAGTAAAATATGGCTAATAGTGCATGTTATATTGATAATAATCTAAGTAATAAGTATACTTATTACAGTTCTAGCGATAATAACTGCATTATATGGGTAATAATGGATGTTATATTGATAATGTCGGGAGTAATAAGTATATATATTATAGTTCTAGCGACAATAACTGCATAATATGGATAATAATGCATGTTATATTGATAATAATATAAGTAATAAGTATAATTATTACAGTTCTAGCTACAATAACTGCATTATATGCGTATAATGCATGTTATATTGATAATATCTGGAGTAGTAAGTATAATTTTTATAGTTCTAGCGATAATACAAGTAAAATATGGGTAATAGTGCATGTTATATTGATAATAATAAAAGTAATAAGTATATTTATTATAGTTCTATCGATAATAACTGCATAATATGGGTAATAATGCATGTTATATTGATGATAATAAAAGTACTAAGTATATTTATTATAGTTCTAGCGATTATGGCTGCATAATATGCGTAATAATGCATGTTATATTGATAATAATATAAGTAATAAGTATAATTATTACAGTTCCAGCGATAATAACTGCATTATATGGGTAATAATGCATGTTATATTGATTATATTGGGAGTAATAAGTATAATTATTATAGTTCTAGCGATAATAACAGCATAATATGGGTAATAATGCATGTTATATTGATAATATCGGGAGTAATAAGCATAATTATTATAGTTCTAGCGATAATAATAGTAAAATATGGCTAATAGTGCATGCGATATTGATAATAATAAACGTAATAAGTATAATTATTACAGTTTTAGCGATAATACTAGTAAAATATGGCTAAGAGTGCCTGTTATATTGATAATAATAAAAGTAATAAGTATATTTATTATACTTCTGTCGATAATAACTGCATTATATGGGTAATAATGCATGTTATATTGATAATAATATAAGTAATAAGTATAATTATTACTGTTCTACCGATAATAACTGCATTATATGGGTAATAATGGATGTTATATTGATAATATCGGGAGTAATAAGTATATTTATTATAGTTCTAGCCATTATAACTGCATAATATGGGTAATAATGCATGTTATATTAATAATAATATAAGTAATAAGTATAATTATTACAGTTCTAGCGATAATAACTGCATTATATGGGTAATAATGCATGTTATATTGATAATAATATAAGTAATAAGTATAATTATTACAGTTCTTGCGATAATAACTGCATAGTATGGGTAATAATGCATGTTATATTGATAATAATATAAGTAATACGTATATTTATTATAGTTCTAGCGATTGTAACTGCATAATATGGGTAATAATGCATGTTATATTGATAATAATATAAGTAATAAGTATATTTATTACAGTTCTATCGATAATAACTGCATAATATGGGTAATAATGCACGTTATATTGATAATATCGGGAGTAATAAGTATAATTATTACAGTTCTAGCGATAATACTAGTAAAATATGGCTAAGAGTGCCTGTCATATTGATAACAATAAAAGTAAATAGTATATTTATTATACTTCTGTCGATAATAACTGCATTATATGGGTAATAATGCATGTTATATTGATAATAATATAAGTAATAAGTATAATTATTACAGTTCTAGCGATAATAACTCCATTATATGGGTAATAATGCATGTTATATTGATAATAATATAAGTAATAGGTATAATTATTACAGTTCTAGCGATAATAACTGCATTATATGGGTAATAATGCATGTTATATTGATAATATCGGGAGTAATAAGTATAATTATTATAGTTCTAGCGATAATAATTGTAAAATATGCCTAATAGTGCATGTTATATTGATAATAATAAAAGTAATAAGTATATTTATTATAGTTCTATAAATAATAACTGCATAATATGGGTAATAATGAATGTTATATTGATGATAATAAAAGTACTAAGTATATTTATTATAGTTCTAGCGATTATAACTGCATAATATGCCTAATAATGCATGTTATATTGAGAATAATATAAGTAATAAGTATAATTATTACAGTTCTAGCGATAATAACTGCATTATATGGGTAATAATGCATGTTATATTGATAATATTGGGAGTACTAAGCATAATTATTATAGTTCTAGCGATAATAATAGTAAAATATGGCTAATAGTGCATGTTATATTGATAATAATCTAAGTAATAAGTATACTTATTACAGTTCTAGCGATAATAACTGCATTATATGGGTAATAATGGATGTTATATTGATAATGTCGGGAGTAATAAGTATATATATTATAGTTCTAGCGACAATAACTGCATAATATGGATAATAATGCATGTTATATTGATAATAATATAAGTAATAAGTATAATTATTACAGTTCTAGCTACAATAACTGCATTATATGCGTATAATGCATGTTATATTGATAATATCTGGAGTAGTAAGTATAATTTTTATAGTTCTAGCGATAATACAAGTAAAATATGGGTAATAGTGCATGTTATATTGATAATAATAAAAGTAATAAGTATATTTATTATAGTTCTATCGATAATAACTGCATAATATGGGTAATAATGCATGTTATATTGATGATAATAAAAGTACTAAGTATATTTATTATAGTTCTAGCGATTATGACTGCATAATATGCGTAATAATGCATGTTATATTGATAATAATATAAGTAATAAGTATAATTATTACAGTTCCAGCGATAATAACTGCATTATATGGGTAATAATGCATGTTATATTGATTATATTGGGAGTAATAAGTATAATTATTATAGTTCTAGCGATAATAACAGCATAATATGGGTAATAATGCATGTTATATTGATAATATCGGGAGTAATAAGCATAATTATTATAGTTCTAGCGATAATAATAGTAAAATATGGCTAATAGTGCATGCGATATTGATAATAATAAAAGTAATAAGTATATTTATTATACTTCTGTCGATAATAACTGCATTATATGGGTAATAATGCATGTTATATTGATAATAATATAAGTAATAAGTATAATTATTACAGTTCTACCGATAATAACTGCATTATATGGGTAATAATGGATGTTATATTGATAATATCGGGAGTAATAAGTATATTTATTATAGTTCTAGCCATTATAACTGCATAATATGGGTAATAATGCATGTTATATTAATAATAATATAAGTAATAAGTATAATTATTACAGTTCTAGCGATAATAACTGCATTATATGGGTAATAATGCATGTTATATTGATAATAATAAAAGTAATAAGTATATTTATTATAGTTCTAGCGATAATAACTGCATAATATGGGTAATAATGCATGTTATATTGATAATAATATAGGTAATAAGTATAATTATTACAGTTCTAGCGATAATAACTGCATTATATGGGTAATAATGGATGTTACATTGATAATAATATAAGTAATAAGTATAATTATTGCAGTTCTAGCGATAATAATAGTAAAATGTGGCTAATAGTGCATGTTATATTGATAATAATAAAAGTGATATGTATATTTATTACAGTTCTATCGATAATAACTGCATAATATGGGTAATAATGCATGTTATATTGATGATAATAAAAGTAATACGTATATTTATTATAGTTCTAGCGATAATAACTGCATAATATAGGTAATAATGCATGTTATATTGATAATAATAAAAGTAATAAGTATATTTATTACAGTTCTATCGATAATAACTGCATAATATGGGTAATAATGAATGTTATATGGATGATAATAAAAGTAATACGTTTATTTATTATAGTTCCAGCGATAATAACTGCATAATATGGGTAATAATGCATGTTATATTGATAATAATATAAGTAATAAGTATACTTATTACAGTTCTAGCGATAATAACTGCATTAGATGGGTAATAATGGATGTTATATTGCTAATAATATAAGTAATAAGTATATTTATTATAGTTCTATCGATAATAACTGCATTATATGGGTAATAATGCATGTTATATTGATAATACCGGGAGTAATAAGTATAATTCTTATAGTTCTAGCGATAATAATTGCAAAATATGCCTAATAGTGCATGTTATATTGATAATAATAAAAGTAATAAGTATATTTGTTATAGTTCTATAAATAATGACTGCATAATATGGGTAATAATGCATGTTATATTGAGAATAATATAAGTAATAAGTATAATTATTACAGTTCTAGCGATAATAACTGCATTATATGCGTAATAATGCATGTTATATTGATAATATCGGGAGTAATAAGTACAATTATTACAGTTCTAGCGATAATACTAGTAAAATATGGCTAAGAGTGCCTGTTATATTGATAACAATAAAAGTAATAAGTATATTTATTATACTTCTGTCGATAATAACTGCATTATATGGGTAATAATGCATGTTATATTGATAATAATATAAGTAATAAGTATAATTATTACAGTTCTAGCGATAATAACTCCATTATATGGGTAATAATGCATGTTATATTGATAATAATATAAGTAATAAGTATAATTATTACAGTTCTAGCGATAATAACTGCATTATATGGGTAATAATGCATGTTATATTGATAATACCGGGAGTAATAAGTATAATTCTTATAGTTCTAGCGATAATAATTGTAAAATATGCCTAATAGTGCATGTTATATCGATAATAATAAAAGTAATAAGTATATTTATTATAGTTCTATAAATAATAACTGCATAATATGGGTAATAATGAATGTTATATTGATGATGATAAAAGTACTAAGTATATTTATTATAGTTCTTGCGATTATAACTGCATAATATGCCTAATAATGAATGTTATATTGAGAATAATATAAGTAATAAGTATAATTATTACAGTTCTACCGATTATATCTGCATAATATGGGTAATCATGCATGTTATATTGATAATAATATAAGTAATAAGTATAATTATTACAGTTCTTGCGATAATAACTGCATAATATGGGTAATAATGCATGTTATATTGATAATAATATAAGTAATACGTATATTTATTATAGTTCTAGCGATTGTAACTGCATAATATGGGTAATAATGCATGTTATATTGATAATAATATAAGTAATAAGTATATTTATTACAATTCTATCGATAATAACTGCATAATATGGGTAATAATGCACGTTATATTGATAATATCGGGAGTAATAAGTATAATTATTACAGTTCTAGCGATAATACTAGTAAAATATGGCTAAGAGTGCCTGTCATATTGATAACAATAAAAGTAAATAGTATATTTATTATACTTCTGTCGATAATAACTGCATTATATGGGTAATAATGCATGTTATATTGATAATAATATAAGTAATAAGTATAATTATTACAGTTCTAGCGATAATAACTCCATTATATGGGTAATAATGCATGTTATATTGATAATAATATAAGTAATAAGTATAATTATTACAGTTCTAGCGATAATAACTGCATTATATGGGTAATAATGCATGTTATATTGATAATATCGGGAGTAATAAGTATAATTATTATAGTTCTAGCGATAATAACAGCATAATATGTGTAATAATGCATGTTATATTGATAATATTGGGAGTAATAAGTATAATTATTATAGTTCTAGCGATAATAATTGTAAAATATGCCTAATAGTGCATGTTATATTGATAATAATAAAAGTAATAAGTATATTTATTATAGTTCTATCGATAATAACTGCATAATATGGGTAATAGTGCATGTTATATTAATGATAATAAAAGTACTAAGTATATTTATTATAGTTCTAGCGATAATAACTGCATAATATGGGTAATAATGCATGTTATATTGATAATATCTGGAGTAGTAAGTATAATTTTTAGAGTTCTAGCGATAATAAAAGTAAAATATGGGTAATAGTGCATGTTATATTGATAATAATAAAAGTAATAAGTATATTTATTATATTTCTGTGGATAATAACTGCATTATATGGGTAATAATGCATGTTATATTGATAACATCGGGAGTAATAAGTATAATCATTACAGTTCTAGCGATAATACTAGTAAAATATGGCTAAGAAGGCCTGTTATATTGATAATAATACAAGTAATAAGTATAATTATTACAGTTCTAGCGATAATAACTGCATTATATGGGTAATAATGGATGTTATATTGATAATATCGGGAGTAATAAGTATATTTATTATAGTTCTAGCCATTATAACTGCATAATATGGGTAATTATGCATGTTATATTAATAATAATATAAGTAATAAGTATAATTATTACAGTTCTAGCGATAATAATTGCATTATATGCTTAATAATGCATGTTATATTGATAATATTGAGTGTAATAAGTATAGTTATTATAGCTCTAGCGATAATAATAGTAAAATATGGCTAATAGTGCATGTTATATTGATAGTAATAAAAGTAAAAAGTATATTTATTACAGTTCTACCGATAATAACTGCATTATATGGGTAATAATGGATGTTATATTGATAATAACGGGAGTAATAAGTATATTTATTATAGTTCTAGCCATTATAACTGCATAATATGGGTAATAATGCATGTTATATTAATAATAATATAAGTAATAAGTATAATTATTACAGTTCTAGCGATAATAACTGCATTATATGGGTAATAATGCATGTTATATTGATAATAATAAAAGTAATAAGTATATTTATTATAGTTCTAGCGATAATAACTGCATAATATGGGTAATAATGCATGTTATATTGATAATATCGGGAGTAATAAGTATAATTATTATAGTTCTAGCGATAATAATAGTACAATATGGCTAATAGTGCATGTTATATTGATAATAATAAAAGTAATAAGTATAATTATTACAGTTCTAGCGATAATAACTGCATTATATGGGTAATAATGGATGTTACATTGATAATAATATAAGTAATAAGTATAATTATTGCAGTTCTAGCGATAATAATAGTACAATATGGCTAACAGTGCATGTTATATTGATAGTAATAAAAGTAATAAGTATATTTATTATAGTTCTATCGATAATAACTGCATAATATGGGTAATAGTGCATGTTATATTAATGATAATAAAAGTACTAAGTATATTTATTATAGTTCTAGCGATAATAACTGCATAATATGGGTAATAATGCATGTTATATTGATAACAATATAAGTAATAAGTATAATTATTACAGTTCTAGCGATAATAACTGCATTATATGGGTAATAATGCATGTTATATTGATAATAATATAAGTAATAAGTATAATTATTACAGTTCTAGCGATAATAACTCCATTATAGGGGTAATAATGCATGTTATATTGATAATAATATAAGTAATAAGTATAATTATTACAGTTCTAGCGATAATAACTGCATAATATTTGTAATAATGCACGTTATATTGTTAATAATATAAGTAATAAGTATAATTATTACAGTTCTAGCGATAATAACTGCATTATATGGGTAATAATGCATGTTATATTGATAATATCGGGAGTAATAAGTATAATTATTATAGTTCTAGCGATAATAATAGTACAATATGGCTAATAGTGCATGTTATATTGATAATAATAAAAGTAATAAGTATATTTATTATAGTTCTATCGATAATAACTGCATAATATGGGTAATAATGCATGTTATATTGATGATAATAAAAGTACTAAGTATATTTATTATAGTTCTAGCGATTATGACTGCATAATATGCGTAATAATGCATGTTATATTGATAATAATATAAGTAATAAGTATAATTATTACATTTGCAGCGATAATAACTGCATTATATGGGTAATAATGCATGTTATATTGATTATATTGGGAGTAATAAGTATAATTATTATAGTTCTAGCGATAATAACAGCATAATATGTGTAATAATGCATGTTATATTGATAATATTGGGAGTAATAAGTATAATTATTATAGTTCTAGCGATAATAATAGTAAAATATGGCTAATGGTGCATGTTATATTGATAATAATAAAAGTAATACGTATATTTATTACAGTTCTATGGATAATAGCTGCATAATATGGGTAATAATGCATGTTATATTGGTGATAACAAAAGCAATACGTATATTTATTATAGTTCTAGCGATAATAACTGCATAATATGGGTAATAATGCATGTTATATTGATAATAATATAAGTAATAAGTATACTTATTACAGTTCTAGCGATAATAACTGCATTATATGGGTAATAATGGATGTTATATTGATAATGTCGGGAGTAATAAGTATATTTATTATAGTTCTAGCGATAATAACTGCATAATATGGGTAATAATGCATGCTATATTGATAATATTGGGAGTAATAAGTATAATTATTATAGTTCTAGCGATAATAATAGCAAAATATGGCTAATAGTGCTTGTTATATTGATAATAATAAAAGTAATAAGTATATTTATTACAGTTCTATCGATAATAACTGCATAATATGGGTAATAATGCATGTTATATTGATGATAACAAAAGTAATACGTATATATATTATAGTTCTAGCGATAATAACTGTTTAATATGAGTAATAATGCATGTTATATTGATAATAATATAAGTAATAAGTATAATTATTACAGTTCCAGCGATAATAACTGCATTATATGGGTAATAATGGATGTTATATTGATAATATCGGGAGTAATAAGTATATTTATTATAGTTCTAGCGATAATAACTGCATAATATGGGTAATAATGCATGTTATATTGATAATAATATAAGTAATAAGTATACTTATTACAGTTCTAGCGATAATAACTGCATTATATGGGTAATAATGGATGTTATATTGATAATGTCGGGAGTAATACGTATATATATTATAGTTCTAGCGATAATAACTGCATAATATGGGTAATAATGCATGTTATATTGATAATAATATAAGTAATAAGTATAATTATTACAGTTCTAGCGATAATAACTGCATTATATGGGTAATAATAGATGTTATATTGACAATATCGGGAGTAATAAGTATATTTATTATAGTTCTAGCGATAATAACTGCATAATATAGGTAATAATGCATGTTATATTGATAATAATAAAAGTAATAAGTATATTTATTATAGTTCTATCAATAATAACTGCATAATATCGGTAATAATGCATGTTATATTGATGATAATAAAAGTAGTAAGTATATTTATTATAGTTCTAGCAATTTTAACTGCATTATGTGGGTAATAATGCATGTTATATTGATAATATTGGGAGTAATAAGTATAATTATTATAGTTCTAGCGATAATAGTAGTAAAATATGGCTAATAGTGCATGTTATATTGATAATAATAAAAGTAATAAGTATATTTATTACAGTTCTATGGATAATAACTGCATAATATGGGTAATAATGCATGTTATATTGATAATATCGGGAGTAATAAGTATAATTATTATAGCTCTAGCGATAATAATACTAAAATATGGCTAATAGTGAATGTTATATCAATAATAATAAAAGTAATAAGTATAATTATTACATTTCTATCGATAATAACTGCATTATATGGGTAATAATGCATGTTATATTGATGATAATAAAAGTACTAAGTATATTTATTATAGTTCTCGCGATTATAACTGCATAATATGCGTAATAATGCATGTTATATTGAGAATAATATAAGTAATAAGTATAATTATTACAGTTCTAGCGATAATAACTGCATTATATGGGTAATAATGCATGTTATATTGATAATATTGGGAGTAATAAGTATAATTATTATAGTTCTAGCGATAATAATAGTAAAATATGGCTAATAGTGCATGTTATATTGATAATAATAAAAGTAATAAGTATATTTATTACAGTTCTATGGATAATAACTGCATAATATGGGTAATAATGCATGTTATATTGATGATAACAAAAGTAATACGTATATTTGTTATAGTTCTAGCGATAATAACTGCATAATATGGGTAATAATGCATGTTATATTGATAATAATATAAGTAATAAGTATAATTATTACAGTTCTAGCGATAATAACTGCATTATATGGGTAATAATGGATGTTATATTGACAATATCGGCAGTAATAAGTATATTTATTATAGTTCTAGCGATAATGACTGCATAATATAGGTAATAATGCATGTTATATTGATAATAATAAAAGTAATAAGTATATTTATTACAGTTCTATCGATAATAACTGCATAATATGGGTAATAATGCATGTTATATTGATGATAATAAAAGTAATACGTATATTTATTATAGTTCCAGCGATAATAACTGCATAATATGGGTAATAATGCATGTTATATTGATAATAATATAAGCAATAAGTATACTTATTACAGTTCTAGCGATAATAACTGCATTATATGGGTAATAATGGATGTTATATTGATAATGTCGGGAGTAATAAGTATATTTATTATAGTTCTAGCGATAATAACTGCATAATATGTGTAATAATGCATGTTATATTGATAATATTGGGAGTAATAAGTATAATTATTATAGTTCTAGCGATAATAATAGTAAAATATGGCTAATAATGCATGTTATATTGATAATAATAAAAGTAATAAGTATATTTATTACAGTTCCATGGATAATAACTGCATAATATGGGTAATAATGCATGTTATATTGATGATAACAAAAGCAATACGTATATTTATTATAGTTCTAGCGATAATAACTGCATAATATGGGTAATAATGCATGTTATATTGATAATAATATAAGTAATAAGTATAATTATTACAGTTCTAGCGATAATAACTGCATTATATGGGTAATAATGGATGTTATATTGACAATATCGGGAGTAATACGTATATTTATTATAGTTCTAGCGATAATAACTGCATAATATAGGTAATAATGCATGTTATATTGATAATAATAAAAGTAATAAGTATATTTATTATAGTTCTAGCGATAATAACTGCATAATATGTGTAATAATGCATGTTATATTGATAATATTGGGAGTAATAAGTATAATTATTATAGTTCTAGCGATAATAATAGTAAAATATGGCTAATAGTGCATGTTATATTGATAATAATAAAAGTAATAAGTATATTTATTACAGTTCTATCGATAATAACTGCATTATATGGGTAATAATGCATGTTATATTGATGATAATAAAAGTACTAAGTATTTTTATTATAGCTCTCGCGATTATAACTGCATAATATGCGTAATAATGCATGTTATATTGAGAATAATATAAGTAATAAGTATAATTATTACAGTTCTAGCGATAATAACTGCATTATATGGGTAATAATGCATGTTATATTGATGATAATAAAAGTAATACGTATATTTATTATAGTTCTAGCGATAATAACTGCATAATATAGGTAATAATGCATGTTATATTGATAATAATAAAAGTAATAAGTATATTTATTACAGTTCTATCGATAATAACTGCATAATATGGGTAATAATGCATGTTATATGGATGATAATAAAAGTAATACGTTTATTTATTATAGTTCCAGCGATAATAACTGCATAATATGGGTAATAATGCATGTTATATTGATAATAATATAAGTAATAAGTATACTTATTACAGTTCTAGCGATAATAACTGCATTAGATGGGTAATAATGGATGTTATATTGCTAATAATATAAGTAATAAGTATATTTATTATAGTTCTATCGATAATAACTGCATTATATGGGTAATAATGCATGTTATATTGATAATACCGGGAGTAATAAGTATAATTCTTATAGTTCTAGCGATAATAATTGCAAAATATGCCTAATAGTGCATGTTATATTGATAATAATAAAAGTAATAAGTATATTTGTTATAGTTCTATAAATAATGACTGCATAATATGGGTAATAATGCATGTTATATTGAGAATAATATAAGTAATAAGTATAATTATTACAGTTCTAGCGATAATAACTGCATTATATGCGTAATAATGCATGTTATATTGATAATATCGGGAGTAATAAGTACAATTATTACAGTTCTAGCGATAATACTAGTAAAATATGGCTAAGAGTGCCTGTTATATTGATAACAATAAAAGTAATAAGTATATTTATTATACTTCTGTCGATAATAACTGCATTATATGGGTAATAATGCATGTTATATTGATAATAATATAAGTAATAAGTATAATTATTACAGTTCTAGCGATAATAACTCCATTATATGGGTAATAATGCATGTTATATTGATAATAATATAAGTAATAAGTATAATTATTACAGTTCTAGCGATAATAACTGCATTATATGGGTAATAATGCATGTTATATTGATGATAATAAAAGTAATACGTATATTTATTATAGTTCTAGCGATAATAACTGCATAATATAGGTAATAATGCATGTTATATTGATAATAATAAAAGTAATAAGTATATTTATTACAGTTCTATCGATAATAACTGCATAATATGGGTAATAATGCATGTTATATGGATGATAATAAAAGTAATACGTTTATTTATTATAGTTCCAGCGATAATAACTGCATAATATGGGTAATAATGCATGTTATATTGATAATAATATAAGTAATAAGTATACTTATTACAGTTCTAGCGATAATAACTGCATTAGATGGGTAATAATGGATGTTATATTGCTAATAATATAAGTAATAAGTATATTTATTATAGTTCTATCGATAATAACTGCATTATATGGGTAATAATGCATGTTATATTGATAATACCGGGAGTAATAAGTATAATTCTTATAGTTCTAGCGATAATAATTGCAAAATATGCCTAATAGTGCATGTTATATTGATAATAATAAAAGTAATAAGTATATTTGTTATAGTTCTATAAATAATGACTGCATAATATGGGTAATAATGCATGTTATATTGAGAATAATATAAGTAATAAGTATAATTATTACAGTTCTAGCGATAATAACTGCATTATATGCGTAATAATGCATGTTATATTGATAATATCGGGAGTAATAAGTACAATTATTACAGTTCTAGCGATAATACTAGTAAAATATGGCTAAGAGTGCCTGTTATATTGATAACAATAAAAGTAATAAGTATATTTATTATACTTCTGTCGATAATAACTGCATTATATGGGTAATAATGCATGTTATATTGATAATAATATAAGTAATAAGTATAATTATTACAGTTCTAGCGATAATAACTCCATTATATGGGTAATAATGCATGTTATATTGATAATAATATAAGTAATAAGTATAATTATTACAGTTCTAGCGATAATAACTGCATTATATGGGTAATAATGCATGTTATATTGATAATACCGGGAGTAATAAGTATAATTCTTATAGTTCTAGCGATAATAATTGTAAAATATGCCTAATAGTGCATGTTATATCGATAATAATAAAAGTAATAAGTATATTTATTATAGTTCTATAAATAATAACTGCATAATATGGGTAATAATGAATGTTATATTGATGATGATAAAAGTACTAAGTATATTTATTATAGTTCTTGCGATTATAACTGCATAATATGCCTAATAATGAATGTTATATTGAGAATAATATAAGTAATAAGTATAATTATTACAGTTCTACCGATTATATCTGCATAATATGGGTAATCATGCATGTTATATTGATAATAATATAAGTAATAAGTATAATTATTACAGTTCTTGCGATAATAACTGCATAATATGGGTAATAATGCATGTTATATTGATAATAATATAAGTAATACGTATATTTATTATAGTTCTAGCGATTGTAACTGCATAATATGGGTAATAATGCATGTTATATTGATAATAATATAAGTAATAAGTATATTTATTACAATTCTATCGATAATAACTGCATAATATGGGTAATAATGCACGTTATATTGATAATATCGGGAGTAATAAGTATAATTATTACAGTTCTAGCGATAATACTAGTAAAATATGGCTAAGAGTGCCTGTCATATTGATAACAATAAAAGTAAATAGTATATTTATTATACTTCTGTCGATAATAACTGCATTATATGGGTAATAATGCATGTTATATTGATAATAATATAAGTAATAAGTATAATTATTACAGTTCTAGCGATAATAACTCCATTATATGGGTAATAATGCATGTTATATTGATAATAATATAAGTAATAAGTATAATTATTACAGTTCTAGCGATAATAACTGCATTATATGGGTAATAATGCATGTTATATTGATAATATCGGGAGTAATAAGTATAATTATTATAGTTCTAGCGATAATAACAGCATAATATGTGTAATAATGCATGTTATATTGATAATATTGGGAGTAATAAGTATAATTATTATAGTTCTAGCGATAATAATTGTAAAATATGCCTAATAGTGCATGTTATATTGATAATAATAAAAGTAATAAGTATATTTATTATAGTTCTATCGATAATAACTGCATAATATGGGTAATAGTGCATGTTATATTAATGATAATAAAAGTACTAAGTATATTTATTATAGTTCTAGCGATAATAACTGCATAATATGGGTAATAATGCATGTTATATTGATAATATCTGGAGTAGTAAGTATAATTTTTAGAGTTCTAGCGATAATAAAAGTAAAATATGGGTAATAGTGCATGTTATATTGATAATAATAAAAGTAATAAGTATATTTATTATATTTCTGTGGATAATAACTGCATTATATGGGTAATAATGCATGTTATATTGATAACATCGGGAGTAATAAGTATAATCATTACAGTTCTAGCGATAATACTAGTAAAATATGGCTAAGAAGGCCTGTTATATTGATAATAATACAAGTAATAAGTATAATTATTACAGTTCTAGCGATAATAACTGCATTATATGGGTAATAATGGATGTTATATTGATAATATCGGGAGTAATAAGTATATTTATTATAGTTCTAGCCATTATAACTGCATAATATGGGTAATTATGCATGTTATATTAATAATAATATAAGTAATAAGTATAATTATTACAGTTCTAGCGATAATAATTGCATTATATGCTTAATAATGCATGTTATATTGATAATATTGAGTGTAATAAGTATAGTTATTATAGCTCTAGCGATAATAATAGTAAAATATGGCTAATAGTGCATGTTATATTGATAGTAATAAAAGTAAAAAGTATATTTATTACAGTTCTACCGATAATAACTGCATTATATGGGTAATAATGGATGTTATATTGATAATAACGGGAGTAATAAGTATATTTATTATAGTTCTAGCCATTATAACTGCATAATATGGGTAATAATGCATGTTATATTAATAATAATATAAGTAATAAGTATAATTATTACAGTTCTAGCGATAATAACTGCATTATATGGGTAATAATGCATGTTATATTGATAATAATAAAAGTAATAAGTATATTTATTATAGTTCTAGCGATAATAACTGCATAATATGGGTAATAATGCATGTTATATTGATAATATCGGGAGTAATAAGTATAATTATTATAGTTCTAGCGATAATAATAGTACAATATGGCTAATAGTGCATGTTATATTGATAATAATAAAAGTAATAAGTATAATTATTACAGTTCTAGCGATAATAACTGCATTATATGGGTAATAATGGATGTTACATTGATAATAATATAAGTAATAAGTATAATTATTGCAGTTCTAGCGATAATAATAGTACAATATGGCTAACAGTGCATGTTATATTGATAGTAATAAAAGTAATAAGTATATTTATTATAGTTCTATCGATAATAACTGCATAATATGGGTAATAGTGCATGTTATATTAATGATAATAAAAGTACTAAGTATATTTATTATAGTTCTAGCGATAATAACTGCATAATATGGGTAATAATGCATGTTATATTGATAACAATATAAGTAATAAGTATAATTATTACAGTTCTAGCGATAATAACTGCATTATATGGGTAATAATGCATGTTATATTGATAATAATATAAGTAATAAGTATAATTATTACAGTTCTAGCGATAATAACTCCATTATAGGGGTAATAATGCATGTTATATTGATAATAATATAAGTAATAAGTATAATTATTACAGTTCTAGCGATAATAACTGCATAATATTTGTAATAATGCACGTTATATTGTTAATAATATAAGTAATAAGTATAATTATTACAGTTCTAGCGATAATAACTGCATTATATGGGTAATAATGCATGTTATATTGATAATATCGGGAGTAATAAGTATAATTATTATAGTTCTAGCGATAATAATAGTACAATATGGCTAATAGTGCATGTTATATTGATAATAATAAAAGTAATAAGTATATTTATTATAGTTCTATCGATAATAACTGCATAATATGGGTAATAATGCATGTTATATTGATGATAATAAAAGTACTAAGTATATTTATTATAGTTCTAGCGATTATGACTGCATAATATGCGTAATAATGCATGTTATATTGATAATAATATAAGTAATAAGTATAATTATTACATTTGCAGCGATAATAACTGCATTATATGGGTAATAATGCATGTTATATTGATTATATTGGGAGTAATAAGTATAATTATTATAGTTCTAGCGATAATAACAGCATAATATGTGTAATAATGCATGTTATATTGATAATATTGGGAGTAATAAGTATAATTATTATAGTTCTAGCGATAATAATAGTAAAATATGGCTAATGGTGCATGTTATATTGATAATAATAAAAGTAATACGTATATTTATTACAGTTCTATGGATAATAGCTGCATAATATGGGTAATAATGCATGTTATATTGGTGATAACAAAAGCAATACGTATATTTATTATAGTTCTAGCGATAATAACTGCATAATATGGGTAATAATGCATGTTATATTGATAATAATATAAGTAATAAGTATACTTATTACAGTTCTAGCGATAATAACTGCATTATATGGGTAATAATGGATGTTATATTGATAATGTCGGGAGTAATAAGTATATTTATTATAGTTCTAGCGATAATAACTGCATAATATGGGTAATAATGCATGCTATATTGATAATATTGGGAGTAATAAGTATAATTATTATAGTTCTAGCGATAATAATAGCAAAATATGGCTAATAGTGCTTGTTATATTGATAATAATAAAAGTAATAAGTATATTTATTACAGTTCTATCGATAATAACTGCATAATATGGGTAATAATGCATGTTATATTGATGATAACAAAAGTAATACGTATATATATTATAGTTCTAGCGATAATAACTGTTTAATATGAGTAATAATGCATGTTATATTGATAATAATATAAGTAATAAGTATAATTATTACAGTTCCAGCGATAATAACTGCATTATATGGGTAATAATGGATGTTATATTGATAATATCGGGAGTAATAAGTATATTTATTATAGTTCTAGCGATAATAACTGCATAATATGGGTAATAATGCATGTTATATTGATAATAATATAAGTAATAAGTATACTTATTACAGTTCTAGCGATAATAACTGCATTATATGGGTAATAATGGATGTTATATTGATAATGTCGGGAGTAATACGTATATATATTATAGTTCTAGCGATAATAACTGCATAATATGGGTAATAATGCATGTTATATTGATAATAATATAAGTAATAAGTATAATTATTACAGTTCTAGCGATAATAACTGCATTATATGGGTAATAATAGATGTTATATTGACAATATCGGGAGTAATAAGTATATTTATTATAGTTCTAGCGATAATAACTGCATAATATAGGTAATAATGCATGTTATATTGATAATAATAAAAGTAATAAGTATATTTATTATAGTTCTATCAATAATAACTGCATAATATCGGTAATAATGCATGTTATATTGATGATAATAAAAGTAGTAAGTATATTTATTATAGTTCTAGCAATTTTAACTGCATTATGTGGGTAATAATGCATGTTATATTGATAATATTGGGAGTAATAAGTATAATTATTATAGTTCTAGCGATAATAGTAGTAAAATATGGCTAATAGTGCATGTTATATTGATAATAATAAAAGTAATAAGTATATTTATTACAGTTCTATGGATAATAACTGCATAATATGGGTAATAATGCATGTTATATTGATAATATCGGGAGTAATAAGTATAATTATTATAGCTCTAGCGATAATAATACTAAAATATGGCTAATAGTGCATGTTATATCAATAATAATAAAAGTAATAAGTATAATTATTACATTTCTATCGATAATAACTGCATTATATGGGTAATAATGCATGTTATATTGATGATAATAAAAGTACTAAGTATATTTATTATAGTTCTCGCGATTATAACTGCATAATATGCGTAATAATGCATGTTATATTGAGAATAATATAAGTAATAAGTATAATTATTACAGTTCTAGCGATAATAACTGCATTATATGGGTAATAATGCATGTTATATTGATAATATTGGGAGTAATAAGTATAATTATTATAGTTCTAGCGATAATAATAGTAAAATATGGCTAATAGTGCATGTTATATTGATAATAATAAAAGTAATAAGTATATTTATTACAGTTCTATGGATAATAACTGCATAATATGGGTAATAATGCATGTTATATTGATGATAACAAAAGTAATACGTATATTTGTTATAGTTCTAGCGATAATAACTGCATAATATGGGTAATAATGCATGTTATATTGATAATAATATAAGTAATAAGTATAATTATTACAGTTCTAGCGATAATAACTGCATTATATGGGTAATAATGGATGTTATATTGACAATATCGGCAGTAATAAGTATATTTATTATAGTTCTAGCGATAATGACTGCATAATATAGGTAATAATGCATGTTATATTGATAATAATAAAAGTAATAAGTATATTTATTACAGTTCTATCGATAATAACTGCATAATATGGGTAATAATGCATGTTATATTGATGATAATAAAAGTAATACGTATATTTATTATAGTTCCAGCGATAATAACTGCATAATATGGGTAATAATGCATGTTATATTGATAATAATATAAGCAATAAGTATACTTATTACAGTTCTAGCGATAATAACTGCATTATATGGGTAATAATGGATGTTATATTGATAATGTCGGGAGTAATAAGTATATTTATTATAGTTCTAGCGATAATAACTGCATAATATGTGTAATAATGCATGTTATATTGATAATATTGGGAGTAATAAGTATAATTATTATAGTTCTAGCGATAATAATAGTAAAATATGGCTAATAATGCATGTTATATTGATAATAATAAAAGTAATAAGTATATTTATTACAGTTCCATGGATAATAACTGCATAATATGGGTAATAATGCATGTTATATTGATGATAACAAAAGCAATACGTATATTTATTATAGTTCTAGCGATAATAACTGCATAATATGGGTAATAATGCATGTTATATTGATAATAATATAAGTAATAAGTATAATTATTACAGTTCTAGCGATAATAACTGCATTATATGGGTAATAATGGATGTTATATTGACAATATCGGGAGTAATACGTATATTTATTATAGTTCTAGCGATAATAACTGCATAATATAGGTAATAATGCATGTTATATTGATAATAATAAAAGTAATAAGTATATTTATTATAGTTCTAGCGATAATAACTGCATAATATGTGTAATAATGCATGTTATATTGATAATATTGGGAGTAATAAGTATAATTATTATAGTTCTAGCGATAATAATAGTAAAATATGGCTAATAGTGCATGTTATATTGATAATAATAAAAGTAATAAGTATATTTATTACAGTTCTATCGATAATAACTGCATTATATGGGTAATAATGCATGTTATATTGATGATAATAAAAGTACTAAGTATTTTTATTATAGCTCTCGCGATTATAACTGCATAATATGCGTAATAATGCATGTTATATTGAGAATAATATAAGTAATAAGTATAATTATTACAGTTCTAGCGATAATAACTGCATTATATGGGTAATAATGCATGTTATATTGATAATATTGGGAGTAATAAGTATAATTATTATAGTTCTAGCGATAATAATAGTAAAATATGGCTAATAGTGCATGTTATATTGATAATAATAAAAGTAATTGGTATATTTATTACAGTTCTATGGATAATAACTGCATAATATGGGTAATAATGCATGTTATATTGATGATAACAAAAGTAATACGTATATTTATTATAGTTCTAGCGATAATAACTGCATAATATGGGTAATAATGCATGTTATATTGATAGTAATATAAGTAATAAGTATAATTATTACAGTTCTAGCGATAATAACTGCATTATATGGGTAATAATGGATGTTATATTGATAATATCGGGAGTAATAAGTATATTTATTATAGTTCTAGCGATAATAACTGCATAATATAGGTAATAATGCATGTTATATTGATAATAATAGAAGTAATAAGTATATTTATTATAGTTTAGCGATAATAACTGCATAATATGGGTAATAATGCATGTTATATTGATAATATTGGGAGTAATAAGTATAATTATTATAGTTCTAGCGATAATAATAGTAAAATATGGCTAATAGTGCATGTTATATTGACAATAATAAAAGTAATAAGTATATTTATTACAGTTCTATCGATAATAACTGCATAATATGGGTAATAATGCATGTTATATTGATGATAATAAAAGTAGTAAGTATATTTATTATAGTTCTAGCGATAATAACTGCATAATATGGGCAATAATGCATGTTATATTGATAATATCGGAAGTAATAAGTATAATTATTATAGTTCTAGCGATAATAATAGTAAAATATGGCTAATAGTGCATGTTATATTGATAATAATAAAAGTAGTAAGTATATTTATTATAGTTCTATCGATAATAACTGCATAATATGGGTAATAATGCATGTTATATTGAGAATAATATAAGTAATAAGTATAATTATTACAGTTCTAGCGATAATAACTGCATTATATGGGTAATAATGCATGTTATATTGATAATATCGGGAGTAATAAGTATAATTACTATAGTTGTAGCGATAATAATTGTAAAATATGGCTAATAGTGCATGTTATATTGATAATAATAAAAGTAATAAGTATATTTATTATAGTTCTATAAATAATAACTGCATAATATGGGTAATAATGCATGTTATATTGATGATAATAAAAGTACTAAGTATATTTATTATAGTTCTAGCGATTATAACTGCATAATATGCGTAATAATGCATGTTATATTGAGAATAATATAAGTAATAAGTATAATTATTACAGTTCTAGCGATAATAACTGCATTATATGAGTAATAATGCATGTTATATTGATAATATTGGGAGTAATAAGTATAATTATTATAGTTCTAGCGATAATAATAGTAAAATGTGGCTAATAGTGCATGTTATATTGATAATAATAAAAGTAATAAGTATATTTATTACAGTTCTATCGATAATAACTGCATAATATGGGTAATAATGGATGTTATATTGCTGATAATAAAAGTAATACGTATATTTATTATAGTTCTAGCGATAATAACTGCATAATATGGGTAATAATGCACGTTATGTTGCTAATAATATAAGTAATAAGTATAATTATTATAGTTTTAGCGATAATAACTGCATTATATGGGTAATAATGGATGTTACATTGATAATATCGGGAGTAATAAGTACAATTATTACAGTTTTAGCGATAATACTAGTAAAATATGGCTAAGAGTGCATGTTATATTCATAATAAAAAAGTAATAAGTATAATTATTATACTTCTATCGATAATAACTGCATAATATGGGTAATAATGCATGTTATATTGATAATGATATAAGTAATAAGTATAATTATTACAGTTCTAGCGATAATAACTGCATTATATGGGTACTAATGGATGTTATATTGATAATATCGGGAGTAATAAGTATATTTATTATAGTTCTAGCGATAATAACTGCATAATATAGGTAATAATGCATGTTATATTGATAATAATAGAAGTAATAAGTATATTTATTATAGTTTAGCGATAATAACTGCATAATATGGGTAATAATGCATGTTATATTCATAATAATATAAGTAATAAGTATAATTATTACATTTCTAGCGATAATAACTGCATTATATGGGTAATAATGCATGTTATATTGATAATAATATAAGTAATAAGTATAATTATTACAGTTCCAGCGATAATAACTGCATTATATGGGTAATAATGGATGTTATATTGACAATATCGGGAGTAATAAGTATATTTATTATAGTTCTAGCGATAATAACTGCATAATATAGGTAATAATGCATGTTATATTGATAATAATAAAAGTAATAAGTATATTTATTATAGTTCTATCAATAATAACTGCATAATATCTCTAATAATGCATGTTATATTGATGATAATAAAAGTAGTAAGTATATTTATTATAGTTCTAGCGATAATAACTGCATAATATGGGCAATAATGCATGTTATATTGATAATATCGGAAGTAATAAGTATAATTATTATAGTTCTAGCGATAATAATTGTAAAATATGGCTAATAGTGCATGTTATATTGATAATAATATAAGTAATAAGTATACTTATTACATTTCTAGTGATAATAACTGCATTATATGGGTAATAATGGATGTTATATTGATAATGTCGGGAGTAATAAGTATATTTATTATAGTTCTAGCGATAATAACTGCATAATATGGGTAATAATGCATGTTATATTGATAATATTGGGAGTAATAAGTATAATTATTATAGTTCTAGCGATAATAATAGTAAAATATGGCTAATAGTGCATGTTATATTGATAATAATAAAAGTAATAAGTATATTTATTACAGTTCTATCGATAATAACTGCATTATATGGGTAATAATGCATGTTATATTGATGATAATAAAAGTACTAAGTATTTTTATTATAGCTCTCGCGATTATAACTGCATAATATGCGTAATAATGCATGTTATATTGAGAATAATATAAGTAATAAGTATAATTATTACAGTTCTAGCGATAATAACTGCATTATATGGGTAATAATGCATGTTATATTGATAATATTGGGAGTAATAAGTATAATTATTATAGTTCTAGCGATAATAATAGTAAAATATGGCTAATAGTGCATGTTATATTGATAATAATAAAAGTAATTGGTATATTTATTACAGTTCTATGGATAATAACTGCATAATATGGGTAATAATGCATGTTATATTGATGATAACAAAAGTAATACGTATATTTATTATAGTTCTAGCGATAATAACTGCATAATATGGGTAATAGTGCATGTTATATTGATAGTAATATAAGTAATAAGTATAATTATTACAGTTCTAGCGATAATAACTGCATTATATGGGTAATAATGGATGTTATATTGATAATATCGGGAGTAATAAGTATATTTATTATAGTTCTAGCGATAATAACTGCATAATATAGGTAATAATGCATGTTATATTGATAATAATAGAAGTAATAAGTATATTTATTATAGTTTAGCGATAATAACTGCATAATATGGGTAATAATGCATGTTATATTGATAATATTGGGAGTAATAAGTATAATTATTATAGTTCTAGCGATAATAATAGTAAAATATGGCTAATAGTGCATGTTATATTGACAATAATAAAAGTAATAAGTATATTTATTACAGTTCTATCGATAATAACTGCATAATATGGGTAATAATGCATGTTATATTGATGATAATAAAAGTAGTAAGTATATTTATTATAGTTCTAGCGATAATAACTGCATAATATGGGCAATAATGCATGTTATATTGATAATATCGGAAGTAATAAGTATAATTATTATAGTTCTAGCGATAATAATAGTAAAATATGGCTAATAGTGCATGTTATATTGATAATAATAAAAGTAGTAAGTATATTTATTATAGTTCTATCGATAATAACTGCATAATATGGGTAATAATGCATGTTATATTGAGAATAATATAAGTAATAAGTATAATTATTACAGTTCTAGCGATAATAACTGCATTATATGGGTAATAATGCATGTTATATTGATAATATCGGGAGTAATAAGTATAATTACTATAGTTGTCGCGATAATAATTGTAAAATATGGCTAATAGTGCATGTTATATTGATAATAATAAAAGTAATAAGTATATTTATTATAGTTCTATAAATAATAACTGCATAATATGGGTAATAATGCATGTTATATTGATGATAATAAAAGTACTAAGTATATTTATTATAGTTCTAGCGATTATAACTGCATAATATGCGTAATAATGCATGTTATATTGAGAATAATATAAGTAATAAGTATAATTATTACAGTTCTAGCGATAATAACTGCATTATATGAGTAATAATGCATGTTATATTGATAATATTGGGAGTAATAAGTATAATTATTATAGTTCTAGCGATAATAATAGTAAAATGTGGCTAATAGTGCATGTTATATTGATAATAATAAAAGTAATAAGTATATTTATTACAGTTCTATCGATAATAACTGCATAATATGGGTAATAATGGATGTTATATTGCTGATAATAAAAGTAATACGTATATTTATTATAGTTCTAGCGATAATAACTGCATAATATGGGTAATAATGCACGTTATGTTGCTAATAATATAAGTAATAAGTATAATTATTATAGTTTTAGCGATAATAACTGCATTATATGGGTAATAATGGATGTTACATTGATAATATCGGGAGTAATAAGTACAATTATTACAGTTTTAGCGATAATACTAGTAAAATATGGCTAAGAGTGCATGTTATATTCATAATAAAAAAGTAATAAGTATAATTATTATACTTCTATCGATAATAACTGCATAATATGGGTAATAATGCATGTTATATTGATAATGATATAAGTAATAAGTATAATTATTACAGTTCTAGCGATAATAACTGCATTATATGGGTAATAATGGATGTTATATTGATAAAATCGGGAGTAATAAGTATATTTATTATAGTTCTAGCGATAATAACTGCATAATAAAGGTAATAATGCATGTTATATTGATAATAATAGAAGTAATAAGTATATTTATTATAGTTTAGCGATAATAACTGCATAATATGGGTAATAATGCATGTTATATTCATAATAATATAAGTAATAAGTATAATTATTACATTTCTAGCGATAATAACTGCATTATATGGGTAATAATGCATGTTATATTGATAATAATATAAGTAATAAGTATAATTATTACAGTTCCAGCGATAATAACTGCATTATATGGGTAATAATGGATGTTATATTGACAATATCGGGAGTAATAAGTATATTTATTATAGTTCTAGCGATAATAACTGCATAATATAGGTAATAATGCATGTTATATTGATAATAATAAAAGTAATAAGTATATTTATTATAGTTCTATCAATAATAACTGCATAATATCTCTAATAATGCATGTTATATTGATGATAATAAAAGTAGTAAGTATATTTATTATAGTTCTAGCGATAATAACTGCATAATATGGGTAATAATGCATGTTATATTGATAATATTGGGAGTAATAAGTATAATTATTATAGTTCTAGCGATAATAATAGCAAAATATGGCTAATAGTGCATGTTATATTGATAATAATAAAAGTAATAAGTATATTTATTACAGTTCTATCGATAATAACTGCATAATATGGGTAATAATGCATGTTATATTGATGATAACAAAAGTAATACGTATATTTATTATAGTTCTAGCGATAATAACTGCATAATATAGGTAATAATGCATGTTATATTGATAATAATAAAAGTAATAAGTATATTTATTATAGTTCTATAAATAATAACTGCATAATATGGGTAATAATGCATGTTATATTGATGATAATAAAAGTACTAAGTATATTTATTATAGTTCTAGCGATTATAACTGCATAATATGCGTAATAATGCATGTTATATTGAGAATAATATAAGTAATAAGTATAATTATTACAGTTCTAGCGATAATAACTGCATTATATGAGTAATAATGCATGTTATATTGATAATATTGGGAGTAATAAGTATAATTATTATAGTTCTAGCGATAATAATAGTAAAATGTGGCTAATAGTGCATGTTATATTGATAATAATAAAAGTAATAAGTATATTTATTACAGTTCTATCGATAATAACTGCATAATATGGGTAATAATGGATGTTATATTGCTGATAATAAAAGTAATACGTATATTTATTATAGTTCTAGCGATAATAACTGCATAATATGGGTAATAATGCACGTTATGTTGCTAATAATATAAGTAATAAGTATAATTATTATAGTTTTAGCGATAATAACTGCATTATATGGGTAATAATGGATGTTACATTGATAATATCGGGAGTAATAAGTACAATTATTACAGTTTTAGCGATAATACTAGTAAAATATGGCTAAGAGTGCATGTTATATTCATAATAAAAAAGTAATAAGTATAATTATTATACTTCTATCGATAATAACTGCATAATATGGGTAATAATGCATGTTATATTGATAATGATATAAGTAATAAGTATAATTATTACAGTTCTAGCGATAATAACTGCATTATATGGGTAATAATGGATGTTATATTGATAATATCGGGAGTAATAAGTATATTTATTATAGTTCTAGCGATAATAACTGCATAATATAGGTAATAATGCATGTTATATTGATAATAATAGAAGTAATAAGTATATTTATTATAGTTTAGCGATAATAACTGCATAATATGGGTAATAATGCATGTTATATTCATAATAATATAAGTAATAAGTATAATTATTACATTTCTAGCGATAATAACTGCATTATATGGGTAATAATGCATGTTATATTGATAATAATATAAGTAATAAGTATAATTATTACAGTTCCAGCGATAATAACTGCATTATATGGGTAATAATGGATGTTATATTGACAATATCGGGAGTAATAAGTATATTTATTATAGTTCTAGCGATAATAACTGCATAATATAGGTAATAATGCATGTTATATTGATAATAATAAAAGTAATAAGTATATTTATTATAGTTCTATCAATAATAACTGCATAATATCTCTAATAATGCATGTTATATTGATGATAATAAAAGTAGTAAGTATATTTATTATAGTTCTAGCGATAATAACTGCATAATATGGGCAATAATGCATGTTATATTGATAATATCGGAAGTAATAAGTATAATTATTATAGTTCTAGCGATAATAATTGTAAAATATGGCTAATAGTGCATGTTATATTGATAATAATATAAGTAATAAGTATACTTATTACATTTCTAGTGATAATAACTGCATTATATGGGTAATAATGGATGTTATATTGATAATGTCGGGAGTAATAAGTATATTTATTATAGTTCTAGCGATAATAACTGCATAATATGGGTAATAATGCATGTTATATTGATAATATTGGGAGTAATAAGTATAATTATTATAGTTCTAGCGATAATAATAGCAAAATATGGCTAATAGTGCATGTTATATTGATAATAATAAAAGTAATAAGTATATTTATTACAGTTCTATCGATAATAACTGCATAATATGGGTAATAATGCATGTTATATTGATGATAACAAAAGTAATACGTATATTTATTATAGTTCTAGCGATAATAACTGCATAATATGGGCAATAATGCATGTTATATTGATAATATCGGAAGTAATAAGTATAATTATTATAGTTCTAGCGATAATAATTGTAAAATATGGCTAATAGTGCATGTTATATTGATAATAATATAAGTCATAAGTATAATTATTACAGTTCCAGCGATAATAACTGCATTATATGGGTAATAATGGATGTTATATTGATAATATCGGGAGTAATAAGTATATTTATTATAGTTCTAGCGATAATAACTGCATAATATAGGTAATAATGCATGTTATATTGATAATAATAAAAGTAATAAGTATATTTATTATAGTTCTATCAATAATAACTGCATAATATGGGTAATAATGCATGTTATATTGATAATAATATAAGTAATAAGTATAATTATTACAGTTCCAGCGATAATAACTGCATTATATGGGTAATAATGGATGTTATATTGACAATATCGGGAGTAATAAGTATATTTATTATAGTTCTAGCGATAATAACTGCATAATATAGGTAATAATGCATGTTATATTGATAATAATAAAAGTAATAAGTATATTTATTATAGTTCTATCAATAATAACTGCATAATATCTCTAATAATGCATGTTATATTGATGATAATAAGAGTAGTAAGTATATTTATTATAGTTCTAGCAATTTTAACTGCATTATGTGGGTAATAATGCATGTTATATTGATAATATTGGGAGTAATAAGTATAATTATTATAGTTCTAGCGATAATAATAGTAAAATATGGCTAATAGTGCATGTTATATTGATAATAATGAAAGTAATAAGTATATTTATTACCGTTCTATGGATAATAACTGCATAATATGGGTAATAATGCATGTTATATTGATAATATCGGGAGTAATAAGTATAATTATTATAGCTCTAGCGATAATAATACTAAAATATGGCTAATAGTGCATGTTATATCAATAATAATAAAAGTAATAAGTATATTTATTACATTTCTATCGATAATAACTGCATTATATGGGTAATAATGCATGTTATACTGATGATAATAAAAGTACTAAGTATATATATTATAGTTCTCGCGATTATAACTGCATAATATGCGTAATAATGCATGTTATATTGAGAATAATATAAGTAATAAGTATAATTATTACAGTTCTAGCGATAATAACTGCATTATATGGGTAATAATGCATGTTATATTGATAATGTTGGGAGTAATAAGTATAATTATTATAGTTCTAGCGATAATAATAGTAAAATATGGCTAATAGTGCATGTTATATTGATAATAATAAAAGTAATAAGTATATTTATTACAGTTCTATGGATAATAACTGCATAATATGGGTAATAATGCATGTTATATTGATGATAACAAAAGTAATACGTATATTTATTATAGTTCTAGCGATAATAACTGCATAATATGGGTAATAATGCATGTTATATTGATAATAATATAAGTAATAAGTATAATTATTACAGTTCTAGCGATAATAACTGCATTATATGGGTAATAATGGATGTTATATTGATAATATCGGGAGTAATAAGTATATTTATTATAGTTCTAGCGATAATAACAGCATAATATGGGTAATAATGCATGTTATATTGATAATATCGGGAGTAATAAGCATAATTATTATAGTTCTAGCGATAATAATAGTAAAATATGGCTAATAGTGCATGGGATATTGATAATAATAAACGTAATAAGTATAATTATTACAGTTCTAGCGATAATAACTGCATTATATGGGTAATAATTGATGTTATATTGATAATATCGGGAGTAATAAGTATAATTATTACAGTTTTAGCGATAATACTAGTAAAATATGGCTAAGAGTGCCTGTTATATTGATAATAATAAAAGTAATAAGTATATTTATTATACTTCTGTCGATAATAACTGCATTATATGGGTAATAATGCATGTTATATTAATAATAATATAAGTAATAAGTATAATTATTACAGTTCTAGCGATAATAACTGCATAATATGGGTAATAATGCACGTTATATTGCTAATAATATAAGTAATAAGTATAATTATTACAGTTTTAGCGATAATAACTGCATTATATGGGTAATAATGCATGTTATATTGATAATATTGGGTGTAATAAGTATAATTATTATAGTTCTAGCGATAATAATAGTAAAACATGGCTAATAGTGCATGTTATATTGACAATAATAATTGTAAAAAGTATATTTATTACAGTTCTATCGATAATAACTGCATAATATGGTTAATAATGCATGTTATATTGATGATAACAAAAGTAATACGTATATTTATTATAGTTCTAGCGATTATAACTGCATAATATGGATAATAATGCATGTCATATTGATAATAATATAAGTAATAAGTATAATTATTACAGTTCTAGCTACAATAACTGCATTATATGCGTATAATGCATGTTATATTGATAATATCTGGAGTAGTAAGTATAATTTTTGTAGTTCTAGCGATAATACAAGTAAAATATGGGTAATAGTGCATGTTATATTGATAATAATAAAAGTAATAAGTATATTTATTATATTTCTGTGGATAATAACTGCATTATATGGGTAATAATGGATGTTATATTGATAATATCGGGAGTAATAAGTATATTTATTATAGTTCTAGCCATTATAACTGCATAATATGGGTAATAATGCATGTTATATTAATAACAATATAAGTAATAAGTATAATTATTACAGTTCTAGCGATAATAACTGCATTATATGGGTAATAATGCATGTTATATTGATAATAATAAAAGTAATAAGTATATTTATTATAGTTCTCGCGATAATAACTGCATAATATGGGTAATAATGCATGTTATATTGATAATAATATAGGTAATAAGTATAATTATTACAGTTCTAGCGATAATAACTGCATTATATGGGTAATAATGGATGTTACATTGATAATAATATAAGTAATAAGTATAATTATTGCAGTTCTAGCGATAATAATAGTACAATATGGCTAATAGTGCATGTTATATTGATAGTAATAAAAGTAATAAGTATATTTATTATAGTTCTATCGATAATAACTGCATAATATGGGTAATAGTGCATGTTATATTAATGATAATAAAAGTACTAAGTATATTTATTATAGTTCTAGCGATAATAACTGCATAATATGGGTAATAATGCATGTTATATTGATAACAATATAAGTAATAAGTATAATTATTACAGTTCTAGCGATAATAACTGCATTATATGGGTAATAATGCATGTTATATTGATAATAATATAAGTAATAAGTATAATTATTACAGTTCTAGCGATAATAACTCCATTATAGGGGTAATAATGCATGTTATATTGATAATAATATAAGTAATAAGTATAATTATTACAGTTCTAGCCATAATAACTGCATAATATTTGTAATAACGCACGTTATATTGTTAATAATATAAGTAATAAGTATAATTATTACAGTTCTAGCGATAATAACTGCATTATATGGGTAATAATGCATGTTATATTGATAATATTGGGTGTAATAAGTATAATTATTATAGTTCTAGCGATAATAATAGTAAAATATGGCTAATAGTGCATGTTATATTGACAATAATAATTGTAAAAAGTATATTTATTACAGTTCTATCGATAATAACTGCATAATATGGTTAATAATGCATGTTATATTGATGATAACAAAAGTAATACGTATATTTATTATAGTTCTAGCGATTATAACTGCATAATATGGATAATAATGCATGTCATATTGATAATAATATAAGTAATAAGTATAATTATTACAGTTCTAGCTACAATAACTGCATTATATGCGTATAATGCATGTTATATTGATAATATCTGGAGTAGTAAGTATAATTTTTGTAGTTCTAGCGATAATACAAGTAAAATATGGGTAATAGTGCATGTTATATTGATAATAATAAAAGTAATAAGTATATTTATTATATTTCTGTGGATAATAACTGCATTATATGGGTAATAATGGATGTTATATTGATAATATCGGGAGTAATAAGTATATTTATTATAGTTCTAGCCATTATAACTGCATAATATGGGTAATAATGCATGTTATATTAATAACAATATAAGTAATAAGTATAATTATTACAGTTCTAGCGATAATAACTGCATTATATGGGTAATAATGCATGTTATATTGATAATAATAAAAGTAATAAGTATATTTATTATAGTTCTCGCGATAATAACTGCATAATATGGGTAATAATGCATGTTATATTGATAATAATATAGGTAATAAGTATAATTATTACACTTCTAGCGATAATAACTGCATTATATGGGTAATAATGGATGTTACATTGATAATAATATAAGTAATAAGTATAATTATTGCAGTTCTAGCGATAATAATAGTACAATATGGCTAATAGTGCATGTTATATTGATAGTAATAAAAGTAATAAGTATATTTATTATAGTTCTATCGATAATAACTGCATAATATGGGTAATAGTGCATGTTATATTAATGATAATAAAAGTACTAAGTATATTTATTATAGTTCTAGCGATAATAACTGCATAATATGGGTAATAATGCATGTTATATTGATAACAATATAAGTAATAAGTATAATTATTACAGTTCTAGCGATAATAACTGCATTATATGGGTAATAATGCATGTTATATTGATAATATCGGGAGTAATAAGTATAATTATTATAGTTCTAGCGATAATAATAGTACAATATGGCTAATAGTGCATGTTATATTGATAATAATAAAAGTAATAAGTATATTTATTATAGTTCTATCGATAATAACTGCATAATATGGGTAATAATGCATGTTATATTGATGATAATAAAAGTACTAAGTATATTTATTATAGTTCTAGCGATTATGACTGCATAATATGCGTAATAATGCATGTTATATTGATAATAATATAAGTAATAAGTATAATTATTACAGTTCCAGCGATAATAACTGCATTATATGGGTAATAATGCATGTTATATTGATTATATTGGGAGTAATAAGTATAATTATTATAGTTCTAGCGATAATAACAGCATAATATGGGTAATAATGCATGTTATATTGATAATATCGGGAGTAATAAGCATAATTATTATAGTTCTAGCGATAATAATAGTAAAATATGGCTAATAGTGCATGCGATATTGATAATAATAAACGTAATAAGTATAATTATTACAGTTCTAGCGATAATAACTGCATTATATGGGTAATAATTGATGTTGTATTGATAATATCGGGAGTAATAAGTATAATTATTACAGTTTTAGCGATAATACTAGTAAAATATGGCTAAGAGTGCCTGTTATATTGATAATAATAAAAGTAATAAGTATATTTATTATACTTCTGTCGATAATAACTGCATTATATGGGTAATAATGCATGTTATATTAATAATAATATAAGTAATAAGTATAATTATTACAGTTCTAGCGATAATAACTGCATAATATGGGTAATTATGCACGTTATATTGCTAATAATATAAGTAATAAGTATAATTATTACAGTTTTAGCGATAATAACTGCATTATATGGGTAATAATGCATGTTATATTGATAATATTGGGTGTAATAAGTATAATTATTATAGTTCTAGCGATAATAATAGTAAAATATGGCTAATAGTGCATGTTATATTGATAATAATAAAAGTAAAAAGTATATTTATTACAGTTCTATCGATAATAACTGCATAATATGGTTAATAATGCATGTTATATTGATGATAACAAAAGTAATACGTATATTTATTATAGTTCTAGCGATTATAACTGCATAATATGGATAATAATGCATGTTATATTGATAATAATATAAGTAATAAGTATAATTATTACAGTTCTAGCTACAATAACTGCGTTATATGCGTATAATGCATGTTATATTGATAATATCTGGAGTAGTAAGTATAATTTTTATAGTTCTAGCGATAATACAAGTAAAATATGGGTAATAGTGCATGTTATATTGATAATAATAAAAGTAATAAGTATATTTATTATATTTCTGTGGATAATAACTGCATTATATGGGTAATAATGGATGTTATATTGATAATATCGGGAGTAATAAGTATATTTATTATAGTTCTAGCCATTATAACTGCATAATATGGGTAATAATGCATGTTATATTAATAACAATATAAGTAATAAGTATAATTATTACAGTTCTAGCGATAATAACTGCATTATATGGGTAATAATGCATGTTATATTGATAACAATATAAGTAATAGGTATAATTATTACAGTTCTAGCGATAATAACTGCATTATATGGGTAATAATGCATGTTATATTGATAATAATATAAGTAATAAGTATAATTATTACAGTTCTAGCGATAATAACTCCATTATAGGGGTAATAATGCATGTTATATTGATAATAATATAAGTAATAAGTATAATTATTACAGTTCTAGCGATAATAACTGCATAATATTTGTAATAATGCACGTTATATTGTTAATAATATAAGTAGTAAGTATAATTATTACAGTTCTAGCGATAATAACTGCATTATATGGGTAATAATGCATGTTATATTGATAATATCGGGAGTAATAAGTATAGTTATTATAGTTCTAGCGATAATAATAGTACAATATGGCTAATAGTGCATGTTATATTGATAATAATAAAAGTAATAAGTATATTTATTATAGTTCTATCGATAATAACTGCATAATATGGGTAATAATGCATGTTATATTGATGATAATAAAAGTACCATGTATATTTATTATAGTTCTAGCGATTATGACTGCATAATATGCGTAATAATGCATGTTATATTGATAATAATATAAGTAATAAGTATAATTATTACAGTTCCAGCGATAATAACTGCATTATATGGGTAATAATGCATGTTATATTGATTATATTGGGAGTAATAAGTATAATTATTATAGTTCTAGCGATAATAACAGCATAATATGGGTAATAATGCATGTTATATTGATAATATCGGGAGTAATGAGCATAATTATTATAGTTCTAGCGATAATAATAGTAAAATATGGCTAATAGTGCATGCGATATTGATAATAATAAACGTAATAAGTATAATTATTACAGTTCTAGCGATAATAACTGCATTATATGGGTAATAATTGATGTTATATTGATAATATCGGGAGTAATAAGTATAATTATTACAGTTTTAGCGATAATACTAGTAAAATATGGCTAAGAGTGCCTGTTATATTGATAATAATAAAAGTAATAAGTATATTTATTATACTTCTGTCGATAATAACTGCATTATATGGGTAATAATGCATGTTATATTAATAATAATATAAGTAATAAGTATAATTATTACAGTTCTAGCGATAATAACTGCATAATATGGGTAATAATGCATGTTATATTGATAACAATATAAGTAATAAGTATAATTATTACAGTTCTAGCGATAATAACTGCATTATATGGGTAATAATGCATGTTATATTGATAATAATATAAGTAATAAGTATAATTATTACAGTTCTAGCGATAATAACTGCATTATATGGGTAATAATGCATGTTATACAGATAATAATAAAAGTAATAAGTATATTTATTATAGTTCTATCGATAATAACTGCATTATATGGGTAATAATGCATGTTATATTGATGATAATTTAAGTACTAAGTATATTTATTATAGTTCTAGCGATAATAACTGCATTATATGGGTAATAATGGATGTTATATTGATAATATCGGGAGTAATAAGTATATTTATTATAGTTCTAGCGATAATAACTGCATAATATGGGTAATTATGCATGTTATATTGATAATAATATAAGTAACAAGTATAATTATTACAGTTCTTGCGATAATAACTGCACAATATGGGTAATAATGCATGTTATACAGATAATAATAAAAGTAATAAGTATATTTATTATAATTCTATCGATAATAACTGCATAATATGGGTAATAATGCATGTTATATTGATGATCACAAAGGTAATAAGTATTTTTATTACAGTTCTAGCGATAATAACTGCATAATATGGGTAATAATGCATGTTATATTGATGATAATAAAAGTACTAAGTATATTTATTATAGTTCTATCGATAATAACTGCATTATATGGGTAATAATGGATGTTATATTGATAATATCGGGAGTAATAAGTATATTTATTATAGTTCTAGCGATAATAACTGCATAATATAGGTAATAATGCATGTTATATTGATAATAATAAAAGTAATAAGTATATTTATTATAGTTCTAGCGTTTATAACTGCAGAATATGCGTAATAATGCATGTTATATTGATAATAATATAAGTAATAAGTATAATTATTACAGTTCTAGCGATAATAACTGCATTATATGGGTAATAATGCATGTTATATTGATAATATTGGGAGTAATAAGTATAAATATTATAGTTCTAGCGATAATAATAGTAAAATATGGCTAAAAGTGCATCTTATATTGATAATAATAAAAGTAATAAGTATATTTATTACAGTTCTAGCGATAATAACTGCATAATATGGGTAATAATGCATGTTATATTGATAATAATATAAGTAATAAGTATAATTATTCCAGTTCTGGCGATAATAACTACATTATATGGGTAATAATGCACGTTATATTGCAAATAATATAAGTAATAAGTACAATTATTACAGTTCTGGCGATAATAACTGCATTATATGGGTAATAATGCACGTTATATTGCTAATAATATAAGTAATAAGTATAATTACTACAGTTCTAGCGATAATAACTGCATTATATGGGTAATAATGCATGTTATATTGATAATATTGGGTGTAATAAGTATAAATATTATAGTTCTAGCGATAATAATAGTAAAATATGGCTAATAGTGCATGTTATATTGATAATAATAAAAGTCATAAGTATATTTATTACAGTTCTGGCGATAATAACTGCATAATATGGGTAATAATGCACGTTATATTGCTAATAATATAAGTAATAAGTATATTTATTATAGTTCTAGCGATAATAACTGCATAATATGGGTAATAATGCATGTTATATTGATAATAATATAAGTAATAAGTATCATTATTACAGTTCTAGCGATAATAACTGCATTATATGGGTAATAATGCATGTTATACAGATAATAATAAAAGTAATAAGTATATTTATTATAGTTCTATCGATAATAACTGCATTATATGGGTAATAATGCATGTTATATTGATGATAATTAAAGTACTAAGTATATTTATTATAGTTCTAGCGATAATAACTGCATTATATGGGTAATAATGGATGTTATATTGATAACATCGGGAGTAATAAGTATATTTATTATAGTTCTAGCGATAATAACTGCATAATATAGGTAATAATGCATGTTATATTGATAATAATAAAAGTAATAAGTATATTTATTATAGTTCTAGCGTTTATAACTGCATAATATGCCTAATAATGCATGTTATATTGATAATAATATAAGTAATAAGTATAATTATTACAGTTCTAGCGATAATAACTGCATTATATGGGTAATCATGCATGTTATATTGATAATATCGGGAGTAATAAGTATAATTATTACAGTTCTAGCGATAATAACTGCATTATATGGGTAATAATGCACGTTGTATTGCTAATAATATAAGTAATAAGTATAATTATTACAGTTCAAGCGATAATAACTGCATTATATGGGTAATCATGCATGTTATATTGATAATATCGGGAGTAATAAGTATAATTATTACAGTTCTAGCGATAATAATAGTAAAATATGGCTAATAGTGCATGTTATATTGATAATAGTAAAAGTAATAGGTATACTTATTATAGTCCTATCGATAATAACTGCATAATATGGGTAATAATGCATGTTATATTGATGATAATAAAAGTAGTAAGTATATTTATTACAGTTCTAGCGATAATAACTGCATTATATGGGTAATAATGCACATTATATTGCTAATAATATAAGTAATAAGTATAATTATTACAGTTCTAGCGATAATAACTGCATTATATGGGTAATAATGCATGTTACATTGATAATATCGGGAGTAATAAGTATAATTATTATAGCTCTAGCGATAATAATACTAAAATATGGCTAATAGTGCATGTTATATTGATAATAATAAAAGTAATAAGTATATTTATTACAGTTTTATCGATAATAACTGCATAATATGGGTAATAATGCATGTTATATTGATAATAATATAAGTAATAAGTATAATTATTACAGTTCTAGCGATAATAACTGCATTATATGGGTAATAATGCATGTTATATTGATGATAATTAAAGTACTAAGTATATTTATTATAGTTCTAGCGATAATAACTGCATTATATGGGTAATAATGGATGTTATATTGATAATATCGGGAGTAATAAGTATATTTATTATAGTTCTAGCGATAATAACTGCATAATATAGGTAATAATGCATGTTATATTGATAATAATAAAAGTAATAAGTATATTTATTATAGTTCTAGCGTTTATAACTGCATAATATGCCTAATAATGCATGTTGTATTGATAATAATATAAGTAATAAGTATAATTATTACAGTTCTAGCGATAATAACTGCATTATATGGGTAATAATGCATGTTATATTGATAATATTGGGAGTAATAAGTATAAATATTATAGTTCTAGCGATAATAATAGTAAAATATGGCTAAAAGTGCATCTTATATTGATAATAATAAAAGTAATAAGTATATTTATTACAGTTCTAGCGATAATAACTGCATAATATGGGTAATAATGCATGTTATATTGATAATAATATAAGTAATAAGTATAATTATTACAGTTCTGGCGATAATAACTGCATTATATGGGTAATAATGCACGTTATATTGCTAATAATATAAGTAATAAGTACAATTATTACAGTTCTTGCGATAATAACTGCATAATATGGGTAATAATGCATGTTATATTGATAATAATATAAGTAATACGTATATTTATTATAGTTCTAGCGATTGTAACTGCATAATACGGGTAATAATGCATGTTATATTGATAATAATATAAGTAATAAGTATATTTATTACAGTTCTATCGATAATAACTGCATAATATGGGTAATAATGCACGTTATATTGATAATATTGGGAGTAATAAGTATAATTATTATAGTTCTAGCGATAATAATAGTAAAGTATGGCTAATAGTGCATGTTATATTGATAATAATAAAAGTAATAAGTATAATTATTACAGTTCTAGCGATAATAACTGCATTATATGGGTAATAATGCATGTTATATTGATAATATTGGGAGTAATAAGTATAAATATTATAGTTCTAGCGATAATAATAGTAAAATATGGCTAAAAGTGCATCTTATATTGATAATAATAAAAGTAATAAGTATATTTATTACAGTTCTAGCGATAATAACTGCATAATATGGGTAATAATGCATGTTATATTGATAATAATATAAGTAATAAGTATAATTATTCCAGTTCTGGCGATAATAACTACATTATATGGGTAATAATGCACGTTATATTGCAAATAATATAAGTAATAAGTACAATTATTACAGTTCTGGCGATAATAACTGCATTATATGGGTAATAATGCACGTTATATTGCTAATAATATAAGTAATAAGTATAATTACTACAGTTCTAGCGATAATAACTGCATTATATGGGTAATAATGCATGTTATATTGATAATATTGGGAGTAATAAGTATAAATATTATAGTTCTAGCGATAATAATAGTAAAATATGGCTAATAGTGCATGTTATATTGATAATAATAAAAGTCATAAGTATATTTATTACAGTTCTAGCGATAATAACTGCATAATATGGGTAATAATGCACGTTATATTGCTAATAATATAAGTAATAAGTATATTTATTCTGGTTCTAGCGATAATAACTGCATAATATGGGTAATAATGCATGTTATATTGATAATAATATAAGTAATAAGTATCATTATTACAGTTCTAGCGATAATAACTGCATTATATGGGTAATAATGCATGTTATACAGATAATAATAAAAGTAATAAGTATATTTATTATAGTTCTATCGATAATAACTGCATTATATGGGTAATAATGCATGTTATATTGATGATAATTAAAGTACTAAGTATATTTATTATAGTTCTAGCGATAATAACTGCATTATATGGGTAATAATGGATGTTATATTGATAACATCGGGAGTAATAAGTATATTTATTATAGTTCTAGCGATAATAACTGCATAATATAGGTAATAATGCATGTTATATTGATAATAATAAAAGTAATAAGTATATTTATTATAGTTCTAGCGTTTATAACTGCATAATATGCCTAATAATGCATGTTATATTGATAATAATATAAGTAATAAGTATAATTATTACAGTTCTAGCGATAATAACTGCATTATATGGGTAATCATGCATGTTATATTGATAATATCGGGAGTAATAAGTATAATTATTACAGTTCTAGCGATAATAACTGCATTATATGGGTAATAATGCACGTTGTATTGCTAATAATATAAGTAATAAGTATAATTATTACAGTTCAAGCGATAATAACTGCATTATATGGGTAATCATGCATGTTATATTGATAATATCGGGAGTAATAAGTATAATTATTACAGTTCTAGCGATAATAATAGTAAAATATGGCTAATAGTGCATGTTATATTGATAATAGTAAAAGTAATAGGTATACTTATTATAGTCCTATCGATAATAACTGCATAATATGGGTAATAATGCATGTTATATTGATGATAATAAAAGTAGTAAGTATATTTATTACAGTTCTAGCGATAATAACTGCATTATATGGGTAATAATGCACATTATATTGCTAATAATATAAGTAATAAGTATAATTATTACAGTTCTAGCGATAATAACTGCATTATATGGGTAATAATGCATGTTACATTGATAATATCGGGAGTAATAAGTATAATTATTATAGCTCTAGCGATAATAATACTAAAATATGGCTAATAGTGCATGTTATATTGATAATAATAAAAGTAATAAGTATATTTATTACAGTTTTATCGATAATAACTGCATTATATGGGTAATAATGCATGTTACATTGATAATATCGGGAGTAATAAGTATAATTATTATAGCTCTAGCGATAATAATACTAAAATATGGCTAATAGTGCATGTTATATTGATAATAATAAAAGTAATAAGTATATTTATTACAGTTTTATCGATAATAACTGCATAATATGGGTAATAATGCATGTTATATTGATAATAATATAAGTAATAAGTATAATTATTACAGTTCTAGCGATAATAACTGCATTATGTGGGTAATAATGCATGTTATATTGATGATAATTAAAGTACTAAGTATATTTATTATAGTTCTAGCGATAATAACTGCATTATATGGGTAATAATGGATGTTATATTGATAATATCGGGAGTAATAAGTATATTTATTATAGTTCTAGCGATAATAACTGCATAATATAGGTAATAATGCATGTTATATTGATAATAATAAAAGTAATAAGTATATTTATTATAGTTCTAGCGTTTATAACTGCATAATATGCCTAATAATGCATGTTGTATTGATAATAATATAAGTAATAAGTATAATTATTACAGTTCTAGCGATAATAACTGCATTATATGGGTAATAATGCATGTTATATTGATAATATTGGGAGTAATAAGTATAAATATTATAGTTCTAGCGATAATAATAGTAAAATATGGCTAAAAGTGCATCTTATATTGATAATAATAAAAGTAATAAGTATATTTATTACAGTTCTAGCGATAATAACTGCATAATATGGGTAATAATGCATGTTATATTGATAATAATATAAGTAATAAGTATAATTATTACAGTTCTGGCGATAATAACTGCATTATATGGGTAATAATGCACGTTATATTGCTAATAATATAAGTAATAAGTACAATTATTACAGTTCTTGCGATAATAACTGCATAATATGGGTAATAATGCATGTTATATTGATAATAATATAAGTAATACGTATATTTATTATAGTTCTAGCGATTGTAACTGCATAATACGGGTAATAATGCATGTTATATTGATAATAATATAAGTAATAAGTATATTTATTACAGTTCTATCGATAATAACTGCATAATATGGGTAATAATGCACGTTATATTGATAATATTGGGAGTAATAAGTATAATTATTATAGTTCTAGCGATAATAATAGTAAAGTATGGCTAATAGTGCATGTTATATTGATAATAATAAAAGTAATAAGTATAATTATTACAGTTCTGGCGATAATAACTGCATTATATGGGTAATAATGCACGTTATATTGCTAATAATATAAGTAATAAGTACAATTATTACAGTTCTTGCGATAATAACTGCATAATATGGGTAATAATGCATGTTATATTGATAATAATATAAGTAATACGTATATTTATTATAGTTCTAGCGATTGTAACTGCATAATACGGGTAATAATGCATGTTATATTGATAATAATATAAGTAATAAGTATATTTATTACAGTTCTATCGATAATAACTGCATAATATGGGTAATAATGCACGTTATATTGATAATATTGGGAGTAATAAGTATAATTATTATAGTTCTAGCGATAATAATAGTAAAGTATGGCTAATAGTGCATGTTATATTGATAATAATAAAAGTAATAAGTATAATTATTACAGTTCTAGCGATAATAACTGCATTATATGGGTAATAATGCATGTTATATTGATAATATTGGGAGTAATAAGTATAAATATTATAGTTCTAGCGATAATAATAGTAAAATATGGCTAAAAGTGCATCTTATATTGATAATAATAAAAGTAATAAGTATATTTATTACAGTTCTAGCGATAATAACTGCATAATATGGGTAATAATGCATGTTATATTGATAATAATATAAGTAATAAGTATAATTATTCCAGTTCTGGCGATAATAACTACATTATATGGGTAATAATGCACGTTATATTGCAAATAATATAAGTAATAAGTACAATTATTACAGTTCTGGCGATAATAACTGCATTATATGGGTAATAATGCACGTTATATTGCTAATAATATAAGTAATAAGTATAATTACTACAGTTCTAGCGATAATAACTGCATTATATGGGTAATAATGCATGTTATATTGATAATATTGGGAGTAATAAGTATAAATATTATAGTTCTAGCGATAATAATAGTAAAATATGGCTAATAGTGCATGTTATATTGATAATAATAAAAGTCATAAGTATATTTATTACAGTTCTAGCGATAATAACTGCATAATATGGGTAATAATGCATGTTATATTGATAATAATATAAGTAATAAGTATCATTATTACAGTTCTAGCGATAATAACTGCATTATATGGGTAATAATGCATGTTATACAGATAATAATAAAAGTAATAAGTATATTTATTATAGTTCTATCGATAATAACTGCATTATATGGGTAATAATGGATGTTATATTGATAACATCGGGAGTAATAAGTATATTTATTATAGTTCTAGCGATAATAACTGCATAATATAGGTAATAATGCATGTTATATTGATAATAATAAAAGTAATAAGTATATTTATTATAGTTCTAGCGTTTATAACTGCATAATATGCCTAATAATGCATGTTATATTGATAATAATATAAGTAATAAGTATAATTATTACAGTTCTAGCGATAATAACTGCATTATATGGGTAATCATGCATGTTATATTGATAATATCGGGAGTAATAAGTATAATTATTACAGTTCTAGCGATAATAACTGCATTATATGGGTAATAATGCACGTTGTATTGCTAATAATATAAGTAATAAGTATAATTATTACAGTTCAAGCGATAATAACTGCATTATATGGGTAATCATGCATGTTATATTGATAATATCGGGAGTAATAAGTATAATTATTACAGTTCTAGCGATAATAATAGTAAAATATGGCTAATAGTGCATGTTATATTGATAATAGTAAAAGTAATAGGTATACTTATTATAGTCCTATCGATAATAACTGCATAATATGGGTAATAATGCATGTTATATTGATGATAATAAAAGTAGTAAGTATATTTATTACAGTTCTAGCGATAATAACTGCATTATATGGGTAATAATGCACATTATATTGCTAATAATATAAGTAATAAGTATAATTATTACAGTTCTAGCGATAATAACTGCATTATATGGGTAATAATGCATGTTACATTGATAATATCGGGAGTAATAAGTATAATTATTATAGCTCTAGCGATAATAATACTAAAATATGGCTAATAGTGCATGTTATATTGATAATAATAAAAGTAATAAGTATATTTATTACAGTTTTATCGATAATAACTGCATAATATGGGTAATAATGCATGTTATATTGATAATAATATAAGTAATAAGTATAATTATTACAGTTCTAGCGATAATAACTGCATTATATGGGTAATAATGCATGTTATATTGATGATAATTAAAGTACTAAGTATATTTATTATAGTTCTAGCGATAATAACTGCATTATATGGGTAATAATGGATGTTATATTGATAATATCGGGAGTAATAAGTATATTTATTATAGTTCTAGCGATAATAACTGCATAATATAGGTAATAATGCATGTTATATTGATAATAATAAAAGTAATAAGTATATTTATTATAGTTCTAGCGTTTATAACTGCATAATATGCCTAATAATGCATGTTGTATTGATAATAATATAAGTAATAAGTATAATTATTACAGTTCTAGCGATAATAACTGCATTATATGGGTAATAATGCATGTTATATTGATAATATTGGGAGTAATAAGTATAAATATTATAGTTCTAGCGATAATAATAGTAAAATATGGCTAAAAGTGCATCTTATATTGATAATAATAAAAGTAATAAGTATATTTATTACAGTTCTAGCGATAATAACTGCATAATATGGGTAATAATGCATGTTATATTGATAATAATATAAGTAATAAGTATAATTATTACAGTTCTGGCGATAATAACTGCATTATATGGGTAATAATGCACGTTATATTGCTAATAATATAAGTAATAAGTACAATTATTACAGTTCTTGCGATAATAACTGCATAATATGGGTAATAATGCATGTTATATTGATAATAATATAAGTAATACGTATATTTATTATAGTTCTAGCGATTGTAACTGCATAATACGGGTAATAATGCATGTTATATTGATAATAATATAAGTAATAAGTATATTTATTACAGTTCTATCGATAATAACTGCATAATATGGGTAATAATGCACGTTATATTGATAATATTGGGAGTAATAAGTATAATTATTATAGTTCTAGCGATAATAATAGTAAAGTATGGCTAATAGTGCATGTTATATTGATAATAATAAAAGTAATAAGTATAATTATTACAGTTCTAGCGATAATAACTGCATTATATGGGTAATAATGCATGTTATATTGATAATATTGGGAGTAATAAGTATAAATATTATAGTTCTAGCGATAATAATAGTAAAATATGGCTAATAGTGCATGTTATATTGATAATAATAAAAGTAATAAGTATATTTATTACAGTTCTATCGATAATAACTGCATAATATGGGTAATAATGCATGTTATATTGATGATAATAAAAGTAATACGTATATTTATTATAGTTCTAGCGATAGTAACTGCATAATATGGGTAATAATGCACGTTATATTGCTAATAATATAAGTAATAAGTATATTTATTATAGTTCTAGCGATAATAACTGCATAATATGGGTAATAATGCATGTTATATTGATAATAATATAAGTAATAAGTATAATTATTACAGTTCTAGCGATAATAACTGCATTATATGGGTAATAATGCATGTTATACAGATAATAATAAAAGTAATAAGTATATTTATTATAGTTCTATCGATAATAACTGCATTATATGGGTAATAATGCATGTTATATTGATGATAATTAAAGTACTAAGTATATTTATTATAGTTCTACCGATAATAACTGCATTATATGGGTAATAATGGATGTTATATTGATAATATCGGGAGTAATAAGTATATTTATTATAGTTCTAGCGATAATAACTGCATAATATAGGTAATAATGCATGTTATATTGATAATAATAAAAGTAATAAGTATATTTATTATAGTTCTAGCGTTTATAACTGCATAATATGCCTAATAATGCATGTTATATTGATAATAATATAACTAATAAGTATAATTATTACAGTTCTAGCGATAATAACTGCATTATATGGGTAATCATGCACGTTATATTGATAATATTGGGAGTAATAAGTATAATTATTATAGTTCTAGCGATAATAATAGTAAAATATGGCTAATAGTGCATGTTATATTGATAATAATAAAAGTAATAAGTATAATTATTACAGTTCTAGCGATAATAACTGCATTATATGGGTAATAATGCATGTTATATTGATAATATTGGGAGTAATAAGTATAAATATTATAGTTCTAGCGATAATAATAGTAAAATATGGCTAATAGTGCATGTTATATTGATAATAATAAAAGTAATAAGTATATTTATTACAGTTCTATCGATAATAACTGCATAATATGGGTAATAATGCATGTTATATTGATGATAATAAAAGTAATACGTATATTTATTATAGTTCTAGCGATAGTAACTGCATAATATGGGTAATAATGCACGTTATATTGCTAATAATATAAGTAATAAGTATATTTATTATAGTTCTAGCGATAATAACTGCATAATATGGGTAATAATGCATGTTATATTGATAATAATATAAGTAATAAGTATAATTATTACAGTTCTAGCGATAATAACTGCATTATATGGGTAATAATGCATGTTATACAGATAATAATAAAAGTAATAAGTATATTTATTATAGTTCTATCGATAATAACTGCATTATATGGGTAATAATGCATGTTATATTGATGATAATTAAAGTACTAAGTATATTTATTATAGTTCTAGCGATAATAACTGCATTATATGGGTAATAATGGATGTTATACTGATAATATCGGGAGTAATAAGTATATTTATTATAGTTCTAGCGATTATAACTGCATAATATAGGTAATAATGCATGTTATATTGATAATAATAAAAGTAATAAGTATATTTATTATAGTTCTAGCGTTTATAACTGCATAATATGCCTAATAATGCATGTTATATTGATAATAATATAAGTAATAAGTATAATTATTACAGTTCTAGCGATAATAATAGTAAAATATGGCTAATAGTGCATGTTATATTGATAATAATATAAGTAATAAGTATAATTATTACAGTTCTTGCGATAATAACTGCATAATATGGGTAATAATGCATGTTATATTGATAATAATATAAGTAATACGTATATTTATTATAGTTCTAGCGATTGTAACTGCATAATACGGGTAATAATGCATGTTATATTGATAATAATATAAGTAATAAGTATATTTATTACAGTTCTATCGATAATAACTGCATAATATGGGTAATAATGCACGTTATATTGATAATATTGGGAGTAATAAGTATAATTATTATAGTTCTAGCGATAATAATAGTAAAATATGGCTAATAGTGCATGTTATATTGATAATAATAAAAGTAATAAGTATATTTATTACAGTTCTATGGATAATAACCGCATAATATGGGTAATAATGCATGTTATATTGATGATAACAAAAGTAATACGTATATTTATTATAGTTCTAGCGATTATAACTGCATAATATAGGTAATAATGCATGTTATATTGATAATAATAAAAGTAATAAGTATATTTATTATAGTTCTAGCGTTTATAACTGCATAATATGCCTAATAATGCATGTTATATTGATAATAATATAAGTAATAAGTATAATTATTACAGTTCTAGCGATAATAACTGCATTATATGGGTAATCATGCATGTTATATTGATAATATCGGGAGTAATAAGTATAATTATTACAGTTCTAGCGATAATAACTGCATTATATGGGTAATAATGCACGTTGTATTGCTAATAATATAAGTAATAAGTATAATTATTACAGTTCAAGCGATAATAACTGCATTATATGGGTAATCATGCATGTTATATTGATAATATCGGGAGTAATAAGTATAATTATTACAGTCCTAGCGATAATAATAGTAAAATATGGCTAATAGTGCATGTTATATTGATAATAGTAAAAGTAATAGGTATACTTATTATAGTCCTATCGATAATAACTGCATTATATGGGTAATAATGCATGTTATATTGATGATAATTAAAGTACTAAGTATATTTATTATAGTTCTAGCGATAATAACTGCATTATATGGGTAATAATGGATGTTATATTGATAATATCGGGAGTAATAAGTATATTTATTATAGTTCTAGCGATAATAACTGCATAATATAGGTAATAATGCATGTTATATTGATAATAATAAAAGTAATAAGTATATTTATTATAGTTCTAGCGTTTATAACTGCATAATATGCCTAATAATGCATGTTGTATTGATAATAATATAAGTAATAAGTATAATTATTACAGTTCTAGCGATAATAACTGCATTATATGGGTAATAATGCATGTTATATTGATAATATTGGGAGTAATAAGTATAAATATTATAGTTCTAGCGATAATAATAGTAAAATATGGCTAAAAGTGCATCTTATATTGATAATAATAAAAGTAATAAGTATATTTATTACTGTTCTAGCGATAATAACTGCATAATATGGGTAATAATGCATGTTATATTGATAATAATATAAGTAATAAGTATAATTATTACAGTTCTGGCGATAATAACTGCATTATATGGGTAATAATGCACGTTATATTGCTAATAATATAACTAATAAGTATAATTATTACAGTTCTGGCGATAATAACTGCATTATATGGGTAATAATGCACGTTATATTGCTAATAATATAAGTAATAAGTATAATTATTAAAGTTCTAGCGATAATAACTGCATTATATGGGTAATAATGCATGTTATATTGATGATAATAAAAGTACTAAGTATATTTATTATAGTTCTCGCTATTATAACTGCATAATATGCGTAATAATGCATGTTATATTGATAATAATATAAGTAATAAGTATAATTATTACAGTTCTAGCGATAATAACTGCATTATATGGGTAATAATGCATGTTATACAGATAATAATAAAAGTAATAAGTATATTTATTATAGTTCTATCGATAATAACTGCATTATATGGGTAATAATGCATGTTATATTGATGATAATTAAAGTACTAAGTATATTTATTATAGTTCTAGCGATAATAACTGCATTATATGGGTAATAATGTATGTTATATTGATAATATCGGGAGTAATAAGTATATTTATTATAGTTCTAGCGATAATAACTGCATAATATAGGTAATAATGCATGTTATATTGATAATAATATAAGTAATAAGTATAATTATTACAGTTCTAGCGATAATAACTGCATTATATGGGTAATCATGCATGTTATATTGATAATATCGGGAGTAATAAGTATAATTATTACAGTTCTAGCGATAATAACTGCATTATATGGGTAATAATGCACGTTGTATTGCTAATAATATAAGTAATAAGTATAATTATTACAGTTCAAGCGATAATAACTGCATTATATGGGTAATCATGCATGTTATATTGATAATATCGGGAGTAATAAGTATAATTATTACAGTCCTAGCGATAATAATAGTAAAATATGGCTAATAGTGCATGTTATATTGATAATAGTAAAAGTAATAGGTATACTTATTATAGTCCTATCGATAATAACTGCATTATATGGGTAATAATGCATGTTATATTGATGATAATTAAAGTACTAAGTATATTTATTATAGTTCTAGCGATAATAACTGCATTATATGGGTAATAATGGATGTTATATTGATAATATCGGGAGTAATAAGTATATTTATTATAGTTCTAGCGATAATAACTGCATAATATAGGTAATAATGCATGTTATATTGATAATAATAAAAGTAATAAGTATATTTATTATAGTTCTAGCGTTTATAACTGCATAATATGCCTAATAATGCATGTTGTATTGATAATAATATAAGTAATAAGTATAATTATTACAGTTCTAGCGATAATAACTGCATTATATGGGTAATAATGCATGTTATATTGATAATATTGGGAGTAATAAGTATAAATATTATAGTTCTAGCGATAATAATAGTAAAATATGGCTAAAAGTGCATCTTATATTGATAATAATAAAAGTAATAAGTATATTTATTACTGTTCTAGCGATAATAACTGCATAATATGGGTAATAATGCATGTTATATTGATAATAATATAAGTAATAAGTATAATTATTACAGTTCTGGCGATAATAACTGCATTATATGGGTAATAATGCACGTTATATTGCTAATAATATAAGTAATAAGTATAATTATTACAGTTCTGGCGATAATAACTGCATTATATGGGTAATAATGCACGTTATATTGCTAATAATATAACTAATAAGTATAATTATTACAGTTCTGGCGATAATAACTGCATTATATGGGTAATAATGCACGTTATATTGCTAATAATATAAGTAATAAGTATAATTATTAAAGTTCTAGCGATAATAACTGCATTATATGGGTAATAATGCATGTTATATTGATGATAATAAAAGTACTAAGTATATTTATTATAGTTCTCGCTATTATAACTGCATAATATGCGTAATAATGCATGTTATATTGATAATAATATAAGTAATAAGTATAATTATTACAGTTCTAGCGATAATAACTGCATTATATGGGTAATAATGCATGTTATACAGATAATAATAAAAGTAATAAGTATATTTATTATAGTTCTATCGATAATAACTGCATTATATGGGTAATAATGCATGTTATATTGATGATAATTAAAGTACTAAGTATATTTATTATAGTTCTAGCGATAATAACTGCATTATATGGGTAATAATGTATGTTATATTGATAATATCGGGAGTAATAAGTATATTTATTATAGTTCTAGCGATAATAACTGCATAATATAGGTAATAATGCATGTTATATTGATAATAATATAAGTAATAAGTATAATTATTACAGTTCTAGCGATAATAACTGCATTATATGGGTAATCATGCATGTTATATTGATAATATCGGGAGTAATAAGTATAATTATTACAGTTCTAGCGATAATAACTGCATTATATGGGTAATAATGCACGTTGTATTGCTAATAATATAAGTAATAAGTATAATTATTACAGTTCAAGCGATAATCACTGCATTATATGGGTAATCATGCATGTTATATTGATAATATCGGGAGTAATAAGTATAATTATTACAGTTCTAGCGATAATAATAGTAAAATATGGCTAATAGTGCATGTTATATTGATAATAGTAAAAGTAATAGGTATACTTATTATAGTCCTATCGATAATAACTGCATAATATGGGTAATAATGCATGTTATATTGATGATAATAAAAGTAGTAAGTATATTTATTACAGTTCTAGCGATAATAACTGCATTATATGCGTAATAATGCATGCTATATTGATAATATCGGGAGTAATAAGTATAATTATTATAGCTCTAGCGATAATAATACTAAAATATGGCTAATAGTGCATGTTATATTGATAATAATAAAAGTAATAAGTATATTTATTACAGTTTTATCGATAATAACTGCATTATATGGGTAATAATGCACGTTATATTGCTAATAATATAAGTAATAAGTATAATTATTACAGTTCTTGCGATAATAACTGCATAATATGGGTAATAATGCACGTTATATTGCTAATAATATAAGTAATAAGTATAATTATTACAGTTCTAGCGATAATAACTGCATTATATGGGTAATAATGCATGTTACATTGATAATATCGGGAGTAATAAGTATAATTATTATAGCTCTAGCGATAATAATACTAAAATATTGCTAATAGTGCATGTTATATTGATAATAATAAAAGTAATAAGTATATTTATTACAGTTTTATCGATAATAACTGCATAATATGGGTAATAATGCATGTTATATTGATGATAATAAAAGTAGTAAGTATATTTATTACAGTTCTAGCGATAATAACTGCATTATATGGGTATTAATGGATGTTATATTGACAATATCGGGAGTAATAAGTATATTTATTATAGTTCTAGCGATAATAACTGCATAATATAGGTAATAATGCATGTTATATTGATAATAATAAAAGTAATAAGTATATTTATTATAGTTCTAGCGATAATAACTGCATAGTATGGGTAATAATGCATGTTATATTGATGATAATTAAAGTACTAAGTATATTTATTATAGTTCTAGCGATAATAACTGCATTATATGGGTAATAATGGATGTTATATTGATAATATCGGGAGTAATAAGTATATTTATTATAGTTCTAGCGATAATAACTGCATAATATAGGTAATAATGCATGTTATATTGATAATAATAAAAGTAATAAGTATAATTATTACAGTTCTAGCGATAATAACTGCATTATATGGGTAATCATGCATGTTATATTGATAATATTGGGAGTAATAAGTATAAATATTATAGTTCTAGCGATAATAATAGTAAAATATGGCTAATAGTGCATGTTATATTGATAATAATAAAAGTAATAAGTATATTTATTACAGTTCTATCGATAATAACTGCATAATATGGGTAATAATGCATGTTATATTGATGATAATAAAAGTAATACGTATATTTATTATAGTTCTAGCGATAGTAACTGCATAATATGGGTAATAATGCACGTTATATTGCTAATAATATAAGTAATAAGTATATTTATTATAGTTCTAGCGATAATAACTGCATAATATGGGTAATAATGCATGTTATATTGATAATAATATAAGTAATAAGTATAATTATTACAGTTCTAGCGATAATAACTGCATTATATGGGTAATAATGCATGTTATACAGATAATAATAAAAGTAATAAGTATATTTATTATAGTTCTATCGATAATAACTGCATTATATGGGTAATAATGCATGTTATATTGATGATAATTAAAGTACTAAGTATATTTATTATAGTTCTAGCGATAATAACTGCATTATATGGGTAATAATGGATGTTATATTGATAATATCGGGAGTAATAAGTATATTTATTATAGTTCTAGCGATAATAACTGCATAATATAGGTAATAATGCATGTTATATTGATAATAATATAAGTAATAAGTATAATTATTACAGTTCTAGCGATAATAACTGCATTATATGGGTAATCATGCATGTTATATTGATAATATCGGGAGTAATAAGTATAATTATTACAGTTCTAGCGATAATAACTGCATTATATGGGTAATAATGCACGTTGTATTGCTAATAATATAAGTAATAAGTATAATTATTACAGTTCAAGCGATAATAACTGCATTACATGGGTAATCATGCATGTTATATTGATAATATCGGGAGTAATAAGTATAATTATTACAGTCCTAGCGATAATAATAGTAAAATATGGCTAATAGTGCATGTTATATTGATAATAGTAAAAGTAATAGGTATACTTATTATAGTCCTATCGATAATAACTGCATTATATGGGTAATAATGCATGTTATATTGATGATAATTAAAGTACTAAGTATATTTATTATAGTTCTAGCGATAATAACTGCATTATATGGGTAATAATGGATGTTATATTGATAATATCGGGAGTAATAAGTATATTTATTATAGTTCTAGCGATAATAACTGCATAATATAGGTAATAATGCATGTTATATTGATAATAATAAAAGTAATAAGTATATTTATTATAGTTCTAGCGTTTATAACTGCATAATATGCCTAATAATGCATGTTGTATTGATAATAATATAAGTAATAAGTATAATTATTACAGTTCTAGCGATAATAACTGCATTATATGGGTAATAATGCATGTTATATTGATAATATTGGGAGTAATAAGTATAAATATTATAGTTCTAGCGATAATAATAGTAAAATATGGCTAAAAGTGCATCTTATATTGATAATAATAAAAGTAATAAGTATATTTATTACTGTTCTAGCGATAATAACTGCATAATATGGGTAATAATGCATGTTATATTGATAATAATATAAGTAATAAGTATAATTATTACAGTTCTGGCGATAATAACTGCATTATATGGGTAATAATGCACGTTATATTGCTAATAATATAAGTAATAAGTATAATTATTACAGTTCTGGCGATAATAACTGCATTATATGGGTAATAATGCACGTTATATTGCTAATAATATAACTAATAAGTATAATTATTACAGTTCTGGCGATAATAACTGCATTATATGGGTAATAATGCACGTTATATTGCTAATAATATAAGTAATAAGTATAATTATTAAAGTTCTAGCGATAATAACTGCATTATATGGGTAATAATGCATGTTATATTGATGATAATAAAAGTACTAAGTATATTTATTATAGTTCTCGCTATTATAACTGCATAATATGCGTAATAATGCATGTTATATTGATAATAATATAAGTAATAAGTATAATTATTACAGTTCTAGCGATAATAACTGCATTATATGGGTAATAATGCATGTTATACAGATAATAATAAAAGTAATAAGTATATTTATTATAGTTCTATCGATAATAACTGCATTATATGGGTAATAATGCATGTTATATTGATGATAATTAAAGTACTAAGTATATTTATTATAGTTCTAGCGATAATAACTGCATTATATGGGTAATAATGTATGTTATATTGATAATATCGGGAGTAATAAGTATATTTATTATAGTTCTAGCGATAATAACTGCATAATATAGGTAATAATGCATGTTATATTGATAATAATATAAGTAATAAGTATAATTATTACAGTTCTAGCGATAATAACTGCATTATATGGGTAATCATGCATGTTATATTGATAATATCGGGAGTAATAAGTATAATTATTACAGTTCTAGCGATAATAACTGCATTATATGGGTAATAATGCACGTTGTATTGCTAATAATATAAGTAATAAGTATAATTATTACAGTTCAAGCGATAATCACTGCATTATATGGGTAATCATGCATGTTATATTGATAATATCGGGAGTAATAAGTATAATTATTACAGTTCTAGCGATAATAATAGTAAAATATGGCTAATAGTGCATGTTATATTGAAAATAGTAAAAGTAATAGGTATACTTATTATAGTCCTATCGATAATAACTGCATAATATGGGTAATAATGCATGTTATATTGATGATAATAAAAGTAGTAAGTATATTTATTACAGTTCTAGCGATAATAACTGCATTATATGCGTAATAATGCATGCTATATTGATAATATCGGGAGTAATAAGTATAATTATTATAGCTCTAGCGATAATAATACTAAAATATGGCTAATAGTGCATGTTATATTGATAATAATAAAAGTAATAAGTATATTTATTACAGTTTTATCGATAATAACTGCATTATATGGGTAATAATGCACGTTATATTGCTAATAATATAAGTAATAAGTATAATTATTACAGTTCTTGCGATAATAACTGCATAATATGGGTAATAATGCACGTTATATTGCTAATAATATAAGTAATAAGTATAATTATTACAGTTCTAGCGATAATAACTGCATTATATGGGTAATAATGCATGTTATATTGATGATAATAAAAGTACTAAGTATATTTATTATAGTTCTCGCTATTATAACTGCATAATATGCGTAATAATGCATGTTATATTGATAATAATATAAGTAATAAGTATAATTATTACAGTTCTAGCGATAATAACTGCATTATATGGGTAATAATGCATGTTATACAGATAATAATAAAAGTAATAAGTATATTTATTATAGTTCTATCGATAATAACTGCATTATATGGGTAATAATGCATGTTATATTGATGATAATTAAAGTACTAAGTATATTTATTATAGTTCTAGCGATAATAACTGCATTATATGGGTAATAATGTATGTTATATTGATAATATCGGGAGTAATAAGTATATTTATTATAGTTCTAGCGATAATAACTGCATAATATAGGTAATAATGCATGTTATATTGATAATAATATAAGTAATAAGTATAATTATTACAGTTCTAGCGATAATAACTGCATTATATGGGTAATCATGCATGTTATATTGATAATATCGGGAGTAATAAGTATAATTATTACAGTTCTAGCGATAATAACTGCATTATATGGGTAATAATGCACGTTGTATTGCTAATAATATAAGTAATAAGTATAATTATTACAGTTCAAGCGATAATCACTGCATTATATGGGTAATCATGCATGTTATATTGATAATATCGGGAGTAATAAGTATAATTATTACAGTTCTAGCGATAATAATAGTAAAATATGGCTAATAGTGCATGTTATATTGATAATAGTAAAAGTAATAGGTATACTTATTATAGTCCTATCGATAATAACTGCATAATATGGGTAATAATGCATGTTATATTGATGATAATAAAAGTAGTAAGTATATTTATTACAGTTCTAGCGATAATAACTGCATTATATGCGTAATAATGCATGCTATATTGATAATATCGGGAGTAATAAGTATAATTATTATAGCTCTAGCGATAATAATACTAAAATATGGCTAATAGTGCATGTTATATTGATAATAATAAAAGTAATAAGTATATTTATTACAGTTTTATCGATAATAACTGCATTATATGGGTAATAATGCACGTTATATTGCTAATAATATAAGTAATAAGTATAATTATTACAGTTCTTGCGATAATAACTGCATAATATGGGTAATAATGCACGTTATATTGCTAATAATATAAGTAATAAGTATAATTATTACAGTTCTAGCGATAATAACTGCATTATATGGGTAATAATGCATGTTACATTGATAATATCGGGAGTAATAAGTATAATTATTATAGCTCTAGCGATAATAATACTAAAATATTGCTAATAGTGCATGTTATATTGATAATAATAAAAGTAATAAGTATATTTATTACAGTTTTATCGATAATAACTGCATAATATGGGTAATAATGCATGTTATATTGATGATAATAAAAGTAGTAAGTATATTTATTACAGTTCTAGCGATAATAACTGCATTATATGGGTATTAATGGATGTTATATTGACAATATCGGGAGTAATAAGTATATTTATTATAGTTCTAGCGAATAATAACTGCATAATATAGGTAATAATGCATGTTATATTGATAATAATAAAAGTAATAAGTATATTTATTATAGTTCTAGCGATAATAACTGCATAGTATGGGTAATAATGCATGTTATATTGATGATAATTAAAGTACTAAGTATATTTATTATAGTTCTAGCGATAATAACTGCATTATATGGGTAATAATGGATGTTATATTGATAATATCGGGAGTAATAAGTATATTTATTATAGTTCTAGCGATAATAACTGCATAATATAGGTAATAATGCATGTTATATTGATAATAATAAAAGTAATAAGTATAATTATTACAGTTCTAGCGATAATAACTGCATTATATGGGTAATAATGGATGTTATATTGATAATATCGGGAGTAATAAGTATATTTATTATAGTTCTAGCGATAATAACTGCATAATATAGGTAATAATGCATGTTATATTGATAATAATATAAGTAATAAGTATAATTATTACAGTTCTAGCGATAATAACTGCATTATATGGGTAATCATGCATGTTATATTGATAATATCGGGAGTAATAAGTATAATTATTACAGTCCTAGCGATAATAATAGTAAAATATGGCTAATAGTGCATGTTATATTGATAATAGTAAAAGTAATAAGTATATTTATTACAGTTCTATCGATAATAACTGCATAATATGGGTAATAATGCATGTTATATTGATGATAATAAAAGTAATACGTATATTTATTATAGTTCTAGCGATAGTAACTGCATAATATGGGTAATAATGCACGTTATATTGCTAATAATATAAGTAATAAGTATATTTATTATAGTTCTAGCGATAATAACTGCATAATATGGGTAATAATGCATGTTATATTGATAATAATATAAGTAATAAGTATAATTATTACAGTTCTAGCGATAATAACTGCATTATATGGGTAATAATGCATGTTATACAGATAATAATAAAAGTAATAAGTATATTTATTATAGTTCTATCGATAATAACTGCATTATATGGGTAATAATGCATGTTATATTGATGATAATTAAAGTACTAAGTATATTTATTATAGTTCTAGCGATAATAACTGCATTATATGGGTAATAATGGATGTTATATTGATAATATCGGGAGTAATAAGTATATTTATTATAGTTCTAGCGATAATAACTGCATAATATAGGTAATAATGCATGTTATATTGATAATAATATAAGTAATAAGTATAATTATTACAGTTCTAGCGATAATAACTGCATTATATGGGTAATCATGCATGTTATATTGATAATATCGGGAGTAATAAGTATAATTATTACAGTCCTAGCGATAATAATAGTAAAATATGGCTAATAGTGCATGTTATATTGATAATAGTAAAAGTAATAGGTATACTTATTATAGTCCTATCGATAATAACTGCATTATATGGGTAATAATGCATGTTATATTGATGATAATTAAAGTACTAAGTATATTTATTATAGTTCTAGCGATAATAACTGCATTATATGGGTAATAATGGATGTTATATTGATAATATCGGGAGTAATAAGTATATTTATTATAGTTCTAGCGATAATAACTGCATAATATAGGTAATAATGCATGTTATATTGATAATAATAAAAGTAATAAGTATATTTATTATAGTTCTAGCGTTTATAACTGCATAATATGCCTAATAATGCATGTTGTATTGATAATAATATAAGTAATAAGTATAATTATTACAGTTCTAGCGATAATAACTGCATTATATGGGTAATAATGCATGTTATATTGATAATATTGGGAGTAATAAGTATAAATATTATAGTTCTAGCGATAATAATAGTATAATATGGCTAAAAGTGCATCTTATATTGATAATAATAAAAGTAATAAGTATATTTATTACTGTTCTAGCGATAATAACTGCATAATATGGGTAATAATGCATGTTATATTGATAATAATATAAGTAATAAGTATAATTATTACAGTTCTGGCGATAATAACTGCATTATATGGGTAATAATGCACGTTATATTGCTAATAATATAAGTAATAAGTATAATTATTACAGTTCTGGCGATAATAACTGCATTATATGGGTAATAATGCACGTTATATTGCTAATAATATAACTAATAAGTATAATTATTACAGTTCTGGCGATAATAACTGCATTATATGGGTAATAATGCACGTTATATTGCTAATAATATAAGTAATAAGTATAATTATTAAAGTTCTAGCGATAATAACTGCATTATATGGGTAATAATGCATGTTATATTGATGATAATAAAAGTACTAAGTATATTTATTATAGTTCTCGCTATTATAACTGCATAATATGCGTAATAATGCATGTTATATTGATAATAATATAAGTAATAAGTATAATTATTACAGTTCTAGCGATAATAACTGCATTATATGGGTAATAATGCATGTTATACAGATAATAATAAAAGTAATAAGTATATTTATTATAGTTCTATCGATAATAACTGCATTATATGGGTAATAATGCATGTTATATTGATGATAATTAAAGTACTAAGTATATTTATTATAGTTCTAGCGATAATAACTGCATTATATGGGTAATAATGTATGTTATATTGATAATATCGGGAGTAATAAGTATATTTATTATAGTTCTAGCGATAATAACTGCATAATATAGGTAATAATGCATGTTATATTGATAATAATATAAGTAATAAGTATAATTATTACAGTTCTAGCGATAATAACTGCATTATATGGGTAATCATGCATGTTATATTGATAATATCGGGAGTAATAAGTATAATTATTACAGTTCTAGCGATAATAACTGCATTATATGGGTAATAATGCACGTTGTATTGCTAATAATATAAGTAATAAGTATAATTATTACAGTTCAAGCGATAATCACTGCATTATATGGGTAATCATGCATGTTATATTGATAATATCGGGAGTAATAAGTATAATTATTACAGTTCTAGCGATAATAATAGTAAAATATGGCTAATAGTGCATGTTATATTGATAATAGTAAAAGTAATAGGTATACTTATTATAGTCCTATCGATAATAACTGCATAATATGGGTAATAATGCATGTTATATTGATGATAATAAAAGTAGTAAGTATATTTATTACAGTTCTAGCGATAATAACTGCATTATATGCGTAATAATGCATGCTATATTGATAATATCGGGAGTAATAAGTATAATTATTATAGCTCTAGCGATAATAATACTAAAATATGGCTAATAGTGCATGTTATATTGATAATAATAAAAGTAATAAGTATATTTATTACAGTTTTATCGATAATAACTGCATTATATGGGTAATAATGCACGTTATATTGCTAATAATATAAGTAATAAGTATAATTATTACAGTTCTTGCGATAATAACTGCATAATATGGGTAATAATGCACGTTATATTGCTAATAATATAAGTAATAAGTATAATTATTACAGTTCTAGCGATAATAACTGCATTATATGGGTAATAATGCATGTTACATTGATAATATCGGGAGTAATAAGTATAATTATTATAGCTCTAGCGATAATAATACTAAAATATTGCTAATAGTGCATGTTATATTGATAATAATAAAAGTAATAAGTATATTTATTACAGTTTTATCGATAATAACTGCATAATATGGGTAATAATGCATGTTATATTGATGATAATAAAAGTAGTAAGTATATTTATTACAGTTCTAGCGATAATAACTGCATTATATGGGTATTAATGGATGTTATATTGACAATATCGGGAGTAATAAGTATATTTATTATAGTTCTAGCGATAATAACTGCATAATATAGGTAATAATGCATGTTATATTGATAATAATAAAAGTAATAAGTATATTTATTATAGTTCTAGCGATAATAACTGCATAGTATGGGTAATAATGCATGTTATATTGATGATAATTAAAGTACTAAGTATATTTATTATAGTTCTAGCGATAATAACTGCATTATATGGGTAATAATGGATGTTATATTGATAATATCGGGAGTAATAAGTATATTTATTATAGTTCTAGCGATAATAACTGCATAATATAGGTAATAATGCATGTTATATTGATAATAATAAAAGTAATAAGTATAATTATTACAGTTCTAGCGATAATAACTGCATTATATGGGTAATCATGCATGTTATATTGATAATATTGGGAGTAATAAGTATAAATATTATAGTTCTAGCGATAATAATAGTAAAATATGGCTAATAGTGCATGTTATATTGATAATAATAAAAGTAATAAGTATATTTATTACAGTTCTATCGATAATAACTGCATAATATGGGTAATAATGCATGTTATATTGATGATAATAAAAGTAATACGTATATTTATTATAGTTCTAGCGATAGTAACTGCATAATATGGGTAATAATGCACGTTATATTGCTAATAATATAAGTAATAAGTATATTTATTATAGTTCTAGCGATAATAACTGCATAATATGGGTAATAATGCATGTTATATTGATAATAATATAAGTAATAAGTATAATTATTACAGTTCTAGCGATAATAACTGCATTATATGGGTAATAATGCATGTTATACAGATAATAATAAAAGTAATAAGTATATTTATTATAGTTCTATCGATAATAACTGCATTATATGGGTAATAATGCATGTTATATTGATGATAATTAAAGTACTAAGTATATTTATTATAGTTCTAGCGATAATAACTGCATTATATGGGTAATAATGGATGTTATATTGATAATATCGGGAGTAATAAGTATATTTATTATAGTTCTAGCGATAATAACTGCATAATATAGGTAATAATGCATGTTATATTGATAATAATATAAGTAATAAGTATAATTATTACAGTTCTAGCGATAATAACTGCATTATATGGGTAATCATGCATGTTATATTGATAATATCGGGAGTAATAAGTATAATTATTACAGTTCTAGCGATAATAACTGCATTATATGGGTAATAATGCACGTTGTATTGCTAATAATATAAGTAATAAGTATAATTATTACAGTTCAAGCGATAATAACTGCATTACATGGGTAATCATGCATGTTATATTGATAATATCGGGAGTAATAAGTATAATTATTACAGTCCTAGCGATAATAATAGTAAAATATGGCTAATAGTGCATGTTATATTGATAATAGTAAAAGTAATAGGTATACTTATTATAGTCCTATCGATAATAACTGCATTATATGGGTAATAATGCATGTTATATTGATGATAATTAAAGTACTAAGTATATTTATTATAGTTCTAGCGATAATAACTGCATTATATGGGTAATAATGGATGTTATATTGATAATATCGGGAGTAATAAGTATATTTATTATAGTTCTAGCGATAATAACTGCATAATATAGGTAATAATGCATGTTATATTGATAATAATAAAAGTAATAAGTATATTTATTATAGTTCTAGCGTTTATAACTGCATAATATGCCTAATAATGCATGTTGTATTGATAATAATATAAGTAATAAGTATAATTATTACAGTTCTAGCGATAATAACTGCATTATATGGGTAATAATGCATGTTATATTGATAATATTGGGAGTAATAAGTATAAATATTATAGTTCTAGCGATAATAATAGTAAAATATGGCTAAAAGTGCATCTTATATTGATAATAATAAAAGTAATAAGTATATTTATTACTGTTCTAGCGATAATAACTGCATAATATGGGTAATAATGCATGTTATATTGATAATAATATAAGTAATAAGTATAATTATTACAGTTCTGGCGATAATAACTGCATTATATGGGTAATAATGCACGTTATATTGCTAATAATATAAGTAATAAGTATAATTATTACAGTTCTGGCGATAATAACTGCATTATATGGGTAATAATGCACGTTATATTGCTAATAATATAACTAATAAGTATAATTATTACAGTTCTGGCGATAATAACTGCATTATATGGGTAATAATGCACGTTATATTGCTAATAATATAAGTAATAAGTATAATTATTAAAGTTCTAGCGATAATAACTGCATTATATGGGTAATAATGCATGTTATATTGATGATAATAAAAGTACTAAGTATATTTATTATAGTTCTCGCTATTATAACTGCATAATATGCGTAATAATGCATGTTATATTGATAATAATATAAGTAATAAGTATAATTATTACAGTTCTAGCGATAATAACTGCATTATATGGGTAATAATGCATGTTATACAGATAATAATAAAAGTAATAAGTATATTTATTATAGTTCTATCGATAATAACTGCATTATATGGGTAATAATGCATGTTATATTGATGATAATTAAAGTACTAAGTATATTTATTATAGTTCTAGCGATAATAACTGCATTATATGGGTAATAATGTATGTTATATTGATAATATCGGGAGTAATAAGTATATTTATTATAGTTCTAGCGATAATAACTGCATAATATAGGTAATAATGCATGTTATATTGATAATAATATAAGTAATAAGTATAATTATTACAGTTCTAGCGATAATAACTGCATTATATGGGTAATCATGCATGTTATATTGATAATATCGGGAGTAATAAGTATAATTATTACAGTTCTAGCGATAATAACTGCATTATATGGGTAATAATGCACGTTGTATTGCTAATAATATAAGTAATAAGTATAATTATTACAGTTCAAGCGATAATCACTGCATTATATGGGTAATCATGCATGTTATATTGATAATATCGGGAGTAATAAGTATAATTATTACAGTTCTAGCGATAATAATAGTAAAATATGGCTAATAGTGCATGTTATATTGAAAATAGTAAAAGTAATAGGTATACTTATTATAGTCCTATCGATAATAACTGCATAATATGGGTAATAATGCATGTTATATTGATGATAATAAAAGTAGTAAGTATATTTATTACAGTTCTAGCGATAATAACTGCATTATATGCGTAATAATGCATGCTATATTGATAATATCGGGAGTAATAAGTATAATTATTATAGCTCTAGCGATAATAATACTAAAATATGGCTAATAGTGCATGTTATATTGATAATAATAAAAGTAATAAGTATATTTATTACAGTTTTATCGATAATAACTGCATTATATGGGTAATAATGCACGTTATATTGCTAATAATATAAGTAATAAGTATAATTATTACAGTTCTTGCGATAATAACTGCATAATATGGGTAATAATGCACGTTATATTGCTAATAATATAAGTAATAAGTATAATTATTACAGTTCTAGCGATAATAACTGCATTATATGGGTAATAATGCATGTTATATTGATGATAATAAAAGTACTAAGTATATTTATTATAGTTCTCGCTATTATAACTGCATAATATGCGTAATAATGCATGTTATATTGATAATAATATAAGTAATAAGTATAATTATTACAGTTCTAGCGATAATAACTGCATTATATGGGTAATAATGCATGTTATACAGATAATAATAAAAGTAATAAGTATATTTATTATAGTTCTATCGATAATAACTGCATTATATGGGTAATAATGCATGTTATATTGATGATAATTAAAGTACTAAGTATATTTATTATAGTTCTAGCGATAATAACTGCATTATATGGGTAATAATGTATGTTATATTGATAATATCGGGAGTAATAAGTATATTTATTATAGTTCTAGCGATAATAACTGCATAATATAGGTAATAATGCATGTTATATTGATAATAATATAAGTAATAAGTATAATTATTACAGTTCTAGCGATAATAACTGCATTATATGGGTAATCATGCATGTTATATTGATAATATCGGGAGTAATAAGTATAATTATTACAGTTCTAGCGATAATAACTGCATTATATGGGTAATAATGCACGTTGTATTGCTAATAATATAAGTAATAAGTATAATTATTACAGTTCAAGCGATAATCACTGCATTATATGGGTAATCATGCATGTTATATTGATAATATCGGGAGTAATAAGTATAATTATTACAGTTCTAGCGATAATAATAGTAAAATATGGCTAATAGTGCATGTTATATTGATAATAGTAAAAGTAATAGGTATACTTATTATAGTCCTATCGATAATAACTGCATAATATGGGTAATAATGCATGTTATATTGATGATAATAAAAGTAGTAAGTATATTTATTACAGTTCTAGCGATAATAACTGCATTATATGCGTAATAATGCATGCTATATTGATAATATCGGGAGTAATAAGTATAATTATTATAGCTCTAGCGATAATAATACTAAAATATGGCTAATAGTGCATGTTATATTGATAATAATAAAAGTAATAAGTATATTTATTACAGTTTTATCGATAATAACTGCATTATATGGGTAATAATGCACGTTATATTGCTAATAATATAAGTAATAAGTATAATTATTACAGTTCTTGCGATAATAACTGCATAATATGGGTAATAATGCACGTTATATTGCTAATAATATAAGTAATAAGTATAATTATTACAGTTCTAGCGATAATAACTGCATTATATGGGTAATAATGCATGTTACATTGATAATATCGGGAGTAATAAGTATAATTATTATAGCTCTAGCGATAATAATACTAAAATATTGCTAATAGTGCATGTTATATTGATAATAATAAAAGTAATAAGTATATTTATTACAGTTTTATCGATAATAACTGCATAATATGGGTAATAATGCATGTTATATTGATGATAATAAAAGTAGTAAGTATATTTATTACAGTTCTAGCGATAATAACTGCATTATATGGGTATTAATGGATGTTATATTGACAATATCGGGAGTAATAAGTATATTTATTATAGTTCTAGCGAATAATAACTGCATAATATAGGTAATAATGCATGTTATATTGATAATAATAAAAGTAATAAGTATATTTATTATAGTTCTAGCGATAATAACTGCATAGTATGGGTAATAATGCATGTTATATTGATGATAATTAAAGTACTAAGTATATTTATTATAGTTCTAGCGATAATAACTGCATTATATGGGTAATAATGGATGTTATATTGATAATATCGGGAGTAATAAGTATATTTATTATAGTTCTAGCGATAATAACTGCATAATATAGGTAATAATGCATGTTATATTGATAATAATAAAAGTAATAAGTATAATTATTACAGTTCTAGCGATAATAACTGCATTATATGGGTAATAATGCATGTTATATTGATAATATTGGGAGTAATAAGTATAAATATTATAGTTCTAGCGATAATAATAGTAAAATATGGCTAATAGTGCATGTTATATTGATAATAATAAAAGTAATAAGTATATTTATTACAGTTCTATCGATAATAACTGCATAATATGGGTAATAATGCATGTTATATTGATGATAATAAAAGTAATACGTATATTTATTATAGTTCTAGCGATAGTAACTGCATAATATGGGTAATAATGCACGTTATATTGCTAATAATATAAGTAATAAGTATATTTATTATAGTTCTAGCGATAATAACTGCATAATATGGGTAATAATGCATGTTATATTGATAATAATATAAGTAATAAGTATAATTATTACAGTTCTAGCGATAATAACTGCATTATATGGGTAATAATGCATGTTATACAGATAATAATAAAAGTAATAAGTATATTTATTATAGTTCTATCGATAATAACTGCATTATATGGGTAATAATGCATGTTATATTGATGATAATTAAAGTACTAAGTATATTTATTATAGTTCTAGCGATAATAACTGCATTATATGGGTAATAATGGATGTTATATTGATAATATCGGGAGTAATAAGTATATTTATTATAGTTCTAGCGATAATAACTGCATAATATAGGTAATAATGCATGTTATATTGATAATAATATAAGTAATAAGTATAATTATTACAGTTCTAGCGATAATAACTGCATTATATGGGTAATCATGCATGTTATATTGATAATATCGGGAGTAATAAGTATAATTATTACAGTTCTAGCGATAATAACTGCATTATATGGGTAATAATGCACGTTGTATTGCTAATAATATAAGTAATAAGTATAATTATTACAGTTCAAGCGATAATAACTGCATTATATGGGTAATCATGCATGTTATATTGATAATATCGGGAGTAATAAGTATAATTATTACAGTCCTAGCGATAATAATAGTAAAATATGGCTAATAGTGCATGTTATATTGATAATAGTAAAAGTAATAGGTATACTTATTATAGTCCTATCGATAATAACTGCATTATATGGGTAATAATGCATGTTATATTGATGATAATTAAAGTACTAAGTATATTTATTATAGTTCTAGCGATAATAACTGCATTATATGGGTAATAATGGATGTTATATTGATAATATCGGGAGTAATAAGTATATTTATTATAGTTCTAGCGATAATAACTGCATAATATAGGTAATAATGCATGTTATATTGATAATAATAAAAGTAATAAGTATATTTATTATAGTTCTAGCGTTTATAACTGCATAATATGCCTAATAATGCATGTTGTATTGATAATAATATAAGTAATAAGTATAATTATTACAGTTCTAGCGATAATAACTGCATTATATGGGTAATAATGCATGTTATATTGATAATATTGGGAGTAATAAGTATAAATATTATAGTTCTAGCGATAATAATAGTAAAATATGGCTAAAAGTGCATCTTATATTGATAATAATAAAAGTAATAAGTATATTTATTACTGTTCTAGCGATAATAACTGCATAATATGGGTAATAATGCATGTTATATTGATAATAATATAAGTAATAAGTATAATTATTACAGTTCTGGCGATAATAACTGCATTATATGGGTAATAATGCACGTTATATTGCTAATAATATAAGTAATAAGTATAATTATTACAGTTCTGGCGATAATAACTGCATTATATGGGTAATAATGCACGTTATATTGCTAATAATATAACTAATAAGTATAATTATTACAGTTCTGGCGATAATAACTGCATTATATGGGTAATAATGCACGTTATATTGCTAATAATATAAGTAATAAGTATAATTATTAAAGTTCTAGCGATAATAACTGCATTATATGGGTAATAATGCATGTTATATTGATGATAATAAAAGTACTAAGTATATTTATTATAGTTCTCGCTATTATAACTGCATAATATGCGTAATAATGCATGTTATATTGATAATAATATAAGTAATAAGTATAATTATTACAGTTCTAGCGATAATAACTGCATTATATGGGTAATAATGCATGTTATATTGATGATAATTAAAGTACTAAGTATATTTATTATAGTTCTAGCGATAATAACTGCATTATATGGGTAATAATGTATGTTATATTGATAATATCGGGAGTAATAAGTATATTTATTATAGTTCTAGCGATAATAACTGCATAATATAGGTAATAATGCATGTTATATTGATAATAATATAAGTAATAAGTATAATTATTACAGTTCTAGCGATAATAACTGCATTATATGGGTAATCATGCATGTTATATTGATAATATCGGGAGTAATAAGTATAATTATTACAGTTCTAGCGATAATAACTGCATTATATGGGTAATAATGCACGTTGTATTGCTAATAATATAAGTAATAAGTATAATTATTACAGTTCAAGCGATAATCACTGCATTATATGGGTAATCATGCATGTTATATTGATAATATCGGGAGTAATAAGTATAATTATTACAGTTCTAGCGATAATAATAGTAAAATATGGCTAATAGTGCATGTTATATTGAAAATAGTAAAAGTAATAGGTATACTTATTATAGTCCTATCGATAATAACTGCATAATATGGGTAATAATGCATGTTATATTGATGATAATAAAAGTAGTAAGTATATTTATTACAGTTCTAGCGATAATAACTGCATTATATGCGTAATAATGCATGCTATATTGATAATATCGGGAGTAATAAGTATAATTATTATAGCTCTAGCGATAATAATACTAAAATATGGCTAATAGTGCATGTTATATTGATAATAATAAAAGTAATAAGTATATTTATTACAGTTTAATCGATAATAACTGCATTATATGGGTAATAATGCACGTTATATTGCTAATAATATAAGTAATAAGTATAATTATTACAGTTCTTGCGATAATAACTGCATAATATGGGTAATAATGCACGTTATATTGCTAATAATATAAGTAATAAGTATAATTATTACAGTTCTAGCGATAATAACTGCATTATATGGGTAATAATGCATGTTATATTGATGATAATAAAAGTACTAAGTATATTTATTATAGTTCTCGCTATTATAACTGCATAATATGCGTAATAATGCATGTTATATTGATAATAATATAAGTAATAAGTATAATTATTACAGTTCTAGCGATAATAACTGCATTATATGGGTAATAATGCATGTTATACAGATAATAATAAAAGTAATAAGTATATTTATTATAGTTCTATCGATAATAACTGCATTATATGGGTAATAATGCATGTTATATTGATGATAATTAAAGTACTAAGTATATTTATTATAGTTCTAGCGATAATAACTGCATTATATGGGTAATAATGTATGTTATATTGATAATATCGGGAGTAATAAGTATATTTATTATAGTTCTAGCGATAATAACTGCATAATATAGGTAATAATGCATGTTATATTGATAATAATATAAGTAATAAGTATAATTATTACAGTTCTAGCGATAATAACTGCATTATATGGGTAATCATGCATGTTATATTGATAATATCGGGAGTAATAAGTATAATTATTACAGTTCTAGCGATAATAACTGCATTATATGGGTAATAATGCACGTTGTATTGCTAATAATATAAGTAATAAGTATAATTATTACAGTTCAAGCGATAATCACTGCATTATATGGGTAATCATGCATGTTATATTGATAATATCGGGAGTAATAAGTATAATTATTACAGTTCTAGCGATAATAATAGTAAAATATGGCTAATAGTGCATGTTATATTGATAATAGTAAAAGTAATAGGTATACTTATTATAGTCCTATCGATAATAACTGCATAATATGGGTAATAATGCATGTTATATTGATGATAATAAAAGTAGTAAGTATATTTATTACAGTTCTAGCGATAATAACTGCATTATATGCGTAATAATGCATGCTATATTGATAATATCGGGAGTAATAAGTATAATTATTATAGCTCTAGCGATAATAATACTAAAATATGGCTAATAGTGCATGTTATATTGATAATAATAAAAGTAATAAGTATATTTATTACAGTTTTATCGATAATAACTGCATTATATGGGTAATAATGCACGTTATATTGCTAATAATATAAGTAATAAGTATAATTATTACAGTTCTTGCGATAATAACTGCATAATATGGGTAATAATGCACGTTATATTGCTAATAATATAAGTAATAAGTATAATTATTACAGTTCTAGCGATAATAACTGCATTATATGGGTAATAATGCATGTTACATTGATAATATCGGGAGTAATAAGTATAATTATTATAGCTCTAGCGATAATAATACTAAAATATTGCTAATAGTGCATGTTATATTGATAATAATAAAAGTAATAAGTATATTTATTACAGTTTTATCGATAATAACTGCATAATATGGGTAATAATGCATGTTATATTGATGATAATAAAAGTAGTAAGTATATTTATTACAGTTCTAGCGATAATAACTGCATTATATGGGTATTAATGGATGTTATATTGACAATATCGGGAGTAATAAGTATATTTATTATAGTTCTAGCGAATAATAACTGCATAATATAGGTAATAATGCATGTTATATTGATAATAATAAAAGTAATAAGTATATTTATTATAGTTCTAGCGATAATAACTGCATAGTATGGGTAATAATGCATGTTATATTGATGATAATTAAAGTACTAAGTATATTTATTATAGTTCTAGCGATAATAACTGCATTATATGGGTAATAATGGATGTTATATTGATAATATCGGGAGTAATAAGTATATTTATTATAGTTCTAGCGATAATAACTGCATAATATAGGTAATAATGCATGTTATATTGATAATAATAAAAGTAATAAGTATAATTATTACAGTTCTAGCGATAATAACTGCATTATATGGGTAATAATGCATGTTATATTGATAATATTGGGAGTAATAAGTATAAATATTATAGTTCTAGCGATAATAATAGTAAAATATGGCTAATAGTGCATGTTATATTGATAATAATAAAAGTAATAAGTATATTTATTACAGTTCTATCGATAATAACTGCATAATATGGGTAATAATGCATGTTATATTGATGATAATAAAAGTAATACGTATATTTATTATAGTTCTAGCGATAGTAACTGCATAATATGGGTAATAATGCACGTTATATTGCTAATAATATAAGTAATAAGTATATTTATTATAGTTCTAGCGATAATAACTGCATAATATGGGTAATAATGCATGTTATATTGATAATAATATAAGTAATAAGTATAATTATTACCGTTCTAGCGATAATAACTGCATTATATGGGTAATAATGCATGTTATACAGATAATAATAAAAGTAATAAGTATATTTATTATAGTTCTATCGATAATAACTGCATTATATGGGTAATAATGCATGTTATATTGATGATAATTAAAGTACTAAGTATATTTATTATAGTTCTAGCGATAATAACTGCATTATATGGGTAATAATGGATGTTATATTGATAATATCGGGAGTAATAAGTATATTTATTATAGTTCTAGCGATAATAACTGCATAATATAGGTAATAATGCATGTTATATTGATAATAATAAAAGTAATAAGTATATTTATTATAGTTCTAGCGATAGTAACTGCATAATATGGGTAATAATGCACGTTATATTGCTAATAATATAAGTAATAAGTATATTTATTATAGTTTTATCGATAATAACTGCATAATATGGGTAATAATGCATGTTATATTGATGATAATAAAAGTAGTAAGTATATTTATTACAGTTCTAGCGATAATAACTGCATTATATGGGTATTAATGGATGTTATATTGACAATATCGGGAGTAATAAGTATATTTATTATAGTTCTAGCGATAATAACTGCATAATATAGGTAATAATGCATGTTATATTGATAATAATAAAAGTAATAAGTATATTTATTATAGTTCTACCGATAATAACTGCATAGTATGGGTAATAATGCATGTTATATTGATGATAATTAAAGTACTAAGTATATTTATTATAGTTCTAGCGATAATAACTGCATTATATGGGTAATAATGGATGTTATATTGATAATATCGGGAGTAATAAGTATATTTATTATAGTTCTAGCGATAATAACTGCATAATATAGGTAATAATGCATGTTATATTGATAATAATAAAAGTAATAAGTATAATTATTACAGTTCTAGCGATAATAACTGCATTATATGGGTAATAATGCATGTTATATTGATAATATTGGGAGTAATAAGTATAAATATTATAGTTCTAGCGATAATAATAGTAAAATATGGCTAATAGTGCATGTTATATTGATAATAATAAAAGTAATAAGTATATTTATTACAGTTCTATCGATAATAACTGCATAATATGGGTAATAATGCATGTTATATTGATGATAATAAAAGTAATACGTATATTTATTATAGTTCTAGCGATTGTAACTGCATAATACGGGTAATAATGCATGTTATATTGATAATAATATAAGTAATAAGTATATTTATTACAGTTCTATCGATAATAACTGCATAATATGGGTAATAATGCACGTTATATTGATAATATTGGGAGTAATAAGTATAATTATTATAGTTCTAGCGATAATAATAGTAAAATATGGCTAATAGTGCATGTTATATTGATAATAATAAAAGTAATAAGTATATTTATTACAGTTCTATGGATAATAACCGCATAATATGGGTAATAATGCATGTTATATTGATGATAACAAAAGTAATACGTATATTTATTATAGTTCTAGCGATTATAACTGCATAATATAGGTAATAATGCATGTTATATTGATAATAATAAAAGTAATAAGTATATTTATTATAGTTCTAGCGTTTATAACTGCATAATATGCCTAATAATGCATGTTATATTGATAATAATATAAGTAATAAGTATAATTATTACAGTTCTAGCGATAATAACTGCATTATATGGGTAATAATGCATGTTATATTGATAATATTGGGAGTAATAAGTATAAATATTATAGTTCTAGCGATAATAATAGTAAAATATGGCTAAAAGTGCATCTTATATTGATAATAATAAAAGTAATAAGTATATTTATTACTGTTCTAGCGATAATAACTGCATAATATGGGTAATAATGCATGTTATATTGATAATAATATAAGTAATAAGTATAATTATTACAGTTCTGGCGATAATAACTGCATTATATGGGTAATAATGCACGTTATATTGCTAATAATATAAGTAATAAGTATAATTATTACAGTTCTGGCGATAATAACTGCATTATATGGGTAATAATGCACGTTATATTGCTAATAATATAACTAATAAGTATAATTATTACAGTTCTGGCGATAATAACTGCATTATATGGGTAATAATGCACGTTATATTGCTAATAATATAAGTAATAAGTATAATTATTAAAGTTCTAGCGATAATAACTGCATTATATGGGTAATAATGCATGTTATATTGATGATAATAAAAGTACTAAGTATATTTATTATAGTTCTCGCTATTATAACTGCATAATATGCGTAATAATGCATGTTATATTGATAATAATATAAGTAATAAGTATAATTATTACAGTTCTAGCGATAATAACTGCATTATATGGGTAATAATGCATGTTATACAGATAATAATAAAAGTAATAAGTATATTTATTATAGTTCTATCGATAATAACTGCATTATATGGGTAATAATGCATGTTATATTGATGATAATTAAAGTACTAAGTATATTTATTATAGTTCTAGCGATAATAACTGCATTATATGGGTAATAATGTATGTTATATTGATAATATCGGGAGTAATAAGTATATTTATTATAGTTCTAGCGATAATAACTGCATAATATAGGTAATAATGCATGTTATATTGATAATAATATAAGTAATAAGTATAATTATTACAGTTCTAGCGATAATAACTGCATTATATGGGTAATCATGCATGTTATATTGATAATATCGGGAGTAATAAGTATAATTATTACAGTTCTAGCGATAATAACTGCATTATATGGGTAATAATGCACGTTGTATTGCTAATAATATAAGTAATAAGTATAATTATTACAGTTCAAGCGATAATCACTGCATTATATGGGTAATCATGCATGTTATATTGATAATATCGGGAGTAATAAGTATAATTATTACAGTTCTAGCGATAATAATAGTAAAATATGGCTAATAGTGCATGTTATATTGATAATAGTAAAAGTAATAGGTATACTTATTATAGTCCTATCGATAATAACTGCATAATATGGGTAATAATGCATGTTATATTGATGATAATAAAAGTAGTAAGTATATTTATTACAGTTCTAGCGATAATAACTGCATTATATGCGTAATAATGCATGCTATATTGATAATATCGGGAGTAATAAGTATAATTATTATAGCTCTAGCGATAATAATACTAAAATATGGCTAATAGTGCATGTTATATTGATAATAATAAAAGTAATAAGTATATTTATTACAGTTTTATCGATAATAACTGCATTATATGGATAATAATGCACGTTATATTGCTAATAATATAAGTAATAAGTATAATTATTACAGTTCTTGCGATAATAACTGCATAATATGGGTAATAATGCACGTTATATTGCTAATAATATAAGTAATAAGTATAATTATTACAGTTCTAGCGATAATAACTGCATTATATGGGTAATAATGCATGTTACATTGATAATATCGGGAGTAATAAGTATAATTATTATAGCTCTAGCGATAATAATACTAAAATATTGCTAATAGTGCATGTTATATTGATAATAATAAAAGTAATAAGTATATTTATTACAGTTTTATCGATAATAACTGCATAATATGGGTAATAATGCATGTTATATTGATGATAATAAAAGTAGTAAGTATATTTATTACAGTTCTAGCGATAATAACTGCATTATATGGGTATTAATGGATGTTATATTGACAATATCGGGAGTAATAAGTATATTTATTATAGTTCTAGCGATAATAACTGCATAATATAGGTAATAATGCATGTTATATTGATAATAATAAAAGTAATAAGTATATTTATTATAGTTCTAGCGATAATAACTGCATAGTATGGGTAATAATGCATGTTATATTGATGATAATTAAAGTACTAAGTATATTTATTATAGTTCTAGCGATAATAACTGCATTATATGGGTAATAATGGATGTTATATTGATAATATCGGGAGTAATAAGTATATTTATTATAGTTCTAGCGATAATAACTGCATAATATAGGTAATAATGCATGTTATATTGATAATAATAAAAGTAATAAGTATAATTATTACAGTTCTAGCGATAATAACTGCATTATATGGGTAATAATGCATGTTATATTGATAATATTGGGAGTAATAAGTATAAATATTATAGTTCTAGCGATAATAATAGTAAAATATGGCTAATAGTGCATGTTATATTGATAATAATAAAAGTAATAAGTATATTTATTACAGTTCTATCGATAATAACTGCATAATATGGGTAATAATGCATGTTATATTGATGATAATAAAAGTAATACGTATATTTATTATAGTTCTAGCGATAGTAACTGCATAATATGGGTAATAATGCACGTTATATTGCTAATAATATAAGTAATAAGTATATTTATTATAGTTCTAGCGATAATAACTGCATAATATGGGTAATAATGCATGTTATATTGATAATAATATAAGTAATAAGTATAATTATTACAGTTCTAGCGATAATAACTGCATTATATGGGTAATAATGCATGTTATACAGATAATAATAAAAGTAATAAGTATATTTATTATAGTTCTATCGATAATAACTGCATTATATGGGTAATAATGCATGTTATATTGATGATAATTAAAGTACTAAGTATATTTATTATAGTTCTAGCGATAATAACTGCATTATATGGGTAATAATGGATGTTATACTGATAATATCGGGAGTAATAAGTATATTTATTATAGTTCTAGCGATTATAACTGCATAATATAGGTAATAATGCATGTTATATTGATAATAATAAAAGTAATAAGTATATTTATTATAGTTCTAGCGTTTATAACTGCATAATATGCCTAATAATGCATGTTATATTGATAATAATATAAGTAATAAGTATAATTATTACAGTTCTAGCGATAATAACTGCATTATATGGGTAATCATGCATGTTATATTGATAATATCGGGAGTAATAAGTATAATTATTACAGTTCTAGCGATAATAACTGCATAATATAGGTAATAATGCATGTTATATTGATAATAATAAAAGTAATAAGTATATTTATTATAGTTCTAGCGTTTATAACTGCATAATATGCCTAATAATGCATGTTGTATTGATAATAATATAAGTAATAAGTATAATTATTACAGTTCTAGCGATAATAACTGCATTATATGGGTAATAATGCATGTTATATTGATAATATTGGGAGTAATAAGTATAAATATTATAGTTCTAGCGATAATAATAGTAAAATATGGCTAAAAGTGCATCTTATATTGATAATAATAAAAGTAATAAGTATATTTATTACAGTTCTAGCGATAATAACTGCATAATATGGGTAATAATGCATGTTATATTGATAATAATATAAGTAATAAGTATAATTATTACAGTTCTGGCGATAATAACTGCATTATATGGGTAATAATGCACGTTATATTGCTAATAATATAAGTAATAAGTACAATTATTACAGTTCTTGCGATAATAACTGCATAATATGGGTAATAATGCATGTTATATTGATAATAATATAAGTAATACGTATATTTATTATAGTTCTAGCGATTGTAACTGCATAATACGGGTAATAATGCATGTTATATTGATAATAATATAAGTAATAAGTATATTTATTACAGTTCTATCGATAATAACTGCATAATATGGGTAATAATGCACGTTATATTGATAATATTGGGAGTAATAAGTATAATTATTATAGTTCTAGCGATAATAATAGTAAAATATGGCTAATAGTGCATGTTATATTGATAATAATAAAAGTAATAAGTATAATTATTACAGTTCTAGCGATAATAACTGCATTATATGGGTAATAATGCATGTTATATTGATAATATTGGGAGTAATAAGTATAAATATTATAGTTCTAGCGATAATAATAGTAAAATATGGCTAATAGTGCATGTTATATTGATAATAATAAAAGTAATAAGTATATTTATTACAGTTCTATCGATAATAACTGCATAATATGGGTAATAATGCATGTTATATTGATGATAATAAAAGTAATACGTATATTTATTATAGTTCTAGCGATAGTAACTGCATAATATGGGTAATAATGCACGTTATATTGCTAATAATATAAGTAATAAGTATATTTATTATAGTTCTAGCGATAATAACTGCATAATATGGGTAATAATGCATGTTATATTGATAATAATATAAGTAATAAGTATAATTATTACAGTTCTAGCGATAATAACTGCATTATATGGGTAATAATGCATGTTATACAGATAATAATAAAAGTAATAAGTATATTTATTATAGTTCTATCGATAATAACTGCATTATATGGGTAATAATGCATGTTATATTGATGATAATTAAAGTACTAAGTATATTTATTATAGTTCTAGCGATAATAACTGCATTATATGGGTAATAATGGATGTTATATTGATAATATCGGGAGTAATAAGTATATTTATTATAGTTCTAGCGATAATAACTGCATAATATAGGTAATAATGCATGTTATATTGATAATAATAAAAGTAATAAGTATATTTATTATAGTTCTAGCGTTTATAACTGCATAATATGCCTAATAATGCATGTTATATTGATAATAATATAACTAATAAGTATAATTATTACAGTTCTAGCGATAATAACTGCATTATATGGGTAATCATGCACGTTATATTGATAATATTGGGAGTAATAAGTATAATTATTATAGTTCTAGCGATAATAATAGTAAAATATGGCTAATAGTGCATGTTATATTGATAATAATAAAAGTAATAAGTATAATTATTACAGTTCTAGCGATAATAACTGCATTATATGGGTAATAATGCATGTTATATTGATGATAATAAAAGTAGTAAGTATATTTATTACAGTTCTAGCGATAATAACTGCATTATATGGGTATTAATGGATGTTATATTGACAATATCGGGAGTAATAAGTATATTTATTATAGTTCTAGCGATAATAACTGCATAATATAGGTAATAATGCATGTTATATTGATAATAATAAAAGTAATAAGTATATTTATTATAGTTCTAGCGATAATAACTGCATAGTATGGGTAATAATGCATGTTATATTGATGATAATTAAAGTACTAAGTATATTTATTATAGTTCTAGCGATAATAACTGCATTATATGGGTAATAATGGATGTTATATTGATAATATCGGGAGTAATAAGTATATTTATTATAGTTCTAGCGATAATAACTGCATTATATGGGTAATAATGCATGTTATATTGATAATATTGGGAGTAATAAGTATAAATATTATAGTTCTAGCGATAATAATAGTAAAATATGGCTAATAGTGCATGTTATATTGATAATAATAAAAGTAATAAGTATATTTATTACAGTTCTATGGATAATAACCGCATAATATGGGTAATAATGCATGTTATATTGATGATAACAAAAGTAATACGTATATTTATTATAGTTCTAGCGATTATAACTGCATAATATAGGTAATAATGCATGTTATATTGATAATAATAAAAGTAATAAGTATATTTATTATAGATCTAGCGTTTATAACTGCATAATATGCCTAATAATGCATGTTATATTGATAATAATATAAGTAATAAGTATAATTATTACAGTTCTAGCGATAATAACTGCATTATATGGGTAATCATGCATGTTATATTGATAATATCGGGAGTAATAAGTATAATTATTACAGTTCTAGCGATAATAACTGCATTATATGGGTAATAATGCACGTTGTATTGCTAATAATATAAGTAATAAGTATAATTATTACAGTCCTAGCGATAATAATAGTAAAATATGGCTAATAGTGCATGTTATATTGATAATAGTAAAAGTAATAGGTATACTTATTATAGTCCTATCGATAATAACTGCATTATATGGGTAATAATGCATGTTATATTGATGATAATTAAAGTACTAAGTATATTTATTATAGTTCTAGCGATAATAACTGCATTATATGGGTAATAATGGATGTTATATTGATAATATCGGGAGTAATAAGTATATTTATTATAGTTCTAGCGATAATAACTGCATAATATAGGTAATAATGCATGTTATATTGATAATAATAAAAGTAATAAGTATATTTATTATAGTTCTAGCGTTTATAACTGCATAATATGCCTAATAATGCATGTTGTATTGATAATAATATAAGTAATAAGTATAATTATTACAGTTCTAGCGATAATAACTGCATTATATGGGTAATAATGCATGTTATATTGATAATATTGGGAGTAATAAGTATAAATATTATAGTTCTAGCGATAATAATAGTAAAATATGGCTAAAAGTGCATCTTATATTGATAATAATAAAAGTAATAAGTATATTTATTACTGTTCTAGCGATAATAACTGCATAATATGGGTAATAATGCATGTTATATTGATAATAATATAAGTAATAAGTATAATTATTACAGTTCTGGCGATAATAACTGCATTATATGGGTAATAATGCACGTTATATTGCTAATAATATAAGTAATAAGTATAATTATTACAGTTCTGGCGATAATAACTGCATTATATGGGTAATAATGCACGTTATATTGCTAATAATATAACTAATAAGTATAATTATTACAGTTCTGGCGATAATAACTGCATTATATGGGTAATAATGCACGTTATATTGCTAATAATATAAGTAATAAGTATAATTATTAAAGTTCTAGCGATAATAACTGCATTATATGGGTAATAATGCATGTTATATTGATGATAATAAAAGTACTAAGTATATTTATTATAGTTCTCGCTATTATAACTGCATAATATGCGTAATAATGCATGTTATATTGATAATAATATAAGTAATAAGTATAATTATTACAGTTCTAGCGATAATAACTGCATTATATGGGTAATAATGCATGTTATACAGATAATAATAAAAGTAATAAGTATATTTATTATAGTTCTATCGATAATAACTGCATTATATGGGTAATAATGCATGTTATATTGATGATAATTAAAGTACTAAGTATATTTATTATAGTTCTAGCGATAATAACTGCATTATATGGGTAATAATGTATGTTATATTGATAATATCGGGAGTAATAAGTATATTTATTATAGTTCTAGCGATAATAACTGCATAATATAGGTAATAATGCATGTTATATTGATAATAATATAAGTAATAAGTATAATTATTACAGTTCTAGCGATAATAACTGCATTATATGGGTAATAATGCATGTTATACAGATAATAATAAAAGTAATAAGTATATTTATTATAGTTCTATCGATAATAACTGCATTATATGGGTAATAATGCATGTTATATTGATGATAATTAAAGTACTAAGTATATTTATTATAGTTCTAGCGTTTATAACTGCATAATATGCCTAATAATGCATGTTATATTGATAATAATATAAGTAATAAGTATATTTATTACAGTTCTAGCGATAATAATTGCATAATATGGGTAATAATGCATGTTATATTCATAATAATATAAGTAATAAGTATAATTATTACAGTTCTAGCGATAATAACTGCATTATATGGGTAATCATGCATGTTATATTGATAATATCGGGAGTAATAAGTATAATTATTACAGTTCTAGCGATAGTAACTGCATTATATGGGTAATAATGCACGTTGTATTGCTAATAATATAAGTAATAAGTATAATTATTACAGTTCAAGCGATAATCACTGCATTATATGGGTAATCATGCATGTTATATTGATAATATCGGGAGTAATAAGTATAATTATTACAGTTCTAGCGATAATAATAGTAAAATATGGCTAATAGTGCATGTTATATTGATAATAGTAAAAGTAATAGGTATACTTATTATAGTCCTATCGATAATAACTGCATAATATGGGTAATAATGCATGTTATATTGATGATAATAAAAGTAGTAAGTATATTTATTACAGTTCTAGCGATAATAACTGCATTATATGCGTAATAATGCATGCTATATTGATAATATCGGGAGTAATAAGTATAATTATTATAGTTCTAGCAATAATAATAGTAAAATATGGCTAATAGTGCATGTTATATTGATAATAATATAAGTAATAAGTATAATTATTACAGTTCTTGCGATAATAACTGCATAATATGGGTAATAATGCATGTTATATTGATAATAATATAAGTAATACGTATATTTATTATAGTTCTAGCGATTGTAACTGCATAATACGGGTAATAATGCATGTTATATTGATAATAATATAAGTAATAAGTATATTTATTACAGTTCTATCGATAATAACTGCATAATATGGGTAATAATGCACGTTATATTGATAATATTGGGAGTAATAAGTATAATTATTATAGTTCTAGCGATAATAATAGTAAAATATGGCTAATAGTGCATGTTATATTGATAATAATAAAAGTAATAAGTATATTTATTACAGTTCTATGGATAATAACCGCATAATATGGGTAATAATGCATGTTATATTGATGATAACAAAAGTAATACGTATATTTATTATAGTTCTAGCGATAATAACTGCATAATATGGGTAATAATGCATGTTATATTGATAATAATATAAGTAATAAGTATAATTATTACAGTTCTAGCGATAATAACTGCATTATATGGGTAATAATGCACATTATATTGCTAATAATATAAGTAATAAGTATAATTATTACAGTTCTAGCGATAATAACTGCATTATATGGGTAATAATGCATGTTACATTGATAATATCGGGAGTAATAAGTATAATTATTATAGCTCTAGCGATAATAATACTAAAATATGGCTAATAGTGCATGTTATATTGATAATAATAAAAGTAATAAGTATATTTATTACAGTTTTATCGATAATAACTGCATTGTATGGGTAATAATGCACGTTATATTGCTAATAATATAAGTAATAAGTATAATTATTACAGTTCTTGCGATAATAACTGCATAATATGGGTAATAATGCACGTTATATTGCTAATAATATAAGTAATAAGTATAATTATTACAGTTCTAGCGATAATAACTGCATTATATGGGTAATAATGCATGTTACATTGATAATATCGGGAGTAATAAGTATAATTATTATAGCTCTAGCGATAATAATACTAAAATATTGCTAATAGTGCATGTTATATTGATAATAATAAAAGTAATAAGTATATTTATTACAGTTTTATCGATAATAACTGCATAATATGGGTAATAATGCATGTTATATTGATGATAATAAAAGTAGTAAGTATATTTATTACAGTTCTAGCGATAATAACTGCATTATATGGGTATTAATGGATGTTATATTGACAATATCGGGAGTAATAAGTATATTTATTATAGTTCTAGCGATAATAACTGCATAATATAGGTAATAATGCATGTTATATTGATAATAATAAAAGTAATAAGTATATTTATTATAGTTCTAGCGATAATAACTGCATAGTATGGGTAATAATGCACGTTATATTGATAATAATAAAAGTAATAAGTATATTTATTATAGTTCTATCAATAATAACTGCATAATATCGGTAATAATGCATGTTATATTGATGATAATAAAAGTAGTAAGTATATTTATTATAGTTCTAGCAATTTTAACTGCATTATGTGGGTAATAATGCATGTTATATTGATAATATTGGGAGTAATAAGTATAATTATTATAGTTCTAGCGATAATAATAGTAAAATATGGCTAATAGTGCATGTTATATTGATAATAATAAAAGTAATAAGTATATTTATTACAGTTTTATCGATAATAACTGCATAATATGGGTAATAATGCATGTTATATTGATAATAATATAAGTAATAAGTATAATTATTACAGTTCTAGCGATAATAACTGCATTATATGGGTAATAATGCACGTTATATTGCTAATAATATAAGTAATAAGTATAATTATTACAGTTCTTGCGATAATAACTGCATAATATGGGTAATAATGCATGTTATATTGATAATAATATAAGTAATAAGTATAATTATTACAGTTCTAGCGATAATAACTGCATTATATGGGTAATAATGCATGTTACATTGATAATATCGGGAGTAATAAGTATAATTATTATAGCTCTAGCGATAATAATAGTAAAATATGGCTAATAGTGCATGTTATATTGATAATAATAAAAGTAATAAGTATATTTATTACAGTTCTATGGATAATAACCGCATAATATGGGTAATAATGCATGTTATATTGATGATAACAAAAGTAATACGTATATTTATTATAGTTCTAGCGATAATAATAGTAAAATATGGCTAATAGTGCATGTTATATTGATAATAGTAAAAGTAATAGGTATACTTATTATAGTCCTATCGATAATAACTGCATAATATGGGTAATAATGCATGTTATATTGATGATAATAAAAGTAGTAAGTATATTTATTACAGTTCTAGCGATAATAACTGCATTATATGCGTAATAATGCATGCTATATTGATAATATCGGGAGTAATAAGTATAATTATTATAGTTCTAGCAATAATAATAGTAAAATATGGCTAATAGTGCATGTTATATTGATAATAATATAAGTAATAAGTATAATTATTACAGTTCTTGCGATAATAACTGCATAATATGGGTAATAATGCATGTTATATTGATAATAATATAAGTAATACGTATATTTATTATAGTTCTAGCGATTGTAACTGCATAATACGGGTAATAATGCATGTTATATTGATAATAATATAAGTAATAAGTATATTTATTACAGTTCTATCGATAATAACTGCATAATATGGGTAATAATGCACGTTATATTGATAATATTGGGAGTAATAAGTATAATTATTATAGTTCTAGCGATAATAATAGTAAAATATGGCTAATAGTGCATGTTATATTGATAATAATAAAAGTAATAAGTATATTTATTACAGTTCTATGGATAATAACCGCATAATATGGGTAATAATGCATGTTATATTGATGATAACAAAAGTAATACGTATATTTATTATAGTTCTAGCGATAATAACTGCATAATATGGGTAATAATGCATGTTATATTGATAATAATATAAGTAATAAGTATAATTATTACAGTTCTAGCGATAATAACTGCATTATATGGGTAATAATGCACATTATATTGCTAATAATATAAGTAATAAGTATAATTATTACAGTTCTAGCGATAATAACTGCATTATATGGGTAATAATGCATGTTACATTGATAATATCGGGAGTAATAAGTATAATTATTATAGCTCTAGCGATAATAATACTAAAATATGGCTAATAGTGCATGTTATATTGATAATAATAAAAGTAATAAGTATATTTATTACAGTTTTATCGATAATAACTGCATTGTATGGGTAATAATGCACGTTATATTGCTAATAATATAAGTAATAAGTATAATTATTACAGTTCTTGCGATAATAACTGCATAATATGGGTAATAATGCACGTTATATTGCTAATAATATAAGTAATAAGTATAATTATTACAGTTCTAGCGATAATAACTGCATTATATGGGTAATAATGCATGTTACATTGATAATATCGGGAGTAATAAGTATAATTATTATAGCTCTAGCGATAATAATACTAAAATATTGCTAATAGTGCATGTTATATTGATAATAATAAAAGTAATAAGTATATTTATTACAGTTTTATCGATAATAACTGCATAATATGGGTAATAATGCATGTTATATTGATGATAATAAAAGTAGTAAGTATATTTATTACAGTTCTAGCGATAATAACTGCATTATATGGGTATTAATGGATGTTATATTGACAATATCGGGAGTAATAAGTATATTTATTATAGCTCTAGCGATAATAATACTAAAATATTGCTAATAGTGCATGTTATATTGATAATAATAAAAGTAATAAGTATATTTATTACAGTTTTATCGATAATAACTGCATAATATGGGTAATAATGCATGTTATATTGATGATAATAAAAGTAGTAAGTATATTTATTACAGTTCTAGCGATAATAACTGCATTATATGGGTATTAATGGATGTTATATTGACAATATCGGGAGTAATAAGTATATTTATTATAGTTCTAGCGATAATAACTGCATAATATAGGTAATAATGCATGTTATATTGATAATAATAAAAGTAATAAGTATATTTATTATAGTTCTAGCGATAATAACTGCATAGTATGGGTAATAATGCACGTTATATTGATAATAATAAAAGTAATAAGTATATTTATTATAGTTCTATCAATAATAACTGCATAATATCGGTAATAATGCATGTTATATTGATGATAATAAAAGTAGTAAGTATATTTATTATAGTTCTAGCAATTTTAACTGCATTATGTGGGTAATAATGCATGTTATATTGATAATATTGGGAGTAATAAGTATAATTATTATAGTTCTAGCGATAATAATAGTAAAATATGGCTAATAGTGCATGTTATATTGATAATAATAAAAGTAATAAGTATATTTATTACAGTTTTATCGATAATAACTGCATAATATGGGTAATAATGCATGTTATATTGATAATAATATAAGTAATAAGTATAATTATTACAGTTCTAGCGATAATAACTGCATTATATGGGTAATAATGCACGTTATATTGCTAATAATATAAGTAATAAGTATAATTATTACAGTTCTTGCGATAATAACTGCATAATATGGGTAATAATGCATGTTATATTGATAATAATATAAGTAATAAGTATAATTATTACAGTTCTAGCGATAATAACTGCATTATATGGGTAATAATGCATGTTACATTGATAATATCGGGAGTAATAAGTATAATTATTATAGCTCTAGCGATAATAATAGTAAAATATGGCTAATAGTGCATGTTATATTGATAATAATAAAAGTAATAAGTATATTTATTACAGTTCTATGGATAATAACCGCATAATATGGGTAATAATGCATGTTATATTGATGATAACAAAAGTAATACCTATATTTATTATAGTTCTAGCGATAATAATAGTAAAATATGGCTAATAGTGCATGTTATATTGATAATAGTAAAAGTAATAGGTATACTTATTATAGTCCTATCGATAATAACTGCATAATATGGGTAATAATGCATGTTATATTGATGATAATAAAAGTAGTAAGTATATTTATTACAGTTCTAGCGATAATAACTGCATTATATGCGTAATAATGCATGCTATATTGATAATATCGGGAGTAATAAGTATAATTATTATAGTTCTAGCAATAATAATAGTAAAATATGGCTAATAGTGCATGTTATATTGATAATAATATAAGTAATAAGTATAATTATTACAGTTCTTGCGATAATAACTGCATAATATGGGTAATAATGCATGTTATATTGATAATAATATAAGTAATACGTATATTTATTATAGTTCTAGCGATTGTAACTGCATAATACGGGTAATAATGCATGTTATATTGATAATAATATAAGTAATAAGTATATTTATTACAGTTCTATCGATAATAACTGCATAATATGGGTAATAATGCACGTTATATTGATAATATTGGGAGTAATAAGTATAATTATTATAGTTCTAGCGATAATAATAGTAAAATATGGCTAATAGTGCATGTTATATTGATAATAATAAAAGTAATAAGTATATTTATTACAGTTCTATGGATAATAACCGCATAATATGGGTAATAATGCATGTTATATTGATGATAACAAAAGTAATACGTATATTTATTATAGTTCTAGCGATAATAACTGCATAATATGGGTAATAATGCATGTTATATTGATAATAATATAAGTAATAAGTATAATTATTACAGTTCTAGCGATAATAACTGCATTATATGGGTAATAATGCACATTATATTGCTAATAATATAAGTAATAAGTATAATTATTACAGTTCTAGCGATAATAACTGCATTATATGGGTAATAATGCATGTTACATTGATAATATCGGGAGTAATAAGTATAATTATTATAGCTCTAGCGATAATAATACTAAAATATGGCTAATAGTGCATGTTATATTGATAATAATAAAAGTAATAAGTATATTTATTACAGTTTTATCGATAATAACTGCATTGTATGGGTAATAATGCACGTTATATTGCTAATAATATAAGTAATAAGTATAATTATTACAGTTCTTGCGATAATAACTGCATAATATGGGTAATAATGCACGTTATATTGCTAATAATATAAGTAATAAGTATAATTATTACAGTTCTAGCGATAATAACTGCATTATATGGGTAATAATGCATGTTACATTGATAATATCGGGAGTAATAAGTATAATTATTATAGCTCTAGCGATAATAATACTAAAATATTGCTAATAGTGCATGTTATATTGATAATAATAAAAGTAATAAGTATATTTATTACAGTTTTATCGATAATAACTGCATAATATGGGTAATAATGCATGTTATATTGATGATAATAAAAGTAGTAAGTATATTTATTACAGTTCTAGCGATAATAACTGCATTATATGGGTAATAATACACGTTATATTGATAATATTGGGAGTAATAAGTATAATTATTATAGTTTTAGCGATAATAATAGTAAAATATGGCTAATAGTGCATGTTATATTGATAATAAGAAAAGTAATAAGTATATTTATTACAGTTCTATGGATAATAACTGCATAATATGGGTAATAATGCATGTTATATTGATGATAACAAAAGTAATACGTATATTTATTATAGTTCTAGCGATGATAACTGCATAATATGGGTAATAATGCATGTTATATTGATAATAATATAAGTAATAAGTATACTTATTACAGTTCTAGCGATAATAACTGCATTATATGGGTAATAATGCACGTTATATTGCTAATAATATAAGTAATAAGTATAATTATTACAGTTCTGGCGATAATAACTGCATTATATGGGTAATAATGCACGTTATATTGCTAATAATATAACTAATAAGTATAATTATTACAGTTCTGGCGATAATAACTGCATTATATGGGTAATAATGCACGTTATATTGCTAATAATATAAGTAATAAGTATAATTATTACAGTTCTAGCGATAATAACTGCATTATATGGGTAATAATGCATGTTATATTGATGATAATAAAAGTACTAAGTATATTTATTATAGTTCTCGCTATTATAACTGCATAATATGCGTAATAATGCATGTTATATTGATAATAATATAAGTAATAAGTATAATTATTACAGTTCTAGCGATAATAACTGCATTATATGGGTAATAATGCATGTTATACAGATAATAATAAAAGTAATAAGTATATTTATTATAGTTCTATCGATAATAACTGCATTATATGGGTAATAATGCATGTTATATTGATGATAATTAAAGTACTAAGTATATTTATTATAGTTCTAGCGATAATAACTGCATTATATGGGTAATAATGTATGTTATATTGATAATATCGGGAGTAATAAGTATATTTATTATAGTTCTAGCGATAATAACTGCATAATATAGGTAATAATGCATGTTATATTGATAATAATAAAAGTAATAAGTATATTTATTATAGTTCTAGCGTTTATAACTGCATAATATGCCTAATAATGCATGTTATATTGATAATAATATAAGTAATAAGTATATTTATTACAGTTCTAGCGATAATAATTGCATAATATGGGTAATAATGCATGTTATATTCATAATAATATAAGTAATAAGTATAATTATTACAGTTCTAGCGATAATAACTGCATTATATGGGTAATCATGCATGTTATATTGATAATATCGGGAGTAATAAGTATAATTATTACAGTTCTAGCGATAATAACTGCATTCTATGGGTAATAATGCACGTTGTATTGCTAATAATATAAGTAATAAGTATAATTATTACAGTTCAAGCGATAATCACTGCATTATATGGGTAATCATGCATGTTATATTGATAATATCGGGAGTAATAAGTATAATTATTACAGTTCTAGCGATAATAATAGTAAAATATGGCTAATAGTGCATGTTATATTGATAATAGTAAAAGTAATAGGTATACTTATTATAGTCCTATCGATAATAACTGCATAATATGGGTAATAATGCATGTTATATTGATGATAATAAAAGTAGTAAGTATATTTATTACAGTTCTAGCGATAATAACTGCATTATATGCGTAATAATGCATGCTATATTGATAATATCGGGAGTAATAAGTATAATTATTATAGTTCTAGCAATAATAATAGTAAAATATGGCTAATAGTGCATGTTATATTGATAATAATATAAGTAATAAGTATAATTATTACAGTTCTTGCGATAATAACTGCATAATATGGGTAATAATGCATGTTATATTGATAATAATATAAGTAATACGTATATTTATTATAGTTCTAGCGATTGTAACTGCATAATACGGGTAATAATGCATGTTATATTGATAATAATATAAGTAATAAGTATATTTATTACAGTTCTATCGATAATAACTGCATAATATGGGTAATAATGCACGTTATATTGATAATATTGGGAGTAATAAGTATAATTATTATAGTTCTAGCGATAATAATAGTAAAATATGGCTAATAGTGCATGTTATATTGATAATAATAAAAGTAATAAGTATATTTATTACAGTTCTATGGATAATAACCGCATAATATGGGTAATAATGCATGTTATATTGATGATAACAAAAGTAATACGTATATTTATTATAGTTCTAGCGATAATAACTGCATAATATGGGTAATAATGCATGTTATATTGATAATAATATAAGTAATAAGTATAATTATTACAGTTCTAGCGATAATAACTGCATTATATGGGTAATAATGCACATTATATTGCTAATAATATAAGTAATAAGTATAATTATTACAGTTCTAGCGATAATAACTGCATTATATGGGTAATAATGCATGTTACATTGATAATATCGGGAGTAATAAGTATAATTATTATAGCTCTAGCGATAATAATACTAAAATATGGCTAATAGTGCATGTTATATTGATAATAATAAAAGTAATAAGTATATTTATTACAGTTTTATCGATAATAACTGCATTGTATGGGTAATAATGCACGTTATATTGCTAATAATATAAGTAATAAGTATAATTATTACAGTTCTTGCGATAATAACTGCATAATATGGGTAATAATGCACGTTATATTGCTAATAATATAAGTAATAAGTATAATTATTACAGTTCTAGCGATAATAACTGCATTATATGGGTAATAATGCATGTTACATTGATAATATCGGGAGTAATAAGTATAATTATTATAGCTCTAGCGATAATAATACTAAAATATTGCTAATAGTGCATGTTATATTGATAATAATAAAAGTAATAAGTATATTTATTACAGTTTTATCGATAATAACTGCATAATATGGGTAATAATGCATGTTATATTGATGATAATAAAAGTAGTAAGTATATTTATTACAGTTCTAGCGATAATAACTGCATTATATGGGTATTAATGGATGTTATATTGACAATATCGGGAGTAATAAGTATATTTATTATAGTTCTAGCGATAATAACTGCATAATATAGGTAATAATGCATGTTATATTGATAATAATAAAAGTAATAAGTATATTTATTATAGTTCTAGCGATAATAACTGCATAGTATGGGTAATAATGCACGTTATATTGATAATAATAAAAGTAATAAGTATATTTATTATAGTTCTATCAATAATAACTGCATAATATCGGTAATAATGCATGTTATATTGATGATAATAAAAGTAGTAAGTATATTTATTATAGTTTTATCGATAATAACTGCATAATATGGGTAATAATGCATGTTATATTGATAATAATATAAGTAATAAGTATATTTATTATAGTTCTATCGATAATAACTGCATAATATGGGTAATAATACACGTTATATTGATAATATTGGGAGTAATAAGTATAATTATTATAGTTTTAGCGATAATAATAGTAAAATATGGCTAATAGTGCATGTTATATTGATAATAAGAAAAGTAATAAGTATATTTATTACAGTTCTATGGATAATAACTGCATAATATGGGTAATAATGCATGTTATATTGATGATAACAAAAGTAATACGTATATTTATTATAGTTCTAGCGATGATAACTGCATAATATGGGTAATAATGCATGTTATATTGATAATAATATAAGTAATAAGTATACTTATTACAGTTCTAGCGATAATAACTGCATTATATGGGTAATAAGGGCTGTTACATTGATAATGTCGGGAGTAGTAAGTATATTTATTATAGTTCTAGCGATAATAACTGCTTAATATTGGTAATAATGCATGTTATAATGATAATATTGGGAGTAATAAGTATAATTATTATAGTTCTAGCGATAATAACTGCATTATATGGGTAATAATGGATGTTATATTGATAATGTCGGGAGTAATAAGTATATTTATTATAGTTCTAGCGATAATAACTGCATAATATCGGTAATAATGCATGTTATATTGATGATAATAAAAGTAGTAAGTATATTTATTATAGTTCTAGCAATTTTAACTGCATTATGTGGGTAATAATGCATGTTATATTGATAATATTGGGAGTAATAAGTATAATTATTATAGTTCTAGCGATAATAATAGTAAAATATGGCTAATAGTGCATGTTATATTGATAATAATAAAAGTAATAAGTATATTTATTACAGTTTTATCGATAATAACTGCATAATATGGGTAATAATGCATGTTATATTGATAATAATATAAGTAATAAGTATAATTATTACAGTTCTTGCGATAATAACTGCATAATATGGGTAATAATGCATGTTATATTGATAATAATATAAGTAATACGTAAATTTATTATAGTTCTAGCGATTGTAACTGCATAATATGGGTAATAATGCATGTTATATTGATAATAATATAAGTAATAAGTATATTTATTATAGTTCTATCGATAATAACTGCATAATATGGGTAATAATACACGTTATATTGATAATATTGGGAGTAATAAGTATAATTATTATAGTTTTAGCGATAATAATAGTAAAATATGGCTAATAGTGCATGTTATATTGATAATAAGAAAAGTAATAAGTATATTTATTACAGTTCTATGGATAATAACTGCATAATATGGGTAATAATGCATGTTATAATGATAATATTGGGAGTAATAAGTATAATTATTATAGTTCTAGCGATAATAACTGCATTATATGGGTAATAATGGATGTTATATTGATAATATCGGGAGTAATAAGTATAATTATTAGAGCTCTAGCGATAATAATACTAAAATATGGCTAATAGTGCATGTTATATTAATAATAATAAAAGTAATAAGTATATTTATTACATTTCTATCGATAATAACTGCATTATATGGGTAATAATGCACGTTATATTGCTAATAATATAAGTAATAAGTATAATTATTACAGTTCTAGCTATAATAACTGCATTATATGGGTAATAATGCATGTTACATTGATAATATCGGGAGTAATAAGTATAATTATTATAGCTCTAGCGATAATAATACTAAAATATTGCTAATAGTGCATGTTATATTGATAATAATAAAAGTAATAAGTATATTTATTACAGTTTTATCGATAATAACTGCATAATATGGGTAATAATGCATGTTATATTGATAATAATATAAGTAATAAGTATAATTATTACAGTTCTAGCGATAATAACTGCATTATATGCGTAATAATGCATGTCATATTGATAATATCGGGAGTAATAAGTATAATTATTATAGTTCTAGCGATAATAATAGTGAAATATGGCTAATAGTGCATGTTATATTGATAATAGTAAAAGTAATAAGTATACTTATTATAGTTCTATCGATAATAGCTGCATAATATGGGTAATAATGCATGTTATATTGATGATAATAAAAATAGTAAGTATATTTATTACAGTTCTATCGATAATAACTGCATAATATGGGTAATAATGCATGTTATGTTGATAATAATATAAGTAATAAGTATAATTATTACAGTTCTAGCGATAATAACTGCATAATATGGGTAATAATGCATGTTATGTTGATAATAATAAAAGTAATAAGTATATTTATTATAGTTCTATCGATTAAAACTGCATAATATGGGTAATAATGCATGTTATATTGATAATAATAAAAGTAATAAGTATAATTATTACAGTTCTAGCGATAATAACTGCATTATATGGGTAATAATGCATGTTACATTGATAATATTGGGAGTTATAAGTATAATTGTTATAGTTCTAGCGATAGTAATAGTAAAATATGGCTAATAGTGCATGTTATATTGATAATAATAAAAGTAATATGTATATTTATTACAGTTCTATCGATAATAACTGCATAATATGGGTAATAATGCATGTTATATTGATGATAATAAAAGTAATACGTACATTTATTAAAGTTCCTGCGATAATAACCGCATTATATGGGTAATAATGCATGTTATATTGATAATATCGGGAATAATAAGTATAATTATTATAGTTCTAGCGATAATAATAGTGAAATATGGCTAATAGTGCATGTTATATTGATAATAGTAAAAGTAATAAGTATACTTATTATAGTTCTATCGATAATAGCTGCATAATATGGGTAATAATGCATGTTATATTGATGATAATAAAAGTAGTAAGTATATTTATTACAGTTCTAGCGACAATAACTGCATTATATGGGTATTAATGGATGTTATATTGACAATATCGGGAGTAATAAGTATATTTATTATAGTTCTAGCGATAATAACTGCATAATATAGGTAATAATGCATGTTATATTGATAATAATTAAAGTAATAAGTATGTTTATTACAGTTCTATCGATAATAACTGCATAATATGGGTAATAATGCACGTTATATTGCTAATAATATAAGTAATAAGTATATTTATTATAGTTCTATCGATAATAACTGCATAATATGGGTAATAATGCATGTTATATTGATGATAATAAAAGTAGTAAGTATATTTCTTACAGTTCTAGCGATAATAACTGCACTATATGCGTAATAATGCATGCTATATTGATAATATCGGTAGTAATAAGTATAATTATTATAGTTCTAGCGATAATAATAGTGAAATATGGCTAATAGTGCATGTTATATTGATAATAGTAAAAGTAATAAGTATACTTATTATAGTTCTATCGATAATAGCTGCATAATATGGGTAATAATGCATGTTATATTGATAATAATATAAGTAATAAGTATAATTATTACAGTTCTAGCGATAATAACTGCATTATATGGGTAATAATGCATGTTATACAGATAATAATAAAAGTAATAAGTATATTTATTATAGTTCTATCGATAATAACTGCATTATATGGGTAATAATGCATGTTATATTGATGATAATTAAAGTACTAAGTATATTTATTATAGTTCTAGCGATAATAACTGCATTATATGGGTAATAATGGATGTTATATTGATAATATCGGGAGTAATAAGTATATTTATTATAGTTCTAGCGATAATAACTGCATAATATAGGTAATAATGCATGTTATATTGATAATAATAAAAGTAATAAGTATATTTATTACAGTTCTATCGATAATAACTGCATAATATGGGTAATAATGCACGTTATATTGCTAATAATATAAGTAATAAGTATATTTATTATAGTTCTATCGATAATAACTGCACTATATGCGTAATAATGCATGCTATATTGATAATATCGGTAGTAATAAGTATAATTATTATAGTTCTAGCGATAATAATAGTGAAATATGGCTAATAGTGCATGTTATATTGATAATAGTAAAAGTAATAAGTATACTTATTATAGTTCTATCGATAATAGCTGCATAATATGGGTAATAATGCATGTTATATTGATAATAATATAAGTAATAAGTATAATTATTACAGTTCTAGCGATAATAACTGCATAATATGGGTAATAATGCATGTTATATTGATAATAATAAAAGTAATAAGTATATTTATTATAGTTCTATCGATAAAAACTGTATAATATGGGTAATAATGCATGTTATATTGATAATAATAAAAGTAATATGTATAATTATTACAGTTCTAGCGATAATAACTGCATTATATGGGTAATAATGCATGTTACATTGATAATATTGGGAGTAATAAGTATAATTATTATAGTTCTAGCGATAGTAATAGTAAAATATGGCTAATAGTGCATGTTATATTGATAATAATAAAAGTAATAAGTATATTTATTACAGTTCTATGGATAATAACTGCATAATATGGGTAATAATGCATGTTATATTGATGATAACAAAAGTAATACGTATATTTATTATAGTTCTAGCGATAATAACTGCATAATATGGGTAATAATGCATGTTATATTGATAATAATATAAGTAATAAGTATAATTATTACAGTTCTAGCGATAATAACTGCATTATATGGGTAATAATGGATGTTATATTGATAATGTCGGGAGTAATAACTATATTTATTATAGTTCTAGCGATAATAACTGCATAATATAGGTAATAATGCATGTTATATTGATGATAATAAAAGTAGTAAGTATATTTATTATAGTTCTAGCAATTTTAACTGCATTATGTGGGTAATAATGCATGTTATATTGATAATATTGGGAGTAATAAGTATAATTATTATAGTTCTAGCGATAATAATAGTAAAATATGGCTAATAGTGCATGTTATATTGATAATAATAAAAGTAATAAGTATATTTATTATAGTTCTATCGATAATAACTGCATTGTATGGGTAATAATGCATGTTATATTGATGATAATTAAAGTACTAAGTATATTGATTATAGTTCTAGCGATAATAACTGCATTATATGGGTAATAATGGATGTTATATTGATAATATCGGGAGTAATAAGTATATTTATTATAGTTCTAGCGATAATAGCTGCATAATATAGGTAATAATGCATGTTATATTGATAATAATAAAAGTAATAAGTATATTAATTATAGTTCTAGCGTTTATAACTGCATAATATGCGTAATAATGCATGTTATATTGATAATAATATAAGTAATAAGTATAATTATTACAGTTCTAGCGATAATAACCGCATTATATGGGTAATAATGCATGTTATATTGATAATATTGGGAGTGATAAGTATAAATATTATAGCTCTAGCGATAATAATAGTAAAATATGGCTAATAGTGCATGTTATATTGATAATAATAAAAGGAATAAGTATATTTATTACAGTTCTAGCGATAATAACTGCATAATATGGGTAATAATGCATGTTATACAGATAATAATAAAAGTAATAAGTATATTTATTATAGTTCTATCGATAATAACTGCATTATATGGGTAATAATGCATGTTATATTGATGATAATTAAAGTACTAAGTATATTTATTATAGTTCTAGCGATAATAACTGCATTATATGGGTAATAATGGATGTTATATTGATAATATCGGGAGTAATAAGTATATTTATTATAGTTCTAGCGATAATAACTGCATAATATAGGTAATAATGCATGTTATATTGATAATAATAAAAGTAATAAGTATGTTTATTACAGTTCTATCGATAATAACTGCATAATATGGGTAATAATGCATGTTATACAGATAATAATAAAAGTAATAAGTATATTTATTATAGTTCTATCGATAATAACTGCATTATATGGGTAATAATGCATGTTATATTGATGATAATAAAAGTAGTAAGTATATTTATTACAGTTCTAGCGATAATAACTGCATTATATGGGTATTAATGGATGTTATATTGACAATATCGGGAGTAATAAGTATATTTATTATAGTTCTAGCGATAATAACTGCATAATATAGGTAATAATGCATGTTATATTGATAATAATAAAAGTAATAAGTATATTTATTATAGTTCTAGCGATAATAACTGCATAGTATGGGTAATAATGCATGTTATATTGATGATAATTAAAGTACTAAGTATATTTATTATAGTTCTAGCGATAATAACTGCATTATATGGGTAATAATGGATGTTATATTGATAATATCGGGAGTAATAAGTATATTTATTATAGTTCTAGCGATAATAACTGCATAATATAGGTAATAATGCATGTTATATTGATGATAATAAAAGTAGTAAGTATATTTATTATAGTTCTAGCAATTTTAACTGCATTATGTGGGTAATAATGCATGTTATATTGATAATATTGGGAGTAATAAGTATAATTATTATAGTTCTAGCGATAATAATAGTAAAATATGGCTAATAGTGCATGTTATATTGATAATAATAAAAGTAATAAGTATATTTGTTACAGTTCTATGGATAATAACTGCATAATATGGGTAATAATGCATGTTATAATGATGATAACAAAAGTAATACGTACATTTATTATAGTTCTAGCGATAATAACTGCATAATATGGGTAATAATGCATGTTATATTGATAATAATATAAGTAATAAGTATATTTATTATAGTTCTATCGATTATAACTGCATAATATGGGTAATCATGCATGTTATATTGATAGTAATATAAGTAATAAATATAATTATTACAGTTCTAGCGATAATAACTGCATTATATGGGTAATAATGCATGTTATACAGATAATAATAAAAGTAATAAGTATATTTATTATAGTTCTATCGATAATAACTGCATTGTATGGGTAATAATGCATGTTATATTGATGATAATAAAAGTAGTAAGTATATTTATTACAGTTCTAGCGATAATAACTGCATTATATGGGTATTAATGGATGTTATATTGACAATATCGGGAGTAATAAGTATATTTATTTTAGATCTAGCGATAATAACTGCATAATATAGGTAATAATGCATGTTATATTTATAATAATAAAAGTACTAAGTATATTTATTATAGTTCTAGCGATTGTAACTGCATAATATGGGTAATAATGCATGTTATATTGATAATAATATAAGTAATAAGTATAATTATTACAGTTCTAGCGATAATAACTGCATTATATGGGTAATAATGCATGTTATACAGATAATAATAAAAGTAATAAGTATATTTATTACAGTTCTATGGATAATAACTGCATAATATGGGTAATAATGCATGTTATATTGATGATAACAAAAGTAATACGTACATTTATTATAGTTCTAGCGATAATAACTGCATAATATGGGTAATAATGCATGTTATATTGATAATAATATAAGTAATAAGTATAATTATTACAGTTCTAGCGATAATAACTGCATTATATGGGTAATAATGCACGTTATATTGCTAATAATATAAGTAATAAGTATAATTATTACAGTTCTAGCGATAATAACTGCATTATATGCGTAATAATGCATGTTATATTGATAATATCGGGAGTAATAAGTATAATTATTAGAGCTCTAGCGATAATAATACTAAAATATTGCTAATAGTGCATGTTATATTGATAATAATAAAAGTAATAAGTATATTTATTACAGTTCTATCGATAATAACTGCATAATATGGGTAATAATGCATGTTATATTGATGATAATAAAAGTAATACGTACATTTATTAAAGTTCTAGCGATAATAACCGCATTATATGGGTAATAATGCATGTTATATTGATGATAACAAAAGTAATACGTACATTTATTATAGTTCTAGCGATAATAACTGCATAATATGGGTAATAATGCATGTTATATTGATAATAACATAAGTAATAAGTATAATTATTACAGTTCTAGCGATAATAACTGCATTATATGGGTAATAATGCATGTTATACAGATAATAATAAAAGTAATAAGTATATTTATTACAGTTCTATGGATAATAACTGCATAATATGGGTAATAATGCATGTTATATTGATGATAACAAAAGTAATACGTACATTTATTATAGTTCTAGCGATAATAACCGCATTATATGGGTAATAATGCATGTTATATTGATAATATCGGTCACAATAAGTATAATTATTATAGTTCTAGCGATAATAATAGTGAAATATGGCTAATAGTGCATGTTATATTGATAATAGTAAAAGTAATAAGTATACTTATTATAGTTCTATCGATAATAGCTGCATAATATGGGTAATAATGCATGTTATATTGATGATAATAAAAGTAGTAAGTATATTTATTACAGTTCTAGCGATAATAACCGCATTATATGGGTATTAATGGATGTTATATTGACAATATCGGGAGTAATAAGTATATTTATTTTAGTTCTAGCGATAATAACTGCATAATATAGGTAATAATGCATGTTATATTGATAATAATAAAAGTACTAAGTATATTTATTATAGTTCTAGCGATTGTAACTGCATAATATGGGTAATAATGCATGTTATATTGATAATAATATAAGTAATAAGTATAATTATTACAGTTCTAGCGATAATAACTGCATTATATGGGTAATAATGCATGTTATACAGATAATAATAAAAGTAATAAGTATATTTATTACAGTTCTATGGATAATAACTGCATAATATGGGTAATAATGCATGTTATATTGATGATAACAAAAGTAATACGTACATTTATTATAGTTCTAGCGATAATAACTGCATAATATGGGTAATAATGCATGTTATATTGATAATAACATAAGTAATAAGTATAATTATTACAGTTCTAGCGATAATAACTGCATTATATGGGTAATAATGCACGTTATATTGCTAATAATATAAGTAATAAGTATAATTATTACAGTTCTAGCGATAATAACTGCATTATATGGGTAATAATGCATGTTATACAGATAATAATAAAAGTAATAAGTATATTTATTACAGTTCTATGGATAATAACTGCATAATATGGGTAATAATGCATGTTATATTGATGATAATAAAAGTAATAAGTGTATTTATTACAGTTCTAGCGATAATGACTGCATAATATGGGTAATAATGCATGTTATATTGATGATAATATAAGTAATAAGTATAATTATTACAGTTCTAGCGATAATAACTGCATTATATGGGTAATAATGCATGATATGTTGATAATATTGGGAGTAATAAGTATAATTATTATAGTTCTAGCGATAATAATAGTAAAATATGGCAAATAGTGCATGTTATATTGATAATAGTAAAAGCAATAAGTATATTTATTACAGTTCTATCGATAATAACTGCATAATATGGGTATTAGTGCATGTTATATTGATGATAATAAAAGTAGTAAGTATATTTATTATAGTTCTAGCGATTATAACTGCATAATATGGGTAATAATGCATGTTATATTGATAATAATATAAGTAATAAGTATAATTATTACAGTTCTAGCGATAATAACTGCATTAAATGCGTATAATGCATGTTATATTGATAATATCTGGAGTAGTAAGTATAATTTTTATAGTTCTAGCGATAATATAAGTAAAATATGGCTAATAGTGCATGTTATATTGATAATAATAAAAGTAATAAGTATATTTATTATAATTCTATCGGTAATAACTGCATAATATGGCTAATAGTGCATGTTATATTCATAATAATATAAGTAATAAGTATAATTATTACAGTTCTAGCGATAATAACTGCATTATATGGGTAATAATGGATGTTATATTGATAATATCGGGAGTAATAAGTATATTTATTATAGTTCTATCAATAATAACTGCATAATATGGGTAATAATGCATGTTATATTGATGATAATAAAAGTAATAAGTGTATTTATTACAGTTCTAGCGATAATGACTGCATAATATGGGTAATAATGCATGTTATATTGATGATAATATAAGTAATAAGTATAATTATTACAGTTCTAGCGATAATAACTGCATTATATGGGTAATAATGCATGATATGTTGATAACATTGGGAGTAATAAGTATAATTATTATAGTTCTAGCGATAATAATAGTAAAATATGGCAAATAGTGCATGTTATATTGATAATAGTAAAAGCAATAAGTATATTTATTACAGTTCTATCGATAATAACTGCATAATATGGGTATTAATGCATGTTATATTGATGATAATAAATGTAGTAAGTATATTTATTATAGTTCTAGCGATTATAACTGCATAATATGGGTAATAATGCATGTTATATTGATAATAATATAAGTAATAAGTATAATTATTACAGTTCTAGCGATAATAACTGCATTAAATGCGTATAATGCATGTTATATTGATAATATCTGGAGTAGTAAGTATAATTTTTATAGTTCTAGCGATAATATAAGTAAAATATGGCTAATAGTGCATGTTATATTGATAATAATAAAAGTAATAAGTATATTAATTATAATTCTATCGATAATAACTGCATAATATGGGTAATAATGCATGTTATATTGATAATAATATAAGTAATAAGTATAATTATTACAGTTCTAGCGATAATAACTGCATTATATGGGTAATAATGCATGTTATATTGATGACAACAAAAGTAATACGTATATTTATTATAGTTCTAGCGATAATAACTGCATTATATGGGTAAAAATGCATGTTATATTGATAATATTGGGAGTAATAAGTATAATTATTATAGTTCTAGCGATAATAATAGTAAAATATGGCTAATAGTGCATGTTATATTGATAATAATATAAGTAATAAGTATAATTATTACAGTTCTAGCGATAATAACTGCATTATATGGGTAATAATGGATGCTATATTGATAATATCGCGAGTAATAAGTATATTTATTATAGTTCTAGCGATAATAACTGCATAATATAGGTAATAATGCATGTTATATTGATAATAATAAAAGTAATAAGTATATTTATTATAGTTCTATCAATAATAACTGCATAATATGGGTTATAATGCATGTTATATTGATGATAATAAAAGTAATAAGTGTATTTATTACAGTTCTAGCGATAATAACTGCATTATATGGGTAATAATGCATGTTATATTGATAATATCCGGAGTAATATGTATAATTATTATTGTTCTAGCGATAATAATAGTAAAATATGGCTAATAGTGCATGTTATATTGATAATAATAAAAGTAATATGTATATTTATTATAGTTCTATCAATAATCACTGCATAATATGGGTAATAATGCATGTTATATTGATGATAATAAAAGTAATAAGTGTATTTATTACAGTTCTAGCGATAATGACTGCATAATATGGGTAATAATGCATGTTATATTGATGATAATATAAGTAATAAGTATAATTATTACAGTTCTAGCGATAATAACTGCATTATATGGGTAATAATGCATGATATGTTGATAATATTGGGAGTAATAAGTATAATTATTATAGTTCTAGCGATAATAATAGTAAAATATGGCAAATAGTGCATGTTATATTGATAATGGTAAAAGCAATAAGTATATTTATTACAGTTCTATCGATAATAACTGCATAATATGGGTATTAATGCATGTTATATTGATGATAATAAAAGTAGTAAGTATATTTATTATAGTTCTAGCGATTATAACTGCATAATATGGGTAACAATGCATGTTATATTGTTAATAATATAAGTAATAAGTATAATTATTACAGTACTATCGATAATAACTGCATTAAATGCGTATAATGCATGTTATATTGATAATATCTGGAGTAGTAAGTATAATTTTTGTAGTTCTAGCGATAATATAAGTAAAATATGGCTAATAGTGCACGTTATATTGATAATAATAAAAGTAATAAGTATATTTATTATAATTCTATCGATAACAACTGCATAATATGGCTAATAGTGCATGTTATATTGATAATAATATAAGTAATAAGTATAATTATTACAGTTCCAGCGATAATAACTGCATTATAGCGGTAAAAATGCATGTTATATTGATAATATCGGGAGTAATAAGTATAATTATTAGAGCTCTAGCGATAATAATACTAAAATATTGCTAATAGTGCATGTTATATTGATAATAATAAAAGTAATAAGTATATTTATTACAGTTCTATCGATAATAACTGCATAATATGGGTAATAATGCATGTTATATTGATGATAATAAAAGTAATACGTACATTTATTAAAGTTCTAGCGATAATAACCGCATTATATGGGTAATAATGCATGTTATATTGCTAATAATATAAGTAATAAGTATAATTATTACAGTTCTAGCGATAATAACTGCATTATATGGGTAATAATGCATGTTACATTGATAATATCGGGAGTAATAAGTATAATTATTATAGCTCTAGCGATAATAATACTAAAATATTGCTAATAGTGCATGTTATATTGATAATAATAAAAGTAATAAGTATATTTATTACAGTTTTATCGATAATAACTGCATAATATGGGTAATAATGCATGTTATATTGATAATAATATAAGTAATAAGTATAATTATTACAGTTCTAGCGATAATAACTGCATTATATGCGTAATAATGCATGTTATATTGATAATATCGGGAGTAATAAGTATAATTATTAGAGCTCTAGCGATAATAATACTAAAATATGGCTAATAGTGCATGTTGTATTAATAATAATAAAAGTAATAAGTATATTTATTACATTTCTATCGATAATAACTGCATAATATGGGTAATAATGCATGTTATATTGATAATAATATAAGTAATAAGTATAATTATTACAGTTCTAGCGATAATAACTGCATTATATGGGTAATAATGCACGTTATATTGCTAATAATATAAGTAATAAGTATAATTATTACAGTTCTAGCGATAATAACTGCATTATATGGGTAATAGTGCATGTTACATTGATAATATCGGGAGTAATAAGTATAATTATTATAGCTCTAGCGATAATAATACTAAAATATGGCTAATAGTGCATGTTATATTGATAATAATAAAAGTAATAAGTATATATATTACAGTTTTATCGATAATAACTGCATAATATGGGTAATAATGCATGTTATATTGATAATAATATAAGTAATAAGTATAATTATTACAGTTCTAGCGATAATAACTGCATTATATGGGTAATAATGCACGTTATATTGCTAATAATATAAGTAATAAGTATAATTATTACAGTTCTTGCGATAATAACTGCATAATATGGGTAATAATGCATGTTATATTGATGATAACAAAAGTAATACGTATATTTATTATAGTTCTAGCGATGATAACTGCATAATATGGGTAATAATGCATGTTATATTGATAATAATATAAGTAATAAGTATACTTAATACAGTTCTAGCGATAATAACTGCATTATATGGGTAATAATGGATGTTATATTGATAATGTCGGGAGTAATAAGTATATTTATTATAGTTCTAGCGATAATAACTGCTTAATATGGGTAATAATGCATGTTATAATGATAATATTGGGAGTAATAAGTATAATTATTATGGTTCTAGCGATAATAACTGCATTATATGGGTAATAATGGATGTTATATTGATAATGTCGGGAGTAATAAGTATATTTATTATAGTTCTAGCGATAATAACTGCATAATATAGGTAATAATGCATGTTATATTGATGATAATAAAAGTAGTAAGTATATTTATTATAGTTCTAGCAATTTTAACTGCATTATGAGGGTAATAATGCATGTTATATTGATAATATTGGGAGTAATAAGTATAATTATTATAGTTCTAGCGATAATAATAGTAAAATATGGCTAATACTGCATGTTATATTGATAATAATAAAAGTAATAAGTATATTTATTACAGTTCTATGGATAATAACTGCATAATATGGGTAATAATGCATGTTATATTGATGATAACAAAAGTAATACGTATATTTATTATAGTTCTAGAGATAATAACTGCATAATATGCGTAATAATGCATGTTATATTGATAATAATATAAGTAATAAGTATAATTATTACAGTTCTAGCGATAATAACCGCATTATATGGGTAATAATGCATGTTATATTGATAATATTGGGAGTAATAAGTATAAATATTATAGTTCTAGCGATAATAATAGTAAAATATGGCTAATAGTGCATGTTATATTGATAATAATAAAAGTAATAAGTATTTTTATTATAGTTCTAGCGTTTATAACTGCATAACATGGGTAATAATGCACGTTATATTGCTAATAATATAAGTAATAAGTATATTTATTATAGTTCTATCGATAATAACTGCATAATATGGGTAATAATGCATGTTATATTGATGATAATAAAAGTAGTAAGTATATTTCTTACAGTTCTAGCGATAATAACTGCACTATATGCGTAATAATGCATGCTATATTGATAATATCGGTAGTAATAAGTATAATTATTATAGTTCTAGCGATAATAATAGTGAAATATGGCTAATAGTGCATGTTATATTGATAATAGTAAAAGTAATAAGTATACTTATTATAGTTCTATCGATAATAGCTGCATAATATGGGTAATAATGCATGTTATATTGATGATAATAAAAGTAGTAAGTATATTTATTACAGTTCTATCGATAATAAGTGCATAATATGGGTAATAATGCATGTTATATTGATAATAATATAAGTAATAAGTATAATTATTACAGTTCTAGCGATAATAACTGCATAATATGGGTAATAATGCATGTTATATTGATAATAGTAAAAGTAATAAGTATACTTATTATAGTTCTATCCATAATAGCTGCATAATATGGGTAATAATGCATGTTATATTGATGATAATAAAAGTAGTAAGTATATTTATTACAGTTCTAGCGATAATAACTGCATTATATGGGTATTAATGGATGTTATATTGACAATATCGGGAGTAATAAGTATATTTATTATAGTTCTAGCGATAATAACTGCATAATATAGGTAATAATGCATGTTATATTGATAATAATAAAAGTAATAAGTATATTTATTATAGTTCTAGCGATAATAACTGCATTATATGGGTAATAATGGATGTTATATTGATAATATCGGGAGTAATAAGTATATTTATTATAGTTCTAGCGATAATAATAGTAAAATATGGCTAATAGTGCATGTTATATTGATAATAATAAAAGTAATAAATATATTTATTACAGTTCTATGGATAATAACTGCATAATATGGGTAATAATGCATGTTATAATGATAATATTGGGAGTAATAAGTATAATTATTATAGTTCTAGCGATAATAACTGCATTATATAGGTAATAATGGATGTTATATTGATAATGTCGGGAGTAATAAGTATATTTATTATAGTTCTAGCAATTTTAACTGCATTATGAGGGTAATAATGCATGTTATATTGATAATATTGGGAGTAATAAGTATAATTATTATAGTTCTAGCGATAATAATAGTAAAATATGGCTAATAGTGCATGTTATATTGATAATAATAAAAGTAATAAGTATATTTATTATAGTTCTATCAATAATAACTGCATAATATGGTTAATAATGCATGTTATATTGATGATAATAAAAGTAATAAGTGTATTTATAACAGTTCTAGCGATAATGACTGCATAATATGGGTAATAATGCATGTTATATTGATGATAATATAAGTAATAAGTATAATTATTACAGTTCTAGCGATAATAACTGCATTATATGGGTAATAATGCATGATATGTTGATAATATTGGGAGTAATAAGTATAATTATTATAGTTCTAGCGATAATAATAGTAAAATATGGCAAATAGTGCATGTTATATTGATAATAGTAAAAGCAATAAGTATATTTATTACAGTTCTATCGATAATAACTGCATAATATGGGTATTAGTGCATGTTATATTGATGATAATAAATGTAGTAAGTATATTTATTATAGTTCTAGCGATTATAACTGCATAATATGGGTAATAATGCATGTTATATTGATAATAATATAAGTAATAAGTATAATTATTACAGTTCTAGCGATAATAACAGCATTAAATGCGTATAATGCATGTTATATTGATAATATCTGGAGTAGTAAGTATAATTTTTATAGTTCTAGCGATAATATAAGTAAAATATGGCTAATAGTGCATGTTATATTGATAATAATAAAAGTAATAAGTATATTAATTATAATTCTATCGATAATAACTGCATAATATGGGTAATAATGCATGTTATATTGATAATAATATAAGTAATAAGTATAATTATTACAGTTCTAGCGATAATAACTGCATTATATGGGTAATAATGCATGTTATATTGATGACAACAAAAGTAATACGTATATTTATTATAGTTCTAGCGATAATAACTGCATTATATGGGTAAAAATGCATGTTATATTGATAATATTGGGAGTAATAAGTATAATTATTATAGTTCTAGCGATAATAATAGTAAAATATGGCTAATAGTGCATGTTATATTGATAATAATATAAGTAATAAGTATAATTATTACAGTTCTAGCGATAATAACTGCATTATATGGGTAATAATGGATGCTATATTGATAATATCGCGAGTAATAAGTATATTTATTATAGTTCTAGCGATAATAACTGCATAATATAGGTAATAATGCATGTTATATTGATAATAATAAAAGTAATAAGTATATTTATTATAGTTCTATCAATAATAACTGCATAATATGGGTTATAATGCATGTTATATTGATGATAATAAAAGTAATAAGTGTATTTATTACAGTTCTAGCGATAATAACTGCATTATATGGGTAATAATGCATGTTATATTGATAATATCCGGAGTAATATGTATAATTATTATTGTTCTAGCGATAATAATAGTAAAATATGGCTAATAGTGCATGTTATATTGATAATAATAAAAGTAATAAGTATATTTATTATAGTTCTATCAATAATCACTGCATAATATGGGTAATAATGCATGTTATATTGATGATAATAAAAGTAATAAGTGTATTTATTACAGTTCTAGCGATAATGACTGCATAATATGGGTAATAATGCATGTTATATTGATGATAATATAAGTAATAAGTATAATTATTACAGTTCTAGCGATAATAACTGCATTATATGGGTAATAATGCATGATATGTTGATAATATTGGGAGTAATAAGTATAATTATTATAGTTCTAGCGATAATAATAGTAAAATATGGCAAATAGTGCATGTTATATTGATAATGGTAAAAGCAATAAGTATATTTATTACAGTTCTATCGATAATAACTGCATAATATGGGTATTAATGCATGTTATATTGATGATAATAAAAGTAGTAAGTATATTTATTATAGTTCTAGCGATTATAACTGCATAATATGGGTAACAATGCATGTTATATTGTTAATAATATAAGTAATAAGTATAATTATTACAGTACTATCGATAATAACTGCATTAAATGCGTATAATGCATGTTATATTGATAATATCTGGAGTAGTAAGTATAATTTTTATAGATCTAGCGATAATATAAGTAAAATATGGCTAATAGTGCACGTTATATTGATAATAATAAAAGTAATAAGTATATTTATTATAATTCTATCGATAACAACTGCATAATATGGCTAATAGTGCATGTTATATTGATAATAATATAAGTAATAAGTATAATTATTACAGTTCCAGCGATAATAACTGCATTATATGGGTAATAATGCATGTTATATTGATAATATTGGGAGTAATAAGTATAATTATTATAGTTCTAGCTATAATAATAGTAAAATATGGCTAATAGTGCATGTTATATTGATAATAATAAAAGTAATAAGTATATTTATTACAGTTCTATCGATAATAACAGCATAATATGGGTAATAATGCATGTTATATTGATGATAACAAAAGTAATACGTATATTTATTATAGTTCTAGCGATAATAACTGCATTATAGCGGTAAAAATGCATGTTATATTGATAATATTGGGAGTAATAAGTATAATTATTATAGTTCTAGCGATAATAATAGTAAAATATGGCTAATAGTGCATGTTATATTGATAATAATAAAAGTAAGAAGTATATTTATTACAGTTCTATCGATAATAACTGCATAATATGGGTAATAATGCATGTTATATTGATAATAATATAAGTAATAAGTATAATTATTACAGTTCTAGCGATAATAACTGCATAATATAGGTAATAATGCATGTTATATTGATAATAATAAAAGTAATAAGTATATCTATTGTAGTTCTATCAATAATAACTGCATAATATGGGTAAAAATGCATGTTATATTGATGATAATAAAAGTAATACGTATATTTATTATAGTTCTAGCGATAATAACTGCATAATATGGGTAATAATGCATGTTATATTGATGATAATATAAGTAATAAGTATAATTATTATAGTTCTAGCGATAATAACTGCATTATATGGGTAATAATGGATGTTATATTGATAATATCGGGAGTAATAAGTATAATTATTACAGTTCTAGCGATAATAACAGCATAATATGGGTAATAATGCATGTTATATTGATGATAACAAAAGTAATACGTATATTTATTATAGTTCTAGCGATAATAACTGCATTATATGGGTAATAATGGATGTTATATTGATAATATCGGGAGTAATAAGTATATTTATTATAGTTCTAGCGATAATAACTGCATAATATGGGTAATAATGCATGTTTTATTGATGATAATAAAAGTAGTAAGTATATTTATTATAGTTCTAGCGATAATAACTGCATAATATGGGTAATAATGCATATTATATTGATAATAATATAAGCAATAAGTATAATTATTACAGTTGTAGCGATAATAACTGCATTATATGGGTAATAATGCATGTTATATTGATGATAATATAAGTAATAAGTATAATTATTACAGTTCTAGCGATAATAACTGCATTATATGGGTAATAATGGATGTTATATTGATAATATCGGTAGTAATAAGTATATTTATTATAGTTCTAGCGATAATAACTGCATAATATAGGTAATAATGCATGTTATATTGATAATAATAAAAGTAATAAGTATATTTATTATAGTTCTATCAATAATAACTGCATAATATCGGTAATAATGCATGTTATATTGATGATAATATAAGTAATAAGTATAATTATTACAGTTCTAGCGATAATAACTGCATTATATGGGTAATAATGGATGTTATATTGGTAATATCGGGAGTAATAAGTATATTTATTATAGTTCTAGCGATTATAACTGCATAATATGGGTAATAATGCATGTTATATTGATGATAATATAAGTAATAAGTATAATTATTACAGTTCTAGCGATAATAACTGCATTATATGGGTAATAATGGATGTTATATTGGTAATATCGGGAGTAATAAGTATATTTATTATAGTTCTAGCGATTATAACTGCATAATATGGGTAATAATGCATGTTATATTGATGATAATATAAGTAATAAGTATAATTATTACAGTTCTAGTGATAATAACTGCATTATATGGGTAATAATGGATGTTATATTGATAATATCGGGAGTAATAAGTATATTTATTATAGTCCTAGCGATAATAACTACATAATATAGGTAATAGTGCATGTTATATTGATAATAATAAAAGTAATAAGTATATTTATTATAGTTCTATCAATAATAACTGCATAATATGGGTAATGATGGATGTTATATTGATGATAATAAAAGTAATAAGTGTATTTATTACAGTTCTAGCGATAATGACTGCATAATATGGGTAATAATGCATGTTATATTGATGATAATATAAGTAATAAGTATAATTATTACAGTTCTAGCGATAATAACTGCATTATATGGGTAATAATGCATGATATGTTGATAACATTGGGAGTAATAAGTATAATTATTATAGTTCTAGCGATAATAATAGTAAAATATGGCAAATAGTGCATGTTATATTGATAATAGTAAAAGCAATAAGTATATTTATTACAGTTCTATCGATAATAACTGCATAATATGGGTATTAATGCATGTTATATTGATGATAATAAAAGTAGTAAGTATATTTATTATAGTTCTAGCGATTATAACTGCATAATATGGGTAATAATGCATGTTATATTGATAATAATATAAGTAATAAGTATAATTATTACAGTGCTATCGATAATAACTGCATTAAATGCGTATAATGCATGTTATATTGATAATATCTGGAGTAGTAAGTATAATTTCTATAGTTCTAGCGATAATATAAGTAAATTATGGCTAATAGTGCACGTTATATTGATAATAATAAAAGTAATAAGTATATTTATTATAATTCTATCGATAATAACTGCATAATATGGGTAATAATGCATGTTATATTGATAATAATATAAGTAATAAGTATAATTATTACAGTTCTAGCGATAATAACTGCATTATATGGGTAATAATGCATGTTATATTGATGACAACAAAAGTAATACGTATATTTATTACAGTTCTAGCGATAATAACTGCATTATATGGGTAAAAATGCTTGTTATATTGATAATATTGGGAGTAATAAGTATAATTATTATAGTTCTAGCGATAATAATAGTAAAATATGGCTAATAGTGCATGTTATATTGATAATAATATAAGTAATAAGTATAATTATTACAGTTCCAGCGATAATAACTGCATTATATGGGTAATAATGCATGTTATATTGATAATATTGGGAGTAATAAGTATAATTATTATAGTTCTAGCGATAGTAATAGTAAAATATGGCTAATAGTGCATGTTATATTGATAATAATAAAAGTAATAAGTATATTTATTACAGTTCTATCGATAATAACTGCATAATATGGGTAATAATGCATGTTATATTGATGATAATAAAAGTAATAAGTGTATTTATTACAGTTCTAGCGATAATAACTGCATTATATGGGTAATAACGCATGTTATATTGATAATATCCGGAGTAATATGTATAATTATTATTGTTCTAGCGATAATAATTGTAAAATATGGCTAATAGTGCATATTATATTGATAATAATAAAAGTAATAAGTATATTTATTATAGTTCTATCAATAATAACTGCATAATATGGGTAATAATGCATGTTATATTGATGATAATAAAAGTAATAAGTGTATTTATTACAGTTCTAGCGATAATGACTGCATAATATGGGTAATAATGCATGTTATATTGATGATAATATAAGTAATAAGTATATTTATTATGGTTCTAGCGATAACAACTGCATAATATGGGTAATAATGCATGTGATATTGATAATAATATAGGTAATAAGTATAATTATTACAGTTCTGGTGATAATAACTGCATAATATGGGTAATAATGCACGTTATATTGATAATAATATAAGTAATAAGTATAATTATTACAGTTCCAGCGATATTAACTGCATTATATGGGTAATAATGCATGTTATATTGATAATATCGGGAGTAATATGTATAATTATTATTGTTCTTGCGATAATAATAGTAAAATATGACTAATAGTGCATGTTATATTGATAATAATAAAAGTAATAAGTATATTTATTATAGTTCTATCGATAATAACTGCATAATATGGGTAATAATGCATGTTATATCGATGATAATAAAAGTAGTAAGTATATTTATTATAGTTCTAGCGATTATAACTGCATAATATGTGTAATAATGCATGTTACATTGATGATAATATAAGAAATAAGTATAATTATTACAGTTCTAGCGATAATAACTGCATTATGTGGGTAATAATGCATGTTATATTGATAATATCGGGAGTAATATGTATAATTATTATTGTTCTAGCGATAATAATAGTAAAATATGGCTAATAGTGCATGTTATAATGATAATAATAAAAGTAATAAGTATATTTACTATAGTTCTGTCGATAATAACTGCATTATATGGGTAATAATGCATGTTATATTGATAATATCGGGAGTAATAAGTATAATCATTACAGATCTAGCGATAATACTAGTAAAATATGGCTAAGAGTGCCTGTTATATTGATAATAATAAAAGTAATAATTATATTTATTATAATTCTATCGATAATAACTGCATAATATGGGCAATAATGCATGTTATATTGATGACAACAAAAGTAATACGTATATTTATTAGAGTTCTAGCGATAATAACTGCATAATATGGGTAAAAATGCCTGTTATATTGATAATATCCGGAGTAATATGTATAATTATTATTGTTCTAGCGATAGTAATAGTAAAATATGGCTAATAGTGCATGTTATATTGATAATAATAAAAGTAATAAGTATATTTATTATAGTTCTATCAATAATAACTGCATAATATGGGTAATAATGCATGTTATATTGATGATAATAAAAGTAATAAGTGTATTTATTACAGTTCTAGCGATAATAACTGCATTATATGGGTAATAATGCATGTTATATTGATAATATCCGGAGTAATATGTATAATTATTATTGTTCTAGCGATAATAATAGTAAAATATGGCTAATAGTGCATGTTATATTGATAATAATAAAAGTAATAAGTATATTTATTATAATTCTATCAATAATAACTGCATAATATGGGTAATAATGCATGTTATATTGCTGATAATAAAAGTAATAAGTGTATTTATTACAGTTCTAGCGATAATGACTGCATAATATGGGTAATAATGCATGTTATATTGATGATAATATAAGTAATAAGTATAATTATTACAGTTCTAGCGATAATAACTGCATTATATGGGTAATAATGCATGATATGTTGATAATATTGGGAGTAATAAGTATAATTATTATAGTTCTAGCGATAATAATAGTAAAATATGGCAAATAGTGCATGTTATATTGATAATAGTAAAAGCAATAAGTATATTTATTACAGTTCTATCGATAATAACTGCATAATATGGGTATTAATGCATGTTATATTGATGATAATAAAAGTAGTAAGTATATTTATTATAGTTCTAGCGATTATAACTGCATAATATGGGTAATAATGCATGTTATATTGATAATATCCGGAGTAATATGTATAATTATTATTGTTCTAGCGATAATAATAGTAAAATATGGCTAATAGTGCATGTTATATTGATAATAATAAAAGTAATAAGTATATTTATTATAGTTCTAGCGATAATAACTGCATAATATAGGTAATAATTCATGTTATATTGATATTAATAAAAGTAATATGTATATTTATTATAGTTCTATCAATAATAACTGCATAATATGGGTAATAATGCATGTTATATTCATGATAATAAAAGTAATAAGTATATTTATTACAGTTCTCGCGATAATAACTGCATAATATTGATAATAATGCATGTTATATTGATGATAATACAAGTAATGAGCGTAATTATTACAGTTCTAGCGATAGTATCCTCCATTATATGGGTAATAATGGATGTTATATTGATAATATCGGGAGTAATAAGTATAATTATTACAGTTTTAGCGATAATACTAGTAAAATATGGCTAAGAGTGCATGTTATATTCATAATAAAAAAGTAATAAGTGTATTTATTATACTTCTATCGATAATAACTGCATAATATGGGTAATAGTGCACGTTATATTGCTAATAATATAAGTAATAGGTATATTTATTATAGTTCTATCGATTATAACTGCATAATATGGGTAATAATGCATGTTATATTGATAATAATATAAGTATTAAGTATATTTATTACAGTTCTAGCGATAATAACTGCATAATATGGGTAATAATGCATGTTATATTGATGATAACAAAAGTAATACGTATATTTATTATAGTTCTAGCGATAATAACTGCATAATATGGGTAATAATGCATGTTATATTGATAATAATATAAGTAATAAGTATAATTATTACAGTTCTAGCGATAATAACTGCATTATATGGGTAATAATGGATGTTATATTGATAATATCGGGAATAATAAGTATATTTATTATAGTTCTAGCGACAATAACTGCATAATATAGGTAATAATGCATGTTATATTGATAATAATAAAAGTAATAAGTATATTTATTATAGTTCTATCAATAATAACTGCATAATATCGGTAATAATGCATGTTATATTGATAATAATATAAGTAATAAGTATATTTATTATAGTTCTATCGATAATAACTGCATAATATGGGATATAATGCATGTTATATTGATGATAATAAAAGTAGTAAGTATATTTATTATAGTTCTAGCGATTATAACTGCATTATATGGGTAATAATGGATGTTATATTGATAATATCGGGAGTAATAAGTATATTTATTATAGTTCTAGCGATAATAACTGCATAATATGGGTAATAATGCATGTTTTATTGATGATAATAAAAGTAGTAAGTATATTTATTATAGTTCTAGCGATAATAACTGCATAATATGGGTAATAATGCATATTATATTGATAATAATATAAGCAATAAGTATAATTATTACAGTTGTAGCGATAATAACTGCATTATATGGGTAATAATGCATGTTATATTGATGATAATATAAGTAATAAGTATAATTATTACAGTTCTAGCGATAATAACTGCATTATATGGGTAATAATGGATGTTATATTGATAATATCGGTAGTAATAAGTATATTTATTATAGTTCTAGCGATAATAACTGCATAATATAGGTAATAATGCATGTTATATTGATAATAATAAAAGTAATAAGTATATTTATTATAGTTCTATCAATAATAACTGCATAATATCGGTAATAATGCATGTTATATTGATGATAATATAAGTAATAAGTATAATTATTACAGTTCTAGCGATAATAACTGCATTATATGGGTAATAATGGATGTTATATTGGTAATATCGGGAGTAATAAGTATATTTATTATAGTTCTAGCGATTATAACTGCATAATATGGGTAATAATGCATGTTATATTGATGATAATATAAGTAATAAGTATAATTATTACAGTTCTAGCGATAATAACTGCATTATATGGGTAATAATGGATGTTATATTGGTAATATCGGGAGTAATAAGTATATTTATTATAGTTCTAGCGATTATAACTGCATAATATGGGTAATAATGCATGTTATATTGATGATAATATAAGTAATAAGTATAATTATTACAGTTCTAGTGATAATAACTGCATTATATGGGTAATAATGGATGTTATATTGATAATATCGGGAGTAATAAGTATATTTATTATAGTCCTAGCGATAATAACTACATAATATAGGTAATAGTGCATGTTATATTGATAATAATAAAAGTAATAAGTATATTTATTATAGTTCTATCAATAATAACTGCATAATATGGGTAATGATGGATGTTATATTGATGATAATAAAAGTAATAAGTGTATTTATTACAGTTCTAGCGATAATGACTGCATAATATGGGTAATAATGCATGTTATATTGATGATAATATAAGTAATAAGTATAATTATTACAGTTCTAGCGATAATAACTGCATTATATGGGTAATAATGCATGATATGTTGATAACATTGGGAGTAATAAGTATAATTATTATAGTTCTAGCGATAATAATAGTAAAATATGGCAAATAGTGCATGTTATATTGATAATAGTAAAAGCAATAAGTATATTTATTACAGTTCTATCGATAATAACTGCATAATATGGGTATTAATGCATGTTATATTGATGATAATAAAAGTAGTAAGTATATTTATTATAGTTCTAGCGATTATAACTGCATAATATGGGTAATAATGCATGTTATATTGATAATAATATAAGTAATAAGTATAATTATTACAGTGCTATCGATAATAACTGCATTAAATGCGTATAATGCATGTTATATTGATAATATCTGGAGTAGTAAGTATAATTTCTATAGTTCTAGCGATAATATAAGTAAATTATGGCTAATAGTGCACGTTATATTGATAATAATAAAAGTAATAAGTATATTTATTATAATTCTATCGATAATAACTGCATAATATGGGTAATAATGCATGTTATATTGATAATAATATAAGTAATAAGTATAATTATTACAGTTCTAGCGATAATAACTGCATTATATGGGTAATAATGCATGTTATATTGATGACAACAAAAGTAATACGTATATTTATTACAGTTCTAGCGATAATAACTGCATTATATGGGTAAAAATGCTTGTTATATTGATAATATTGGGAGTAATAAGTATAATTATTATAGTTCTAGCGATAATAATAGTAAAATATGGCTAATAGTGCATGTTATATTGATAATAATATAAGTAATAAGTATAATTATTACAGTTCCAGCGATAATAACTGCATTATATGGGTAATAATGCATGTTATATTGATAATATTGGGAGTAATAAGTATAATTATTATAGTTCTAGCGATAGTAATAGTAAAATATGGCTAATAGTGCATGTTATATTGATAATAATAAAAGTAATAAGTATATTTATTACAGTTCTATCGATAATAACTGCATAATATGGGTAATAATGCATGTTATATTGATGATAATAAAAGTAATAAGTGTATTTATTACAGTTCTAGCGATAATAACTGCATTATATGGGTAATAACGCATGTTATATTGATAATATCCGGAGTAATATGTATAATTATTATTGTTCTAGCGATAATAATTGTAAAATATGGCTAATAGTGCATATTATATTGATAATAATAAAAGTAATAAGTATATTTATTATAGTTCTATCAATAATAACTGCATAATATGGGTAATAATGCATGTTATATTGATGATAATAAAAGTAATAAGTGTATTTATTACAGTTCTAGCGATAATGACTGCATAATATGGGTAATAATGCATGTTATATTGATGATAATATAAGTAATAAGTATATTTATTATGGTTCTAGCGATAACAACTGCATAATATGGGTAATAATGCATGTGATATTGATAATAATATAGGTAATAAGTATAATTATTACAGTTCTGGTGATAATAACTGCATAATATGGGTAATAATGCACGTTATATTGATAATAATATAAGTAATAAGTATAATTATTACAGTTCCAGCGATATTAACTGCATTATATGGGTAATAATGCATGTTATATTGATAATATCGGGAGTAATATGTATAATTATTATTGTTCTTGCGATAATAATAGTAAAATATGACTAATAGTGCATGTTATATTGATAATAATAAAAGTAATAAGTATATTTATTATAGTTCTATCGATAATAACTGCATAATATGGGTAATAATGCATGTTATATCGATGATAATAAAAGTAGTAAGTATATTTATTATAGTTCTAGCGATTATAACTGCATAATATGTGTAATAATGCATGTTACATTGATGATAATATAAGAAATAAGTATAATTATTACAGTTCTAGCGATAATAACTGCATTATGTGGGTAATAATGCATGTTATATTGATAATATCGGGAGTAATATGTATAATTATTATTGTTCTAGCGATAATAATAGTAAAATATGGCTAATAGTGCATGTTATAATGATAATAATAAAAGTAATAAGTATATTTACTATAGTTCTGTCGATAATAACTGCATTATATGGGTAATAATGCATGTTATATTGATAATATCGGGAGTAATAAGTATAATCATTACAGATCTAGCGATAATACTAGTAAAATATGGCTAAGAGTGCCTGTTATATTGATAATAATAAAAGTAATAATTATATTTATTATAATTCTATCGATAATAACTGCATAATATGGGCAATAATGCATGTTATATTGATGACAACAAAAGTAATACGTATATTTATTAGAGTTCTAGCGATAATAACTGCATAATATGGGTAAAAATGCCTGTTATATTGATAATATCCGGAGTAATATGTATAATTATTATTGTTCTAGCGATAGTAATAGTAAAATATGGCTAATAGTGCATGTTATATTGATAATAATAAAAGTAATAAGTATATTTATTATAGTTCTATCAATAATAACTGCATAATATGGGTAATAATGCATGTTATATTGATGATAATAAAAGTAATAAGTGTATTTATTACAGTTCTAGCGATAATAACTGCATTATATGGGTAATAATGCATGTTATATTGATAATATCCGGAGTAATATGTATAATTATTATTGTTCTAGCGATAATAATAGTAAAATATGGCTAATAGTGCATGTTATATTGATAATAATAAAAGTAATAAGTATATTTATTATAATTCTATCAATAATAACTGCATAATATGGGTAATAATGCATGTTATATTGCTGATAATAAAAGTAATAAGTGTATTTATTACAGTTCTAGCGATAATGACTGCATAATATGGGTAATAATGCATGTTATATTGATGATAATATAAGTAATAAGTATAATTATTACAGTTCTAGCGATAATAACTGCATTATATGGGTAATAATGCATGATATGTTGATAATATTGGGAGTAATAAGTATAATTATTATAGTTCTAGCGATAATAATAGTAAAATATGGCAAATAGTGCATGTTATATTGATAATAGTAAAAGCAATAAGTATATTTATTACAGTTCTATCGATAATAACTGCATAATATGGGTATTAATGCATGTTATATTGATGATAATAAAAGTAGTAAGTATATTTATTATAGTTCTAGCGATTATAACTGCATAATATGGGTAATAATGCATGTTATATTGATAATATCCGGAGTAATATGTATAATTATTATTGTTCTAGCGATAATAATAGTAAAATATGGCTAATAGTGCATGTTATATTGATAATAATAAAAGTAATAAGTATATTTATTATAGTTCTAGCGATAATAACTGCATAATATAGGTAATAATTCATGTTATATTGATATTAATAAAAGTAATATGTATATTTATTATAGTTCTATCAATAATAACTGCATAATATGGGTAATAATGCATGTTATATTCATGATAATAAAAGTAATAAGTATATTTATTACAGTTCTCGCGATAATAACTGCATAATATTGATAATAATGCATGTTATATTGATGATAATACAAGTAATGAGCGTAATTATTACAGTTCTAGCGATAGTATCCTCCATTATATGGGTAATAATGGATGTTATATTGATAATATCGGGAGTAATAAGTATAATTATTACAGTTTTAGCGATAATACTAGTAAAATATGGCTAAGAGTGCATGTTATATTCATAATAAAAAAGTAATAAGTGTATTTATTATACTTCTATCGATAATAACTGCATAATATGGGTAATAGTGCACGTTATATTGCTAATAATATAAGTAATAGGTATATTTATTATAGTTCTATCGATTATAACTGCATAATATGGGTAATAATGCATGTTATATTGATAATAATATAAGTATTAAGTATATTTATTACAGTTCTAGCGATAATAACTGCATAATATGGGTAATAATGCATGTTATATTGATGATAACAAAAGTAATACGTATATTTATTATAGTTCTAGCGATAATAACTGCATAATATGGGTAATAATGCATGTTATATTGATAATAATATAAGTAATAAGTATAATTATTACAGTTCTAGCGATAATAACTGCATTATATGGGTAATAATGGATGTTATATTGATAATATCGGGAATAATAAGTATATTTATTATAGTTCTAGCGACAATAACTGCATAATATAGGTAATAATGCATGTTATATTGATAATAATAAAAGTAATAAGTATATTTATTATAGTTCTATCAATAATAACTGCATAATATCGGTAATAATGCATGTTATATTGATAATAATATAAGTAATAAGTATATTTATTATAGTTCTATCGATAATAACTGCATAATATGGGATATAATGCATGTTATATTGATGATAATAAAAGTAGTAAGTATATTTATTATAGTTCTAGCGATTATAACTGCATAATATGGGTAATAATGCATGTTACATTGATGATAATATAAGAAATAAGTATAATTATTACAGTTCTAGCGATAATAACTGCATTATATGGGTAATAATGGATGTTATATTGATAATATCGGGAGTAATAAGTATAATTATTACAGTTTTAGCGATAATACTAGTAAAATATGGCTAAGAGTGCATGTTATATTCATAATAAAAAAGTAATAAGTGTATTTATTATACTTCTATCGATAATAACTGCATAATATGGGTAATAGTGCACGTTATATTGCTAATAATATAAGTAATAGGTATATTTATTATAGTTCTATCGATTATAACTGCATAATATGGGTAATAATGCATGTTATATTAATAATAATATAAGTAATAAGTATAATTATTACAGTTCTAGCGATAATAACTGCATTATATGAGTAATAATGCATGTTATATTGATAATAATAAAAGTAATAAGTATATTTATTATGGCTCTAGCGATAATAACTGCATAATATGGGTAATAATGCATGTTATATTGATGATAACAAAAGTTATACGTATATTTATTATAGTTCTAGCGATAATAACTGCATTATATGGGTAATAATGCATGTTATATTGATAATAATACAAGTAATAAGAATAATCATTACAGTTTTAGCGATAATAACTGCATTATATGGGAAATAATGCATGTTATATTGATAATATCGGAAGTAATAAGTATAATTATTATAGTTCTAGCGATAATAATAGTAAAATATGGCTATTAGTGCATGTTATATTGATAATAATAAAAGAAGTAAGTATATTTATTATAGTTCTATCGATAATAACTGCATAATATGGGTAATAATGCATGTTATATTGATAATAATATAAGTAATAAGTATATTTATTATAGTTCTATCAATAATAACTGCATAATATGGGTAATTATGCATGTTATATTGATGATAATAAAAGTAATAAGTATATTTATTACAGTTCTAGCGATAATAACTGCATAATATGGGTAATAATGCATGTTACATTGATGATAATATAAGAAATAAGTATAATTATTACAGTTCTAGCGATAATAACTGCATTATATGGGTAATAATGGATGTTATATTGATAATATCGGGAGTAATAAGTATAATTATTACAGTTCTAGCGATAATACTAGTAAAATATGGCTAAGAGTGCCTGTTATATTGATAATAATAAAAGTAATAAGTATATTTATTATAATTCTATCGATAATAACTGCATAATATGGCTAATAGTGCATGTTATATTGATAATAATAAAAGTAGTAAGTATACTTATTATAGTTCTATCGATAATAACTGCATAATATGGGTAATAATGCATGTTATATTGATAATAATATAAGCAATAAGTATAATTATTACAGTTCTAGCGATAACAACTGCATTATATGGGTAATAATGCATGTTATATTGATAATATTGGGAGTAATAAGTATAATTATTATAGTTCTGGCGATAATAATAGTAAAATATGGCTAATAGTGCATGTTATATTGATAATAATAATAGTAATAAGTATATTTATTACAGTTCTATCGATAATAACTGCATAATATGGGTAATAATGCATGTTATATTGATGATAATATAAGTAATAAGTATAATTATTATAGGTCTAGCGATAACAATAGTAAAATATGGCTAATAATGCATGTTATATTGATGATAATAAAAGTAATACGTATATTTATTATAGTTCTAGCGATAATAACTGCATAATATGGGTAATAATGCATGTTATATTGATAATAATATAAGTAATAAGTATAATTATTACAGTTCTAGCGATAATAACTGCATTATATGCGTAATAATGCATGTTATATTGATAATATCGGGAGTAATAAGTATATTTATTATAGTTCTAGCGATAATAACTGCATAATATAGGTAATAATTCATGTTATATTGATATTAATAAAAGTAATATGTATATTTATTATAGTTCTATCAATAATAACTGCATAATATGGGTAATAATGCATGTTATATTCATGATAATAAAAGTAATAAGTATATTTATTACAGTTCTAGCGATAATAACTGCATAATATTGATAATAATGCATGTTATATTGATGATAATATAAGTAATGAGCGTAATTATTACAGTTCTAGCGATAGTATCCTCCATTATATGGGTAATAATGGATGTTATATTGATAATATCGGGAGTAATAAGTATAATTATTACAGTTTTAGCGATAATACTAGTAAAATATGGCTAAGAGTGCATGTTATATTCATAATAAAAAAGTAATAAGTGTATTTATTATACTTCTATCGATAATAACTGCATAATATGGGTAATAGTGCACGTTATATTGCTAATAATATAAGTAATAGGTATATTTATTATAGTTCTATCGATTATAACTGCATAATATGGGTAATAATGCATGTTATATTGATAATAATATAAGTATTAAGTATATTTATTACAGTTCTAGCGATAATAACTGCATAATATGGGTAATAATGCATGTTATATTGATGATAACAAAAGTAATACGTATATTTATTATAGTTCTAGCGATAATAACTGCATAATATGGGTAATAATGCATGTTATATTGATAATAATATAAGTATTAAGTATATTTATTACAGTTCTAGCGATAATAACTGCATAATATGGGTAATAATGCATGTTATATTGATGATAACAAAAGTTATACGTATATTTATTATAGTTCTAGCGATAATAACTGCATTATATGGGTAATAATGCGTGTTATATTGATAATAATACAAGTAATAAGTATAATCATTACAGTTTTAGCGATAATAACTGCATTATATGAGAAATAATGCATGTTATATTGATGATAATAAAAGTAATAAGTGTATTTATTACAGTTCTAGCGATAATGACTGCATAATATGGGTAATAATGCATGTTATATTGATGATAATATAAGTAATAAGTATAATTATTACAGTTCTATCGATAATAACTGCATAATATGGGTAATAATGCATGTTATATTGATAATAATATAAGTAATAAGTATATTTATTATAGTTCTATCAATAATAACTGCATAATATGGGTAATAATGCATGTTATATTGATAATATCGGGAGTAATAAGTATTTTTATTATAGTTCTAGCGATAATAATTGCATAATATAGGTAATAATGCATGTTATGTTGATAATAATAAAAGTAATAAGTATATTTATTATGGTTCTAGCGATAATAACTGCATAATATGGGTAATAATGTCTGTGATATTGATAATAATATAGGTAATAATTATAATTATTTCAGTTCTAGCGATAATAACTGCATTATATGGGTAATAATGCATGTTATATTGATAATAATAAAAGTAATAAGTATATTTATTATGGTTCTAGCGATAATAACTGCATAATATGGGTAATAATGCATGTTATATTGATAATAATAAAAGTAATAAGTATATTTATTATGGTTCTAGCGATAATAACTGCATAATATGGGTAATAATGTATGTGATATTGATAATAATATAGGTAATAATTATAATTATTTCAGTTCTAGCGATAATAACTGCATTGTATGGGTAATAATGGATGTTATATTGATAATATCGGGAGTAATAAGTATATTTATTATAGTTCTAGCGATAATAACTGCATAATATGGGTAATAATGCATGTTATATTGATAATAATATAAGTAATAAGTATAATTGTTACAGTTCTAGCGATAATAACTGCATTATATGGGTAATAATGGATGTTATGTTGATAATATCGGGAGTAATAAGTATTTTTATTATAGTTCTAGCGATAATAATTGCATAATATAGGTAATAATGCATGTTATGTTGATAATAATAAAAGTAATAAGTATATTTATTATAGTTCTAGCGATAATAATTGCATTAAATGCGTATAATGCATGTTATATTGATAATATCTGGAGTAGTAAGTATAATATTTATAGTTCTAGCGATAATATAAGTAAAATATGGCTAATAGTGCATGTTATATTGATAATAATAAAAGTAATAAGTATATTTATTATAATTCTATCGATAATAACTGCATAATATGGGTAATAATGCATATTATATTGATAATAATATAAGTAATAAGTATAATTATTACAGTTCTAGCGACAATAACTGCATTATATGGGTAATAATGCATGTTATATTGATGATAATAAAAGTAATAAGTATATTTATTACAGTTCTAGCGATAATAACTGCATAATATGGGTAATAATGCATGTTATATTGATGATAATATAAGAAATAAGTATAATTATTACAGTTCTAGCGATAATAACTGCATTATATGGGTAATAATGGATGTTATATTGATAATATCGGGAGTAATAAGTATATTTATTATAGTTCTAGCGATTATAACTGCATAATATGGGTATTAATGCATGTTATATTGATGATAATAAAAGTAATAAGTATATTTATTACAGTTCTAGCGATAATAACTGCATAATATGGGTAATAATGCATGTTATATTGATGATAATATAAGAAATAAGTATAATTATTACAGTTCTAGCGATAATAACTGCATTATATGGGTAATAATGGATGTTATATTGATAATATCGGGAGTAATAAGTATATTTATTATAGTTCTAGCGATTATAACTGCATAATATGGGTAATAATGCATATTATATTGATGATAATATAAGAAATAAGTATAATTATTACAGTTCTAGCGATAATAACTGCATTATATGGGTAATAATGGATGTTATATTGATAATATCGGGAGTAATAAGTAAATTTATTATAGTTCTGGCGATTATAACTGCATAATATGGGTAATAATGCATGTTATATTAATAATAATATAAGTAATAAGTATAATTATTACAGTTCTAGCGATAATAACTGCATTATATGGGTAATAATGCATGTTATATTGATAATAATAAAAGTAATAAGTATATTTATTATGGTTCTAGCGATAATAACTGCATAATATGGGTAATAATGCATGTTATATTGATGATAACAAAAGTAATACGTATATTTATTATAGTTCTAGCGATAATAACTGCATTATATGGGTAATAATGCATGTTATACTGATGATAATAAAAGTAATAAGTATATTTATTGTAGTTCTATCAATAATAACTGCATAATATGGGTAATAATGCATGTTATATTGAGGATAATATAAGTAATAAGTATAATTATTACAGTTCTAGCGATAATAACTGCATTATATGGGTAATAATGGATGTTGTATTGATAATATCGGTAGTAATAAGTATATTTATTATAGTTCTAGCGATAATAACTGCATAATATAGGTAATAATGCATGTTATATTGATGATAATATAAGTAATAAGTATAATTATTACAGTTCTAGCGATAATAACTGCATTATATGGGTAATAATGCATGTTATATTGATAATATCGGGAGTAATAAGTATATTTATTACAGTTCTAGCGATAATAACTGCATTATATGGGTAATAATGCATGTTATATTGATAATATCGGGAGTAATAAGTATATTTATTATAGTTCTAGCGATAATAACTGCATAATATAGGTAATAATGCATGTTATATTGAAAATAATAAAAGTAATAAGTATATTTATTATAGTTCTATCAATAATAACTGCATAATATGGGTAATTATGCATGTTATATTGATGATAATAAAAGTAATAAGTATATTTATTACAGTTCTAGCGATAATAACTGCATAATATGGGTAATAATGCATGTTACATTGATGATAATATAAGAAATAAGTATAATTATTACAGTTCTAGCGATAATAACTGCATTATATGGGTAATAATGGATGTTATATTGATAATATCGGGAGTAATAAGTATAATTATTACAGTTCTAGCGATAATACTAGTAAAATATGGCTAAGAGTGCCTGTTATATTGATAATAATAAAAGTAATAAGTATATTTATTATAATTCTATCGATAATAACTGCATAATATGGCTAATAGTGCATGTTATATTGATAATAATAAAAGTAGTAAGTATACTTATTATAGTTCTATCGATAATAACTGCATAATATGGGTAATAATGCATGTTATATTGATGATAATAAAAGTAATGCGTATATTTATTATAGTTCTAGCGATAATAACTGCATAATATGGGTAATAATGCATGTTATATTGATAATAATATAAGCAATAAGTATAATTATTACAGTTCTAGCGATAACAACTGCATTATATGGGTAATAATGCATGTTATATTGATAATATTGGGAGTAATAAGTATAATTATTATAGTTCTGGCGATAATAATAGTAAAATATGGCTAATAGTGCATGTTATATTGATAATAATAATAGCAATAAGTATATTTATTACAGTTCTATCGATAATAACTGCATAATATGGGTAATAATGCATGTTATATTGATGATAATATAAGTAATAAGTATAATTATTATAGGTCTAGCGATAACAATAGTAAAATATGGCTAATAATGCATGTTATATTGATGATAATAAAAGTAATACGTATATTTATTATAGTTCTAGCGATAATAACTGCATAATATGGGTAATAATGCATGTTATATTGATAATAATATAAGTAATAAGTATAATTATTACAGTTCTAGCGATAATAACTGCATTATATGCGTAATAATGCATGTTATATTGATAATATCGGGAGTAATAAGTATATTTATTATAGTTCTAGCGATAATAACTGCATAATATAGGTAATAATTCATGTTATATTGATATTAATAAAAGTAATATGTATATTTATTATAGTTCTATCAATAATAACTGCATAATATGGGTAATAATGCATGTTATATTCATGATAATAAAAGTAATAAGTATATTTATTACAGTTCTAGCGATAATAACTGCATAATATTGATAATAATGCATGTTATATTGATGATAATATAAGTAATGAGCGTAATTATTACAGTTCTAGCGATAGTATCCTCCATTATATGGGTAATAATGGATGTTATATTGATAATATCGGGAGTAATAAGTATAATTATTACAGTTTTAGCGATAATACTAGTAAAATATGGCTAAGAGTGCATGTTATATTCATAATAAAAAAGTAATAAGTGTATTTATTATACTTCTATCGATAATAACTGCATAATATGGGTAATAGTGCACGTTATATTGCTAATAATATAAGTAATAGGTATATTTATTATAGTTCTATCGATTATAACTGCATAATATGGGTAATAATGCATGTTATATTGATAATAATATAAGTATTAAGTATATTTATTACAGTTCTAGCGATAATAACTGCATAATATGGGTAATAATGCATGTTATATTGATGATAACAAAAGTAATACGTATATTTATTATAGTTCTAGCGATAATAACTGCATAATATGGGTAATAATGCATGTTATATTGATAATAATATAAGTATTAAGTATATTTATTACAGTTCTAGCGATAATAACTGCATAATATGGGTAATAATGCATGTTATATTGATGATAACAAAAGTTATACGTATATTTATTATAGTTCTAGCGATAATAACTGCATTATATGGGTAATAATGCATGTTATATTGATAATAATACAAGTAATAAGTATAATCATTACAGTTTTAGCGATAATAACTGCATTATATGAGAAATAATGCATGTTATATTGATGATAATAAAAGTAATAAGTGTATTTATTACAGTTCTAGCGATAATGACTGCATAATATGGGTAATAATGCATGTTATATTGATGATAATATAAGTAATAAGTATAATTATTACAGTTCTAGCGATAATAACTGCATTATATGGGTAATAATGCATGATATGTTGATAATATTGGGAGTAATAAGTATAATTATTATAGTTCTAGCGATAATAATAGCAAAATATGGCAAATAGTGCATGTTATATTGATAATAGTAAAAGCAATAAGTATATTTATTACAGTTCTATCGATAATAACTGCATAATATGGGTATTAATGCATGTTATATTGATGATAATAAAAGTAGTAAGTATATTTATTATAGTTCTAGCGATTATAACTACATAATATGGGTAATAATGCATGTTATATTGATAATAATATAAGTAATAAGTATAATTATTATAGTTCTAGCGATAATAATAGTAAAATATGGCTAATAGTGCATGTTATATTGATAATAATAAAAGAAGTAAGTATATTTATTATAGTTCTATCGATAATAACTGCATAATATGGGTAATAATGCATGTTATATTGATAATAATATAAGTAATAAGTATATTTATTATAGTTCTATCAATAATAACTGCATAATATGGGTAATAATGCATGTTATATTGATGATAACAAAAGTAATACGTATATTTATTATAGTTCTAGCGATAATAACTGCATAATATGGGTAATAATGCATGTTATATTGATAATAATATAAGTATTAAGTATATTTATTACAGTTCTAGCGATAATAACTGCATAATATGGGTAATAATGCATGTTATATTGATGATAATATAAGAAATAAGTATAATTATTACAGTTCTAGCGATAATAACTGCATTATATGGGTAATAATGGATGTTATATTGATAATATCGGGAGTAATAAGTATATTTATTATAGTTCTAGCGATTATAACTGCATAATATGGGTATTAATGCATGTTATATTGATGATAATAAAAGTAATAAGTATATTTATTACAGTTCTAGCGATAATAACTGCATAATATGGGTAATAATGCATGTTATATTGATGATAATATAAGAAATAAGTATAATTATTACAGTTCTAGCGATAATAACTGCATTATATGGGTAATAATGGATGTTATATTGATAATATCGGGAGTAATAAGTATATTTATTATAGTTCTAGCGATTATAACTGCATAATATGGGTAATAATGCATATTATATTGATGATAATATAAGAAATAAGTATAATTATTACAGTTCTAGCGATAATAACTGCATTATATGGGTAATAATGGATGTTATATTGATAATATCGGGAGTAATAAGTAAATTTATTATAGTTCTGGCGATTATAACTGCATAATATGGGTAATAATGCATGTTATATTAATAATAATATAAGTAATAAGTATAATTATTACAGTTCTAGCGATAATAACTGCATTATATGGGTAATAATGCATGTTATATTGATAATAATAAAAGTAATAAGTATATTTATTATGGTTCTAGCGATAATAACTGCATAATATGGGTAATAATGCATGTTATATTGATGATAACAAAAGTAATACGTATATTTATTATAGTTCTAGCGATAATAACTGCATTATATGGGTAATAATGCATGTTATACTGATGATAATAAAAGTAATAAGTATATTTATTGTAGTTCTATCAATAATAACTGCATAATATGGGTAATAATGCATGTTATATTGAGGATAATATAAGTAATAAGTATAATTATTACAGTTCTAGCGATAATAACTGCATTATATGGGTAATAATGGATGTTGTATTGATAATATCGGTAGTAATAAGTATATTTATTATAGTTCTAGCGATAATAACTGCATAATATAGGTAATAATGCATGTTATATTGATGATAATATAAGTAATAAGTATAATTATTACAGTTCTAGCGATAATAACTGCATTATATGGGTAATAATGCATGTTATATTGATAATATCGGGAGTAATAAGTATATTTATTACAGTTCTAGCGATAATAACTGCATTATATGGGTAATAATGCATGTTATATTGATAATATCGGGAGTAATAAGTATATTTATTATAGTTCTAGCGATAATAACTGCATAATATGGCTAATAGTGCATGTTATATTGATAATAATAAAAGTAGTAAGTATACTTATTATAGTTCTATCGATAATAACTGCATAATATGGGTAATAATGCATGTTATATTGATGATAATAAAAGTAATGCGTATATTTATTAGAGTTCTAGCGATAATAACTGCATAATATGGGTAATAATGCATGTTATATTGATAATAATATAAGCAATAAGTATAATTATTACAGTTCTAGCGATAACAACTGCATTATATGGGTAATAATGCATGTTATATTGATAATATTGGGAGTAATAAGTATAATTATTATAGTTCTGGCGATAATAATAGTAAAATATGGCTAATAGTGCATGTTATATTGATAATAATAATAGCAATAAGTATATTTATTACAGTTCTATCGATAATAACTGCATAATATGGGTAATAATGCATGTTATATTGATGATAATATAAGTAATAAGTATAATTATTATAGGTCTAGCGATAACAATAGTAAAATATGGCTAATAATGCATGTTATATTGATGATAATAAAAGTAATGCGTATATTTATTATAGTTCTAGCGATAATAACTGCATAATATGGGTAATAATGCATGTTATATTGATAATAATATAAGCAATAAGTATAATTATTACAGTTCTAGCGATAACAACTGCATTATATGGGTAATAATGCATGTTATATTGATAATATTGGGAGTAATAAGTATAATTATTATAGTTCTGGCGATAATAATAGTAAAATATGGCTAATAGTGCATGTTATATTGATAATAATAATAGCAATAAGTATATTTATTACAGTTCTATCGATAATAACTGCATAATATGGGTAATAATGCATGTTATATTGATGATAATATAAGTAATAAGTATAATTATTATAGGTCTAGCGATAACAATAGTAAAATATGGCTAATAATGCATGTTATATTGATGATAATAAAAGTAATACGTATATTTATTATAGTTCTAGCGATAATAACTGCATAATATGGGTAATAATGCATGTTATATTGATAATAATATAAGTAATAAGTATAATTATTACAGTTCTAGCGATAATAACTGCATTATATGCGTAATAATGCATGTTATATTGATAATATCGGGAGTAATAAGTATATTTATTATAGTTCTAGCGATAATAACTGCATAATATAGGTAATAATTCATGTTATATTGATATTAATAAAAGTAATATGTATATTTATTATAGTTCTATCAATAATAACTGCATAATATGGGTAATAATGCATGTTATATTCATGATAATAAAAGTAATAAGTATATTTATTACAGTTCTAGCGATAATAACTGCATAATATTGATAATAATGCATGTTATATTGATGATAATATAAGTAATGAGCGTAATTATTACAGTTCTAGCGATAGTATCCTCCATTATATGGGTAATAATGGATGTTATATTGATAATATCGGGAGTAATAAGTATAATTATTACAGTTTTAGCGATAATACTAGTAAAATATGGCTAAGAGTGCATGTTATATTCATAATAAAAAAGTAATAAGTGTATTTATTATACTTCTATCGATAATAACTGCATAATATGGGTAATAGTGCACGTTATATTGCTAATAATATAAGTAATAGGTATATTTATTATAGTTCTATCGATTATAACTGCATAATATGGGTAATAATGCATGTTATATTGATAATAATATAAGTATTAAGTATATTTATTACAGTTCTAGCGATAATAACTGCATAATATGGGTAATAATGCATGTTATATTGATGATAACAAAAGTAATACGTATATTTATTATAGTTCTAGCGATAATAACTGCATAATATGGGTAATAATGCATGTTATATTGATAATAATATAAGTATTAAGTATATTTATTACAGTTCTAGCGATAATAACTGCATAATATGGGTAATAATGCATGTTATATTGATGATAACAAAAGTTATACGTATATTTATTATAGTTCTAGCGATAATAACTGCATTATATGGGTAATAATGCATGTTATATTGATAATAATACAAGTAATAAGTATAATCATTACAGTTTTAGCGATAATAACTGCATTATATGAGAAATAATGCATGTTATATTGATGATAATAAAAGTAATAAGTGTATTTATTACAGTTCTAGCGATAATGACTGCATAATATGGGTAATAATGCATGTTATATTGATGATAATATAAGTAATAAGTATAATTATTACAGTTCTAGCGATAATAACTGCATTATATGGGTAATAATGCATGATATGTTGATAATATTGGGAGTAATAAGTATAATTATTATAGTTCTAGCGATAATAATAGCAAAATATGGCAAATAGTGCATGTTATATTGATAATAGTAAAAGCAATAAGTATATTTATTACAGTTCTATCGATAATAACTGCATAATATGGGTATTAATGCATGTTATATTGATGATAATAAAAGTAGTAAGTATATTTATTATAGTTCTAGCGATTATAACTACATAATATGGGTAATAATGCATGTTATATTGATAATAATATAAGTAATAAGTATAATTATTATAGTTCTAGCGATAATAATAGTAAAATATGGCTAATAGTGCATGTTATATTGATAATAATAAAAGAAGTAAGTATATTTATTATAGTTCTATCGATAATAACTGCATAATATGGGTAATAATGCATGTTATATTGATAATAATATAAGTAATAAGTATATTTATTATAGTTCTATCAATAATAACTGCATAATATGGGTAATAATGCATGTTATATTGATGATAACAAAAGTAATACGTATATTTATTATAGTTCTAGCGATAATAACTGCATAATATGGGTAATAATGCATGTTATATTGATAATAATATAAGTATTAAGTATATTTATTACAGTTCTAGCGATAATAACTGCATAATATGGGTAATAATGCATGTTATATTGATGATAACAAAAGTAATACGTATATTTATTATAGTTCTAGCGATAATAACTGCATAATATGGGTAATAATGCATGTTATATTGATAATAATATAAGTATTAAGTATATTTATTACAGTTCTAGCGATAATAACTGCATAATATGGGTAATAATGCATGTTATATTGATGATAACAAAAGTTATACGTATATTTATTATAGTTCTAGCGATAATAACTGCATTATATGGGTAATAATGCATGTTATATTGATAATAATACAAGTAATAAGTATAATCATTACAGTTTTAGCGATAATAACTGCATTATATGAGAAATAATGCATGTTATATTGATGATAATAAAAGTAATAAGTGTATTTATTACAGTTCTAGCGATAATGACTGCATAATATGGGTAATAATGCATGTTATATTGATGATAATATAAGTAATAAGTATAATTATTACAGTTCTAGCGATAATAACTGCATTATATGGGTAATAATGCATGATATGTTGATAATATTGGGAGTAATAAGTATAATTATTATAGTTCTAGCGATAATAATAGCAAAATATGGCAAATAGTGCATGTTATATTGATAATAGTAAAAGCAATAAGTATATTTATTACAGTTCTATCAATAATAACTGCATAATATGGGTAATAATGCATGTTATATTGATAATATCGGGAGTAATAAGTATTTTTATTATAGTTCTAGCGATAATAATTGCATAATATAGGTAATAATGCATGTTATGTTGATAATAATAAAAGTAATAAGTATATTTATTATGGTTCTAGCGATAATAACTGCATAATATGGGTAATAATGTATGTGATATTGATAATAATATAGGTAATAATTATAATTATTTCAGTTCTAGCGATAATAACTGCATTATATGGGTAATAATGCATGTTATATTGATAATAATAAAAGTAATAAGTATATTTATTATGGTTCTAGCGATAATAACTGCATAATATGGGTAATAATGCATGTTATATTGATAATAATAAAAGTAATAAGTATATTTATTATGGTTCTAGCGATAATAACTGCATAATATGGGTAATAATGTATGTGATATTGATAATAATATAGGTAATAATTATAATTATTTCAGTTCTAGCGATAATAACTGCATTGTATGGGTAATAATGGATGTTATATTGATAATATCGGGAGTAATAAGTATATTTATTATAGTTCTAGCGATAATAACTGCATAATATGGGTAATAATGCATGTTATATTGATAATAATATAAGTAATAAGTATAATTGTTACAGTTCTAGCGATAATAACTGCATTATATGGGTAATAATGCATGTTATATTGATAATATCGGGAGTAATAAGTATATTTATTACAGTTCTAGCGATAATAACTGCATTATATGGGTAATAATGCATGTTATATTGATAATATCGGGAGTAATAAGTATATTTATTATAGTTCTAGCGATTATAACTGCATAATATGGGTAATAATGCAGATTATATTGATGATAATAAAAGTAGTAAGTATATTTATTATAGTTCTAGCGATTACAACTGCATAATATGGGTAATAATGCATGTTATATTGATAATAATATAAGTAATAAGTATAATTATTACAGTTCTAGCGATAATAACTGCATTATATGGGTAATAATGGATGTTGTATTGATAATATCGGTAGTAATAAGTATATTTATTATAGTTCTAGCGATAATAACTGCATAATATAGGTAATAGTGCATGTTATATTGATAATAATAAAAGTAATAAGTATATTTATTATAGTTCTATCAATAATAACTGCATAATATGGGTAATAATGGATGTTATATTGATAATATCGGGAGTAATAAGTATATTTATTATAGTTCTAGCGATAATAACTGCATAATATAGGTAATAATGCATGTTATATTGAAAATAATAAAAGTAATAAGTATATTTATTGTAGTTCTATCAATAATAACTGCATAATATGGGTAATAATGCATGTTATATTGAGGATAATAAAAGTAATAAGTGTATTTATTACAGTTCTAGTGATAATGACTGCATAATATGGGTAATAATGCATGTTATATTGATGATAATATAAGTAATAAGTATAATTATTACAGTTCTAGCGATAATAACTGCATTATATGGGTAATAATGCATGATATGTTGATAATATTGGGAGTAATAAGTATAATTATTACAGTTCTAGCGATAATAATAGTAAAATATGGCAAATAGTGCATGTTATATTGATAATAGTAAAAGCAATAAGTATATTTATTACAGTTCTATCGATAATAACTGCATAATATGGGTATTAATGCATGTTATATTGATGATAATAAAAGTAGTAAGTATATTTATTATAGTTCTAGCGATTATAACTGCATAATATGGGTAATAATGCATGTTATATTGATAATAATATAAGTAATAAGTATAATTATTACAGTTCTAGCGATAATAACTGCATTATATGGGTAATAATGGATGTTATATTGATAATATCGGGAGTAATAAGTATATTTATTATAGTTCTAGCGATAATAACTGCATAATATAGGTAATAATGCATGTTATATTGATAATAATAAAAGTAATACGTATATTTATTAAAGTTCTATCAATAATAACTGCATAATATGGGTAATAATGCATGTTATACTGATGATAATAAAAGTAATAAGTGTATTTATTACAGTTCTAGCGATAATAACTGCATAATATGGGTAATAACGCATGTTATATTGATGATAATATAAGAAATAAGTATAATTATTACAGTTCTAGCGATAATAACTGCATTATATGGGTAATAATGGATGTTATATTGATAATATCGGGAGTAATAAGTATATTTATTATAGTTCTAGCGATTATAACTGCATATTATGGGTAATAATGCATGTTATATTAATAATAATATAAGTAATAAGTATAATTATTACAGTTCTAGCGATAATAACTGCATTACATGGGTAATAATGCATGTTATATTGATCATAATACAAGTAATAAGTATAATCATTACAGTTCTAGCGATAATACTAGTAAAATATGGCTAAGAGTCCCTGTTATATTGATAATAATAAAAGTAATAAGTATATTTATTGTAATTCTATCGATAATAACTGCATAATATGGGTAATAATGCATGTTATATTGATAATAATATAAGTAATAAGTATAATTATTACAGTTCTAGCGATAATAACTGCATTATATGGGTAATAATGGAGGTTATATTGATAATATCGCGAGTAATAAGTATATTTATTATAGTTCTAGCGATAATAACTGCATAATATAGGTAATAATGCAAGTTATATTGATAATAATAAAAGTAATAAGTATATTTATTATAGTTCTATCAATAATAACTGCATAATATGGGTAATAATGCATGTTATATTGATGATAATATAAGTAATAAGTATAATTATTACAGTTCTAGCGATAATAACTGCATTATATGGGTAATAATGCATGTTATATTGATAACAATATAGGTAATAAGTATAATTATTACAGTTCTAGCGATAATAACTGCATTAAATGCGTATAATGCATGTTATATTGATAATATCTGGAGTAGTAAGTATAATTTTCATAGTTCTAGCGATAATATAAGTAAAATATGGCTAATAGTGCATGTTATATTGATAATAATAAAAGTAATAAGTATATTTATTATAATTCTATCGATAATAACTGCATAATATGGGTAATAATGCATATTATATTGATAATAATATAAGTAATAAGTATAATTATTACAGTTCTAGCGACAATAACTGTATTATATGGGTAATAATGCATGTTATATTGATGATAATATAAGTAATAAGTATAATTATTACAGTTCTAGCGATAATAACTGCATTATATGGGTAATAATGCATGATATGTTGATAATATTGGGAGTAATAAGTATAATTATTATAGTTTTAGCGATAATAATAGTAAAATATGGCAAATAGTGCATGTTATATTGATAATAGTAAAAGCAATAAGTATATTTATTACAGTTCTATCGATAATAACTGCATAATATGGGTATTAATGCATGTTATATTGATGATAATAAAAGTAGTAAGTATATTTATTATAGTTCTAGCGATTATAACTGCATAATATGGGTAATAATGCATGTTATATTGATAATATCCGGAGTAATATGTATAATTATTATTGTTCTAGCGATAATAATAGTAAAATATGGCTAATAGTGCATGTTATATTGATAATAATAAAAGTAATAAGTATATTTATTTTAGTTCTATCAATAATAACTGCATAATATGGGTAATAATGCATGTTATATTGATGATAATAAAAGTAATAAGTGTATTTATTACAGTTCTAGCGATAATGACTGCATAATATGGGTAATAATGCATGTTATATTGATGATAATATAAGTAACAAGTATAATTATTACAGTTCTAGCGATAATAACTGCATTATATGGGTAATAATGCATGATATGTTGATAATATTGGGAGTAATAAGTATAATTATTATAGTTCTAGCGATAATAAAGCAAAATATGGCAAATAGTGCATGTTATATTGATAATAGTAAAAGCAATAAGTATATTTATTACAGTTCTATCGATAATAACTGCATAATATGGGTAATAATGCAGATTATATTGATGATAATAAAAGTAGTAAGTATATTTATTATAGTTCTATCAATAATAACTGCATAATATGGGTAATAATGCATGTTATATTGATGATAACAAAAGTAATACGTATATTTATTATAGTTCTAGCGATAATAACTGCATAATATGGGTAATAATGCATGTTATATTGATAATAATATAAGTATTAAGTATATTTATTACAGTTCTAGCGATAATAACTGCATAATATGGGTAATAATGCATGTTATATTGATGATAACAAAAGTAGTACGTATATTTATTATAGTTCTAGCGATAATAACTGCATAATATGGGTAATAATGCATGTTATATTGATAATAATATAAGTAATAAGTATATTTATTATAGTTCTATCAATAATAACTGCATAATATGGGTAATAATGCATGTTATATTGATAATATCGGGAGTAATAAGTATTTTTATTATAGTTCTAGCGATAATAATTGCATAATATAGGTAATAATGCATGTTATGTTGATAATAATAAAAGTAATAAGTATATTTATTATGGTTCTAGCGATAATAACTGCATAATATGGGTAATAATGTATGTGATATTGATAATAATATAGGTAATAATTATAATTATTTCAGTTCTAGCGATAATAACTGCATTATATGGGTAATAATGCATGTTATATTGATAATAATAAAAGTAATAAGTATATTTATTATGGTTCTAGCGATAATAACTGCATAATATGGGTAATAATGCATGTTATATTGATAATAATAAAAGTAATAAGTATATTTATTATGGTTCTAGCGATAATAACTGCATAATATGGGTAATAATGTATGTGATATTGATAATAATATAGGTAATAATTATAATTATTTCAGTTCTAGCGATAATAACTGCATTGTATGGGTAATAATGGATGTTATATTGATAATATCGGGAGTAATAAGTATATTTATTATAGTTCTAGCGATAATAACTGCATAATATGGGTAATAATGCATGTTATATTGATAATAATATAAGTAATAAGTATAATTGTTACAGTTCTAGCGATAATAACTGCATTATATGGGTAATAATGCATGTTATATTGATAATATCGGGAGTAATAAGTATATTTATTACAGTTCTAGCGATAATAACTGCATTATATGGGTAATAATGCATGTTATATTGATAATATCGGGAGTAATAAGTATATTTATTATAGTTCTAGCGATTATAACTGCATAATATGGGTAATAATGCAGATTATATTGATGATAATAAAAGTAGTAAGTATATTTATTATAGTTCTAGCGATTACAACTGCATAATATGGGTAATAATGCATGTTATATTGATAATAATATAAGTAATAAGTATAATTATTACAGTTCTAGCGATAATAACTGCATTATATGGGTAATAATGGATGTTGTATTGATAATATCGGTAGTAATAAGTATATTTATTATAGTTCTAGCGATAATAACTGCATAATATAGGTAATAGTGCATGTTATATTGATAATAATAAAAGTAATAAGTATATTTATTATAGTTCTATCAATAATAACTGCATAATATGGGTAATAATGGATGTTATATTGATAATATCGGGAGTAATAAGTATATTTATTATAGTTCTAGCGATAATAACTGCATAATATAGGTAATAATGCATGTTATATTGAAAATAATAAAAGTAATAAGTATATTTATTGTAGTTCTATCAATAATAACTGCATAATATGGGTAATAATGCATGTTATATTGAGGATAATAAAAGTAATAAGTGTATTTATTACAGTTCTAGTGATAATGACTGCATAATATGGGTAATAATGCATGTTATATTGATGATAATATAAGTAATAAGTATAATTATTACAGTTCTAGCGATAATAACTGCATTATATGGGTAATAATGCATGATATGTTGATAATATTGGGAGTAATAAGTATAATTATTACAGTTCTAGCGATAATAATAGTAAAATATGGCAAATAGTGCATGTTATATTGATAATAGTAAAAGCAATAAGTATATTTATTACAGTTCTATCGATAATAACTGCATAATATGGGTATTAATGCATGTTATATTGATGATAATAAAAGTAGTAAGTATATTTATTATAGTTCTAGCGATTATAACTGCATAATATGGGTAATAATGCATGTTATATTGATAATAATATAAGTAATAAGTATAATTATTACAGTTCTAGCGATAATAACTGCATTATATGGGTAATAATGGATGTTATATTGATAATATCGGGAGTAATAAGTATATTTATTATAGTTCTAGCGATAATAACTGCATAATATAGGTAATAATGCATGTTATATTGATAATAATAAAAGTAATACGTATATTTATTAAAGTTCTATCAATAATAACTGCATAATATGGGTAATAATGCATGTTATACTGATGATAATAAAAGTAATAAGTGTATTTATTACAGTTCTAGCGATAATAACTGCATAATATGGGTAATAACGCATGTTATATTGATGATAATATAAGAAATAAGTATAATTATTACAGTTCTAGCGATAATAACTGCATTATATGGGTAATAATGGATGTTATATTGATAATATCGGGAGTAATAAGTATATTTATTATAGTTCTAGCGATTATAACTGCATATTATGGGTAATAATGCATGTTATATTAATAATAATATAAGTAATAAGTATAATTATTACAGTTCTAGCGATAATAACTGCATTATATGGGTAATAATGCATGTTATATTGATCATAATACAAGTAATAAGTATAATCATTACAGTTCTAGCGATAATACTAGTAAAATATGGCTAAGAGTCCCTGTTATATTGATAATAATAAAAGTAATAAGTATATTTATTGTAATTCTATCGATAATAACTGCATAATATGGGTAATAATGCATGTTATATTGATAATAATATAAGTAATAAGTATAATTATTACAGTTCTAGCGATAATAACTGCATTATATGGGTAATAATGGAGGTTATATTGATAATATCGCGAGTAATAAGTATATTTATTATAGTTCTAGCGATAATAACTGCATAATATAGGTAATAATGCAAGTTATATTGATAATAATAAAAGTAATAAGTATATTTATTATAGTTCTATCAATAATAACTGCATAATATGGGTAATAATGCATGTTATATTGATGATAATATAAGTAATAAGTATAATTATTACAGTTCTAGCGATAATAACTGCATTATATGGGTAATAATGCATGTTATATTGATAACAATATAGGTAATAAGTATAATTATTACAGTTCTAGCGATAATAACTGCATTAAATGCGTATAATGCATGTTATATTGATAATATCTGGAGTAGTAAGTATAATTTTCATAGTTCTAGCGATAATATAAGTAAAATATGGCTAATAGTGCATGTTATATTGATAATAATAAAAGTAATAAGTATATTTATTATAATTCTATCGATAATAACTGCATAATATGGGTAATAATGCATATTATATTGATAATAATATAAGTAATAAGTATAATTATTACAGTTCTAGCGACAATAACTGTATTATATGGGTAATAATGCATGTTATATTGATGATAATATAAGTAATAAGTATAATTATTACAGTTCTAGCGATAATAACTGCATTATATGGGTAATAATGCATGATATGTTGATAATATTGGGAGTAATAAGTATAATTATTATAGTTTTAGCGATAATAATAGTAAAATATGGCAAATAGTGCATGTTATATTGATAATAGTAAAAGCAATAAGTATATTTATTACAGTTCTATCGATAATAACTGCATAATATGGGTATTAATGCATGTTATATTGATGATAATAAAAGTAGTAAGTATATTTATTATAGTTCTAGCGATTATAACTGCATAATATGGGTAATAATGCATGTTATATTGATAATATCCGGAGTAATATGTATAATTATTATTGTTCTAGCGATAATAATAGTAAAATATGGCTAATAGTGCATGTTATATTGATAATAATAAAAGTAATAAGTATATTTATTTTAGTTCTATCAATAATAACTACATAATATGGGTAATAATGCATGTTATATTGATGATAATAAAAGTAATAAGTGTATTTATTACAGTTCTAGCGATAATGACTGCATAATATGGGTAATAATGCATGTTATATTGATGATAATATAAGTAACAAGTATAATTATTACAGTTCTAGCGATAATAACTGCATTATATGGGTAATAATGCATGATATGTTGATAATATTGGGAGTAATAAGTATAATTATTATAGTTCTAGCGATAATAAAGCAAAATATGGCAAATAGTGCATGTTATATTGATAATAGTAAAAGCAATAAGTATATTTATTACAGTTCTATCGATAATAACTGCATAATATGTGTAATAATGCAGATTATATTGATGATAATAAAAGTAGTAAGTATATTTATTATAGTTCTAGCGATTACAACTGCATAATATGGGTAATAATGCATGTTATATTGATAATAATATAAGTAATAAGTATAATTATTACAGTTCTAGCGATAATAACTGCATTATATGGGTAATAATGCATGATATGTTGATAATATTGGGAGTAATAAGTATAATTATTACAGTTCTAGCGATAATAATAGTAAAATATGGCAAATAGTGCATGTTATATTGATAATAGTAAAAGCAATAAGTATATTTATTACAGTTCTATCGATAATAACTGCATAATATGGGTATTAATGCATGTTATATTGATGATAATAAAAGTAGTAAGTATATTTATTATAGTTCTAGCGATTATAACTGCATAATATGGGTAATAATGCATGTTATATTGATAATAATATAAGTAATAAGTATAATTATTACAGTTCTAGCGATAATAACTGCATTATATGGGTAATAATGGATGTTATATTGATAATATCGGGAGTAATAAGTATATTTATTATAGTTCTATCAATAATAACTGCATAATATGGGTAATAATGCATGTTATATTGATGATAATATAAGTAATAAGTATAATTATTACAGTTCTAGCGATAATAACTGCATTATATGGGTAATAATGCATGTTATATTGATAACAATATAGGTAATAAGTATAATTATTACAGTTCTAGCGATAATAACTGCATTAAATGCGTATAATGCATGTTATATTGATAATATCTGGAGTAGTAAGTATAATTTTCATAGTTCTAGCGATAATATAAGTAAAATATGGCTAATAGTGCATGTTATATTGATAATAATAAAAGTAATAAGTATATTTATTATAATTCTATCGATAATAACTGCATAATATGGGTAATAATGCATATTATATTGATAATAATATAAGTAATAAGTATAATTATTACAGTTCTAGCGACAATAACTGTATTATATGGGTAATAATGCATGTTATATTGATGATAATATAAGTAATAAGTATAATTATTACAGTTCTAGCGATAATAACTGCATTATATGGGTAATAATGCATGATATGTTGATAATATTGGGAGTAATAAGTATAATTATTATAGTTTTAGCGATAATAATAGTAAAATATGGCAAATAGTGCATGTTATATTGATAATAGTAAAAGCAATAAGTATATTTATTACAGTTCTATCGATAATAACTGCATAATATGGGTATTAATGCATGTTATATTGATGATAATAAAAGTAGTAAGTATATTTATTATAGTTCTAGCGATTATAACTGCATAATATGGGTAATAATGCATGTTATATTGATAATATCCGGAGTAATATGTATAATTATTATTGTTCTAGCGATAATAATAGTAAAATATGGCTAATAGTGCATGTTATATTGATAATAATAAAAGTAATAAGTATATTTATTTTAGTTCTATCAATAATAACTGCATAATATGGGTAATAATGCATGTTATATTGATGATAATAAAAGTAATAAGTGTATTTATTACAGTTCTAGCGATAATGACTGCATAATATGGGTAATAATGCATGTTATATTGATGATAATATAAGTAACAAGTATAATTATTACAGTTCTAGCGATAATAACTGCATTATATGGGTAATAATGCATGATATGTTGATAATATTGGGAGTAATAAGTATAATTATTATAGTTCTAGCGATAATAATAGCAAAATATGGCAAATAGTGCATGTTATATTGATAATAGTAAAAGCAATAAGTATATTTATTACAGTTCTATCGATAATAACTGCATAATATGGGTATTAATGCATGTTATATTGATGGTAATAAAAGTAGTAAGTATATTTATTATAGTTCTAGCGATTATAACTGCATAATATGGGTAATAATGCATGTTATATTGATAATATCCGGAGTAATATGTATAATTATTATTGTTCTAGCGATAATAATAGTAAAATATGGCTAATAGTGCATGTTATATTGATAATAATAAAAGTAATAAGTATATTTATTATAGTTCTATCAATAATAACTGCATAATGTGGGTAAAAATGCATGTTATATTGATGATAATAAAAGTAATAAGTGTATTTATTACAGTTCTAGCGATAATGACTGCATAATATGGGTAATAATGCATGTTATATTGATGATAATATAAGTAACAAGTAAAATTATTACAGTTCTAGCGATAATAACTGCATTATATGGGTAATAATGCATGATATGTTGATAATATTGGGAGTAATAAGTATAATTATTATAGTTCTAGCGATAATAAAGCAAAATATGGCAAATAGTGCATGTTATATTGATAATAGTAAAAGCAATAAGTATATTTATTACAGTTCTATCGATAATAACTGCATAATATGGGTAATAATGCAGATTATATTGATGATAATAAAAGTAGTAAGTATATTTATTATAGTTCTAGCGATTACAACTGCATAATATGGGTAATAATGCATGTTATATTGATAATAATATAAGTAATAAGTATAATTATTACAGTTCTAGCGATAATAACTGCATTATATGGGTAATAATGGATGTTGTATTGATAATATCGGTAGTAATAAGTATATTTATTATAGTTCTAGCGATAATAACTGCATAATATAGGTAATAATGCATGTTATATTGATGATAATATAAGTAATAAGTATAATTGTTACAGTTCTAGCGATAATAACTGCATTATATGGGTAATAATGGATGTTATATTGATAATATCGGGAGTAATAAGTATATTTATTATAGTTCTAGCGATAATAACTGCATAATATAGGTAATAATGCATGTTATATTGAAAATAATAAAAGTAATAAGTATATTTATTGTAGTTCTATCAATAATAACTGCATAATATGGGTAATAATGCATGTTATATTGAGGATAATAAAAGTAATAAGTGTATTTATTACAGTTCTAGTGATAATGACTGCATAATATGGGTAATAATGCATGTTATATTGATGATAATATAAGTAATAAGTATAATTATTACAGTTCTAGCGATAATAACTGCATTATATGGGTAATAATGCATGATATGTTGATAATATTGGGAGTAATAAGTATAATTATTACAGTTCTAGCGATAATAATAGTAAAATATGGCAAATAGTGCATGTTATATTGATAATAGTAAAAGCAATGAGTATATTTATTACAGTTCTATCGATAATAACTGCATAATATGGGTATTAATGCATGTTATGTTGATGATAATAAAAGTAGTAAGTATATTTATTATAGTTCTAGCGATTATAACTGCATAATATGGGTAATAATGCATGTTATATTGATAATAATATAAGTAATAAGTATAATTATTACAGTTCTAGCGATAATAACTGCATTATATGGGTAATAATGGATGTTATATTGATAATATCGGGAGTAATAAGTATATTTATTATAGTTCTAGCGATAATAACTGCATAATATGGGTAATAATGCATGTTATATTGATAATAATATAAGTAATAAGTATAATTATTACAGTTCTAGCGATAATAACTGCATTAAATGCGTATAATGCATGTTATATTGATAATATCTGGAGTAGTAAGTATAATTTTTATAGTTCTGGCGATAATATAAGTAAAATATGGCTAATAGTGCATGTTATATTGATAATAATAAAAGTAATAAGTACATTTATTATAGTTCTATCAATAATAACTGCATAATATGGGTAATAATGCATGTTATACTGATGATAATAAAAGTAATAAGTGTATTTATTACAGTTCTAGCGATAATAACTGCATAATATGGGTAATAACGCATGTTATATTGATGATAATATAAGAAATAAGTATAATTATTACAGTTCTAGCGATAATAACTGCATTATATGGGTAATAATGGATGTTATATTGATAATATCGGGAGTAATAAGTATATTTATTATAGTTCTAGCGATTATAACTGCATATTATGGGTAATAATGCATGTTATATTAATAATAATATAAGTAATAAGTATAATTATTACAGTTCTAGCGATAATAACTGCATTATATGGGTAATAATGCATGTTATATTGATCATAATACAAGTAATAAGTATAATCATTACAGTTCTAGCGATAATACTAGTAAAATATGGCTAAGAGTCCCTGTTATATTGATAATAATAAAAGTAATAAGTATATTTATTGTAATTCTATCGATAATAACTGCATAATATGGGTAATAATGCATGTTATATTGATAATAATATAAGTAATAAGTATAATTATTACAGTTCTAGCGATAATAACTGCATTATATGGGTAATAATGGAGGTTATATTGATAATATCGCGAGTAATAAGTATATTTATTATAGTTCTAGCGATAATAACTGCATAATATAGGTAATAATGCATGTTATATTGATAATAATAAAAGTAATAAGTATATTTATTATAGTTCTATCAATAATAACTGCATAATATGGGTAATAATGCATGTTATATTGATGATAATATAAGTAATAAGTATAATTATTACAGTTCTAGCGATAATAACTGCATTATATGGGTAATAATGCATGTTATATTGATAACAATATAGGTAATAAGTATAATTATTACAGTTCTAGCGATAATAACTGCATTAAATGCGTATAATGCATGTTATATTGATAATATCTGGAGTAGTAAGTATAATTTTCACAGTTCTAGCGATAATATAAGTAAAATATGGCTAATAGTGCATGTTATATTGATAATAATAAAAGTAATAAGTATATTTATTATAATTCTATCGATAATAACTGCATAATATGGGTAATAATGCATATTATATTGATAATAATATAAGTAATAAGTATAATTATTACAGTTCTAGCGACAATAACTGTATTATATGGGTAATAATGCATGTTATATTGATGATAATATAAGTAATAAGTATAATTATTACAGTTCTAGCGATAATAACTGCATTATATGGGTAATAATGCATGATATGTTGATAATATTGGGAGTAATAAGTATAATTATTATAGTTTTAGCGATAATAATAGTAAAATATGGCAAATAGTGCATGTTATATTGATAATAGTAAAAGCAATAAGTATATTTATTACAGTTCTATCGATAATAACTGCATAATATGGGTATTAATGCATGTTATATTGATGATAATAAAAGTAGTAAGTATATTTATTATAGTTCTAGCGATTATAACTGCATAATATGGGTAATAATGCATGTTATATTGATAATATCCGGAGTAATATGTATAATTATTATTGTTCTAGCGATAATAATAGTAAAATATGGCTAATAGTGCATGTTATATTGATAATAATAAAAGTAATAAGTATATTTATTTTAGTTCTATCAATAATAACTGCATAATATGGGTAATAATGCATGTTATATTGATGATAATAAAAGTAATAAGTGTATTTATTACAGTTCTAGCGATAATGACTGCATAATATGGGTAATAATGCATGTTATATTGATGATAATATAAGTAACAAGTATAATTATTACAGTTCTAGCGATAATAACTGCATTATATGGGTAATAATGCATGATATGTTGATAATATTGGGAGTAATAAGTATAATTATTATAGTTCTAGCGATAATAATAGCAAAATATGGCAAATAGTGCATGTTATATTGATAATAGTAAAAGCAATAAGTATATTTATTACAGTTCTATCGATAATAACTGCATAATATGGGTATTAATGCATGTTATATTGATGGTAATAAAAGTAGTAAGTATATTTATTATAGTTCTAGCGATTATAACTGCATAATATGGGTAATAATGCATGTTATATTGATAATATCCGGAGTAATATGTATAATTATTATTGTTCTAGCGATAATAATAGTAAAATATGGCTAATAGTGCATGTTATATTGATAATAATAAAAGTAATAAGTATATTTATTATAGTTCTATCAATAATAACTGCATAATGTGGGTAAAAATGCATGTTATATTGATGATAATAAAAGTAATAAGTGTATTTATTACAGTTCTAGCGATAATGACTGCATAATATGGGTAATAATGCATGTTATATTGATGATAATATAAGTAACAAGTAAAATTATTACAGTTCTAGCGATAATAACTGCATTATATGGGTAATAATGCATGATATGTTGATAATATTGGGAGTAATAAGTATAATTATTATAGTTCTAGCGATAATAAAGCAAAATATGGCAAATAGTGCATGTTATATTGATAATAGTAAAAGCAATAAGTATATTTATTACAGTTCTATCGATAATAACTGCATAATATGGGTAATAATGCAGATTATATTGATGATAATAAAAGTAGTAAGTATATTTATTATAGTTCTAGCGATTACAACTGCATAATATGGGTAATAATGCATGTTATATTGATAATAATATAAGTAATAAGTATAATTATTACAGTTCTAGCGATAATAACTGCATTATATGGGTAATAATGGATGTTGTATTGATAATATCGGTAGTAATAAGTATATTTATTATAGTTCTAGCGATAATAACTGCATAATATAGGTAATAATGCATGTTATATTGATGATAATATAAGTAATAAGTATAATTGTTACAGTTCTAGCGATAATAACTGCATTATATGGGTAATAATGGATGTTATATTGATAATATCGGGAGTAATAAGTATATTTATTATAGTTCTAGCGATAATAACTGCATAATATAGGTAATAATGCATGTTATATTGAAAATAATAAAAGTAATAAGTATATTTATTGTAGTTCTATCAATAATAACTGCATAATATGGGTAATAATGCATGTTATATTGAGGATAATAAAAGTAATAAGTGTATTTATTACAGTTCTAGTGATAATGACTGCATAATATGGGTAATAATGCATGTTATATTGATGATAATATAAGTAATAAGTATAATTATTACAGTTCTAGCGATAATAACTGCATTATATGGGTAATAATGCATGATATGTTGATAATATTGGGAGTAATAAGTATAATTATTACAGTTCTAGCGATAATAATAGTAAAATATGGCAAATAGTGCATGTTATATTGATAATAGTAAAAGCAATGAGTATATTTATTACAGTTCTATCGATAATAACTGCATAATATGGGTATTAATGCATGTTATGTTGATGATAATAAAAGTAGTAAGTATATTTATTATAGTTCTAGCGATTATAACTGCATAATATGGGTAATAATGCATGTTATATTGATAATAATATAAGTAATAAGTATAATTATTACAGTTCTAGCGATAATAACTGCATTATATGGGTAATAATGGATGTTATATTGATAATATCGGGAGTAATAAGTATATTTATTATAGTTCTAGCGATAATAACTGCATAATATGGGTAATAATGCATGTTATATTGATAATAATATAAGTAATAAGTATAATTATTACAGTTCTAGCGATAATAACTGCATTAAATGCGTATAATGCATGTTATATTGATAATATCTGGAGTAGTAAGTATAATTTTTATAGTTCTGGCGATAATATAAGTAAAATATGGCTAATAGTGCATGTTATATTGATAATAATAAAAGTAATAAGTACATTTATTATAGTTCTATCAATAATAACTGCATAATATGGGTAATAATGCATGTTATACTGATGATAATAAAAGTAATAAGTGTATTTATTACAGTTCTAGCGATAATAACTGCATAATATGGGTAATAACGCATGTTATATTGATGATAATATAAGAAATAAGTATAATTATTACAGTTCTAGCGATAATAACTGCATTATATGGGTAATAATGGATGTTATATTGATAATATCGGGAGTAATAAGTATATTTATTATAGTTCTAGCGATTATAACTGCATATTATGGGTAATAATGCATGTTATATTAATAATAATATAAGTAATAAGTATAATTATTACAGTTCTAGCGATAATAACTGCATTATATGGGTAATAATGCATGTTATATTGATCATAATACAAGTAATAAGTATAATCATTACAGTTCTAGCGATAATACTAGTAAAATATGGCTAAGAGTCCCTGTTATATTGATAATAATAAAAGTAATAAGTATATTTATTGTAATTCTATCGATAATAACTGCATAATATGGGTAATAATGCATGTTATATTGATAATAATATAAGTAATAAGTATAATTATTACAGTTCTAGCGATAATAACTGCATTATATGGGTAATAATGGAGGTTATATTGATAATATCGCGAGTAATAAGTATATTTATTATAGTTCTAGCGATAATAACTGCATAATATAGGTAATAATGCATGTTATATTGATAATAATAAAAGTAATAAGTATATTTATTATAGTTCTATCAATAATAACTGCATAATATGGGTAATAATGCATGTTATATTGATGATAATATAAGTAATAAGTATAATTATTACAGTTCTAGCGATAATAACTGCATTATATGGGTAATAATGCATGTTATATTGATAACAATATAGGTAATAAGTATAATTATTACAGTTCTAGCGATAATAACTGCATTAAATGCGTATAATGCATGTTATATTGATAATATCTGGAGTAGTAAGTATAATTTTCACAGTTCTAGCGATAATATAAGTAAAATATGGCTAATAGTGCATGTTATATTGATAATAATAAAAGTAATAAGTATATTTATTATAATTCTATCGATAATAACTGCATAATATGGGTAATAATGCATATTATATTGATAATAATATAAGTAATAAGTATAATTATTACAGTTCTAGCGACAATAACTGTATTATATGGGTAATAATGCATGTTATATTGATGATAATATAAGTAATAAGTATAATTATTACAGTTCTAGCGATAATAACTGCATTATATGGGTAATAATGCATGATATGTTGATAATATTGGGAGTAATAAGTATAATTATTATAGTTTTAGCGATAATAATAGTAAAATATGGCAAATAGTGCATGTTATATTGATAATAGTAAAAGCAATAAGTATATTTATTACAGTTCTATCGATAATAACTGCATAATATGGGTATTAATGCATGTTATATTGATGATAATAAAAGTAGTAAGTATATTTATTATAGTTCTAGCGATTATAACTGCATAATATGGGTAATAATGCATGTTATATTGATAATATCCGGAGTAATATGTATAATTATTATTGTTCTAGCGATAATAATAGTAAAATATGGCTAATAGTGCATGTTATATTGATAATAATAAAAGTAATAAGTATATTTATTTTAGTTCTATCAATAATAACTGCATAATATGGGTAATAATGCATGTTATATTGATGATAATAAAAGTAATAAGTGTATTTATTACAGTTCTAGCGATAATGACTGCATAATATGGGTAATAATGCATGTTATATTGATGATAATATAAGTAACAAGTATAATTATTACAGTTCTAGCGATAATAACTGCATTATATGGGTAATAATGCATGATATGTTGATAATATTGGGAGTAATAAGTATAATTATTATAGTTCTAGCGATAATAATAGCAAAATATGGCAAATAGTGCATGTTATATTGATAATAGTAAAAGCAATAAGTATATTTATTACAGTTCTATCGATAATAACTGCATAATATGGGTATTAATGCAGATTATATTGATGATAATAAAAGTAGTAAGTATATTTATTATAGTTCTAGCGATTATAACTGCATAATATGGGTAATAATGCATGTTATATTGATAATAATATAAGTGATAAGTATAATTATTACAGTCCTAGCGATAATAACTGCATTAAATGCGTATAATGCATGTTATATTGATAATATCTGGAGTAGTAAGTATAATTTTTATAGTTCTAGCGATAATATAAGTAAAATATGGCTAATAGTGCATGTTATATTGATAATAATAAAAGTAATAAGTATATTTATTATAATTCTATCGATAATAACTGCATAATATGGGTAATAATGCATATTATATTGATAATAATATAAGTAATTAGTATAATTATTACAGTTCTAGCGACAATAACTGCATTATATGGGTAATAATGCATGTTATATTGATGATAATATAAGTAATAAGTATAATTATTACAGTTCTAGCGATAATAACTGCATTATATGGGTAATAATGGATGTTGTATTGATAATATCGGTAGTAATAAGTATATTTATTATAGTTCTAGCGATAATAACTGCATAATATAGGTAGTAATGCATGTTATATTGATGATAATATAAGTAATAAGTATAATTATTACAGTTCTAGCGATAATAACTGCATTATATGGGTAATAATGCATGTTATATTGATAATATCGGGAGTAATAAGTATATTTATTATAGTTCTAGCGATAATAACTGCATAATATAGGTAATAATGCATGTTATATTGAAAATAATAAAAGTAATAAGTATATTTATTGTAGTTCTATCAATAATAACTGCATAATATGGGTAATAATGCATGTTATATTGAGGATAATAAAAGTAATAAGTGTATCTATTACAGTTCTAGCGATAATGACTGCATAATATGGGTAATAATGCATGTTATATTGATGATAATATAAGTAATAAGTATAGGTATTACAGTTCTAGCGATAATAACTGCATTATATGGGTAATAATGCATGATATGTTGATAATATTGGGAGTAATAAGTATAATTATTATAGTTCTAGCGATAATAATAGTAAAATATGGCAAATAGTGCATGTTATATTGATAATAGTAAAAGCAATAAGTATATTTATTACAGTTCTATCGATAATAACTGCATAATATGGGTATTAATGCATGTTATATTGATGATAATAAAAGTAGTAAGTATATTTATTATAGTTCTAGCGATTATAACTGCATAATATAGGTAATAATGCATGTTATATTGAAAATAATATAAGTGATAAGTATAATTATTACAGTCCTAGCGATAATAACTGCATTAAATGCGTATAATGCATGTTATATTGATAATATCTGGAGTAGTAAGTATAATTTTTATAGTTCTAGCGATAATATAAGTAAAATATGGCTAATAGTGCATGTTATATTGATAATAATAAAAGTAATAAGTATATTTATTATAATTCTATCGATAATAACTGCATAATATGGGTAATAATGCATATTATATTGATAATAATATAAGTAATTAGTATAATTATTACAGTTCTAGCGACAATAACTGCATTATATGGGTAATAATGCATGTTATATTGATGATAATATAAGTAATAAGTATAATTATTACAGTTCTAGCGATAATAACTGCATTATATGGGTAATAATGGATGTTGTATTGATAATATCGGTAGTAATAAGTATATTTATTATAGTTCTAGCGATAATAACTGCATAATATAGGTAGTAATGCATGTTATATTGATGATAATATAAGTAATAAGTATAATTATTACAGTTCTAGCGATAATAACTGCATTATATGGGTAATAATGCATGTTATATTGATAATATCGGGAGTAATAAGTATATTTATTATAGTTCTAGCGATAATAACTGCATAATATAGGTAATAATGCATGTTATATTGAAAATAATAAAAGTAATAAGTATATTTATTGTAGTTCTATCAATAATAACTGCATAATATGGGTAATAATGCATGTTATATTGAGGATAATAAAAGTAATAAGTGTATCTATTACAGTTCTAGCGATAATGACTGCATAATATGGGTAATAATGCATGTTATATTGATGATAATATAAGTAATAAGTATAGGTATTACAGTTCTAGCGATAATAACTGCATTATATGGGTAATAATGCATGATATGTTGATAATATTGGGAGTAATAAGTATAATTATTATAGTTCTAGCGATAATAATAGTAAAATATGGCAAATAGTGCATGTTATATTGATAATAGTAAAAGCAATAAGTATATTTATTACAGTTCTATCGATAATAACTGCATAATATGGGTATTAATGCATGTTATATTGATGATAATAAAAGTAGTAAGTATATTTATTATAGTTCTAGCGATTATAACTGCATAATATGGGTAATAATGCATGTTATATTGATAATATCCGGAGTAATATGTATAATTATTATTGTTCTAGCGATAATAATAGTAAAATATGGCTAATAGTGCATGTTATATTGATAATAATAAAAGTAATAAGTATATTTATTATAGTTCTATCAATAATAACTGCATAATATGGGTAAAAATGCATGTTATATTGATGATAATAAAAGTAATAAGTGTATTTATTACAGTTCTAGCGATAATGACTGCATAATATGGGTAATAATGCATGTTATATTGATGATAATATAAGTAACAAGTATAATTATTACAGTTCTAGCGATAATAACTGCATTATATGGGTAATAATGCATGATATGTTGATAGTATTGGGAGTAATAAGTATAATTATTATAGTTCTAGCGATAATAAAGCAAAATATGGCAAATAGTGCATGTTATATTGATAATAGTAAAAGCAATAAGTATATTTATTACAGTTCTATCGATAATAACTGCATAATATGGGTATTAATGCAGGTTATATTGATGATAATAAAAGTAGTAAGTATATTTATTATAGTTCTAGCGATTATAACTGCATAATATGGGTAATAATGCATGTTATATTGATAATAATATAAGTAATAAGTATAATTATTACAGTTCTAGCGATAATAACTGCATTAAATGCGTATAATGCATGTTATATTGATAATATCTGGAGTAGTAAGTATAATTTTTATAGTTCTAGCGATAATATAAGTAAAATATGGCTAATAGTGCATGTTATATTGATAATAATAAAAGTAATAAGTATATTTATTATAATTCTATCGATAATAACTGCATAATATGGGTAATAATGCATATTATATTGATAATAATATAAGTAATAAGTATAATTATTACAGTTCTAGCGACAATAACTGCATTATATGGGTAATAATGCATGTTATATTGATGATAATATAAGTAATAAGTATAATTATTACAGTTCTAGCGATAATAACTGCATTATATGGGTAATAATGGATGTTGTATTGATAATATCGGTAGTAATAAGTATATTTATTATAGTTCTAGCGATAATAACTGCATAATATAGGTAGTAATGCATGTTATATTGATGATAATATAAGTAATAAGTATAATTATTACAGTTCTAGCGATAATAACTGCATTATATGGGTAATAATGCATGTTATATTGATAATATCGGGAGTAATAAGTATATTTATTATAGTTCTAGCGATAATAACTGCATAATATAGGTAATAATGCATGTTATATTGAAAATAATAAAAGTAATAAGTATATTTATTGTAGTTCTATCAATAATAACTGCATAATATGGGTAATAATGCATGTTATATTGAGGATAATAAAAGTAATAAGTGTATCTATTACAGTTCTAGCGATAATGACTGCATAATATGGGTAATAATGCATGTTATATTGATGATAATATAAGTAATAAGTATAATTATTACAGTTCTAGCGATAATAACTGCATTATATGGGTAATAATGCATGATATGTTGATAATATTGGGAGTAATAAGTATAATTATTATAGTTCTAGCGATAATAATAGTAAAATATGGCAAATAGTGCATGTTATATTGATAATAGTAAAAGCAATAAGTATATTTATTACAGTTCTATCGATAATAACTGCATAATATGGGTATTAATGCATGTTATATTGATGATAATAAAAGTAGTAAGTATATTTATTATAGTTCTAGCGATTATAACTGCATAATATGGGTAATAATGCATGTTATATTGATAATATCCGGAGTAATATGTATAATTATTATTGTTCTAGCGATAATAATAGTAAAATATGGCTAATAGTGCATGTTATATTGATAATAATAAAAGTAATAAGTATATTTATTATAGTTCTATCAATAATAACTGCATAATATGGGTAAAAATGCATGTTATATTGATGATAATAAAAGTAATAAGTGTATTTATTACAGTTCTAGCGATAATGACTGCATAATATGGGTAATAATGCATGTTATATTGATGATAATATAAGTAACAAGTATAATTATTACAGTTCTAGCGATAATAACTGCATTATATGGGTAATAATGCATGATATGTTGATAGTATTGGGAGTAATAAGTATAATTATTATAGTTCTAGCGATAATAAAGCAAAATATGGCAAATAGTGCATGTTATATTGATAATAGTAAAAGCAATAAGTATATTTATTACAGTTCTATCGATAATAACTGCATAATATGGGTATTAATGCAGATTATATTGATGATAATAAAAGTAGTAAGTATATTTATTATAGTTCTAGCGATTATAACAGCATAATATGGGTAATAATGCATGTTATATTGATAATAATATAAGTAATAAGTATAATTATTACAGTTCTAGCGATAATAACTGCATTAAATGCGTATAATGCATGTTATATTGATAATATCTGGAGTAGTAAGTATAATTTTTATAGTTCTAGCGATAATATAAGTAAAATATGGCTAATAGTGCATGTTATATTGATAATAATAAAAGTAATAAGTATATTTATTATAATTCTATCGATAATAACTGCATAATATGGGTAATAATGCATATTATATTGATAATAATATAAGTAATTAGTATAATTATTACAGTTCTAGCGACAATAACTGCATTATATGGGTAATAATGCATGTTATATTGATGATAATATAAGTAATAAGTATAATTATTACAGTTCTAGCGATAATAACTGCATTATATGGGTAATAATGGATGTTGTATTGATAATATCGGTAGTAATAAGTATATTTATTATAGTTCTAGCGATAATAACTGCATAATATAGGTAATAATGCATGTTATATTGATGATAATATAAGTAATAAGTATAATTGTTACAGTTCTAGCGATAATAACTGCATTATATGGGTAATAATGGATGTTATATTGATAATATCGGGAGTAATAAGTATATTTATTATAGTTCTAGCGATAATAACTGCATAATATAGGTAATAATGCATGTTATATTGAAAATAATAAAAGTAATAAGTATATTTATTGTAGTTCTATCAATAATAACTGCATAATATGGGTAATAATGCATGTTATATTGAGGATAATAAAAGTAATAAGTGTATTTATTACAGTTCTAGTGATAATGACTGCATAATATGGGTAATAATGCATGTTATATTGATGATAATATAAGTAATAAGTATAATTATTACAGTTCTAGCGATAATAACTGCATTATATGGGTAATAATGCATGATATGTTGATAATATTGGGAGTAATAAGTATAATTATTACAGTTCTAGCGATAATAATAGTAAAATATGGCAAATAGTGCATGTTATATTGATAATAGTAAAAGCAATAAGTATATTTATTACAGTTCTATCGATAATAACGGCATAATATGGGTATTAATGCATGTTATGTTGATGATAATAAAAGTAGTAAGTATATTTATTATAGTTCTAGCGATTATAACTGCATAATATGGGTAATAATGCATGTTATATTGATAATAATATAAGTAATAAGTATAATTATTACAGTTCTAGCGATAATAACTGCATTATATGGGTAATAATGGATGTTATATTGATAATATCGGGAGTAATAAGTATATTTATTATAGTTCTAGCGATAATAACTGCATAATATGGGTAATAATGCATGTTATATTGATAATAATATAAGTAATAAGTATAATTATTACAGTTCTAGCGATAATAACTGCATTAAATGCGTATAATGCATGTTATATTGATAATATCTGGAGTAGTAAGTATAATTTTTATAGTTCTAGCGATAATATAAGTAAAATATGGCTAATAGTGCATGTTATATTGATAATAATAAAAGTAATAAGTATATTTATTATAATTCTATCGATAATAACTGCATAATATGGGTAATAATGCATATTATATTGATAATAATATAAGTAATTAGTATAATTATTACAGTTCTAGCGACAATAACTGCATTATATGGGTAATAATGCATGTTATATTGATGATAATATAAGTAATAAGTATAATTATTACAGTTCTAGCGATAATAACTGCATTATATGGGTAATAATGGATGTTGTATTGATAATATCGGTAGTAATAAGTATATTTATTATAGTTCTAGCGATAATAACTGCATAATATAGGTAATAATGCATGTTATATTGATGATAATATAAGTAATAAGTATAATTGTTACAGTTCTAGCGATAATAACTGCATTATATGGGTAATAATGCATGTTATATTGATAATATCGGGAGTAATAAGTATATTTATTATAGTTCTAGCGATAATAACTGCATAATATAGGTAATAGTGCATGTTATATTGATAATAATAAAAGTAATAAGTATATTTATTATAGTTCTATCAATAATAACTGCATAATATGGGTAATAATGGATGTTATATTGATAATATCGGGAGTAATAAGTATATTTATTATAGTTCTAGCGATAATAACTGCATAATATAGGTAATAATGCATGTTATATCGAAAATAATAAAAGTAATAAGTATATTTATTGTAGTTCTATCAATAATAACTGCATAATATGGGTAATAATGCATGTTATATTGAGGATAATAAAAGTAATAAGTGTATTTATTACAGTTCTAGTGATAATGACTGCATAATATGGGTAATAATGCATGTTATATTGATGATAATATAAGTAATAAGTATAATTATTACAGTTCTAGCGATAATAACTGCATTATATGGGTAATAATGCATGATATGTTGATAATATTGGGAGTAATAAGTATAATTATTACAGTTCTAGCGATAATAATAGTAAAATATGGCAAATAGTGCATGTTATATTGATAATAGTAAAAGCAATAAGTATATTTATTACAGTTCTATCGATAATAACTGCATAATATGGGTATTAATGCATGTTATATTGATGATAATAAAAGTAGTAAGTATATTTATTATAGTTCTAGCGATTATAACTGCATAATATGGGTAATAATGCATGTTATATTGATAATAATATAAGTAATAAGTATAATTATTACAGTTCTAGCGATAATAACTGCATTATATGGGTAATAATGGATGTTATATTGATAATATCGGGAGTAATAAGTATATTTATTATAGTTCTAGCGATTATAACTGCATAATATGGGTAATAATGCATGTTATATTAATAATAATATAAGTAATAAGTATAATTATTACAGTTCTAGCGATAATAACTGCATTATATGGGTAATAATGGATGTTATATTGATAATATCGGGAGTAATAAGTATATTTATTATAGTTCTAGCGATAATAACTGCATAATATGGGTAATAATGCATGTTATATTGATGATAATATAAGTAACAAGTATAATTATTACAGTTCTAGCGATAATAACTGCATTTTATGGGTAATAATGCATGATATGTTGATAATATTGGGAGTAATAAGTATAATTATTATAGTTCTAGCGATAATAATAGCAAAATATGGCAAATAGTGCATGTTATATTGATAATAGTAAAAGCAATAAGTATATTTATTACAGTTCTATCGATAATAACTGCATAATATGGGTATTAATGCAGATTATATTGATGATAATAAAAGTAGTAAGTATATTTATTATAGTTCTAGCGATTATAACTGCATAATATGGGTAATAATGCATGTTATATTGATAGTAATATAAGTAATAAGTATAATTATTACAGTTCTAGCGATAATAACTGCATTAAATGCGTATAATGCATGTTATATTGATAATATCTGGAGTAGTAAGTATAATTTTTATAGTTCTAGCGATAATATAAGTAAAATATGGCTAATAGTGCATGTTATATTGATAATAATAAAAGTAATAAGTATATTTATTATAATTCTATCGATAATAACTGCATAATATGGGTAATAATGCATATTATATTGATAATAATATAAGTAATTAGTATAATTATTACAGTTCTAGCGACAATAACTGCATTATATGGGTAATAATGCATGTTATATTGATGATAATATAAGTAATAAGTATAATTATTACAGTTCTAGCGATAATAACTGCATTATATGGGTAATAATGGATGTTGTATTGATAATATCGGTAGTAATAAGTATATTTATTATAGTTCTAGCGATAATAACTGCATAATATAGGTAGTAATGCATGTTATATTGATGATAATATAAGTAATAAGTATAATTATTACAGTTCTAGCGATAATAACTGCATTATATGGGTAATAATGCATGTTATATTGATAATATCGGGAGTAATAAGTATATTTATTATAGTTCTAGCGATAATAACTGCATAATATAGGTAATAATGCATGTTATATTGAAAATAATAAAAGTAATAAGTATATTTATTGTAGTTCTATCAATAATAACTGCATAATATGGGTAATAATGCATGTTATATTGAGGATAATAAAAGTAATAAGTGTATCTATTACAGTTCTAGCGATAATGACTGCATAATATGGGTAATAATGCATGTTATATTGATGATAATATAAGTAATAAGTATAGGTATTACAGTTCTAGCGATAATAACTGCATTATATGGGTAATAATGCATGATATGTTGATAATATTGGGAGTAATAAGTATAATTATTATAGTTCTAGCGATAATAATAGTAAAATATGGCAAATAGTGCATGTTATATTGATAATAGTAAAAGCAATAAGTATATTTATTACAGTTCTATCGATAATAACTGCATAATATGGGTATTAATGCATGTTATATTGATGATAATAAAAGTAGTAAGTATATTTATTATAGTTCTAGCGATTATAACTGCATAATATGGGTAATAATGCATGTTATATTGATAATATCCGGAGTAATATGTATAATTATTATTGTTCTAGCGATAATAATAGTAAAATATGGCTAATAGTGCATGTTATATTGATAATAATAAAAGTAATAAGTATATTTATTATAGTTCTATCAATAATAACTGCATAATATGGGTAAAAATGCATGTTATATTGATGATAATAAAAGTAATAAGTGTATTTATTACAGTTCTAGCGATAATGACTGCATAATATGGGTAATAATGCATGTTATATTGATGATAATATAAGTAACAAGTATAATTATTACAGTTCTAGCGATAATAACTGCATTATATGGGTAATAATGCATGATATGTTGATAGTATTGGGAGTAATAAGTATAATTATTATAGTTCTAGCGATAATAAAGCAAAATATGGCAAATAGTGCATGTTATATTGATAATAGTAAAAGCAATAAGTATATTTATTACAGTTCTATCGATAATAACTGCATAATATGGGTATTAATGCAGATTATATTGATGATAATAAAAGTAGTAAGTATATTTATTATAGTTCTAGCGATTATAACAGCATAATATGGGTAATAATGCATGTTATATTGATAATAATATAAGTAATAAGTATAATTATTACAGTTCTAGCGATAATAACTGCATTAAATGCGTATAATGCATGTTATATTGATAATATCTGGAGTAGTAAGTATAATTTTTATAGTTCTAGCGATAATATAAGTAAAATATGGCTAATAGTGCATGTTATATTGATAATAATAAAAGTAATAAGTATATTTATTATAATTCTATCGATAATAACTGCATAATATGGGTAATAATGCATATTATATTGATAATAATATAAGTAATTAGTATAATTATTACAGTTCTAGCGACAATAACTGCATTATATGGGTAATAATGCATGTTATATTGATGATAATATAAGTAATAAGTATAATTATTACAGTTCTAGCGATAATAACTGCATTATATGGGTAATAATGGATGTTGTATTGATAATATCGGTAGTAATAAGTATATTTATTATAGTTCTAGCGATAATAACTGCATAATATAGGTAATAATGCATGTTATATTGATGATAATATAAGTAATAAGTATAATTGTTACAGTTCTAGCGATAATAACTGCATTATATGGGTAATAATGGATGTTATATTGATAATATCGGGAGTAATAAGTATATTTATTATAGTTCTAGCGATAATAACTGCATAATATAGGTAATAATGCATGTTATATTGAAAATAATAAAAGTAATAAGTATATTTATTGTAGTTCTATCAATAATAACTGCATAATATGGGTAATAATGCATGTTATATTGAGGATAATAAAAGTAATAAGTGTATTTATTACAGTTCTAGTGATAATGACTGCATAATATGGGTAATAATGCATGTTATATTGATGATAATATAAGTAATAAGTATAATTATTACAGTTCTAGCGATAATAACTGCATTATATGGGTAATAATGCATGATATGTTGATAATATTGGGAGTAATAAGTATAATTATTACAGTTCTAGCGATAATAATAGTAAAATATGGCAAATAGTGCATGTTATATTGATAATAGTAAAAGCAATAAGTATATTTATTACAGTTCTATCGATAATAACGGCATAATATGGGTATTAATGCATGTTATGTTGATGATAATAAAAGTAGTAAGTATATTTATTATAGTTCTAGCGATTATAACTGCATAATATGGGTAATAATGCATGTTATATTGATAATAATATAAGTAATAAGTATAATTATTACAGTTCTAGCGATAATAACTGCATTATATGGGTAATAATGGATGTTATATTGATAATATCGGGAGTAATAAGTATATTTATTATAGTTCTAGCGATAATAACTGCATAATATGGGTAATAATGCATGTTATATTGATAATAATATAAGTAATAAGTATAATTATTACAGTTCTAGCGATAATAACTGCATTAAATGCGTATAATGCATGTTATATTGATAATATCTGGAGTAGTAAGTATAATTTTTATAGTTCTAGCGATAATATAAGTAAAATATGGCTAATAGTGCATGTTATATTGATAATAATAAAAGTAATAAGTATATTTATTATAATTCTATCGATAATAACTGCATAATATGGGTAATAATGCATATTATATTGATAATAATATAAGTAATTAGTATAATTATTACAGTTCTAGCGACAATAACTGCATTATATGGGTAATAATGCATGTTATATTGATGATAATATAAGTAATAAGTATAATTATTACAGTTCTAGCGATAATAACTGCATTATATGGGTAATAATGGATGTTGTATTGATAATATCGGTAGTAATAAGTATATTTATTATAGTTCTAGCGATAATAACTGCATAATATAGGTAATAATGCATGTAATATTGATGATAATATAAGTAATAAGTATAATTGTTACAGTTCTAGCGATAATAACTGCATTATATGGGTAATAATGCATGTTATATTGATAATATCGGGAGTAATAAGTATATTTATTATAGTTCTAGCGATAATAACTGCATAATATAGGTAATAGTGCATGTTATATTGATAATAATAAAAGTAATAAGTATATTTATTATAGTTCTATCAATAATAACTGCATAATATGGGTAATAATGGATGTTATATTGATAATATCGGGAGTAATAAGTATATTTATTATAGTTCTAGCGATAATAACTGCATAATATAGGTAATAATGCATGTTATATTGAAAATAATAAAAGTAATAAGTATATTTATTGTAGTTCTATCAATAATAACTGCATAATATGGGTAATAATGCATGTTATATTGAGGATAATAAAAGTAATAAGTGTATTTATTACAGTTCTAGTGATAATGACTGCATAATATGGGTAATAATGCATGTTATATTGATGATAATATAAGTAATAAGTATAATTATTACAGTTCTAGCGATAATAACTGCATTATATGGGTAATAATGCATGATATGTTGATAATATTGGGAGTAATAAGTATAATTATTACAGTTCTAGCGATAATAATAGTAAAATATGGCAAATAGTGCATGTTATATTGATAATAGTAAAAGCAATAAGTATATTTATTACAGTTCTATCGATAATAACTGCATAATATGGGTATTAATGCATGTTATATTGATGATAATAAAAGTAGTAAGTATATTTATTATAGTTCTAGCGATTATAACTGCATAATATGGGTAATAATGCATGTTATATTGATAATAATATAAGTAATAAGTATAATTATTACAGTTCTAGCGATAATAACTGCATTATATGGGTAATAATGGATGTTATATTGATAATATCGGGAGTAATAAGTATATTTATTATAGTTCTAGCGATTATAACTGCATAATATGGGTAATAATGCATGTTATATTAATAATAATATAAGTAATAAGTATAATTATTACAGTTCTAGCGATAATAACTGCATTATATGGGTAATAATGGATGTTATATTGATAATATCGGGAGTAATAAGTATATTTATTATAGTTCTAGCGATAATAACTGCATAATATGGGTAATAATGCATGTTATATTGATGATAATATAAGTAACAAGTATAATTATTACAGTTCTAGCGATAATAACTGCATTTTATGGGTAATAATGCATGATATGTTGATAATATTGGGAGTAATAAGTATAATTATTATAGTTCTAGCGATAATAATAGCAAAATATGGCAAATAGTGCATGTTATATTGATAATAGTAAAAGCAATAAGTATATTTATTACAGTTCTATCGATAATAACTGCATAATATGGGTATTAATGCAGATTATATTGATGATAATAAAAGTAGTAAGTATATTTATTATAGTTCTAGCGATTATAACTGCATAATATGGGTAATAATGCATGTTATATTGATAGTAATATAAGTAATAAGTATAATTATTACAGTTCTAGCGATAATAACTGCATTAAATGCGTATAATGCATGTTATATTGATAATATCTGGAGTAGTAAGTATAATTTTTATAGTTCTAGCGATAATATAAGTAAAATATGGCTAATAGTGCATGTTATATTGATAATAATAAAAGTAATAAGTATATTTATTATAATTCTATCGATAATAACTGCATAATATGGGTAATAATGCATATTATATTGATAATAATATAAGTAATTAGTATAATTATTACAGTTCTAGCGACAATAACTGCATTATATGGGTAATAATGCATGTTATATTGATGATAATATAAGTAATAAGTATAATTATTACAGTTCTAGCGATAATAACTGCATTATATGGGTAATAATGGATGTTGTATTGATAATATCGGTAGTAATAAGTATATTTATTATAGTTCTAGCGATAATAACTGCATAATATAGGTAATAATGCATGTTATATTGATGATAATATAAGTAATAAGTATAATTGTTACAGTTCTAGCGATAATAACTGCATTATATGGGTAATAATGGATGTTATATTGATAATATCGGGTGTAATAAGTATATTTATTATAGTTCTAGCGATAATAACTGCATAATATAGGTAATAATGCATGTTATATTGAAAATAATAAAAGTAATAAGTATATTTATTGTAGTTCTATCAATAATAACTGCATAATATGGGTAATAATGCATGTTATATTGAGGATAATAAAAGTAATAAGTGTATTTATTACAGTTCTAGTGATAATGACTGCATAATATGGGTAATAATGCATGTTATATTGATGATAATATATGTAATAAGTATAATTATTACAGTTCTAGCGATAATAACTGCATTATATGGGTAATAATGCATGATATGTTGATAATATTGGGAGTAATAAGTATAATTATTATAGTTCTAGCGATAATAATAGCAAAATATGGCAAATAGTGCATGTTATATTGATAATAGTAAAAGCAATAAGTATATTTATTACAGTTCTATCGATAATAACTGCATAATATGGGTATTAATGCATGTTATATTGATGATAATAAAAGTAGTAAGTATATTTATTACAGTTCTAGCGATTATAACTGCATAATATGGGTAATAATGCATGTTATATTGATAATATCCGGAGTAATATGTATAATTATTATTGTTCTAGCGATAATAATAGTAAAATATGGCTAATAGTGCATGTTATATTGATAATAATAAAAGTAATAAGTATATTTATTATAGTTCTATCAATAATAACTGCATAATATGGGTAAAAATGCATGTTATATTGATGATAATAAAAGTAATAAGTGTATTTATTACAGTTCTAGCGATAATGACTGCATAATATGGGTAATAATGCATGTTATATTGATGATAATATAAGTAACAAGTATAATTATTACAGTTCTAGCGATAATAACTGCATTATATGGGTAATAATGCATGATATGTTGATAATATTGGGAGTAATAAGTATAATTATTACAGTTCTAGCGATAATAATAGTAAAATATGGCAAATAGTGCATGTTATATTGATAATAGTAAAAGCAATAAGTATATTTATTACAGTTCTATCGATAATAACTGCATAATATGGGTATTAATGCATGTTATGTTGATGGTAATAAGAGTAGTAAGTATATTTATTATAGTTCTAGCGATTATAACTGCATAATATGGGTAATAATGCATGTTATATTGATAATAATATAAGTAATAAGTATGATTATTACAGTTCTAGCGATAATAACTGCATTATATGGGTAATAATGGATGTTATATTGATAATATCGGGAGTAATAAGTATATTTATTATAGTTCTAGCGATAATAACTGCATAATATGGGTTATAATGCATGTTATATTGATAATAATATAAGTAATAAGTATAATTATTACAGTTCTAGCGATAATAACTGCATTAAATGCGTATAATGCATGTTATATTGATAATATCTGGAGTAGTAAGTATAATTTTTATAGTTCTAGCGATAATATAAGTAAAATATGGCTAATAGTGCATGTTATATTGATAATAATAAAAGTAATAAGTATATTTATTATAATTCTATCGATAATAACTGCATAATATGGGTAATAATGCATATTATATTGATAATAATATAAGTAATTAGTATAATTATTACAGTTCTAGCGACAATAACTGCATTATATGGGTAATAATGCATGTTATATTGATGATAATATAAGTAATAAGTATAATTATTACAGTTCTAGCGATAATAACTGCATTATATGGGTAATAATGGATGTTGTATTGATAATATCGGTAGTAATAAGTATATTTATTATAGTTCTAGCGATAATAACTGCATAATATAGGTAATAATGCATGTTATATTGATAATATCCGGAGTAATATGTATAATTATTATTGTTCTAGCGATAATAATAGTAAAATATGGCTAATAGTGCATGTTATATTGATAATAATAAAAGTAATAAGTATATTTATTATAGTTCTATCAATAATAACTGCATAATATGGGTAAAAATGCATGTTATATTGATGATAATAAAAGTAATAAGTGTATTTATTACAGTTCTAGCGATAATGACTGCATAATATGGGTAATAATGCATGTTATATTGATGATAATATAAGTAACAAGTATAATTATTACAGTTCTAGCGATAATAACTGCATTATATGGGTAATAATGCATGATATGTTGATAATATTGGGAGTAATAAGTATAATTATTATAGTTCTAGCGATAATAAAGCAAAATATGGCAAATAGTGCATGTTATATTGATAATAGTAAAAGCAATAGGTATATTTATTACAGTTCTATCGATAATAACTGCATAATATGGGTATTAATGCAGATTATATTGATGATAATAAAAGTAGTAAGTATATTTATTATAGTTCTAGCGATTATAACTGCATAATATGGGTAATAATGCATGTTATATTGATAATAATATAAGTAATAAGTATAATTATTACAGTTCTAGCGATAATAACTGCATTAAATGCGTATAATGCATGTTATATTGATAATATCTGGAGTAGTAAGTATAATTTTTATAGTTCTAGCGATAATATAAGTAAAATATGGCTAATAGTGCATGTTATATTGATAATAATAAAAGTAATAAGTATATTTATTATAATTCTATCGATAATAACTGCATAATATGGGTAATAATGCATATTATATTGATAATAATATAAGTAATTAGTATAATTATTACAGTTCTAGCGACAATAACTGCATTATATGGGTAATAATGCATGTTATATTGATGATAATATAAGTAATAAGTATAATTATTACAGTTCTAGCGATGATAACTGCATTATGTGGGTAATAATGGATGTTGTATTGATAATATCGGTAGTAATAAGTATATTTATTATAGTTCTAGCGATAATAACTGCATAATATAGGTAATAATGCATGTTATATTGATGATAATATAAGTAATAAGTATAATTGTTACAGTTCTAGCGATAATAACTGCATTATATGGGTAATAATGGATGTTATATTGATAATATCGGGAGTAATAAGTATATTTATTATAGTTCTAGCGATAATAACTGCATAATATAGGTAATAATGCATGTTATATTGAAAATAATAAAAGTAATAAGTATATTTATTGTAGTTCTATCAATAATAACTGCATAATATGGGTAATAATGCATGTTATATTGAGGATAATAAAAGTAATAAGTGTATTTATTACAGGTCTAGTGATAATGACTGCATAATATGGGTAATAATGCATGTTATATTGATGACAATATAAGTAATAAGTATAATTATTACAGTTCTAGCGATAATAACTGCATTATATGGGTAATAATGCATGATATGTTGATAATATTGGGAGTAATAAGTATAATTATTACAGTTCTAGCGATAATAAAGCAAAATATGGCAAATAGTGCATGTTATATTGATAATAGTAAAAGCAATAAGTATATTTATTACAGTTCTATCGATAATAACTGCATAATATGGGTAATAATGCATGTTATACTGATGATAATAAAAGTAATAAGTGTATTTATTACAGTTCTAGCGATAATAACTGCATAATATGGGTAATAACGCATGTTATATTGATGATAATATAAGAAATAAGTATAATTATTACAGTTCTAGCGATAATAACTGCATTATATGGGTAATAATGGATGTTATATTGATAATATCGGGAGTAATAAGTATATTTATTATAGTTCTAGCGATTATAACTGCATAATATGGGTAATAATGCATGTTATATTAATAATAATATAAGTAATAAGTATAATTATTACAGTTCTAGCGATAATAACTGCATTATATGGGTAATAATGCATGTTATATTGATCATAATACAAGTAATAAGTATAATCATTACAGTTCTAGCGATAATACTAGTAAAATATGGCTAAGAGTCCCTGTTATATTGATAATAATAAAAGTAATAAGTATATTTATTGTAATTCTATCGATAATAACTGCATAATATGGGTAATAATGCATGTTATATTGATAATAATATAAGTAATAAGTATAATTATTACAGTTCTAGCGATAATAACTGCATTATATGGGTAATAATGGAGGTTATATTGATAATATCGCGAGTAATAAGTATATTTATTATAGTTCTAGCGATAATAACTGCATAATATAGGTAATAATGCATGTTATATTGATAATAATAAAAGTAATAAGTATATTTATTATAGTTCTATCAATAATAACTGCATAATATGGGTAATAATGCATGTTATATTGATGATAATATAAGTAATAAGTATAATTATTACAGTTCTAGCGATAATAACTGCATTATATGGGTAATAATGCATGTTATATTGATAACAATATAGGTAATAAGTATAATTATTACAGTTCTAGCGATAATAACTGCATTAAATGCGTATAATGCATGTTATATTGATAATATCTGGAGTAGTAAGTATAATTCTCATAGTTCTAGCGATAATATAAGTAAAATATGGCTAATAGTGCATGTTATATTGATAATAATAAAAGTAATAAGTATATTTATTATAATTCTATCGATAATAACTGCATAATATGGGTAATAATGCATATTATATTGATAATAATATAAGTAATAAGTATAATTATTACAGTTCTAGCGACAATAACTGCATTATATGGGTAATAATGCATGTTATATTGATGATAATATAAGTAATAAGTATAATTATTACAGTTCTAGCGATAATAACTGCATTATGTGGGTAATAATGCATGATATGTTGATAATATTGGGAGTAATAAGTATAATTATTATAGTTCTAGCGATAATAATAGTAAAATATGGCAAATAGTGCATGTTATATTGATAATAGTAAAAGCAATAAGTATATTTATTACAGTTCTATCGATAATAACTGCATAATATGGGTATTAATGCATGTTATATTGATGATAATAAAAGTAGTAAGTATATTTATTATAGTTCTAGCGATTATAACTGCATAATATGGGTAATAATGCATGTTATATTGATAATATCCGGAGTAATATGTATAATTATTATTGTTCTAGCGATAATAATAGTAAAATATGGCTAATAGTGCATGTTATATTGATAATAATAAAAGTAATAAGTATATTTATTATAGTTCTATCAATAATAACTGCATAATATGGGTAATAATGCATGTTATATTGATGATAATAAAAGTAATAAGTGTATTTATTACAGTTCTAGCGATAATGACTGCATAATATGGGTAATAATGCATGTTATATTGATGATAATATAAGTAACAAGTATAATTATTACAGTTCTAGCGATAATAACTGCATTATGTGGGTAATAATGCATGATATGTTGATAATATTGGGAGTAATAAGTATAATTATTATAGTTCTAGCGATAATAATAGCAAAATATGGCAAATAGTGCATGTTATATTGATAATAGTAAAAGCAATAAGTATATTTATTACAGTTCTATCGATAATAACTGCATAATATGGGTATTAATGCAGATTATATTGATGATAATAAAAGTAGTAAGTATATTTATTATAGTTCTAGCGATTATAACTGCATAATATGGGTAATAATGCATGTTATATTGATAGTAATATAAGTAATAAGTATAATTATTACAGTTCTAGCGATAATAACTGCATTAAATGCGTATAATGCATGTTATATTGATAATATCTGGAGTAGTAAGTATAATTTTTATAGTTCTAGCGATAATATAAGTAAAATATGGCTAATAGTGCATGTTATATTGATAATAATAAAAGTAATAAGTATATTTATTATAATTCTATCGATAATAACTGCATAATATGGGTAATAATGCATATTATATTGATAATAATATAAGTAATTAGTATAATTATTACAGTTCTAGCGACAATAACTGCATTATATGGGTAATAATGCATGTTATATTGATGATAATATAAGTAATAAGTATAATTATTACAGTTCTAGCGATAATAACTGCATTATATGGGTAATAATGGATGTTGTATTGATAATATCGGTAGTAATAAGTATATTTATTATAGTTCTAGCGATAATAACTGCATAATATAGGTAATAATGCATGTTATATTGATGATAATATAAGTAATAAGTATAATTGTTACAGTTCTAGCGATAATAACTGCATTATATGGGTAATAATGCATGTTATATTGATAATATCGGGAGTAATAAGTATATTTATTATAGTTCTAGCGATAATAACTGCATAATATAGGTAATAGTGCATGTTATATTGATAATAATAAAAGTAATAAGTATATTTATTATAGTTCTATCAATAATAACTGCATAATATGGGTAATAATGGATGTTATATTGATAATATCGGGTGTAATAAGTATATTTATTATAGTTCTAGCGATAATAACTGCATAATATAGGTAATAATGCATGTTATATTGAAAATAATAAAAGTAATAAGTATATTTATTGTAGTTCTATCAATAATAACTGCATAATATGGGTAATAATGCATGTTATATTGAGGATAATAAAAGTAATAAGTGTATTTATTACAGTTCTAGTGATAATGACTGCATAATATGGGTAATAATGCATGTTATATTGATGATAATATAAGTAATAAGTATAATTATTACAGTTCTAGCGATAATAACTGCATTATATGGGTAATAATGGATGTTGTATTGATAATATCGGTAGTAATAAGTATATTTATTATAGTTCTAGCGATAATAACTGCATAATATAGGTAATAATGCATGTTATATTGATGATAATATAAGTAATAAGTATAATTGTTACAGTTCTAGCGATAATAACTGCATTATATGGGTAATAATGGATGTTATATTGATAATATCGGGAGTAATAAGTATATTTATTATAGTTCTAGCGATAATAACTGCATAATATAGGTAATAATGCATGTTATATTGATAATAATATAAGTAATAAGTATAATTATTACAGTTCTCGCGATAATAACTGCATTATATGGGTAATAATGGATGTTATATTGATAATATCGGGAGTAATAAGTATATTTATTATAGTTCTAGCGATAATAACTGCATAATATAGGTAATAATGCATGTTATATTGATAATAATAAAAGTAATACGTATATTTATTATAGTTCTATCAATAATAACTGCATAATATGGGTAATAATGCATGTTATACTGATGATAATAAAAGTAGTAAGTGTATTTATTATAGTTCTAGCGATAATAACTGCATAATATGGGTAATAATGGATGTTATATTGATAATATCGGGTGTAATAAGTATATTTATTATAGTTCTAGCGATAATAACTGCATAATATAGGTAATAATGCATGTTATATTGAAAATAATAAAAGTAATAAGTATATTTATTGTAGTTCTATCAATAATAACTGCATAATATGGGTAATAATGCATGTTATATTGAGGATAATAAAAGTAATAAGTGTATTTATTACAGTTCTAGTGATAATGACTGCATAATATGGGTAATAATGCATGTTATATTGATGATAATATAAGTAATAAGTATAATTATTACAGTTCTAGCGATAATAACTGCATTATATGGGTAATAATGCATGATATGTTGATAATATTGGGAGTAATAAGTATAATTATTACAGTTCTAGCGATAATAATAGTAAAATATGGCAAATAGTGCATGTTATATTGATAATAGTAAAAGCAATAAGTATATTTATTACAGTTCTATCGATAATAACTGCATAATATGGGTATTAATGCATGTTATATTGATGATAATAAAAGTAGTAAGTATATTTATTATAGTTCTAGCGATTATAACTGCATAATATGGGTAATAATGCATGTTATATTGATAATAATATAAGTAATAAGTATAATTATTACAGTTCTCGCGATAATAACTGCATTATATGGGTAATAATGGATGTTATATTGATAATATCGGGAGTAATAAGTATATTTATTATAGTTCTAGCGATAATAACTGCATAATATAGGTAATAATGCATGTTATATTGATAATAATAAAAGTAATACGTATATTTATTATAGTTCTATCAATAATAACTGCATAATATGGGTAATAATGCATGTTATACTGATGATAATAAAAGTAATAAGTGTATTTATTACAGTTCTAGCGATAATAACTGCATAATATGGGTAATAACGCATGTTATATTGATGATAATATAAGAAATAAGTATAATTATTACAGTTCTAGCGATAATAACTGCATTATATGGGTAATAATGGATGTTATATTGATAATATCGGGAGTAATAAGTATATTTAGTATAGTTCTAGCGATTATAACTGCATAATATGGGTAATAATGCATGTTATATTAATAATAATATAAGTAATAAGTATAATTATTACAGTTCTAGCGATAATAACTGCATTATATGGGTAATAATGCATGTTATATTGATCATAATACAAGTAATAAGTATAATCATTACAGTTCTAGCGATAATACTAGTAAAATATGGCTAAGAGTCCCTGTTATATTGATAATAATAAAAGTAATAAGTATATTTATTATAATTCTATCGATAATAACTGCATAATATGGGTAATAATGCATGTTATATTGATAATAATATAAGTAATAAGTATAATTATTACAGTTCTAGCGATAATAACTGCATTATATGGGTAATAATGGAGGTTATATTGATAATATCGCGAGTAATAAGTATATTTATTATAGTTCTAGCGATAATAACTGCATAATATAGGTAATAATGCATGTTATATTGATGATAATATAAGTAATAAGTATAATTATTACAGTTCTAGCGATAATAACTGCATTATATGGGTAATAATGCATGTTATATTGATAATATCTGGAGTAGTAAGTATAATTTTTATAGTTCTAGCGATAATATAAGTAAAATATGGCTAATAGTGCATGTTATATTGAAAATAATAAAAGTAATAAGTATATTTATTATAATTCTATCGATAATAACTGCATAATATGGGTAATAATGCATATTATATTGATAATAATATAAGTAATTAGTATAATTATTACAGTTCTAGCGACAATAACTGCATTATATGGGTAATAATGCATGTTATATTGATGATAATATAAGTAATAAGTATAATTATTACAGTTCTAGCGATAATAACTGCATTATATGGGTAATAATGCATGATATGTTGATAATATTGGGAGTAATAAGTATAATTATTATAGTTCTAGCGATAATAATAGCAAAATATGGCAAATAGTGCATGTTATATTGATAATAGTAAAAGCAATAAGTATATTTATTACAGTTCTATCGATAATAACTGCATAATATGGGTATTAATGCATGTTATATTGATGATAATAAAAGTAGTAAGTATATTTATTATAGTTCTAGCGATTATAACTACATAATATGGGTAATAATGCATGTTATATTGATAATAATAAAAGTAATAAGTATATTTATTATGGTTCTAGCGATAATAACTGCATAATATGGGTAATAATGCATGTTATATTGATAATAATAAAAGTAATAAGTATATTTATTATGGTTCTAGCGATAATAACTGCATAATATGGGTAATAATGTATGTGATATTGATAATAATATAGGTAATAATTATAATTATTTCAGTTCTAGCGATAATAACTGCATTGTATGGGTAATAATGGATGTTATATTGATAATATCGGGAGTAATAAGTATATTTACTATAGTTCTAGCGATAATAACTGCATAATATGGGTAATAATGCATGTTATATTGATAATAATATAAGTAATAAGTATAATTGTTACAGTTCTAGCGATAATAACTGCATTATATGGGTAATAATGGATGTTATGTTGATAATATCGAGAGTAATAAGTATTTTTATTATAGTTCTAGCGATAATAATTGCATAATATAGGTAATAATGCATGTTATGTTGATAATAATAAAAGTAATAAGTATATTTATTATAGTTCTAGCGATAATAATTGCATTAAATGCGTATAATGCATGTTATATTGATAATATCTGGAGTAGTAAGTATAATTTTTATAGTTCTAGCGATAATATAAGTAAAATATGGCTAATAGTGCATGTTATATTGATAATAATAAAAGTAATAAGTATATTTATTATAATTCTATCGATAATAACTGCATAATATGGGTAATAATGCATATTATATTGATAATAATATAAGTAATAAGTATAATTATTACAGTTCTAGCGACAATAACTGCATTATATGGGTAATAATGCATGTTATATTGATGATAATAAAAGTAATAAGTATATTTATTACAGTTCTAGCGATAATAACTGCATAATATGGGTAATAATGCATGTTATATTGATGATAATATAAGAAATAAGTATAATTATTACAGTTCTAGCGATAATAACTGCATTATATGGGTAATAATGGATGTTATATTGATAATATCGGGAGTAATAAGTATATTTATTATAGTTCTAGCGATTATAACTGCATAATATGGGTATTAATGCATGTTATATTGATAATAATATAAGTAATAAGTATAATTATTACAGTTCTAGCGATAATAACTGCATAATATGGGTAATAATGCATGTTATACTGATGATAATAAAAGTAATAAGTGTATTTATTACAGTTCTAGCGATAATAACTGCATAATATGGGTAATAATGCATGTTATATTGATGATAATATAAGAACTAAGTATAATTATTACAGTTCTAGCGATAATAACTGCATTATATGGGTAATAATGGATGTTATATTGATAATATCGGGAGTAATAAGTATATTTATTATAGTTCTGGCGATTATAACTGCATAATATGGGTAATAATGCATGTTATATTAATAATAATATAAGTAATAAGTATAATTATTACAGTTCTAGCGATAATAACTGCATTATATGGGTAATAATGCATGTTATATTGATAATATCTGGAGTAGTAAGTATAATTTTTATAGTTCTAGCGATAATATAAGTAAAATATGGCTAATAGTGCATGTTATATTGAAAATAATAAAAGTAATAAGTATATTTATTATAATTCTATCGATAATAACTGCATAATATGGGTAATAATGCATATTATATTGATAATAATATAAGTAATTAGTATAATTATTACAGTTCTAGCGACAATAACTGCATTATATGGGTAATAATGCATGTTATATTGATGATAATATAAGTAATAAGTATAATTATTACAGTTCTAGCGATAATAACTGCATTATATGGGTAATAATGCATGATATGTTGATAATATTGGGAGTAATAAGTATAATTATTATAGTTCTAGCGATAATAATAGCAAAATATGGCAAATAGTGCATGTTATATTGATAATAGTAAAAGCAATAAGTATATTTATTACAGTTCTATCGATAATAACTGCATAATATGGGTATTAATGCATGTTATATTGATGATAATAAAAGTAGTAAGTATATTTATTATAGTTCTAGCGATTATAACTACATAATATGGGTAATAATGCATGTTATATTGATAATAATAAAAGTAATAAGTATATTTATTATGGTTCTAGCGATAATAACTGCATAATATGGGTAATAATGCATGTTATATTGATAATAATAAAAGTAATAAGTATATTTATTATGGTTCTAGCGATAATAACTGCATAATATGGGTAATAATGTATGTGATATTGATAATAATATAGGTAATAATTATAATTATTTCAGTTCTAGCGATAATAACTGCATTGTATGGGTAATAATGGATGTTATATTGATAATATCGGGAGTAATAAGTATATTTATTATAGTTCTAGCGATAATAACTGCATAATATGGGTAATAATGCATGTTATATTGATAATAATATAAGTAATAAGTATAATTGTTACAGTTCTAGCGATAATAACTGCATTATATGGGTAATAATGGATGTTATGTTGATAATATCGGGAGTAATAAGTATTTTTATTATAGTTCTAGCGATAATAATTGCATAATATAGGTAATAATGCATGTTATGTTGATAATAATAAAAGTAATAAGTATATTTATTATAGTTCTAGCGATAATAATTGCATTAAATGCGTATAATGCATGTTATATTGATAATATCTGGAGTAGTAAGTATAATTTTTATAGTTCTAGCGATAATATAAGTAAAATATGGCTAATAGTGCATGTTATATTGATAATAATAAAAGTAATAAGTATATTTATTATAATTCTATCGATAATAACTGCATAATATGGGTAATAATGCATATTATATTGATAATAATATAAGTAATAAGTATAATTATTACAGTTCTAGCGACAATAACTGCATTATATGGGTAATAATGCATGTTATATTGATGATAATAAAAGTAATAAGTATATTTATTACAGTTCTAGCGATAATAACTGCATAATATGGGTAATAATGCATGTTATATTGATGATAATATAAGAAATAAGTATAATTATTACAGTTCTAGCGATAATAACTGCATTATATGGGTAATAATGGATGTTATATTGATAATATCGGGAGTAATAAGTATATTTATTATAGTTCTAGCGATTATAACTGCATAATATGGGTATTAATGCATGTTATATTGATAATAATATAAGTAATAAGTATAATTATTACAGTTCTAGCGATAATAACTGCATAATATGGGTAATAATGCATGTTATACTGATGATAATAAAAGTAATAAGTGTATTTATTACAGTTCTAGCGATAATAACTGCATAATATGGGTAATAATGCATGTTATATTGATGATAATATAAGAAATAAGTATAATTATTACAGTTCTAGCGATAATAACTGCATTATATGGGTAATAATGGATGTTATATTGATAATATCGGGAGTAATAAGTATATTTATTATAGTTCTGGCGATTATAACTGCATAATATGGGTAATAATGCATGTTATATTAATAATAATATAAGTAATAAGTATAATTATTACAGTTCTAGCGATAATAACTGCATTATATGGGTAATAATGCATGTTATATTGATAATAATAAAAGTAATAAGTATATTTATTATGGTTCTAGCGATAATAACTGCATAATATGGGTAATAATGCATGTTATATTGATGATAACAAAAGTAATACGTATATTTATTATAGTTCTAGCGATAATAACTGCATTATATGGGTAATAATGCATGTTATACTGATGATAATAAAAGTAATAAGTATATTTATTGTAGTTCTATCAATAATAACTGCATAATATGGGTAATAATGCATGTTATATTGAGGATAATATAAGTAATAAGTATAATTATTACAGTTCTAGCGATAATAACTGCATTATATGGGTAATAATGGATGTTGTATTGATAATATCGGTAGTAATAAGTATATTTATTATAGTTCTAGCGATAATAACTGCATAATATAGGTAATAATGCATGTTATATTGATGATAATATAAGTAATAAGTATAATTATTACAGTTCTAGCGATAATAACTGCATTATATGGGTAATAATGCATGTTATATTGATAATATCGGGAGTAATAAGTATATTTATTATAGTTCTAGCGATAATAACTGCATAATATAGGTAATAATGCATGTTATATTGAAAATAATAAAAGTAATAAGTATATTTATTGTAGTTCTATCAATAATAACTGCATAATATGGGTAATAATGCATGTTATATTGAGGATAATAAAAGTAATAAGTGTATCTATTACAGTTCTAGCGATAATGACTGCATAATATGGGTAATAATGCATGTTATATTGATGATAATATAAGTAATAAGTATAATTATTACAGTTCTAGCGATAATAACTGCATTATATGGGTAATAATGCATGATATGTTGATAATATTGGGAGTAATAAGTATAATTATTATAGTTCTAGCGATAATAATAGTAAAATATGGCAAATAGTGCATGTTATATTGATAATAGTAAAAGCAATAAGTATATTTATTACAGTTCTATCGATAATAACTGCATAATATGGGTATTAATGCATGTTATGTTGATGATAATAAAAGTAGTAAGTATATTTATTATAGTTCTAGCGATTATAACTGCATAATATGGGTAATAATGCATGTTATATTGATAATATCCGGAGTAATATGTATAATTATTATTGTTCTAGCGATAATAATAGTAAAATATGGCAAATAGTGCATGTTATATTGATAATAGTAAAAGCAATGAGTATATTTATTACAGTTCTATCGATAATAACTGCATAATATGGGTATTAATGCATGTTATGTTGATGATAATAAAAGTAGTAAGTATATTTATTATAGTTCTAGCGATTATAACTGCATAATATGGGTAATAATGCATGTTATATTGATAATAATATAAGTAATAAGTATAATTATTACAGTTCTAGCGATAATAACTGCATTATATGGGTAATAATGGATGTTATATTGATAATATCGGGAGTAATAAGTATTATTATTATAGTTCTAGCGATAATAACTGCATAATATGGGTAATAATGCATGTTATATTGATAATAATATAAGTAATAAGTATAATTATTACAGTTCTAGCGATAATAACTGCATTAAATGCGTATAATGCATGTTATATTGATAATATCTGGAGTAGTAAGTATAATTTTTATAGTTCTAGCGATAATATAAGTAAAATATGGCTAATAGTGCATGTTATATTGATAATAATAAAAGTAATAAGTATATTTATTATAATTCTATCGATAATAACTGCATAATATGGGTAATAATGCATATTATATTGATAATAATATAAGTAATTAGTATAATTATTACAGTTCTAGCGACAATAACTGCATTATATGGGTAATAATGCATGTTATATTGATGATAATATAAGTAATAAGTATAATTATTACAGTTCTAGCGATAATAACTGCATTATATGGGTAATAATGGATGTTGTATTGATAATATCGGTAGTAATAAGTATATTTATTATAGTTCTAGCGATAATAACTGCATAATATAGGTAATAATGCATGTTATATTGATGATAATATAAGTAATAAGTATAATTGTTACAGTTCTAGCGATAATAACTGCATTATATGGGTAATAATGCATGTTATATTGATAATATCGGGAGTAATAAGTATATTTATTATAGTTCTAGCGATAATAACTGCATAATATAGGTAATAGTGCATGTTATATTGATAATAATAAAAGTAATAAGTATATTTATTATAGTTCTATCAATAATAACTGCATAATATGGGTAATAATGGATGTTATATTGATAATATCGGGAGTAATAAGTATATTTATTATAGTTCTAGCGATAATAACTGCATAATATAGGTAATAATGCATGTTATATTGAAAATAATAAAAGTAATAAGTATATTTATTGTAGTTCTATCAATAATAACTGCATAATATGGGTAATAATGCATGTTATATTGAGGATGATAAAAGTAATAAGTGTATTTATTACAGTTCTAGTGATAATGACTGCATAATATGGGTAATAATGCATGTTATATTGATGATAATATAAGTAATAAGTATAATTATTACAGTTCTAGCGATAATAACTGCATTATATGGGTAATAATGCATGATATGTTGATAATATTGGGAGTAATAAGTATAATTATTACAGTTCTAGCGATAATAATAGTAAAATATGGCAAATAGTGCATGTTATATTGATAATAGTAAAAGCAATAAGTATATTTATTACATTTCTATCGATAATAACTGCATAATATGGGTATTAATGCATGTTATATTGATGATAATAAAAGTAGTAAGTATATTTATTATAGTTCTAGCGATTATAACTGCATAATATGGGTAATAATGCATGTTATATTGATAATAATATAAGTAATAAGTATAATTATTACAGTTCTAGCGATAATAACTGCATTATATGGGTAATAATGGATGTTATATTGATAATATCGGGAGTAATAAGTATATTTATTATAGTTCTAGCGATAATAACTGCATAATATAGGTAATAATGCATGTTATATTGATAATAATAAAAGTAATACGTATATTTATTATAGTTCTATCAATAATAACTGCATAATATGGGTAATAATGCATGTTATACTGATGACAATAAAAGTAATAAGTGTATTTATTACAGTTCTAGCGATAATAACTGCATAATATGGGTAATAACGCATGTTATATTGATGATAATTTAAGAAATAAGTATAATTATTACAGTTCTAGCGATAATAACTGCATTATATGGGTAATAATGGATGTTATATTGATAATATCGGGAGTAATAAGTATATTTATTATAGTTCTAGCGATTATAACTGCATATTATGGGTAATAATGCATGTTATATTAATAATAATATAAGTAATAAGTATAATTATTACAGTTCTAGCGATAATAACTGCATTATATGGGTAATAATGCATGTTATATTGATCATAATACAAGTAATAAGTATAATCATTACAGTTCTAGCGATAATACTAGTAAAATATGGCTAAGAGTCCCTGTTATATTGATAATAATAAAAGTAATAAGTATATTTATTGTAATTCTATCGATAATAACTGCATAATATGGGTAATAATGCATGTTATATTGATAATAATATAAGTAATAAGTATAATTATTACAGTTCTAGCGATAATAACTGCATTATATGGGTAATAATGCATGTTATATTGATAACAATATAGGTAATAAGTATAATTATTACAGTTCTAGCGATAATAACTGCATTAAATGCGTATAATGCATGTTATATTGATAATATCTGGAGTAGTAAGTATAATTTTCATAGTTCTAGCGATAATATAAGTAAAATATGGCTAATAGTGCATGTTATATTGATAATAATAAAAGTAATAAGTATATTTATTATAATTCTATCGATAATAACTGCATAATATGGGTAATAATGCATATTATATTGATAATAATATAAGTAATAAGTATAATTATTACAGTTCTAGCGACAATAACTGTATTATATGGGTAATAATGCATGTTATATTGATGATAATATAAGTAATAAGTATAATTATTACAGTTCTAGCGATAATAACTGCATTATATGGGTAATAATGCATGATATGTTGATAATATTGGGAGTAATAAGTATAATTATTATAGTTTTAGCGATAATAATAGTAAAATATGGCAAATAGTGCATGTTATATTGATAATAGTAAAAGCAATAAGTATATTTATTACAGTTCTATCGATAATAACTGCATAATATGGGTATTAATGCATGTGATATTGATGATAATAAAAGTAGTAAGTATATTTATTATAGTTCTAGCGATTATAACTGCATAATATGGGTAATAATGCATGTTATATTGATAATATCCGGAGTAATATGTATAATTATTATTGTTCTAGCGATAATAATAGTAAAATATGGCTAATAGTGCATGTTATATTGATAATAATAAAAGTAATAAGTATATTTATTTTAGTTCTATCAATAATAACTGCATAATATGGGTAATAATGCATGTTATATTGATGATAATAAAAGTAATAAGTGTATTTATTACAGTTCTAGCGATAATGACTGCATAATATGGGTAATAATGCATGTTATATTGATGATAATATAAGTAACAAGTATAATTATTACAGTTCTAGCGATAATAACTGCATTATATGGGTAATAATGCATGATATGTTGATAATATTGGGAGTAATAAGTATAATTATTATAGTTCTAGCGATAATAATAGCAAAATATGGCAAATAGTGCATGTTATATTGATAATAGTAAAAGCAATAAGTATATTTATTACAGTTCTATCGATAATAACTGCATAATATGGGTATTAATGCAGATTATATTGATGATAATAAAAGTAGTAAGTATATTTATTATAGTTCTAGCGATTATAACTGCATAATATGGGTAATAATGCATGTTATATTGATAATAATATAAGTAATAAGTATAATTATTACAGTCCTAGCGATAATAACTGCATTAAATGCGTATAATGCATGTTATATTGATAATATCTGGAGTAGTAAGTATAATTTTTATAGTTCTAGCGATAATATAAGTAAAATATGGCTAATAGTGCATGTTATATTGATAATAATAAAAGTAATAAGTATATTTATTATAATTCTATCGATAATAACTGCATAATATGGGTAATAATGCATATTATATTGATAATAATATAAGTAATTAGTATAATTATTACAGTTCTAGCGACAATAACTGCATTATATGGGTAATAATGCATGTTATATTGATGATAATATAAGTAATAAGTATAATTATTACAGTTCTAGCGATAATAACTGCATTATATGGGTAATAATGGATGTTGTATTGATAATATCGGTAGTAATAAGTATATTTATTATAGTTCTAGCGATAATAACTGCATAATATAGGTAATAATGCATGTTATATTGATGATAATATAAGTAATAAGTATAATTGTTACAGTTCTAGCGATAATAACTGCATTATATGGGTAATAATGCATGTTATATTGATAATATCGGGAGTAATAAGTATATTTATTATAGTTCTAGCGATAATAACTGCATAATATAGGTAATAGTGCATGTTATATTGATAATAATAAAAGTAATAAGTATATTTATTGTAGTTCTATCAATAATAACTGCATAATATGGGTAATAATGCATGTTATATTGAGGATAATAAAAGTAATAAGTGTATCTATTACAGTTCTAGCGATAATGACTGCATAATATGGGTAATAATGCATGTTATATTGATGATAATATAAGTAATAAGTATAATTATTACAGTTCTAGCGATAATAACTGCATTATATGGGTAATAATGCATGATATGTTGATAATATTGGGAGTAATAAGTATAATTATTATAGTTCTAGCGATAATAATAGTAAAATATGGCAAATAGTGCATGTTATATTGATAATAGTAAAAGCAATAAGTATATTTATTACAGTTCTATCGATAATAACTGCATAATATGGGTATTAATGCATGTTATATTGATGATAATAAAAGTAGTAAGTATATTTATTATAGTTCTAGCGATTATAACTGCATAATATGGGTAATAATGCATGTTATATTGATAATATCCGGAGTAATATGTATAATTATTATTGTTCTAGCGATAATAATAGTAAAATATGGCTAATAGTGCATGTTATATTGATAATAATAAAAGTAATAAGTATATTTATTATAGTTCTATCAATAATAACTGCATAATATGGGTAAAAATGCATGTTATATTGATGATAATAAAAGTAATAAGTGTATTTATTACAGATCTAGCGATAATGACTGCATAATATGGGTAATAATGCATGTTATATTGATGATAATATAAGTAACAAGTATAGTTATTACAGTTCTAGCGATAATAACTGCATTATATGGGTAATAATGCATGATATGTTGATAGTATTGGGAGTAATAAGTATAATTATTATAGTTCTAGCGATAATAAAGCAAAATATGGCAAATAGTGCATGTTATATTGATAATAGTAAAAGCAATAAGTATATTTATTACAGTTCTATCGATAATAACTGCATAATATGGGTATTAATGCAGATTATATTGATGATAATAAAAGTAGTAAGTATATTTATTATAGTTCTAGCGATTATAACTGCATAATATGGGTAATAATGAATGTTATATTGATAATAATATAAGTAATAAGTATAATTATTACAGTTCTAGCGATAATAACTGCATTAAATGCGTATAATGCATGTTATATTGATAATATCTGGAGTAGTAAGTATAATTTTTATAGTTCTAGCGATAATATAAGTAAAATATGGCTAATAGTGCATGTTATATTGATAATAATAAAAGTAATAAGTATATTTATTATAATTCTATCGATAATAACTGCATAATATGGGTAATAATGCATATTATATTGATAATAATATAAGTAATTAGTATAATTATTACAGTTCTAGCGACAATAACTGCATTATATGGGTAATAATGCATGTTATATTGATGATAATATAAGTAATAAGTATAATTATTACAGTTCTAGCGATAATAACTGCATTATATGGGTAATAATGGATGTTGTATTGATAATATCGGTAGTAATAAGTATATTTATTATAGTTCTAGCGATAATAACTGCATAATATAGGTAATAATGCATGTTATATTGATGATAATATAAGTAATAAGTATAATTGTTACAGTTCTAGCGATAATAACTGCATTATATGGGTAATAATGGATGTTATATTGATAATATCGGGAGTAATAAGTATATTTATTATAGTTCTAGCGATAATAACTGCATAATATAGGTAATAATGCATGTTATATTGAAAATAATAAAAGTAATAAGTATATTTATTGTAGTTCTATCAATAATAACTGCATAATATGGGTAATAATGCATGTTATATTGAGGATAATAAAAGTAATAAGTGTATTTATTACAGTTCTAGTGATAATGACTGCATAATATGTTTAATAATGCATGTTATATTGATGATAATATAAGTAATAAGTATAATTATTACAGTTCTAGCGATAATAACTGCATTATATGGGTAATAATGCATGATATGTTGATAATATTGGGAGTAATAAGTATAATTATTACAGTTCTAGCGATAATAATAGTAAAATATGGCAAATAGTGCATGTTATATTGATAATAGTAAAAGCAATAAGTATATTTATTACAGTTCTATCGATAATAACGGCATAATATGGGTATTAATGCATGTTATGTTGATGATAATAAAAGTAGTAAGTATATTTATTATAGTTCTAGCGATTATAACTGCATAATATGGGTAATAATGCATGTTATATTGATAATAATATAAGTAATAAGTATAATTCTTACAGTTCTAGCGATAATAACTGCATTATATGGGTAATAATGGATGTTATATTGATAATATCGGGAGTAATAAGTATATTTATTATAGTTCTAGCGATAATAACTGCATAATATGGGTAATAATGCATGTTATATTGATAATAATATAAGTAATAAGTATAATTATTACAGTTCTAGCGATAATAACTGCATTAAATGCGTATAATGCATGTTATATTGATAATATCTGGAGTAGTAAGTATAATTTTTATAGTTCTAGCGATAATATAAGTAAAATATGGCTAATAGTGCATGTTATATTGATAATAATAAAAGTAATAAGTATATTTATTATAATTCTATCGATAATAACTGCATAATATGGGTAATAATGCATATTATATTGATAATAATATAAGTAATTAGTATAATTATTACAGTTCTAGCGACAATAACTGCATTATATGGGTAATAATGCATGTTATATTGATGATAATATAAGTAATAAGTATAATTATTACAGTTCTAGCGATAATAACTGCATTATATGGGTAATAATGGATGTTGTATTGATAATATCGGTAGTAATAAGTATATTTATTATAGTTCTAGCGATAATAACTGCATAATATAGGTAATAATGCATGTTATATTGATGATAATATAAGTAATAAGTATAATTGTTACAGTTCTAGCGATAATAACTGCATTATATGGGTAATAATGCATGTTATATTGATAATATCGGGAGTAATAAGTATATTTATTATAGTTCTAGCGATAATAACTGCATAATATAGGTAATAGTGCATGTTATATTGGTAATAATAAAAGTAATAAGTATATTTATTGTAGTTCTATCAATAATAACTGCATAATATGGGTAATAATGCATGTTATATTGAGGATAATAAAAGTAATAAGTGTATCTATTACAGTTCTAGCGATAATGACTGCATAATATGGGTAATAATGCATGTTATATTGATGATAATATAAGTAATAAGTATAATTATTACAGTTCTAGCGATAATAACTGCATTATATGGGTAATAATGCATGATATGTTGATAATATTGGGAGTAATAAGTATAATTATTATAGTTCTAGCGATAATAATAGTAAAATATGGCAAATAGTGCATGTTATATTGATAATAGTAAAAGCAATAAGTATATTTATTACAGTTCTATCGATAATAACTGCATAATATGGGTATTAATGCATGTTATATTGATGATAATAAAAGTAGTAAGTATATTTATTATAGTTCTAGCGATTATAACTGCATAATATGGGTAATAATGCATGTTATATTGATAATATCCGGAGTAATATGTATAATTATTATTGTTCTAGCGATAATAATAGTAAAATATGGCTAATAGTGCATGTTATATTGATAATAATAAAAGTAATAAGTATATTTATTATAGTTCTATCAATAATAACTGCATAATATGGGTAAAAATGCATGTTATATTGATGATAATAAAAGTAATAAGTGTATTTATTACAGATCTAGCGATAATGACTGCATAATATGGGTAATAATGCATGTTATATTGATGATAATATAAGTAACAAGTATAGTTATTACAGTTCTAGCGATAATAACTGCATTATATGGGTAATAATGCATGATATGTTGATAGTATTGGGAGTAATAAGTATAATTATTATAGTTCTAGCGATAATAAAGCAAAATATGGCAAATAGTGCATGTTATATTGATAATAGTAAAAGCAATAAGTATATTTATTACAGTTCTATCGATAATAACTGCATAATATGGGTATTAATGCAGATTATATTGATGATAATAAAAGTAGTAAGTATATTTATTATAGTTCTAGCGATTATAACTGCATAATATGGGTAATAATGAATGTTATATTGATAATAATATAAGTAATAAGTATAATTATTACAGTTCTAGCGATAATAACTGCATTAAATGCGTATAATGCATGTTATATTGATAATATCTGGAGTAGTAAGTATAATTTTTATAGTTCTAGCGATAATATAAGTAAAATATGGCTAATAGTGCATGTTATATTGATAATAATAAAAGTAATAAGTATATTTATTATAATTCTATCGATAATAACTGCATAATATGGGTAATAATGCATATTATATTGATAATAATATAAGTAATTAGTATAATTATTACAGTTCTAGCGACAATAACTGCATTATATGGGTAATAATGCATGTTATATTGATGATAATATAAGTAATAAGTATAATTATTACAGTTCTAGCGATAATAACTGCATTATATGGGTAATAATGGATGTTGTATTGATAATATCGGTAGTAATAAGTATATTTATTATAGTTCTAGCGATAATAACTGCATAATATAGGTAATAATGCATGTTATATTGATGATAATATAAGTAATAAGTATAATTGTTACAGTTCTAGCGATAATAACTGCATTATATGGGTAATAATGGATGTTATATTGATAATATCGGGAGTAATAAGTATATTTATTATAGTTCTAGCGATAATAACTGCATAATATAGGTAATAATGCATGTTATATTGAAAATAATAAAAGTAATAAGTATATTTATTGTAGTTCTATCAATAATAACTGCATAATATGGGTAATAATGCATGTTATATTGAGGATAATAAAAGTAATAAGTGTATTTATTACAGTTCTAGTGATAATGACTGCATAATATGTTTAATAATGCATGTTATATTGATGATAATATAAGTAATAAGTATAATTATTACAGTTCTAGCGATAATAACTGCATTATATGGGTAATAATGCATGATATGTTGATAATATTGGGAGTAATAAGTATAATTATTACAGTTCTAGCGATAATAATAGTAAAATATGGCAAATAGTGCATGTTATATTGATAATAGTAAAAGCAATAAGTATATTTATTACAGTTCTATCGATAATAACGGCATAATATGGGTATTAATGCATGTTATGTTGATGATAATAAAAGTAGTAAGTATATTTATTATAGTTCTAGCGATTATAACTGCATAATATGGGTAATAATGCATGTTATATTGATAATAATATAAGTAATAAGTATAATTCTTACAGTTCTAGCGATAATAACTGCATTATATGGGTAATAATGGATGTTATATTGATAATATCGGGAGTAATAAGTATATTTATTATAGTTCTAGCGATAATAACTGCATAATATGGGTAATAATGCATGTTATATTGATAATAATATAAGTAATAAGTATAATTATTACAGTTCTAGCGATAATAACTGCATTAAATGCGTATAATGCATGTTATATTGATAATATCTGGAGTAGTAAGTATAATTTTTATAGTTCTAGCGATAATATAAGTAAAATATGGCTAATAGTGCATGTTATATTGATAATAATAAAAGTAATAAGTATATTTATTATAATTCTATCGATAATAACTGCATAATATGGGTAATAATGCATATTATATTGATAATAATATAAGTAATTAGTATAATTATTACAGTTCTAGCGACAATAACTGCATTATATGGGTAATAATGCATGTTATATTGATGATAATATAAGTAATAAGTATAATTATTACAGTTCTAGCGATAATAACTGCATTATATGGGTAATAATGGATGTTGTATTGATAATATCGGTAGTAATAAGTATATTTATTATAGTTCTAGCGATAATAACTGCATAATATAGGTAATAATGCATGTTATATTGATGATAATATAAGTAATAAGTATAATTGTTACAGTTCTAGCGATAATAACTGCATTATATGGGTAATAATGCATGTTATATTGATAATATCGGGAGTAATAAGTATATTTATTATAGTTCTAGCGATAATAACTGCATAATATAGGTAATAGTGCATGTTATATTGATAATAATAAAAGTAATAAGTATATTTATTATAGTTCTATCAATAATAACTGCATAATATGGGTAATAATGGATGTTATATTGATAATATCGGGAGTAATAAGTATATTTATTATAGTTCTAGCGATAATAACTGCATAATATAGGTAATAATGCATGTTATATTGAAAATAATAAAAGTAATAAGTATATTTATTGTAGTTCTATCAATAATAACTGCATAATATGGGTAATAATGCATGTTATATTGAGGATAATAAAAGTAATAAGTGTATTTATTACAGTTCTAGTGATAATGACTGCATAATATGGGTAATAATGCATGTTATATTGATGATAATATAAGTAATAAGTATAATTATTACAGTTCTAGCGATAATAACTGCATTATATGGGTAATAATGCATGATATGTTGATAATATTGGGAGTAATAAGTATAATTATTACAGTTCTAGCGATAATAATAGTAAAATATGGCAAATAGTGCATGTTATATTGATAATAGTAAAAGCAATAAGTATATTTATTACAGTTCTATCGATAATAACTGCATAATATGGGTATTAATGCATGTTATATTGATGATAATAAAAGTAGTAAGTATATTTATTATAGTTCTAGCGATTATAACTGCATAATATGGGTAATAATGCATGTTATATTGATAATAATATAAGTAATAAGTATAATTATTACAGTTCTAGCGATAATAACTGCATTATATGGGTAATAATGGATGTTATATTGATAATATCGGGAGTAATAAGTATATTTATTATAGTTCTAGCGATAATAACTGCATAATATAGGTAATAATGCATGTTATATTGATAATAATAAAAGTAATACGTAAATTTATTATAGTTCTATCAATAATAACTGCATAATATGGGTAATAATGCATGTTATACTGATGATAATAAAAGTAATAAGTGTATTTATTACAGTTCTAGCGATAATAACTGCATAATATGGGTAATAACGCATGTTATATTGATGATAATATAAGAAATAAGTATAATTATTACAGTTCTAGCGATAATAACTGCATTATATGGGTAATAATGGATGTTATATTGATAATATCGGGAGTAATAAGTATATTTATTATAGTTCTAGCGATTATAACTGCATAATATGGGTAATAATGCATGTTATATTAATAATAATATAAGTAATAAGTATAATTATTACAGTTCTATCAATAATAACTGCATAATATGGGTAATAATGCATGTTATACTGATGATAATAAAAGTAATAAGTGTATTTATTACAGTTCTAGCGATAATAACTGCATAATATGGGTAATAACGCATGTTATATTGATGATAATATAAGAAATAAGTATAATTATTACAGTTCTAGCGATAATAACTGCATTATATGGGTAATAATGGATGTTATATTGATAATATCGGGAGTAATAAGTATATTTATTATAGTTCTAGCGATTATAACTGCATAATATGGGTAATAATGCATGTTATATTAATAATAATATAAGTAATAAGTATAATTATTACAGTTCTAGCGATAGTAACTGCATTATATGGGTAATAATGCATGTTATATTGATCATAATACAAGTAATAAGTATAATCATTACAGTTCTAGCGATAATACTAGTAAAATATGGCTAAGAGTCCCTGTTATATTGATAATAATAAAAGTAATAAGTATATTTATTGAAATTCTATCGATAATAACTGCATAATATGGGTAATAATGCATGTTATATTGATAATAATATAAGTAATAAGTATAATTATTACAGTTCCAGCGATAATAACTGCATTATATGGGTAATAATGGAGGTTATATTGATAATATCGCGAGTAATAAGTATATTTATTATAGTTCTAGCGATAATAACTGCATAATATAGGTAATAATGCATGTTATATTGATAATAATAAAAGTAATAAGTATATTTATTATAGTTCTATCAATAATAACTGCATAATATTGGTAATAATGCATGTTATATTGATGATAATATAAGTAATAAGTATAATTATTACAGTTCTAGCGATAATAACTGCATTATATGGGTAATAATGCATGTTATATTGATAACAATATAGGTAATAAGTATAATTATTACAGTTCTAGCGATAATAACTGCATTAAATGCGTATAATGCATGTTATATTGATAATATCTGGAGTAGTAAGTATAATTTTCATAGTTCTAGCGATAATATAAGTAAAATATGGCTAATAGTGCATGTTATATTGATAATAATAAAAGTAATAAGTATATTTATTATAATTCTATCGATAATAACTGCATAATATGGGTAATAATGCATGTTATATTGATGATAATATAAGTAATAAGTATAATTATTACAGTTCTAGCGATAATAACTGCATTATATGGGTAATAATGCATGTTATATTGATGATAATATAAGTAATAAGTATATTTATTACAGTTCTATCGATAACAACTGCATAATATGGGTATTAATGCATGTTATATTGATGATAATAAAAGTAGTAAGTATATTTATTATAGTTCTAGCGATTATAACTGCATAATATGGGTAGTAATGCATGTTATATTGATAATATCCGGAGTAATATGTATAATTATTATTGTTCTAGCGATAATAATAGTAAAATATGGCTAATAGTGCATGTTATATTGATAATAATAAAAGTAATAAGTATATTTATTATAGTTCTATCAATAATAACTGCATAATATGGGTAATAATGCATGTTATATTGATGATAATAAAAGTAATAAGTGTATTTATTACAGTTCTAGCGATAATGACTGCATAATATGGGTAATAATGCATGTTATATTGATGATAATATAAGTAACAAGTATAATTATTACAGTTCTAGCGATAATAACTGCATTATATGGGTAATAATGCATGATATGTTGATAATATTGGGAGTAATAAGTATAATTATTATAGTTCTAGCGATAATAATAGCAAAATATGGCAAATAGTGCATGTTATATTGATAATAGTAAAAGCAATAAGTATATTTATTACAGTTCTATCGATAATAACTGCATAATATGGGTATTAATGCAGATTATATTGATGATAATAAAAGTAGTAAGTATATTTATTATAGTTCTAGCGATTATAACTGCATAATATGGGTAATAATGCATGTTATATTGATAGTAATATAAGTAATAAGTATAATTATTACAGTTCTAGCGATAATAACTGCATCAAATGCGTATAATGCATGTTATATTGACAATATCTGGAGTAGTAAGTATAATTTTTATAGTTCTAGCGATAATATAAGTAAAATATGGCTAATAGTGCATGTTATATTGATAATAATAAAAGTAATAAGTATATTTATTATAATTCTATCGATAATAACTGCATAATATGGGTAATAATGCATATTATATTGATAATAATATAAGTAATTAGTATAATTATTACAGTTCTAGCGACAATAACTGCATTATATGGGTAATAATGCATGTTATATTGATGATAATATAAGTAATAAGTATAATTATTACAGTTCTAGCGATAATAACTGCATTATATGGGTAATAATGGATGTTGTATTGATAATATCGGTAGTAATAAGTATATTTATTATAGTTCTAGCGATAATAACTGCATAATATAGGTAATAATGCATGTTATATTGATGATAATATAAGTAATAAGTATAATTGTTACAGTTCTAGCGATAATAACTGCATTATATGGGTAATAATGCATGTTATATTGATAATATCGGGAGTAATAAGTATATTTATTATAGTTCTAGCGATAATAACTGCATAATATAGGTAATAATGCATGTTATATTGAAAATAATAAAAGTAATAAGTATATTTATTGTAGTTCTATCAATAATAACTGCATAATATGGGTAATAATGCATGTTATATTGAGGATAATAAAAGTAATAAGTGTATTTATTACAGTTCTAGTGATAATGACTGCATAATATGGGTAATAATGCATGTTATATTGATGATAATATATGTAATAAGTATAATTATTACAGTTCTAGCGATAATAACTGCATTATATGGGTAATAATGCATGATATGTTGATAATATTGGGAGTAATAAGTATAATTATTATAGTTCTAGCGATAATAATAGCAAAATATGGCAAATAGTGCATGTTATATTGATAATAGTAAAAGCAATAAGTATATTTATTACAGTTCTATCGATAATAACTGCATAATATGGGTATTAATGCATGTTATATTGATGATAATAAAAGTAGTAAGTATATTTATTGTAGTTCTAGCGATTATAACTGCATAATATGGGTAATAATGCATGTTATATTGATAATATCCGGAGTAATATGTATAATTATTATTGTTCTAGCGATAATAATAGTAAAATATGGCTAATAGTGCATGTTATATTGATAATAATAAAAGTAATAAGTATATTTATTATAGTTCTATCAATAATAACTGCATAATATGGGTAAAAATGCATGTTATATTGATGATAATAAAAGTAATAAGTGTATTTATTACAGTTCTAGCGATAATGACTGCATAATATGGGTAATAATGCATGTTATATTGATGATAATATAAGTAACAAGTATAATTATTACAGTTCTAGCGATAATAACTGCATTATATGGGTAATAATGCATGATATGTTGATAATATTGGGAGTAATAAGTATAATTATTACAGTTCTAGCGGTAATAATAGTAAAATATGGCAAATAGTGCATGTTATATTGATAATAGTAAAAGCAATAAGTATATTTATTACAGTTCTATCGATAATAACTGCATAATATGGGTATTAATGCAGATTATATTGATGATAATAAAAGTAGTAAGTATATTTATTATAGTTCTAGCGATTATAACTGCATAATATGGGTAATAATGCATGTTATATTGATAGTAATATAAGTAATAAGTATAATTATTACAGTTCTAGCGATAATAACTGCATTAAATGCGTATAATGCATGTTATATTGACAATATCTGGAGTAGTAAGTATAATTTTTATAGTTCTAGCGATAATATAAGTAAAATATGGCTAATAGTGCATGTTATATTGATAATAATAAAAGTAATAAGTATATTTATTATAATTCTATCGATAATAACTGCATAATATGGGTAATAATGCATATTATATTGATAATAATATAAGTAATTAGTATAATTATTACAGTTCTAGCGACAATAACTGCATTATATGGGTAATAATGCATGTTATATTGATGATAATATAAGTAATAAGTATAATTATTACAGTTCTAGCGATAATAACTGCATTATATGGGTAATAATGGATGTTGTATTGATAATATCGGTAGTAATAAGTATATTTATTATAGTTCTAGCGATAATAACTGCATAATATAGGTAATAATGCATGTTATATTGATGATAATATAAGTAATAAGTATAATTGTTACAGTTCTAGCGATAATAACTGCATTATATGGGTAATAATGCATGTTATATTGATAATATCGGGAGTAATAAGTATATTTATTATAGTTCTAGCGATAATAACTGCATAATATAGGTAATAATGCATGTTATATTGAAAATAATAAAAGTAATAAGTATATTTATTGTAGTTCTATCAATAATAACTGCATAATATGGGTAATAATGCATGTTATATTGAGGATAATAAAAGTAATAAGTGTATTTATTACAGTTCTAGTGATAATGACTGCATAATATGGGTAATAATGCATGTTATATTGATGATAATATATGTAATAAGTATAATTATTACAGTTCTAGCGATAATAACTGCATTATATGGGTAATAATGCATGATATGTTGATAATATTGGGAGTAATAAGTATAATTATTATAGTTCTAGCGATAATAATAGCAAAATATGGCAAATAGTGCATGTTATATTGATAATAGTAAAAGCAATAAGTATATTTATTACAGTTCTATCGATAATAACTGCATAATATGGGTATTAATGCATGTTATATTGATGATAATAAAAGTAGTAAGTATATTTATTGTAGTTCTAGCGATTATAACTGCATAATATGGGTAATAATGCATGTTATATTGATAATATCCGGAGTAATATGTATAATTATTATTGTTCTAGCGATAATAATAGTAAAATATGGCTAATAGTGCATGTTATATTGATAATAATAAAAGTAATAAGTATATTTATTATAGTTCTATCAATAATAACTGCATAATATGGGTAAAAATGCATGTTATATTGATGATAATAAAAGTAATAAGTGTATTTATTACAGTTCTAGCGATAATGACTGCATAATATGGGTAATAATGCATGTTATATTGATGATAATATAAGTAACAAGTATAATTATTACAGTTCTAGCGATAATAACTGCATTATATGGGTAATAATGCATGATATGTTGATAATATTGGGAGTAATAAGTATAATTATTACAGTTCTAGCGGTAATAATAGTAAAATATGGCAAATAGTGCATGTTATATTGATAATAGTAAAAGCAATAAGTATATTTATTACAGTTCTATCGATAATAACTGCATAATATGGGTATTAATGCATGTTATGTTGATGATAATAAAAGTAGTAAGTATATTTATTATAGTTCTAGCGATTATAACTGCATAATATGGGTAATAATGCATGTTATATTGATAATAATATAAGTAATAAGTATAATTATTACAGTTCTAGCGATAATAACTGCATTATATGGGTAATAATGGATGTTATATTGATAATATCGGGAGTAATAAGTATATTTATTATAGTTCTAGCGATAATAACTGCATAATATGGGTAATAATGCATGTTATATTGATAATAATATAAGTAATAAGTATAATTATTACAGTTCTAGCGATAATAACTGCATTAAATGCGTATAATGCATGTTATATTGATAATATCTGGAGTAGTAAGTATAATTTTTATAGTTCTAGCGATAATATAAGTAAAATATGGCTAATAGTGCATGTTATATTGATAATAATAAAAGTAATAAGTATATTTATTATAATTCTATCGATAATAACTGCATAATATGGGTAATAATGCATATTATATTGATAATAATATAAGTAATTAGTATAATTATTACAGTTCTAGCGACAATAACTGCATTATATGGGTAATAATGCATGTTATATTGATGATAATATAAGTAATAAGTATAATTATTACAGTTCTAGCGATAATAACTGCATTATATGGGTAATAATGGATGTTGTATTGATAATATCGGTAGTAATAAGTATATTTATTATAGTTCTAGCGATAATAACTGCATAATATAGGTAATAATGCATGTTATATTGATGATAATATAAGTAATAAGTATAATTGTTACAGTTCTAGCGATAATAACTGCATTATATGGGTAATAATGGATGTTATATTGATAATATCGGGAGTAATAAGTATATTTATTATAGTTCTAGCGATAATAACTGCATAATATAGGTAATAATGCATGTTATATTGAAAATAATAAAAGTAATAAGTATATTTATTGTAGTTCTATCAATAATAACTGCATAATATGGGTAATAATGCATGTTATATTGAGGATAATAAAAGTAATAAGTGTATTTATTACAGTTCTAGTGATAATGACTGCATAATATGGGTAATAATGCATGTTATATTGATGATAATATAAGTAATAAGTATAATTATTACAGTTCTAGCGATAATAACTGCATTATATGGGTAATAATGCATGATATGTTGATAATATTGGGAGTAATAAGTATAATTATTACAGTTCTAGCGATAATAATAGTAAAATATGGCAAATAGTGCATGTTATATTGATAATAGTAAAAGCAATAAGTATATTTATTACAGTTCTATCGATAATAACTGCATAATATGGGTATTAATGCATGTTATGTTGATGATAATAAAAGTAGTAAGTATATTTATTATAGTTCTAGCGATTATAACTGCATAATATGGGTCATAATGCATGTTATATTGATAATAATATAAGTAATAAGTATAATTATTACAGTTCTAGCGATAATAACTGCATTATATGGGTAATAATGGATGTTATATTGATAATATCGGGAGTAATAAGTATATTTATTATAGTTCTAGCGATAATAACTGCATAATATGGGTAATAATGCATGTTATATTGATAATAATATAAGTAATAAGTATAATTATTACAGTTCTAGCGATAATAACTGCATTAAATGCGTATAATGCATGTTATATTGATAATATCTGGAGTAGTAAGTATAATTTTTATAGTTCTAGCGATAATATAAGTAAAATATGGCTAATAGTGCATGTTATATTGATAATAATATAAGTAATTAGTATAATTATTACAGTTCTAGCGACAATAACTGCATTATATGGGTAATAATGGATGTTGTATTGATAATATCGGTAGTAATAAGTATATTTATTATAGTTCTAGCGATAATAACTGCATAATATAGGTAATAATGCATGTTATATTGATGATAATATAAGTAATAAGTATAATTGTTACAGTTCTAGCGATAATAACTGCATTATATGGGTAATAATGCATGTTATATTGATAATATCGGGAGTAATAAGTATATTTATTGTAGTTCTATCAATAATAACTGCATAATATGGGTAATAATGCATGTTATATTGAGGATAATAAAAGTAATAAGTGTATTTATTACAGTTCTAGTGATAATGACTGCATAATATGGGTAATAATGCATGTTATATTGATGATAATATAAGTAATAAGTATAATTATTACAGTTCTAGCGATAATAACTGCATTATATGGGTAATAATGCATGATATGTTGATAATATTGGGAGTAATAAGTATAATTATTACAGTTCTAGCGATAATAATAGTAAAATATGGCAAATAGTGCATGTTATATTGATAATAGTAAAAGCAATAAGTATATTTATTACAGTTCTATCGATAATAACTGCATAATATGGGTATTAATGCATGTTATGTTGATGATAATAAAAGTAGTAAGTATATTTATTATAGTTCTAGCGATTATAACTGCATAATATGGGTAATAATGCATGTTATATTGATAATAATATAAGTAATAAGTATAATTATTACAGTTCTAGCGATAATAACTGCATTATATGGGTAATAATGGATGTTATATTGATAATATCGGGAGTAATAAGTATATTTATTATAGTTCTAGCGATAATAACTGCATAATATGGGTAATAATGCATGTTATATTGATAATAATATAAGTAATAAGTATAATTATTACAGTTCTAGCGATAATAACTGCATTAAATGCGTATAATGCATGTTATATTGATAATATCTGGAGTAGTAAGTATAATTTTTATAGTTCTAGCGATAATATAAGTAAAATATGGCTAATAGTGCATGTTATATTGATAATAATATAAGTAATTAGTATAATTATTACAGTTCTAGCGACAATAACTGCATTATATGGGTAATAATGGATGTTGTATTGATAATATCGGTAGTAATAAGTATATTTATTATAGTTCTAGCGATAATAACTGCATAATATAGGTAATAATGCATGTTATATTGATGATAATATAAGTAATAAGTATAATTGTTACAGTTCTAGCGATAATAACTGCATTATATGGGTAATAATGCATGTTATATTGATAATATCGGGAGTAATAAGTATATTTATTGTAGTTCTATCAATAATAACTGCATAATATGGGTAATAATGCATGTTATATTGAGGATAATAAAAGTAATAAGTGTATTTATTACAGTTCTAGTGATAATGACTGCATAATATGGGTAATAATGCATGTTATATTGATGATAATATAAGTAATAAGTATAATTATTACAGTTCTAGCGATAATAACTGCATTATATGGGTAATAATGCATGATATGTTGATAATATTGGGAGTAATAAGTATAATTATTACAGTTCTAGCGATAATAATAGTAAAATATGGCAAATAGTGCATGTTATATTGATAATAGTAAAAGCAATAAGTATATTTATTACAGTTCTATCGATAATAACTGCATAATATGGGTATTAATGCATGTTATGTTGATGATAATAAAAGTAGTAAGTATATTTATTATAGTTCTAGCGATTATAACTGCATAATATGGGTAATAATGCATGTTATTTTGATAATAATATAAGTAATAAGTATAATTATTACAGTTCTAGCGATAATAACTGCATTATATGGGTAATAATGGATGTTATATTGATAATATCGGGAGTAATAAGTATATTTATTATAGTTCTAGCGATAATAACTGCATAATATGGGTAATAATGCATGTTATATTGATAATAATATAAGTAATAAGTATAATTATTACAGTTCTAGCGATAATAACTGCATTAAATGCGTATAATGCATGTTATATTGATAATATCTGGAGTAGTAAGTATAATTTTTATAGTTCTAGCGATAATATAAGTAAAATATGGCTAATAGTGCATGTTATATTGATAATAATAAAAGTAATAAGTATATTTATTATAATTCTATCGATAATAACTGCATAATATGGGTAATAATGCATATTATATTGATAATAATATAAGTAATTAGTATAATTATTACAGTTCTAGCGACAATAACTGCATTATATGGGTAATAATGGATGTTGTATTGATAATATCGGTAGTAATAAGTATATTTATTATAGTTCTAGCGATAATAACTGCATAATATAGGTAATAATGCATGTTATATTGATGATAATATAAGTAATAAGTATAATTGTTACAGTTCTAGCGATAATAACTGCATTATATGGGTAATAATGCATGTTATATTGATAATATCGGGAGTAATAAGTATATTTATTATAGTTCTAGCGATAATAACTGCATAATATAGGTAATAGTGCATGTTATATTGATAATAATAAAAGTAATAAGTATATTTATTATAGTTCTATCAATAATAACTGCATAATATGGGTAATAATGCATGTTATATTGATAATATCCGGAGTAATATGTATAATTATTATTGTTCTAGCGATAATAATAGTAAAATATGGCTAATAGTGCATGTTATATTGATAATAATAAAAGTAATAAGTATATTTATTATAGTTCTATCAATAATAACTGCATAATATGGGTAAAAATGCATGTTATATTGATGATAATAAAAGTAATAAGTGTATTTATTACAGTTCTAGCGATAATGACTGCATAATATGGGTAATAATGCATGTTATATTGATGATAATATAAGTAACAAGTATAATTATTACAATTCTAGCGATAATAACTGCATTATATGGGTAATAATGCATGATATGTTGATAATATTGGGAGTAATAAGTATAATTATTATAGTTCTAGCGATTATAACTGCATAATATGGGTAATAATGCATGTTATATTAATAATAATATAAGTAATAAGTATAATTATTACAGTTCTAGCGATAATAACTGCATTATATGGGTAATAATGCATGTTATATTGATCATAATACAAGTAATAAGTATAATCATTACAGTTCTAGCGATAATACTAGTAAAATATGGCTAAGAGTCCCTGTTATATTGATAATAATAAAAGTAATAAGTATATTTATTATAATTCTATCGATAATAACTGCATAATATGGGTAATAATGCATGTTATATTGATAATAATATAAGTAATAAGTATAATTATTACAGTTCTAGCGATAATAACTGCATTATATGGGTAATAATGGAGGTTATATTGATAATATCGCGAGTAATAAGTATATTTATTATAGTTCTAGCGATAATAACTGCATAATATAGGTAATAATGCATGTTATATTGATAATAATAAAAGTAATAAGTATATTTATTATAGTTCTATCAATAATAACTGCATAATATGGGTAATAATGCATGTTATATTGATGATAATATAAGTAATAAGTATAATTATTACAGTTCTAGCGATAGTAACTGCATTATATGGGTAATAATGCATGTTATATTGATAATATCTGGAGTAGTAAGTATAATTTTTATAGTTCTAGCGATAATATAAGTAAAATATGGCTAATAGTGCATGTTATATTGAAAATAATAAAAGTAATAAGTATATTTATTATAATTCTATCGATAATAACTGCATAATATGGGTAATAATGCATATTATATTGATAATAATATAAGTGATTAGTATAATTATTACAGTTCTAGCGACAATAACTGCATTATATGGGTAATAATGCATGTTATATTGATGATAATATAAGTAATAAGTATAATTATTACAGTTCTAGCGATAATAACTGCATTATATGGGTAATAATGGATGTTGTATTGATAATATCGGGAGTAATAAGTATATTTATTATAGTTCTAGCGATAATAACTGCATAATATAGGTAATAGTGCATGTTATATTGATAATAATAAAAGTAATAAGTATATTTATGATAGTTCTATCAATAATAACTGCATAATATGGGTAATAATGGATGTTATATTTATAATATCGGTAGTAATAAGTATATTTATTATAGTTCTAGCGATAATAACTGCATAATATAGGTAATAATGCATGTTATATTGATGATAATATAAGTAATAAGTATAATTGTTACAGTTCTAGCGATAATAACTGCATTATATGGGTAATAATGCATGTTATATTGATAATATCAGGAGTAATAAGTATATTTATTATAGTTCTAGCGATAATAACTGCATAATATAGGTAATAGTGCATGTTATATTGATAATAATAAAAGTAATAAGTATATTTATTATAGTTCTATCAATAATAACTGCATAATATGGGTAATAATGGATGTTATATTGATAATATCGGGAGTAATAAGTATATTTATTATAGTTCTAGCGATAATAACTGCATAATATAGGTAATAATGCATGTTATATTGAAAATAATAAAAGTAATAAGTATATTTATTGTAGTTCTATCAATAATAACTGCATAATATGGGTAATAATGCATGTTATATTGATGATAATATAAGTAATAAGTATAATTATTACAGTTCTAGCGATAATAACTGCATTATATGGGTAATAATGCATGTTATATTGATAACAATATAGGTAATAAGTATAATTATTACAGTTCTAGCGATAATAACTGCATTAAATGCGTATAATGCATGTTATAATGACAATATCTGGAGTAGTAAGTATAATTTTCATAGTTCTAGCGATAATATAAGTAAAATATGGCTAATAGTGCATGTTATATTGATAATAATAAAAGTAATAAGTATATTTATTATAGTTCTATCAATAATAACTGCATAATATGGGTAATAATGCATGTTATATTGATGATAATAAAAGTAATAAGTGTATTTATTACAGTTCTAGCGATAATGACTGCATAATATGGGTAATAATGCATGTTATATTGATGATAATATAAGTAACAAGTATAATTATTACAGTTCTAGCGGTAATAACTGCATTATATGGGTAATAATGCATGATATGTTGATAATATTGGGAGTAATAAGTATAATTATTATAGTTCTAGCGATAATAATAGCAAAATATGGCAAATAGTGCATGTTATATTTATAATAGTAAAAGCAATAAGTATATTTATTACAGTTCTATCGATAATAACTGCATAATATGGGTATTAATGCAGATTATATTGATGATAATAAAAGTAGTAAGTATATTTATTATAGTTCTAGCGATTATAACTGCATAATATGGGTAATAATGCATGTTATATTGATAGTAATATAAGTAATAAGTATAATTATTACAGTTCTAGCGATAATAACTGCATTAAATGCGTATAATGCATGTTATATTGATAATATCTGGAGTAGTAAGTATAATTTTTATAGTTCTAGCGATAATATAAGTAAAATATGGCTAATAGTGCATGTTATATTGATAATAATAAAAGTAATAAGTATATTTATTATAATTCTATCGATAATAACTGCATAATATGGGTAATAATGCATATTATATTGATAATAATATAAGTAATTAGTATAATTATTACAGTTCTAGCGACAATAACTGCATTATATGGGTAATAATGCATGTTATATTGATGATAATATAAGTAATAAGTATAATTATTACAGTTCTAGCGATAATAACTGCATTATATGGGTAATAATGGATGTTGTATCGATAATATCGGTAGTAATAAGTATATTTATTATAGTTCTAGCGATAATAACTGCATAATATAGGTAATAATGCATGTTATATTGATGATAATATAAGTAATAAGTATAATTGTTACAGTTCTAGCGATAATAACTGCATTATATGGGTAATAATGCATGTTATATTGATAATATCGGGAGTAATAAGTATATTTATTATAGTTCTAGCGATAATAACTGCATAATATAGGTAATAGTGCATGTTATATTGAGTATAATAAAAGTAATAAGTATATTTATTATAGTTCTATCAATAATAACTGCATAATATGGGTAATAATGGATGTTATATTGATAATATCGGGTGTAATAAGTATATTTATTATAGTTCTAGCGATAATAACTGCATAATATAGGTAATAATGCATGTTATATTGAAAATAATAAAAGTAATAAGTATATTTATTGTAGTTCTATCAATAATAACTGCATAATATGGGTAATAATGCATGTTATATTGATGATAATAAAAGTAATAAGTGTATTTATTACAGTTCTAGCGATAATGACTGCATAATATGGGTAATAATGCATGTTATATTGATGATAATATAAGTAATAAGTATAATTATTACAGTTCTAGCGATAATAACTGCATTATATGGGTAATAATGCACGATATGTTGATAACATTGGGAGTAATAAGTATAATTATTGTAGTTCTAGCGATAATAATAGTAAAATATGGCAAATAGTGCATGTTATATTGATAATAGTAAAAGCAATAAGTATATTTATTACAGTTCTATCGATAATAAATGCAGAATATGGGTATTAATGCATGTTATATTGATGATAATAAAAGTAGTAAGTATATTTATTATAGTTCTAGCGATTATAACTGCATAATATGGGTAATAATGCATGTTATATTGATAATAATATAAGTAATAAGTATAATTATTACAGTTCTAGCGATAATAACTGCATTAAATGCGTATAATGCATGTTATATTGATAATATCTGGAGTAGTAAGTATAATTTTTATAGTTCTAGCGATAATATAAGTACAATATGGCTAATATTGCATGTTATATTGATAATAATAAAAGTAATAAGTATATTTATTATAATTCTATCGATAATAACTGCATAATATGGGTAATAATGCATGTTATATTGATAATAATATAAGTAATAAGTATAATTATTACAGTTCTAGCGATAATAACTGCATTATATGGGTAATAATGCATGTTATATTGATAATATCGGGAGTAATAAGTATAATCATTACAGTTCTAGCGATAATACTAGTAAAATATGGCTAAAGATTGCCTGTTATATTGATAATAATAAAAGTAATAAGTATATTTATTATAATTCTATCGATAGTAACTGCATAATATGAGTAATAATGCATGTTATATTGATGATAATATAAGTAATAAGTATAATTATTACAGTTCTAGCGATAATAACTGCATTATATGGGTAATAATGGATGTTATATTGATAATATCGGGAGTAATAAGTATATTTATTATAGTTCTAGCGATAATAACTGCATAATATAGGTAATAGTGCATGCTATATTGATAATAATAAAAGTAATAAGTATATTTATTATAGTTCTATCAATAATAACTGCATAATATGGGTAATAATGGATGTTATATTGATAATATCGGGAGTAATAAGTATATTTATTATAGTCCTAGCGATAATAACTGCATAATATAGGTAATAATGCATGTTATATTGATAATAATAAAAGTAATAAGTATATTTATTGTAGTTCTATCAATAATAACTGCATAATATGGGTAATAATGCATGTTATATTGATGATAATAAAAGTAATAAGTGTATTTATTACAGTTCTAGCGATGATGACTGCATAATATGGGTAATAATGCATGTTATATTGATGATAATATAAGTAATAAGTATAATTATTACAGTTCTAGCGATAATAACTGCATTATATGGGTAATAATGCACGATATGTTGATAACATTGGGAGTAATAAGTATAATTATTATAGTTCTAGCGATAATAATAGTAAAATATGGCAAATAGTGCATGTTATATTGATAATACTAAAAGCAATAAGTATATTTATTACAGTTCTATCGATAATAACTGCAGAATATGGGTATTAATGCATGTTATATTGATGATAATAAAAGTAGTAAGTATATTTATTATAGTTCTAGCGATTATAACTGCGTAATATGGGTAATAATGCATGTTATATTGATAATAATATAAGTAATAAGTATAATTATTACAGTTCTAGCGATAATAACTGCATTATATGGGTAATAATGCATGTTATATTGATAATATCGGGAGTAATATGTATAATTATTATTGTTCTAGCGATAATAAAAGTAATATATGGCTAATAGTGCATGTTATATTGATAATAATAAAAGTAATAAGTATATTTATTATAGTTCTGTCGATAATAACTGCATTATATGGGTAATAATGCATGTTATATTGATAATATCGGGAGTAATAAGGATAATCATTACAGTTCTTGCGATAATACTAGTAAAATATGGCTAAGAGTGCCTGGTATATTGATAATAATAAAAGTAATAAGTATATTTATTATAATTCTATCGATAATAACTGCATAATATGGGTAATAATGCATGTTATATTGATGATAATATAAGTAATAAGTATAATTATTACAGTTCTAGCGATAATAACTGCATTATATGGGTAATAATGGATGTTATATTGATAATATCGGTAGTAATAAGTATATTTATTATAGTTCTAGCGATAATAACTGCATAATATAGATAATAATGCATGTTATATTGATAATAATAAAAGTAATAAGTATATTTATTATAGTTCTATCAATAATAACTGCATAATATGGGTAATAATGGATGTTATATTGATAATATCGGGAGTAATAAGTATATTTATTATAGTTCTAGCGATAATAACTGCATAATATAGGTAATAATGCATGTTATATTGACAATAATAAAAGTAATAAGTATATTTATTGTAGTTCTATCGATAATAACTGCATAATATGGGTAATAATGCATGTTATATTGATGATAATATAAGTAATAAGTATAATTATTACAGTTCTAGCGATAATAACAGCATTATATGGGTAATAATGGATGTTATATTGATCATATCGGTAGTAATAGGTATATTTATTATAGTTCTAGCCATAATAACTGCATAATATAGGTAATAATGCATGTTATATTGATAATAATGAAAGTAATAAGTATATTTATTATAGTTCTATCAATAATAACTGCATAATATGGGTAATAATGCATGTTATATTGATAATATCGGGAGTAATAAGTATATTTATTATAGTTCTAGCGATAATAACTGCATAATATAGGTAATAATGCATGTTATATTGACAATAATAAAAGTAATAAGTATATTTATTGTAGTTCTATCGATAATAACTGCATAATATGGGTAATAATGCATGTTATATTGATGATAATATAAGTAATAAGTATAATTATTACAGTTCTAGCGATAATAACTGCATTATATGGGTAATAATGGATGTTATATTGATAATATCGGTAGTAATAGGTATATTTATTATAGTTCTAGCCATAATAACTGCATAATATAGGTAATAGTGCATGTTATATTGATAATAATAAAAGTAATAAGTATATTTATTATAGTTCTATCAATAATAACTGCATTATATGGGTAATAATGGATGTTATATTGATAATATCGGGAGTAATAAGTATATTTATTATAGTTCTAGCGATAATAACTGCATAATATAGGTAATAGTGCATGTTATATTGATAATAATAAAAGTAATAAGTATATTTATTATAGTTCTATCAATAATAACTGCATTATATGGGTAATAATGGATGTTATATTGATAATATCGGGAGTAATAAGTATATTTATTATAGTTCTAGCGATAATAACTGCATAATATAGGTAATAGTGCATGTTATATTGATAATAATAAAAGTAATAAGTATATTTATTATAGTTCTATCAATAATAACTGCATAATATGGGTAATAATGGATGTTATATTGATAATATCGGGAGTAATAAGTATATTTATTATAGTTGTAGCGATAGTAACTGCATAATATAGGTAATAATGCATGTTATATTGATAATAATAAAAGTAATAAGTATATTTATTATAGTTCTATCAATAATAACTGCATAATATGGGTAATAATGCATGTTATATTGATGATAATAAGAGTAATACGTATATTTATTATAGTTCTAGCGATAATAACTGCATAATATGGGTAATAATGCATGTTATATTGCTGATAATATAAGTAATAAGTATAATTATTACAGTTCTAGCGATAATAACTGCATTATATGGGTAATAATGGATGTTATATTGATAATATCGGGAGTAATAAGTATAATTATTAGTTTTAGCGATAATACTAGTAAAATATGGCTAAGAGTGCATGTTATATTCATAATAAAGATGTAATAAGTATATTTATTATACTTCTATCGATAATAACTGCATAATATGGGTAATAATGCACGTTATATTGCTAATAATATAAGTAATAAGTATATTTATTATAGTTCTATCGATTATAAGTGCATAATATGGGTAATAATGCACGTTATATTGCTAATAATATAAGTAATAAGTATAATTATTATAGTTCTAGCGATAATAACTGCATTATATGAGTAATAATGGATGTTATATTGATAATATCGGGAGTAATAAGTATAATTATTACAGTTGTAGCGATTATACTAGTAAAACATGGCTAAGAGTGCATGTTATATTCATAATAAAAAAGTAATAAGTATATTTATTACAGTTCTATCAATAATAACTGCATAATATGGGTAATAATGCATGTTATATTAATAATAATATAAGTAATAAGTATAATTATTACAGTTCTAGCGATAATAACTGCATTATATGGGTAATAATGCATGTTATGTTGATGATATCGGGAGTAATAAGTATTTTTATTATAGTTGTAGCGATAATAATTCCATAATATAGGTAATAATGCATGTTATGTTGATAATAATAAAAGTAATTAGTATATTTATTACAGTTCTATCGATAATAACTGCATAATATGGGTAATAATGCATGTTATATTGATGATAACAAAAGTAATACGTATATTTATTATAGTTCTAGCGATAATAACTGCATAATATGGGTAATAATGCATGTTATATTGATGATAACAAAAGTAATACGTATATTTATTATAGTTCTAGCGATAATAACTGCATAATATGGGTAATAATGCATGTTATATTGATAATAATATAAGTAATAAGTATAATTATTACAGTTCTAGCGATAATAACTGCATTATATGGGTAATAATGGATGTTATATTGATAATATCGGGAGTAATAAGTATATTTATTATAGTTCTATCGATAATAACTGCATAATATGGGTAATAATGCATGTTATATTGATGATAACAAAAGTAATACGTATATTTATTATAGTTCTAGCGATAATAACTGCATAATATAAGTAATAATGCATGTTATATTGATAATAATATAAGTAATAAGTATAATTATTACAGTTCTAGCGATAATAACTGCATTATATGGGTAATAATGGATGTTATATTGATAATATCGGGAGTAATAAGTATATTTATTATAGTTCTATCGATAATAACTGCATAATATGGGTAATAATGCATGTTATATTGATGATAACAAAAGTAATACGTATATTTATTATAGTTCTAGCGATAATAACTGCATAATATAAGTAATAATGCATGTTATATTGATAATAATAAAAGTAATAAGTATATTTATTATAGTTCTATCAATAATAACTGCGTAATATGGGTAATAATGCATGTTATATTGATGATAATAAAAGAAATACGTATATTTATTATAGTTCTAGCGATAATAACTGCATAATATGGGTAATAATGGATGTTATATTGATAATATCGGGAGTAATAAGTATATTTATTATAGTTCTAGCGATAATAACTGCATAATATAGGTAATAATGCATGTTATATTGACAATAATAAAAGTAATAAGTATATTTATTGTAGTTCTATCAATGATAACTGCATAATATGGGTAATAATGCATGTTATATTGATGATAATAAAAGTAATAAGTGTATTTATTACAGTTCTAGCGATAATGACTGCATAATATGGGTAATAATGCATGTTATATTGATGATAATATAAGTAATAAGTATAATTATTACAGTTCTAGCGATTATAACTGCATTATATGGGTAATAATGCATGATATGTTGATAATATTGGGAGCAATAAGTATAATTATTATAGTTCTAGCGATAATAATAGTAAAATATGCAAATAGTGCATGTTATATTGATAATAGTAAAAGCAATAAGTATATTTATTACAGTTCTATCGATAATAACTGCATAATATGGGTATTAATGCATGTTATATTGATGATAATAAAAGTAGTAAGTATATTTATTATAGTTCTAGCGATTATAACTGCATAATATGGGTAATAATGCATGTTATATTGGTAACAATAAAAGTAATAAGTATATTTATTACAGTTCTAGCTATAATAACTGCATTATATGCGAAATAATGCATATTATATTGATAATATCGGGAGTAATAAGTATAATTATTACAGTCCTAGCGATAATACTAGTAAAATATGGCTAAGAGTGCTTGTTATATTGATAATAATAAAAGTAATAAGTATATTTATTATACTTCTGTCGATAATAACTGCATTATATGGGTAATAATGCATGTTATATTGATAATAATAAAAGTAATAAGTATATTTATTATAGTTCTATCGATAATAACTGCATAATATGGGTATCAATGCACGTTATATTGCTAATATTATAAGTAATAAGTATAATTATTACAGTTCTAGCGGTAATAACTGCATTATATGGGTAATAATGCATGTTATATTGATAATAATAAAAGTAACAAGTATAATTATTACAGTTCTAGCCATAATAACTGCATTATATGGGTAATAATGCATGTTATATTGATAATAATATAAGTAATGAGTATAATTATTACAGTTCTAGCGATAATAACTCCATTATATGGGTAATAATGCATGTTATATTGATATTATCGTGAGTAACAAGTACAATTATTATACTTCTAGCGATAATAATAGTAAAATATGGCTAATAGTGCATGTTATATTGATAACAATAAAAGTAATAAGTATATTTATTACAGTTCTAGCTATAATAACTGCATAATATGGATAATAATGCACGTTATATTGCTAATAGTGGAAGTAATACGTATAATTATTACAGTTCTAGCGATAATAACTGCATTATATGGGTAATAATGCATGTTATATTGATAATATCGGGAGTAGTAAGTATAATTATTATAGTTCTAGCGATAATAATAGTGCAATATGGCTAATAATGCATGTTATATTGATAATAATATAAGTAATGAGTATAATTATTACAGTTCTATCGATAATAACTGCATAATGTGGGTAATAATGCATGTTATATTGATGATAATAAAAGTAATACGTATATTTATTATAGTTCTAGCGATAATAACTGCATTATATGGGTAATAATGCATGTTATATTGATAATAATATAAGTAATAAGCATATTTATTACAGTTCTAGCTATAATAACTGCATTATATGGGTAATAATGCATGTTATGTTGGTAATATTGGGAATAATAAGTATAATTATTACAGTTCTAGCGATAATACTAGTAAAATATGGCTAACAGTGCATGTTATATTAATAATAATAAAAGTAATAACTATATTTATTATACTTCTGTCGATAATAACCGCATTATATGGGTAATAATGCATGTTATATTGATAATAATATAAGTAATAAGTATATTTATTACAGTTCTATCGATAATAACTGCATAATATGGGTAATAATGCATGTTATATTGATGACAATTAAAGTAATACGTATATTTATTATAGTTCTAGCGATAATAACTGCATAACATGGGTAATAATGCATGTGATATTGATAATATCGGGAGTAATAAGTATAATTATTACAGTTCTAGCGATAATAACTCCATTATATGGGTAATAATGCATGTTATATTGATAATAATATAAGTAATAAGTATAATAGTTACAGTTCTAGCGATAATAACTGCATAATATGGATAATAATGCACGTTATATTGCTAATAGTATAAGTAATACGTATAATTATTACAGTTCTAGCGATAATAACTGCATTATATGGGTAATAATGCATGTTATATTGATAATATCGGGAGCAATAAGTATAATTATTATAGTTCTAGCGATAATAATAGTGCAATATGGCTAATAATGCATGTTATATTGATAATAATAAAAGTAATAAGTATATTTATTATAGTTCTATCGATAATAACTGCATTATATGCGTAATAATGCATGTTGTATTGATGACAAAAAAAGTAATACGTATATTTATTATAATTCTAGCTATAATAACTGCATAATATGAGTAATAATGCACGTTATATTGATAATAATATAAGTAATAAGTATAATTATTACAGTTCTAGCGATAATAACTCCATTATATGGGTAATAATGCATGTTATATTGATAATAATATAAGTAATAAGTACAATTATTACAGTTCTAGCGATAATAACTGCATAATATGGGTAATAATGCATGTTATATTGATAATAATATAAGTAATAAGTATAATTATTACAGTTCTAGCGATAATAACTGCATTATATTATAAAAGTACTTAGTATATTTATTACAGTTCTATCGATAATAACTGCATAATATGGGTAATAATGCATGTTATATTGATGATAACAAAAGTAATACGTATATTTATTATAGTTCTAGCGATAATAACTGCATAATATGGGTAATAATGCATGTTATATTGATGATAACAAAAGTAATACGTATATTTATTATAGTTCTAGCGATAATAACTGCATAATATGGGTAATAATGCATGTTATATTGATAATAATATAAGTAATAAGTATAATTATTACAGTTCTAGCGATAACAACTGCATTATATGCGTATAATGCATGTTACATTGATAATATCTGGAGTAATAAGTATATTTATTATAGTTCTATCGATAATAACTGCATAATATGGGTAATAATGCATGTTATATTGATGATAACAAAAGTAATACGTATATTTATTATAGTTCTAGCGATAATAACTGCATTATATGGGTAATAATGCATGTTATCTTGATAATATCGGGAGTAATAAGTATTTTTATTATAGTTCTAGCGATAATAATTGCATAATATAGGTAATAATGCATGTTATGTTGATAATAATAAAAGTAATTAGTATATTTATTACAGTTCTATCGATAATAACTGCATAATATTGGTAATAATGCATGTTATATTGATGATAATAAAAGTAGTAAGTATATTTATTATAGTTCTAGCGATTATAACTGCATAATATGGGTAATACTGCATGTTATATAGATAATAATATAAGTAATAAGTACAATTATTACAGTTCTAGCGATAACAACTGCATTATATGCGTATAATGCATGTTACATTGATAATATCTGGAGTAGTAAGTATAATTTTTATAGTTCTAGCGATAATAAAAGTAATATATGGCTAATAGTGCATGTTATATTGATAATAATAAAAGTAATAAGTATATTTATTATAGTTCTGTCGATAATAACTGCATTATATGGGTAATAATGCATGTTATATTGATAATATCGGGAGTAATAAGTATAATCATTACAGTTCTAGCGATAATACTAGTAAAATATGGCTAAGAGTGCCTGTTATATTGATAATAATAAAAGTAATAAGTATATTTATTATAATTCTATCGATAATAACTGCATAATATGGGTAATAATGCATGTTATATTGATGATAATATAAGTAATAAGTATAATTATTACAGTTCTAGCGATAATAACTGCATTATATGGGTAATAATGGATGTTATATTGATAATATCGGTAGTAATAAGTATATTTATTATAGTTCTATCAATAATAACTGCATAATATCGGTAATAATGCATGTTATATTGATGATAACAAAAGTAATACGTATATTTATTATAGTTCTAGCGATAATAACTACATTATATGGGTAAAAATGCATGTTATATTGATAACATTGGGAGTAATAAGTATAATTATTATAGTTCTAGCGATAATAATAGTAAAATATGGCTAATAGTGCATGTTATATTGATAATAATAAAAGTAAAAAGTATATTTATTACAGTTCTATCGATAATAACTGCATAATATGGGTAATAATGCATGTTATATTGATAATAATATAAGTAATAAGTATAATTATTACAGTTCTAGCGATAATAACTGCATTATATGGGCAATAATGGATGTTATATGGATAATATCGGGAGTAATAAGTATATTTATTATAGTTCTAGCGATAATAACTGCATAATATGGGTAATAATGCATGTTATATTGATGATAATAAAAGTAATAAGTGTATTTATTACAGTTCTAGCGATAATGACTGCATAATGTGGGTAATAATGCATGTTATATTGATGATAATATAAGTAATAAGTATAATTATTACAGTTCCGCGATAATAACTGCATTATATGGGTAATAATGGATGTTATATTGATAATATCGGGAGTAATAAGTATATTTATTATAGTTCTAGCGATAATAACTGCATAATATAGGTAATAATGCATGTTATATTGATAATAATAAAAGTAATAAGTATATTTATTATAGTTCTATCAATAATAACTGCATAATATGGGTAATAATGCATGTTATATTGATGATAATATAAGTAATACGTATATTTATTATAGTTCTAGCGATAATAACTGCATAATATGGGTAATAATGCATGTTATATTGATGATAATATAAGTAATAAGTATAATTATTACAGTTCTAGCGATAATAACTGCATAATATGGGTAATAATGCATGTTATATTGATGATAATATAAGTAATAAGTATAATTATTACAGTTCTAGCGATAATAACTGCATTATATGGGTTATAATGGATGTTATATTGATAATATCGGGAGTAATTAATATATTTATTATAGTTCTAGCGATTATAACTGCATAATATGGGTAATAACGCGTGTTATATTGATAATAATAAAAGTAAGAAGTATATTTATTACAGTTCTAGCGATAATAGCTGCATTATATGGGTAATAATGGATGTTATATTGATAATATCGGGAGTAATAAGTACATTTATTATAGTTCTAGCGATTATAACTGCATAATATGGGTAATAACGCGTGTTATATTGATAATAATAAAAGTAAGAAGTATATTTATTACAGTTCTAGCGATAGTAACTGCATTATATGCGTAATAATGCATGTTATATTGATAATATCTGGAGTAGTAAGTATAATTTTTATAGTTCTAGCGATAATAAAAGTAAAATATGGGTAATAGTGCATGTTATATTGATAATAATAAAAGTAATAAGTATATTTATTATATTTCTGTGGATAATAACTGCATTATATGGGTAATAATGCATGTTATATTGATAACATCGGGAGTAATAAGTATAATCATTACAGTTCTAGCGATAATACTAGTAAAATATGGCTAAGAAGGCCTGTTATATTGATAATAATAAAAGTAATAAGTATATTTATTATAATTCTATCGATAATAACTGCATAATATGGGTAATAATGCATGTTATATTGATAATAATATAAGTAATAAGTATAATTATTACAGTTCTAGCGATAATAACTGCATTATATGGGTAGTAATGGATGTTATATTGATAATATCGGGAGTAATAAGTATTATTATTATAGTTCTAGCGATAATGATAGTAAAATATGGCTAATAGTGCATGTTATATTGATAATATTAAAAGTAATAAGTATATTTATTACAGTTCTATCGATAATAACTGCATAATATGGGTAATAATGCATGTTATATTGATAATAATATAGGTAATAAGTATAATTATTACAGTTCTAGCGATAATAACTGCATTATATGGGTAATAATGCATGTTATATTGATAATAATAAAAGTAATAAGTATATTTATTATAGTTCTAGCGATAATAACTGCATTATATGGGTAATAATGGATGTTATATTGATAATATCGGGAGTAATAAGTATAATTATTACAGTTTTAGCGATAATACTAGCAAAATATGGCTAAGAGTGAATGTTATATTCATAATAAAAATGTAATAAGTATATTTATTACAGTTCTAGCGATAATAACTGCATAATATGGGTATTAATGCATGTTATATTGATAATGATATAAGTTATAAGTATAATTATTACAGTTCTAGCGATAGCAACTGCATTATATGCGTATAATGCATGTTACATTGATAATATCTGGAGTAGTAAGTATAATTTTTATAGTTCTAGCGATAATAAAAGTAAAATATGGCTAATAGTGCATGTTATATTGATAATAATAAAAGTAATAAGTATATTTATTATAGTTCTGTCGATAATAACTGCATTATATGGGTAATAATGCATGTTATATTCATAATATCGGGAGTAATAAGTATAATCATTACAGTTCTAGCGATAATACTAGTAAAATATGGCTAAGAGTGCCTGTTATATTGATAATATTGGTAGTAATAAGTATATTTATTATAGTTCTAGCGATTATAACTGCATAATATGGGTAATAATGCATGTTATATTGATAATAATATAAGTAATAAGTATAATTATTACATTTCTAGCGATAATAACTGCATTATATGGGTAATAATGCATATTATATTGATGATAATAAAAGTAATAAGTATATTTATTACAGTTCTAGCGATAATAACTGTATAATATGGGTAATAATGCATGTTATATTGATGATAATATAAGTAATAAGTATAATTATTACAGTTCTAGCGATAATAACTGCATTATATGGGTAATAATGGATGTTATATTGATAATATCGGGAGTAATAAGTATAATTATTACAGTTGTAGCGATAATACTAGTAAAATATGGCTGAGAGTGCATGTTCTATTCATAATAAAAAAGTAATAAGTATATTTATTACAGTTCTATCAATAATAACTGCATAATATGGGTAATAATGCATGTTATATTGATGATAATAAAAGTAATACGTATATTTATTATAGTTCTAGCGATAATAACTGCATAATATGGGTAATAATGCATGTTATATTGATGATAATATAAGTAATAAGTATAATTATTACAGTTCTAGCGATAATAACTGCATTATATGGGTAATAATGGATGTTATATTGATAATATCGGGAGTAATAAATATATTTATTATAGTTCTAGCGATTATAACTGCATTATATTATAAAAGTACTTAGTATATTTATTACAGTTCTATCGATAATAACTGCATAATATGGGTATTAATGCATGTTATATTGATGATAATAAAAGTAGTAAGTATATTTATTATAGTTCTAGCGATTATAACTGCATAATATGGGTAATAATGCATGTTATATTGATAATAATATAAGTAATAAGTATAATTATTACAGTTCTAGCGATAATAACCGCATTAAATGCGTATAATGCATGTTATATTGATAATATTTGGAGTAGTAAGTATAATTTTTATAGTTCTAGCGATAATATAAGTAAAATATGGCTAATAGTGCATGTTATATTGATAATAATAAAAGTAATAAGTATATTTATTATAATTCTATCGATAATAACTGCATAATATGGGTAATAATGCATGTTATATTGATAATAATATAAGTAATAAGTATAATTATTACAGTTCTAGCGATGATAACTGCATTATATGGGTAATAATGCATGATATGTTGATAATATTGGGAGCAATAAGTATAATTATTATAGTTCTAGCGATAATAATAGTAAAATATGGCAAATAGTGCATGTTATATTGATAATAGTAAAAGCAATAAGTATATTTATTACAGTTCTATCGATAATAACTGCATAATATGGGTATTAATGCATGTTATATTGATGATAATAAAAGTAGTAAGTATATTTATTATAGTTCTAGCGATTATAACTGCATAATATGGGTAATAATGCATGTTATATTGATAATAATATAAGTAATAAGTATAATTATTACAGTTCTAGCGATAATAACTGCATTATATGGGTAATAATGCATGATATGTTGATAATATTGGGAGCAATAAGTATAATTATTATAGTTCTAGCGATAATAATAGTAAAATATGGCAAATAGTGCATGTTATATTGATAATAGTAAAAGCAATAAGTATATTTATTACAGTTCTATCGATAATAACAGCATAATATGGGTATTAATGCATGTTATATTGATGATAATAAAAGTAGTAAGTATATTTATTATAATTCTAGCGATGATAACTGCATTATATGGGTAATAATGCATGATATGTTGATAATATTGGGAGCAATAAGTATAATTATAATAGTTCTAGCGATAATAATAGTAAAATATGGCAAATAGTGCATGTTATATTGATAATAGTAAAAGCAATAAGTATATTTATTACAGTTCTATCGATAATAACTGCATAATATGGGTATTAATGCATGTTATATTGATGATAATAAAAGTAGTAAGTATATTTATTATAGTTCTAGCGATTATAACTGCATAATATGGGTAATAATGCATGTTATATTGATAATAATATAAGTAATAAGTATAATTATTACAGTTCTAGCGATAATAACTGCATTAAATGCGTATAATGCATGTTATATTGATAATATTTGGAGTAGTAAGTATAATTTTTATAGTTCTAGCTATAATATAAGTAAAATATGGCTAATAGTGCATGTTATATTGATAATAATACAAGTAATAAGTATATTTATTATAATTCTATCGATAATAACTGCATAATATGGGTAATAATGCATGTTATATTCATAATAATATAAGTAATAAGTATAATTATTACAGTTCTAGCGATGATAACTGCATTATATGGGTAATAATGCATGTTATATTGATGACAACAAAAGTAATACGTATATTTATTATAGTTCTAGCGATAATAACTGCAATATATGGGTAAAAATGCATGTTATATTGATAACATTGGGAGTAATAAGTATATTTATTATAGTTCTAGCGATAATAACTGCATAATATAGGTAATAGTGCATGTTATCTTGATAATAATAAAAGTAATAAGTATATTTATTATAGTTCTATCAATAATAACTGCATAATATGGGTAATAATGCATGTTATATTGATAATAATATAAGTAATAAGTATAATTATTACAGTTCTAGCGATAATAACTGCATTATATTATAAAAGTACTTAGTATATTTATTACAGTTCTATCGATAATAACTGCATAATATGGGTAATAATGCATGTTATATTGATGATAACAAAAGTAATACGTATATTTATTATAGTTCTAGCGATAATAACTGCATAATATGGGTAATAATGCATGTTATATTGAGGATAACAAAAGTAATACGTATATTTATTATAGTTCTAGCGATAATAACTGCATAATATGGGTAATAATGCATGTTATATTGATAATAATATAAGTAATAAGTATAATTATTACAGTTCTAGCGATAACAACTGCATTATATGCGTATAATGCATGTTACATTGATAATATCTGGAGTAATAAGTATATTTATTATAGTTCTATCGATAATAACTGCATAATATGGGTAATAATGCATGTTATATTGATGATAACAAAAGTAATACGTATATTTATTATAGTTCTAGCGATAATAACTGCATTATATGGGTAATAATGCATGTTATGTTGATAATATCGGGAGTAATAAGTATTTTTATTATAGTTCTAGCGATAATAATTGCATAATATAGGTAATAATGCATGTTATGTTGATAATAATAAAAGTAATTAGTATATTTATTACAGTTCTATCGATAATAACTGCATAATATTGGTAATAATGCATGTTATATTGATGATAATAAAAGTAGTAAGTATATTTATTATAGTTCTAGCGATTATAACTGCATAATATGGGTAATACTGCATGTTATATAGATAATAATATAAGTAATAAGTACAATTATTACAGTTCTAGCGATAACAACTGCATTATATGCGTATAATGCATGTTACATTGATAATATCTGGAGTAGTAAGTATAATTTTTATAGTTCTAGCGATAATAAAAGTAATATATGGCTAATAGTGCATGTTATATTGATAATAATAAAAGTAATAAGTATATTTATTATAGTTCTGTCGATAATAACTGCATTATATGGGTAATAATGCATGTTATATTGATAATATCGGGAGTAATAAGTATAATCATTACAGTTCTAGCGATAATACTAGTAAAATATGGCTAAGAGTGCCTGTTATATTGATAATAATAAAAGTAATAAGTATATTTATTATAATTCTATCGATAATAACTGCATAATATGGGTAATAATGCATGTTATATTGATGATAATATAAGTAATAAGTATAATTATTACAGTTCTAGCGATAATAACTGCATTATATGGGTAATAATGGATGTTATATTGATAATATCGGTAGTAATAAGTATATTTATTATAGTTCTATCAATAATAACTGCATAATATCGGTAATAATGCATGTTATATTGATGATAACAAAAGTAATACGTATATTTATTATAGTTCTAGCGATAATAACTACATTATATGGGTAAAAATGCATGTTATATTGATAACATTGGGAGTAATAAGTATAATTATTATAGTTCTAGCGATAATAATAGTAAAATATGGCTAATAGTGCATGTTATATTGATAATAATAAAAGTAAAAAGTATATTTATTACAGTTCTATCGATAATAACTGCATAATATGGGTAATAATGCATGTTATATTGATAATAATATAAGTAATAAGTATAATTATTACAGTTCTAGCGATAATAACTGCATTATATGGGCAATAATGGATGTTATATGGATAATATCGGGAGTAATAAGTATATTTATTATAGTTCTAGCGATAATAACTGCATAATATAGGTAATAGTGCATGTTATATTGATAATAATAAAAGTAATAAGTATATTTATTATAGTTCTATCAATAATAACTGCATAATATGGGTAATAATGCATGTTATATTGATGATAATAAAAGTAATAAGTGTATTTATTACAGTTCTAGCGATAATGACTGCATAATGTGGGTAATAATGCATGTTATATTGATGATAATATAAGTAATAAGTATAATTATTACAGTTCCGCGATAATAACTGCATTATATGGGTAATAATGGATGTTATATTGATAATATCGGGAGTAATAAGTATATTTATTATAGTTCTAGCGATAATAACTGCATAATATAGGTAATAATGCATGTTATATTGATAATAATAAAAGTAATAAGTATATTTATTATAGTTCTATCAATAATAACTGCATAATATGGGTAATAATGCATGTTATATTGATGATAATATAAGTAATACGTATATTTATTATAGTTCTAGCGATAATAACTGCATAATATGGGTAATAATGCATGTTATATTGATGATAATATAAGTAATAAGTATAATTATTACAGTTCTAGCGATAATAACTGCATAATATGGGTAATAATGCATGTTATATTGATGATAATATAAGTAATAAGTATAATTATTACAGTTCTAGCGATAATAACTGCATTATATGGGTTATAATGGATGTTATATTGATAATATCGGGAGTAATTAATATATTTATTATAGTTCTAGCGATTATAACTGCATAATATGGGTAATAACGCGTGTTATATTGATAATAATAAAAGTAAGAAGTATATTTATTACAGTTCTAGCGATAATAGCTGCATTATATGGGTAATAATGGATGTTATATTGATAATATCGGGAGTAATAAGTACATTTATTATAGTTCTAGCGATTATAACTGCATAATATGGGTAATAACGCATGTTATATTGATAATAATAAAAGTAATAAGTATATTTATTACAGTTCTAGCGATTATAACTGCACAATATGGGTAATAATGCATGTTATATTGAGAATAATATAAGTAATAAGTATAATTATTACAGTTCTAGCGATAGTAACTGCATTATATGCGTAATAATGCATGTTATATTGATAATATCTGGAGTAGTAAGTATAATTTTTATAGTTCTAGCGATAATAAAAGTAAAATATGGGTAATAGTGCATGTTATATTGATAATAATAAAAGTAATAAGTATATTTATTATATTTCTGTGGATAATAACTGCATTATATGGGTAATAATGCATGTTATATTGATAACATCGGGAGTAATAAGTATAATCATTACAGTTCTAGCGATAATACTAGTAAAATATGGCTAAGAAGGCCTGTTATATTGATAATAATAAAAGTAATAAGTATATTTATTATAATTCTATCGATAATAACTGCATAATATGGGTAATAATGCATGTTATATTGATAATAATATAAGTAATAAGTATAATTATTACAGTTCTAGCGATAATAACTGCATTATATGGGTAGTAATGGATGTTATATTGATAATATCGGGAGTAATAAGTATTATTATTATAGTTCTAGCGATAATGATAGTAAAATATGGCTAATAGTGCATGTTATATTGATAATATTAAAAGTAATAAGTATATTTATTACAGTTCTATCGATAATAACTGCATAATATGGGTAATAATGCATGTTATATTGATAATAATATAGGTAATAAGTATAATTATTACAGTTCTAGCGATAATAACTGCATTATATGGGTAATAATGCATGTTATATTGATAATAATAAAAGTAATAAGTATATTTATTATAGTTCTAGCGATAATAACTGCATTATATGGGTAATAATGGATGTTATATTGATAATATCGGGAGTAATAAGTATAATTATTACAGTTTTAGCGATAATACTAGCAAAATATGGCTAAGAGTGAATGTTATATTCATAATAAAAATGTAATAAGTATATTTATTACAGTTCTAGCGATAATAACTGCATAATATGGGTATTAATGCATGTTATATTGATAATGATATAAGTTATAAGTATAATTATTACAGTTCTAGCGATAGCAACTGCATTATATGCGTATAATGCATGTTACATTGATAATATCTGGAGTAGTAAGTATAATTTTTATAGTTCTAGCGATAATAAAAGTAAAATATGGCTAATAGTGCATGTTATATTGATAATAATAAAAGTAATAAGTATATTTATTATAGTTCTGTCGATAATAACTGCATTATATGGGTAATAATGCATGTTATATTCATAATATCGGGAGTAATAAGTATAATCATTACAGTTCTAGCGATAATACTAGTAAAATATGGCTAAGAGTGCCTGTTATATTGATAATATTGGTAGTAATAAGTATATTTATTATAGTTCTAGCGATTATAACTGCATAATATGGGTAATAATGCATGTTATATTGATAATAATATAAGTAATAAGTATAATTATTACATTTCTAGCGATAATAACTGCATTATATGGGTAATAATGCATATTATATTGATGATAATAAAAGTAATAAGTATATTTATTACAGTTCTAGCGATAATAACTGTATAATATGGGTAATAATGCATGTTATATTGATGATAATATAAGTAATAAGTATAATTATTACAGTTCTAGCGATAATAACTGCATTATATGGGTAATAATGGATGTTATATTGATAATATCGGGAGTAATAAGTATAATTATTACAGTTGTAGCGATAATACTAGTAAAATATGGCTGAGAGTGCATGTTCTATTCATAATAAAAAAGTAATAAGTATATTTATTACAGTTCTATCAATAATAACTGCATAATATGGGTAATAATGCATGTTATATTGATGATAATAAAAGTAATACGTATATTTATTATAGTTCTAGCGATAATAACTGCATAATATGGGTAATAATGCATGTTATATTGATGATAATATAAGTAATAAGTATAATTATTACAGTTCTAGCGATAATAACTGCATTATATGGGTAATAATGGATGTTATATTGATAATATCGGGAGTAATAAATATATTTATTATAGTTCTAGCGATTATAACTGCATTATATGGGTAATAATGGATGTTATATTGATAATATCGGGAGTAATAAGTACATTTATTATAGTTCTAGCGATTATAACTGCATAATATGGGTAATAACGCGTGTTATATTGATAATAATAAAAGTAAGAAGTATATTTATTACAGTTCTAGCGATAATAGCTGCATTATATGGGTAATAATGGATGTTATATTGATAATATCGGGAGTAATAAATATATTTATTATAGTTCTAGCGATTATAACTGCATAATATGGGTAATAATGAATGTTATATTAATAACAATATAAGTAATAAGTGTAATTATTACAGTTCTAGCGATAATAACTGCATTATATGGGTAATAATGCATGTTATATTGATAGTATCGGGAGTAATAAGTATATTTATTATAGTTCTAGCGATTATAACTGCATAATATGGGTATTAATGCATGTTATATTGATAATAATATAAGTAATAAGTATATTTATTATAATTCTATCGATAATAACTGCATAATATGGGTAATGATGCATGTTATATTGATGATAAGATAAGTAATAAGTATAATTATTACAGTTCTAGCGATAATAACTGCATTATATGGGTAATAATTAATGTTATATAGATAATATCGGGAGTAATAAGTATATTTATTATAGTTCTAGCGATAATAACTGCATAATATAGGTAATAATGCATGTTATATTGATAATAATAAAAGTAATAAGTATATTTATTATAGTTCTATCAATAATAACTGTATAATATGGGTAATAATGCATGTTGTATTGATGATAATAAAAGTAATAAGTGTATTTATTACAGTTCTAGCGATAATGACTGCATAATATGGGTAATAATGCATGTTATATTGATGATAATATAAGTAATAAGTATAATTATTACAGTTCTAGCGATAATAACTGCATTATATGGGTAATAATGGATGTTATATTGATAATATCGGGAGTAATAAGTATATTTATTATAGTTCTAGCGATAATAACTGCATAATATAGGTAATAATGCATGTTATATTGATGATAATAAAAGTAATACGTATATTTATTATAGTTCTAGCGATAATAACTGCATAATATGGGTAATAATGCATGTTATATTGATGATAATATAAGTAATAAGTATAATTATTACAGTTCTAGCGATAATAACTGCATTATATGGGTAATAATGGATGTTATATTGATAATATCGGGAGTAATAAGTATAATTATTACAGTTGTAGCGATAATACTAGTAAAATATGGCTAAGAGTGCATGTTATATTCATAATAAAAAAGTAATAAGTATATTTATTACAGTTCTATCAATAATAACTGCATAATATGGGTAATAATGCATGTTATATTGATGATAATAAAAGTAATAAGTATGAATATTACAGTTCTAGCGATAGCAACTGCATTATATGCGTATAATGCATGTGACATTGATAATATCTGGAGTAGTAAGTATAATTTTTATAGTTCTAGCGATAATAAAAGTAAAATATGGCTAATAGTGCATGTTATATTGATAATAATAAAAGTGATAAGTATATTTATTATAGTTCTGTCGATAATAACTGCATTATATGGGTAATAATGCATGTTATATTCATAATATCGGGAGTAATAAGTATAATCATTACAGTTCTAGCGATAATAACTGCATTATGTGGGTAATAATGCATGTTATATTGATGATAATAAAAGTAATAAGTATATTTATTACAGTTCTAGCGATAATAACTGCATAATATGGGTAATAATGCATGTTATATTGATGATAATATAAGTAATAAGTATAATTATTACAGTTCTAGCGATAATAACTGCATTATATGGGTAATAATGGATGTTATATTGATAATATCGGGAGTAATAAGTATAATTATTACAGTTGTAGCGATAATACTAGTAAAATATGGCTAAGAGTGCATGTTATATTCATAATAAAAAAGTAATAAGTATATTTATTACAGTTCTATCAATAATAACTGCATAATGTGGGTAATAATGCATGTTATATTGATGATAATAAAGGTAATACGTATATTTATTATAGTTCTAGCGATAATAACTGCATAATATGGGTAATAATGCATGTTATATTGATGATAAGATAAGTAATAAGTATAATTATTACAGTTCTAGCGATAATAACTGCATTATATGGGTAATAATTAATGTTATATAGATAATATCGGGAGTAATAAGTATATTTATTATAGTTCTAGCGATAATAACTGCATAATATAGGTAATAATGCATGTTATATTGATAATAATAAAAGTAATAAGTATATTTATTATAGTTCTATCAATAATAACTGTATAATATGGGTAATAATGCATGTTGTATTGATGATAATAAAAGTAATAAGTGTATTTATTACAGTTCTAGCGATAATGACTGCATAATATGGGTAATAATGCATGTTATATTGATGATAATATAAGTAATAAGTATAATTATTACAGTTCTAGCGATAATAACTGCATTATATGGGTAATAATGGATGTTATATTGATAATATCGGGAGTAATAAGTATATTTATTATAGTTCTAGCGATAATAACTGCATAATATAGGTAATAATGCATGTTATATTGATGATAATAAAAGTAATACGTATATTTATTATAGTTCTAGCGATAATAACTGCATAATATGGGTAATAATGCATGTTATATTGATGATAATATAAGTAATAAGTATAATTATTACAGTTCTAGCGATAATAACTGCATTATATGGGTAATAATGGATGTTATATTGATAATATCGGGAGTAATAAGTATAATTATTACAGTTGTAGCGATAATACTAGTAAAATATGGCTAAGAGTGCATGTTATATTCATAATAAAAAAGTAATAAGTATATTTATTACAGTTCTATCAATAATAACTGCATAATATGGGTAATAATGCATGTTATATTGATGATAATAAAAGTAATAAGTATGAATATTACAGTTCTAGCGATAGCAACTGCATTATATGCGTATAATGCATGTGACATTGATAATATCTGGAGTAGTAAGTATAATTTTTATAGTTCTAGCGATAATAAAAGTAAAATATGGCTAATAGTGCATGTTATATTGATAATAATAAAAGTGATAAGTATATTTATTATAGTTCTGTCGATAATAACTGCATTATATGGGTAATAATGCATGTTATATTCATAATATCGGGAGTAATAAGTATAATCATTACAGTTCTAGCGATAATAACTGCATTATGTGGGTAATAATGCATGTTATATTGATGATAATAAAAGTAATAAGTATATTTATTACAGTTCTAGCGATAATAACTGCATAATATGGGTAATAATGCATGTTATATTGATGATAATATAAGTAATAAGTATAATTATTACAGTTCTAGCGATAATAACTGCATTATATGGGTAATAATGGATGTTATATTGATAATATCGGGAGTAATAAGTATAATTATTACAGTTGTAGCGATAATACTAGTAAAATATGGCTAAGAGTGCATGTTATATTCATAATAAAAAAGTAATAAGTATATTTATTACAGTTCTATCAATAATAACTGCATAATGTGGGTAATAATGCATGTTATATTGATGATAATAAAGGTAATACGTATATTTATTATAGTTCTAGCGATAATAACTGCATAATATGGGTAATAATGCATGTTATATTGATGATAATATAAGTAATAAGTATAATTATTACAGTTCTAGCGATAATAACTGCATTATATGGGTAATAATGGATGTTATATTGATAATATCGGGAGTAATTAATATATTTATTATAGTTCTAGCGATTATAACTGCATAATATGGGTAATAACGCGTGTTATATTGATAATAATAAAAGTAAGAAGTATATTTATTACAGTTCTAGCGATAATAGCTGCATTATATGGGTAATAATGGATGTTATATTGATAATATCGGGAGTAATAAGTACATTTATTATAGTTCTAGCTATTATAACTGCATAATATGGGTAATAACGCATGTTATATTGATAATAATAAAAGTAATAAGTATATTTATTACAGTTCTAGCGATTATAACTGCACAATATGGGTAATAATGCATGTTATATTGAGAATAATATAAGTAATAAGTATAATTATTACAGTTCTAGCGATAGTAACTGCATTATATGCGTAATAATGCATGTTATATTGATAATATCTGGAGTAGTAAGTATAATTTTTATAGTTCTAGCGATAATAAAAGTAAAATATGGGTAATAGTGCATGTTATATTGATAATAATAAAAGTAATAAGTATATTTATTATATTTCTGTGGATAATAACTGCATTATATGGGTAATAATGCATGTTATATTGATAACATCGGGAGTAATAAGTATAATCATTACAGTTCTAGCGATAATACTAGTAAAATATGGCTAAGAAGGCCTGTTATATTGATAATAATAAAAGTAATAAGTATATTTATTATAATTCTATCGATAATAACTGCATAATATGGGTAATAATGCATGTTATATTGATAATAATATAAGTAATAAGTATAATTATTACAGTTCTAGCGATAATAACTGCATTATATGGGTAGTAATGGATGTTATATTGATAATATCGGGAGTAATAAGTATATTTATTATAGTTCTAGCCATTATAACTGCATAATATGCGTAATAATGCATGTTATATTGATAATAATGTAAGTAATAAGTGTAATTATTACAGTTCCAGCGATAATAACTGCATTATATGGGTAATAATGCATGTTATATTGATAATATTGGGAGTAATAAGTATTATTATTATAGTTCTAGCGATAATGATAGTAAAATATGGCTAATAGTGCATGTTATATTGATAATATTAAAAGTAATAAGTATATTTATTACAGTTCTATCGATAATAACTGCATAATATGGGTAATAATGCATGTTATATTGATAATAATATAGGTAATAAGTATAATTATTACAGTTCTAGCGATAATAACTGCATTATATGGGTAATAATGCATGTTATATTGATAATAATAAAAGTAATAAGTATATTTATTATAGTTCTAGCGATAATAACTGCATTATATGGGTAATAATGGATGTTATATTGATAATATCGGGAGTAATAAGTATAATTATTACAGTTTTAGCGATAATACTAGCAAAATATGGCTAAGAGTGAATGTTATATACATAATAAAAATGTAATAAGTATATTTATTACAGTTCTAGCGATAATAACTGCATAATATGGGTATTAATGCATGTTATATTGATAATAATATAAGTTATAAGTATAATTATTACAGTTCTAGCGATAGCAACTGCATTATATGCGTATAATGCATGTTACATTGATAATATCTGGAGTAGTAAGTATAATTTTTATAGTTCTAGCGATAATAAAAGTAAAATATGGCTAATAGTGCATGTTATATTGATAATAATAAAAGTAATAAGTATATTTATTATAGTTCTGTCGATAATAACTGCATTATATGGGTAATAATGCATGTTATATTCATAATATCGGGAGTAATAAGTATAATCATTACAGTTCTAGCGATAATACTAGTAAAATATGGCTAAGAGTGCCTGTTATATTGATAATATTGGTAGTAATAAGTATATTTATTATAGTTCTAGCGATAATAACTGCATAATATAGGTAATAATGCATGTTATATTGATAATAATAAAAGTAATAAGTATATTTATTATAGTTCTATCAATAATAACTGCATAATATCGGTAATAATGCATGTTATATTGATGATAATATAAGTAATAAGTATAATTATTACAGTTCTAGCGATAATAACTGCATTATATGGGTAATAGGGGATGTTATATTGGTAATATCGGGAGTAATAAGTATATTTATTATAGTTCTAGCGATTATAACTGCATAATATGGGTAATAATGCATGTTATATTGATAATAATATAAGTAATAAGTATAATTATTACATTTCTAGCGATAATAACTGCATTATATGGGTAATAATGCATATTATATTGATGATAATAAAAGTAATAAGTATATTTATTACAGTTCTAGCGATAATAACTGCATAATATGGGTAATAATGCATGTTATATTGATGATAATATAAGTAATAAGTATAATTATTACAGTTCTAGCGATAATAACTGCATTATATGGGTAATAATGGATGTTATATTGATAATATCGGGAGTAATAAGTATAATTATTACAGTTGTAGCGATAATACTAGTAAAATATGGCTGAGAGTGCATGTTCTATTCATAATAAAAAAGTAATAAGTATATTTATTACAGTTCTATCAATAATAACTGCATAATATGGGTAATAACGCATGTTATATTGATGATAATAAAAGTAATACGTATATTTATTATAGTTCTAGCGATAATAACTGCATAATATGGGTAATAATGCATGTTATATTGATGATAATATAAGTAATAAGTATAATTATTACAGTTCTAGCGATAATAACTGCATTATATGGGTAATAATGGATGTTATATTGATAATATCGGGGGTAATAAGTATATTTATTATAGTTCTAGCGATAATAACTGCATAATATAGGTAATAATGCATGTTATATTGATAATAATAGAAGTAATATGTATATTTATTATAGTTCTACCAATAATAACTGCATAATATGGGTAATAATGCATGTTATATTCATGACAATAAAAGTAATAAGTATATTTATTACAGTTCTAGCGATAATAACTGCATAATATGGGTAATAATGCACGTTATATTGCTAATAATATAAGTAATAAGTATATTTATTATAGTTCTATCGATTATAACTGCATAATATGGGTAATAATGCACGTTATATTGCTAATAATATAAGTAATAAGTATAATTATTATAGTTCTAGCGATAATAACTGCATTATATGGGTAATAATGCATGTTATATTGATAATAATAAAAGTAATAAGTATATTTATTATAGTTCTAGCGATAATAACTGCATTATATGGGTAATAATGGATGTTATATTGATAATATCGGGAGTAATAAGTATAATTATTACAGTTTTAGCGATAATACTAGCAAAATATGGCTAAGAGTGAATGTTATATTCATAATAAAAATGTAATAAGTATATTTATTACAGTTCTAGCGATAATAGCTGCATTATATGGGTAATAATGCATGTTATATTGATGATAATATAAGTAACAAGTATAATTATTACAGTTCTAGCGATAATAACTGCATAATATGGGTAATAACGCATGTTATATTGATAATAATAAAAGTAATAAGTATATTTATTACAGTTCTAGCGATTATAACTGCACAATATGGGTAATAATGCATGTTATATTGAGAATAATATAAGTAATAAGTATAATTATTACAGTTCTAGCGATAGTAACTGCATTATATGCGTAATAATGCATGTTATATTGATAATATCTGGAGTAGTAAGTATAATTTTTATAGTTCTAGCGATAATAAAAGTAAAATATGGGTAATAGTGCATGTTATATTGATAATAATAAAAGTAATAAGTATATTTATTATATTTCTGTGGATAATAACTGCATTATATGGGTAATAATGCATGTTATATTGATAACATCGGGAGTAATAAGTATAATCATTACAGTTCTAGCGATAATACTAGTAAAATATGGCTAAGAAGGCCTGTTATATTGATAATAATAAAAGTAATAAGTATATTTATTATAATTCTATCGATAATAACTGCATAATATGGGTAATAATGCATGTTATATTGATAATAATATAAGTAATAAGTATAATTATTACAGTTCTAGCGATAATAACTGCATTATATGGGTAGTAATGGATGTTATATTGATAATATCGGGAGTAATAAGTATATTTATTATAGTTCTAGCCATTATAACTGCATAATATGCGTAATAATGCATGTTATATTGATAATAATGTAAGTAATAAGTGTAATTATTACAGTTCCAGCGATAATAACTGCATTATATGGGTAATAATGCATGTTATATTGATAATATTGGTCGTAATAAGTATTATTATTATAGTTCTAGCGATAATGATAGTAAAATATGGCTAATAGTGCATGTTATATTGATAATATTAAAAGTAATAAGTATATTTATTACAGTTCTATCGATAATAACTGCATAATATGGGTAATAATGCATGTTATATTGATAATAATATAGGTAATAAGTATAATTATTACAGTTCTAGCGATAATAACTGCATTATATGGGTAATAATGCATGTTATATTGATAATAATAAAAGTAATAAGTATATTTATTATAGTTCTAGCGATAATAACTGCATTATATGGGTAATAATGGATGTTATATTGATAATAATATAAGTTATAAGTATAATTATTACAGTTCTAGCGATAGCAACTGCATTATATGCGTATAATGCATGTTACATTGATAATATCTGGAGTAGTAAGTATAATTTTTATAGTTCTAGCGATAATAAAAGTAAAATATGGCTAATAGTGCATGTTATATTGATAATAATAAAAGTAATAAGTATATTTATTATAGTTCTGTCGATAATAACTGCATTATATGGGTAATAATGCATGTTATATTCATAATATCGGGAGTAATAAGTATAATCATTACAGTTCTAGCGATAATACTAGTAAAATATGGCTAAGAGTGCCTGTTATATTGATAATATTGGTAGTAATAAGTATATTTATTATAGTTCTAGCGATAATAACTGCATAATATAGGTAATAATGCATGTTATATTGATAATAATAAAAGTAATAAGTATATTTATTATAGTTCTATCAATAATAACTGCATAATATCGGTAATAATGCATGTTATATTGATGATAATATAAGTAATAAGTATAATTATTACAGTTCTAGCGATAATAACTGCATTATATGGGTAATAGGGGATGTTATATTGGTAATATCGGGAGTAATAAGTATATTTATTATAGTTCTAGCGATTATAACTGCATAATATGGGTAATAATGCATGTTATATTGATAATAATATAAGTAATAAGTATAATTATTACATTTCTAGCGATAATAACTGCATTATATGGGTAATAATGCATATTATATTGATGATAATAAAAGTAATAAGTATATTTATTACAGTTCTAGCGATAATAACTGCATAATATGGGTAATAATGCATGTTATATTGATGATAATATAAGTAATAAGTATAATTATTACAGTTCTAGCGATAATAACTGCATTATATGGGTAATAATGGATGTTATATTGATAATATCGGGAGTAATAAGTATAATTATTACAGTTGTAGCGATAATACTAGTAAAATATGGCTGAGAGTGCATGTTCTATTCATAATAAAAAAGTAATAAGTATATTTATTACAGTTCTATCAATAATAACTGCATAATATGGGTAATAACGCATGTTATATTGATGATAATAAAAGTAATACGTATATTTATTATAGTTCTAGCGATAATAACTGCATAATATGGGTAATAATGCATGTTATATTGATGATAATATAAGTAATAAGTATAATTATTACAGTTCTAGCGATAATAACTGCATTATATGGGTAATAATGGATGTTATATTGATAATATCGGGGGTAATAAGTATATTTATTATAGTTCTAGCGATAATAACTGCATAATATAGGTAATAATGCATGTTATATTGACAATAATAGAAGTAATATGTATATTTATTATAGTTCTACCAATAATAACTGCATAATATGGGTAATAATGCATGTTATATTCATGACAATAAAAGTAATAAGTATATTTATTACAGTTCTAGCGATAATAACTGCATAATATGGGTAATAATGCACGTTATATTGCTAATAATATAAGTAATAAGTATATTTATTATAGTTCTATCGATTGTAACTGCATAATATGGGTAATAATGCACGTTATATTGCTAATAATATAAGTAATAAGTATAATTATTATAGTTCTAGCGATAATAACTGCATTATATGGGTAATAATGCATGTTATATTGATAATAATAAAAGTAATAAGTATATTTATTATAGTTCTAGCGATAATAACTGCATTATATGGGTAATAATGGATGTTATATTGATAATATCGGGAGTAATAAGTATAATTATTACAGTTTTAGCGATAATACTAGCAAAATATGGCTAAGAGTGAATGTTATATTCATAATAAAAATGTAATAAGTATATTTATTACAGTTCTAGCGATAATAGCTGCATTATATGGGTAATAATGGGTGTTATATTGATAATATCGGGAGTAATAAGTACATTTATTATAGTTCTAGCGATTATAACTGCATAATATGGGTAATAACGCATGTTATATTGATAATAATAAAAGTAATAAGTATATTTATTACAGTTCTAGCGATTATAACTGCAGAATATGGGTAATAATGCATGTTATATTGAGAATAATATAAGTAATAAGTATAATTATTACAGTTCCAGCGATAGTAACTGCATTATATGCGTAATAATGCATGTTATATTGATAATATCTGGAGTAGTAAGTATAATTTTTATAGTTCTAGCGATAATAAAAGTAAAATATGGGTAATAGTGCATGTTATATTGATAATAATAAAAGTAATAAGTATATTTATTATAGTTCTGTCGATAATAACTGCATTATATGGGTAATAATGCATGTTATATTCATAATATCGGGAGTAATAAGTATAATCATTACAGTTCTAGCGATAATAACTGCATTATGTGGGTAATAATGCATGTTATATTGATGATAATAAAAGTAATAAGTATATTTATTACAGTTCTAGCGATAATAACTGCATAATATGGGTAATAATGCATGTTATATTGATGATAATATAAGTAATAAGTATAATTATTACAGTTCTAGCGATAATAACTGCATAATATGGGTAATAATGCATGTTATATTGATGATAATAAAAGTAATAAGTATATTTATTACAGTTCTAGCGATAATAACTGCATAATATGGGTAATAATGCATGTTATATTGATGATAATATAAGTAATAAGTATAATTATTACAGTTCTAGCGATAATAACTGCATAATATGGGTAATAATGCATGTTATATTGATGATAATATAAGTAATAAGTATAATTATTACAGTTCTAGCGATAATAACTGCATTATATGGGTAATAATGGATGTTATATTGATAATATCGGGAGTAATTAATATATTTATTATAGTTCTAGCGATTATAACTGCATAATATGGGTAATAACGCGTGTTATATTGATAATAATAAAAGTAAGAAGTATATTTATTACAGTTCTAGCGATAATAGCTGCATTATATGGGTAATAATGGATGTTATATTGATAATATCGGGAGTAATAAGTACATTTATTATAGTTCTAGCGATTATAACTGCATAATATGGGTAATAACGCATGTTATATTGATAATAATAAAAGTAATAAGTATATTTATTACAGTTCTAGCGATTATAACTGCACAATATGGGTAATAATGCATGTTATATTGAGAATAATATAAGTAATAAGTATAATTATTACAGTTCTAGCGATAGTAACTGCATTATATGCGTAATAATGCATGTTATATTGATAATATCTGGAGTAGTAAGTATAATTTTTATAGTTCTAGCGATAATAAAAGTAAAATATGGGTAATAGTGCATGTTATATTGATAATAATAAAAGTAATAAGTATATTTATTATATTTCTGTGGATAATAACTGCATTATATGGGTAATAATGCATGTTATATTGATAACATCGGGAGTAATAAGTATAATCATTACAGTTCTAGCGATAATACTAGTAAAATATGGCTAAGAAGGCCTGTTATATTGATAATAATAAAAGTAATAAGTATATTTATTATAATTCTATCGATAATAACTGCATAATATGGGTAATAATGCATGTTATATTGATAATAATATAAGTAATAAGTATAATTATTACAGTTCTAGCGATAATAACTGCATTATATGGGTAGTAATGGATGTTATATTGATAATATCGGGAGTAATAAGTATATTTATTATAGTTCTAGCCATTATAACTGCATAATATGCGTAATAATGCATGTTATATTGATAATAATGTAAGTAATAAGTGTAATTATTACAGTTCCAGCGATAATAACTGCATTATATGGGTAATAATGCATGTTATATTGATAATATTGGGAGTAATAAGTATTATTATTATAGTTCTAGCGATAATGATAGTAAAATATGGCTAATAGTGCATGTTATATTGATAATATTAAAAGTAATAAGTATATTTATTACAGTTCTATCGATAATAACTGCATAATATGGGTAATAATGCATGTTATATTGATAATAATATAGGTAATAAGTATAATTATTACAGTTCTAGCGATAATAACTGCATTAAATGGGTAATAATGCATGTTATATTGATAATAATAAAAGTAATAAGTATATTTATTATAGTTCTAGCGATAATAACTGCATTATATGGGTAATAATGGATGTTATATTGATAATATCGGGAGTAATAAGTATAATTATTACAGTTTTAGCGATAATACTAGCAAAATATGGCTAAGAGTGAATGTTATATTCATAATAAAAATGTAATAAGTATATTTATTACAGTTCTAGCGATAATAACTGCATAATATGGGTATTAATGCATGTTATATTGATAATAATATAAGTTATAAGTATAATTATTACAGTTCTAGCGATAGCAACTGCATTATAAGCGTATAATGCATGTTACATTGATAATATCTGGAGTAGTAAGTATAATTTTTATAGTTCTAGCGATAATAAAAGTAAAATATGGCTAATAGTGCATGTTATATTGATAATAATAAAAGTAATAAGTATATTTATTATAGTTCTGTCGATAATAACTGCATTATATGGGTAATAATGCATGTTATATTCATAATATCGGGAGTAATAAGTATAATCATTACAGTTCTAGCGATAATACTAGTAAAATATGGCTAAGAGTGCCTGTTATATTGATAATATTGGTAGTAATAAGTATATTTATTATAGTTCTAGCGATAATAACTGCATTATATGGGTAATAATGCATGTTATATTGATAATAATAAAAGTAATAAGTATATTTATTATAGTTCTAGCGATAATAACTGCATTATATGGGTAATAATGGATGTTATATTGATAATATCGGGAGTAATAAGTATAATTATTACAGTTTTAGCGATAATACTAGCAAAATATGGCTAAGAGTGAATGTTATATTCATAACAAAAATGTAATAAGTATATTTATTACAGTTCTAGCGATAATAGCTGCATTATATGGGTAATAATGGATGTTATATTGATAATATCGGGAGTAATAAGTACATTTATTATAGTTCTAGCGATTATAACTGCATAATATGGGTAGTAACGCATGTTATATTGATAATAATAAAAGTAATAAGTATATTTATTACAGTTCTAGCGATTATAACTGCACAATATGGGTAATAATGCATGTTATATTGAGAATAATATAAGTAATAAGTATAATTATTACAGTTCCAGCGATAGTAACTGCATTATATGCGTAATAATGCATGTTATATTGATAATATCTGGAGTAGTAAGTATAATTTTTATAGTTCTAGCGATAATAAAAGTAAAATATGGGTAATAGTGCATGTTATATTGATAATAATAAAAGTAATAAGTATATTTATTATAGTTCTGTCGATAATAACTGCATTATATGGGTAATAATGCATGTTATATTCATAATATCGGGAGTAATAAGTATAATCATTACAGTTCTAGCGATAATAACTGCATTATGTGGGTAATAATGCATGTTATATTGATGATAATAAAAGTAATAAGTATATTTATTACAGTTCTAGCGATAATAACTGCATAATATGGGTAATAATGCATGTTATATTGATGATAATATAAGTAATAAGTATAATTATTACAGTTCTAGCGATAATAACTGCATAATATGGGTAATAATGCATGTTATATTGATGATAATATAAGTAATAAGTATAATTATTACAGTTCTAGCGATAATAACTGCATTATATGGGTAATAATGGATGTTATATTGATAATATCGGGAGTAATTAATATATTTATTATAGTTCTAGCGATTATAACTGCATAATATGGGTAATAACGCGTGTTATATTGATAATAATAAAAGTAAGAAGTATATTTATTACAGTTCTAGCGATAATAGCTGCATTATATGGGTAATAATGGATGTTATATTGATAATATCGGGAGTAATAAGTACATTTATTATAGTTCTAGCGATTATAACTGCATAATATGGGTAATAACGCATGTTATATTGATAATAATAAAAGTAATAAGTATATTTATTACAGTTCTAGCGATTATAACTGCACAATATGGGTAATAATGCATGTTATATTGAGAATAATATAAGTAATAAGTATAATTATTACAGTTCTAGCGATAGTAACTGCATTATATGCGTAATAATGCATGTTATATTGATAATATCTGGAGTAGTAAGTATAATTTTTATAGTTCTAGCGATAATAAAAGTAAAATATGGGTAATAGTGCATGTTATATTGATAATAATAAAAGTAATAAGTATATTTATTATATTTCTGTGGATAATAACTGCATTATATGGGTAATAATGCATGTTATATTGATAACATCGGGAGTAATAAGTATAATCATTACAGTTCTAGCGATAATACTAGTAAAATATGGCTAAGAAGGCCTGTTATATTGATAATAATAAAAGTAATAAGTATATTTATTATAATTCTATCGATAATAACTGCATAATATGGGTAATAATGCATGTTATATTGATAATAATATAAGTAATAAGTATAATTATTACAGTTCTAGCGATAATAACTGCATTATATGGGTAGTAATGGATGTTATATTGATAATATCGGGAGTAATAAGTATATTTATTATAGTTCTAGCCATTATAACTGCATAATATGCGTAATAATGCATGTTATATTGATAATAATGTAAGTAATAAGTGTAATTATTACAGTTCCAGCGATAATAACTGCATTATATGGGTAATAATGCATGTTATATTGATAATATTGGGAGTAATAAGTATTATTATTATAGTTCTAGCGATAATGATAGTAAAATATGGCTAATAGTGCATGTTATATTGATAATATTAAAAGTAATAAGTATATTTATTACAGTTCTATCGATAATAACTGCATAATATGGGTAATAATGCATGTTATATTGATAATAATATAGGTAATAAGTATAATTATTACAGTTCTAGCGATAATAACTGCATTATATGGGTAATAATGCATGTTATATTGATAATAATAAAAGTAATAAGTATATTTATTATAGTTCTAGCGATAATAACTGCATTATATGGGTAATAATGGATGTTATATTGATAATATCGGGAGTAATAAGTATAATTATTACAGTTTTAGCGATAATACTAGCAAAATATGGCTAAGAGTGAATGTTATATTCATAATAAAAATGCAATAAGTATATTTATTACAGTTCTAGCGATAATAACTGCATAATATGGGTATTAATGCATGTTATATTGATAATAATATAAGTTATAAGTATAATTATTACAGTTCTAGCGATAGCAACTGCATTATATGCGTATAATGCATGTTACATTGATAATATCTGGAGTAGTAAGTATAATTTTTATAGTTCTAGCGATAATAAAAGTAAAATATGGCTAATAGTGCATGTTATATTGATAATAATAAAAGTAATAAGTATATTTATTATAGTTCTGTCGATAATAACTGCATTATATGGGTAATAATGCATGTTATATTCATAATATCGGGAGTAATAAGTATAATCATTACAGTTCTAGCGATAATACTAGTAAAATATGGCTAAGAGTGCCTGTTATATTGATAATATTGGTAGTAATAAGTATATTTATTATAGTTCTAGCGATAATAACTGCATAATATAGGTAATAATGCATGTTATATTGATAATAATAAAAGTAATAAGTATATTTATTATAGTTCTATCAATAATAACTGCATAATATCGGTAATAATGCATGTTATATTGATGATAATATAAGTAATAAGTATAATTATTACAGTTCTAGCGATAATAACTGCATTATATGGGTAATAGGGGATGTTATATTGGTAATATCGGGAGTAATAAGTATATTTATTATAGTTCTAGCGATTATAACTGCATAATATGGGTAATAATGCATGTTATATTGATAATAATATAAGTAATAAGTATAATTATTACATTTCTAGCGATAATAACTGCATTATATGGGTAATAATGCATATTATATTGATGATAATAAAAGTAATAAGTATATTTATTACAGTTCTAGCGATAATAACTGCATAATATGGGTAATAATGCATGTTATATTGATGATAATGTAAGTAATAAGTGTAATTATTACAGTTCCAGCGATAATAACTGCATTATATGGGTAATAATGCATGTTATATTGATAATATTGGGAGTAATAAGTATTATTATTATAGTTCTAGCGATAATGATAGTAAAATATGGCTAATAGTGCATGTTATATTGATAATATTAAAAGTAATAAGTATATTTATTACAGTTCTATCGATAATAACTGCATAATATGGGTAATAATGCATGTTATATTGATAATAATATAGGTAATAAGTATAATTATTACAGTTCTAGCGATAATAACTGCATTATATGGGTAATAATGCATGTTATATTGATAATAATAAAAGTAATAAGTATATTTATTATAGTTCTAGCGATAATAACTGCATTATATGGGTAATAATGGATGTTATATTGATAATATCGGGAGTAATAAGTATAATTATTACAGTTTTAGCGATAATACTAGCAAAATATGGCTAAGAGTGAATGTTATATTCATAATAAAAATGCAATAAGTATATTTATTACAGTTCTAGCGATAATAACTGCATAATATGGGTAATAATGCATGTTATATTGATGATAATATAAGTAATAAGTATAATTATTACAGTTCTAGCGATAATAACTGCATAATATGGGTAATAATGCATGTTATATTGATGATAATAAAAGTAATAAGTATATTTATTACAGTTCTAGCGATAATAACTGCATAATATGGGTAATAATGCATGTTATATTGATGATAATATAAGTAATAAGTATAATTATTACAGTTCTAGCGATAATAACTGCATAATATGGGTAATAATGCATGTTATATTGATGATAATATAAGTAATAAGTATAATTATTACAGTTCTAGCGATAATAACTGCATTATATGGGTAATAATGGATGTTATATTGATAATATCGGGAGTAATTAATATATTTATTATTGTTCTAGCGATTATAACTGCATAATATGGGTAATAACGCGTGTTATATTGATAATAATAAAAGTAAGAAGTATATTTATTACAGTTCTAGCGATAATAGCTGCATTATATGGGTAATAATGGATGTTATATTGATAATATCGGGAGTAATAAGTACATTTATTATAGTTCTAGCGATTATAACTGCATAATATGGGTAATAACGCATGTTATATTGATAATAATAAAAGTAATAAGTATATTTATTACAGTTCTAGCGATTATAACTGCACAATATGGGTAATAATGCATGTTATATTGAGAATAATATAAGTAATAAGTATAATTATTACAGTTCTAGCGATAGTAACTGCATTATATGCGTAATAATGCATGTTATATTGATAATATCTGGAGTAGTAAGTATAATTTTTATAGTTCTAGCGATAATAAAAGTAAAATATGGGTAATAGTGCATGTTATATTGATAATAATAAAAGTAATAAGTATATTTATTATATTTCTGTGGATAATAACTGCATTATATGGGTAATAATGCATGTTATATTGATAACATCGGGAGTAATAAGTATAATCATTACAGTTCTAGCGATAATACTAGTAAAATATGGCTAAGAAGGCCTGTTATATTGATAATAATAAAAGTAATAAGTATATTTATTATAATTCTATCGATAATAACTGCATAATATGGGTAATAATGCATGTTATATTGATAATAATATAAGTAATAAGTATAATTATTACAGTTCTAGCGATAATAACTGCATTATATGGGTAGTAATGGATGTTATATTGATAATATCGGGAGTAATAAGTATATTTATTATAGTTCTAGCCATTATAACTGCATAATATGCGTAATAATGCATGTTATATTGATAATAATGTAAGTAATAAGTGTAATTATTACAGTTCCAGCGATAATAACTGCATTATATGGGTAATAATGCATGTTATATTGATAATATTGGGAGTAATAAGTATTATTATTATAGTTCTAGCGATAATGATAGTAAAATATGGCTAATAGTGCATGTTATATTGATAATATTAAAAGTAATAAGTATATTTATTACAGTTCTATCGATAATAACTGCATAATATGGGTAATAATGCATGTTATATTGATAATAATATAGGTAATAAGTATAATTATTACAGTTCTAGCGATAATAACTGCATTAAATGGGTAATAATGCATGTTATATTGATAATAATAAAAGTAATAAGTATATTTATTATAGTTCTAGCGATAATAACTGCATTATATGGGTAATAATGGATGTTATATTGATAATATCGGGAGTAATAAGTATAATTATTACAGTTTTAGCGATAATACTAGCAAAATATGGCTAAGAGTGAATGTTATATTCATAATAAAAATGTAATAAGTATATTTATTACAGTTCTAGCGATAATAACTGCATAATATGGGTATTAATGCATGTTATATTGATAATAATATAAGTTATAAGTATAATTATTACAGTTCTAGCGATAGCAACTGCATTATAAGCGTATAATGCATGTTACATTGATAATATCTGGAGTAGTAAGTATAATTTTTATAGTTCTAGCGATAATAAAAGTAAAATATGGCTAATAGTGCATGTTATATTGATAATAATAAAAGTAATAAGTATATTTATTATAGTTCTGTCGATAATAACTGCATTATATGGGTAATAATGCATGTTATATTCATAATATCGGGAGTAATAAGTATAATCATTACAGTTCTAGCGATAATACTAGTAAAATATGGCTAAGAGTGCCTGTTATATTGATAATATTGGTAGTAATAAGTATATTTATTATAGTTCTAGCGATAATAACTGCATTATATGGGTAATAATGCATGTTATATTGATAATAATAAAAGTAATAAGTATATTTATTATAGTTCTAGCGATAATAACTGCATTATATGGGTAATAATGGATGTTATATTGATAATATCGGGAGTAATAAGTATAATTATTACAGTTTTAGCGATAATACTAGCAAAATATGGCTAAGAGTGAATGTTATATTCATAACAAAAATGTAATAAGTATATTTATTACAGTTCTAGCGATAATAGCTGCATTATATGGGTAATAATGGATGTTATATTGATAATATCGGGAGTAATAAGTACATTTATTATAGTTCTAGCGATTATAACTGCATAATATGGGTAGTAACGCATGTTATATTGATAATAATAAAAGTAATAAGTATATTTATTACAGTTCTAGCGATTATAACTGCACAATATGGGTAATAATGCATGTTATATTGAGAATAATATAAGTAATAAGTATAATTATTACAGTTCCAGCGATAGTAACTGCATTATATGCGTAATAATGCATGTTATATTGATAATATCTGGAGTAGTAAGTATAATTTTTATAGTTCTAGCGATAATAAAAGTAAAATATGGGTAATAGTGCATGTTATATTGATAATAATAAAAGTAATAAGTATATTTATTATAGTTCTGTCGATAATAACTGCATTATATGGGTAATAATGCATGTTATATTCATAATATCGGGAGTAATAAGTATAATCATTACAGTTCTAGCGATAATAACTGCATTATGTGGGTAATAATGCATGTTATATTGATGATAATAAAAGTAATAAGTATATTTATTACAGTTCTAGCGATAATAACTGCATAATATGGGTAATAATGCATGTTATATTGATGATAATATAAGTAATAAGTATAATTATTACAGTTCTAGCGATAATAACTGCATAATATGGGTAATAATGCATGTTATATTGATGATAATATAAGTAATAAGTATAATTATTACAGTTCTAGCGATAATAACTGCATTATATGGGTAATAATGGATGTTATATTGATAATATCGGGAGTAATTAATATATTTATTATAGTTCTAGCGATTATAACTGCATAATATGGGTAATAACGCGTGTTATATTGATAATAATAAAAGTAAGAAGTATATTTATTACAGTTCTAGCGATAATAGCTGCATTATATGGGTAATAATGGATGTTATATTGATAATATCGGGAGTAATAAGTACATTTATTATAGTTCTAGCGATTATAACTGCATAATATGGGTAATAACGCATGTTATATTGATAATAATAAAAGTAATAAGTATATTTATTACAGTTCTAGCGATTATAACTGCACAATATGGGTAATAATGCATGTTATATTGAGAATAATATAAGTAATAAGTATAATTATTACAGTTCTAGCGATAGTAACTGCATTATATGCGTAATAATGCATGTTATATTGATAATATCTGGAGTAGTAAGTATAATTTTTATAGTTCTAGCGATAATAAAAGTAAAATATGGGTAATAGTGCATGTTATATTGATAATAATAAAAGTAATAAGTATATTTATTATATTTCTGTGGATAATAACTGCATTATATGGGTAATAATGCATGTTATATTGATAACATCGGGAGTAATAAGTATAATCATTACAGTTCTAGCGATAATACTAGTAAAATATGGCTAAGAAGGCCTGTTATATTGATAATAATAAAAGTAATAAGTATATTTATTATAATTCTATCGATAATAACTGCATAATATGGGTAATAATGCATGTTATATTGATAATAATATAAGTAATAAGTATAATTATTACAGTTCTAGCGATAATAACTGCATTATATGGGTAGTAATGGATGTTATATTGATAATATCGGGAGTAATAAGTATATTTATTATAGTTCTAGCCATTATAACTGCATAATATGCGTAATAATGCATGTTATATTGATAATAATGTAAGTAATAAGTGTAATTATTACAGTTCCAGCGATAATAACTGCATTATATGGGTAATAATGCATGTTATATTGATAATATTGGGAGTAATAAGTATTATTATTATAGTTCTAGCGATAATGATAGTAAAATATGGCTAATAGTGCATGTTATATTGATAATATTAAAAGTAATAAGTATATTTATTACAGTTCTATCGATAATAACTGCATAATATGGGTAATAATGCATGTTATATTGATAATAATATAGGTAATAAGTATAATTATTACAGTTCTAGCGATAATAACTGCATTATATGGGTAATAATGCATGTTATATTGATAATAATAAAAGTAATAAGTATATTTATTATAGTTCTAGCGATAATAACTGCATTATATGGGTAATAATGGATGTTATATTGATAATATCGGGAGTAATAAGTATAATTATTACAGTTTTAGCGATAATACTAGCAAAATATGGCTAAGAGTGAATGTTATATTCATAATAAAAATGCAATAAGTATATTTATTACAGTTCTAGCGATAATAACTGCATAATATGGGTATTAATGCATGTTATATTGATAATAATATAAGTTATAAGTATAATTATTACAGTTCTAGCGATAGCAACTGCATTATATGCGTATAATGCATGTTACATTGATAATATCTGGAGTAGTAAGTATAATTTTTATAGTTCTAGCGATAATAAAAGTAAAATATGGCTAATAGTGCATGTTATATTGATAATAATAAAAGTAATAAGTATATTTATTATAGTTCTGTCGATAATAACTGCATTATATGGGTAATAATGCATGTTATATTCATAATATCGGGAGTAATAAGTATAATCATTACAGTTCTAGCGATAATACTAGTAAAATATGGCTAAGAGTGCCTGTTATATTGATAATATTGGTAGTAATAAGTATATTTATTATAGTTCTAGCGATAATAACTGCATAATATAGGTAATAATGCATGTTATATTGATAATAATAAAAGTAATAAGTATATTTATTATAGTTCTATCAATAATAACTGCATAATATCGGTAATAATGCATGTTATATTGATGATAATATAAGTAATAAGTATAATTATTACAGTTCTAGCGATAATAACTGCATTATATGGGTAATAGGGGATGTTATATTGGTAATATCGGGAGTAATAAGTATATTTATTATAGTTCTAGCGATTATAACTGCATAATATGGGTAATAATGCATGTTATATTGATAATAATATAAGTAATAAGTATAATTATTACATTTCTAGCGATAATAACTGCATTATATGGGTAATAATGCATATTATATTGATGATAATAAAAGTAATAAGTATATTTATTACAGTTCTAGCGATAATAACTGCATAATATGGGTAATAATGCATGTTATATTGATGATAATATAAGTAATAAGTATAATTATTACAGTTCTAGCGATAATAACAGCATTATATGGGTAATAATGGATGTTATATTGATAATATCGGGAGTAATAAATATATTTATTATAGTTCTAGCGATTATAACTGCATAATATGGGTAATAATGAATGTTATATTAATAACAATATAAGTAATAAGTGTAATTATTACAGTTGTAGCGATAATACTAGTAAAATATGGCTGAGAGTGCATGTTCTATTCATAATAAAAAAGTAATAAGTATATTTATTACAGTTCTATCAATAATAACTGCATAATATGGGTAATAACGCATGTTATATTGATGATAATAAAAGTAATACGTATATTTATTATAGTTCTAGCGATAATAACTGCATAATATGGGTAATAATGCATGTTATATTGATGATAATATAAGTAATAAGTATAATTATTACAGTTCTAGCGATAATAACAGCATTATATGGGTAATAATGGATGTTATATTGATAATATCGGGAGTAATAAATATATTTATTATAGTTCTAGCGATTATAACTGCATTATATGGGTAATAATGGATGTTATATTGATAATATCGGGAGTAATAAATATATTTATTATAGTTCTAGCGATTATAACTGCATAATATGGGTAATAATGAATGTTATATTAATAACAATATAAGTAATAAGTGTAATTATTACAGTTCTAGCGATAATAACTGCATTATATGGGTAATAATGCATGTTATATTGATAGTATCGGGAGTAATAAGTATATTTATTATAGTTCTAGCGATTATAACTGCATAATATGGGTATTAATGCATGTTATATTGATAATAATATAAGTAATAAGTATATTTATTATAATTCTATCGATAATAACTGCATAATATGGGTAATGATGCATGTTATATTGATGATAAGATAAGTAATAAGTATAATTATTACAGTTCTAGCGATAATAACTGCATTATATGGGTAATAATTAATGTTATATAGATAATATCGGGAGTAATAAGTATATTTATTATAGTTCTAGCGATAATAACTGCATAATATAGGTAATAATGCATGTTATATTGATAATAATAAAAGTAATAAGTATATTTATTATAGTTCTATCAATAATAACTGTATAATATGGGTAATAATGCATGTTGTATTGATGATAATAAAAGTAATAAGTGTATTTATTACAGTTCTAGCGATAATGACTGCATAATATGGGTAATAATGCATGTTATATTGATGATAATATAAGTAATAAGTATAATTATTACAGTTCTAGCGATAATAACTGCATTATATGGGTAATAATGGATGTTATATTGATAATATCGGGAGTAATAAGTATATTTATTATAGTTCTAGCGATAATAACTGCATAATATAGGTAATAATGCATGTTATATTGATGATAATAAAAGTAATACGTATATTTATTATAGTTCTAGCGATAATAACTGCATAATATGGGTAATAATGCATGTTATATTGATGATAATATAAGTAATAAGTATATTTATTATAGTTCTATCGATTATAACTGCATAATATGGGTAATAATGCACGTTATATTGCTAATAATATAAGTAATAAGTATAATTATTATAGTTCTAGCGATAATAACTGCATTATATGGGTAATAATGGATGTTATATTGATAATATCGGGAGTAATAAGTATAATTATTACAGTTTTAGCGATAATACTAGCAAAATATGGCTAAGAGTGAATGTTATATTCATAATAAAAATGTAATAAGTATATTTATTACAGTTCTAGCGATAATAACTGCATAATATGGGTATTAATGCATGTTATATTGATAATAATATAAGTTATAAGTATAATTATTACAGTTCTAGCGATAGCAACTGCATTATATGCGTATAATGCATGTTACATTGATAATATCTGGAGTAGTAAGTATAATTTTTATAGTTCTAGCGATAATAAAAGTAAAATATGGCTAATAGTGCATGTTATATTGATAATAATAAAAGTAATAAGTATATTTATTATAGTTCTGTCGATAATAACTGCATTATATGGGTAATAATGCATGTTATATTCATAATATCGGGAGTAATAAGTATAATCATTACAGTTCTAGCGATAATACTAGTAAAATATGGCTAAGAGTGCCTGTTATATTGATAATATTGGTAGTAATAAGTATATTTATTATAGTTCTAGCGATAATAACTGCATAATATAGGTAATAATGCATGTTATATTGATAATAATAAAAGTAATATGTATATTTATTATAGTTCTATCAATAATAACTGCATAATATCGGTAATAATGCATGTTATATTGATGATAATATAAGTAGTAAGTATAATTATTACAGTTCTAGCGATAATAACTGCATTATATGGGTAATAGGGGATGTTATATTGGTAATATCGGGAGTAATAAGTATATTTATTATAGTTCTAGCGATTATAACTGCATAATATGGGTAATAATGCATGTTATATTGATAATAATATAAGTAATAAGTATAATTATTACATTTCTAGCGATAATAACTGCATTATATGGGTAATAATGCATATTATATTGATGATAATAAAAGTAATAAGTATATTTATTACAGTTCTAGCGATAATAACTGCATAATATGGGTAATAATGCATGTTATATTGATGATAATATAAGTAATAAGTATAATTATTACAGTTCTAGCGATAATAACTGCATTATATGGGTAATAATGGATGTTATATTGATAATATCGGGAGTAATAAGTATAATTATTACAGTTGTAGCGATAATACTAGTAAAATATGGCTGAGAGTGCATGTTCTATTCATAATAAAAAAGTAATAAGTATATTTATTACAGTTCTATCAATAATAACTGCATAATATGGGTAATAATGCATGTTATATTGATGATAATAAAAGTAATACGTATATTTATTATAGTTCTAGCGATAATAACTGCATAATATGGGTAATAATGCATGTTATATTGATGATAATATAAGTAATAAGTATAATTATTACAGTTCTAGCGATAATAACTGCATTATATGGGTAATAATGGATGTTATATTGATAATATCGGGAGTAATAAATATATTTATTATAGTTCTAGCGATTATAACTGCATTATATGGGTAATAATGGATGTTATATTGATAATATCGGGAGTAATAAGTACATTTATTATAGTTCTAGCGATTATAACTGCATAATATGGGTAATAACGCGTGTTATATTGATAATAATAAAAGTAAGAAGTATATTTATTACAGTTCTAGCGATAATAGCTGCATAATATGGGTAATAATGCATGTTATATTGATGATAATAAAAGTAATAAGTATATTTATTACAGTTCTAGCGATAATAACTGCATAATATGGGTAATAATGCATGTTATATTGATGATAATAAAAGTAATAAGTATAATTATTACAGTTCTAGCGATAATAACTGCATAATATGGGTAATAATGCATGTTATATTGATGATAATATAAGTAATAAGTATAATTATTACAGTTCTAGCGATAATAACTGCATTATATGGGTAATAATGGATGTTATATTGATAATATCGGGAGTAATTAATATATTTATTATAGTTCTAGCGATTATAACTGCATAATATGGGTAATAACGCGTGTTATATTGATAATAATAAAAGTAAGAAGTATATTTATTACAGTTCTAGCGATAATAGCTGCATTATATGGGTAATAATGGATGTTATATTGATAATATCGGGAGTAATAAGTACATTTATTATAGTTCTAGCGATTATAACTGCATAATATGGGTAATAACGCATGTTATATTGATAATAATAAAAGTAATAAGTATATTTATTACAGTTCTAGCGATTATAACTGCACAATATGGGTAATAATGCATGTTATATTGAGAATAATATAAGTAATAAGTATAATTATTACAGTTCTAGCGATAGTAACTGCATTATATGCGTAATAATGCATGTTATATTGATAATATCTGGAGTAGTAAGTATAATTTTTATAGTTCTAGCGATAATAAAAGTAAAATATGGGTAATAGTGCATGTTATATTGATAATAATAAAAGTAATAAGTATATTTATTATATTTCTGTGGATAATAACTGCATTATATGGGTAATAATGCATGTTATATTGATAACATCGGGAGTAATAAGTATAATCATTACAGTTCTAGCGATAATACTAGTAAAATATGGCTAAGAAGGCCTGTTATATTGATAATAATAAAAGTAATAAGTATATTTATTATAATTCTATCGATAATAACTGCATAATATGGGTAATAATGCATGTTATATTGATAATAATATAAGTAATAAGTATAATTATTACAGTTCTAGCGATAATAACTGCATTATATGGGTAGTAATGGATGTTATATTGATAATATCGGGAGTAATAAGTATATTTATTATAGTTCTAGCCATTATAACTGCATAATATGCGTAATAATGCATGTTATATTGATAATAATGTAAGTAATAAGTGTAATTATTACAGTTCCAGCGATAATAACTGCATTATATGGGTAATAATGCATGTTATATTGATAATATTGGGAGTAATAAGTATTATTATTATAGTTCTAGCGATAATGATAGTAAAATATGGCTAATAGTGCATGTTATATTGATAATATTAAAAGTAATAAGTATATTTATTACAGTTCTATCGATAATAACTGCATAATATGGGTAATAATGCATGTTATATTGATAATAATATAGGTAATAAGTATAATTATTACAGTTCTAGCGATAATAACTGCATTAAATGGGTAATAATGCATGTTATATTGATAATAATAAAAGTAATAAGTATATTTATTATAGTTCTAGCGATAATAACTGCATTATATGGGTAATAATGGATGTTATATTGATAATATCGGGAGTAATAAGTATAATTATTACAGTTTTAGCGATAATACTAGCAAAATATGGCTAAGAGTGAATGTTATATTCATAATAAAAATGTAATAAGTATATTTATTACAGTTCTAGCGATAATAACTGCATAATATGGGTATTAATGCATGTTATATTGATAATAATATAAGTTATAAGTATAATTATTACAGTTCTAGCGATAGCAACTGCATTATAAGCGTATAATGCATGTTACATTGATAATATCTGGAGTAGTAAGTATAATTTTTATAGTTCTAGCGATAATAAAAGTAAAATATGGCTAATAGTGCATGTTATATTGATAATAATAAAAGTAATAAGTATATTTATTATAGTTCTGTCGATAATAACTGCATTATATGGGTAATAATGCATGTTATATTCATAATATCGGGAGTAATAAGTATAATCATTACAGTTCTAGCGATAATACTAGTAAAATATGGCTAAGAGTGCCTGTTATATTGATAATATTGGTAGTAATAAGTATATTTATTATAGTTCTAGCGATAATAACTGCATTATATGGGTAATAATGCATGTTATATTGATAATAATAAAAGTAATAAGTATATTTATTATAGTTCTAGCGATAATAACTGCATTATATGGGTAATAATGGATGTTATATTGATAATATCGGGAGTAATAAGTATAATTATTACAGTTTTAGCGATAATACTAGCAAAATATGGCTAAGAGTGAATGTTATATTCATAATAAAAATGTAATAAGTATATTTATTACAGTTCTAGCGATAATAGCTGCATTATATGGGTAATAATGGATGTTATATTGATAATATCGGGAGTAATAAGTACATTTATTATAGTTCTAGCGATTATAACTGCATAATATGGGTAGTAACGCATGTTATATTGATAATAATAAAAGTAATAAGTATATTTATTACAGTTCTAGCGATTATAACTGCACAATATGGGTAATAATGCATGTTATATTGAGAATAATATAAGTAATAAGTATAATTATTACAGTTCCAGCGATAGTAACTGCATTATATGCGTAATAATGCATGTTATATTGATAATATCTGGAGTAGTAAGTATAATTTTTATAGTTCTAGCGATAATAAAAGTAAAATATGGGTAATAGTGCATGTTATATTGATAATAATAAAAGTAATAAGTATATTTATTATAGTTCTGTCGATAATAACTGCATTATATGGGTAATAATGCATGTTATATTCATAATATCGGGAGTAATAAGTATAATCATTACAGTTCTAGCGATAATAACTGCATTATGTGGGTAATAATGCATGTTATATTGATGATAATAAAAGTAATAAGTATATTTATTACAGTTCTAGCGATAATAACTGCATAATATGGGTAATAATGCATGTTATATTGATGATAATATAAGTAATAAGTATAATTATTACAGTTCTAGCGATACTAACTGCATAATATGGGTAATAATGCATGTTATATTGATGATAATATAAGTAATAAGTATAATTATTACAGTTCTAGCGATAATAACTGCATTATATGGGTAATAATGGATGTTATATTGATAATATCGGGAGTAATTAATATATTTATTATAGTTCTAGCGATTATAACTGCATAATATGGGTAATAACGCGTGTTATATTGATAATAATAAAAGTAAGAAGTATATTTATTACAGTTCTAGCGATAATAGCTGCATTATATGGGTAATAATGGATGTTATATTGATAATATCGGGAGTAATAAGTACATTTATTATAGTTCTAGCGATTATAACTGCATAATATGGGTAATAACGCATGTTATATTGATAATAATAAAAGTAATAAGTATATTTATTACAGTTCTAGCGATTATAACTGCACAATATGGGTAATAATGCATGTTATATTGAGAATAATATAAGTAATAAGTATAATTATTACAGTTCTAGCGATAGTAACTGCATTATATGCGTAATAATGCATGTTATATTGATAATATCTGGAGTAGTAAGTATAATTTTTATAGTTCTAGCGATAATAAAAGTAAAATATGGGTAATAGTGCATGTTATATTGATAATAATAAAAGTAATAAGTATATTTATTATATTTCTGTGGATAATAACTGCATTATATGGGTAATAATGCATGTTATATTGATAACATCGGGAGTAATAAGTATAATCATTACAGTTCTAGCGATAATACTAGTAAAATATGGCTAAGAAGGCCTGTTATATTGATAATAATAAAAGTAATAAGTATATTTATTATAATTCTATCGATAATAACTGCATAATATGGGTAATAATGCATGTTATATTGATAATAATATAAGTAATAAGTATAATTATTACAGTTCTAGCGATAATAACTGCATTATATGGGTAGTAATGGATGTTATATTGATAATATCGGGAGTAATAAGTATATTTATTATAGTTCTAGCCATTATAACTGCATAATATGCGTAATAATGCATGTTATATTGATAATAATGTAAGTAATAAGTGTAATTATTACAGTTCCAGCGATAATAACTGCATTATATGGGTAATAATGCATGTTATATTGATAATATTGGGAGTAATAAGTATTATTATTATAGTTCTAGCGATAATGATAGTAAAATATGGCTAATAGTGCATGTTATATTGATAATATTAAAAGTAATAAGTATATTTATTACAGTTCTATCGATAATAACTGCATAATATGGGTAATAATGCATGTTATATTGATAATAATATAGGTAATAAGTATAATTATTACAGTTCTAGCGATAATAACTGCATTATATGGGTAATAATGCATGTTATATTGATAATAATAAAAGTAATAAGTATATTTATTATAGTTCTAGCGATAATAACTGCATTATATGGGTAATAATGGATGTTATATTGATAATATCGGGAGTAATAAGTATAATTATTACAGTTTTAGCGATAATACTAGCAAAATATGGCTAAGAGTGAATGTTATATTCATAATAAAAATGCAATAAGTATATTTATTACAGTTCTAGCGATAATAACTGCATAATATGGGTATTAATGCATGTTATATTGATAATAATATAAGTTATAAGTATAATTATTACAGTCCTAGCGATAGCAACTGCATTATATGCGTATAATGCATGTTACATTGATAATATCTGGAGTAGTAAGTATAATTTTTATAGTTCTAGCGATAATAAAAGTAAAATATGGCTAATAGTGCATGTTATATTGATAATAATAAAAGTAATAAGTATATTTATTATAGTTCTGTCGATAATAACTGCATTATATGGGTAATAATGCATGTTATATTCATAATATCGGGAGTAATAAGTATAATCATTACAGTTCTAGCGATAATACTAGTAAAATATGGCTAAGAGTGCCTGTTATATTGATAATATTGGTAGTAATAAGTATATTTATTATAGTTCTAGCGATAATAACTGCATAATATAGGTAATAATGCATGTTATATTGATAATAATAAAAGTAATAAGTATATTTATTATAGTTCTATCAATAATAACTGCATAATATCGGTAATAATGCATGTTATATTGATGATAATATAAGTAATAAGTATAATTATTACAGTTCTAGCGATAATAACTGCATTATATGGGTAATAGGGGATGTTATATTGGTAATATCGGGAGTAATAAGTATATTTATTATAGTTCTAGCGATTATAACTGCATAATATGGGTAATAATGCATGTTATATTGATAATAATATAAGTAATAAGTATAATTATTACATTTCTAGCGATAATAACTGCATTATATGGGTAATAATGCATATTATATTGATGATAATAAAAGTAATAAGTATATTTATTACAGTTCTAGCGATAATAACTGCATAATATGGGTAATAATGCATGTTATATTGATGATAATATAAGTAATAAGTATAATTATTACAGTTCTAGCGATAATAACAGCATTATATGGGTAATAATGGATGTTATATTGATAATATCGGGAGTAATAAATATATTTATTATAGTTCTAGCGATTATAACTGCATAATATGGGTAATAATGAATGTTATATTAATAACAATATAAGTAATAAGTGTAATTATTACAGTTGTAGCGATAATACTAGTAAAATATGGCTGAGAGTGCATGTTCTATTCATAATAAAAAAGTAATAAGTATATTTATTACAGTTCTATCAATAATAACTGCATAATATGGGTAATAACGCATGTTATATTGATGATAATAAAAGTAATACGTATATTTATTATAGTTCTAGCGATAATAACTGCATAATATGGGTAATAATGCATGTTATATTGATGATAATATAAGTAATAAGTATAATTATTACAGTTCTAGCGATAATAACAGCATTATATGGGTAATAATGGATGTTATATTGATAATATCGGGAGTAATAAATATATTTATTATAGTTCTAGCGATTATAACTGCATTATATGGGTAATAATGGATGTTATATTGATAATATCGGGAGTAATAAATATATTTATTATAGTTCTAGCGATTATAACTGCATAATATGGGTAATAATGAATGTTATATTAATAACAATATAAGTAATAAGTGTAATTATTACAGTTCTAGCGATAATAACTGCATTATATGGGTAATAATGCATGTTATATTGATAGTATCGGGAGTAATAAGTATATTTATTATAGTTCTAGCGATTATAACTGCATAATATGGGTATTAATGCATGTTATATTGATAATAATATAAGTAATAAGTATATTTATTATAATTCTATCGATAATAACTGCATAATATGGGTAATGATGCATGTTATATTGATGATAAGATAAGTAATAAGTATAATTATTACAGTTCTAGCGATAATAACTGCATTATATGGGTAATAATTAATGTTATATAGATAATATCGGGAGTAATAAGTATATTTATTATAGTTCTAGCGATAATAACTGCATAATATAGGTAATAATGCATGTTATATTGATAATAATAAAAGTAATAAGTATATTTATTATAGTTCTATCAATAATAACTGTATAATATGGGTAATAATGCATGTTGTATTGATGATAATAAAAGTAATAAGTGTATTTATTACAGTTCTAGCGATAATGACTGCATAATATGGGTAATAATGCATGTTATATTGATGATAATATAAGTAATAAGTATAATTATTACAGTTCTAGCGATAATAACTGCATTATATGGGTAATAATGGATGTTATATTGATAATATCGGGAGTAATAAGTATATTTATTATAGTTCTAGCGATAATAACTGCATAATATAGGTAATAATGCATGTTATATTGATGATAATAAAAGTAATACGTATATTTATTATAGTTCTAGCGATAATAACTGCATAATATGGGTAATAATGCATGTTATATTGATGATAATATAAGTAATAAGTATAATTATTACAGTTCTAGCGATAATAACTGCATTATATGGGTAATAATGGATGTTATATTGATAATATCGGGAGTAATAAATATATTTATTATAGTTCTAGCGATTATAACTGCATTATATGGGTAATAATGGATGTTATATTGATAATATCGGGAGTAATAAATATATTTATTATAGTTCTAGCGATTATAACTGCATAATATGGGTAATAATGAATGTTATATTAATAACAATATAAGTAATAAGTGTAATTATTACAGTTCTAGCGATAATAACTGCATTATATGGGTAATAATGCATGTTATATTGATAGTATCGGGAGTAATAAGTATATTTATTATAGTTCTAGCGATTATAACTGCATAATATGGGTATTAATGCATGTTATATTGATAATAATATAAGTAATAAGTATATTTATTATAATTCTATCGATAATAACTGCATAATATGGGTAATGATGCATGTTATATTGATGATAAGATAAGTAATAAGTATAATTATTACAGTTCTAGCGATAATAACTGCATTATATGGGTAATAATTAATGTTATATAGATAATATCGGGAGTAATAAGTATATTTATTATAGTTCTAGCGATAATAACTGCATAATATAGGTAATAATGCATGTTATATTGATAATAATAAAAGTAATAAGTATATTTATTATAGTTCTATCAATAATAACTGTATAATATGGGTAATAATGCATGTTGTATTGATGATAATAAAAGTAATAAGTGTATTTATTACAGTTCTAGCGATAATGACTGCATAATATGGGTAATAATGCATGTTATATTGATGATAATATAAGTAATAAGTATAATTATTACAGTTCTAGCGATAATAACTGCATTATATGGGTAATAATGGATGTTATATTGATAATATCGGGAGTAATAAGTATATTTATTATAGTTCTAGCGATAATAACTGCATAATATAGGTAATAATGCATGTTATATTGATGATAATAAAAGTAATACGTATATTTATTATAGTTCTAGCGATAATAACTGCATAATATGGGTAATAATGCATGTTATATTGATGATAATATAAGTAATAAGTATATTTATTATAGTTCTATCGATTATAACTGCATAATATGGGTAATAATGCACGTTATATTGCTAATAATATAAGTAATAAGTATAATTATTATAGTTCTAGCGATAATAACTGCATTATATGGGTAATAATGGATGTTATATTGATAATATCGGGAGTAATAAGTATAATTATTACAGTTTTAGCGATAATACTAGCAAAATATGGCTAAGAGTGAATGTTATATTCATAATAAAAATGTAATAAGTATATTTATTACAGTTCTAGCGATAATAACTGCATAATATGGGTATTAATGCATGTTATATTGATAATAATATAAGTTATAAGTATAATTATTACAGTTCTAGCGATAGCAACTGCATTATATGCGTATAATGCATGTTACATTGATAATATCTGGAGTAGTAAGTATAATTTTTATAGTTCTAGCGATAATAAAAGTAAAATATGGCTAATAGTGCATGTTATATTGATAATAATAAAAGTAATAAGTATATTTATTATAGTTCTGTCGATAATAACTGCATTATATGGGTAATAATGCATGTTATATTCATAATATCGGGAGTAATAAGTATAATCATTACAGTTCTAGCGATAATACTAGTAAAATATGGCTAAGAGTGCCTGTTATATTGATAATATTGGTAGTAATAAGTATATTTATTATAGTTCTAGCGATAATAACTGCATAATATAGGTAATAATGCATGTTATATTGATAATAATAAAAGTAATATGTATATTTATTATAGTTCTATCAATAATAACTGCATAATATCGGTAATAATGCATGTTATATTGATGATAATATAAGTAGTAAGTATAATTATTACAGTTCTAGCGATAATAACTGCATTATATGGGTAATAGGGGATGTTATATTGGTAATATCGGGAGTAATAAGTATATTTATTATAGTTCTAGCGATTATAACTGCATAATATGGGTAATAATGCATGTTATATTGATAATAATATAAGTAATAAGTATAATTATTACATTTCTAGCGATAATAACTGCATTATATGGGTAATAATGCATATTATATTGATGATAATAAAAGTAATAAGTATATTTATTACAGTTCTAGCGATAATAACTGCATAATATGGGTAATAATGCATGTTATATTGATGATAATATAAGTAATAAGTATAATTATTACAGTTCTAGCGATAATAACTGCATTATATGGGTAATAATGGATGTTATATTGATAATATCGGGAGTAATAAGTATAATTATTACAGTTGTAGCGATAATACTAGTAAAATATGGCTGAGAGTGCATGTTCTATTCATAATAAAAAAGTAATAAGTATATTTATTACAGTTCTATCAATAATAACTGCATAATATGGGTAATAATGCATGTTATATTGATGATAATAAAAGTAATACGTATATTTATTATAGTTCTAGCGATAATAACTGCATAATATGGGTAATAATGCATGTTATATTGAGAATAATATAAGTAATAAGTATAATTATTACAGTTCCAGCGATAATAACTGCATTATATGGGTAATAATGCATGTTATATTGATAATATTGGGAGTAATAAGTATAATTATTACAGTTCCAGCGATAATAACTGCATTATGTGGGTAATAATGGATGTTATATTGATAATATCGGGAGTAATAAGTATAATTATTACAGTTTTAGCGATAATACTAGCAAAATATGGCTAAGAATGCATGTTATATTCATAATAAAAATGTAATAAGTATATTTATTACAGTTCTAGCGATAATAACTGCATAATATGGGTATTAATGCATGTTATATTGATGATAACAAAAGTAATACGTATATTAATTATAGTTCTAGCGATAATAACTGCATTATATGGGTAATAATGCATGTTATATTGATAATAATATAAGTAATAAGTATAATTATTGCAGTTCAAGCGATAATAATAGTACAATATGGCTAATAGTGCATGTTATATTGATAATAATAAAAGTAATAAGTATATTTATTATAGTTCTATCGATAATAACTGCATAATATGGGTAATAGTGCATGTTATATTGATGATAATAAAAGTACTAAGTATATTTATTATAGTTCTAGCGATAATAATAGTAAAATATGGCTAATAGTGCATGCGATATTGATAATAATAAACGTAATAAGTATAATTATTACAGTTCTAGCGATAATAACTGCATTATATGGGTAATAATTGATGTTATATTGATAATATCGGGAGTAATAAGTATAATTATTACAGCTTTAGCGATAATACTAGTAAAATATGGCTAAGAGTGCCTGTTATATTGATAATAATAAAAGTAATAAGTATATTTATTATACTTCTGTCGATAATAACTGCATTATATGGGTAATAATGCATGTTATATTGATAATAATATAAGTAATAAGTATAATTATTACAGTTCTAGCGATAATAACTGCATAATATGGGTAATAATGCACGTTATATTGCTAATAATATAAGTAATAAGTATAATTATTACAGTTTTAGCGATAATAACTGCATTATATGGGTAATAATGCATGTTATATTGATAATAATAAAAGTAATAAGTATATTTGTTATAGTTCTATCGATAATGACTGCATAATATTGATAATAATGCATGTTATATTAACGATAATATAAGTAATGAGTATAATTATTACAGTTCTAGCGATAGTACCTCCATTATATGGGTAACAATGGATGTTATATTGATAATATCGGGAGTAATAAGTATAATTATTACAGTTTTAGCGATAATACTAGTAAAATATGGCTAAGAGTGCATGTTATATTCATAATAAAGATGTAATAAGTATATTTATTATACTTCTATCGATAATAACTGCATAATATGGGTAATAATGCACGTTATATTGCTAATAATATAAGTAATAAGTATATTTATAATAGTTTTATCGATTATAACTGCATAATATGGGTAATAATGCACGTTATATTGCTAATAATATAAGTAATAAGTATAATTATTATAGTTCTAGCGATAATAACTGCATTATATGGGTAATAATGGATGTTATATTGATAATATCGGGAGTAATAAGTATAATTATTACAGTTTTAGCGATAATACTAGTAAAATATGGCTAAGAGTGCATGTTATATTCATAATAAAAAAGTAATAAGTATATTTATTACAGTTCTAGCGATAATAACTGCATAATATGGGTAATAATGCATGTTATATTGATAATAATATAGGTAATAAATATAATTATTACAGTTCTAGCGATAATAACTGCATGATATGGGTAATAATGGATCTTATATTGATAATATCGGGGGTAATAAGTATATTTATTATAGTTCTAGCGATAATAACTGCATAATATAGGTAATAATGCATGTTATATTGATAATAATAGAAGTAATATGTATATTTATTATAGTTCTATCAATAATAACTGCATAATATGGGTAATAATGCATGTTATATTCATGACAATAAAAGTAATAAGTATATTTATTACAGTTCTAGCGATAATAACTGCATAATATGGGTAATAATGCACGTTATATTGCTAATAATATAAGTAATAAGTATATTTATTATAGTTCTATCGATTATAACTGCATAATATGGGTAATAATGCACGTTATATTGCTAATAATATAAGTAATAAGTATAATTATTATAGTTCTAGCGATAATAACTGCATAATATGGGTAATAATGCATGTTATATTCATGACAATAAAAGTAATAAGTATATTTATTACAGTTCTAGCGATAATAACTGCATAATATGGGTAATAATGCACGTTATATTGCTAATAATATAAGTAATAAGTATATTTATTATAGTTCTATCGATTATAACTGCATAATATGGGTAATAATGCATGTTATATTGATAATAATATAGGTAATAAATATAATTATTACAGTTCTAGCGATAATAACTGCATGATATGGGTAATAATGGATCTTATATTGATAATATCGGGGGTAATAAGTATATTTATTACAGTTCTAGCGATAATAACTGCATAATATGGGTAATAATGCATATTATATTGATGATAACAAAAGAAATACGTATATTTATTATAGTTCTAGCGATAATAACTGCATAATATGGGTAATAATGCATGTTATATTGATAATAATATAAGTAATAAGTATAATTATTACAGTTCTAGCGATAATAACTGCATTATATGGGTAATAATGCATGTTATATTGATGATAACGAAAGTAATACGTATAATTATTACAGTTCTAGCGATAATAACTCCATTATAGGGGTAATAATGCATGTTATATTGATAATAATATAAGTAATAAGTATAATTATTACAGTTCTAGCGATAATAACTGCATAATATTTGTAATAATGCACGTTATATTGTTAATAATATAAGTAATAAGTATAATTATTACAGTTCTAGCGATAATAACTGCATTATATGGGTAATAATGCATGTTATATTGATAATATCGGGAGTAGTAAGTATAATTATTATAGTTCTAGCGATAATAATAGTACAATATGGCTAATAGTGCATGTTATATTGATAATAATAAAAGTAATAAGTATATTTATTATAGTTCTATCGATAATAACTGCATAATATGGGTAATAGTGCATGTTTTATTGATGATAATAAAAGTACTAAGTATATTTATTATAGTTCTAGCGATAATAACTGCATAATATGGGTAATAATGCATGTTATATTGATAACAATATAAGTAATAAGTATAATTATTACAGTTCTAGCGATAATAACTCCATTATAGGGGTAATAATGCATGTTATATTGATAATAATATAAGTAATAATTATAATTATTACAGTTCTAACGATAATAACTGCATAATATTTGTAATAATGCACGTTATATTGTTAATAATATAAGTAATAAGTATAATTATTACAGTTCCAGCGATAATAACTGCATTATATGGGTAATAATGCATGTTATATTGATAATTTCGGGAGTAATAAGTATAATTATTATAGTTCTAGCGATAATAAAAGTACATTATGGCTAATAGTGCATGTTATATTGATAATAATAAAAGTAATAAGTATATTTATTATAGTTCTATCGATAATAACTGCATAATATGGGTAATAATGCATGTTATATTGATGATAATAAAAGTACTAAGTATATTTATTATAGTTCTAGCGATTATAACTGCATAATATGCGTAATAATGCATGTTATATTGATAATAATATAAGTAATAAGTATAATTATTACAGTTCCAGCGATAATATCTGCATTATATGGGTAATAATGCATGTTATATTGATAATATTGGGAGTAATAAGTATAATTATTATAGTTCTAGCGATAATGATAGTAAAATATGGCTAATAGTGCATGTTATATTGATAATAATAAAAGTAATAAGTATATTTATTACAGTTCTATCGATAATAACTGCATAATATGGGTAATAATGCATGTTATATTGATGATATTAAAAGTAATACGTATATTTATTATAGTTCTATCGATAATAACTGCATAATATGGGTAATAATGCATGTTATATTGATGATAATAAAAGTACTAAGTATATTTATTATAGTTCTAGCGATTATAACTGCATAATATGCGTAATAATGCATGTTATATTGATAATAATATAAGTAATAAGTATAATTATTACAGTTCCAGCGATAATAACTGCATTATATGGGTAATAATGCATGTTATATTGATTATATTGGGAGTAATAAGTATAATTATTATAGTTCTAGCGATAATGATAGTAAAATATGGCTAATAGTGCATGTTATATTGATAATAATAAAAGTAATAAGTATATTTATTACAGTTCTATCGATAATAACTGCATAATATGGGTAATAATGCATGTTATATTGATGATATTAAAAGTAATACGTATATTTATTATAGTTCTATCGATAATAACTGCATAATATGGGTAATAATGCATGTTATATTGATGATAACGAAAGTAATACGTATAATTATTACAGTTCTAGCGATAATAACTCCATTATAGGGGTAATAATGCATGTTATATTGATAATAATATAAGTAATAAGTATAATTATTACAGTTCTAGCGATAATAACTGCATAATATTTGTAATAATGCACGTTATATTGCTAATAATATAAGTAATAAGTATAATTATTACAGTTCTAGCGATAATAACTGCATTATATGGGTAATAATGCATGTTATATTGATAATATCGGGAGTAGTAAGTATAATTATTATAGTTCTAGCGATAATAATAGTACAATATGGCTAATAGTGCATGTTATATTGATAATAATAAAAGTAATAAGTATATTTATTATAGTTCTATCGATAATAACTGCATAATATGGGTAATAGTGCATGTTTTATTGATGATAATAAAAGTACTAAGTATATTTATTATAGTTCTAGCGATAATAACTGCATAATATGGGTAATAATGCATGTTATATTGATAATTTCGGGAGTAATAAGTATAATTATTATAGTTCTAGCGATAATAAAAGTACATTATGGCTAATAGTGCATGTTATATTGATAATAATAAAAGTAATAAGTATATTTATTATAGTTCTATCGATAATAACTGCATAATATGGGTAATAATGCATGTTATATTGATGATAATAAAAGTACTAAGTATATTTATTATAGTTCTAGCGATTATAACTGCATAATATGCGTAATAATGCATGTTATATTGATAATAATATAAGTAATAAGTATAATTATTACAGTTCCAGCGATAATAACTGCATTATATGGGTAATAATGCATGTTATATTGATGATATTAAAAGTAATACGTATATTTATTATAGTTCTATCGATAATAACTGCATAATATGGGTAATAATGCATGTTATATTGATGATAATAAAAGTACTAAGTATATTTATTATAGTTCTAGCGATTATAACTGCATAATATGCGTAATAATGCATGTTATATTGATAATAATATAAGTAATAAGTATAATTATTACAGTTCCAGCGATAATAACTGCATTATATGGGTAATAATGCATGTTATATTGATTATATTGGGAGTAATAAGTATAATTATTATAGTTCTAGCGATAATGATAGTAAAATATGGCTAATAGTGCATGTTATATTGATAATAATAAAAGTAATAAGTATATTTATTACAGTTCTATCGATAATAACTGCATAATATGGGTAATAATGCATGTTATATTGATGATATTAAAAGTAATACGTATATTTATTATAGTTCTATCGATAATAACTGCATAATATGGGTAATAATGCATGTTATATTGATGATATTAAAAGTACTACGTATATTTATTATAGTTCTAGCGATAATAACAGCATAATATGGGTAATAATGCATGTTATATTGATAATATCGGGAGTAATAAGTATAATTATTACAGTTCTAGCGATAATACTAGTAAAATATGGCTAAGAGTGCCTGTTATATTGATAACAATAAAAGTAATAAGTATATTTATTATACTTCTGTCGATAATAACTGCATTATATGGGTAATAATGCATGTTATATTGATAATATTGGGAGTAATAAGTATAATTATTATAGTTCTAGCGATAAAAATAGTAAAATATGGCTAATAGTGCATGTTATATTGATAATAATAAAAGTAGTAAGTATACTTATTATAGTTCTATCGATAATAACTGCATAATATGGGTAATAATGCATGTTATATTGAGAATAATATAAGTAATAAGTATAATTATTACAGTTCTAGCGATAATAACTGCATTATATGCGTAATAATGCATGTTATATTGATAATATCGGGAGTAATAAGTATAATTATTACAGTTCTAGCGATAATACTAGTAAAATATGGCTAAGAGTGCCTGTTATATTGATAACAATAAAAGTAATAAGTATATTTATTATACTTCTGTCGATAATAACTGCATTATATGGGTAATAATGCATGTTATATTGATAATAATATAAGTAATAAGTATAATTATTACAGTTCTAGCGATAATAACTCCATTATATGGGTAATAATGCATGTTATATTGATAATAATATTAGTATTAAGTATAATTATTACAGTTCTAGCGATAATAACTGCATTATATGGGTAATAATGCATGTTATATTGATAATATTGGGAGTAATAAGTATAATTATTATAGTTCTAGCGATAATAATAGTAAAATATAGCCAATAGTGCATGTTATATTGATAATAATAAAAGTAATAAGTATATTTATTATAGTTCTATCGATAATAACTGCATAATATGGGTAATAATGCATGTTATATTGATAATAATAAAAGCACTAAGTATATTTATTATAGTTCTAGCGATTATAACTGCATAATATGCGTAATAATGCATGTTATATTGATAATAATATAAGTAATAAGTATAATTATTACAGTTCCAGCGATAATAACTGCATTATATGGGTAATAATGCATGTTATATTGATTATATTGGGAGTAATAAGTATAATTATTATAGTTCTAGCGATAATAACAGCATAATATGGGTAATAATGCATGTTATATTGATAATATCGGGAATAATAAGTATATTTATTAGAGTTCTAGCGATAATAACTGCATAATATTGATAATAATGCATGTTATATTGATGATAATATAAGTAATGAGTATAATTATTACAGTTCTAGCGATAGTACCTCCATTATATGGGTAATAATGTATGTTATATTGATAATATCGGGAGTAATAAGTATAATTATTACAGTTCTAGCGATAATAACTGCATTATATGCGTAATAATGCATGTTATATTGATAATATCGGGAGTAATAAGTATAATTATTACAGTTCTAGCGATAATACTAGTAAAATATGGCTAAGAGTGCCTGTTATATTGATAACAATAAAAGTAATAAGTATATTTATTATACTTCTGTCGATAATAACTGCATTATATGGGTAATAATGCATGTTATATTGATAATAATGAAAGTAATAAGTATAATTATTATAGTTCTAGCGATAATAACTGCATTATATGGGTAATAATGGATGTTATATTGATAATATCGGGAGTAATAAGTATAATTATTACAGTTCTAGCGATAATACTAGTAAAATATGGCTAAGAGTGCCTGTTATATTGATAACAATAAAAGTAATAAGTATATTTATTATACTTCTGTCGATAATAACTGCATTATATGGGTAATAATGCATGTTATATTGATAATAATAAAAGCACTAAGTATATTTATTATAGTTCTAGCGATTATAACTGCATAATATGCGTAATAATGCATGTTATATTGATAATAATATAAGTAATAAGTATAATTATTACAGTTCCAGCGATAATAACTGCATTATATGGGTAATAATGCATGTTATATTGATTATATTGGGAGTAATAAGTATAATTATTATAGTTCTAGCGATAATAACAGCATAATATGGGTAATAATGCATGTTATATTGATAATATCGGGAGTAATAAGTATATTTATTAGAGTTCTAGCGATAATAACTGCATAATATTGATAATAATGCATGTTATATTGATGATAATATAAGTAATGAGTATAATTATTACAGTTCTAGCGATAGTACCTCCATTATATGGGTAATAATGTATGTTATATTGATAATATCGGGAGTAATAAGTATAATTATTACAGTTCTAGCGATAATAACTGCATTATATGCGTAATAATGCATGTTATATTGATAATATCGGGAGTAATAAGTATAATTATTACAGTTCTAGCGATAATACTAGTAAAATATGGCTAAGAGTGCCTGTTATATTGATAACAATAAAAGTAATAAGTATATTTATTATACTTCTGTCGATAATAACTGCATTATATGGGTAATAATGCATGTTATATTGATAATAATGAAAGTAATAAGTATAATTATTATAGTTCTAGCGATAATAACTGCATTATATGGGTAATAATGGATGTTATATTGATAATATCGGGAGTAATAAGTATAATTATTACATTTTTAGCGATAATACTAGTAAAATATGGCTAAGAGTGCATGTTATATTCATAATAAAAAAGTAATAAGTATATTTATTATACTTCTATCGATAATAACTGCATAATATGGGTAATAATGCACGTTATATTGCTAATAATATAAGTAATAAGTATATTTATTATAGTTCTATCGATTATAACTGCATAATATGGGTAATCACGCATGTTATATTGATAATAATATAAGTAATAAGTATAATTATTACAGTTCTAGCGATAATAACTGCATTATATGGGTAATAATGCATGTTATATTGATAATATTGGGAGTAATAAGTATAATTATTATAGTTCTAGCGATAAAAATAGTAACATATGGCTAATAGTGCATGTTATATTGATAATAATAAAAGTAATAAGTATATTTATTACAGTTCTATGGATAATAACTGCATAATATGAGTAATAATGCATGTTATATTGATAATATCGGGAGTAATAAGCATAATTATTATAGTTCTAGCGATAATAATAGTAAAATATGGCTAATAGTGCATGCGATATTGATAATAATAAACGTAATAAGTATAATTATTACAGTTCTAGCGATAATAACTGCATTATATGGGTAATAATTGATGTTATATTGATAATATCGGGAGTAATAAGTATAATTATTACAGTTTTAGCGATAATACTAGTAAAATATGGCTAAGAGTGCCTGTTATATTGATAATAATAAAAGTAATAAGTATATTTATTATACTTCTGTCGATAATAACTGCATTATATGGGTAATAATGCATGTTATATTGATAATAATATAAGTAATAAGTATAATTATTACAGTTCTATCGATAATAACTGCATAATATGGGTAATAATGCACGTTATATTGCTAATAATATAAGTAATAAGTATAATTATTACAGTTTTAGCGATAATAACTGCATTATATGGGTAATAATGCATGTTATATTGATAATATCGGGAGTAATAAGTATAATTATTATAGTTCTAGCGATAATAATAGTACAATATGGCTAATAGTGCATGTTATATTGATAATAATAAAAGTAATAAGTATATTTGTTATAGTTCTATCGATAATAACTGCATAATATGGGTAATAATGCATGTCATATTGATGATAATAAAAGTACTAAGTATATTTATTATAGTTCTAGCGATAATAACTGCATTATATGGGTAAAAATGCATGTTATATTGATAATATTGGGAGTAATAAGTATAATTATTATAGTCCTAGCGATTATAATAGTAAAATATGGCTAATAGTGCATGTTATATTGATAATAATAAAAGTAAAAAGTATATTTATTACAGTTCTATCGATAATAACTGCATAATATGGTTAATAATGCATGTTATATTGATGATAACAAAAGTAATACGTATATTTATTATAGTTCTAGCGATTATAACTGCATAATATGGATAATAATGCATGTTATATTGATAATAATATAAGTAATAAGTATAATTATTACAGTTCTAGCTACAATAACTGCATTATATGCGTATAATGCATGTTATATTGATAATATCTGGAGTAGTAAGTATAATTTTTATAGTTCTCGCGATAATAAAAGTAAAATATGGGTAATAGTGCATGTTATATTGATAATAATAAAAGTAATAAGTATATTTATTATATTTCTGTGGATAATAACTGCATTATATGGGTAATAATGCATGTTATATTGATAACATCGGGAGTAATAAGTATAATCATTACAGTTCTAGCGATAATACTAGTAAAATATGGCTAAGAAGGCCTGTTATATTGATAATAATATAAGTAATAAGTATAATTATTACAGTTCTAGCGATAATAACTGCATTATATGGGTAATAATGGATGTTATATTGATAATATCGGGAGTAATAAGTATATTTATTATAGTTCTAGCCATTACAACTGCATAATATGGGTAATAATGCATGTTATATTAATAATAATATAAGTAATAAGTATAATTATTACAGTTCTAGCGATAATAACTGCATAATATGTGTAATAATGCATGTTATATTGATAATAATATAGGTAATAAGTATAATTATTACAGTTCTAGCGATAATAACTGCATTATATGGGTAATAATGGATGTTATATTGATAATATCGGGAGTAATAAGTATAATTATTATAGTTTTAGCGATAATACTAGTAAAATATGGCTAAGAGTGCATGTTATATTCATAATAAAAAAGTAATAAGTATATTTATTACAGTTCTAGCGATAATAACTGCATAATATGGGTAATAATGCATGTTATATTGACGATAACAAAAGTAATACGTATATTTATTATAGTTCTAGCGATAATAACTGCATAATATGGGTAATAATGCATGTTATATTGATAATAATATAAGTAATAAGTATAATTATTACAGTTCTAGCGATAATAACTGCATTATATGGGTAATAATGCATGTTATATTGATAATAATATAAGTAATAAGTATAATTATTGCAGTTCTAGCGATAATAATAGTACAATATGGCTAATAGTGCATGTTATATTGATAATAATAAATGTAATAAGTATATTTATTATAGTTCAATCGATAATAACTGCATAATATGGGTAATAGTGCATGTTATATTGATGATAATAAAAGTACTAAGTATATTTATTATAGTTCTAGCGATAATAACTGCATAATATGGGTAATAATGCATGTTATATTGATAATATCGGGAGTAATAAGCATAATTATTATAGTTCTAGCGATAATAATAGTAAAATATGGCTAATAGTGCATGCGATATTGATAATAATAAACGTAATAAGTATAATTATTACAGTTCTAGCGATAATAACTGCATTATATGGGTAATAATTGATGTTATATTGATAATATCGGGAGTAATAAGTATAATTATTACAGTTTTAGCGATAACACTAGTAAAACATGGCTAAGAGTGCCTGTTATATTGATAATAATATAAGTAATAAGTATAATTATTACAGTTCTAGCGATAATAACTGCATAATATGGGTAATAATGCACGTTATATTGCTAATAATATAAGTAATAAGTATAATTATTACAGTTTTAGCGATAATAACTGCATTATATGGGTAATAATGCATGTTATATTGATAATATCGGGAGTAATAAGTATAATTATTATAGTTCTAGCGATAATAATAGTACAATATGGCTAATAGTGCATGTTATATTGATAATAATAAAAGTAATAAGTATATTTGTTATAGTTCTATCGATAATAACTGCATAATATGGGTAATAATGCATGTTATATTGATGATAATAAAAGTACTAAGTATATTTATTATAGTTCTAGCGATAATAAGTGCATTATATGGGTAAAAATGCATGTTACATTGATAATATTGGGAGTAATAAGTATAATTATTATAGTCCTAGCGATTATAATAGTAAAATATGGCTAATAGTGCATGTTATATTGATAATAATAAAAGTAAAAGGTATATTTATTACAGTTCTATCGATAATAACTGCATAATATGGTTAATAATGCATGTTATATTGATGATAACAAAAGTAATACGTATATTTATTATAGTTCTAGCGATTATAACTGCATAATATGGATAATAATGCATGTTATAATGATAATAATATAAGTAATAAGTATAATTATTACAGTTCTAGCTACAATAACTGCATTATATGCGTATAATGCATGTTATATTGATAATATCTGGAGTAGTAAGTATAATTTTTATAGTTCTAGCGATAATAAAGGTAAAATATGGGTAATAGTGCATGTTATATTGATAATAATAAAAGTAATAAGTATACTTATTATATTTCTGTGGATAATAACTACATTATATGGGTAATAATGCATGTTATATTGATAACATCGGGAGTAGTAAGTATAATCATTACAGTTCTAGCGATAATACTAGTAAAATATGGCTAAGAAGGCCTGTTATATTGATAATAATAAAAGTAATAAGTATATTTATTATAATTCTATCGATAATAACTGCATAATATGGGTAATAATGCATGTTATATTGATAATAATATAAGTAATAAGTATAATTATTACAGTTCTAGCGATAATAACTGCGTTATATGGGTAATAATGGATGTTATATTGATAATATCGGGAGTAATAAGTATATTTATTATAGTTCTAGCGATAATAACTGCATAATATGGGTAATAATGCATGTTATATTGATAATAATATAGGTAATAAGTATAATTATTACAGTTCTAGCGATAATAACTGCATTATATGGGTAATAATGGATGTTATATTGATAATATCGGGAGTAACAAGTATAATTATTACAGTTTTAGCGAAAATACTGGCAAAATATGGCTAAGAGTGTATGTTATATTCATAATAAAAATGTAATAAGTATATTTATTACAGTTCTAGCGATAATAACTGCATAATATGGGTAATAATGGATGTTATATTGATAATAATAGAAGTAATATGTAATTTATTATAGTTCTATCAATAATAACTGCATAATATGGGTAATAATGCATGTTATATTCATGACAATAAAAGTAATAAGTATATTTGCTACAGTTCTAGCGATAATAACTGCATAATATGGGTAATAATGCACGTTATATTGCTAATAATATAAGTAATAAGTATAATTATTATAGTTCTAGCGATAATAACTGCATTATATGGGTAATAATGGATGTTATATTGATAATATCGGGAGTAATAAGTATAATTATTACAGTTTTAGCGAAAATACTGGCAAAATATGGCTAAGAGTGTATGTTATATTCATAATAAAAATGTAATAAGTATATTTATTACAGTTCTAGCGATAATAACTGCATAATATGGGTAATAATGCATGTTATATTGATGATAATAAAAGTACTAAGTATATTTATTATAGTTCTAGCGATTATAACTGCATAATATGCGTAATAATGCATGTTATATTGATAATAATATAAGTAATAAGTATAATTATTACAGTTCCAGCGATAATAACTGCATTATATGGGTAATAATGCATGTTATATTGATTATATTGGGAGTAATAAGTATAATTATTATAGTTCTAGCGATAATAACAGCATAATATGGGTAATAATGCATGTTATATTGATAATATCGGGAATAATAAGTATATTTATTAGAGTTCTAGCGATAATAACTGCATAATATTGATAATAATGCATGTTATATTGATGATAATATAAGTAATGAGTATAATTATTACAGTTCTAGCGATAGTACCTCCATTATATGGGTAATAATGTATGTTATATTGATAATATCGGGAGTAATAAGTATAATTATTACAGTTCTAGCGATAATAACTGCATTATATGCGTAATAATGCATGTTATATTGATAATATCGGGAGTAATAAGTATAATTATTACAGTTCTAGCGATAATACTAGTAAAATATGGCTAAGAGTGCCTGTTATATTGATAACAATAAAAGTAATAAGTATATTTATTATACTTCTGTCGATAATAACTGCATTATATGGGTAATAATGCATGTTATATTGATAATAATGAAAGTAATAAGTATAATTATTATAGTTCTAGCGATAATAACTGCATTATATGGGTAATAATGGATGTTATATTGATAATATCGGGAGTAATAAGTATAATTATTACAGTTCTAGCGATAATACTAGTAAAATATGGCTAAGAGTGCCTGTTATATTGATAACAATAAAAGTAATAAGTATATTTATTATACTTCTGTCGATAATAACTGCATTATATGGGTAATAATGCATGTTATATTGATAATAATAAAAGCACTAAGTATATTTATTATAGTTCTAGCGATTATAACTGCATAATATGCGTAATAATGCATGTTATATTGATAATAATATAAGTAATAAGTATAATTATTACAGTTCCAGCGATAATAACTGCATTATATGGGTAATAATGCATGTTATATTGATTATATTGGGAGTAATAAGTATAATTATTATAGTTCTAGCGATAATAACAGCATAATATGGGTAATAATGCATGTTATATTGATAATATCGGGAGTAATAAGTATATTTATTAGAGTTCTAGCGATAATAACTGCATAATATTGATAATAATGCATGTTATATTGATGATAATATAAGTAATGAGTATAATTATTACAGTTCTAGCGATAGTACCTCCATTATATGGGTAATAATGTATGTTATATTGATAATATCGGGAGTAATAAGTATAATTATTACAGTTCTAGCGATAATAACTGCATTATATGCGTAATAATGCATGTTATATTGATAATATCGGGAGTAATAAGTATAATTATTACAGTTCTAGCGATAATACTAGTAAAATATGGCTAAGAGTGCCTGTTATATTGATAACAATAAAAGTAATAAGTATATTTATTATACTTCTGTCGATAATAACTGCATTATATGGGTAATAATGCATGTTATATTGATAATAATGAAAGTAATAAGTATAATTATTATAGTTCTAGCGATAATAACTGCATTATATGGGTAATAATGGATGTTATATTGATAATATCGGGAGTAATAAGTATAATTATTACATTTTTAGCGATAATACTAGTAAAATATGGCTAAGAGTGCATGTTATATTCATAATAAAAAAGTAATAAGTATATTTATTATACTTCTATCGATAATAACTGCATAATATGGGTAATAATGCACGTTATATTGCTAATAATATAAGTAATAAGTATATTTATTATAGTTCTATCGATTATAACTGCATAATATGGGTAATCACGCATGTTATATTGATAATAATATAAGTAATAAGTATAATTATTACAGTTCTAGCGATAATAACTGCATTATATGGGTAATAATGCATGTTATATTGATAATATTGGGAGTAATAAGTATAATTATTATAGTTCTAGCGATAAAAATAGTAACATATGGCTAATAGTGCATGTTATATTGATAATAATAAAAGTAATAAGTATATTTATTACAGTTCTATGGATAATAACTGCATAATATGAGTAATAATGCATGTTATATTGATAATATCGGGAGTAATAAGCATAATTATTATAGTTCTAGCGATAATAATAGTAAAATATGGCTAATAGTGCATGCGATATTGATAATAATAAACGTAATAAGTATAATTATTACAGTTCTAGCGATAATAACTGCATTATATGGGTAATAATTGATGTTATATTGATAATATCGGGAGTAATAAGTATAATTATTACAGTTTTAGCGATAATACTAGTAAAATATGGCTAAGAGTGCCTGTTATATTGATAATAATAAAAGTAATAAGTATATTTATTATACTTCTGTCGATAATAACTGCATTATATGGGTAATAATGCATGTTATATTGATAATAATATAAGTAATAAGTATAATTATTACAGTTCTATCGATAATAACTGCATAATATGGGTAATAATGCACGTTATATTGCTAATAATATAAGTAATAAGTATAATTATTACAGTTTTAGCGATAATAACTGCATTATATGGGTAATAATGCATGTTATATTGATAATATCGGGAGTAATAAGTATAATTATTATAGTTCTAGCGATAATAATAGTACAATATGGCTAATAGTGCATGTTATATTGATAATAATAAAAGTAATAAGTATATTTGTTATAGTTCTATCGATAATAACTGCATAATATGGGTAATAATGCATGTCATATTGATGATAATAAAAGTACTAAGTATATTTATTATAGTTCTAGCGATAATAACTGCATTATATGGGTAAAAATGCATGTTATATTGATAATATTGGGAGTAATAAGTATAATTATTATAGTCCTAGCGATTATAATAGTAAAATATGGCTAATAGTGCATGTTATATTGATAATAATAAAAGTAAAAAGTATATTTATTACAGTTCTATCGATAATAACTGCATAATATGGTTAATAATGCATGTTATATTGATGATAACAAAAGTAATACGTATATTTATTATAGTTCTAGCGATTATAACTGCATAATATGGATAATAATGCATGTTATATTGATAATAATATAAGTAATAAGTATAATTATTACAGTTCTAGCTACAATAACTGCATTATATGCGTATAATGCATGTTATATTGATAATATCTGGAGTAGTAAGTATAATTTTTATAGTTCTCGCGATAATAAAAGTAAAATATGGGTAATAGTGCATGTTATATTGATAATAATAAAAGTAATAAGTATATTTATTATATTTCTGTGGATAATAACTGCATTATATGGGTAATAATGCATGTTATATTGATAACATCGGGAGTAATAAGTATAATCATTACAGTTCTAGCGATAATACTAGTAAAATATGGCTAAGAAGGCCTGTTATATTGATAATAATATAAGTAATAAGTATAATTATTACAGTTCTAGCGATAATAACTGCATTATATGGGTAATAATGGATGTTATATTGATAATATCGGGAGTAATAAGTATATTTATTATAGTTCTAGCCATTACAACTGCATAATATGGGTAATAATGCATGTTATATTAATAATAATATAAGTAATAAGTATAATTATTACAGTTCTAGCGATAATAACTGCATAATATGTGTAATAATGCATGTTATATTGATAATAATATAGGTAATAAGTATAATTATTACAGTTCTAGCGATAATAACTGCATTATATGGGTAATAATGGATGTTATATTGATAATATCGGGAGTAATAAGTATAATTATTATAGTTTTAGCGATAATACTAGTAAAATATGGCTAAGAGTGCATGTTATATTCATAATAAAAAAGTAATAAGTATATTTATTACAGTTCTAGCGATAATAACTGCATAATATGGGTAATAATGCATGTTATATTGACGATAACAAAAGTAATACGTATATTTATTATAGTTCTAGCGATAATAACTGCATAATATGGGTAATAATGCATGTTATATTGATAATAATATAAGTAATAAGTATAATTATTACAGTTCTAGCGATAATAACTGCATTATATGGGTAATAATGCATGTTATATTGATAATAATATAAGTAATAAGTATAATTATTGCAGTTCTAGCGATAATAATAGTACAATATGGCTAATAGTGCATGTTATATTGATAATAATAAATGTAATAAGTATATTTATTATAGTTCAATCGATAATAACTGCATAATATGGGTAATAGTGCATGTTATATTGATGATAATAAAAGTACTAAGTATATTTATTATAGTTCTAGCGATAATAACTGCATAATATGGGTAATAATGCATGTTATATTGATAATATCGGGAGTAATAAGCATAATTATTATAGTTCTAGCGATAATAATAGTAAAATATGGCTAATAGTGCATGCGATATTGATAATAATAAACGTAATAAGTATAATTATTACAGTTCTAGCGATAATAACTGCATTATATGGGTAATAATTGATGTTATATTGATAATATCGGGAGTAATAAGTATAATTATTACAGTTTTAGCGATAACACTAGTAAAACATGGCTAAGAGTGCCTGTTATATTGATAATAATATAAGTAATAAGTATAATTATTACAGTTCTAGCGATAATAACTGCATAATATGGGTAATAATGCACGTTATATTGCTAATAATATAAGTAATAAGTATAATTATTACAGTTTTAGCGATAATAACTGCATTATATGGGTAATAATGCATGTTATATTGATAATATCGGGAGTAATAAGTATAATTATTATAGTTCTAGCGATAATAATAGTACAATATGGCTAATAGTGCATGTTATATTGATAATAATAAAAGTAATAAGTATATTTGTTATAGTTCTATCGATAATAACTGCATAATATGGGTAATAATGCATGTTATATTGATGATAATAAAAGTACTAAGTATATTTATTATAGTTCTAGCGATAATAAGTGCATTATATGGGTAAAAATGCATGTTACATTGATAATATTGGGAGTAATAAGTATAATTATTATAGTCCTAGCGATTATAATAGTAAAATATGGCTAATAGTGCATGTTATATTGATAATAATAAAAGTAAAAGGTATATTTATTACAGTTCTATCGATAATAACTGCATAATATGGTTAATAATGCATGTTATATTGATGATAACAAAAGTAATACGTATATTTATTATAGTTCTAGCGATTATAACTGCATAATATGGATAATAATGCATGTTATAATGATAATAATATAAGTAATAAGTATAATTATTACAGTTCTAGCTACAATAACTGCATTATATGCGTATAATGCATGTTATATTGATAATATCTGGAGTAGTAAGTATAATTTTTATAGTTCTAGCGATAATAAAGGTAAAATATGGGTAATAGTGCATGTTATATTGATAATAATAAAAGTAATAAGTATACTTATTATATTTCTGTGGATAATAACTACATTATATGGGTAATAATGCATGTTATATTGATAACATCGGGAGTAGTAAGTATAATCATTACAGTTCTAGCGATAATACTAGTAAAATATGGCTAAGAAGGCCTGTTATATTGATAATAATAAAAGTAATAAGTATATTTATTATAATTCTATCGATAATAACTGCATAATATGGGTAATAATGCATGTTATATTGATAATAATATAAGTAATAAGTATAATTATTACAGTTCTAGCGATAATAACTGCGTTATATGGGTAATAATGGATGTTATATTGATAATATCGGGAGTAATAAGTATATTTATTATAGTTCTAGCGATAATAACTGCATAATATGGGTAATAATGCATGTTATATTGATAATAATATAGGTAATAAGTATAATTATTACAGTTCTAGCGATAATAACTGCATTATATGGGTAATAATGGATGTTATATTGATAATATCGGGAGTAACAAGTATAATTATTACAGTTTTAGCGAAAATACTGGCAAAATATGGCTAAGAGTGTATGTTATATTCATAATAAAAATGTAATAAGTATATTTATTACAGTTCTAGCGATAATAACTGCATAATATGGGTAATAATGGATGTTATATTGATAATAATAGAAGTAATATGTAATTTATTATAGTTCTATCAATAATAACTGCATAATATGGGTAATAATGCATGTTATATTCATGACAATAAAAGTAATAAGTATATTTATTACAGTTCTAGCGATAATAACTGCATAATATGGGTAATAATGCACGTTATATTGCTAATAATATAAGTAATAAGTATAATTATTATAGTTCTAGCGATAATAACTGCATTATATGGGTAATAATGGATGTTATATTGATAATATCGGGAGTAATAAGTATAATTATTACAGTTTTAGCGAAAATACTGGCAAAATATGGCTAAGAGTGTATGTTATATTCATAATAAAAATGTAATAAGTATATTTATTACAGTTCTAGCGATAATAACTGCATAATATGGGTAATAATGCATGTTATATTGATGATAATAAAAGTACTAAGTATATTTATTATAGTTCTAGCGATAATAACTGCATAATATGGGTAATAATGCATGTTATATTGATAATATCGGGAGTAATAAGTATAATTATTATAGTTCTAGCGATAATAATAGTACAATATGGCTAATAGTGCATGTTATATTGATAATAATAAAAGTAATAAGTATATTTATTATAGTTCTATCGATAATAACTGCATAATATGGGTAATAATGCATGTTATATTGATGATAATAAAAGTACTAAGTATATTTATTATAGTTCTAGCGATTATGACTGCATAATATGCGTAATAATGCATGTTATATTGATAATAATATAAGTAATAAGTATAATTATTACAGTTCCAGCGATAATAACTGCATTATATGGGTAATAATGCATGTTATATTGATTATATTGGGAGTAATAAGTATAATTATTATAGTTCTAGCGATAATAACAGCATAATATGGGTAATAATGCATGTTATATTGATAATATCGGGAGTAATAAGCATAATTATTATAGTTCTAGCGATAATAATAGTAAAATATGGCTAATAGTGCATGCGATATTGATAATAATAAACGTAATAAGTATAATTATTACAGTTTTAGCGATAATACTAGTAAAATATGGCTAAGAGTGCCTGTTATATTGATAATAATAAAAGTAATAAGTATATTTATTATACTTCTGTCGATAATAACTGCATTATATGGGTAATAATGCATGTTATATTGATAATAATATAAGTAATAAGTATAATTATTACAGTTCTACCGATAATAACTGCATTATATGGGTAATAATGGATGTTATATTGATAATATCGGGAGTAATAAGTATATTTATTATAGTTCTAGCCATTATAACTGCATAATATGGGTAATAATGCATGTTATATTAATAATAATATAAGTAATAAGTATAATTATTACAGTTCTAGCGATAATAACTGCATTATATGGGTAATAATGCATGTTATATTGATAATAATAAAAGTAATAAGTATATTTATTATAGTTCTAGCGATAATAACTGCATAATATGGGTAATAATGCATGTTATATTGATAATAATATAGGTAATAAGTATAATTATTACAGTTCTAGCGATAATAACTGCATTATATGGGTAATAATGCATGTTATATTGATAATATCGGGAGTAATAAGTATAATTATTATAGTTCTAGCGATAATAATTGTAAAATATGCCTAATAGTGCATGTTATATTGATAATAATAAAAGTAATAAGTATATTTATTATAGTTCTATAAATAATAACTGCATAATATGGGTAATAATGAATGTTATATTGATGATAATAAAAGTACTAAGTATATTTATTATAGTTCTAGCGATTATAACTGCATAATATGCCTAATAATGCATGTTATATTGAGAATAATATAAGTAATAAGTATAATTATTACAGTTCTAGCGATAATAACTGCATTATATGGGTAATAATGCATGTTATATTGATAATATTGGGAGTACTAAGCATAATTATTATAGTTCTAGCGATAATAATAGTAAAATATGGCTAATAGTGCATGTTATATTGATAATAATATAAGTAATAAGTATACTTATTACAGTTCTAGCGATAATAACTGCATAATATGGGTAATAATGAATGTTATATTGATGATAATAAAAGTACTAAGTATATTTATTATAGTTCTAGCGATTATAACTGCATAATATGCCTAATAATGCATGTTATATTGAGAATAATATAAGTAATAAGTATAATTATTACAGTTCTAGCGATAATAACTGCATTATATGGGTAATAATGCATGTTATATTGATAATATCGGGAGTAATAAGTATATTTATTATAGTTCTAGCGATAATAATTGCAAAATATGCCTAATAGTGCATGTTATATTGATAATAATAAAAGTAATAAGTATATTTATTATAGTTCTATAAATAATAACTGCATAATATGGGTAATAATGAATGTTATATTGATGATAATAAAAGTACTAAGTATATTTATTATAGTTCTAGCGATTATAACTGCATAATATGCCTAATAATGCATGTTGTATTGAGAATAATATAAGTAATAAGTATAATTATTACAGTTCTAGCGATAATAACTCCATTATATGGGTAATAATGCATGTTATATTGATAATAATATAAGTAATAAGTATAATTATTACAGTTCTAGCGATAATAACTGCATTATATGGGTAATAATGCATGTTATATTGATAATATCGGGAGTAATAAGTATAATTATTATAGTTCTAGCGATAATAATTGTAAAATATGCCTAATAGTGCATGTTATATTGATAATAATAAAAGTAATAAGTATATTTATTATAGTTCTATAAATAATAACTGCATAATATGGGTAATAATGAATGTTATATTGATGATAATAAAAGTACTAAGTATATTTATTATAGTTCTAGCGATTATAACTGCATAATATGCCTAATAATGCATGTTATATTGAGAATAATATAAGTAATAAGTATAATTATTACAGTTCTAGCGATAATAACTGCATTATATGGGTAATAATGCATGTTATATTGATAATATTGGGAGTACTAAGCATAATTATTATAGTTCTAGCGATAATAATAGTAAAATATGGCTAATAGTGCATGTTATATTGATAATAATATAAGTAATAAGTATACTTATTACAGTTCTAGCGATAATAACTGCATTATATGGGTAATAATGGATGTTATATTGATAATGTCGGGAGTAATAAGTATATATATTATAGTTCTAGCGACAATAACTGCATAATATGGATAATAATGCATGTTATATTGATAATAATATAAGTAATAAGTATAATTATTACAGTTCTAGCTACAATAACTGCATTATATGCGTATAATGCATGTTATATTGATAATATCTGGAGTAGTAAGTATAATTTTTATAGTTCTAGCGATAATACAAGTAAAATATGGGTAATAGTGCACGTTATATTGATAATAATAAAAGTAATAAGTATATTTATTATAGTTCTATCGATAATAACTGCATAATATGGGTAATAATGCATGTTATATTGATGATAATAAAAGTACTAAGTATATTTATTATAGTTCTAGCGATTATGACTGCATAATATGCGTAATAATGCATGTTATATTGATAATAATATAAGTAATAAGTATAATTATTACAGTTCCAGCGATAATAACTGCATTATATGGGTAATAATGCATGTTATATTGATTATATTGGGAGTAATAAGTATAATTATTATAGTTCTAGCGATAATAACAGCATAATATGGGTAATAATGCATGTTATATTGATAATATCGGGAGTAATAAGCATAATTATTATAGTTCTAGCGATAATAATAGTAAAATATGGCTAATAGTGCATGCGATATTGATAATAATAAACGTAATAAGTATAATTATTACAGTTTTAGCGATAATACTAGTAAAATATGGCTAAGAGTGCCTGTTATATTGATAATAATAAAAGTAATAAGTATATTTATTATACTTCTGTCGATAATAACTGCATTATATGGGTAATAATGCATGTTATATTGATAATAATATAAGTAATAAGTATAATTATTACTGTTCTACCGATAATAACTGCATTATATGGGTAATAATGGATGTTATATTGATAATATCGGGAGTAATAAGTATATTTATTATAGTTCTAGCCATTATAACTGCATAATATGGGTAATAATGCATGTTATATTAATAATAATATAAGTAATAAGTATAATTATTACAGTTCTAGCGATAATAACTGCATTATATGGGTAATAATGCATGTTATATTGATAATAATATAAGTAATAAGTATAATTATTACAGTTCTTGCGATAATAACTGCATAGTATGGGTAATAATGCATGTTATATTGATAATAATATAAGTAATACGTATATTTATTATAGTTCTAGCGATTGTAACTGCATAATATGGGTAATAATGCATGTTATATTGATAATAATATAAGTAATAAGTATATTTATTACAGTTCTATCGATAATAACTGCATAATATGGGTAATAATGCACGTTATATTGATAATATCGGGAGTAATAAGTATAATTATTACAGTTCTAGCGATAATACTAGTAAAATATGGCTAAGAGTGCCTGTCATATTGATAACAATAAAAGTAAATAGTATATTTATTATACTTCTGTCGATAATAACTGCATTATATGGGTAATAATGCATGTTATATTGATAATAATATAAGTAATAAGTATAATTATTACAGTTCTAGCGATAATAACTCCATTATATGGGTAATAATGCATGTTATATTGATAATAATATAAGTAATAGGTATAATTATTACAGTTCTAGCGATAATAACTGCATTATATGGGTAATAATGCATGTTATATTGATAATATCGGGAGTAATAAGTATAATTATTATAGTTCTAGCGATAATAATTGTAAAATATGCCTAATAGTGCATGTTATATTGATAATAATAAAAGTAATAAGTATATTTATTATAGTTCTATAAATAATAACTGCATAATATGGGTAATAATGAATGTTATATTGATGATAATAAAAGTACTAAGTATATTTATTATAGTTCTAGCGATTATAACTGCATAATATGCCTAATAATGCATGTTATATTGAGAATAATATAAGTAATAAGTATAATTATTACAGTTCTAGCGATAATAACTGCATTATATGGGTAATAATGCATGTTATATTGATAATATTGGGAGTACTAAGCATAATTATTATAGTTCTAGCGATAATAATAGTAAAATATGGCTAATAGTGCATGTTATATTGATAATAATCTAAGTAATAAGTATACTTATTACAGTTCTAGCGATAATAACTGCATTATATGGGTAATAATGGATGTTATATTGATAATGTCGGGAGTAATAAGTATATATATTATAGTTCTAGCGACAATAACTGCATAATATGGATAATAATGCATGTTATATTGATAATAATATAAGTAATAAGTATAATTATTACAGTTCTAGCTACAATAACTGCATTATATGCGTATAATGCATGTTATATTGATAATATCTGGAGTAGTAAGTATAATTTTTATAGTTCTAGCGATAATACAAGTAAAATATGGGTAATAGTGCATGTTATATTGATAATAATAAAAGTAATAAGTATATTTATTATAGTTCTATCGATAATAACTGCATAATATGGGTAATAATGCATGTTATATTGATGATAATAAAAGTACTAAGTATATTTATTATAGTTCTAGCGATTATGACTGCATAATATGCGTAATAATGCATGTTATATTGATAATAATATAAGTAATAAGTATAATTATTACAGTTCCAGCGATAATAACTGCATTATATGGGTAATAATGCATGTTATATTGATTATATTGGGAGTAATAAGTATAATTATTATAGTTCTAGCGATAATAACAGCATAATATGGGTAATAATGCATGTTATATTGATAATATCGGGAGTAATAAGCATAATTATTATAGTTCTAGCGATAATAATAGTAAAATATGGCTAATAGTGCATGCGATATTGATAATAATAAACGTAATAAGTATAATTATTACAGTTTTAGCGATAATACTAGTAAAATATGGCTAAGAGTGCCTGTTATATTGATAATAATAAAAGTAATAAGTATATTTATTATACTTCTGTCGATAATAACTGCATTATATGGGTAATAATGCATGTTATATTGATAATAATATAAGTAATAAGTATAATTATTACTGTTCTACCGATAATAACTGCATTATATGGGTAATAATGGATGTTATATTGATAATATCGGGAGTAATAAGTATATTTATTATAGTTCTAGCCATTATAACTGCATAATATGGGTAATAATGCATGTTATATTAATAATAATATAAGTAATAAGTATAATTATTACAGTTCTAGCGATAATAACTGCATTATATGGGTAATAATGCATGTTATATTGATAATAATATAAGTAATAAGTATAATTATTACAGTTCTTGCGATAATAACTGCATAGTATGGGTAATAATGCATGTTATATTGATAATAATATAAGTAATACGTATATTTATTATAGTTCTAGCGATTGTAACTGCATAATATGGGTAATAATGCATGTTATATTGATAATAATATAAGTAATAAGTATATTTATTACAGTTCTATCGATAATAACTGCATAATATGGGTAATAATGCACGTTATATTGATAATATCGGGAGTAATAAGTATAATTATTACAGTTCTAGCGATAATACTAGTAAAATATGGCTAAGAGTGCCTGTCATATTGATAACAATAAAAGTAAATAGTATATTTATTATACTTCTGTCGATAATAACTGCATTATATGGGTAATAATGCATGTTATATTGATAATAATATAAGTAATAAGTATAATTATTACAGTTCTAGCGATAATAACTCCATTATATGGGTAATAATGCATGTTATATTGATGATAATAAAAGTACTAAGTATATTTATTATAGTTCTAGCGATTATAACTGCATAATATGCCTAATAATGCATGTTATATTGAGAATAATATAAGTAATAAGTATAATTATTACAGTTCTAGCGATAATAACTGCATTATATGGGTAATAATGCATGTTATATTGATAATATTGGGAGTACTAAGCATAATTATTATAGTTCTAGCGATAATAATAGTAAAATATGGCTAATAGTGCATGTTATATTGATAATAATCTAAGTAATAAGTATACTTATTACAGTTCTAGCGATAATAACTGCATTATATGGGTAATAATGGATGTTATATTGATAATGTCGGGAGTAATAAGTATATATATTATAGTTCTAGCGACAATAACTGCATAATATGGATAATAATGCATGTTATATTGATAATAATATAAGTAATAAGTATAATTATTACAGTTCTAGCTACAATAACTGCATTATATGCGTATAATGCATGTTATATTGATAATATCTGGAGTAGTAAGTATAATTTTTATAGTTCTAGCGATAATACAAGTAAAATATGGGTAATAGTGCATGTTATATTGATAATAATAAAAGTAATAAGTATATTTATTATAGTTCTATCGATAATAACTGCATAATATGGGTAATAATGCATGTTATATTGATGATAATAAAAGTACTAAGTATATTTATTATAGTTCTAGCGATTATGACTGCATAATATGCGTAATAATGCATGTTATATTGATAATAATATAAGTAATAAGTATAATTATTACAGTTCCAGCGATAATAACTGCATTATATGGGTAATAATGCATGTTATATTGATTATATTGGGAGTAATAAGTATAATTATTATAGTTCTAGCGATAATAACAGCATAATATGGGTAATAATGCATGTTATATTGATAATATCGGGAGTAATAAGCATAATTATTATAGTTCTAGCGATAATAATAGTAAAATATGGCTAATAGTGCATGCGATATTGATAATAATAAAAGTAATAAGTATATTTATTATACTTCTGTCGATAATAACTGCATTATATGGGTAATAATGCATGTTATATTGATAATAATATAAGTAATAAGTATAATTATTACAGTTCTACCGATAATAACTGCATTATATGGGTAATAATGGATGTTATATTGATAATATCGGGAGTAATAAGTATATTTATTATAGTTCTAGCCATTATAACTGCATAATATGGGTAATAATGCATGTTATATTAATAATAATATAAGTAATAAGTATAATTATTACAGTTCTAGCGATAATAACTGCATTATATGGGTAATAATGCATGTTATATTGATAATAATAAAAGTAATAAGTATATTTATTATAGTTCTAGCGATAATAACTGCATAATATGGGTAATAATGCATGTTATATTGATAATAATATAGGTAATAAGTATAATTATTACAGTTCTAGCGATAATAACTGCATTATATGGGTAATAATGGATGTTACATTGATAATAATATAAGTAATAAGTATAATTATTGCAGTTCTAGCGATAATAATAGTAAAATGTGGCTAATAGTGCATGTTATATTGATAATAATAAAAGTGATATGTATATTTATTACAGTTCTATCGATAATAACTGCATAATATGGGTAATAATGCATGTTATATTGATGATAATAAAAGTAATACGTATATTTATTATAGTTCTAGCGATAATAACTGCATAATATAGGTAATAATGCATGTTATATTGATAATAATAAAAGTAATAAGTATATTTATTACAGTTCTATCGATAATAACTGCATAATATGGGTAATAATGCATGTTATATGGATGATAATAAAAGTAATACGTTTATTTATTATAGTTCCAGCGATAATAACTGCATAATATGGGTAATAATGCATGTTATATTGATAATAATATAAGTAATAAGTATACTTATTACAGTTCTAGCGATAATAACTGCATTAGATGGGTAATAATGGATGTTATATTGCTAATAATATAAGTAATAAGTATATTTATTATAGTTCTATCGATAATAACTGCATTATATGGGTAATAATGCATGTTATATTGATAATACCGGGAGTAATAAGTATAATTCTTATAGTTCTAGCGATAATAATTGCAAAATATGCCTAATAGTGCATGTTATATTGATAATAATAAAAGTAATAAGTATATTTGTTATAGTTCTATAAATAATGACTGCATAATATGGGTAATAATGCATGTTATATTGAGAATAATATAAGTAATAAGTATAATTATTACAGTTCTAGCGATAATAACTGCATTATATGCGTAATAATGCATGTTATATTGATAATATCGGGAGTAATAAGTACAATTATTACAGTTCTAGCGATAATACTAGTAAAATATGGCTAAGAGTGCCTGTTATATTGATAACAATAAAAGTAATAAGTATATTTATTATACTTCTGTCGATAATAACTGCATTATATGGGTAATAATGCATGTTATATTGATAATAATATAAGTAATAAGTATAATTATTACAGTTCTAGCGATAATAACTCCATTATATGGGTAATAATGCATGTTATATTGATAATAATATAAGTAATAAGTATAATTATTACAGTTCTAGCGATAATAACTGCATTATATGGGTAATAATGCATGTTATATTGATAATACCGGGAGTAATAAGTATAATTCTTATAGTTCTAGCGATAATAATTGTAAAATATGCCTAATAGTGCATGTTATATCGATAATAATAAAAGTAATAAGTATATTTATTATAGTTCTATAAATAATAACTGCATAATATGGGTAATAATGAATGTTATATTGATGATGATAAAAGTACTAAGTATATTTATTATAGTTCTTGCGATTATAACTGCATAATATGCCTAATAATGAATGTTATATTGAGAATAATATAAGTAATAAGTATAATTATTACAGTTCTACCGATTATATCTGCATAATATGGGTAATCATGCATGTTATATTGATAATAATATAAGTAATAAGTATAATTATTACAGTTCTTGCGATAATAACTGCATAATATGGGTAATAATGCATGTTATATTGATAATAATATAAGTAATACGTATATTTATTATAGTTCTAGCGATTGTAACTGCATAATATGGGTAATAATGCATGTTATATTGATAATAATATAAGTAATAAGTATATTTATTACAATTCTATCGATAATAACTGCATAATATGGGTAATAATGCACGTTATATTGATAATATCGGGAGTAATAAGTATAATTATTACAGTTCTAGCGATAATACTAGTAAAATATGGCTAAGAGTGCCTGTCATATTGATAACAATAAAAGTAAATAGTATATTTATTATACTTCTGTCGATAATAACTGCATTATATGGGTAATAATGCATGTTATATTGATAATAATATAAGTAATAAGTATAATTATTACAGTTCTAGCGATAATAACTCCATTATATGGGTAATAATGCATGTTATATTGATAATAATATAAGTAATAAGTATAATTATTACAGTTCTAGCGATAATAACTGCATTATATGGGTAATAATGCATGTTATATTGATAATATCGGGAGTAATAAGTATAATTATTATAGTTCTAGCGATAATAACAGCATAATATGTGTAATAATGCATGTTATATTGATAATATTGGGAGTAATAAGTATAATTATTATAGTTCTAGCGATAATAATTGTAAAATATGCCTAATAGTGCATGTTATATTGATAATAATAAAAGTAATAAGTATATTTATTATAGTTCTATCGATAATAACTGCATAATATGGGTAATAGTGCATGTTATATTAATGATAATAAAAGTACTAAGTATATTTATTATAGTTCTAGCGATAATAACTGCATAATATGGGTAATAATGCATGTTATATTGATAATATCTGGAGTAGTAAGTATAATTTTTAGAGTTCTAGCGATAATAAAAGTAAAATATGGGTAATAGTGCATGTTATATTGATAATAATAAAAGTAATAAGTATATTTATTATATTTCTGTGGATAATAACTGCATTATATGGGTAATAATGCATGTTATATTGATAACATCGGGAGTAATAAGTATAATCATTACAGTTCTAGCGATAATACTAGTAAAATATGGCTAAGAAGGCCTGTTATATTGATAATAATACAAGTAATAAGTATAATTATTACAGTTCTAGCGATAATAACTGCATTATATGGGTAATAATGGATGTTATATTGATAATATCGGGAGTAATAAGTATATTTATTATAGTTCTAGCCATTATAACTGCATAATATGGGTAATTATGCATGTTATATTAATAATAATATAAGTAATAAGTATAATTATTACAGTTCTAGCGATAATAATTGCATTATATGCTTAATAATGCATGTTATATTGATAATATTGAGTGTAATAAGTATAGTTATTATAGCTCTAGCGATAATAATAGTAAAATATGGCTAATAGTGCATGTTATATTGATAGTAATAAAAGTAAAAAGTATATTTATTACAGTTCTACCGATAATAACTGCATTATATGGGTAATAATGGATGTTATATTGATAATAACGGGAGTAATAAGTATATTTATTATAGTTCTAGCCATTATAACTGCATAATATGGGTAATAATGCATGTTATATTAATAATAATATAAGTAATAAGTATAATTATTACAGTTCTAGCGATAATAACTGCATTATATGGGTAATAATGCATGTTATATTGATAATAATAAAAGTAATAAGTATATTTATTATAGTTCTAGCGATAATAACTGCATAATATGGGTAATAATGCATGTTATATTGATAATATCGGGAGTAATAAGTATAATTATTATAGTTCTAGCGATAATAATAGTACAATATGGCTAATAGTGCATGTTATATTGATAATAATAAAAGTAATAAGTATAATTATTACAGTTCTAGCGATAATAACTGCATTATATGGGTAATAATGGATGTTACATTGATAATAATATAAGTAATAAGTATAATTATTGCAGTTCTAGCGATAATAATAGTACAATATGGCTAACAGTGCATGTTATATTGATAGTAATAAAAGTAATAAGTATATTTATTATAGTTCTATCGATAATAACTGCATAATATGGGTAATAGTGCATGTTATATTAATGATAATAAAAGTACTAAGTATATTTATTATAGTTCTAGCGATAATAACTGCATAATATGGGTAATAATGCATGTTATATTGATAACAATATAAGTAATAAGTATAATTATTACAGTTCTAGCGATAATAACTGCATTATATGGGTAATAATGCATGTTATATTGATAATAATATAAGTAATAAGTATAATTATTACAGTTCTAGCGATAATAACTCCATTATAGGGGTAATAATGCATGTTATATTGATAATAATATAAGTAATAAGTATAATTATTACAGTTCTAGCGATAATAACTGCATAATATTTGTAATAATGCACGTTATATTGTTAATAATATAAGTAATAAGTATAATTATTACAGTTCTAGCGATAATAACTGCATTATATGGGTAATAATGCATGTTATATTGATAATATCGGGAGTAATAAGTATAATTATTATAGTTCTAGCGATAATAATAGTACAATATGGCTAATAGTGCATGTTATATTGATAATAATAAAAGTAATAAGTATATTTATTATAGTTCTATCGATAATAACTGCATAATATGGGTAATAATGCATGTTATATTGATGATAATAAAAGTACTAAGTATATTTATTATAGTTCTAGCGATTATGACTGCATAATATGCGTAATAATGCATGTTATATTGATAATAATATAAGTAATAAGTATAATTATTACATTTCCAGCGATAATAACTGCATTATATGGGTAATAATGCATGTTATATTGATTATATTGGGAGTAATAAGTATAATTATTATAGTTCTAGCGATAATAACAGCATAATATGTGTAATAATGCATGTTATATTGATAATATTGGGAGTAATAAGTATAATTATTATAGTTCTAGCGATAATAATAGTAAAATATGGCTAATGGTGCATGTTATATTGATAATAATAAAAGTAATAAGTATATTTATTACAGTTCTATGGATAATAGCTGCATAATATGGGTAATAATGCATGTTATATTGATGATAACAAAAGTAATACGTATATATATTATAGTTCTAGCGATAATAACTGCTTAATATGAGTAATAATGCATGTTATATTGATAATAATATAAGTAATAAGTATAATTATTACAGTTCCAGCGATAATAACTGCATTATATGGGTAATAATGGATGTTATATTGATAATATCGGGAGTAATAAGTATATTTATTATAGTTCTAGCGATAATAACTGCATAATATGGGTAATAATGCATGTTATATTGATAATAATATAAGTAATAAGTATACTTATTACAGTTCTAGCGATAATAACTGCATTATATGGGTAATAATGGATGTTATATTGATAATGTCGGGAGTAATACGTATATATATTATAGTTCTAGCGATAATAACTGCATAATATGGGTAATAATGCATGTTATATTGATAATAATATAAGTAATAAGTATAATTATTACAGTTCTAGCGATAATAACTGCATTATATGGGTAATAATAGATGTTATATTGACAATATCGGGAGTAATAAGTATATTTATTATAGTTCTAGCGATAATAACTGCATAATATAGGTAATAATGCATGTTATATTGATAATAATAAAAGTAATAAGTATATTTATTATAGTTCTATCAATAATAACTGCATAATATCGGTAATAATGCATGTTATATTGATGATAATAAAAGTAGTAAGTATATTTATTATAGTTCTAGCAATTTTAACTGCATTATGTGGGTAATAATGCATGTTATATTGATAATATTGGGAGTAATAAGTATAATTATTATAGTTCTAGCGATAATAGTAGTAAAATATGGCTAATAGTGCATGTTATATTGATAATAATAAAAGTAATAAGTATATTTATTACAGTTCTATGGATAATAACTGCATAATATGGGTAATAATGCATGTTATATTGATAATATCGGGAGTAATAAGTATAATTATTATAGCTCTAGCGATAATAATACTAAAATATGGCTAATAGTGCATGTTATATCAATAATAATAAAAGTAATAAGTATAATTATTACATTTCTATCGATAATAACTGCATTATATGGGTAATAATGCATGTTATATTGATGATAATAAAAGTACTAAGTATATTTATTATAGTTCTCGCGATTATAACTGCATAATATGCGTAATAATGCATGTTATATTGAGAATAATATAAGTAATAAGTATAATTATTACAGTTCTAGCGATAATAACTGCATTATATGGGTAATAATGCATGTTATATTGATAATATTGGGAGTAATAAGTATAATTATTATAGTTCTAGCGATAATAATAGTAAAATATGGCTAATAGTGCATGTTATATTGATAATAATAAAAGTAATAAGTATATTTATTACAGTTCTATGGATAATAACTGCATAATATGGGTAATAATGCATGTTATATTGATGATAACAAAAGTAATACGTATATTTATTATAGTTCTAGCGATAATAACTGCATAATATGGGTAATAATGCATGTTATATTGATAATAATATAAGTAATAAGTATAATTATTACAGTTCTAGCGATAATAACTGCATTATATGGGTAATAATGGATGTTATATTGACAATATCGGCAGTAATAAGTATATTTATTATAGTTCTAGCGATAATGACTGCATAATATAGGTAATAATGCATGTTATATTGATAATAATAAAAGTAATAAGTATATTTATTACAGTTCTATCGATAATAACTGCATAATATGGGTAATAATGCATGTTATATTGATGATAATAAAAGTAATACGTATATTTATTATAGTTCCAGCGATAATAACTGCATAATATGGGTAATAATGCATGTTATATTGATAATAATATAAGCAATAAGTATACTTATTACAGTTCTAGCGATAATAACTGCATTATATGGGTAATAATGGATGTTATATTGATAATGTCGGGAGTAATAAGTATATTTATTATAGTTCTAGCGATAATAACTGCATAATATGTGTAATAATGCATGTTATATTGATAATATTGGGAGTAATAAGTATAATTATTATAGTTCTAGCGATAATAATAGTAAAATATGGCTAATAATGCATGTTATATTGATAATAATAAAAGTAATAAGTATATTTATTACAGTTCCATGGATAATAACTGCATAATATGGGTAATAATGCATGTTATATTGATGATAACAAAAGCAATACGTATATTTATTATAGTTCTAGCGATAATAACTGCATAATATGGGTAATAATGCATGTTATATTGATAATAATATAAGTAATAAGTATAATTATTACAGTTCTAGCGATAATAACTGCATTATATGGGTAATAATGGATGTTATATTGACAATATCGGGAGTAATACGTATATTTATTATAGTTCTAGCGATAATAACTGCATAATATAGGTAATAATGCATGTTATATTGATAATAATAAAAGTAATAAGTATATTTATTATAGTTCTAGCGATAATAACTGCATAATATGTGTAATAATGCATGTTATATTGATAATATTGGGAGTAATAAGTATAATTATTATAGTTCTAGCGATAATAATAGTAAAATATGGCTAATAGTGCATGTTATATTGATAATAATAAAAGTAATAAGTATATTTATTACAGTTCTATCGATAATAACTGCATTATATGGGTAATAATGCATGTTATATTGATGATAATAAAAGTACTAAGTATTTTTATTATAGCTCTCGCGATTATAACTGCATAATATGCGTAATAATGCATGTTATATTGAGAATAATATAAGTAATAAGTATAATTATTACAGTTCTAGCGATAATAACTGCATTATATGGGTAATAATGCATGTTATATTGATAATATTGGGAGTAATAAGTATAATTATTATAGTTCTAGCGATAATAATAGTAAAATATGGCTAATAGTGCATGTTATATTGATAATAATAAAAGTAATTGGTATATTTATTACAGTTCTATGGATAATAACTGCATAATATGGGTAATAATGCATGTTATATTGATGATAACAAAAGTAATACGTATATTTATTATAGTTCTAGCGATAATAACTGCATAATATGGGTAATAATGCATGTTATATTGATAGTAATATAAGTAATAAGTATAATTATTACAGTTCTAGCGATAATAACTGCATTATATGGGTAATAATGGATGTTATATTGATAATATCGGGAGTAATAAGTATATTTATTATAGTTCTAGCGATAATAACTGCATAATATAGGTAATAATGCATGTTATATTGATAATAATAGAAGTAATAAGTATATTTATTATAGTTTAGCGATAATAACTGCATAATATGGGTAATAATGCATGTTATATTGATAATATTGGGAGTAATAAGTATAATTATTATAGTTCTAGCGATAATAATAGTAAAATATGGCTAATAGTGCATGTTATATTGACAATAATAAAAGTAATAAGTATATTTATTACAGTTCTATCGATAATAACTGCATAATATGGGTAATAATGCATGTTATATTGATGATAATAAAAGTAGTAAGTATATTTATTATAGTTCTAGCGATAATAACTGCATAATATGGGCAATAATGCATGTTATATTGATAATATCGGAAGTAATAAGTATAATTATTATAGTTCTAGCGATAATAATAGTAAAATATGGCTAATAGTGCATGTTATATTGATAATAATAAAAGTAGTAAGTATATTTATTATAGTTCTATCGATAATAACTGCATAATATGGGTAATAATGCATGTTATATTGAGAATAATATAAGTAATAAGTATAATTATTACAGTTCTAGCGATAATAACTGCATTATATGGGTAATAATGCATGTTATATTGATAATATCGGGAGTAATAAGTATAATTACTATAGTTGTAGCGATAATAATTGTAAAATATGGCTAATAGTGCATGTTATATTGATAATAATAAAAGTAATAAGTATATTTATTATAGTTCTATAAATAATAACTGCATAATATGGGTAATAATGCATGTTATATTGATGATAATAAAAGTACTAAGTATATTTATTATAGTTCTAGCGATTATAACTGCATAATATGCGTAATAATGCATGTTATATTGAGAATAATATAAGTAATAAGTATAATTATTACAGTTCTAGCGATAATAACTGCATTATATGAGTAATAATGCATGTTATATTGATAATATTGGGAGTAATAAGTATAATTATTATAGTTCTAGCGATAATAATAGTAAAATGTGGCTAATAGTGCATGTTATATTGATAATAATAAAAGTAATAAGTATATTTATTACAGTTCTATCGATAATAACTGCATAATATGGGTAATAATGGATGTTATATTGCTGATAATAAAAGTAATACGTATATTTATTATAGTTCTAGCGATAATAACTGCATAATATGGGTAATAATGCACGTTATGTTGCTAATAATATAAGTAATAAGTATAATTATTATAGTTTTAGCGATAATAACTGCATTATATGGGTAATAATGGATGTTACATTGATAATATCGGGAGTAATAAGTACAATTATTACAGTTTTAGCGATAATACTAGTAAAATATGGCTAAGAGTGCATGTTATATTCATAATAAAAAAGTAATAAGTATAATTATTATACTTCTATCGATAATAACTGCATAATATGGGTAATAATGCATGTTATATTGATAATGATATAAGTAATAAGTATAATTATTACAGTTCTAGCGATAATAACTGCATTATATGGGTAATAATGGATGTTATATTGATAATATCGGGAGTAATAAGTATATTTATTATAGTTCTAGCGATAATAACTGCATAATATAGGTAATAATGCATGTTATATTGATAATAATAGAAGTAATAAGTATATTTATTATAGTTTAGCGATAATAACTGCATAATATGGGTAATAATGCATGTTATATTCATAATAATATAAGTAATAAGTATAATTATTACATTTCTAGCGATAATAACTGCATTATATGGGTAATAATGCATGTTATATTGATAATAATATAAGTAATAAGTATAATTATTACAGTTCCAGCGATAATAACTGCATTATATGGGTAATAATGGATGTTATATTGACAATATCGGGAGTAATAAGTATATTTATTATAGTTCTAGCGATAATAACTGCATAATATAGGTAATAATGCATGTTATATTGATAATAATAAAAGTAATAAGTATATTTATTATAGTTCTATCAATAATAACTGCATAATATCTCTAATAATGCATGTTATATTGATGATAATAAAAGTAGTAAGTATATTTATTATAGTTCTAGCGATAATAACTGCATAATATGGGCAATAATGCATGTTATATTGATAATATCGGAAGTAATAAGTATAATTATTATAGTTCTAGCGATAATAATTGTAAAATATGGCTAATAGTGCATGTTATATTGATAATAATATAAGTAATAAGTATACTTATTACATTTCTAGTGATAATAACTGCATTATATGGGTAATAATGGATGTTATATTGATAATGTCGGGAGTAATAAGTATATTTATTATAGTTCTAGCGATAATAACTGCATAATATAGGTAATAATGCATGTTATATTGATAATAATAAAAGTAATAAGTATATTTATTATAGTTCTAGCGATAATAACTGCATAATATGTGTAATAATGCATGTTATATTGATAATATTGGGAGTAATAAGTATAATTATTATAGTTCTAGCGATAATAATAGTAAAATATGGCTAATAGTGCATGTTATATTGATAATAATAAAAGTAATAAGTATATTTATTACAGTTCTATCGATAATAACTGCATTATATGGGTAATAATGCATGTTATATTGATGATAATAAAAGTACTAAGTATTTTTATTATAGCTCTCGCGATTATAACTGCATAATATGCGTAATAATGCATGTTATATTGAGAATAATATAAGTAATAAGTATAATTATTACAGTTCTAGCGATAATAACTGCATTATATGGGTAATAATGCATGTTATATTGATAATATTGGGAGTAATAAGTATAATTATTATAGTTCTAGCGATAATAATAGTAAAATATGGCTAATAGTGCATGTTATATTGATAATAATAAAAGTAATTGGTATATTTATTACAGTTCTATGGATAATAACTGCATAATATGGGTAATAATGCATGTTATATTGATGATAACAAAAGTAATACGTATATTTATTATAGTTCTAGCGATAATAACTGCATAATATGGGTAATAATGCATGTTATATTGATAGTAATATAAGTAATAAGTATAATTATTACAGTTCTAGCGATAATAACTGCATTATATGGGTAATAATGGATGTTATATTGATAATATCGGGAGTAATAAGTATATTTATTATAGTTCTAGCGATAATAACTGCATAATATAGGTAATAATGCATGTTATATTGATAATAATAGAAGTAATAAGTATATTTATTATAGTTTAGCGATAATAACTGCATAATATGGGTAATAATGCATGTTATATTGATAATATTGGGAGTAATAAGTATAATTATTATAGTTCTAGCGATAATAATAGTAAAATATGGCTAATAGTGCATGTTATATTGACAATAATAAAAGTAATAAGTATATTTATTACAGTTCTATCGATAATAACTGCATAATATGGGTAATAATGCATGTTATATTGATGATAATAAAAGTAGTAAGTATATTTATTATAGTTCTAGCGATAATAACTGCATAATATGGGCAATAATGCATGTTATATTGATAATATCGGAAGTAATAAGTATAATTATTATAGTTCTAGCGATAATAATAGTAAAATATGGCTAATAGTGCATGTTATATTGATAATAATAAAAGTAGTAAGTATATTTATTATAGTTCTATCGATAATAACTGCATAATATGGGTAATAATGCATGTTATATTGAGAATAATATAAGTAATAAGTATAATTATTACAGTTCTAGCGATAATAACTGCATTATATGGGTAATAATGCATGTTATATTGATAATATCGGGAGTAATAAGTATAATTACTATAGTTGTAGCGATAATAATTGTAAAATATGGCTAATAGTGCATGTTATATTGATAATAATAAAAGTAATAAGTATATTTATTATAGTTCTATAAATAATAACTGCATAATATGGGTAATAATGCATGTTATATTGATGATAATAAAAGTACTAAGTATATTTATTATAGTTCTAGCGATTATAACTGCATAATATGCGTAATAATGCATGTTATATTGAGAATAATATAAGTAATAAGTATAATTATTACAGTTCTAGCGATAATAACTGCATTATATGAGTAATAATGCATGTTATATTGATAATATTGGGAGTAATAAGTATAATTATTATAGTTCTAGCGATAATAATAGTAAAATGTGGCTAATAGTGCATGTTATATTGATAATAATAAAAGTAATAAGTATATTTATTACAGTTCTATCGATAATAACTGCATAATATGGGTAATAATGGATGTTATATTGCTGATAATAAAAGTAATACGTATATTTATTATAGTTCTAGCGATAATAACTGCATAATATGGGTAATAATGCACGTTATGTTGCTAATAATATAAGTAATAAGTATAATTATTATAGTTTTAGCGATAATAACTGCATTATATGGGTAATAATGGATGTTACATTGATAATATCGGGAGTAATAAGTACAATTATTACAGTTTTAGCGATAATAACTGCATAATATGGGTAATAATGCATGTTATATTGATAATGATATAAGTAATAAGTATAATTATTACAGTTCTAGCGATAATAACTGCATTATATGGGTAATAATGGATGTTATATTGATAATATCGGGAGTAATAAGTATATTTATTATAGTTCTAGCGATAATAACTGCATAATATAGGTAATAATGCATGTTATATTGATAATAATAGAAGTAATAAGTATATTTATTATAGTTTAGCGATAATAACTGCATAATATGGGTAATAATGCATGTTATATTCATAATAATATAAGTAATAAGTATAATTATTACATTTCTAGCGATAATAACTGCATTATATGGGTAATAATGCATGTTATATTGATAATAATATAAGTAATAAGTATAATTATTACAGTTCCAGCGATAATAACTGCATTATATGGGTAATAATGGATGTTATATTGACAATATCGGGAGTAATAAGTATATTTATTATAGTTCTAGCGATAATAACTGCATAATATAGGTAATAATGCATGTTATATTGATAATAATAAAAGTAATAAGTATATTTATTATAGTTCTATCAATAATAACTGCATAATATCTCTAATAATGCATGTTATATTGATGATAATAAAAGTAGTAAGTATATTTATTATAGTTCTAGCGATAATAACTGCATAATATGGGCAATAATGCATGTTATATTGATAATATCGGAAGTAATAAGTATAATTATTATAGTTCTAGCGATAATAATTGTAAAATATGGCTAATAGTGCATGTTATATTGATAATAATATAAGTAATAAGTATACTTATTACATTTCTAGTGATAATAACTGCATTATATGGGTAATAATGGATGTTATATTGATAATGTCGGGAGTAATAAGTATATTTATTATAGTTCTAGCGATAATAACTGCATAATATAGGTAATAATGCATGTTATATTGATAATAATAAAAGTAATAAGTATATTTATTATAGTTCTAGCGATAATAACTGCATAATATGTGTAATAATGCATGTTATATTGATAATATTGGGAGTAATAAGTATAATTATTATAGTTCTAGCGATAATAATAGTAAAATATGGCTAATAGTGCATGTTATATTGATAATAATAAAAGTAATAAGTATATTTATTACAGTTCTATCGATAATAACTGCATTATATGGGTAATAATGCATGTTATATTGATGATAATAAAAGTACTAAGTATTTTTATTATAGCTCTCGCGATTATAACTGCATAATATGCGTAATAATGCATGTTATATTGAGAATAATATAAGTAATAAGTATAATTATTACAGTTCTAGCGATAATAACTGCATTATATGGGTAATAATGCATGTTATATTGATAATATTGGGAGTAATAAGTATAATTATTATAGTTCTAGCGATAATAATAGTAAAATATGGCTAATAGTGCATGTTATATTGATAATAATAAAAGTAATTGGTATATTTATTACAGTTCTATGGATAATAACTGCATAATATGGGTAATAATGCATGTTATATTGATGATAACAAAAGTAATACGTATATTTATTATAGTTCTAGCGATAATAACTGCATAATATGGGTAATAATGCATGTTATATTGATAGTAATATAAGTAATAAGTATAATTATTACAGTTCTAGCGATAATAACTGCATTATATGGGTAATAATGGATGTTATATTGATAATATCGGGAGTAATAAGTATATTTATTATAGTTCTAGCGATAATAACTGCATAATATAGGTAATAATGCATGTTATATTGATAATAATAGAAGTAATAAGTATATTTATTATAGTTTAGCGATAATAACTGCATAATATGGGTAATAATGCATGTTATATTGATAATATTGGGAGTAATAAGTATAATTATTATAGTTCTAGCGATAATAATAGTAAAATATGGCTAATAGTGCATGTTATATTGACAATAATAAAAGTAATAAGTATATTTATTACAGTTCTATCGATAATAACTGCATAATATGGGTAATAATGCATGTTATATTGATGATAATAAAAGTAGTAAGTATATTTATTATAGTTCTAGCGATAATAACTGCATAATATGGGCAATAATGCATGTTATATTGATAATATCGGAAGTAATAAGTATAATTATTATAGTTCTAGCGATAATAATAGTAAAATATGGCTAATAGTGCATGTTATATTGATAATAATAAAAGTAGTAAGTATATTTATTATAGTTCTATCGATAATAACTGCATAATATGGGTAATAATGCATGTTATATTGAGAATAATATAAGTAATAAGTATAATTATTACAGTTCTAGCGATAATAACTGCATTATATGGGTAATAATGCATGTTATATTGATAATATCGGGAGTAATAAGTATAATTACTATAGTTGTAGCGATAATAATTGTAAAATATGGCTAATAGTGCATGTTATATTGATAATAATAAAAGTAATAAGTATATTTATTATAGTTCTATAAATAATAACTGCATAATATGGGTAATAATGCATGTTATATTGATGATAATAAAAGTACTAAGTATATTTATTATAGTTCTAGCGATTATAACTGCATAATATGCGTAATAATGCATGTTATATTGAGAATAATATAAGTAATAAGTATAATTATTACAGTTCTAGCGATAATAACTGCATTATATGAGTAATAATGCATGTTATATTGATAATATTGGGAGTAATAAGTATAATTATTATAGTTCTAGCGATAATAATAGTAAAATGTGGCTAATAGTGCATGTTATATTGATAATAATAAAAGTAATAAGTATATTTATTACAGTTCTATCGATAATAACTGCATAATATGGGTAATAATGGATGTTATATTGCTGATAATAAAAGTAATACGTATATTTATTATAGTTCTAGCGATAATAACTGCATAATATGGGTAATAATGCACGTTATGTTGCTAATAATATAAGTAATAAGTATAATTATTATAGTTTTAGCGATAATAACTGCATTATATGGGTAATAATGGATGTTACATTGATAATATCGGGAGTAATAAGTACAATTATTACAGTTTTAGCGATAATACTAGTAAAATATGGCTAAGAGTGCATGTTATATTCATAATAAAAAAGTAATAAGTATAATTATTATACTTCTATCGATAATAACTGCATAATATGGGTAATAATGCATGTTATATTGATAATGATATAAGTAATAAGTATAATTATTACAGTTCTAGCGATAATAACTGCATTATATGGGTAATAATGGATGTTATATTGATAATATCGGGAGTAATAAGTATATTTATTATAGTTCTAGCGATAATAACTGCATAATATAGGTAATAATGCATGTTATATTGATAATAATAGAAGTAATAAGTATATTTATTATAGTTTAGCGATAATAACTGCATAATATGGGTAATAATGCATGTTATATTCATAATAATATAAGTAATAAGTATAATTATTACATTTCTAGCGATAATAACTGCATTATATGGGTAATAATGCATGTTATATTGATAATAATATAAGTAATAAGTATAATTATTACAGTTCCAGCGATAATAACTGCATTATATGGGTAATAATGGATGTTATATTGACAATATCGGGAGTAATAAGTATATTTATTATAGTTCTAGCGATAATAACTGCATAATATAGGTAATAATGCATGTTATATTGATAATAATAAAAGTAATAAGTATATTTATTATAGTTCTATCAATAATAACTGCATAATATCTCTAATAATGCATGTTATATTGATGATAATAAAAGTAGTAAGTATATTTATTATAGTTCTAGCGATAATAACTGCATAATATGGGCAATAATGCATGTTATATTGATAATATCGGAAGTAATAAGTATAATTATTATAGTTCTAGCGATAATAATTGTAAAATATGGCTAATAGTGCATGTTATATTGATAATAATATAAGTAATAAGTATACTTATTACATTTCTAGTGATAATAACTGCATTATATGGGTAATAATGGATGTTATATTGATAATGTCGGGAGTAATAAGTATATTTATTATAGTTCTAGCGATAATAACTGCATAATATGGGTAATAATGCATGTTATATTGATAATATTGGGAGTAATAAGTATAATTATTATAGTTCTAGCGATAATAATAGTAAAATATGGCTAATAGTGCATGTTATATTGATAATAATAAAAGTAATAAGTATATTTATTACAGTTCTATCGATAATAACTGCATTATATGGGTAATAATGCATGTTATATTGATGATAATAAAAGTACTAAGTATTTTTATTATAGCTCTCGCGATTATAACTGCATAATATGCGTAATAATGCATGTTATATTGAGAATAATATAAGTAATAAGTATAATTATTACAGTTCTAGCGATAATAACTGCATTATATGGGTAATAATGCATGTTATATTGATAATATTGGGAGTAATAAGTATAATTATTATAGTTCTAGCGATAATAATAGTAAAATATGGCTAATAGTGCATGTTATATTGATAATAATAAAAGTAATTGGTATATTTATTACAGTTCTATGGATAATAACTGCATAATATGGGTAATAATGCATGTTATATTGATGATAACAAAAGTAATACGTATATTTATTATAGTTCTAGCGATAATAACTGCATAATATGGGTAATAGTGCATGTTATATTGATAGTAATATAAGTAATAAGTATAATTATTACAGTTCTAGCGATAATAACTGCATTATATGGGTAATAATGGATGTTATATTGATAATATCGGGAGTAATAAGTATATTTATTATAGTTCTAGCGATAATAACTGCATAATATAGGTAATAATGCATGTTATATTGATAATAATAGAAGTAATAAGTATATTTATTATAGTTTAGCGATAATAACTGCATAATATGGGTAATAATGCATGTTATATTGATAATATTGGGAGTAATAAGTATAATTATTATAGTTCTAGCGATAATAATAGTAAAATATGGCTAATAGTGCATGTTATATTGACAATAATAAAAGTAATAAGTATATTTATTACAGTTCTATCGATAATAACTGCATAATATGGGTAATAATGCATGTTATATTGATGATAATAAAAGTAGTAAGTATATTTATTATAGTTCTAGCGATAATAACTGCATAATATGGGCAATAATGCATGTTATATTGATAATATCGGAAGTAATAAGTATAATTATTATAGTTCTAGCGATAATAATAGTAAAATATGGCTAATAGTGCATGTTATATTGATAATAATAAAAGTAGTAAGTATATTTATTATAGTTCTATCGATAATAACTGCATAATATGGGTAATAATGCATGTTATATTGAGAATAATATAAGTAATAAGTATAATTATTACAGTTCTAGCGATAATAACTGCATTATATGGGTAATAATGCATGTTATATTGATAATATCGGGAGTAATAAGTATAATTACTATAGTTGTCGCGATAATAATTGTAAAATATGGCTAATAGTGCATGTTATATTGATAATAATAAAAGTAATAAGTATATTTATTATAGTTCTATAAATAATAACTGCATAATATGGGTAATAATGCATGTTATATTGATGATAATAAAAGTACTAAGTATATTTATTATAGTTCTAGCGATTATAACTGCATAATATGCGTAATAATGCATGTTATATTGAGAATAATATAAGTAATAAGTATAATTATTACAGTTCTAGCGATAATAACTGCATTATATGAGTAATAATGCATGTTATATTGATAATATTGGGAGTAATAAGTATAATTATTATAGTTCTAGCGATAATAATAGTAAAATGTGGCTAATAGTGCATGTTATATTGATAATAATAAAAGTAATAAGTATATTTATTACAGTTCTATCGATAATAACTGCATAATATGGGTAATAATGGATGTTATATTGCTGATAATAAAAGTAATACGTATATTTATTATAGTTCTAGCGATAATAACTGCATAATATGGGTAATAATGCACGTTATGTTGCTAATAATATAAGTAATAAGTATAATTATTATAGTTTTAGCGATAATAACTGCATTATATGGGTAATAATGGATGTTACATTGATAATATCGGGAGTAATAAGTACAATTATTACAGTTTTAGCGATAATACTAGTAAAATATGGCTAAGAGTGCATGTTATATTCATAATAAAAAAGTAATAAGTATAATTATTATACTTCTATCGATAATAACTGCATAATATGGGTAATAATGCATGTTATATTGATAATGATATAAGTAATAAGTATAATTATTACAGTTCTAGCGATAATAACTGCATTATATGGGTAATAATGGATGTTATATTGATAATATCGGGAGTAATAAGTATATTTATTATAGTTCTAGCGATAATAACTGCATAATATAGGTAATAATGCATGTTATATTGATAATAATAGAAGTAATAAGTATATTTATTATAGTTTAGCGATAATAACTGCATAATATGGGTAATAATGCATGTTATATTCATAATAATATAAGTAATAAGTATAATTATTACATTTCTAGCGATAATAACTGCATTATATGGGTAATAATGCATGTTATATTGATAATAATATAAGTAATAAGTATAATTATTACAGTTCCAGCGATAATAACTGCATTATATGGGTAATAATGGATGTTATATTGACAATATCGGGAGTAATAAGTATATTTATTATAGTTCTAGCGATAATAACTGCATAATATAGGTAATAATGCATGTTATATTGATAATAATAAAAGTAATAAGTATATTTATTATAGTTCTATCAATAATAACTGCATAATATCTCTAATAATGCATGTTATATTGATGATAATAAAAGTAGTAAGTATATTTATTATAGTTCTAGCGATAATAACTGCATAATATGGGCAATAATGCATGTTATATTGATAATATCGGAAGTAATAAGTATAATTATTATAGTTCTAGCGATAATAATTGTAAAATATGGCTAATAGTGCATGTTATATTGATAATAATATAAGTAATAAGTATACTTATTACATTTCTAGTGATAATAACTGCATTATATGGGTAATAATGGATGTTATATTGATAATGTCGGGAGTAATAAGTATATTTATTATAGTTCTAGCGATAATAACTGCATAATATGGGTAATAATGCATGTTATATTGATAATATTGGGAGTAATAAGTATAATTATTATAGTTCTAGCGATAATAATAGCAAAATATGGCTAATAGTGCATGTTATATTGATAATAATAAAAGTAATAAGTATATTTATTACAGTTCTATCGATAATAACTGCATAATATGGGTAATAATGCATGTTATATTGATGATAACAAAAGTAATACGTATATTTATTATAGTTCTAGCGATAATAACTGCATAATATGGGCAATAATGCATGTTATATTGATAATATCGGAAGTAATAAGTATAATTATTATAGTTCTAGCGATAATAATTGTAAAATATGGCTAATAGTGCATGTTATATTGATAATAATATAAGTCATAAGTATAATTATTACAGTTCCAGCGATAATAACTGCATTATATGGGTAATAATGGATGTTATATTGATAATATCGGGAGTAATAAGTATATTTATTATAGTTCTAGCGATAATAACTGCATAATATAGGTAATAATGCATGTTATATTGATAATAATAAAAGTAATAAGTATATTTATTATAGTTCTATCAATAATAACTGCATAATATGGGTAATAATGCATGTTATATTGATAATAATATAAGTAATAAGTATAATTATTACAGTTCCAGCGATAATAACTGCATTATATGGGTAATAATGGATGTTATATTGACAATATCGGGAGTAATAAGTATATTTATTATAGTTCTAGCGATAATAACTGCATAATATAGGTAATAATGCATGTTATATTGATAATAATAAAAGTAATAAGTATATTTATTATAGTTCTATCAATAATAACTGCATAATATCTCTAATAATGCATGTTATATTGATGATAATAAGAGTAGTAAGTATATTTATTATAGTTCTAGCAATTTTAACTGCATTATGTGGGTAATAATGCATGTTATATTGATAATATTGGGAGTAATAAGTATAATTATTATAGTTCTAGCGATAATAATAGTAAAATATGGCTAATAGTGCATGTTATATTGATAATAATGAAAGTAATAAGTATATTTATTACCGTTCTATGGATAATAACTGCATAATATGGGTAATAATGCATGTTATATTGATAATATCGGGAGTAATAAGTATAATTATTATAGCTCTAGCGATAATAATACTAAAATATGGCTAATAGTGCATGTTATATCAATAATAATAAAAGTAATAAGTATATTTATTACATTTCTATCGATAATAACTGCATTATATGGGTAATAATGCATGTTATACTGATGATAATAAAAGTACTAAGTATATATATTATAGTTCTCGCGATTATAACTGCATAATATGCGTAATAATGCATGTTATATTGAGAATAATATAAGTAATAAGTATAATTATTACAGTTCTAGCGATAATAACTGCATTATATGGGTAATAATGCATGTTATATTGATAATGTTGGGAGTAATAAGTATAATTATTATAGTTCTAGCGATAATAATAGTAAAATATGGCTAATAGTGCATGTTATATTGATAATAATAAAAGTAATAAGTATATTTATTACAGTTCTATGGATAATAACTGCATAATATGGGTAATAATGCATGTTATATTGATGATAACAAAAGTAATACGTATATTTATTATAGTTCTAGCGATAATAACTGCATAATATGGGTAATAATGCATGTTATATTGATAATAATATAAGTAATAAGTATAATTATTACAGTTCTAGCGATAATAACTGCATTATATGGGTAATAATGGATGTTATATTGATAATATCGGGAGTAATAAGTATATTTATTATAGTTCTAGCGATAATAACAGCATAATATGGGTAATAATGCATGTTATATTGATAATATCGGGAGTAATAAGTATAATTATTATAGCTCTAGCGATAATAATACTAAAATATGGCTAATAGTGCATGTTATATCAATAATAATAAAAGTAATAAGTATATTTATTACATTTCTATCGATAATAACTGCATTATATGGGTAATAATGCATGTTATACTGATGATAATAAAAGTACTAAGTATATATATTATAGTTCTCGCGATTATAACTGCATAATATGCGTAATAATGCATGTTATATTGAGAATAATATAAGTAATAAGTATAATTATTACAGTTCTAGCGATAATAACTGCATTATATGGGTAATAATGCATGTTATATTGATAATGTTGGGAGTAATAAGTATAATTATTATAGTTCTAGCGATAATAATAGTAAAATATGGCTAATAGTGCATGTTATATTGATAATAATAAAAGTAATAAGTATATTTATTACAGTTCTATGGATAATAACTGCATAATATGGGTAATAATGCATGTTATATTGATGATAACAAAAGTAATACGTATATTTATTATAGTTCTAGCGATAATAACTGCATAATATGGGTAATAATGCATGTTATATTGATAATAATATAAGTAATAAGTATAATTATTACAGTTCTAGCGATAATAACTGCATTATATGGGTAATAATGGATGTTATATTGATAATATCGGGAGTAATAAGTATATTTATTATAGTTCTAGCGATAATAACAGCATAATATGGGTAATAATGCATGTTATATTGATAATATCGGGAGTAATAAGCATAATTATTATAGTTCTAGCGATAATAATAGTAAAATATGGCTAATAGTGCATGGGATATTGATAATAATAAACGTAATAAGTATAATTATTACAGTTCTAGCGATAATAACTGCATTATATGGGTAATAATTGATGTTATATTGATAATATCGGGAGTAATAAGTATAATTATTACAGTTTTAGCGATAATACTAGTAAAATATGGCTAAGAGTGCCTGTTATATTGATAATAATAAAAGTAATAAGTATATTTATTATACTTCTGTCGATAATAACTGCATTATATGGGTAATAATGCATGTTATATTAATAATAATATAAGTAATAAGTATAATTATTACAGTTCTAGCGATAATAACTGCATAATATGGGTAATAATGCACGTTATATTGCTAATAATATAAGTAATAAGTATAATTATTACAGTTTTAGCGATAATAACTGCATTATATGGGTAATAATGCATGTTATATTGATAATATTGGGTGTAATAAGTATAATTATTATAGTTCTAGCGATAATAATAGTAAAATATGGCTAATAGTGCATGTTATATTGACAATAATAATTGTAAAAAGTATATTTATTACAGTTCTATCGATAATAACTGCATAATATGGTTAATAATGCATGTTATATTGATGATAACAAAAGTAATACGTATATTTATTATAGTTCTAGCGATTATAACTGCATAATATGGATAATAATGCATGTCATATTGATAATAATATAAGTAATAAGTATAATTATTACAGTTCTAGCTACAATAACTGCATTATATGCGTATAATGCATGTTATATTGATAATATCTGGAGTAGTAAGTATAATTTTTGTAGTTCTAGCGATAATACAAGTAAAATATGGGTAATAGTGCATGTTATATTGATAATAATAAAAGTAATAAGTATATTTATTATATTTCTGTGGATAATAACTGCATTATATGGGTAATAATGGATGTTATATTGATAATATCGGGAGTAATAAGTATATTTATTATAGTTCTAGCCATTATAACTGCATAATATGGGTAATAATGCATGTTATATTAATAACAATATAAGTAATAAGTATAATTATTACAGTTCTAGCGATAATAACTGCATTATATGGGTAATAATGCATGTTATATTGATAATAATAAAAGTAATAAGTATATTTATTATAGTTCTCGCGATAATAACTGCATAATATGGGTAATAATGCATGTTATATTGATAATAATATAGGTAATAAGTATAATTATTACAGTTCTAGCGATAATAACTGCATTATATGGGTAATAATGGATGTTACATTGATAATAATATAAGTAATAAGTATAATTATTGCAGTTCTAGCGATAATAATAGTACAATATGGCTAATAGTGCATGTTATATTGATAGTAATAAAAGTAATAAGTATATTTATTATAGTTCTATCGATAATAACTGCATAATATGGGTAATAGTGCATGTTATATTAATGATAATAAAAGTACTAAGTATATTTATTATAGTTCTAGCGATAATAACTGCATAATATGGGTAATAATGCATGTTATATTGATAACAATATAAGTAATAAGTATAATTATTACAGTTCTAGCGATAATAACTGCATTATATGGGTAATAATGCATGTTATATTGATAATAATATAAGTAATAAGTATAATTATTACAGTTCTAGCGATAATAACTCCATTATAGGGGTAATAATGCATGTTATATTGATAATAATATAAGTAATAAGTATAATTATTACAGTTCTAGCCATAATAACTGCATAATATTTGTAATAACGCACGTTATATTGTTAATAATATAAGTAATAAGTATAATTATTACAGTTCTAGCGATAATAACTGCATTATATGGGTAATAATGCATGTTATATTGATAATATCGGGAGTAATAAGTATAATTATTATAGTTCTAGCGATAATAATAGTACAATATGGCTAATAGTGCATGTTATATTGATAATAATAAAAGTAATAAGTATATTTATTATAGTTCTATCGATAATAACTGCATAATATGGGTAATAATGCATGTTATATTGATGATAATAAAAGTACTAAGTATATTTATTATAGTTCTAGCGATTATGACTGCATAATATGCGTAATAATGCATGTTATATTGATAATAATATAAGTAATAAGTATAATTATTACAGTTCCAGCGATAATAACTGCATTATATGGGTAATAATGCATGTTATATTGATTATATTGGGAGTAATAAGTATAATTATTATAGTTCTAGCGATAATAACAGCATAATATGGGTAATAATGCATGTTATATTGATAATATCGGGAGTAATAAGCATAATTATTATAGTTCTAGCGATAATAATAGTAAAATATGGCTAATAGTGCATGCGATATTGATAATAATAAACGTAATAAGTATAATTATTACAGTTCTAGCGATAATAACTGCATTATATGGGTAATAATTGATGTTGTATTGATAATATCGGGAGTAATAAGTATAATTATTACAGTTTTAGCGATAATACTAGTAAAATATGGCTAAGAGTGCCTGTTATATTGATAATAATAAAAGTAATAAGTATATTTATTATACTTCTGTCGATAATAACTGCATTATATGGGTAATAATGCATGTTATATTAATAATAATATAAGTAATAAGTATAATTATTACAGTTCTAGCGATAATAACTGCATTATATGGGTAATAATGCATGTTATATTGATAATATTGGGTGTAATAAGTATAATTATTATAGTTCTAGCGATAATAATAGTAAAATATGGCTAATAGTGCATGTTATATTGACAATAATAATTGTAAAAAGTATATTTATTACAGTTCTATCGATAATAACTGCATAATATGGTTAATAATGCATGTTATATTGATGATAACAAAAGTAATACGTATATTTATTATAGTTCTAGCGATTATAACTGCATAATATGGATAATAATGCATGTCATATTGATAATAATATAAGTAATAAGTATAATTATTACAGTTCTAGCTACAATAACTGCATTATATGCGTATAATGCATGTTATATTGATAATATCTGGAGTAGTAAGTATAATTTTTGTAGTTCTAGCGATAATACAAGTAAAATATGGGTAATAGTGCATGTTATATTGATAATAATAAAAGTAATAAGTATATTTATTATATTTCTGTGGATAATAACTGCATTATATGGGTAATAATGGATGTTATATTGATAATATCGGGAGTAATAAGTATATTTATTATAGTTCTAGCCATTATAACTGCATAATATGGGTAATAATGCATGTTATATTAATAACAATATAAGTAATAAGTATAATTATTACAGTTCTAGCGATAATAACTGCATTATATGGGTAATAATGCATGTTATATTGATAATAATAAAAGTAATAAGTATATTTATTATAGTTCTCGCGATAATAACTGCATAATATGGGTAATAATGCATGTTATATTGATAATAATATAGGTAATAAGTATAATTATTACAGTTCTAGCGATAATAACTGCATTATATGGGTAATAATGGATGTTACATTGATAATAATATAAGTAATAAGTATAATTATTGCAGTTCTAGCGATAATAATAGTACAATATGGCTAATAGTGCATGTTATATTGATAGTAATAAAAGTAATAAGTATATTTATTATAGTTCTATCGATAATAACTGCATAATATGGGTAATAGTGCATGTTATATTAATGATAATAAAAGTACTAAGTATATTTATTATAGTTCTAGCGATAATAACTGCATAATATGGGTAATAATGCATGTTATATTGATAACAATATAAGTAATAAGTATAATTATTACAGTTCTAGCGATAATAACTGCATTATATGGGTAATAATGCATGTTATATTGATAATATCGGGAGTAATAAGTATAATTATTATAGTTCTAGCGATAATAATAGTACAATATGGCTAATAGTGCATGTTATATTGATAATAATAAAAGTAATAAGTATATTTATTATAGTTCTATCGATAATAACTGCATAATATGGGTAATAATGCATGTTATATTGATGATAATAAAAGTACTAAGTATATTTATTATAGTTCTAGCGATTATGACTGCATAATATGCGTAATAATGCATGTTATATTGATAATAATATAAGTAATAAGTATAATTATTACAGTTCCAGCGATAATAACTGCATTATATGGGTAATAATGCATGTTATATTGATTATATTGGGAGTAATAAGTATAATTATTATAGTTCTAGCGATAATAACAGCATAATATGGGTAATAATGCATGTTATATTGATAATATCGGGAGTAATAAGCATAATTATTATAGTTCTAGCGATAATAATAGTAAAATATGGCTAATAGTGCATGCGATATTGATAATAATAAACGTAATAAGTATAATTATTACAGTTCTAGCGATAATAACTGCATTATATGGGTAATAATTGATGTTGTATTGATAATATCGGGAGTAATAAGTATAATTATTACAGTTTTAGCGATAATACTAGTAAAATATGGCTAAGAGTGCCTGTTATATTGATAATAATAAAAGTAATAAGTATATTTATTATACTTCTGTCGATAATAACTGCATTATATGGGTAATAATGCATGTTATATTAATAATAATATAAGTAATAAGTATAATTATTACAGTTCTAGCGATAATAACTGCATAATATGGGTAATTATGCACGTTATATTGCTAATAATATAAGTAATAAGTATAATTATTACAGTTTTAGCGATAATAACTGCATTATATGGGTAATAATGCATGTTATATTGATAATATTGGGTGTAATAAGTATAATTATTATAGTTCTAGCGATAATAATAGTAAAATATGGCTAATAGTGCATGTTATATTGATAATAATAAAAGTAAAAAGTATATTTATTACAGTTCTATCGATAATAACTGCATAATATGGTTAATAATGCATGTTATATTGATGATAACAAAAGTAATACGTATATTTATTATAGTTCTAGCGATTATAACTGCATAATATGGATAATAATGCATGTTATATTGATAATAATATAAGTAATAAGTATAATTATTACAGTTCTAGCTACAATAACTGCGTTATATGCGTATAATGCATGTTATATTGATAATATCTGGAGTAGTAAGTATAATTTTTATAGTTCTAGCGATAATACAAGTAAAATATGGGTAATAGTGCATGTTATATTGATAATAATAAAAGTAATAAGTATATTTATTATATTTCTGTGGATAATAACTGCATTATATGGGTAATAATGGATGTTATATTGATAATATCGGGAGTAATAAGTATATTTATTATAGTTCTAGCCATTATAACTGCATAATATGGGTAATAATGCATGTTATATTAATAACAATATAAGTAATAAGTATAATTATTACAGTTCTAGCGATAATAACTGCATTATATGGGTAATAATGCATGTTATATTGATAACAATATAAGTAATAGGTATAATTATTACAGTTCTAGCGATAATAACTGCATTATATGGGTAATAATGCATGTTATATTGATAATAATATAAGTAATAAGTATAATTATTACAGTTCTAGCGATAATAACTCCATTATAGGGGTAATAATGCATGTTATATTGATAATAATATAAGTAATAAGTATAATTATTACAGTTCTAGCGATAATAACTGCATAATATTTGTAATAATGCACGTTATATTGTTAATAATATAAGTAGTAAGTATAATTATTACAGTTCTAGCGATAATAACTGCATTATATGGGTAATAATGCATGTTATATTGATAATATCGGGAGTAATAAGTATAGTTATTATAGTTCTAGCGATAATAATAGTACAATATGGCTAATAGTGCATGTTATATTGATAATAATAAAAGTAATAAGTATATTTATTATAGTTCTATCGATAATAACTGCATAATATGGGTAATAATGCATGTTATATTGATGATAATAAAAGTACCATGTATATTTATTATAGTTCTAGCGATTATGACTGCATAATATGCGTAATAATGCATGTTATATTGATAATAATATAAGTAATAAGTATAATTATTACAGTTCCAGCGATAATAACTGCATTATATGGGTAATAATGCATGTTATATTGATTATATTGGGAGTAATAAGTATAATTATTATAGTTCTAGCGATAATAACAGCATAATATGGGTAATAATGCATGTTATATTGATAATATCGGGAGTAATGAGCATAATTATTATAGTTCTAGCGATAATAATAGTAAAATATGGCTAATAGTGCATGCGATATTGATAATAATAAACGTAATAAGTATAATTATTACAGTTCTAGCGATAATAACTGCATTATATGGGTAATAATTGATGTTATATTGATAATATCGGGAGTAATAAGTATAATTATTACAGTTTTAGCGATAATACTAGTAAAATATGGCTAAGAGTGCCTGTTATATTGATAATAATAAAAGTAATAAGTATATTTATTATACTTCTGTCGATAATAACTGCATTATATGGGTAATAATGCATGTTATATTAATAATAATATAAGTAATAAGTATAATTATTACAGTTCTAGCGATAATAACTGCATAATATGGGTAATAATGCATGTTATATTGATAACAATATAAGTAATAAGTATAATTATTACAGTTCTAGCGATAATAACTGCATTATATGGGTAATAATGCATGTTATATTGATAATAATATAAGTAATAAGTATAATTATTACAGTTCTAGCGATAATAACTGCATTATATGGGTAATAATGCATGTTATACAGATAATAATAAAAGTAATAAGTATATTTATTATAGTTCTATCGATAATAACTGCATTATATGGGTAATAATGCATGTTATATTGATGATAATTTAAGTACTAAGTATATTTATTATAGTTCTAGCGATAATAACTGCATTATATGGGTAATAATGGATGTTATATTGATAATATCGGGAGTAATAAGTATATTTATTATAGTTCTAGCGATAATAACTGCATAATATGGGTAATTATGCATGTTATATTGATAATAATATAAGTAACAAGTATAATTATTACAGTTCTTGCGATAATAACTGCACAATATGGGTAATAATGCATGTTATACAGATAATAATAAAAGTAATAAGTATATTTATTATAATTCTATCGATAATAACTGCATAATATGGGTAATAATGCATGTTATATTGATGATCACAAAGGTAATAAGTATTTTTATTACAGTTCTAGCGATAATAACTGCATAATATGGGTAATAATGCATGTTATATTGATGATAATAAAAGTACTAAGTATATTTATTATAGTTCTATCGATAATAACTGCATTATATGGGTAATAATGGATGTTATATTGATAATATCGGGAGTAATAAGTATATTTATTATAGTTCTAGCGATAATAACTGCATAATATAGGTAATAATGCATGTTATATTGATAATAATAAAAGTAATAAGTATATTTATTATAGTTCTAGCGTTTATAACTGCAGAATATGCGTAATAATGCATGTTATATTGATAATAATATAAGTAATAAGTATAATTATTACAGTTCTAGCGATAATAACTGCATTATATGGGTAATAATGCATGTTATATTGATAATATTGGGAGTAATAAGTATAAATATTATAGTTCTAGCGATAATAATAGTAAAATATGGCTAAAAGTGCATCTTATATTGATAATAATAAAAGTAATAAGTATATTTATTACAGTTCTAGCGATAATAACTGCATAATATGGGTAATAATGCATGTTATATTGATAATAATATAAGTAATAAGTATAATTATTCCAGTTCTGGCGATAATAACTACATTATATGGGTAATAATGCACGTTATATTGCAAATAATATAAGTAATAAGTACAATTATTACAGTTCTGGCGATAATAACTGCATTATATGGGTAATAATGCACGTTATATTGCTAATAATATAAGTAATAAGTATAATTACTACAGTTCTAGCGATAATAACTGCATTATATGGGTAATAATGCATGTTATATTGATAATATTGGGTGTAATAAGTATAAATATTATAGTTCTAGCGATAATAATAGTAAAATATGGCTAATAGTGCATGTTATATTGATAATAATAAAAGTCATAAGTATATTTATTACAGTTCTGGCGATAATAACTGCATAATATGGGTAATAATGCACGTTATATTGCTAATAATATAAGTAATAAGTATATTTATTATAGTTCTAGCCATTATAACTGCATAATATGGGTAATAATGCATGTTATATTGATAATAATATAAGTAATAAGTATAATTATTACAGTTCTAGCGATAATAACTCCATTATAGGGGTAATAATGCATGTTATATTGATAATAATATAAGTAATAAGTATAATTATTACAGTTCTAGCCATAATAACTGCATAATATTTGTAATAACGCACGTTATATTGTTAATAATATAAGTAATAAGTATAATTATTACAGTTCTAGCGATAATAACTGCATTATATGGGTAATAATGCATGTTATATTGATAATATCGGGAGTAATAAGTATAATTATTATAGTTCTAGCGATAATAATAGTACAATATGGCTAATAGTGCATGTTATATTGATAATAATAAAAGTAATAAGTATATTTATTATAGTTCTATCGATAATAACTGCATAATATGGGTAATAATGCATGTTATATTGATGATAATAAAAGTACTAAGTATATTTATTATAGTTCTAGCGATTATGACTGCATAATATGCGTAATAATGCATGTTATATTGATAATAATATAAGTAATAAGTATAATTATTACAGTTCCAGCGATAATAACTGCATTATATGGGTAATAATGCATGTTATATTGATTATATTGGGAGTAATAAGTATAATTATTATAGTTCTAGCGATAATAACAGCATAATATGGGTAATAATGCATGTTATATTGATAATATCGGGAGTAATAAGCATAATTATTATAGTTCTAGCGATAATAATAGTAAAATATGGCTAATAGTGCATGCGATATTGATAATAATAAACGTAATAAGTATAATTATTACAGTTCTAGCGATAATAACTGCATTATATGGGTAATAATTGATGTTGTATTGATAATATCGGGAGTAATAAGTATAATTATTACAGTTTTAGCGATAATACTAGTAAAATATGGCTAAGAGTGCCTGTTATATTGATAATAATAAAAGTAATAAGTATATTTATTATACTTCTGTCGATAATAACTGCATTATATGGGTAATAATGCATGTTATATTAATAATAATATAAGTAATAAGTATAATTATTACAGTTCTAGCGATAATAACTGCATTATATGGGTAATAATGCATGTTATATTGATAATATTGGGTGTAATAAGTATAATTATTATAGTTCTAGCGATAATAATAGTAAAATATGGCTAATAGTGCATGTTATATTGACAATAATAATTGTAAAAAGTATATTTATTACAGTTCTATCGATAATAACTGCATAATATGGTTAATAATGCATGTTATATTGATGATAACAAAAGTAATACGTATATTTATTATAGTTCTAGCGATTATAACTGCATAATATGGATAATAATGCATGTCATATTGATAATAATATAAGTAATAAGTATAATTATTACAGTTCTAGCTACAATAACTGCATTATATGCGTATAATGCATGTTATATTGATAATATCTGGAGTAGTAAGTATAATTTTTGTAGTTCTAGCGATAATACAAGTAAAATATGGGTAATAGTGCATGTTATATTGATAATAATAAAAGTAATAAGTATATTTATTATATTTCTGTGGATAATAACTGCATTATATGGGTAATAATGGATGTTATATTGATAATATCGGGAGTAATAAGTATATTTATTATAGTTCTAGCCATTATAACTGCATAATATGGGTAATAATGCATGTTATATTAATAACAATATAAGTAATAAGTATAATTATTACAGTTCTAGCGATAATAACTGCATTATATGGGTAATAATGCATGTTATATTGATAATAATAAAAGTAATAAGTATATTTATTATAGTTCTCGCGATAATAACTGCATAATATGGGTAATAATGCATGTTATATTGATAATAATATAGGTAATAAGTATAATTATTACAGTTCTAGCGATAATAACTGCATTATATGGGTAATAATGGATGTTACATTGATAATAATATAAGTAATAAGTATAATTATTGCAGTTCTAGCGATAATAATAGTACAATATGGCTAATAGTGCATGTTATATTGATAGTAATAAAAGTAATAAGTATATTTATTATAGTTCTATCGATAATAACTGCATAATATGGGTAATAGTGCATGTTATATTAATGATAATAAAAGTACTAAGTATATTTATTATAGTTCTAGCGATAATAACTGCATAATATGGGTAATAATGCATGTTATATTGATAACAATATAAGTAATAAGTATAATTATTACAGTTCTAGCGATAATAACTGCATTATATGGGTAATAATGCATGTTATATTGATAATATCGGGAGTAATAAGTATAATTATTATAGTTCTAGCGATAATAATAGTACAATATGGCTAATAGTGCATGTTATATTGATAATAATAAAAGTAATAAGTATATTTATTATAGTTCTATCGATAATAACTGCATAATATGGGTAATAATGCATGTTATATTGATGATAATAAAAGTACTAAGTATATTTATTATAGTTCTAGCGATTATGACTGCATAATATGCGTAATAATGCATGTTATATTGATAATAATATAAGTAATAAGTATAATTATTACAGTTCCAGCGATAATAACTGCATTATATGGGTAATAATGCATGTTATATTGATTATATTGGGAGTAATAAGTATAATTATTATAGTTCTAGCGATAATAACAGCATAATATGGGTAATAATGCATGTTATATTGATAATATCGGGAGTAATAAGCATAATTATTATAGTTCTAGCGATAATAATAGTAAAATATGGCTAATAGTGCATGCGATATTGATAATAATAAACGTAATAAGTATAATTATTACAGTTCTAGCGATAATAACTGCATTATATGGGTAATAATTGATGTTGTATTGATAATATCGGGAGTAATAAGTATAATTATTACAGTTTTAGCGATAATACTAGTAAAATATGGCTAAGAGTGCCTGTTATATTGATAATAATAAAAGTAATAAGTATATTTATTATACTTCTGTCGATAATAACTGCATTATATGGGTAATAATGCATGTTATATTAATAATAATATAAGTAATAAGTATAATTATTACAGTTCTAGCGATAATAACTGCATAATATGGGTAATTATGCACGTTATATTGCTAATAATATAAGTAATAAGTATAATTATTACAGTTTTAGCGATAATAACTGCATTATATGGGTAATAATGCATGTTATATTGATAATATTGGGTGTAATAAGTATAATTATTATAGTTCTAGCGATAATAATAGTAAAATATGGCTAATAGTGCATGTTATATTGATAATAATAAAAGTAAAAAGTATATTTATTACAGTTCTATCGATAATAACTGCATAATATGGTTAATAATGCATGTTATATTGATGATAACAAAAGTAATACGTATATTTATTATAGTTCTAGCGATTATAACTGCATAATATGGATAATAATGCATGTTATATTGATAATAATATAAGTAATAAGTATAATTATTACAGTTCTAGCTACAATAACTGCGTTATATGCGTATAATGCATGTTATATTGATAATATCTGGAGTAGTAAGTATAATTTTTATAGTTCTAGCGATAATACAAGTAAAATATGGGTAATAGTGCATGTTATATTGATAATAATAAAAGTAATAAGTATATTTATTATATTTCTGTGGATAATAACTGCATTATATGGGTAATAATGGATGTTATATTGATAATATCGGGAGTAATAAGTATATTTATTATAGTTCTAGCCATTATAACTGCATAATATGGGTAATAATGCATGTTATATTAATAACAATATAAGTAATAAGTATAATTATTACAGTTCTAGCGATAATAACTGCATTATATGGGTAATAATGCATGTTATATTGATAACAATATAAGTAATAGGTATAATTATTACAGTTCTAGCGATAATAACTGCATTATATGGGTAATAATGCATGTTATATTGATAATAATATAAGTAATAAGTATAATTATTACAGTTCTAGCGATAATAACTCCATTATAGGGGTAATAATGCATGTTATATTGATAATAATATAAGTAATAAGTATAATTATTACAGTTCTAGCGATAATAACTGCATAATATTTGTAATAATGCACGTTATATTGTTAATAATATAAGTAGTAAGTATAATTATTACAGTTCTAGCGATAATAACTGCATTATATGGGTAATAATGCATGTTATATTGATAATATCGGGAGTAATAAGTATAGTTATTATAGTTCTAGCGATAATAATAGTACAATATGGCTAATAGTGCATGTTATATTGATAATAATAAAAGTAATAAGTATATTTATTATAGTTCTATCGATAATAACTGCATAATATGGGTAATAATGCATGTTATATTGATGATAATAAAAGTACCATGTATATTTATTATAGTTCTAGCGATTATGACTGCATAATATGCGTAATAATGCATGTTATATTGATAATAATATAAGTAATAAGTATAATTATTACAGTTCCAGCGATAATAACTGCATTATATGGGTAATAATGCATGTTATATTGATTATATTGGGAGTAATAAGTATAATTATTATAGTTCTAGCGATAATAACAGCATAATATGGGTAATAATGCATGTTATATTGATAATATCGGGAGTAATGAGCATAATTATTATAGTTCTAGCGATAATAATAGTAAAATATGGCTAATAGTGCATGCGATATTGATAATAATAAACGTAATAAGTATAATTATTACAGTTCTAGCGATAATAACTGCATTATATGGGTAATAATTGATGTTATATTGATAATATCGGGAGTAATAAGTATAATTATTACAGTTTTAGCGATAATACTAGTAAAATATGGCTAAGAGTGCCTGTTATATTGATAATAATAAAAGTAATAAGTATATTTATTATACTTCTGTCGATAATAACTGCATTATATGGGTAATAATGCATGTTATATTAATAATAATATAAGTAATAAGTATAATTATTACAGTTCTAGCGATAATAACTGCATAATATGGGTAATAATGCATGTTATATTGATAACAATATAAGTAATAAGTATAATTATTACAGTTCTAGCGATAATAACTGCATTATATGGGTAATAATGCATGTTATATTGATAATAATATAAGTAATAAGTATAATTATTACAGTTCTAGCGATAATAACTGCATTATATGGGTAATAATGCATGTTATACAGATAATAATAAAAGTAATAAGTATATTTATTATAGTTCTATCGATAATAACTGCATTATATGGGTAATAATGCATGTTATATTGATGATAATTTAAGTACTAAGTATATTTATTATAGTTCTAGCGATAATAACTGCATTATATGGGTAATAATGGATGTTATATTGATAATATCGGGAGTAATAAGTATATTTATTATAGTTCTAGCGATAATAACTGCATAATATGGGTAATTATGCATGTTATATTGATAATAATATAAGTAACAAGTATAATTATTACAGTTCTTGCGATAATAACTGCACAATATGGGTAATAATGCATGTTATACAGATAATAATAAAAGTAATAAGTATATTTATTATAATTCTATCGATAATAACTGCATAATATGGGTAATAATGCATGTTATATTGATGATCACAAAGGTAATAAGTATTTTTATTACAGTTCTAGCGATAATAACTGCATAATATGGGTAATAATGCATGTTATATTGATGATAATAAAAGTACTAAGTATATTTATTATAGTTCTATCGATAATAACTGCATTATATGGGTAATAATGGATGTTATATTGATAATATCGGGAGTAATAAGTATATTTATTATAGTTCTAGCGATAATAACTGCATAATATAGGTAATAATGCATGTTATATTGATAATAATAAAAGTAATAAGTATATTTATTATAGTTCTAGCGTTTATAACTGCAGAATATGCGTAATAATGCATGTTATATTGATAATAATATAAGTAATAAGTATAATTATTACAGTTCTAGCGATAATAACTGCATTATATGGGTAATAATGCATGTTATATTGATAATATTGGGAGTAATAAGTATAAATATTATAGTTCTAGCGATAATAATAGTAAAATATGGCTAAAAGTGCATCTTATATTGATAATAATAAAAGTAATAAGTATATTTATTACAGTTCTAGCGATAATAACTGCATAATATGGGTAATAATGCATGTTATATTGATAATAATATAAGTAATAAGTATAATTATTCCAGTTCTGGCGATAATAACTACATTATATGGGTAATAATGCACGTTATATTGCAAATAATATAAGTAATAAGTACAATTATTACAGTTCTGGCGATAATAACTGCATTATATGGGTAATAATGCACGTTATATTGCTAATAATATAAGTAATAAGTATAATTACTACAGTTCTAGCGATAATAACTGCATTATATGGGTAATAATGCATGTTATATTGATAATATTGGGTGTAATAAGTATAAATATTATAGTTCTAGCGATAATAATAGTAAAATATGGCTAATAGTGCATGTTATATTGATAATAATAAAAGTCATAAGTATATTTATTACAGTTCTGGCGATAATAACTGCATAATATGGGTAATAATGCACGTTATATTGCTAATAATATAAGTAATAAGTATATTTATTATAGTTCTAGCGATAATAACTGCATAATATGGGTAATAATGCATGTTATATTGATAATAATATAAGTAATAAGTATCATTATTACAGTTCTAGCGATAATAACTGCATTATACGGGTAATAATGCATGTTATACAGATAATAATAAAAGTAATAAGTATATTTATTATAGTTCTATCGATAATAACTGCATTATATGGGTAATAATGCATGTTATATTGATGATAATTAAAGTACTAAGTATATTTATTATAGTTCTAGCGATAATAACTGCATTATATGGGTAATAATGGATGTTATATTGATAACATCGGGAGTAATAAGTATATTTATTATAGTTCTAGCGATAATAACTGCATAATATAGGTAATAATGCATGTTATATTGATAATAATAAAAGTAATAAGTATATTTATTATAGTTCTAGCGTTTATAACTGCATAATATGCCTAATAATGCATGTTATATTGATAATAATATAAGTAATAAGTATAATTATTACAGTTCTAGCGATAATAACTGCATTATATGGGTAATCATGCATGTTATATTGATAATATCGGGAGTAATAAGTATAATTATTACAGTTCTAGCGATAATAACTGCATTATATGGGTAATAATGCACGTTGTATTGCTAATAATATAAGTAATAAGTATAATTATTACAGTTCAAGCGATAATAACTGCATTATATGGGTAATCATGCATGTTATATTGATAATATCGGGAGTAATAAGTATAATTATTACAGTTCTAGCGATAATAATAGTAAAATATGGCTAATAGTGCATGTTATATTGATAATAGTAAAAGTAATAGGTATACTTATTATAGTCCTATCGATAATAACTGCATAATATGGGTAATAATGCATGTTATATTGATGATAATAAAAGTAGTAAGTATATTTATTACAGTTCTAGCGATAATAACTGCATTATATGGGTAATAATGCACATTATATTGCTAATAATATAAGTAATAAGTATAATTATTACAGTTCTAGCGATAATAACTGCATTATATGGGTAATAATGCATGTTACATTGATAATATCGGGAGTAATAAGTATAATTATTATAGCTCTAGCGATAATAATACTAAAATATGGCTAATAGTGCATGTTATATTGATAATAATAAAAGTAATAAGTATATTTATTACAGTTTTATCGATAATAACTGCATAATATGGGTAATAATGCATGTTATATTGATAATAATATAAGTAATAAGTATAATTATTACAGTTCTAGCGATAATAACTGCATTATATGGGTAATAATGCATGTTATATTGATGATAATTAAAGTACTAAGTATATTTATTATAGTTCTAGCGATAATAACTGCATTATATGGGTAATAATGGATGTTATATTGATAATATCGGGAGTAATAAGTATATTTATTATAGTTCTAGCGATAATAACTGCATAATATAGGTAATAATGCATGTTATATTGATAATAATAAAAGTAATAAGTATATTTATTATAGTTCTAGCGTTTATAACTGCATAATATGCCTAATAATGCATGTTGTATTGATAATAATATAAGTAATAAGTATAATTATTACAGTTCTAGCGATAATAACTGCATTATATGGGTAATAATGCATGTTATATTGATAATATTGGGAGTAATAAGTATAAATATTATAGTTCTAGCGATAATAATAGTAAAATATGGCTAAAAGTGCATCTTATATTGATAATAATAAAAGTAATAAGTATATTTATTACAGTTCTAGCGATAATAACTGCATAATATGGGTAATAATGCATGTTATATTGATAATAATATAAGTAATAAGTATAATTATTACAGTTCTGGCGATAATAACTGCATTATATGGGTAATAATGCACGTTATATTGCTAATAATATAAGTAATAAGTACAATTATTACAGTTCTTGCGATAATAACTGCATAATATGGGTAATAATGCATGTTATATTGATAATAATATAAGTAATACGTATATTTATTATAGTTCTAGCGATTGTAACTGCATAATACGGGTAATAATGCATGTTATATTGATAATAATATAAGTAATAAGTATATTTATTACAGTTCTATCGATAATAACTGCATAATATGGGTAATAATGCACGTTATATTGATAATATTGGGAGTAATAAGTATAATTATTATAGTTCTAGCGATAATAATAGTAAAGTATGGCTAATAGTGCATGTTATATTGATAATAATAAAAGTAATAAGTATAATTATTACAGTTCTAGCGATAATAACTGCATTATATGGGTAATAATGCATGTTATATTGATAATATTGGGAGTAATAAGTATAAATATTATAGTTCTAGCGATAATAATAGTAAAATATGGCTAAAAGTGCATCTTATATTGATAATAATAAAAGTAATAAGTATATTTATTACAGTTCTAGCGATAATAACTGCATAATATGGGTAATAATGCATGTTATATTGATAATAATATAAGTAATAAGTATAATTATTCCAGTTCTGGCGATAATAACTACATTATATGGGTAATAATGCACGTTATATTGCAAATAATATAAGTAATAAGTACAATTATTACAGTTCTGGCGATAATAACTGCATTATATGGGTAATAATGCACGTTATATTGCTAATAATATAAGTAATAAGTATAATTACTACAGTTCTAGCGATAATAACTGCATTATATGGGTAATAATGCATGTTATATTGATAATATTGGGAGTAATAAGTATAAATATTATAGTTCTAGCGATAATAATAGTAAAATATGGCTAATAGTGCATGTTATATTGATAATAATAAAAGTCATAAGTATATTTATTACAGTTCTAGCGATAATAACTGCATAATATGGGTAATAATGCACGTTATATTGCTAATAATATAAGTAATAAGTATATTTATTCTGGTTCTAGCGATAATAACTGCATAATATGGGTAATAATGCATGTTATATTGATAATAATATAAGTAATAAGTATCATTATTACAGTTCTAGCGATAATAACTGCATTATATGGGTAATAATGCATGTTATACAGATAATAATAAAAGTAATAAGTATATTTATTATAGTTCTATCGATAATAACTGCATTATATGGGTAATAATGCATGTTATATTGATGATAATTAAAGTACTAAGTATATTTATTATAGTTCTAGCGATAATAACTGCATTATATGGGTAATAATGGATGTTATATTGATAACATCGGGAGTAATAAGTATATTTATTATAGTTCTAGCGATAATAACTGCATAATATAGGTAATAATGCATGTTATATTGATAATAATAAAAGTAATAAGTATATTTATTATAGTTCTAGCGTTTATAACTGCATAATATGCCTAATAATGCATGTTATATTGATAATAATATAAGTAATAAGTATAATTATTACAGTTCTAGCGATAATAACTGCATTATATGGGTAATAATGCACGTTGTATTGCTAATAATATAAGTAATAAGTATAATTATTACAGTTCAAGCGATAATAACTGCATTATATGGGTAATCATGCATGTTATATTGATAATATCGGGAGTAATAAGTATAATTATTACAGTTCTAGCGATAATAATAGTAAAATATGGCTAATAGTGCATGTTATATTGATAATAGTAAAAGTAATAGGTATACTTATTATAGTCCTATCGATAATAACTGCATAATATGGGTAATAATGCATGTTATATTGATGATAATAAAAGTAGTAAGTATATTTATTACAGTTCTAGCGATAATAACTGCATTATATGGGTAATAATGCACATTATATTGCTAATAATATAAGTAATAAGTATAATTATTACAGTTCTAGCGATAATAACTGCATTATATGGGTAATAATGCATGTTACATTGATAATATCGGGAGTAATAAGTATAATTATTATAGCTCTAGCGATAATAATACTAAAATATGGCTAATAGTGCATGTTATATTGATAATAATAAAAGTAATAAGTATATTTATTACAGTTTTATCGATAATAACTGCATTATATGGGTAATAATGCATGTTACATTGATAATATCGGGAGTAATAAGTATAATTATTATAGCTCTAGCGATAATAATACTAAAATATGGCTAATAGTGCATGTTATATTGATAATAATAAAAGTAATAAGTATATTTATTACAGTTTTATCGATAATAACTGCATAATATGGGTAATAATGCATGTTATATTGATAATAATATAAGTAATAAGTATAATTATTACAGTTCTAGCGATAATAACTGCATTATGTGGGTAATAATGCATGTTATATTGATGATAATTAAAGTACTAAGTATATTTATTATAGTTCTAGCGATAATAACTGCATTATATGGGTAATAATGGATGTTATATTGATAATATCGGGAGTAATAAGTATATTTATTATAGTTCTAGCGATAATAACTGCATAATATAGGTAATAATGCATGTTATATTGATAATAATAAAAGTAATAAGTATATTTATTATAGTTCTAGCGTTTATAACTGCATAATATGCCTAATAATGCATGTTGTATTGATAATAATATAAGTAATAAGTATAATTATTACAGTTCTAGCGATAATAACTGCATTATATGGGTAATAATGCATGTTATATTGATAATATTGGGAGTAATAAGTATAAATATTATAGTTCTAGCGATAATAATAGTAAAATATGGCTAAAAGTGCATCTTATATTGATAATAATAAAAGTAATAAGTATATTTATTACAGTTCTAGCGATAATAACTGCATAATATGGGTAATAATGCATGTTATATTGATAATAATATAAGTAATAAGTATAATTATTACAGTTCTGGCGATAATAACTGCATTATATGGGTAATAATGCACGTTATATTGCTAATAATATAAGTAATAAGTACAATTATTACAGTTCTTGCGATAATAACTGCATAATATGGGTAATAATGCATGTTATATTGATAATAATATAAGTAATACGTATATTTATTATAGTTCTAGCGATTGTAACTGCATAATACGGGTAATAATGCATGTTATATTGATAATAATATAAGTAATAAGTATATTTATTACAGTTCTATCGATAATAACTGCATAATATGGGTAATAATGCACGTTATATTGATAATATTGGGAGTAATAAGTATAATTATTATAGTTCTAGCGATAATAATAGTAAAGTATGGCTAATAGTGCATGTTATATTGATAATAATAAAAGTAATAAGTATAATTATTACAGTTCTGGCGATAATAACTGCATTATATGGGTAATAATGCACGTTATATTGCTAATAATATAAGTAATAAGTACAATTATTACAGTTCTTGCGATAATAACTGCATAATATGGGTAATAATGCATGTTATATTCATAATAATATAAGTAATACGTATATTTATTATAGTTCTAGCGATTGTAACTGCATAATACGGGTAATAATGCATGTTATATTGATAATAATATAAGTAATAAGTATATTTATTACAGTTCTATCGATAATAACTGCATAATATGGGTAATAATGCACGTTATATTGATAATATTGGGAGTAATAAGTATAATTATTATAGTTCTAGCGATAATAATAGTAAAGTATGGCTAATAGTGCATGTTATATTGATAATAATAAAAGTAATAAGTATAATTATTACAGTTCTAGCGATAATAACTGCATTATATGGGTAATAATGCATGTTATATTGATAATATTGGGAGTAATAAGTATAAATATTATAGTTCTAGCGATAATAATAGTAAAATATGGCTAAAAGTGCATCTTATATTGATAATAATAAAAGTAATAAGTATATTTATTACAGTTCTAGCGATAATAACTGCATAATATGGGTAATAATGCATGTTATATTGATAATAATATAAGTAATAAGTATAATTATTCCAGTTCTGGCGATAATAACTACATTATATGGGTAATAATGCACGTTATATTGCAAATAATATAAGTAATAAGTACAATTATTACAGTTCTGGCGATAATAACTGCATTATATGGGTAATAATGGACGTTATATTGCTAATAATATAAGTAATAAGTATAATTACTACAGTTCTAGCGATAATAACTGCATTATATGGGTAATAATGCATGTTATATTGATAATATTGGGAGTAATAAGTATAAATATTATAGTTCTAGCGATAATAATAGTAAAATATGGCTAATAGTGCATGTTATATTGATAATAATAAAAGTCATAAGTATATTTATTACAGTTCTAGCGATAATAACTGCATAATATGGGTAATAATGCATGTTATATTGATAATAATATAAGTAATAAGTATCATTATTACAGTTCTAGCGATAATAACTGCATTATATGGGTAATAATGCATGTTATACAGATAATAATAAAAGTAATAAGTATATTTATTATAGTTCTATCGATAATAACTGCATTATATGGGTAATAATGGATGTTATATTGATAACATCGGGAGTAATAAGTATATTTATTATAGTTCTAGCGATAATAACTGCATAATATAGGTAATAATGCATGTTATATTGATAATAATAAAAGTAATAAGTATATTTATTATAGTTCTAGCGTTTATAACTGCATAATATGCCTAATAATGCATGTTATATTGATAATAATATAAGTAATAAGTATAATTATTACAGTTCTAGCGATAATAACTGCATTATATGGGTAATCATGCATGTTATATTGATAATATCGGGAGTAATAAGTATAATTATTACAGTTCTAGCGATAATAACTGCATTATATGGGTAATAATGCACGTTGTATTGCTAATAATATAAGTAATAAGTATAATTATTACAGTTCAAGCGATAATAACTGCATTATATGGGTAATCATGCATGTTATATTGATAATATCGGGAGTAATAAGTATAATTATTACAGTTCTAGCGATAATAATAGTAAAATATGGCTAATAGTGCATGTTATATTGATAATAGTAAAAGTAATAGGTATACTTATTATAGTCCTATCGATAATAACTGCATAATATGGGTAATAATGCATGTTATATTGATGATAATAAAAGTAGTAAGTATATTTATTACAGTTCTAGCGATAATAACTGCATTATATGGGTAATAATGCACATTATATTGCTAATAATATAAGTAATAAGTATAATTATTACAGTTCTAGCGATAATAACTGCATTATATGGGTAATAATGCATGTTACATTGATAATATCGGGAGTAATAAGTATAATTATTATAGCTCTAGCGATAATAATACTAAAATATGGCTAATAGTGCATGTTATATTGATAATAATAAAAGTAATAAGTATATTTATTACAGTTTTATCGATAATAACTGCATAATATGGGTAATAATGCATGTTATATTGATAATAATATAAGTAATAAGTATAATTATTACAGTTCTAGCGATAATAACTGCATTATATGGGTAATAATGCATGTTATATTGATGATAATTAAAGTACTAAGTATATTTATTATAGTTCTAGCGATAATAACTGCATTATATGGGTAATAATGGATGTTATATTGATAATATCGGGAGTAATAAGTATATTTATTATAGTTCTAGCGATAATAACTGCATAATATAGGTAATAATGCATGTTATATTGATAATAATAAAAGTAATAAGTATATTTATTATAGTTCTAGCGTTTATAACTGCATAATATGCCTAATAATGCATGTTGTATTGATAATAATATAAGTAATAAGTATAATTATTACAGTTCTAGCGATAATAACTGCATTATATGGGTAATAATGCATGTTATATTGATAATATTGGGAGTAATAAGTATAAATATTATAGTTCTAGCGATAATAATAGTAAAATATGGCTAAAAGTGCATCTTATATTGATAATAATAAAAGTAATAAGTATATTTATTACAGTTCTAGCGATAATAACTGCATAATATGGGTAATAATGCATGTTATATTGATAATAATATAAGTAATAAGTATAATTATTACAGTTCTGGCGATAATAACTGCATTATATGGGTAATAATGCACGTTATATTGCTAATAATATAAGTAATAAGTACAATTATTACAGTTCTTGCGATAATAACTGCATAATATGGGTAATAATGCATGTTATATTGATAATAATATAAGTAATACGTATATTTATTATAGTTCTAGCGATTGTAACTGCATAATACGGGTAATAATGCATGTTATATTGATAATAATATAAGTAATAAGTATATTTATTACAGTTCTATCGATAATAACTGCATAATATGGGTAATAATGCACGTTATATTGATAATATTGGGAGTAATAAGTATAATTATTATAGTTCTAGCGATAATAATAGTAAAGTATGGCTAATAGTGCATGTTATATTGATAATAATAAAAGTAATAAGTATAATTATTACAGTTCTAGCGATAATAACTGCATTATATGGGTAATAATGCATGTTATATTGATAATATTGGGAGTAATAAGTATAAATATTATAGTTCTAGCGATAATAATAGTAAAATATGGCTAATAGTGCATGTTATATTGATAATAATAAAAGTAATAAGTATATTTATTACAGTTCTATCGATAATAACTGCATAATATGGGTAATAATGCATGTTATATTGATGATAATAAAAGTAATACGTATATTTATTATAGTTCTAGCGATAGTAACTGCATAATATGGGTAATAATGCACGTTATATTGCTAATAATATAAGTAATAAGTATATTTATTATAGTTCTAGCGATAATAACTGCATAATATGGGTAATAATGCATGTTATATTGATAATAATATAAGTAATAAGTATAATTATTACAGTTCTAGCGATAATAACTGCATTATATGGGTAATAATGCATGTTATACAGATAATAATAAAAGTAATAAGTATATTTATTATAGTTCTATCGATAATAACTGCATTGTATGGGTAATAATGCATGTTATATTGATGATAATTAAAGTACTAAGTATATTTATTATAGTTCTACCGATAATAACTGCATTATATGGGTAATAATGGATGTTATATTGATAATATCGGGAGTAATAAGTATATTTATTATAGTTCTAGCGATAATAACTGCATAATATAGGTAATAATGCATGTTATATTGATAATAATAAAAGTAATAAGTATATTTATTATAGTTCTAGCGTTTATAACTGCATAATATGCCTAATAATGCATGTTATATTGATAATAATATAACTAATAAGTATAATTATTACAGTTCTAGCGATAATAACTGCATTATATGGGTAATAATGCATGTTACATTGATAATATCGGGAGTAATAAGTATAATTATTATAGCTCTAGCGATAATAATACTAAAATATGGCTAATAGTGCATGTTATATTGATAATAATAAAAGTAATAAGTATATTTATTACAGTTTTATCGATAATAACTGCATAATATGGGTAATAATGCATGTTATATTGATAATAATATAAGTAATAAGTATAATTATTACAGTTCTAGCGATAATAACTGCATTATATGGGTAATAATGCATGTTATATTGATGATAATTAAAGTACTAAGTATATTTATTATAGTTCTAGCGATAATAACTGCATTATATGGGTAATAATGGATGTTATATTGATAATATCGGGAGTAATAAGTATATTTATTATAGTTCTAGCGATAATAACTGCATAATATAGGTAATAATGCATGTTATATTGATAATAATAAAAGTAATAAGTATATTTATTATAGTTCTAGCGTTTATAACTGCATAATATGCCTAATAATGCATGTTGTATTGATAATAATATAAGTAATAAGTATAATTATTACAGTTCTAGCGATAATAACTGCATTATATGGGTAATAATGCATGTTATATTGATAATATTGGGAGTAATAAGTATAAATATTATAGTTCTAGCGATAATAATAGTAAAATATGGCTAAAAGTGCATCTTATATTGATAATAATAAAAGTAATAAGTATATTTATTACAGTTCTAGCGATAATAACTGCATAATATGGGTAATAATGCATGTTATATTGATAATAATATAAGTAATAAGTATAATTATTACAGTTCTGGCGATAATAACTGCATTATATGGGTAATAATGCACGTTATATTGCTAATAATATAAGTAATAAGTACAATTATTACAGTTCTTGCGATAATAACTGCATAATATGGGTAATAATGCATGTTATATTGATAATAATATAAGTAATACGTATATTTATTATAGTTCTAGCGATTGTAACTGCATAATACGGGTAATAATGCATGTTATATTGATAATAATATAAGTAATAAGTATATTTATTACAGTTCTATCGATAATAACTGCATAATATGGGTAATAATGCACGTTATATTGATAATATTGGGAGTAATAAGTATAATTATTATAGTTCTAGCGATAATAATAGTAAAGTATGGCTAATAGTGCATGTTATATTGATAATAATAAAAGTAATAAGTATAATTATTACAGTTCTAGCGATAATAACTGCATTATATGGGTAATAATGCATGTTATATTGATAATATTGGGAGTAATAAGTATAAATATTATAGTTCTAGCGATAATAATAGTAAAATATGGCTAATAGTGCATGTTATATTGATAATAATAAAAGTAATAAGTATATTTATTACAGTTCTATCGATAATAACTGCATAATATGGGTAATAATGCATGTTATATTGATGATAATAAAAGTAATACGTATATTTATTATAGTTCTAGCGATAGTAACTGCATAATATGGGTAATAATGCACGTTATATTGCTAATAATATAAGTAATAAGTATATTTATTATAGTTCTAGCGATAATAACTGCATAATATGGGTAATAATGCATGTTATATTGATAATAATATAAGTAATAAGTATAATTATTACAGTTCTAGCGATAATAACTGCATTATATGGGTAATAATGCATGTTATACAGATAATAATAAAAGTAATAAGTATATTTATTATAGTTCTATCGATAATAACTGCATTGTATGGGTAATAATGCATGTTATATTGATGATAATTAAAGTACTAAGTATATTTATTATAGTTCTACCGATAATAACTGCATTATATGGGTAATAATGGATGTTATATTGATAATATCGGGAGTAATAAGTATATTTATTATAGTTCTAGCGATAATAACTGCATAATATAGGTAATAATGCATGTTATATTGATAATAATAAAAGTAATAAGTATATTTATTATAGTTCTAGCGTTTATAACTGCATAATATGCCTAATAATGCATGTTATATTGATAATAATATAACTAATAAGTATAATTATTACAGTTCTAGCGATAATAACTGCATTATATGGGTAATCATGCACGTTATATTGATAATATTGGGAGTAATAAGTATAATTATTATAGTTCTAGCGATAATAATAGTAAAATATGGCTAATAGTGCATGTTATATTGATAATAATAAAAGTAATAAGTATAATTATTACAGTTCTAGCGATAATAACTGCATTATATGGGTAATAATGCATGTTATATTGATAATATTGGGAGTAATAAGTATAAATATTATAGTTCTAGCGATAATAATAGTAAAATATGGCTAATAGTGCATGTTATATTGATAATAATAAAAGTAATAAGTATATTTATTACAGTTCTATCGATAATAACTGCATAATATGGGTAATAATGCATGTTATATTGATGATAATAAAAGTAATACGTATATTTATTATAGTTCTAGCGATAGTAACTGCATAATATGGGTAATAATGCACGTTATATTGCTAATAATATAAGTAATAAGTATATTTATTATAGTTCTAGCGATAATAACTGCATAATATGGGTAATAATGCATGTTATATTGATAATAATATAAGTAATAAGTATAATTATTACAGTTCTAGCGATAATAACTGCATTATATGGGTAATAATGCATGTTATACAGATAATAATAAAAGTAATAAGTATATTTATTATAGTTCTATCGATAATAACTGCATTATATGGGTAATAATGCATGTTATATTGATGATAATTAAAGTACTAAGTATATTTATTATAGTTCTAGCGATAATAACTGCATTATATGGGTAATAATGGATGTTATACTGATAATATCGGGAGTAATAAGTATATTTATTATAGTTCTAGCGATTATAACTGCATAATATAGGTAATAATGCATGTTATATTGATAATAATAAAAGTAATAAGTATATTTATTATAGTTCTAGCGTTTATAACTGCATAATATGCCTAATAATGCATGTTATATTGATAATAATATAAGTAATAAGTATAATTATTACAGTTCTAGCGATAATAATAGTAAAATATGGCTAATAGTGCATGTTATATTGATAATAATATAAGTAATAAGTATAATTATTACAGTTCTTGCGATAATAACTGCATAATATGGGTAATAATGCATGTTATATTGATAATAATATAAGTAATACGTATATTTATTATAGTTCTAGCGATTGTAACTGCATAATACGGGTAATAATGCATGTTATATTGATAATAATATAAGTAATAAGTATATTTATTACAGTTCTATCGATAATAACTGCATAATATGGGTAATAATGCACGTTATATTGATAATATTGGGAGTAATAAGTATAATTATTATAGTTCTAGCGATAATAATAGTAAAATATGGCTAATAGTGCATGTTATATTGATAATAATAAAAGTAATAAGTATATTTATTACAGTTCTATGGATAATAACCGCATAATATGGGTAATAATGCATGTTATATTGATGATAACAAAAGTAATACGTATATTTATTATAGTTCTAGCGATTATAACTGCATAATATAGGTAATAATGCATGTTATATTGATAATAATAAAAGTAATAAGTATATTTATTATAGTTCTAGCGTTTATAACTGCATAATATGCCTAATAATGCATGTTATATTGATAATAATATAAGTAATAAGTATAATTATTACAGTTCTAGCGATAATAATAGTAAAATATGGCTAATAGTGCATGTTATATTGATAATAATATAAGTAATAAGTATAATTATTACAGTTCTAGCGATAATAACTGCATTATATGGGTAATAATGCATGTTATATTGATAATATTGGGAGTAATAAGTATAAATATTATAGTTCTAGCGATAATAATAGTAAAATATGGCTAATAGTGCATGTTATATTGATAATAATAAAAGTAATAAGTATATTTATTACAGTTCTATCGATAATAACTGCATAATATGGGTAATAATGCACGTTATATTGATAATATTGGGAGTAATAAGTATAATTATTATAGTTCTAGCGATAATAATAGTAAAGTATGGCTAATAGTGCATGTTATATTGATAATAATAAAAGTAATAAGTATAATTATTACAGTTCTAGCGATAATAACTGCATTATATGGGTAATAATGCATGTTATATTGATAATATTGGGAGTAATAAGTATAAATATTATAGTTCTAGCGATAATAATAGTAAAATATGGCTAAAAGTGCATCTTATATTGATAATAATAAAAGTAATAAGTATATTTATTACAGTTCTAGCGATAATAACTGCATAATATGGGTAATAATGCATGTTATATTGATAATAATATAAGTAATAAGTATAATTATTCCAGTTCTGGCGATAATAACTACATTATATGGGTAATAATGCACGTTATATTGCAAATAATATAAGTAATAAGTACAATTATTACAGTTCTGGCGATAATAACTGCATTATATGGGTAATAATGGACGTTATATTGCTAATAATATAAGTAATAAGTATAATTACTACAGTTCTAGCGATAATAACTGCATTATATGGGTAATAATGCATGTTATATTGATAATATTGGGAGTAATAAGTATAAATATTATAGTTCTAGCGATAATAATAGTAAAATATGGCTAATAGTGCATGTTATATTGATAATAATAAAAGTCATAAGTATATTTATTACAGTTCTAGCGATAATAACTGCATAATATGGGTAATAATGCATGTTATATTGATAATAATATAAGTAATAAGTATCATTATTACAGTTCTAGCGATAATAACTGCATTATATGGGTAATAATGCATGTTATACAGATAATAATAAAAGTAATAAGTATATTTATTATAGTTCTATCGATAATAACTGCATTATATGGGTAATAATGGATGTTATATTGATAACATCGGGAGTAATAAGTATATTTATTATAGTTCTAGCGATAATAACTGCATAATATAGGTAATAATGCATGTTATATTGATAATAATAAAAGTAATAAGTATATTTATTATAGTTCTAGCGTTTATAACTGCATAATATGCCTAATAATGCATGTTATATTGATAATAATATAAGTAATAAGTATAATTATTACAGTTCTAGCGATAATAACTGCATTATATGGGTAATCATGCATGTTATATTGATAATATCGGGAGTAATAAGTATAATTATTACAGTTCTAGCGATAATAACTGCATTATATGGGTAATAATGCACGTTGTATTGCTAATAATATAAGTAATAAGTATAATTATTACAGTTCAAGCGATAATAACTGCATTATATGGGTAATCATGCATGTTATATTGATAATATCGGGAGTAATAAGTATAATTATTACAGTTCTAGCGATAATAATAGTAAAATATGGCTAATAGTGCATGTTATATTGATAATAGTAAAAGTAATAGGTATACTTATTATAGTCCTATCGATAATAACTGCATAATATGGGTAATAATGCATGTTATATTGATGATAATAAAAGTAGTAAGTATATTTATTACAGTTCTAGCGATAATAACTGCATTATATGGGTAATAATGCACATTATATTGCTAATAATATAAGTAATAAGTATAATTATTACAGTTCTAGCGATAATAACTGCATTATATGGGTAATAATGCATGTTACATTGATAATATCGGGAGTAATAAGTATAATTATTATAGCTCTAGCGATAATAATACTAAAATATGGCTAATAGTGCATGTTATATTGATAATAATAAAAGTAATAAGTATATTTATTACAGTTTTATCGATAATAACTGCATAATATGGGTAATAATGCATGTTATATTGATAATAATATAAGTAATAAGTATAATTATTACAGTTCTAGCGATAATAACTGCATTATATGGGTAATAATGCATGTTATATTGATGATAATTAAAGTACTAAGTATATTTATTATAGTTCTAGCGATAATAACTGCATTATATGGGTAATAATGGATGTTATATTGATAATATCGGGAGTAATAAGTATATTTATTATAGTTCTAGCGATAATAACTGCATAATATAGGTAATAATGCATGTTATATTGATAATAATAAAAGTAATAAGTATATTTATTATAGTTCTAGCGTTTATAACTGCATAATATGCCTAATAATGCATGTTGTATTGATAATAATATAAGTAATAAGTATAATTATTACAGTTCTAGCGATAATAACTGCATTATATGGGTAATAATGCATGTTATATTGATAATATTGGGAGTAATAAGTATAAATATTATAGTTCTAGCGATAATAATAGTAAAATATGGCTAAAAGTGCATCTTATATTGATAATAATAAAAGTAATAAGTATATTTATTACAGTTCTAGCGATAATAACTGCATAATATGGGTAATAATGCATGTTATATTGATAATAATATAAGTAATAAGTATAATTATTACAGTTCTGGCGATAATAACTGCATTATATGGGTAATAATGCACGTTATATTGCTAATAATATAAGTAATAAGTACAATTATTACAGTTCTTGCGATAATAACTGCATAATATGGGTAATAATGCATGTTATATTGATAATAATATAAGTAATACGTATATTTATTATAGTTCTAGCGATTGTAACTGCATAATACGGGTAATAATGCATGTTATATTGATAATAATATAAGTAATAAGTATATTTATTACAGTTCTATCGATAATAACTGCATAATATGGGTAATAATGCACGTTATATTGATAATATTGGGAGTAATAAGTATAATTATTATAGTTCTAGCGATAATAATAGTAAAGTATGGCTAATAGTGCATGTTATATTGATAATAATAAAAGTAATAAGTATAATTATTACAGTTCTAGCGATAATAACTGCATTATATGGGTAATAATGCATGTTATATTGATAATATTGGGAGTAATAAGTATAAATATTATAGTTCTAGCGATAATAATAGTAAAATATGGCTAATAGTGCATGTTATATTGATAATAATAAAAGTAATAAGTATATTTATTACAGTTCTATCGATAATAACTGCATAATATGGGTAATAATGCATGTTATATTGATGATAATAAAAGTAATACGTATATTTATTATAGTTCTAGCGATAGTAACTGCATAATATGGGTAATAATGCACGTTATATTGCTAATAATATAAGTAATAAGTATATTTATTATAGTTCTAGCGATAATAACTGCATAATATGGGTAATAATGCATGTTATATTGATAATAATATAAGTAATAAGTATAATTATTACAGTTCTAGCGATAATAACTGCATTATATGGGTAATAATGCATGTTATACAGATAATAATAAAAGTAATAAGTATATTTATTATAGTTCTATCGATAATAACTGCATTGTATGGGTAATAATGCATGTTATATTGATGATAATTAAAGTACTAAGTATATTTATTATAGTTCTACCGATAATAACTGCATTATATGGGTAATAATGGATGTTATATTGATAATATCGGGAGTAATAAGTATATTTATTATAGTTCTAGCGATAATAACTGCATAATATAGGTAATAATGCATGTTATATTGATAATAATAAAAGTAATAAGTATATTTATTATAGTTCTAGCGTTTATAACTGCATAATATGCCTAATAATGCATGTTATATTGATAATAATATAACTAATAAGTATAATTATTACAGTTCTAGCGATAATAACTGCATTATATGGGTAATAATGCATGTTACATTGATAATATCGGGAGTAATAAGTATAATTATTATAGCTCTAGCGATAATAATACTAAAATATGGCTAATAGTGCATGTTATATTGATAATAATAAAAGTAATAAGTATATTTATTACAGTTTTATCGATAATAACTGCATAATATGGGTAATAATGCATGTTATATTGATAATAATATAAGTAATAAGTATAATTATTACAGTTCTAGCGATAATAACTGCATTATATGGGTAATAATGCATGTTATATTGATGATAATTAAAGTACTAAGTATATTTATTATAGTTCTAGCGATAATAACTGCATTATATGGGTAATAATGGATGTTATATTGATAATATCGGGAGTAATAAGTATATTTATTATAGTTCTAGCGATAATAACTGCATAATATAGGTAATAATGCATGTTATATTGATAATAATAAAAGTAATAAGTATATTTATTATAGTTCTAGCGTTTATAACTGCATAATATGCCTAATAATGCATGTTGTATTGATAATAATATAAGTAATAAGTATAATTATTACAGTTCTAGCGATAATAACTGCATTATATGGGTAATAATGCATGTTATATTGATAATATTGGGAGTAATAAGTATAAATATTATAGTTCTAGCGATAATAATAGTAAAATATGGCTAAAAGTGCATCTTATATTGATAATAATAAAAGTAATAAGTATATTTATTACAGTTCTAGCGATAATAACTGCATAATATGGGTAATAATGCATGTTATATTGATAATAATATAAGTAATAAGTATAATTATTACAGTTCTGGCGATAATAACTGCATTATATGGGTAATAATGCACGTTATATTGCTAATAATATAAGTAATAAGTACAATTATTACAGTTCTTGCGATAATAACTGCATAATATGGGTAATAATGCATGTTATATTGATAATAATATAAGTAATACGTATATTTATTATAGTTCTAGCGATTGTAACTGCATAATACGGGTAATAATGCATGTTATATTGATAATAATATAAGTAATAAGTATATTTATTACAGTTCTATCGATAATAACTGCATAATATGGGTAATAATGCACGTTATATTGATAATATTGGGAGTAATAAGTATAATTATTATAGTTCTAGCGATAATAATAGTAAAGTATGGCTAATAGTGCATGTTATATTGATAATAATAAAAGTAATAAGTATAATTATTACAGTTCTAGCGATAATAACTGCATTATATGGGTAATAATGCATGTTATATTGATAATATTGGGAGTAATAAGTATAAATATTATAGTTCTAGCGATAATAATAGTAAAATATGGCTAATAGTGCATGTTATATTGATAATAATAAAAGTAATAAGTATATTTATTACAGTTCTATCGATAATAACTGCATAATATGGGTAATAATGCATGTTATATTGATGATAATAAAAGTAATACGTATATTTATTATAGTTCTAGCGATAGTAACTGCATAATATGGGTAATAATGCACGTTATATTGCTAATAATATAAGTAATAAGTATATTTATTATAGTTCTAGCGATAATAACTGCATAATATGGGTAATAATGCATGTTATATTGATAATAATATAAGTAATAAGTATAATTATTACAGTTCTAGCGATAATAACTGCATTATATGGGTAATAATGCATGTTATACAGATAATAATAAAAGTAATAAGTATATTTATTATAGTTCTATCGATAATAACTGCATTGTATGGGTAATAATGCATGTTATATTGATGATAATTAAAGTACTAAGTATATTTATTATAGTTCTACCGATAATAACTGCATTATATGGGTAATAATGGATGTTATATTGATAATATCGGGAGTAATAAGTATATTTATTATAGTTCTAGCGATAATAACTGCATAATATAGGTAATAATGCATGTTATATTGATAATAATAAAAGTAATAAGTATATTTATTATAGTTCTAGCGTTTATAACTGCATAATATGCCTAATAATGCATGTTATATTGATAATAATATAACTAATAAGTATAATTATTACAGTTCTAGCGATAATAACTGCATTATATGGGTAATCATGCACGTTATATTGATAATATTGGGAGTAATAAGTATAATTATTATAGTTCTAGCGATAATAATAGTAAAATATGGCTAATAGTGCATGTTATATTGATAATAATAAAAGTAATAAGTATAATTATTACAGTTCTAGCGATAATAACTGCATTATATGGGTAATAATGCATGTTATATTGATAATATTGGGAGTAATAAGTATAAATATTATAGTTCTAGCGATAATAATAGTAAAATATGGCTAATAGTGCATGTTATATTGATAATAATAAAAGTAATAAGTATATTTATTACAGTTCTATCGATAATAACTGCATAATATGGGTAATAATGCATGTTATATTGATGATAATAAAAGTAATACGTATATTTATTATAGTTCTAGCGATAGTAACTGCATAATATGGGTAATAATGCACGTTATATTGCTAATAATATAAGTAATAAGTATATTTATTATAGTTCTAGCGATAATAACTGCATAATATGGGTAATAATGCATGTTATATTGATAATAATATAAGTAATAAGTATAATTATTACAGTTCTAGCGATAATAACTGCATTATATGGGTAATAATGCATGTTATACAGATAATAATAAAAGTAATAAGTATATTTATTATAGTTCTATCGATAATAACTGCATTATATGGGTAATAATGCATGTTATATTGATGATAATTAAAGTACTAAGTATATTTATTATAGTTCTAGCGATAATAACTGCATTATATGGGTAATAATGGATGTTATACTGATAATATCGGGAGTAATAAGTATATTTATTATAGTTCTAGCGATTATAACTGCATAATATAGGTAATAATGCATGTTATATTGATAATAATAAAAGTAATAAGTATATTTATTATAGTTCTAGCGTTTATAACTGCATAATATGCCTAATAATGCATGTTATATTGATAATAATATAAGTAATAAGTATAATTATTACAGTTCTAGCGATAATAATAGTAAAATATGGCTAATAGTGCATGTTATATTGATAATAATATAAGTAATAAGTATAATTATTACAGTTCTTGCGATAATAACTGCATAATATGGGTAATAATGCATGTTATATTGATAATAATATAAGTAATACGTATATTTATTATAGTTCTAGCGATTGTAACTGCATAATACGGGTAATAATGCATGTTATATTGATAATAATATAAGTAATAAGTATATTTATTACAGTTCTATCGATAATAACTGCATAATATGGGTAATAATGCACGTTATATTGATAATATTGGGAGTAATAAGTATAATTATTATAGTTCTAGCGATAATAATAGTAAAATATGGCTAATAGTGCATGTTATATTGATAATAATAAAAGTAATAAGTATATTTATTACAGTTCTATGGATAATAACCGCATAATATGGGTAATAATGCATGTTATATTGATGATAACAAAAGTAATACGTATATTTATTATAGTTCTAGCGATTATAACTGCATAATATAGGTAATAATGCATGTTATATTGATAATAATAAAAGTAATAAGTATATTTATTATAGTTCTAGCGTTTATAACTGCATAATATGCCTAATAATGCATGTTATATTGATAATAATATAAGTAATAAGTATAATTATTACAGTTCTAGCGATAATAACTGCATTATATGGGTAATCATGCATGTTATATTGATAATATCGGGAGTAATAAGTATAATTATTAGAGTTCTAGCGATAATAACTGCATTATATGGGTAATAATGCACGTTGTATTGCTAATAATATAAGTAATAAGTATAATTATTACAGTTCAAGCGATAATAACTGCATTATATGGGTAATCATGCATGTTATATTGATAATATCGGGAGTAATAAGTATAATTATTACAGTCCTAGCGATAATAATAGTAAAATATGGCTAAAAGTGCATCTTATATTGATAATAATAAAAGTAATAAGTATATTTATTACTGTTCTAGCGATAATAACTGCATAATATGGGTAATAATGCATGTTATATTGATAATAATATAAGTAATAAGTATAATTATTACAGTTCTGGCGATAATAACTGCATTATATGGGTAATAATGCACGTTATATTGCTAATAATATAACTAATAAGTATAATTATTACAGTTCTGGCGATAATAACTGCATTATATGGGTAATAATGCACGTTATATTGCTAATATTGGGAGTAATAAGTATAATTATTATAGTTCTAGCGATAATAATAGTAAAGTATGGCTAATAGTGCATGTTATATTGATAATAATAAAAGTAATAAGTATAATTATTACAGTTCTAGCGATAATAACTGCATTATATGGGTAATAATGCATGTTATATTGATAATATTGGGAGTAATAAGTATAAATATTATAGTTCTAGCGATAATAATAGTAAAATATGGCTAATAGTGCATGTTATATTGATAATAATAAAAGTAATAAGTATATTTATTACAGTTCTATCGATAATAACTGCATAATATGGGTAATAATGCATGTTATATTGATGATAATAAAAGTAATACGTATATTTATTATAGTTCTAGCGATAGTAACTGCATAATATGGGTAATAATGCACGTTATATTGCTAATAATATAAGTAATAAGTATATTTATTATAGTTCTAGCGATAATAACTGCATAATATGGGTAATAATGCATGTTATATTGATAATAATATAAGTAATAAGTATAATTATTACAGTTCTAGCGATAATAACTGCATTATATGGGTAATAATGCATGTTATACAGATAATAATAAAAGTAATAAGTATATTTATTATAGTTCTAGCGATAATAACTGCATTATATGGGTAATCATGCATGTTATATTGATAATATCGGGAGTAATAAGTATAATTATTAGAGTTCTAGCGATAATAACTGCATTATATGGGTAATAATGCACGTTGTATTGCTAATAATATAAGTAATAAGTATAATTATTACAGTTCAAGCGATAATAACTGCATTATATGGGTAATCATGCATGTTATATTGATAATATCGGGAGTAATAAGTATAATTATTACAGTCCTAGCGATAATAATAGTAAAATATGGCTAAAAGTGCATCTTATATTGATAATAATAAAAGTAATAAGTATATTTATTACTGTTCTAGCGATAATAACTGCATAATATGGGTAATAATGCATGTTATATTGATAATAATATAAGTAATAAGTATAATTATTACAGTTCTGGCGATAATAACTGCATTATATGGGTAATAATGCACGTTATATTGCTAATAATATAACTAATAAGTATAATTATTACAGTTCTGGCGATAATAACTGCATTATATGGGTAATAATGCACGTTATATTGCTAATAATATAAGTAATAAGTATAATTATTAAAGTTCTAGCGATAATAACTGCATTATATGGGTAATAATGCATGTTATATTGATGATAATAAAAGTACTAAGTATATTTATTATAGTTCTCGCTATTATAACTGCATAATATGCGTAATAATGCATGTTATATTGATAATAATATAAGTAATAAGTATAATTATTACAGTTCTAGCGATAATAACTGCATTATATGGGTAATAATGCATGTTATACAGATAATAATAAAAGTAATAAGTATATTTATTATAGTTCTATCGATAATAACTGCATTATATGGGTAATAATGCATGTTATATTGATGATAATTAAAGTACTAAGTATATTTATTATAGTTCTAGCGATAATAACTGCATTATATGGGTAATAATGTATGTTATATTGATAATATCGGGAGTAATAAGTATATTTATTATAGTTCTAGCGATAATAACTGCATAATATAGGTAATAATGCATGTTATATTGATAATAATATAAGTAATAAGTATAATTATTACAGTTCTAGCGATAATAACTGCATTATATGGGTAATCATGCATGTTATATTGATAATATCGGGAGTAATAAGTATAATTATTACAGTTCTAGCGATAATAACTGCATTATATGGGTAATAATGCACGTTGTATTGCTAATAATATAAGTAATAAGTATAATTATTACAGTTCAAGCGATAATAACTGCATTATATGGGTAATCATGCATGTTATATTGATAATATCGGGAGTAATAAGTATAATTATTACAGTCCTAGCGATAATAATAGTAAAATATGGCTAATAGTGCATGTTATATTGATAATAGTAAAAGTAATAGGTATACTTATTATAGTCCTATCGATAATAACTGCATTATATGGGTAATAATGCATGTTATATTGATGATAATTAAAGTACTAAGTATATTTATTATAGTTCTAGCGATAATAACTGCATTATATGGGTAATAATGGATGTTATATTGATAATATCGGGAGTAATAAGTATATTTATTATAGTTCTAGCGATAATAACTGCATAATATAGGTAATAATGCATGTTATATTGATAATAATAAAAGTAATAAGTATATTTATTATAGTTCTAGCGTTTATAACTGCATAATATGCCTAATAATGCATGTTGTATTGATAATAATATAAGTAATAAGTATAATTATTACAGTTCTAGCGATAATAACTGCATTATATGGGTAATAATGCATGTTATATTGATAATATTGGGAGTAATAAGTATAAATATTATAGTTCTAGCGATAATAATAGTAAAATATGGCTAAAAGTGCATCTTATATTGATAATAATAAAAGTAATAAGTATATTTATTACTGTTCTAGCGATAATAACTGCATAATATGGGTAATAATGCATGTTATATTGATAATAATATAAGTAATAAGTATAATTATTACAGTTCTGGCGATAATAACTGCATTATATGGGTAATAATGCACGTTATATTGCTAATAATATAAGTAATAAGTATAATTATTACAGTTCTGGCGATAATAACTGCATTATATGGGTAATAATGCACGTTATATTGCTAATAATATAACTAATAAGTATAATTATTACAGTTCTGGCGATAATAACTGCATTATATGGGTAATAATGCACGTTATATTGCTAATAATATAAGTAATAAGTATAATTATTAAAGTTCTAGCGATAATAACTGCATTATATGGGTAATAATGCATGTTATATTGATGATAATAAAAGTACTAAGTATATTTATTATAGTTCTCGCTATTATAACTGCATAATATGCGTAATAATGCATGTTATATTGATAATAATATAAGTAATAAGTATAATTATTACAGTTCTAGCGATAATAACTGCATTATATGGGTAATAATGCATGTTATACAGATAATAATAAAAGTAATAAGTATATTTATTATAGTTCTATCGATAATAACTGCATTATATGGGTAATAATGCATGTTATATTGATGATAATTAAAGTACTAAGTATATTTATTATAGTTCTAGCGATAATAACTGCATTATATGGGTAATAATGTATGTTATATTGATAATATCGGGAGTAATAAGTATATTTATTATAGTTCTAGCGATAATAACTGCATAATATAGGTAATAATGCATGTTATATTGATAATAATATAAGTAATAAGTATAATTATTACAGTTCTAGCGATAATAACTGCATTATATGGGTAATCATGCATGTTATATTGATAATATCGGGAGTAATAAGTATAATTATTACAGTTCTAGCGATAATAACTGCATTATATGGGTAATAATGCACGTTGTATTGCTAATAATATAAGTAATAAGTATAATTATTACAGTTCAAGCGATAATCACTGCATTATATGGGTAATCATGCATGTTATATTGATAATATCGGGAGTAATAAGTATAATTATTACAGTTCTAGCGATAATAATAGTAAAATATGGCTAATAGTGCATGTTATATTGATAATAGTAAAAGTAATAGGTATACTTATTATAGTCCTATCGATAATAACTGCATAATATGGGTAATAATGCATGTTATATTGATGATAATAAAAGTAGTAAGTATATTTATTACAGTTCTAGCGATAATAACTGCATTATATGCGTAATAATGCATGCTATATTGATAATATCGGGAGTAATAAGTATAATTATTATAGCTCTAGCGATAATAATACTAAAATATGGCTAATAGTGCATGTTATATTGATAATAATAAAAGTAATAAGTATATTTATTACAGTTTTATCGATAATAACTGCATTATATGGGTAATAATGCACGTTATATTGCTAATAATATAAGTAATAAGTATAATTATTACAGTTCTTGCGATAATAACTGCATAATATGGGTAATAATGCACGTTATATTGCTAATAATATAAGTAATAAGTATAATTATTACAGTTCTAGCGATAATAACTGCATTATATGGGTATTAATGCATGTTACATTGATAATATCGGGAGTAATAAGTATAATTATTATAGCTCTAGCGATAATAATACTAAAATATTGCTAATAGTGCATGTTATATTGATAATAATAAAAGTAATAAGTATATTTATTACAGTTTTATCGATAATAACTGCATAATATGGGTAATAATGCATGTTATATTGATGATAATAAAAGTAGTAAGTATATTTATTACAGTTCTAGCGATAATAACTGCATTATATGGGTATTAATGGATGTTATATTGACAATATCGGGAGTAATAAGTATATTTATTATAGTTCTAGCGATAATAACTGCATAATATAGGTAATAATGCATGTTATATTGATAATAATAAAAGTAATAAGTATATTTATTATAGTTCTAGCGATAATAACTGCATAGTATGGGTAATAATGCATGTTATATTGATGATAATTAAAGTACTAAGTATATTTATTATAGTTCTAGCGATAATAACTGCATTATATGGGTAATAATGGATGTTATATTGATAATATCGGGAGTAATAAGTATATTTATTATAGTTCTAGCGATAATAACTGCATAATATAGGTAATAATGCATGTTATATTGATAATAATAAAAGTAATAAGTATAATTATTACAGTTCTAGCGATAATAACTGCATTATATGGGTAATAATGCATGTTATATTGATAATATTGGGAGTAATAAGTATAAATATTATAGTTCTAGCGATAATAATAGTAAAATATGGCTAATAGTGCATGTTATATTGATAATAATAAAAGTAATAAGTATATTTATTACAGTTCTATCGATAATAACTGCATAATATGGGTAATAATGCATGTTATATTGATGATAATAAAAGTAATACGTATATTTATTATAGTTCTAGCGATAGTAACTGCATAATATGGGTAATAATGCACGTTATATTGCTAATAATATAAGTAATAAGTATATTTATTATAGTTCTAGCGATAATAACTGCATAATATGGGTAATAATGCATGTTATATTGATAATAATATAAGTAATAAGTATAATTATTACAGTTCTAGCGATAATAACTGCATTATATGGGTAATAATGCATGTTATACAGATAATAATAAAAGTAATAAGTATATTTATTATAGTTCTATCGATAATAACTGCATTATATGGGTAATAATGCATGTTATATTGATGATAATTAAAGTACTAAGTATATTTATTATAGTTCTAGCGATAATAACTGCATTATATGGGTAATAATGGATGTTATATTGATAATATCGGGAGTAATAAGTATATTTATTATAGTTCTAGCGATAATAACTGCATAATATAGGTAATAATGCATGTTATATTGATAATAATATAAGTAATAAGTATAATTATTACAGTTCAAGCGATAATAACTGCATTATATGGGTAATCATGCATGTTATATTGATAATATCGGGAGTAATAAGTATAATTATTACAGTCCTAGCGATAATAATAGTAAAATATGGCTAATAGTGCATGTTATATTGATAATAGTAAAAGTAATAGGTATACTTATTATAGTCCTATCGATAATAACTGCATTATATGGGTAATAATGCATGTTATATTGATGATAATTAAAGTACTAAGTATATTTATTATAGTTCTAGCGATAATAACTGCATTATATGGGTAATAATGGATGTTATATTGATAATATCGGGAGTAATAAGTATATTTATTATAGTTCTAGCGATAATAACTGCATAATATAGGTAATAATGCATGTTATATTGATAATAATAAAAGTAATAAGTATATTTATTATAGTTCTAGCGTTTATAACTGCATAATATGCCTAATAATGCATGTTGTATTGATAATAATATAAGTAATAAGTATAATTATTACAGTTCTAGCGATAATAACTGCATTATATGGGTAATAATGCATGTTATATTGATAATATTGGGAGTAATAAGTATAAATATTATAGTTCTAGCGATAATAATAGTAAAATATGGCTAAAAGTGCATCTTATATTGATAATAATAAAAGTAATAAGTATATTTATTACTGTTCTAGCGATAATAACTGCATAATATGGGTAATAATGCATGTTATATTGATAATAATATAAGTAATAAGTATAATTATTACAGTTCTGGCGATAATAACTGCATTATATGGGTAATAATGCACGTTATATTGCTAATAATATAAGTAATAAGTATAATTATTACAGTTCTGGCGATAATAACTGCATTATATGGGTAATAATGCACGTTATATTGCTAATAATATAACTAATAAGTATAATTATTACAGTTCTGGCGATAATAACTGCATTATATGGGTAATAATGCACGTTATATTGCTAATAATATAAGTAATAAGTATAATTATTAAAGTTCTAGCGATAATAACTGCATTATATGGGTAATAATGCATGTTATATTGATGATAATAAAAGTACTAAGTATATTTATTATAGTTCTCGCTATTATAACTGCATAATATGCGTAATAATGCATGTTATATTGATAATAATATAAGTAATAAGTATAATTATTACAGTTCTAGCGATAATAACTGCATTATATGGGTAATAATGCATGTTATACAGATAATAATAAAAGTAATAAGTATATTTATTATAGTTCTATCGATAATAACTGCATTATATGGGTAATAATGCATGTTATATTGATGATAATTAAAGTACTAAGTATATTTATTATAGTTCTAGCGATAATAACTGCATTATATGGGTAATAATGTATGTTATATTGATAATATCGGGAGTAATAAGTATATTTATTATAGTTCTAGCGATAATAACTGCATAATATAGGTAATAATGCATGTTATATTGATAATAATATAAGTAATAAGTATAATTATTACAGTTCTAGCGATAATAACTGCATTATATGGGTAATCATGCATGTTATATTGATAATATCGGGAGTAATAAGTATAATTATTACAGTTCTAGCGATAATAACTGCATTATATGGGTAATAATGCACGTTGTATTGCTAATAATATAAGTAATAAGTATAATTATTACAGTTCAAGCGATAATCACTGCATTATATGGGTAATCATGCATGTTATATTGATAATATCGGGAGTAATAAGTATAATTATTACAGTTCTAGCGATAATAATAGTAAAATATGGCTAATAGTGCATGTTATATTGAAAATAGTAAAAGTAATAGGTATACTTATTATAGTCCTATCGATAATAACTGCATAATATGGGTAATAATGCATGTTATATTGATGATAATAAAAGTAGTAAGTATATTTATTACAGTTCTAGCGATAATAACTGCATTATATGCGTAATAATGCATGCTATATTGATAATATCGGGAGTAATAAGTATAATTATTATAGCTCTAGCGATAATAATACTAAAATATGGCTAATAGTGCATGTTATATTGATAATAATAAAAGTAATAAGTATATTTATTACAGTTTTATCGATAATAACTGCATTATATGGGTAATAATGCACGTTATATTGCTAATAATATAAGTAATAAGTATAATTATTACAGTTCTTGCGATAATAACTGCATAATATGGGTAATAATGCACGTTATATTGCTAATAATATAAGTAATAAGTATAATTATTACAGTTCTAGCGATAATAACTGCATTATATGGGTAATAATGCATGTTATATTGATGATAATAAAAGTACTAAGTATATTTATTATAGTTCTCGCTATTATAACTGCATAATATGCGTAATAATGCATGTTATATTGATAATAATATAAGTAATAAGTATAATTATTACAGTTCTAGCGATAATAACTGCATTATATGGGTAATAATGCATGTTATACAGATAATAATAAAAGTAATAAGTATATTTATTATAGTTCTATCGATAATAACTGCATTATATGGGTAATAATGCATGTTATATTGATGATAATTAAAGTACTAAGTATATTTATTATAGTTCTAGCGATAATAACTGCATTATATGGGTAATAATGTATGTTATATTGATAATATCGGGAGTAATAAGTATATTTATTATAGTTCTAGCGATAATAACTGCATAATATAGGTAATAATGCATGTTATATTGATAATAATATAAGTAATAAGTATAATTATTACAGTTCTAGCGATAATAACTGCATTATATGGGTAATCATGCATGTTATATTGATAATATCGGGAGTAATAAGTATAATTATTACAGTTCTAGCGATAATAACTGCATTATATGGGTAATAATGCACGTTGTATTGCTAATAATATAAGTAATAAGTATAATTATTACAGTTCAAGCGATAATCACTGCATTATATGGGTAATCATGCATGTTATATTGATAATATCGGGAGTAATAAGTATAATTATTACAGTTCTAGCGATAATAATAGTAAAATATGGCTAATAGTGCATGTTATATTGATAATAGTAAAAGTAATAGGTATACTTATTATAGTCCTATCGATAATAACTGCATAATATGGGTAATAATGCATGTTATATTGATGATAATAAAAGTAGTAAGTATATTTATTACAGTTCTAGCGATAATAACTGCATTATATGCGTAATAATGCATGCTATATTGATAATATCGGGAGTAATAAGTATAATTATTATAGCTCTAGCGATAATAATACTAAAATATGGCTAATAGTGCATGTTATATTGATAATAATAAAAGTAATAAGTATATTTATTACAGTTTTATCGATAATAACTGCATTATATGGGTAATAATGCACGTTATATTGCTAATAATATAAGTAATAAGTATAATTATTACAGTTCTTGCGATAATAACTGCATAATATGGGTAATAATGCACGTTATATTGCTAATAATATAAGTAATAAGTATAATTATTACAGTTCTAGCGATAATAACTGCATTATATGGGTAATAATGCATGTTACATTGATAATATCGGGAGTAATAAGTATAATTATTATAGCTCTAGCGATAATAATACTAAAATATTGCTAATAGTGCATGTTATATTGATAATAATAAAAGTAATAAGTATATTTATTACAGTTTTATCGATAATAACTGCATAATATGGGTAATAATGCATGTTATATTGATGATAATAAAAGTAGTAAGTATATTTATTACAGTTCTAGCGATAATAACTGCATTATATGGGTAATAATGCATGTTATATTGATAATATTGGGAGTAATAAGTATAAATATTATAGTTCTAGCGATAATAATAGTAAAATATGGCTAATAGTGCATGTTATATTGATAATAATAAAAGTAATAAGTATATTTATTACAGTTCTATCGATAATAACTGCATAATATGGGTAATAATGCATGTTATATTGATGATAATAAAAGTAATACGTATATTTATTATAGTTCTAGCGATAGTAACTGCATAATATGGGTAATAATGCACGTTATATTGCTAATAATATAAGTAATAAGTATATTTATTATAGTTCTAGCGATAATAACTGCATAATATGGGTAATAATGCATGTTATATTGATAATAATATAAGTAATAAGTATAATTATTACCGTTCTAGCGATAATAACTGCATTATATGGGTAATAATGCATGTTATACAGATAATAATAAAAGTAATAAGTATATTTATTATAGTTCTATCGATAATAACTGCATTATATGGGTAATAATGCATGTTATATTGATGATAATTAAAGTACTAAGTATATTTATTATAGTTCTAGCGATAATAACTGCATTATATGGGTAATAATGGATGTTATATTGATAATATCGGGAGTAATAAGTATATTTATTATAGTTCTAGCGATAATAACTGCATAATATAGGTAATAATGCATGTTATATTGATAATAATAAAAGTAATAAGTATATTTATTATAGTTCTAGCGATAGTAACTGCATAATATGGGTAATAATGCACGTTATATTGCTAATAATATAAGTAATAAGTATATTTATTATAGTTTTATCGATAATAACTGCATAATATGGGTAATAATGCATGTTATATTGATGATAATAAAAGTAGTAAGTATATTTATTACAGTTCTAGCGATAATAACTGCATTATATGGGTATTAATGGATGTTATATTGACAATATCGGGAGTAATAAGTATATTTATTATAGTTCTAGCGATAATAACTGCATAATATAGGTAATAATGCATGTTATATTGATAATAATAAAAGTAATAAGTATATTTATTATAGTTCTAGCGATAATAACTGCATAGTATGGGTAATAATGCATGTTATATTGATGATAATTAAAGTACTAAGTATATTTATTATAGTTCTAGCGATAATAACTGCATTATATGGGTAATAATGGATGTTATATTGATAATATCGGGAGTAATAAGTATATTTATTATAGTTCTAGCGATAATAACTGCATAATATAGGTAATAATGCATGTTATATTGATAATAATAAAAGTAATAAGTATAATTATTACAGTTCTAGCGATAATAACTGCATTATATGGGTAATAATGCATGTTATATTGATAATATTGGGAGTAATAAGTATAAATATTATAGTTCTAGCGATAATAATAGTAAAATATGGCTAATAGTGCATGTTATATTGATAATAATAAAAGTAATAAGTATATTTATTACAGTTCTATCGATAATAACTGCATAATATGGGTAATAATGCATGTTATATTGATGATAATAAAAGTAATACGTATATTTATTATAGTTCTAGCGATTGTAACTGCATAATACGGGTAATAATGCATGTTATATTGATAATAATATAAGTAATAAGTATATTTATTACAGTTCTATCGATAATAACTGCATAATATGGGTAATAATGCACGTTATATTGATAATATTGGGAGTAATAAGTATAATTATTATAGTTCTAGCGATAATAATAGTAAAATATGGCTAATAGTGCATGTTATATTGATAATAATAAAAGTAATAAGTATATTTATTACAGTTCTATGGATAATAACCGCATAATATGGGTAATAATGCATGTTATATTGATGATAACAAAAGTAATACGTATATTTATTATAGTTCTAGCGATTATAACTGCATAATATAGGTAATAATGCATGTTATATTGATAATAATAAAAGTAATAAGTATATTTATTATAGTTCTAGCGTTTATAACTGCATAATATGCCTAATAATGCATGTTATATTGATAATAATATAAGTAATAAGTATAATTATTACAGTTCTAGCGATAATAACTGCATTATATGGGTAATAATGCATGTTATATTGATAATATTGGGAGTAATAAGTATAAATATTATAGTTCTAGCGATAATAATAGTAAAATATGGCTAAAAGTGCATCTTATATTGATAATAATAAAAGTAATAAGTATATTTATTACTGTTCTAGCGATAATAACTGCATAATATGGGTAATAATGCATGTTATATTGATAATAATATAAGTAATAAGTATAATTATTACAGTTCTGGCGATAATAACTGCATTATATGGGTAATAATGCACGTTATATTGCTAATAATATAAGTAATAAGTATAATTATTACAGTTCTGGCGATAATAACTGCATTATATGGGTAATAATGCACGTTATATTGCTAATAATATAACTAATAAGTATAATTATTACAGTTCTGGCGATAATAACTGCATTATATGGGTAATAATGCACGTTATATTGCTAATAATATAAGTAATAAGTATAATTATTAAAGTTCTAGCGATAATAACTGCATTATATGGGTAATAATGCATGTTATATTGATGATAATAAAAGTACTAAGTATATTTATTATAGTTCTCGCTATTATAACTGCATAATATGCGTAATAATGCATGTTATATTGATAATAATATAAGTAATAAGTATAATTATTACAGTTCTAGCGATAATAACTGCATTATATGGGTAATAATGCATGTTATACAGATAATAATAAAAGTAATAAGTATATTTATTATAGTTCTATCGATAATAACTGCATTATATGGGTAATAATGCATGTTATATTGATGATAATTAAAGTACTAAGTATATTTATTATAGTTCTAGCGATAATAACTGCATTATATGGGTAATAATGTATGTTATATTGATAATATCGGGAGTAATAAGTATATTTATTATAGTTCTAGCGATAATAACTGCATAATATAGGTAATAATGCATGTTATATTGATAATAATATAAGTAATAAGTATAATTATTACAGTTCTAGCGATAATAACTGCATTATATGGGTAATCATGCATGTTATATTGATAATATCGGGAGTAATAAGTATAATTATTACAGTTCTAGCGATAATAACTGCATTATATGGGTAATAATGCACGTTGTATTGCTAATAATATAAGTAATAAGTATAATTATTACAGTTCAAGCGATAATCACTGCATTATATGGGTAATCATGCATGTTATATTGATAATATCGGGAGTAATAAGTATAATTATTACAGTTCTAGCGATAATAATAGTAAAATATGGCTAATAGTGCATGTTATATTGATAATAGTAAAAGTAATAGGTATACTTATTATAGTCCTATCGATAATAACTGCATAATATGGGTAATAATGCATGTTATATTGATGATAATAAAAGTAGTAAGTATATTTATTACAGTTCTAGCGATAATAACTGCATTATATGCGTAATAATGCATGCTATATTGATAATATCGGGAGTAATAAGTATAATTATTATAGCTCTAGCGATAATAATACTAAAATATGGCTAATAGTGCATGTTATATTGATAATAATAAAAGTAATAAGTATATTTATTACAGTTTTATCGATAATAACTGCATTATATGGATAATAATGCACGTTATATTGCTAATAATATAAGTAATAAGTATAATTATTACAGTTCTTGCGATAATAACTGCATAATATGGGTAATAATGCACGTTATATTGCTAATAATATAAGTAATAAGTATAATTATTACAGTTCTAGCGATAATAACTGCATTATATGGGTAATAATGCATGTTACATTGATAATATCGGGAGTAATAAGTATAATTATTATAGCTCTAGCGATAATAATACTAAAATATTGCTAATAGTGCATGTTATATTGATAATAATAAAAGTAATAAGTATATTTATTACAGTTTTATCGATAATAACTGCATAATATGGGTAATAATGCATGTTATATTGATGATAATAAAAGTAGTAAGTATATTTATTACAGTTCTAGCGATAATAACTGCATTATATGGGTATTAATGGATGTTATATTGACAATATCGGGAGTAATAAGTATATTTATTATAGTTCTAGCGATAATAACTGCATAATATAGGTAATAATGCATGTTATATTGATAATAATAAAAGTAATAAGTATATTTATTATAGTTCTAGCGATAATAACTGCATAATACGGGTAATAATGCATGTTATATTGATAATATTGGGAGTAATAAGTATAAATATTATAGTTCTAGCGATAATAATAGTAAAATATGGCTAATAGTGCATGTTATATTGATAATAATAAAAGTAATAAGTATATTTATTACAGTTCTATCGATAATAACTGCATAATATGGGTAATAATGCATGTTATATTGATGATAATAAAAGTAATACGTATATTTATTATAGTTCTAGCGATAGTAACTGCATAATATGGGTAATAATGCACGTTATATTGCTAATAATATAAGTAATAAGTATATTTATTATAGTTCTAGCGATAATAACTGCATAATATGGGTAATAATGCATGTTATATTGATAATAATATAAGTAATAAGTATAATTATTACAGTTCTAGCGATAATAACTGCATTATATGGGTAATAATGCATGTTATACAGATAATAATAAAAGTAATAAGTATATTTATTATAGTTCTATCGATAATAACTGCATTATATGGGTAATAATGCATGTTATATTGATGATAATTAAAGTAATACGTATATTTATTATAGTTCTAGCGATAGTAACTGCATAATATGGGTAATAATGCACGTTATATTGCTAATAATATAAGTAATAAGTATATTTATTATAGTTCTAGCGATAATAACTGCATAATATGGGTAATAATGCATGTTATATTGATAATAATATAAGTAATAAGTATAATTATTACAGTTCTAGCGATAATAACTGCATTATATGGGTAATAATGCATGTTATACAGATAATAATAAAAGTAATAAGTATATTTATTATAGTTCTATCGATAATAACTGCATTATATGGGTAATAATGCATGTTATATTGATGATAATTAAAGTACTAAGTATATTTATTATAGTTCTAGCGATAATAACTGCATTATATGGGTAATAATGGATGTTATACTGATAATATCGGGAGTAATAAGTATATTTATTATAGTTCTAGCGATTATAACTGCATAATATAGGTAATAATGCATGTTATATTGATAATAATAAAAGTAATAAGTATATTTATTATAGTTCTAGCGTTTATAACTGCATAATATGCCTAATAATGCATGTTATATTGATAATAATATAAGTAATAAGTATAATTATTACAGTTCTAGCGATAATAACTGCATTATATGGGTAATCATGCATGTTATATTGATAATATCGGGAGTAATAAGTATAATTATTACAGTTCTAGCGATAATAACTGCATTATATGGGTAATAATGCACGTTGTATTGCTAATAATATAAGTAATAAGTATAATTATTACAGTTCAAGCGATAATAACTGCATTATATGGGTAATCATGCATGTTATATTGATAATATCGGGAGTAATAAGTATAATTATTACAGTTCTAGCGATAATAATAGTAAAATATGGCTAATAGTGCATGTTATATTGATAATAGTAAAAGTAATAGGTATACTTATTATAGTCCTATCGATAATAACTGCATTATATGGGTAATAATGCAGGTTATATTGATGATAATTAAAGTACTAAGTATATTTATTATAGTTCTAGCGATAATAACTGCATTATATGGGTAATAATGGATGTTATATAGATAATATCGGGAGTAATAAGTATATTTATTATAGTTCTAGCGATAATAACTGCATAATATAGGTAATAATGCATGTTATATTGATAATAATAAAAGTAATAAGTATATTTATTATAGTTCTAGCGTTTATAACTGCATAATATGCCTAATAATACATGTTGTATTGAAAATAATATAAGTAATAAGTATAATTATTACAGTTCTAGCGATAATAACTGCATTATATGGGTAATAATGCATGTTATATTGATAATATTGGGAGTAATAAGCATAAATATTATAGTTCTAGCGATAATAATAGTAAAATATGGCTAATAGTGCATGTTATATTGATAATAATAAAAGTAATAAGTATATTTATTACAGTTCTATCGATAATAACTGCATAATATGGGTAATAATGCATGTTATATTGATGATAATAAAAGTAATACGTATATTTATTATAGTTCTAGCGATAGTCACTGCATAATATGGGTAATAATGCACGTTATATTGCTAATAATATAAGTAATAAGTATATTTATTATAGTTCTAGCGATAATAACTGCATAATATGGGTAATAATGCATGTTATATTGATAATAATATAAGTAATAAGTATAATTATTACAGTTCTAGCGATAATAACTGCATTATATGGGTAATAATGCATGTTATACAGATAATAATAAAAGTAATAAGTATATTTATTATAGTTCTATCGATAATAACTGCATTATATGGGTAATAATGCATGTTATATTGATGATAATTAAAGTACTAAGTATATTTATTATAGTTCTAGCGATAATAACTGCATTATATGGGTAATAATGGATGTTATATTGATAATATCGGGAGTAATAAGTATATTTATTATAGTTCTAGCGATAATAACTGCATAATATAGGTAATAATGCATGTTATATTGATAATAATAAAAGTAATAAGTATATTTATTATAGTTCTAGCGATAGTAACTGCATAATATGGGTAATAATGCACGTTATATTGCTAATAATATAAGTAATAAGTATATTTATTATAGTTTTATCGATAATAACTGCATAATATGGGTAATAATGCATGTTATATTGATGATAATAAAAGTAGTAAGTATATTTATTACAGTTCTAGCGATAATAACTGCATTATATGGGTATTAATGGATGTTATATTGACAATATCGGGAGTAATAAGTATATTTATTATAGTTCTAGCGATAATAACTGCATAATATTGGTAATAATGCATGTTATATTGATAATAATAAAAGTAATAAGTATATTTATTATAGTTCTAGCGATAATAACTGCATAGTATGGGTAATAATGCATGTTATATTGATGATAATTAAAGTACTAAGTATATTTATTATAGTTCTAGCGATAATAACTGCATTATATGGGTAATAATGGATGTTATATTGATAATATCGGGAGTAATAAGTACATTTATTATAGTTCTAGCGATAATAACTGCATTATATGGGTAATAATGCATGTTATATTGATAATATTGGGAGTAATAAGTATAAATATTATAGTTCTAGCGATAATAATAGTAAAATATGGCTAATAGTGCATGTTATATTGATAATAATAAAAGTAATAAGTATATTTATTACAGTTCTATCGATAATAACTGCATAATATGGGTAATAATGCATGTTATATTGATGATAATAAAAGTAATACGTATATTTATTATAGTTCTAGCGATTGTAACTGCATAATACGGGTAATAATGCATGTTATATTGATAATAATATAAGTAATAAGTATATTTATTACAGTTCTATCGATAATAACTGCATAATATGGGTAATAATGCACGTTATATTGATAATATTGGGAGTAATAAGTATAATTATTATAGTTCTAGCGATAATAATAGTAAAATATGGCTAATAGTGCATGTTATATTGATAATAATAAAAGTAATAAGTATATTTATTACAGTTCTATGGATAATAACCGCATAATATGGGTAATAATGCATGTTATATTGATGATAACAAAAGTAATACGTATATTTATTATAGTTCTAGCGATTATAACTGCATAATATAGGTAATAATGCATGTTATATTGATAATAATAAAAGTAATAAGTATATTTATTATAGATCTAGCGTTTATAACTGCATAATATGCCTAATAATGCATGTTATATTGATAATAATATAAGTAATAAGTATAATTATTACAGTTCTAGCGATAATAACTGCATTATATGGGTAATCATGCATGTTATATTGATAATATCGGGAGTAATAAGTATAATTATTACAGTTCTAGCGATAATAACTGCATTATATGGGTAATAATGCACGTTGTATTGCTAATAATATAAGTAATAAGTATAATTATTACAGTTCAAGCGATAATAACTGCATTATATGGGTAATCATGCATGTTATATTGATAATATCGGGAGTAATAAGTATAATTATTACAGTCCTAGCGATAATAATAGTAAAATATGGCTAATAGTGCATGTTATATTGATAATAGTAAAAGTAATAGGTATACTTATTATAGTCCTATCGATAATAACTGCATTATATGGGTAATAATGCATGTTATATTGATGATAATTAAAGTACTAAGTATATTTATTATAGTTCTAGCGATAATAACTGCATTATATGGGTAATAATGGATGTTATATTGATAATATCGGGAGTAATAAGTATATTTATTATAGTTCTAGCGATAATAACTGCATAATATAGGTAATAATGCATGTTATATTGATAATAATAAAAGTAATAAGTATATTTATTATAGTTCTAGCGTTTATAACTGCATAATATGCCTAATAATGCATGTTGTATTGATAATAATATAAGTAATAAGTATAATTATTACAGTTCTAGCGATAATAACTGCATTATATGGGTAATAATGCATGTTATATTGATAATATTGGGAGTAATAAGTATAAATATTATAGTTCTAGCGATAATAATAGTAAAATATGGCTAAAAGTGCATCTTATATTGATAATAATAAAAGTAATAAGTATATTTATTACTGTTCTAGCGATAATAACTGCATAATATGGGTAATAATGCATGTTATATTGATAATAATATAAGTAATAAGTATAATTATTACAGTTCTGGCGATAATAACTGCATTATATGGGTAATAATGCACGTTATATTGCTAATAATATAAGTAATAAGTATAATTATTACAGTTCTGGCGATAATAACTGCATTATATGGGTAATAATGCACGTTATATTGCTAATAATATAACTAATAAGTATAATTATTACAGTTCTGGCGATAATAACTGCATTATATGGGTAATAATGCACGTTATATTGCTAATAATATAAGTAATAAGTATAATTATTAAAGTTCTAGCGATAATAACTGCATTATATGGGTAATAATGCATGTTATATTGATGATAATAAAAGTACTAAGTATATTTATTATAGTTCTCGCTATTATAACTGCATAATATGCGTAATAATGCATGTTATATTGATAATAATATAAGTAATAAGTATAATTATTACAGTTCTAGCGATAATAACTGCATTATATGGGTAATAATGCATGTTATACAGATAATAATAAAAGTAATAAGTATATTTATTATAGTTCTATCGATAATAACTGCATTATATGGGTAATAATGCATGTTATATTGATGATAATTAAAGTACTAAGTATATTTATTATAGTTCTAGCGATAATAACTGCATTATATGGGTAATAATGTATGTTATATTGATAATATCGGGAGTAATAAGTATATTTATTATAGTTCTAGCGATAATAACTGCATAATATAGGTAATAATGCATGTTATATTGATAATAATATAAGTAATAAGTATAATTATTACAGTTCTAGCGATAATAACTGCATTATATGGGTAATAATGCATGTTATACAGATAATAATAAAAGTAATAAGTATATTTATTATAGTTCTATCGATAATAACTGCATTATATGGGTAATAATGCATGTTATATTGATGATAATTAAAGTACTAAGTATATTTATTATAGTTCTAGCGTTTATAACTGCATAATATGCCTAATAATGCATGTTATATTGATAATAATATAAGTAATAAGTATATTTATTACAGTTCTAGCGATAATAATTGCATAATATGGGTAATAATGCATGTTATATTCATAATAATATAAGTAATAAGTATAATTATTACAGTTCTAGCGATAATAACTGCATTATATGGGTAATCATGCATGTTATATTGATAATATCGGGAGTAATAAGTATAATTATTACAGTTCTAGCGATAGTAACTGCATTATATGGGTAATAATGCACGTTGTATTGCTAATAATATAAGTAATAAGTATAATTATTACAGTTCAAGCGATAATCACTGCATTATATGGGTAATCATGCATGTTATATTGATAATATCGGGAGTAATAAGTATAATTATTACAGTTCTAGCGATAATAATAGTAAAATATGGCTAATAGTGCATGTTATATTGATAATAGTAAAAGTAATAGGTATACTTATTATAGTCCTATCGATAATAACTGCATAATATGGGTAATAATGCATGTTATATTGATGATAATAAAAGTAGTAAGTATATTTATTACAGTTCTAGCGATAATAACTGCATTATATGCGTAATAATGCATGCTATATTGATAATATCGGGAGTAATAAGTATAATTATTATAGTTCTAGCAATAATAATAGTAAAATATGGCTAATAGTGCATGTTATATTGATAATAATATAAGTAATAAGTATAATTATTACAGTTCTTGCGATAATAACTGCATAATATGGGTAATAATGCATGTTATATTGATAATAATATAAGTAATACGTATATTTATTATAGTTCTAGCGATTGTAACTGCATAATACGGGTAATAATGCATGTTATATTGATAATAATATAAGTAATAAGTATATTTATTACAGTTCTATCGATAATAACTGCATAATATGGGTAATAATGCACGTTATATTGATAATATTGGGAGTAATAAGTATAATTATTATAGTTCTAGCGATAATAATAGTAAAATATGGCTAATAGTGCATGTTATATTGATAATAATAAAAGTAATAAGTATATTTATTACAGTTCTATGGATAATAACCGCATAATATGGGTAATAATGCATGTTATATTGATGATAACAAAAGTAATACGTATATTTATTATAGTTCTAGCGATAATAACTGCATAATATGGGTAATAATGCATGTTATATTGATAATAATATAAGTAATAAGTATAATTATTACAGTTCTAGCGATAATAACTGCATTATATGGGTAATAATGCACATTATATTGCTAATAATATAAGTAATAAGTATAATTATTACAGTTCTAGCGATAATAACTGCATTATATGGGTAATAATGCATGTTACATTGATAATATCGGGAGTAATAAGTATAATTATTATAGCTCTAGCGATAATAATACTAAAATATGGCTAATAGTGCATGTTATATTGATAATAATAAAAGTAATAAGTATATTTATTACAGTTTTATCGATAATAACTGCATTGTATGGGTAATAATGCACGTTATATTGCTAATAATATAAGTAATAAGTATAATTATTACAGTTCTTGCGATAATAACTGCATAATATGGGTAATAATGCACGTTATATTGCTAATAATATAAGTAATAAGTATAATTATTACAGTTCTAGCGATAATAACTGCATTATATGGGTAATAATGCATGTTACATTGATAATATCGGGAGTAATAAGTATAATTATTATAGCTCTAGCGATAATAATACTAAAATATTGCTAATAGTGCATGTTATATTGATAATAATAAAAGTAATAAGTATATTTATTACAGTTTTATCGATAATAACTGCATAATATGGGTAATAATGCATGTTATATTGATGATAATAAAAGTAGTAAGTATATTTATTACAGTTCTAGCGATAATAACTGCATTATATGGGTATTAATGGATGTTATATTGACAATATCGGGAGTAATAAGTATATTTATTATAGTTCTAGCGATAATAACTGCATAATATAGGTAATAATGCATGTTATATTGATAATAATAAAAGTAATAAGTATATTTATTATAGTTCTAGCGATAATAACTGCATAGTATGGGTAATAATGCACGTTATATTGATAATAATAAAAGTAATAAGTATATTTATTATAGTTCTATCAATAATAACTGCATAATATCGGTAATAATGCATGTTATATTGATGATAATAAAAGTAGTAAGTATATTTATTATAGTTCTAGCAATTTTAACTGCATTATGTGGGTAATAATGCATGTTATATTGATAATATTGGGAGTAATAAGTATAATTATTATAGTTCTAGCGATAATAATAGTAAAATATGGCTAATAGTGCATGTTATATTGATAATAATGAAAGTAATAAGTATATTTATTACAGTTTTATCGATAATAACTGCATAATATGGGTAATAATGCATGTTATATTGATAATAATATAAGTAATAAGTATAATTATTACAGTTCTAGCGATAATAACTGCATTATATGGGTAATAATGCACGTTATATTGCTAATAATATAAGTAATAAGTATAATTATTACAGTTCTTGCGATAATAACTGCATAATATGGGTAATAATGCATGTTATATTGATAATAATATAAGTAATAAGTATAATTATTACAGTTCTAGCGATAATAACTGCATTATATGGGTAATAATGCATGTTACATTGATAATATCGGGAGTAATAAGTATAATTATTATAGCTCTAGCGATAATAATAGTAAAATATGGCTAATAGTGCATGTTATATTGATAATAATAAAAGTAATAAGTATATTTATTACAGTTCTATGGATAATAACCGCATAATATGGGTAATAATGCATGTTATATTGATGATAACAAAAGTAATACGTATATTTATTATAGTTCTAGCGATAATAATAGTAAAATATGGCTAATAGTGCATGTTATATTGATAATAGTAAAAGTAATAGGTATACTTATTATAGTCCTATCGATAATAACTGCATAATATGGGTAATAATGCATGTTATATTGATGATAATAAAAGTAGTAAGTATATTTATTACAGTTCTAGCGATAATAACTGCATTATATGCGTAATAATGCATGCTATATTGATAATATCGGGAGTAATAAGTATAATTATTATAGTTCTAGCAATAATAATAGTAAAATATGGCTAATAGTGCATGTTATATTGATAATAATATAAGTAATAAGTATAATTATTACAGTTCTTGCGATAATAACTGCATAATATGGGTAATAATGCATGTTATATTGATAATAATATAAGTAATACGTATATTTATTATAGTTCTAGCGATTGTAACTGCATAATACGGGTAATAATGCATGTTATATTGATAATAATATAAGTAATAAGTATATTTATTACAGTTCTATCGATAATAACTGCATAATATGGGTAATAATGCACGTTATATTGATAATATTGGGAGTAATAAGTATAATTATTATAGTTCTAGCGATAATAATAGTAAAATATGGCTAATAGTGCATGTTATATTGATAATAATAAAAGTAATAAGTATATTTATTACAGTTCTATGGATAATAACCGCATAATATGGGTAATAATGCATGTTATATTGATGATAACAAAAGTAATACGTATATTTATTATAGTTCTAGCGATAATAACTGCATAATATGGGTAATAATGCATGTTATATTGATAATAATATAAGTAATAAGTATAATTATTACAGTTCTAGCGATAATAACTGCATTATATGGGTAATAATGCACATTATATTGCTAATAATATAAGTAATAAGTATAATTATTACAGTTCTAGCGATAATAACTGCATTATATGGGTAATAATGCATGTTACATTGATAATATCGGGAGTAATAAGTATAATTATTATAGCTCTAGCGATAATAATACTAAAATATGGCTAATAGTGCATGTTATATTGATAATAATAAAAGTAATAAGTATATTTATTACAGTTTTATCGATAATAACTGCATTGTATGGGTAATAATGCACGTTATATTGCTAATAATATAAGTAATAAGTATAATTATTACAGTTCTTGCGATAATAACTGCATAATATGGGTAATAATGCACGTTATATTGCTAATAATATAAGTAATAAGTATAATTATTACAGTTCTAGCGATAATAACTGCATTATATGGGTAATAATGCATGTTACATTGATAATATCGGGAGTAATAAGTATAATTATTATAGCTCTAGCGATAATAATACTAAAATATTGCTAATAGTGCATGTTATATTGATAATAATAAAAGTAATAAGTATATTTATTACAGTTTTATCGATAATAACTGCATAATATGGGTAATAATGCATGTTATATTGATGATAATAAAAGTAGTAAGTATATTTATTACAGTTCTAGCGATAATAACTGCATTATATGGGTATTAATGGATGTTATATTGACAATATCGGGAGTAATAAGTATATTTATTATAGCTCTAGCGATAATAATACTAAAATATTGCTAATAGTGCATGTTTTATTGATAATAATAAAAGTAATAAGTATATTTATTACAGTTTTATCGATAATAACTGCATAATATGGGTAATAATGCATGTTATATTGATGATAATAAAAGTAGTAAGTATATTTATTACAGTTCTAGCGATAATAACTGCATTATATGGGTATTAATGGATGTTATATTGACAATATCGGGAGTAATAAGTATATTTATTATAGTTCTAGCGATAATAACTGCATAATATAGGTAATAATGCATGTTATATTGATAATAATAAAAGTAATAAGTATATTTATTATAGTTCTAGCGATAATAACTGCATAGTATGGGTAATAATGCACGTTATATTGATAATAATAAAAGTAATAAGTATATTTATTATAGTTCTATCAATAATAACTGCATAATATCGGTAATAATGCATGTTATATTGATGATAATAAAAGTAGTAAGTATATTTATTATAGTTCTAGCAATTTTAACTGCATTATGTGGGTAATAATGCATGTTATATTGATAATATTGGGAGTAATAAGTATAATTATTATAGTTCTAGCGATAATAATAGTAAAATATGGCTAATAGTGCATGTTATATTGATAATAATAAAAGTAATAAGTATATTTATTACAGTTTTATCGATAATAACTGCATAATATGGGTAATAATGCATGTTATATTGATAATAATATAAGTAATAAGTATAATTATTACAGTTCTAGCGATAATAACTGCATTATATGGGTAATAATGCACGTTATATTGCTAATAATATAAGTAATAAGTATAATTATTACAGTTCTTGCGATAATAACTGCATAATATGGGTAATAATGCATGTTATATTGATAATAATATAAGTAATAAGTATAATTATTACAGTTCTAGCGATAATAACTGCATTATATGGGTAATAATGCATGTTACATTGATAATATCGGGAGTAATAAGTATAATTATTATAGCTCTAGCGATAATAATAGTAAAATATGGCTAATAGTGCATGTTATATTGATAATAATAAAAGTAATAAGTATATTTATTACAGTTCTATGGATAATAACCGCATAATATGGGTAATAATGCATGTTATATTGATGATAACAAAAGTAATACGTATATTTATTATAGTTCTAGCGATAATAATAGTAAAATATGGCTAATAGTGCATGTTATATTGATAATAGTAAAAGTAATAGGTATACTTATTATAGTCCTATCGATAATAAGTGCATAATATGGGTAATAATGCATGTTATATTGATGATAATAAAAGTAGTAAGTATATTTATTACAGTTCTAGCGATAATAACTGCATTATATGCGTAATAATGCATGCTATATTGATAATATCGGGAGTAATAAGTATAATTATTATAGTTCTAGCAATAATAATAGTAAAATATGGCTAATAGTGCATGTTATATTGATAATAATATAAGTAATAAGTATAATTATTACAGTTCTTGCGATAATAACTGCATAATATGGGTAATAATGCATGTTATATTGATAATAATATAAGTAATACGTATATTTATTATAGTTCTAGCGATTGTAACTGCATAATACGGGTAATAATGCATGTTATATTGATAATAATATAAGTAATAAGTATATTTATTACAGTTCTATCGATAATAACTGCATAATATGGGTAATAATGCACGTTATATTGATAATATTGGGAGTAATAAGTATAATTATTATAGTTCTAGCGATAATAATAGTAAAATATGGCTAATAGTGCATGTTATATTGATAATAATAAAAGTAATAAGTATATTTATTACAGTTCTATGGATAATAACCGCATAATATGGGTAATAATGCATGTTATATTGATGATAACAAAAGTAATACGTATATTTATTATAGTTCTAGCGATAATAACTGCATAATATGGGTAATAATGCATGTTATATTGATAATAATATAAGTAATAAGTATAATTATTACAGTTCTAGCGATAATAACTGCATTATATGGGTAATAATGCACATTATATTGCTAATAATATAAGTAATAAGTATAATTATTACAGTTCTAGCGATAATAACTGCATTATATGGGTAATAATGCATGTTACATTGATAATATCGGGAGTAATAAGTATAATTATTATAGCTCTAGCGATAATAATACTAAAATATGGCTAATAGTGCATGTTATATTGATAATAATAAAAGTAATAAGTATATTTATTACAGTTTTATCGATAATAACTGCATTGTATGGGTAATAATGCATGTTATATTGATAATAATATAAGTAATAAGTATAATTATTACAGTTCTAGCGATAATAACTGCATTATATGGGTAATAATGCACGTTATATCGCTAATAATATAAGTAATAAGTATAATTATTACAGTTCTTGCGATAATAACTGCATAATATGGGTAATAATGCATGTTATATTGATAATAATATAAGTAATACGTATATTTATTATAGTTCTAGCGATTGTAACTGCATAATATGGGTAATAATGCATGTTATATTGATAATAATATAAGTAATAAGTATATTTATTATAGTTCTATCGATAATAACTGCATAATATGGGTAATAATACACGTTATATTGATAATATTGGGAGTAATAAGTATAATTATTATAGTTTTAGCGATAATAATAGTAAAATATGGCTAATAGTGCATGTTATATTGATAATAAGAAAAGTAATAAGTATATTTATTACAGTTCTATGGATAATAACTGCATAATATGGGTAATAATGCATGTTATATTGATGATAACAAAAGTAATACGTATATTTATTATAGTTCTAGCGATGATAACTGCATAATATGGGTAATAATGCATGTTATATTGATAATAATATAAGTAATAAGTATACTTATTACAGTTCTAGCGATAATAACTGCATTATATGGGTAATAATGCACGTTATATTGCTAATAATATAAGTAATAAGTATAATTATTACAGTTCTGGCGATAATAACTGCATTATATGGGTAATAATGCACGTTATATTGCTAATAATATAACTAATAAGTATAATTATTACAGTTCTGGCGATAATAACTGCATTATATGGGTAATAATGCACGTTATATTGCTAATAATATAAGTAATAAGTATAATTATTACAGTTCTAGCGATAATAACTGCATTATATGGGTAATAATGCATGTTATATTGATGATAATAAAAGTACTAAGTATATTTATTATAGTTCTCGCTATTATAACTGCATAATATGCGTAATAATGCATGTTATATTGATAATAATATAAGTAATAAGTATAATTATTACAGTTCTAGCGATAATAACTGCATTATATGGGTAATAATGCATGTTATACAGATAATAATAAAAGTAATAAGTATATTTATTATAGTTCTATCGATAATAACTGCATTATATGGGTAATAATGCATGTTATATTGATGATAATTAAAGTACTAAGTATATTTATTATAGTTCTAGCGATAATAACTGCATTATATGGGTAATAATGTATGTTATATTGATAATATCGGGAGTAATAAGTATATTTATTATAGTTCTAGCGATAATAACTGCATAATATAGGTAATAATGCATGTTATATTGATAATAATAAAAGTAATAAGTATATTTATTATAGTTCTAGCGTTTATAACTGCATAATATGCCTAATAATGCATGTTATATTGATAATAATATAAGTAATAAGTATATTTATTACAGTTCTAGCGATAATAATTGCATAATATGGGTAATAATGCATGTTATATTCATAATAATATAAGTAATAAGTATAATTATTACAGTTCTAGCGATAATAACTGCATTATATGGGTAATCATGCATGTTATATTGATAATATCGGGAGTAATAAGTATAATTATTACAGTTCTAGCGATAATAACTGCATTCTATGGGTAATAATGCACGTTGTATTGCTAATAATATAAGTAATAAGTATAATTATTACAGTTCAAGCGATAATCACTGCATTATATGGGTAATCATGCATGTTATATTGATAATATCGGGAGTAATAAGTATAATTATTACAGTTCTAGCGATAATAATAGTAAAATATGGCTAATAGTGCATGTTATATTGATAATAATATAAGTAATAAGTATAATTATTACAGTTCTTGCGATAATAACTGCATAATATGGGTAATAATGCATGTTATATTGATAATAATATAAGTAATACGTATATTTATTATAGTTCTAGCGATTGTAACTGCATAATACGGGTAATAATGCATGTTATATTGATAATAATATAAGTAATAAGTATATTTATTACAGTTCTATCGATAATAACTGCATAATATGGGTAATAATGCACGTTATGTTGATAATATTGGGAGTAATAAGTATAATTATTATAGTTCTAGCGATAATAATAGTAAAATATGGCTAATAGTGCATGTTATATTGATAATAATAAAAGTAATAAGTATATTTATTACAGTTCTATGGATAATAACCGCATAATATGGGTAATAATGCATGTTATATTGATGATAACAAAAGTAATACGTATATTTATTATAGTTCTAGCGATAATAACTGCATAATATGGGTAATAATGCATGTTATATTGATAATAATATAAGTAATAAGTATAATTATTACAGTTCTAGCGATAATAACTGCATTATATGGGTAATAATGCACATTATATTGCTAATAATATAAGTAATAAGTATAATTATTACAGTTCTAGCGATAATAACTGCATTATATGGGTAATAATGCATGTTACATTGATAATATCGGGAGTAATAAGTATAATTATTATAGCTCTAGCGATAATAATACTAAAATATGGCTAATAGTGCATGTTATATTGATAATAATAAAAGTAATAAGTATATTTATTACAGTTTTATCGATAATAACTGCATTGTATGGGTAATAATGCACGTTATATTGCTAATAATATAAGTAATAAGTATAATTATTACAGTTCTTGCGATAATAACTGCATAATATGGGTAATAATGCACGTTATATTGCTAATAATATAAGTAATAAGTATAATTATTACAGTTCTAGCGATAATAACTGCATTATATGGGTAATAATGCATGTTACATTGATAATATCGGGAGTAATAAGTATAATTATTATAGCTCTAGCGATAATAATACTAAAATATTGCTAATAGTGCATGTTATATTGATAATAATAAAAGTAATAAGTATATTTATTACAGTTTTATCGATAATAACTGCATAATATGGGTAATAATGCATGTTATATTGATGATAATAAAAGTAGTAAGTATATTTATTACAGTTCTAGCGATAATAACTGCATTATATGGGTATTAATGGATGTTATATTGACAATATCGGGAGTAATAAGTATATTTATTATAGTTCTAGCGATAATAACTGCATAATATAGGTAATAATGCATGTTATATTGATAATAATAAAAGTAATAAGTATATTTATTATAGTTCTAGCGATAATAACTGCATAGTATGGGTAATAATGCACGTTATATTGATAATAATAAAAGTAATAAGTATATTTATTATAGTTCTATCAATAATAACTGCATAATATCGGTAATAATGCATGTTATATTGATGATAATAAAAGTAGTAAGTATATTTATTATAGTTTTATCGATAATAACTGCATAATATGGGTAATAATGCATGTTATATTGATAATAATATAAGTAATAAGTATATTTATTATAGTTCTATCGATAATAACTGCATAATATGGGTAATAATACACGTTATATTGATAATATTGGGAGTAATAAGTATAATTATTATAGTTTTAGCGATAATAATAGTAAAATATGGCTAATAGTGCATGTTATATTGATAATAAGAAAAGTAATAAGTATATTTATTACAGTTCTATGGATAATAACTGCATAATATGGGTAATAATGCATGTTATATTGATGATAACAAAAGTAATACGTATATTTATTATAGTTCTAGCGATGATAACTGCATAATATGGGTAATAATGCATGTTATATTGATAATAATATAAGTAATAAGTATACTTATTACAGTTCTAGCGATAATAACTGCATTATATGGGTAATAAGGGCTGTTACATTGATAATGTCGGGAGTAGTAAGTATATTTATTATAGTTCTAGCGATAATAACTGCTTAATATTGGTAATAATGCATGTTATAATGATAATATTGGGAGTAATAAGTATAATTATTATAGTTCTAGCGATAATAACTGCATTATATGGGTAATAATGGATGTTATATTGATAATGTCGGGAGTAATAAGTATATTTATTATAGTTCTAGCGATAATAACTGCATAATATCGGTAATAATGCATGTTATATTGATGATAATAAAAGTAGTAAGTATATTTATTATAGTTCTAGCAATTTTAACTGCATTATGTGGGTAATAATGCATGTTATATTGATAATATTGGGAGTAATAAGTATAATTATTATAGTTCTAGCGATAATAATAGTAAAATATGGCTAATAGTGCATGTTATATTGATAATAATAAAAGTAATAAGTATATTTATTACAGTTTTATCGATAATAACTGCATAATATGGGTAATAATGCATGTTATATTGATAATAATATAAGTAATAAGTATAATTATTACAGTTCTTGCGATAATAACTGCATAATATGGGTAATAATGCATGTTATATTGATAATAATATAAGTAATACGTAAATTTATTATAGTTCTAGCGATTGTAACTGCATAATATGGGTAATAATGCATGTTATATTGATAATAATATAAGTAATAAGTATATTTATTATAGTTCTATCGATAATAACTGCATAATATGGGTAATAATACACGTTATATTGATAATATTGGGAGTAATAAGTATAATTATTATAGTTTTAGCGATAATAATAGTAAAATATGGCTAATAGTGCATGTTATATTGATAATAAGAAAAGTAATAAGTATATTTATTACAGTTCTATGGATAATAACTGCATAATATGGGTAATAATGCATGTTATAATGATAATATTGGGAGTAATAAGTATAATTATTATAGTTCTAGCGATAATAACTGCATTATATGGGTAATAATGGATGTTATATTGATAATATCGGGAGTAATAAGTATAATTATTAGAGCTCTAGCGATAATAATACTAAAATATGGCTAATAGTGCATGTTATATTAATAATAATAAAAGTAATAAGTATATTTATTACATTTCTATCGATAATAACTGCATTATATGGGTAATAATGCACGTTATATTGCTAATAATATAAGTAATAAGTATAATTATTACAGTTCTAGCTATAATAACTGCATTATATGGGTAATAATGCATGTTACATTGATAATATCGGGAGTAATAAGTATAATTATTATAGCTCTAGCGATAATAATACTAAAATATTGCTAATAGTGCATGTTATATTGATAATAATAAAAGTAATAAGTATATTTATTACAGTTTTATCGATAATAACTGCATAATATGGGTAATAATGCATGTTATATTGATAATAATATAAGTAATAAGTATAATTATTACAGTTCTAGCGATAATAACTGCATTATATGCGTAATAATGCATGTCATATTGATAATATCGGGAGTAATAAGTATAATTATTATAGTTCTAGCGATAATAATAGTGAAATATGGCTAATAGTGCATGTTATATTGATAATAGTAAAAGTAATAAGTATACTTATTATAGTTCTATCGATAATAGCTGCATAATATGGGTAATAATGCATGTTATATTGATGATAATAAAAATAGTAAGTATATTTATTACAGTTCTATCGATAATAACTGCATAATATGGGTAATAATGCATGTTATGTTGATAATAATATAAGTAATAAGTATAATTATTACAGTTCTAGCGATAATAACTGCATAATATGGGTAATAATGCATGTTATGTTGATAATAATAAAAGTAATAAGTATATTTATTATAGTTCTATCGATTAAAACTGCATAATATGGGTAATAATGCATGTTATATTGATAATAATAAAAGTAATAAGTATAATTATTACAGTTCTAGCGATAATAACTGCATTATATGGGTAATAATGCATGTTACATTGATAATATTGGGAGTTATAAGTATAATTGTTATAGTTCTAGCGATAGTAATAGTAAAATATGGCTAATAGTGCATGTTATATTGATAATAATAAAAGTAATATGTATATTTATTACAGTTCTATCGATAATAACTGCATAATATGGGTAATAATGCATGTTATATTGATGATAATAAAAGTAATACGTACATTTATTAAAGTTCCTGCGATAATAACCGCATTATATGGGTAATAATGCATGTTATATTGATGATAATAAAAGTAGTAAGTATATTTATTACAGTTCTAGCGACAATAACTGCATTATATGGGTATTAATGGATGTTATATTGACAATATCGGGAGTAATAAGTATATTTATTATAGTTCTAGCGATAATAACTGCATAATATAGGTAATAATGCATGTTATATTGATAATAATTAAAGTAATAAGTATGTTTATTACAGTTCTATCGATAATAACTGCATAATATGGGTAATAATGCACGTTATATTGCTAATAATATAAGTAATAAGTATATTTATTATAGTTCTATCGATAATAACTGCATAATATGGGTAATAATGCATGTTATATTGATGATAATAAAAGTAGTAAGTATATTTCTTACAGTTCTAGCGATAATAACTGCACTATATGCGTAATAATGCATGCTATATTGATAATATCGGTAGTAATAAGTATAATTATTATAGTTCTAGCGATAATAATAGTGAAATATGGCTAATAGTGCATGTTATATTGATAATAGTAAAAGTAATAAGTATACTTATTATAGTTCTATCGATAATAGCTGCATAATATGGGTAATAATGCATGTTATATTGATAATAATATAAGTAATAAGTATAATTATTACAGTTCTAGCGATAATAACTGCATTATATGGGTAATAATGCATGTTATACAGATAATAATAAAAGTAATAAGTATATTTATTATAGTTCTATCGATAATAACTGCATTATATGGGTAATAATGCATGTTATATTGATGATAATTAAAGTACTAAGTATATTTATTATAGTTCTAGCGATAATAACTGCATTATATGGGTAATAATGGATGTTATATTGATAATATCGGGAGTAATAAGTATATTTATTATAGTTCTAGCGATAATAACTGCATAATATAGGTAATAATGCATGTTATATTGATAATAATAAAAGTAATAAGTATATTTATTACAGTTCTATCGATAATAACTGCATAATATGGGTAATAATGCACGTTATATTGCTAATAATATAAGTAATAAGTATATTTATTATAGTTCTATCGATAATAACTGCACTATATGCGTAATAATGCATGCTATATTGATAATATCGGTAGTAATAAGTATAATTATTATAGTTCTAGCGATAATAATAGTGAAATATGGCTAATAGTGCATGTTATATTGATAATAGTAAAAGTAATAAGTATACTTATTATAGTTCTATCGATAATAGCTGCATAATATGGGTAATAATGCATGTTATATTGATAATAATATAAGTAATAAGTATAATTATTACAGTTCTAGCGATAATAACTGCATAATATGGGTAATAATGCATGTTATATTGATAATAATAAAAGTAATAAGTATATTTATTATAGTTCTATCGATAAAAACTGTATAATATGGGTAATAATGCATGTTATATTGATAATAATAAAAGTAATATGTATAATTATTACAGTTCTAGCGATAATAACTGCATTATATGGGTAATAATGCATGTTACATTGATAATATTGGGAGTAATAAGTATAATTATTATAGTTCTAGCGATAGTAATAGTAAAATATGGCTAATAGTGCATGTTATATTGATAATAATAAAAGTAATAAGTATATTTATTACTGTTCTATGGATAATAACTGCATAATATGGGTAATAATGCATGTTATATTGATGATAACAAAAGTAATACGTATATTTATTATAGTTCTAGCGATAATAACTGCATAATATGGGTAATAATGCATGTTATATTGATAATAATATAAGTAATAAGTATAATTATTACAGTTCTAGCGATAATAACTGCATTATATGGGTAATAATGGATGTTATATTGATAATGTCGGGAGTAATAACTATATTTATTATAGTTCTAGCGATAATAACTGCATAATATAGGTAATAATGCATGTTATATTGATGATAATAAAAGTAGTAAGTATATTTATTATAGTTCTAGCAATTTTAACTGCATTATGTGGGTAATAATGCATGTTATATTGATAATATTGGGAGTAATAAGTATAATTATTATAGTTCTAGCGATAATAATAGTAAAATATGGCTAATAGTGCATGTTATATTGATAATAATAAAAGTAATAAGTATATTTATTATAGTTCTATCGATAATAACTGCATTGTATGGGTAATAATGCATGTTATATTGATGATAATTAAAGTACTAAGTATATTGATTATAGTTCTAGCGATAATAACTGCATTATATGGGTAATAATGGATGTTATATTGATAATATCGGGAGTAATAAGTATATTTATTATAGTTCTAGCGATAATAGCTGCATAATATAGGTAATAATGCATGTTATATTGATAATAATAAAAGTAATAAGTATATTAATTATAGTTCTAGCGTTTATAACTGCATAATATGCGTAATAATGCATGTTATATTGATAATAATATAAGTAATAAGTATAATTATTACAGTTCTAGCGATAATAACCGCATTATATGGGTAATAATGCATGTTATATTGATAATATTGGGAGTGATAAGTATAAATATTATAGCTCTAGCGATAATAATAGTAAAATATGGCTAATAGTGCATGTTATATTGATAATAATAGAAGGAATAAGTATATTTATTACAGTTCTAGCGATAATAACTGCATAATATGGGTAATAATGCATGTTATACAGATAATAATAAAAGTAATAAGTATATTTATTATAGTTCTATCGATAATAACTGCATTATATGGGTAATAATGCATGTTATATTGATGATAATTAAAGTACTAAGTATATTTATTATAGTTCTAGCGATAATAACTGCATTATATGGGTAATAATGGATGTTATATTGATAATATCGGGAGTAATAAGTATATTTATTATAGTTCTAGCGATAATAACTGCATAATATAGGTAATAATGCATGTTATATTGATAATAATAAAAGTAATAAGTATGTTTATTACAGTTCTATCGATAATAACTGCATAATATGGGTAATAATGCATGTTATACAGATAATAATAAAAGTAATAAGTATATTTATTATAGTTCTATCGATAATAACTGCATTATATGGGTAATAATGCATGTTATATTGATGATAATAAAAGTAGTAAGTATATTTATTACAGTTCTAGCGATAATAACTGCATTATATGGGTATTAATGGATGTTATATTGACAATATCGGGAGTAATAAGTATATTTATTATAGTTCTAGCGATAATAACTGCATAATATAGGTAATAATGCATGTTATATTGATAATAATAAAAGTAATAAGTATATTTATTATAGTTCTAGCGATAATAACTGCATAGTATGGGTAATAATGCATGTTATATTGATGATAATTAAAGTACTAAGTATATTTATTATAGTTCTAGCGATAATAACTGCATTATATGGGTAATAATGGATGTTATATTGATAATATCGGGAGTAATAAGTATATTTATTATAGTTCTAGCGATAATAACTGCATAATATAGGTAATAATGCATGTTATATTGATGATAATAAAAGTAGTAAGTATATTTATTATAGTTCTAGCAATTTTAACTGCATTATGTGGGTAATAATGCATGTTATATTGATAATATTGGGAGTAATAAGTATAATTATTATAGTTCTAGCGATAATAATAGTAAAATATGGCTAATAGTGCATGTTATATTGATAATAATAAAAGTAATAAGTATATTTGTTACAGTTCTATGGATAATAACTGCATAATATGGGTAATAATGCATGTTATAATGATGATAACAAAAGTAATACGTACATTTATTATAGTTCTAGCGATAATAACTGCATAATATGGGTAATAATGCATGTTATATTGATAATAATATAAGTAATAAGTATATTTATTATAGTTCTATCGATTATAACTGCATAATATGGGTAATCATGCATGTTATATTGATAGTAATATAAGTAATAAATATAATTATTACAGTTCTAGCGATAATAACTGCATTATATGGGTAATAATGCATGTTATACAGATAATAATAAAAGTAATAAGTATATTTATTATAGTTCTATCGATAATAACTGCATTGTATGGGTAATAATGCATGTTATATTGATGATAATAAAAGTAGTAAGTATATTTATTACAGTTCTAGCGATAATAACTGCATTATATGGGTATTAATGGATGTTATATTGACAATATCGGGAGTAATAAGTATATTTATTTTAGATCTAGCGATAATAACTGCATAATATAGGTAATAATGCATGTTATATTTATAATAATAAAAGTACTAAGTATATTTATTATAGTTCTAGCGATTGTAACTGCATAATATGGGTAATAATGCATGTTATATTGATAATAATATAAGTAATAAGTATAATTATTACAGTTCTAGCGATAATAACTGCATTATATGGGTAATAATGCATGTTATACAGATAATAATAAAAGTAATAAGTATATTTATTACAGTTCTATGGATAATAACTGCATAATATGGGTAATAATGCATGTTATATTGATGATAACAAAAGTAATACGTACATTTATTATAGTTCTAGCGATAATAACTGCATAATATGGGTAATAATGCATGTTATATTGATAATAATATAAGTAATAAGTATAATTATTACAGTTCTAGCGATAATAACTGCATTATATGGGTAATAATGCACGTTATATTGCTAATAATATAAGTAATAAGTATAATTATTACAGTTCTAGCGATAATAACTGCATTATATGCGTAATAATGCATGTTATATTGATAATATCGGGAGTAATAAGTATAATTATTAGAGCTCTAGCGATAATAATACTAAAATATTGCTAATAGTGCATGTTATATTGATAATAATAAAAGTAATAAGTATATTTATTACAGTTCTATCGATAATAACTGCATAATATGGGTAATAATGCATGTTATATTGATGATAATAAAAGTAGTACGTACATTTATTAAAGTTCTAGCGATAATAACCGCATTATATGGGTAATAATGCATGTTATATTGATAATATCGGTCATAATAAGTATAATTATTATAGTTCTAGCGATAATAATAGTGAAATATGGCTAATAGTGCATGTTATATTGATAATAGTAAAAGTAATAAGTATACTTATTATAGTTCTATCGATAATAGCTGCATAATATGGGTAATAATGCATGTTATATTGATGATAATAAAAGTAGTAAGTATATTTATTACAGTTCTAGCGATAATAACTGCATTATATGGGTATTAATGGATGTTATATTGACAATATCGGGAGTAATAAGTATATTTATTTTAGTTCTAGCGATAATAACTGCATAATATAGGTAATAATGCATGTTATATTGATAATAATAAAAGTACTAAGTATATTTATTATAGTTCTAGCGATTGTAACTGCATAATATGGGTAATAATGCATGTTATATTGATAATAATATAAGTAATAAGTATAATTATTACAGTTCTAGCGATAATAACTGCATTATATGGGTAATAATGCATGTTATACAGATAATAATAAAAGTAATAAGTATATTTATTACAGTTCTATGGATAATAACTGCATAATATGGGTAATAATGCATGTTATATTGATGATAACAAAAGTAATACGTACATTTATTATAGTTCTAGCGATAATAACTGCATAATATGGGTAATAATGCATGTTATATTGATAATAACATAAGTAATAAGTATAATTATTACAGTTCTAGCGATAATAACTGCATTATATGGGTAATAATGCATGTTATACAGATAATAATAAAAGTAATAAGTATATTTATTACAGTTCTATGGATAATAACTGCATAATATGGGTAATAATGCATGTTATATTGATAATAACATAAGTAATAAGTATAATTATTACAGTTCTAGCGATAATAACTGCATTATATGGGTAATAATGCACGTTATATTGCTAATAATATAAGTAATAAGTATAATTATTACAGTTCTAGCGATAATAACTGCATTATATGGGTAATAATGCATGTTATACAGATAATAATAAAAGTAATAAGTATATTTATTACAGTTCTATGGATAATAACTGCATAATATGGGTAATAATGCATGTTATATTGATGATAACAAAAGTAATACGTACATTTATTATAGTTCTAGCGATAATAACTGCATAATATGGGTAATAATGCATGTTATATTGATAATAATAAAAGTACTAAGTATATTTATTATAGTTCTAGCGATTGTAACTGCATAATATGGGTAATAATGCATGTTATATTGATAATAATATAAGTAATAAGTATAATTATTACAGTTCTAGCGATAATAACTGCATTATATGGGTAATAATGCATGTTATACAGATAATAATAAAAGTAATAAGTATATTTATTACAGTTCTATGGATAATAACTGCATAATATGGGTAATAATGCATGTTATATTGATGATAACAAAAGTAATACGTACATTTATTATAGTTCTAGCGATAATAACTGCATAATATGGGTAATAATGCATGTTATATTGATAATAACATAAGTAATAAGTATAATTATTACAGTTCTAGCGATAATAACTGCATTATATGGGTAATAATGCACGTTATATTGCTAATAATATAAGTAATAAGTATAATTATTACAGTTCTAGCGATAATAACTGCATTATATGGGTAATAATGCATGTTATACAGATAATAATAAAAGTAATAAGTATATTTATTACAGTTCTATGGATAATAACTGCATAATATGGGTAATAATGCATGTTATATTGATGATAACAAAAGTAATACGTACATTTATTATAGTTCTAGCGATAACAACTGCATAATATGGGTAATAATGCATGTTATATTGATAATAATATAAGTAATAAGTATAATTATTACAGTTCTAGCGATAATAACTGCATTATATGGGTAATAATGCACGTTATATTGCTAATAATATAAGTAATAAGTATAATTATTACAGTTCTAGCGATAATAACTGCATTATATGCGTAATAATGCATGTTATATTGATAATATCGGGAGTAATAAGTATAATTATTAGAGCTCTAGCGATAATAATACTAAAATATTGCTAATAGTGCATGTTATATTGATAATAATAAAAGTAATAAGTATATTTATTACAGTTCTATCGATAATAACTGCATAATATGGGTAATAATGCATGTTATATTGATGATAATAAAAGTAATACGTACATTTATTAAAGTTCTAGCGATAATAACCGCATTATATGGGTAATAATGCATGTTATATTGATAATATCGGTCATAATAAGTATAATTATTATAGTTCTAGCGATAATAATAGTGAAATATGGCTAATAGTGCATGTTATATTGATAATAGTAAAAGTAATAAGTATACTTATTATAGTTCTATCGATAATAGCTGCATAATATGGGTAATAATGCATGTTATATTGATGATAATAAAAGTAGTAAGTATATTTATTACAGTTCTAGCGATAATAACTGCATTATATGGGTATTAATGGATGTTATATTGACAATATCGGGAGTAATAAGTATATTTATTTTAGTTCTAGCGATAATAACTGCATAATATAGGTAATAATGCATGTTATATTGATAATAATAAAAGTACTAAGTATATTTATTATAGTTCTAGCGATTGTAACTGCATAATATGGGTAATAATGCATGTTATATTGATAATAATATAAGTAATAAGTATAATTATTACAGTTCTAGCGATAATAACTGCATTATATGGGTAATAATGCATGTTATACAGATAATAATAAAAGTAATAAGTATATTTATTACAGTTCTATGGATAATAACTGCATAATATGGGTAATAATGCATGTTATATTGATGATAATAAAAGTAATAAGTGTATTTATTACAGTTCTAGCGATAATGACTGCATAATATGGGTAATAATGCATGTTATATTGATGATAATATAAGTAATAAGTATAATTATTACAGTTCTAGCGATAATAACTGCATTATATGGGTAATAATGCATGATATGTTGATAATATTGGGAGTAATAAGTATAATTATTATAGTTCTAGCGATAATAATAGTAAAATATGGCAAATAGTGCATGTTATATTGATAATAGTAAAAGCAATAAGTATATTTATTACAGTTCTATCGATAATAACTGCATAATATGGGTATTAGTGCATGTTATATTGATGATAATAAAAGTAGTAAGTATATTTATTATAGTTCTAGCGATTATAACTGCATAATATGGGTAATAATGCATGTTATATTGATAATAATATAAGTAATAAGTATAATTATTACAGTTCTAGCGATAATAACTGCATTAAATGCGTATAATGCATGTTATATTGATAATATCTGGAGTAGTAAGTATAATTTTTATAGTTCTAGCGATAATATAAGTAAAATATGGCTAATAGTGCATGTTATATTGATAATAATAAAAGTAATAAGTATATTTATTATAATTCTATCGATAATAACTGCATAATATGGCTAATAGTGCATGTTATATTCATAATAATATAAGTAATAAGTATAATTATTACAGTTCTAGCGATAATAACTGCATTATATGGGTAATAATGGATGTTATATTGATAATATCGGGAGTAATAAGTATATTTATTATAGTTCTATCAATAATAACTGCATAATATGGGTAATAATGCATGTTATATTGATGATAATAAAAGTAATAAGTGTATTTATTACAGTTCTAGCGATAATGACTGCATAATATGGGTAATAATGCATGTTATATTGATGATAATATAAGTAATAAGTATAATTATTACAGTTCTAGCGATAATAACTGCATTATATGGGTAATAATGCATGATATGTTGATAACATTGGGAGTAATAAGTATAATTATTATAGTTCTAGCGATAATAATAGTAAAATATGGCAAATAGTGCATGTTATATTGATAATAGTAAAAGCAATAAGTATATTTATTATAGTTCTATCAATAACAACTGCATAATATGGGTAATAATGCATGTTATATTGATGATAATAAAAGTAATAAGTGTATTTATTACAGTTCTAGCGATAATGACTGCATAATATGGGTAATAATGCATGTTATATTGATGATAATATAAGGAATAAGTATAATTATTACAGTTCTAGCGATAACAACTGCATTATATGGGTAATAATGCATGATATGTTGATAATATTGGGAGTAATAAGTATAATTATTATAGTTCTAGCGATAATAATAGTAAAATATGGCAAATAGTGCATGTTATATTGATAATAGTAAAAGCAATAAGTATATTTATTACAGTTCTATCGATAATAACTGCATAATATGGGTATTAATGCATGTTATATTGATGATAATAAATGTAGTAAGTATATTTATTATAGTTCTAGCGATTATAACTGCATAATATGGGTAATAATGCATGTTATATTGATAATAATATAAGTAATAAGTATAATTATTACAGTTCTAGCGATAATAACTGCATTAAATGCGTATAATGCATGTTATATTGATAATATCTGGAGTAGTAAGTATAATTTTTATAGTTCTAGCGATAATATAAGTAAAATATGGCTAATAGTGCATGTTATATTGATAATAATAAAAGTAATAAGTATATTAATTATAATTCTATCGATAATAACTGCATAATATGGGTAATAATGCATGTTATATTGATAATAATATAAGTAATAAGTATAATTATTACAGTTCTAGCGATAATAACTGCATTATATGGGTAATAATGCATGTTATATTGATGACAACAAAAGTAATACGTATATTTATTATAGTTCTAGCGATAATAACTGCATTATATGGGTAAAAATGCATGTTATATTGATAATATTGGGAGTAATAAGTATAATTATTATAGTTCTAGCGATAATAATAGTAAAATATGGCTAATAGTGCATGTTATATTGATAATAATATAAGTAATAAGTATAATTATTACAGTTCTAGCGATAATAACTGCATTATATGGGTAATAATGGATGCTATATTGATAATATCGCGAGTAATAAGTATATTTATTATAGTTCTAGCGATAATAACTGCATAATATAGGTAATAATGCATGTTATATTGATAATAATAAAAGTAATAAGTATATTTATTATAGTTCTATCAATAATAACTGCATAATATGGGTTATAATGCATGTTATATTGATGATAATAAAAGTAATAAGTGTATTTATTACAGTTCTAGCGATAATAACTGCATTATATGGGTAATAATGCATGTTATATTGATAATATCCGGAGTAATATGTATAATTATTATTGTTCTAGCGATAATAATAGTAAAATATGGCTAATAGTGCATGTTATATTGATAATAATAAAAGTAATATGTATATTTATTATAGTTCTATCAATAATCACTGCATAATATGGGTAATAATGCATGTTATATTGATGATAATAAAAGTAATAAGTGTATTTATTACAGTTCTAGCGATAATGACTGCATAATATGGGTAATAATGCATGTTATATTGATGATAATATAAGTAATAAGTATAATTATTACAGTTCTAGCGATAATAACTGCATTATATGGGTAATAATGCATGATATGTTGATAATATTGGGAGTAATAAGTATAATTATTATAGTTCTAGCGATAATAATAGTAAAATATGGCAAATAGTGCATGTTATATTGATAATGGTAAAAGCAATAAGTATATTTATTACAGTTCTATCGATAATAACTGCATAATATGGGTATTAATGCATGTTATATTGATGATAATAAAAGTAGTAAGTATATTTATTATAGTTCTAGCGATTATAACTGCATAATATGGGTAACAATGCATGTTATATTGTTAATAATATAAGTAATAAGTATAATTATTACAGTACTATCGATAATAACTGCATTAAATGCGTATAATGCATGTTATATTGATAATATCTGGAGTAGTAAGTATAATTTTTGTAGTTCTAGCGATAATATAAGTAAAATATGGCTAATAGTGCACGTTATATTGATAATAATAAAAGTAATAAGTATATTTATTATAATTCTATCGATAACAACTGCATAATATGGCTAATAGTGCATGTTATATTGATAATAATATAAGTAATAAGTATAATTATTACAGTTCCAGCGATAATAACTGCATTATATGGGTAATAATGCATGTTATATTGATAATATTGGGAGTAATAAGTATAATTATTATAGTTCTAGCTATAATAATAGTAAAATATGGCTAATAGTGCATGTTATATTGATAATAATAAAAGTAATAAGTATATTTATTACAGTTCTATCGATAATAACAGCATAATATGGGTAATAATGCATGTTATATTGATGATAACAAAAGTAATACGTATATTTATTATAGTTCTAGCGATAATAACTGCATTATAGCGGTAAAAATGCATGTTATATTGATAATATCGGGAGTAATAAGTATAATTATTAGAGCTCTAGCGATAATAATACTAAAATATTGCTAATAGTGCATGTTATATTGATAATAATAAAAGTAATAAGTATATTTATTACAGTTCTATCGATAATAACTGCATAATATGGGTAATAATGCATGTTATATTGATGATAATAAAAGTAATACGTACATTTATTAAAGTTCTAGCGATAATAACCGCATTATATGGGTAATAATGCATGTTATATTGCTAATAATATAAGTAATAAGTATAATTATTACAGTTCTAGCGATAATAACTGCATTATATGGGTAATAATGCATGTTACATTGATAATATCGGGAGTAATAAGTATAATTATTATAGCTCTAGCGATAATAATACTAAAATATTGCTAATAGTGCATGTTATATTGATAATAATAAAAGTAATAAGTATATTTATTACAGTTTTATCGATAATAACTGCATAATATGGGTAATAATGCATGTTATATTGATAATAATATAAGTAATAAGTATAATTATTACAGTTCTAGCGATAATAACTGCATTATATGCGTAATAATGCATGTTATATTGATAATATCGGGAGTAATAAGTATAATTATTAGAGCTCTAGCGATAATAATACTAAAATATGGCTAATAGTGCATGTTGTATTAATAATAATAAAAGTAATAAGTATATTTATTACATTTCTATCGATAATAACTGCATAATATGGGTAATAGTGCATGTTATATTGATAATAATATAAGTAATAAGTATAATTATTACAGTTCTAGCGATAATAACTGCATTATATGGGTAATAATGCACGTTATATTGCTAATAATATAAGTAATAAGTATAATTATTACAGTTCTAGCGATAATAACTGCATTATATGGGTAATAGTGCATGTTACATTGATAATATCGGGAGTAATAAGTATAATTATTATAGCTCTAGCGATAATAATACTAAAATATGGCTAATAGTGCATGTTATATTGATAATAATAAAAGTAATAAGTATATTTATTACAGTTTTATCGATAATAACTGCATAATATGGGTAATAATGCATGTTATATTGATAATAATATAAGTAATAAGTATAATTATTACAGTTCTAGCGATAATAACTGCATTATATGGGTAATAATGCACGTTATATTGCTAATAATATAAGTAATAAGTATAATTATTACAGTTCTTGCGATAATAACTGCATAATATGGGTAATAATGCATGTTATATTGATGATAACAAAAGTAATACGTATATTTATTATAGTTCTAGCGATGATAACTGCATAATATGGGTAATAATGCATGTTATATTGATAATAATATAAGTAATAAGTATACTTAATACAGTTCTAGCGATAATAACTGCATTATATGGGTAATAATGGATGTTATATTGATAATGTCGGGAGTAATAAGTATATTTATTATAGTTCTAGCGATAATAACTGCTTAATATGGGTAATAATGCATGTTATAATGATAATATTGGGAGTAATAAGTATAATTATTATGGTTCTAGCGATAATAACTGCATTATATGGGTAATAATGGATGTTATATTGATAATGTCGGGAGTAATAAGTATATTTATTATAGTTCTAGCGATAATAACTGCATAATATAGGTAATAATGCATGTTATATTGATGATAATAAAAGTAGTAAGTATATTTATTATAGTTCTAGCAATTTTAACTGCATTATGAGGGTAATAATGCATGTTATATTGATAATATTGGGAGTAATAAGTATAATTATTATAGTTCTAGCGATAATAATAGTAAAATATGGCTAATACTGCATGTTATATTGATAATAATAAAAGTAATAAGTATATTTATTACAGTTCTATGGATAATAACTGCATAATATGGGTAATAATGCATGTTATATTGATGATAACAAAAGTAATACGTATATTTATTATAGTTCTAGAGATAATAACTGCATAATATGCGTAATAATGCATGTTATATTGATAATAATATAAGTAATAAGTATAATTATTACAGTTCTAGCGATAATAACCGCATTATATGGGTAATAATGCATGTTATATTGATAATATTGGGAGTAATAAGTATAAATATTATAGTTCTAGCGATAATAATAGTAAAATATGGCTAATAGTGCATGTTATATTGATAATAATAAAAGTAATAAGTATTTTTATTATAGTTCTAGCGTTTATAACTGCATAACATGGGTAATAATGCACGTTATATTGCTAATAATATAAGTAATAAGTATATTTATTATAGTTCTATCGATAATAACTGCATAATATGGGTAATAATGCATGTTATATTGATGATAATAAAAGTAGTAAGTATATTTCTTACAGTTCTAGCGATAATAACTGCACTATATGCGTAATAATGCATGCTATATTGATAATATCGGTAGTAATAAGTATAATTATTATAGTTCTAGCGATAATAATAGTGAAATATGGCTAATAGTGCATGTTATATTGATAATAGTAAAAGTAATAAGTATACTTATTATAGTTCTATCCATAATAGCTGCATAATATGGGTAATAATGCATGTTATATTGATGATAATAAAAGTAGTAAGTATATTTATTACAGTTCTAGCGATAATAACTGCATTATATGGGTATTAATGGATGTTATATTGACAATATCGGGAGTAATAAGTATATTTATTATAGTTCTAGCGATAATAACTGCATAATATAGGTAATAATGCATGTTATATTGATAATAATAAAAGTAATAAGTATATTTATTATAGTTCTAGCGATAATAACTGCATTATATGGGTAATAATGGATGTTATATTGATAATATCGGGAGTAATAAGTATATTTATTATAGTTCTAGCGATAATAATAGTAAAATATGGCTAATAGTGCATGTTATATTGATAATAATAAAAGTAATAAATATATTTATTACAGTTCTATGGATAATAACTGCATAATATGGGTAATAATGCATGTTATAATGATAATATTGGGAGTAATAAGTATAATTATTATAGTTCTAGCGATAATAACTGCATTATATAGGTAATAATGGATGTTATATTGATAATGTCGGGAGTAATAAGTATATTTATTATAGTTCTAGCAATTTTAACTGCATTATGAGGGTAATAATGCATGTTATATTGATAATATTGGGAGTAATAAGTATAATTATTATAGTTCTAGCGATAATAATAGTAAAATATGGCTAATAGTGCATGTTATATTGATAATAATAAAAGTAATAAGTATATTTATTATAGTTCTATCAATAATAACTGCATAATATGGTTAATAATGCATGTTATATTGATGATAATAAAAGTAATAAGTGTATTTATAACAGTTCTAGCGATAATGACTGCATAATATGGGTAATAATGCATGTTATATTGATGATAATATAAGTAATAAGTATAATTATTACAGTTCTAGCGATAATAACTGCATTATATGGGTAATAATGCATGATATGTTGATAATATTGGGAGTAATAAGTATAATTATTATAGTTCTAGCGATAATAATAGTAAAATATGGCAAATAGTGCATGTTATATTGATAATAGTAAAAGCAATAAGTATATTTATTACAGTTCTATCGATAATAACTGCATAATATGGGTATTAGTGCATGTTATATTGATGATAATAAATGTAGTAAGTATATTTATTATAGTTCTAGCGATTATAACTGCATAATATGGGTAATAATGCATGTTATATTGATAATAATATAAGTAATAAGTATAATTATTACAGTTCTAGCGATAATAACTGCATTAAATGCGTATAATGCATGTTATATTGATAATATCTGGAGTAGTAAGTATAATTTTTATAGTTCTAGCGATAATATAAGTAAAATATGGCTAATAGTGCATGTTATATTGATAATAATAAAAGTAATAAGTATATTAATTATAATTCTATCGATAATAACTGCATAATATGGGTAATAATGCATGTTATATTGATAATAATATAAGTAATAAGTATAATTATTACAGTTCTAGCGATAATAACTGCATTATATGGGTAATAATGCATGTTATATTGATGACAACAAAAGTAATACGTATATTTATTATAGTTCTAGCGATAATAACTGCATTATATGGGTAAAAATGCATGTTATATTGATAATATTGGGAGTAATAAGTATAATTATTATAGTTCTAGCGATAATAATAGTAAAATATGGCTAATAGTGCATGTTATATTGATAATAATATAAGTAATAAGTATAATTATTACAGTTCTAGCGATAATAACTGCATTATATGGGTAATAATGGATGCTATATTGATAATATCGCGAGTAATAAGTATATTTATTATAGTTCTAGCGATAATAACTGCATAATATAGGTAATAATGCATGTTATATTGATAATAATAAAAGTAATAAGTATATTTATTATAGTTCTATCAATAATAACTGCATAATATGGGTTATAATGCATGTTATATTGATGATAATAAAAGTAATAAGTGTATTTATTACAGTTCTAGCGATAATAACTGCATTATATGGGTAATAATGCATGTTATATTGATAATATCCGGAGTAATATGTATAATTATTATTGTTCTAGCGATAATAATAGTAAAATATGGCTAATAGTGCATGTTATATTGATAATAATAAAAGTAATAAGTATATTTATTATAGTTCTATCAATAATCACTGCATAATATGGGTAATAATGCATGTTATATTGATGATAATAAAAGTAATAAGTGTATTTATTACAGTTCTAGCGATAATGACTGCATAATATGGGTAATAATGCATGTTATATTGATGATAATATAAGTAATAAGTATAATTATTACAGTTCTAGCGATAATAACTGCATTATATGGGTAATAATGCATGATATGTTGATAATATTGGGAGTAATAAGTATAATTATTATAGTTCTAGCGATAATAATAGTAAAATATGGCAAATAGTGCATGTTATATTGATAATGGTAAAAGCAATAAGTATATTTATTACAGTTCTATCGATAATAACTGCATAATATGGGTATTAATGCATGTTATATTGATGATAATAAAAGTAGTAAGTATATTTATTATAGTTCTAGCGATTATAACTGCATAATATGGGTAACAATGCATGTTATATTGTTAATAATATAAGTAATAAGTATAATTATTACAGTACTATCGATAATAACTGCATTAAATGCGTATAATGCATGTTATATTGATAATATCTGGAGTAGTAAGTATAATTTTTATAGTTCTAGCGATAATATAAGTAAAATATGGCTAATAGTGCACGTTATATTGATAATAATAAAAGTAATAAGTATATTTATTATAATTCTATCGATAACAACTGCATAATATGGCTAATAGTGCATGTTATATTGATAATAATATAAGTAATAAGTATAATTATTACAGTTCCAGCGATAATAACTGCATTATATGGGTAATAATGCATGTTATATTGATAATATTGGGAGTAATAAGTATAATTATTATAGTTCTAGCTATAATAATAGTAAAATATGGCTAATAGTGCATGTTATATTGATAATAATAAAAGTAATAAGTATATTTATTACAGTTCTATCGATAATAACAGCATAATATGGGTAATAATGCATGTTATATTGATGATAACAAAAGTAATACGTATATTTATTATAGTTCTAGCGATAATAACTGCATTATAGCGGTAAAAATGCATGTTATATTGATAATATTGGGAGTAATAAGTATAATTATTATAGTTCTAGCGATAATAATAGTAAAATATGGCTAATAGTGCATGTTATATTGATAATAATAAAAGTAAGAAGTATATTTATTACAGTTCTATCGATAATAACTGCATAATATGGGTAATAATGCATGTTATATTGATAATAATATAAGTAATAAGTATAATTATTACAGTTCTAGCGATAATAACTGCATAATATAGGTAATAATGCATGTTATATTGATAATAATAAAAGTAATAAGTATATCTATTGTAGTTCTATCAATAATAACTGCATAATATGGGTAAAAATGCATGTTATATTGATGATAATAAAAGTAATACGTATATTTATTATAGTTCTAGCGATAATAACTGCATAATATGGGTAATAATGCATGTTATATTGATGATAATATAAGTAATAAGTATAATTATTATAGTTCTAGCGATAATAACTGCATTATATGGGTAATAATGGATGTTATATTGATAATATCGGGAGTAATAAGTATAATTATTACAGTTCTAGCGATAATAACAGCATAATATGGGTAATAATGCATGTTATATTGATGATAACAAAAGTAATACGTATATTTATTATAGTTCTAGCGATAATAACTGCATTATATGGGTAATAATGGATGTTATATTGATAATATCGGGAGTAATAAGTATATTTATTATAGTTCTAGCGATAATAACTGCATAATATGGGTAATAATGCATGTTTTATTGATGATAATAAAAGTAGTAAGTATATTTATTATAGTTCTAGCGATAATAACTGCATAATATGGGTAATAATGCATATTATATTGATAATAATATAAGCAATAAGTATAATTATTACAGTTCTAGCGATAATAACTGCATTATATGGGTAATAATGCATGTTATATTGATGATAATATAAGTAATAAGTATAATTATTACAGTTCTAGCGATAATAACTGCATTATATGGGTAATAATGGATGTTATATTGATAATATCGGTAGTAATAAGTATATTTATTATAGTTCTAGCGATAATAACTGCATAATATAGGTAATAATGCATGTTATATTGATAATAATAAAAGTAATAAGTATATTTATTATAGTTCTATCAATAATAACTGCATAATATCGGTAATAATGCATGTTATATTGATGATAATATAAGTAATAAGTATAATTATTACAGTTCTAGCGATAATAACTGCATTATATGGGTAATAATGGATGTTATATTGGTAATATCGGGAGTAATAAGTATATTTATTATAGTTCTAGCGATTATAACTGCATAATATGGGTAATAACGCATGTTATATTGATGATAATATAAGTAATAAGTATAATTATTACAGTTCTAGCGATAATAACTGCATTATATGGGTAATAATGGATGTTATATTGGTAATATCGGGAGTAATAAGTATATTTATTATAGTTCTAGCGATTATAACTGCATAATATGGGTAATAATGCATGTTATATTGATGATAATATAAGTAATAAGTATAATTATTACAGTTCTAGTGATAATAACTGCATTATATGGGTAATAATGGATGTTATATTGATAATATCGGGAGTAATAAGTATATTTATTATAGTCCTAGCGATAATAACTACATAATATAGGTAATAGTGCATGTTATATTGATAATAATAAAAGTAATAAGTATATTTATTATAGTTCTATCAATAATAACTGCATAATATGGGTAATGATGGATGTTATATTGATGATAATAAAAGTAATAAGTGTATTTATTACAGTTCTAGCGATAATGACTGCATAATATGGGTAATAATGCATGTTATATTGATGATAATATAAGTAATAAGTATAATTATTACAGTTCTAGCGATAATAACTGCATTATATGGGTAATAATGCATGATATGTTGATAACATTGGGAGTAATAAGTATAATTATTATAGTTCTAGCGATAATAATAGTAAAATATGGCAAATAGTGCATGTTATATTGATAATAGTAAAAGCAATAAGTATATTTATTACAGTTCTATCGATAATAACTGCATAATATAGGTAATAATGCATGTTATATTGATAATAATAAAAGTAATAAGTATATCTATTGTAGTTCTATCAATAATAACTGCATAATATGGGTAAAAATGCATGTTATATTGATGATAATAAAAGTAATACGTATATTTATTATAGTTCTAGCGATAATAACTGCATAATATGGGTAATAATGCATGTTATATTGATGATAATATAAGTAATAAGTATAATTATTATAGTTCTAGCGATAATAACTGCATTATATGGGTAATAATGGATGTTATATTGATAATATCGGGAGTAATAAGTATAATTATTACAGTTCTAGCGATAATAACAGCATAATATGGGTAATAATGCATGTTATATTGATGATAACAAAAGTAATACGTATATTTATTATAGTTCTAGCGATAATAACTGCATTATATGGGTAATAATGGATGTTATATTGATAATATCGGGAGTAATAAGTATATTTATTATAGTTCTAGCGATAATAACTGCATAATATGGGTAATAATGCATGTTTTATTGATGATAATAAAAGTAGTAAGTATATTTATTATAGTTCTAGCGATAATAACTGCATAATATGGGTAATAATGCATATTATATTGATAATAATATAAGCAATAAGTATAATTATTACAGTTCTAGCGATAATAACTGCATTATATGGGTAATAATGCATGTTATATTGATGATAATATAAGTAATAAGTATAATTATTACAGTTCTAGCGATAATAACTGCATTATATGGGTAATAATGGATGTTATATTGATAATATCGGTAGTAATAAGTATATTTATTATAGTTCTAGCGATAATAACTGCATAATATAGGTAATAATGCATGTTATATTGATAATAATAAAAGTAATAAGTATATTTATTATAGTTCTATCAATAATAACTGCATAATATCGGTAATAATGCATGTTATATTGATGATAATATAAGTAATAAGTATAATTATTACAGTTCTAGCGATAATAACTGCATTATATGGGTAATAATGGATGTTATATTGGTAATATCGGGAGTAATAAGTATATTTATTATAGTTCTAGCGATTATAACTGCATAATATGGGTAATAACGCATGTTATATTGATGATAATATAAGTAATAAGTATAATTATTACAGTTCTAGCGATAATAACTGCATTATATGGGTAATAATGGATGTTATATTGGTAATATCGGGAGTAATAAGTATATTTATTATAGTTCTAGCGATTATAACTGCATAATATGGGTAATAATGCATGTTATATTGATGATAATATAAGTAATAAGTATAATTATTACAGTTCTAGTGATAATAACTGCATTATATGGGTAATAATGGATGTTATATTGATAATATCGGGAGTAATAAGTATATTTATTATAGTCCTAGCGATAATAACTACATAATATAGGTAATAGTGCATGTTATATTGATAATAATAAAAGTAATAAGTATATTTATTATAGTTCTATCAATAATAACTGCATAATATGGGTAATGATGGATGTTATATTGATGATAATAAAAGTAATAAGTGTATTTATTACAGTTCTAGCGATAATGACTGCATAATATGGGTAATAATGCATGTTATATTGATGATAATATAAGTAATAAGTATAATTATTACAGTTCTAGCGATAATAACTGCATTATATGGGTAATAATGCATGATATGTTGATAACATTGGGAGTAATAAGTATAATTATTATAGTTCTAGCGATAATAATAGTAAAATATGGCAAATAGTGCATGTTATATTGATAATAGTAAAAGCAATAAGTATATTTATTACAGTTCTATCGATAATAACTGCATAATATGGGTATTAATGCATGTTATATTGATGATAATAAAAGTAGTAAGTATATTTATTATAGTTCTAGCGATTATAACTGCATAATATGGGTAATAATGCATGTTATATTGATAATAATATAAGTAATAAGTATAATTATTACAGTACTATCGATAATAACTGCATTAAATGCGTATAATGCATGTTATATTGATAATATCTGGAGTAGTAAGTATAATTTCTATAGTTCTAGCGATAATATAAGTAAATTATGGCTAATAGTGCACGTTATATTGATAATAATAAAAGTAATAAGTATATTTATTATAATTCTATCGATAATAACTGCATAATATGGGTAATAATGCATGTTATATTGATAATAATATAAGTAATAAGTATAATTATTACAGTTCTAGCGATAATAACTGCATTATATGGGTAATAATGCATGTTATATTGATGACAACAAAAGTAATACGTATATTTATTACAGTTCTAGCGATAATAACTGCATTATATGGGTAAAAATGCTTGTTATATTGATAATATTGGGAGTAATAAGTATAATTATTATAGTTCTAGCGATAATAATAGTAAAATATGGCTAATAGTGCATGTTATATTGATAATAATATAAGTAATAAGTATAATTATTACAGTTCCAGCGATAATAACTGCATTATATGGGTAATAATGCATGTTATATTGATAATATTGGGAGTAATAAGTATAATTATTATAGTTCTAGCGATAGTAATAGTAAAATATGGCTAATAGTGCATGTTATATTGATAATAATAAAAGTAATAAGTATATTTATTACAGTTCTATCGATAATAACTGCATAATATGGGTAATAATGCATGTTATATTGATGATAATAAAAGTAATAAGTGTATTTATTACAGTTCTAGCGATAATAACTGCATTATATGGGTAATAACGCATGTTATATTGATAATATCCGGAGTAATATGTATAATTATTATTGTTCTAGCGATAATAATTGTAAAATATGGCTAATAGTGCATATTATATTGATAATAATAAAAGTAATAAGTATATTTATTATAGTTCTATCAATAATAACTGCATAATATGGGTAATAATGCATGTTATATTGATGATAATAAAAGTAATAAGTGTATTTATTACAGTTCTAGCGATAATGACTGCATAATATGGGTAATAATGCATGTTATATTGATGATAATATAAGTAATAAGTATATTTATTATGGTTCTAGCGATAACAACTGCATAATATGGGTAATAATGCATGTGATATTGATAATAATATAGGTAATAAGTATAATTATTACAGTTCTGGTGATAATAACTGCATAATATGGGTAATAATGCACGTTATATTGATAATAATATAAGTAATAAGTATAATTATTACAGTTCCAGCGATATTAACTGCATTATATGGGTAATAATGCATGTTATATTGATAATATCGGGAGTAATATGTATAATTATTATTGTTCTTGCGATAATAATAGTAAAATATGACTAATAGTGCATGTTATATTGATAATAATAAAAGTAATAAGTATATTTATTATAGTTCTATCGATAATAACTGCATAATATGGGTAATAATGCATGTTATATCGATGATAATAAAAGTAGTAAGTATATTTATTATAGTTCTAGCGATTATAACTGCATAATATGTGTAATAATGCATGTTACATTGATGATAATATAAGAAATAAGTATAATTATTACAGTTCTAGCGATAATAACTGCATTATGTGGGTAATAATGCATGTTATATTGATAATATCGGGAGTAATATGTATAATTATTATTGTTCTAGCGATAATAATAGTAAAATATGGCTAATAGTGCATGTTATAATGATAATAATAAAAGTAATAAGTATATTTACTATAGTTCTGTCGATAATAACTGCATTATATGGGTAATAATGCATGTTATATTGATAATATCGGGAGTAATAAGTATAATCATTACAGATCTAGCGATAATACTAGTAAAATATGGCTAAGAGTGCCTGTTATATTGATAATAATAAAAGTAATAATTATATTTATTATAATTCTATCGATAATAACTGCATAATATGGGCAATAATGCATGTTATATTGATGACAACAAAAGTAATACGTATATTTATTAGAGTTCTAGCGATAATAACTGCATAATATGGGTAAAAATGCCTGTTATATTGATAATATCCGGAGTAATATGTATAATTATTATTGTTCTAGCGATAGTAATAGTAAAATATGGCTAATAGTGCATGTTATATTGATAATAATAAAAGTAATAAGTATATTTATTATAGTTCTATCAATAATAACTGCATAATATGGGTAATAATGCATGTTATATTGATGATAATAAAAGTAATAAGTGTATTTATTACAGTTCTAGCGATAATAACTGCATTATATGGGTAATAATGCATGTTATATTGATAATATCCGGAGTAATATGTATAATTATTATTGTTCTAGCGATAATAATAGTAAAATATGGCTAATAGTGCATGTTATATTGATAATAATAAAAGTAATAAGTACATTTATTATAATTCTATCAATAATAACTGCATAATATGGGTAATAATGCATGTTATATTGCTGATAATAAAAGTAATAAGTGTATTTATTACAGTTCTAGCGATAATGACTGCATAATATGGGTAATAATGCATGTTATATTGATGATAATATAAGTAATAAGTATAATTATTACAGTTCTAGCGATAATAACTGCATTATATGGGTAATAATGCATGATATGTTGATAATATTGGGAGTAATAAGTATAATTATTATAGTTCTAGCGATAATAATAGTAAAATATGGCAAATAGTGCATGTTATATTGATAATAGTAAAAGCAATAAGTATATTTATTACAGTTCTATCGATAATAACTGCATAATATGGGTATTAATGCATGTTATATTGATGATAATAAAAGTAGTAAGTATATTTATTATAGTTCTAGCGATTATAACTGCATAATATGGGTAATAATGCATGTTATATTGATAATATCCGGAGTAATATGTATAATTATTATTGTTCTAGCGATAATAATAGTAAAATATGGCTAATAGTGCATGTTATATTGATAATAATAAAAGTAATAAGTATATTTATTATAGTTCTAGCGATAATAACTGCATAATATAGGTAATAATTCATGTTATATTGATATTAATAAAAGTAATATGTATATTTATTATAGTTCTATCAATAATAACTGCATAATATGGGTAATAATGCATGTTATATTCATGATAATAAAAGTAATAAGTATATTTATTACAGTTCTCGCGATAATAACTGCATAATATTGATAATAATGCATGTTATATTGATGATAATACAAGTAATGAGCGTAATTATTACAGTTCTAGCGACAGTATCCTCCATTATATGGGTAATAATGGATGTTATATTGATAATATCGGGAGTAATAAGTATAATTATTACAGTTTTAGCGATAATACTAGTAAAATATGGCTAAGAGTGCATGTTATATTCATAATAAAAAAGTAATAAGTGTATTTATTATACTTCTATCGATAATAACTGCATAATATGGGTAATAGTGCACGTTATATTGCTAATAATATAAGTAATAGGTATATTTATTATAGTTCTATCGATTATAACTGCATAATATGGGTAATAATGCATGTTATATTGATAATAATATAAGTATTAAGTATATTTATTACAGTTCTAGCGATAATAACTGCATAATATGGGTAATAATGCATGTTATATTGATGATAACAAAAGTAATACGTATATTTATTATAGTTCTAGCGATAATAACTGCATAATATGGGTAATAATGCATGTTATATTGATAATAATATAAGTAATAAGTATAATTATTACAGTTCTAGCGATAATAACTGCATTATATGGGTATTAATGGATGTTATATTGATAATATCGGGAATAATAAGTATATTTATTATAGTTCTAGCGACAATAACTGCATAATATAGGTAATAATGCATGTTATATTGATAATAATAAAAGTAATAAGTATATTTATTATAGTTCTATCAATAATAACTGCATAATATCGGTAATAATGCATGTTATATTGATAATAATATAAGTAATAAGTATATTTATTATAGTTCTATCGATAATAACTGCATAATATGGGATATAATGCATGTTATATTGATGATAATAAAAGTAGTAAGTATATTTATTATAGTTCTAGCGATTATAACTGCATAATATGGGTAATAATGCATGTTACATTGATGATAATATAAGAAATAAGTATAATTATTACAGTTCTAGCGATAATAACTGCATTATATGGGTAATAATGGATGTTATATTGATAATATCGGGAGTAATAAGTATAATTATTACAGTTTTAGCGATAATACTAGTAAAATATGGCTAAGAGTGCATGTTATATTCATAATAAAAAAGTAATAAGTGTATTTATTATACTTCTATCGATAATAACTGCATAATATGGGTAATAGTGCACGTTATATTGCTAATAATATAAGTAATAGGTATATTTATTATAGTTCTATCGATTATAACTGCATAATATGGGTAATAATGCATGTTATATTAATAATAATATAAGTAATAAGTATAATTATTACAGTTCTAGCGATAATAACTGCATTATATGAGTAATAATGCATGTTATATTGATAATAATAAAAGTAATAAGTATATTTATTATGGCTCTAGCGATAATAACTGCATAATATGGGTAATAATGCATGTTATATTGATGATAACAAAAGTTATACGTATATTTATTATAGTTCTAGCGATAATAACTGCATTATATGGGTAATAATGCATGTTATATTGATAATAATACAAGTAATAAGAATAATCATTACAGTTTTAGCGATAATAACTGCATTATATGGGAAATAATGCATGTTATATTGATAATATCGGAAGTAATAAGTATAATTATTATAGTTCTAGCGATAATAATAGTAAAATATGGCTATTAGTGCATGTTATATTGATAATAATAAAAGAAGTAAGTATATTTATTATAGTTCTATCGATAATAACTGCATAATATGGGTAATAATGCATGTTATATTGATAATAATATAAGTAATAAGTATATTTATTATAGTTCTATCAATAATAACTGCATAATATGGGTAATTATGCATGTTATATTGATGATAATAAAAGTAATAAGTATATTTATTACAGTTCTAGCGATAATAACTGCATAATATGGGTAATAATGCATGTTACATTGATGATAATATAAGAAATAAGTATAATTATTACAGTTCTAGCGATAATAACTGCATTATATGGGTAATAATGGATGTTATATTGATAATATCGGGAGTAATAAGTATAATTATTACAGTTCTAGCGATAATACTAGTAAAATATGGCTAAGAGTGCCTGTTATATTGATAATAATAAAAGTAATAAGTATATTTATTATAATTCTATCGATAATAACTGCATAATATGGCTAATAGTGCATGTTATATTGATAATAATAAAAGTAGTAAGTATACTTATTATAGTTCTATCGATAATAACTGCATAATATGGGTAATAATGCATGTTATATTGATGATAATAAAAGTAATGCGTATATTTATTATAGTTCTAGCGATAATAACTGCATAATATGGGTAATAATGCATGTTATATTGATAATAATATAAGCAATAAGTATAATTATTACAGTTCTAGCGATAACAACTGCATTATATGGGTAATAATGCATGTTATATTGATAATATTGGGAGTAATAAGTATAATTATTATAGTTCTGGCGATAATAATAGTAAAATATGGCTAATAGTGCATGTTATATTGATAATAATAATAGTAATAAGTATATTTATTACAGTTCTATCGATAATAACTGCATAATATGGGTAATAATGCATGTTATATTGATGATAATATAAGTAATAAGTATAATTATTATAGGTCTAGCGATAACAATAGTAAAATATGGCTAATAATGCATGTTATATTGATGATAATAAAAGTAATACGTATATTTATTATAGTTCTAGCGATAATAACTGCATAATATGGGTAATAATGCATGTTATATTGATAATAATATAAGTAATAAGTATAATTATTACAGTTCTAGCGATAATAACTGCATTATATGCGTAATAATGCATGTTATATTGATAATATCGGGAGTAATAAGTATATTTATTATAGTTCTAGCGATAATAACTGCATAATATAGGTAATAATTCATGTTATATTGATATTAATAAAAGTAATATGTATATTTATTATAGTTCTATCAATAATAACTGCATAATATGGGTAATAATGCATGTTATATTCATGATAATAAAAGTAATAAGTATATTTATTACAGTTCTAGCGATAATAACTGCATAATATTGATAATAATGCATGTTATATTGATGATAATATAAGTAATGAGCGTAATTATTACAGTTCTAGCGATAGTATCCTCCATTATATGGGTAATAATGGATGTTATATTGATAATATCGGGAGTAATAAGTATAATTATTACAGTTTTAGCGATAATACTAGTAAAATATGGCTAAGAGTGCATGTTATATTCATAATAAAAAAGTAATAAGTGTATTTATTATACTTCTATCGATAATAACTGCATAATATGGGTAATAGTGCACGTTATATTGCTAATAATATAAGTAATAGGTATATTTATTATAGTTCTATCGATTATAACTGCATAATATGGGTAATAATGCATGTTATATTGATAATAATATAAGTATTAAGTATATTTATTACAGTTCTAGCGATAATAACTGCATAATATGGGTAATAATGCATGTTATATTGATGATAACAAAAGTAATACGTATATTTATTATAGTTCTAGCGATAATAACTGCATAATATGGGTAATAATGCATGTTATATTGATAATAATATAAGTATTAAGTATATTTATTACAGTTCTAGCGATAATAACTGCATAATATGGGTAATAATGCATGTTATATTGATGATAACAAAAGTTATACGTATATTTATTATAGTTCTAGCGATAATAACTGCATTATATGGGTAATAATGCATGTTATATTGATAATAATACAAGTAATAAGTATAATCATTACAGTTTTAGCGATAATAACTGCATTATATGAGAAATAATGCATGTTATATTGATGATAATAAAAGTAATAAGTGTATTTATTACAGTTCTAGCGATAATGACTGCATAATATGGGTAATAATGCATGTTATATTGATGATAATATAAGTAATAAGTATAATTATTACAGTTCTAGCGATAATAACTGCATTATATGGGTAATAATGCATGATATGTTGATAATATTGGGAGTAATAAGTATAATTATTATAGTTCTAGCGATAATAATAGCAAAATATGGCAAATAGTGCATGTTATATTGATAATAGTAAAAGCAATAAGTATATTTATTACAGTTCTATCGATAATAACTGCATAATATGGGTATTAATGCATGTTATATTGATGATAATAAAAGTAGTAAGTATATTTATTATAGTTCTAGCGATTATAACTACATAATATGGGTAATAATGCATGTTATATTGATAATAATATAAGTAATAAGTATAATTATTATAGTTCTAGCGATAATAATAGTAAAATATGGCTAATAGTGCATGTTATATTGATAATAATAAAAGAAGTAAGTATATTTATTATAGTTCTATCGATAATAACTGCATAATATGGGTAATAATGCATGTTATATTGATAATAATATAAGTAATAAGTATATTTATTATAGTTCTATCAATAATAACTGCATAATATGGGTAATAATGCATGTTATATTGATGATAACAAAAGTAATACGTATATTTATTATAGTTCTAGCGATAATAACTGCATAATATGGGTAATAATGCATGTTATATTGATAATAATATAAGTATTAAGTATATTTATTACAGTTCTAGCGATAATAACTGCATAATATGGGTAATAATGCATGTTATATTGATGATAACAAAAGTAATACGTATATTTATTATAGTTCTAGCGATAATAACTGCATAATATGGGTAATAATGCATGTTATATTGATAATAATATAAGTATTAAGTATATTTATTACAGTTCTAGCGATAATAACTGCATAATATGGGTAATAATGCATGTTATATTGATGATAACAAAAGTTATACGTATATTTATTATAGTTCTAGCGATAATAACTGCATTATATGGGTAATAATGCATGTTATATTGATAATAATACAAGTAATAAGTATAATCATTACAGTTTTAGCGATAATAACTGCATTATATGAGAAATAATGCATGTTATATTGATGATAATAAAAGTAATAAGTGTATTTATTACAGTTCTAGCGATAATGACTGCATAATATGGGTAATAATGCATGTTATATTGATGATAATATAAGTAATAAGTATAATTATTACAGTTCTAGCGATAATAACTGCATTATATGGGTAATAATGCATGATATGTTGATAATATTGGGAGTAATAAGTATAATTATTATAGTTCTAGCGATAATAATAGCAAAATATGGCAAATAGTGCATGTTATATTGATAATAGTAAAAGCAATAAGTATATTTATTACAGTTCTATCGATAATAACTGCATAATATGGGTATTAATGCATGTTATATTGATGATAATAAAAGTAGTAAGTATATTTATTATAGTTCTAGCGATTATAACTACATAATATGGGTAATAATGCATGTTATATTGATAATAATATAAGTAATAAGTATAATTATTATAGTTCTAGCGATAATAATAGTAAAATATGGCTAATAGTGCATGTTATATTGATAATAATAAAAGAAGTAGGTATATTTATTATAGTTCTATCGATAATAACTGCATAATATGGGTAATAATGCATGTTATATTGATAATAATATAAGTAATAAGTATATTTATTATAGTTCTATCAATAATAACTGCATAATATGGGTAATAATGCATGTTATATTGATAATATCGGGAGTAATAAGTATTTTTATTATAGTTCTAGCGATAATAATTGCATAATATAGGTAATAATGCATGTTATGTTGATAATAATAAAAGTAATAAGTATATTTATTATGGTTCTAGCGATAATAACTGCATAATATGGGTAATAATGTCTGTGATATTGATAATAATATAGGTAATAATTATAATTATTTCAGTTCTAGCGATAATAACTGCATTATATGGGTAATAATGCATGTTATATTGATAATAATAAAAGTAATAAGTATATTTATTATGGTTCTAGCGATAATAACTGCATAATATGGGTAATAATGCATGTTATATTGATAATAATAAAAGTAATAAGTATATTTATTATGGTTCTAGCGATAATAACTGCATAATATGGGTAATAATGTATGTGATATTGATAATAATATAGGTAATAATTATAATTATTTCAGTTCTAGCGATAATAACTGCATTGTATGGGTAATAATGGATGTTATATTGATAATATCGGGAGTAATAAGTATATTTATTATAGTTCTAGCGATAATAACTGCATAATATGGGTAATAATGCATGTTATATTGATAATAATATAAGTAATAAGTATAATTGTTACAGTTCTAGCGATAATAACTGCATTATATGGGTAATAATGGATGTTATGTTGATAATATCGGGAGTAATAAGTATTTTTATTATAGTTCTAGCGATAATAATTGCATAATATAGGTAATAATGCATGTTATGTTGATAATAATAAAAGTAATAAGTATATTTATTATAGTTCTAGCGATAATAATTGCATTAAATGCGTATAATGCATGTTATATTGATAATATCTGGAGTAGTAAGTATAATTTTTATAGTTCTAGCGATAATATAAGTAAAATATGGCTAATAGTGCATGTTATATTGATAATAATAAAAGTAATAAGTATATTTATTATAATTCTATCGATAATAACTGCATAATATGGGTAATAATGCATATTATATTGATAATAATATAAGTAATAAGTATAATTATTACAGTTCTAGCGACAATAACTGCATTATATGGGTAATAATGCATGTTATATTGATGATAATAAAAGTAATAAGTATATTTATTACAGTTCTAGCGATAATAACTGCATAATATGGGTAATAATGCATGTTATATTGATGATAATATAAGAAATAAGTATAATTATTACAGTTCTAGCGATAATAACTGCATTATATGGGTAATAATGGATGTTATATTGATAATATCGGGAGTAATAAGTATATTTATTATAGTTCTAGCGATTATAACTGCATAATATGGGTATTAATGCATGTTATATTGATAATAATATAAGTAATAAGTATAATTATTACAGTTCTAGCGATAATAACTGCATAATATGGGTAATAATGCATGTTATACTGATGATAATAAAAGCAATAAGTGTATTTATTTCAGTTCTAGCGATAATAACTGCATAATATGGGTAATAATGCATGTTATATTGATGATAATATAAGAAATAAGTATAATTATTACAGTTCTAGCGATAATAACTGCATTATATGGGTAATAATGGATGTTATATTGATAATATCGGGAGTAATAAGTAAATTTATTATAGTTCTGGCGATTATAACTGCATAATATGGGTAATAATGCATGTTATATTAATAATAATATAAGTAATAAGTATAATTATTACAGTTCTAGCGATAATAACTGCATTATATGGGTAATAATGCATGTTATATTGATAATAATAAAAGTAATAAGTATATTTATTATGGTTCTAGCGATAATAACTGCATAATATGGGTAATAATGCATGTTATATTGATGATAACAAAAGTAATACGTATATTTATTATAGTTCTAGCGATAATAACTGCATTATATGGGTAATAATGCATGTTATACTGATGATAATAAAAGTAATAAGTATATTTATTGTAGTTCTATCAATAATAACTGCATAATATGGGTAATAATGCATGTTATATTGAGGATAATATAAGTAATAAGTATAATTATTACAGTTCTAGCGATAATAACTGCATTATATGGGTAATAATGGATGTTGTATTGATAATATCGGTAGTAATAAGTATATTTATTATAGTTCTAGCGATAATAACTGCATAATATAGGTAATAATGCATGTTATATTGATGATAATATAAGTAATAAGTATAATTATTACAGTTCTAGCGATAATAACTGCATTATATGGGTAATAATGCATGTTATATTGATAATATCGGGAGTAATAAGTATATTTATTACAGTTCTAGCGATAATAACTGCATTATATGGGTAATAATGCATGTTATATTGATAATATCGGGAGTAATAAGTATATTTATTATAGTTCTAGCGATAATAACTGCATAATATAGGTAATAATGCATGTTATATTGAAAATAATAAAAGTAATAAGTATATTTATTATAGTTCTATCAATAATAACTGCATAATATGGGTAATTATGCATGTTATATTGATGATAATAAAAGTAATAAGTATATTTATTACAGTTCTAGCGATAATAACTGCATAATATGGGTAATAATGCATGTTACATTGATGATAATATAAGAAATAAGTATAATTATTACAGTTCTAGCGATAATAACTGCATTATATGGGTAATAATGGATGTTATATTGATAATATCGGGAGTAATAAGTATAATTATTACAGTTCTAGCGATAATACTAGTAAAATATGGCTAAGAGTGCCTGTTATATTGATAATAATAAAAGTAATAAGTATATTTATTATAATTCTATCGATAATAACTGCATAATATGGCTAATAGTGCATGTTATATTGATAATAATAAAAGTAGTAAGTATACTTATTATAGTTCTATCGATAATAACTGCATAATATGGGTAATAATGCATGTTATATTGATGATAATAAAAGTAATGCGTATATTTATTATAGTTCTAGCGATAATAACTGCATAATATGGGTAATAATGCATGTTATATTGATAATAATATAAGCAATAAGTATAATTATTACAGTTCTAGCGATAACAACTGCATTATATGGGTAATAATGCATGTTATATTGATAATATTGGGAGTAATAAGTATAATTATTATAGTTCTGGCGATAATAATAGTAAAATATGGCTAATAGTGCATGTTATATTGATAATAATAATAGCAATAAGTATATTTATTACAGTTCTATCGATAATAACTGCATAATATGGGTAATAATGCATGTTATATTGATGATAATATAAGTAATAAGTATAATTATTATAGGTCTAGCGATAACAATAGTAAAATATGGCTAATAATGCATGTTATATTGATGATAATAAAAGTAATACGTATATTTATTATAGTTCTAGCGATAATAACTGCATAATATGGGTAATAATGCATGTTATATTGATAATAATATAAGTAATAAGTATAATTATTACAGTTCTAGCGATAATAACTGCATTATATGCGTAATAATGCATGTTATATTGATAATATCGGGAGTAATAAGTATATTTATTATAGTTCTAGCGATAATAACTGCATAATATAGGTAATAATTCATGTTATATTGATATTAATAAAAGTAATATGTATATTTATTATAGTTCTATCAATAATAACTGCATAATATGGGTAATAATGCATGTTATATTCATGATAATAAAAGTAATAAGTATATTTATTACAGTTCTAGCGATAATAACTGCATAATATTGATAATAATGCATGTTATATTGATGATAATATAAGTAATGAGCGTAATTATTACAGTTCTAGCGATAGTATCCTCCATTATATGGGTAATAATGGATGTTATATTGATAATATCGGGAGTAATAAGTATAATTATTACAGTTTTAGCGATAATACTAGTAAAATATGGCTAAGAGTGCATGTTATATTCATAATAAAAAAGTAATAAGTGTATTTATTATACTTCTATCGATAATAACTGCATAATATGGGTAATAGTGCACGTTATATTGCTAATAATATAAGTAATAGGTATATTTATTATAGTTCTATCGATTATAACTGCATAATATGGGTAATAATGCATGTTATATTGATAATAATATAAGTATTAAGTATATTTATTACAGTTCTAGCGATAATAACTGCATAATATGGGTAATAATGCATGTTATATTGATGATAACAAAAGTAATACGTATATTTATTATAGTTCTAGCGATAATAACTGCATAATATGGGTAATAATGCATGTTATATTGATAATAATATAAGTATTAAGTATATTTATTACAGTTCTAGCGATAATAACTGCATAATATGGGTAATAATGCATGTTATAGTGATGATAACAAAAGTTATACGTATATTTATTATAGTTCTAGCGATAATAACTGCATTATATGGGTAATAATGCATGTTATATTGATAATAATACAAGTAATAAGTATAATCATTACAGTTTTAGCGATAATAACTGCATTATATGAGAAATAATGCATGTTATATTGATGATAATAAAAGTAATAAGTGTATTTATTACAGTTCTAGCGATAATGACTGCATAATATGGGTAATAATGCATGTTATATTGATGATAATATAAGTAATAAGTATAATTATTACAGTTCTAGCGATAATAACTGCATTATATGGGTAATAATGCATGATATGTTGATAATATTGGGAGTAATAAGTATAATTATTATAGTTCTAGCGATAATAATAGCAAAATATGGCAAATAGTGCATGTTATATTGATAATAGTAAAAGCAATAAGTATATTTATTACAGTTCTATCGATAATAACTGCATAATATGGGTATTAATGCATGTTATATTGATGATAATAAAAGTAGTAAGTATATTTATTATAGTTCTAGCGATTATAACTACATAATATGGGTAATAATGCATGTTATATTGATAATAATATAAGTAATAAGTATAATTATTATAGTTCTAGCGATAATAATAGTAAAATATGGCTAATAGTGCATGTTATATTGATAATAATAAAAGAAGTAAGTATATTTATTATAGTTCTATCGATAATAACTGCATAATATGGGTAATAATGCATGTTATATTGATAATAATATAAGTAATAAGTATATTTATTATAGTTCTATCAATAATAACTGCATAATATGGGTAATAATGCATGTTATATTGATGATAACAAAAGTAATACGTATATTTATTATAGTTCTAGCGATAATAACTGCATAATATGGGTAATAATGCATGTTATATTGATAATAATATAAGTATTAAGTATATTTATTACAGTTCTAGCGATAATAACTGCATAATATGGGTAATAATGCATGTTATATTGATGATAACAAAAGTAATACGTATATTTATTATAGTTCTAGCGATAATAACTGCATAATATGGGTAATAATGCATGTTATATTGATAATAATATAAGTATTAAGTATATTTATTACAGTTCTAGCGATAATAACTGCATAATATGGGTAATAATGCATGTTATATTGATGATAACAAAAGTTATACGTATATTTATTATAGTTCTAGCGATAATAACTGCATTATATGGGTAATAATGCATGTTATATTGATAATAATACAAGTAATAAGTATAATCATTACAGTTTTAGCGATAATAACTGCATTATATGAGAAATAATGCATGTTATATTGATGATAATAAAAGTAATAAGTGTATTTATTACAGTTCTAGCGATAATGACTGCATAATATGGGTAATAATGCATGTTATATTGATGATAATATAAGTAATAAGTATAATTATTACAGTTCTAGCGATAATAACTGCATTATATGGGTAATAATGCATGATATGTTGATAATATTGGGAGTAATAAGTATAATTATTATAGTTCTAGCGATAATAATAGCAAAATATGGCAAATAGTGCATGTTATATTGATAATAGTAAAAGCAATAAGTATATTTATTACAGTTCTATCGATAATAACTGCATAATATGGGTATTAATGCATGTTATATTGATGATAATAAAAGTAGTAAGTATATTTATTATAGTTCTAGCGATTATAACTACATAATATGGGTAATAATGCATGTTATATTGATAATAATATAAGTAATAAGTATAATTATTATAGTTCTAGCGATAATAATAGTAAAATATGGCTAATAGTGCATGTTATATTGATAATAATAAAAGAAGTAAGTATATTTATTATAGTTCTATCGATAATAACTGCATAATATGGGTAATAATGCATGTTATATTGATAATAATATAAGTAATAAGTATATTTATTATAGTTCTATCAATAATAACTGCATAATATGGGTAATAATGCATGTTATATTGATAATATCGGGAGTAATAAGTATATTTATTATAGTTCTAGCGATTATAACTGCATAATATGGGTAATAATGCAGATTATATTGATGATAATAAAAGTAGTAAGTATATTTATTATAGTTCTAGCGATTACAACTGCATAATATGGGTAATAATGCATGTTATATTGATAATAATATAAGTAATAAGTATAATTATTACAGTTCTAGCGATAATAACTGCATTATATGGGTAATAATGGATGTTGTATTGATAATATCGGTAGTAATAAGTATATTTATTATAGTTCTAGCGATAATAACTGCATAATATAGGTAATAGTGCATGTTATATTGATAATAATAAAAGTAATAAGTATATTTATTATAGTTCTATCAATAATAACTGCATAATATGGGTAATAATGGATGTTATATTGATAATATCGGGAGTAATAAGTATATTTATTATAGTTCTAGCGATAATAACTGCATAATATAGGTAATAATGCATGTTATATTGAAAATAATAAAAGTAATAAGTATATTTATTGTAGTTCTATCAATAATAACTGCATAATATGGGTAATAATGCATGTTATATTGAGGATAATAAAAGTAATAAGTGTATTTATTACAGTTCTAGTGATAATGACTGCATAATATGGGTAATAATGCATGTTATATTGATGATAATATAAGTAATAAGTATAATTATTACAGTTCTAGCGATAATAACTGCATTATATGGGTAATAATGCATGATATGTTGATAATATTGGGAGTAATAAGTATAATTATTACAGTTCTAGCGATAATAATAGTAAAATATGGCAAATAGTGCATGTTATATTGATAATAGTAAAAGCAATAAGTATATTTATTACAGTTCTATCGATAATAACTGCATAATATGGGTATTAATGCATGTTATATTGATGATAATAAAAGTAGTAAGTATATTTATTATAGTTCTAGCGATTATAACTGCATAATATGGGTAATAATGCATGTTATATTGATAATAATATAAGTAATAAGTATAATTATTACAGTTCTAGCGATAATAACTGCATTATATGGGTAATAATGGATGTTATATTGATAATATCGGGAGTAATAAGTATATTTATTATAGTTCTAGCGATAATAACTGCATAATATAGGTAATAATGCATGTTATATTGATAATAATAAAAGTAATACGTATATTTATTAAAGTTCTATCAATAATAACTGCATAATATGGGTAATAATGCATGTTATACTGATGATAATAAAAGTAATAAGTGTATTTATTACAGTTCTAGCGATAATAACTGCATAATATGGGTAATAACGCATGTTATATTGATGATAATATAAGAAATAAGTATAATTATTACAGTTCTAGCGATAATAACTGCATTATATGGGTAATAATGGATGTTATATTGATAATATCGGGAGTAATAAGTATATTTATTATAGTTCTAGCGATTATAACTGCATATTATGGGTAATAATGCATGTTATATTAATAATAATATAAGTAATAAGTATAATTATTACAGTTCTAGCGATAATAACTGCATTATATGGGTAATAATGCATGTTATATTGATCATAATACAAGTAATAAGTATAATCATTACAGTTCTAGCGATAATACTAGTAAAATATGGCTAAGAGTCCCTGTTATATTGATAATAATAAAAGTAATAAGTATATTTATTGTAATTCTATCGATAATAACTGCATAATATGGGTAATAATGCATGTTATATTGATAATAATATAAGTAATAAGTATAATTATTACAGTTCTAGCGATAATAACTGCATTATATGGGTAATAATGGAGGTTATATTGATAATATCGCGAGTAATAAGTATATTTATTATAGTTCTAGCGATAATAACTGCATAATATAGGTAATAATGCAAGTTATGTTGATAATAATAAAAGTAATAAGTATATTTATTATAGTTCTATCAATAATAACTGCATAATATGGGTAATAATGCATGTTATATTGATGATAATATAAGTAATAAGTATAATTATTACAGTTCTAGCGATAATAACTGCATTATATGGGTAATAATGCATGTTATATTGATAACAATATAGGTAATAAGTATAATTATTACAGTTCTAGCGATAATAACTGCATTAAATGCGTATAATGCATGTTATATTGATAATATCTGGAGTAGTAAGTATAATTTTCATAGTTCTAGCGATAATATAAGTAAAATATGGCTAATAGTGCATGTTATATTGATAATAATAAAAGTAATAAGTATATTTATTATAATTCTATCGATAATAACTGCATAATATGGGTAATAATGCATATTATATTGATAATAATATAAGTAATAAGTATAATTATTACAGTTCTAGCGACAATAACTGTATTATATGGGTAATAATGCATGTTATATTGATGATAATATAAGTAATAAGTATAATTATTACAGTTCTAGCGATAATAACTGCATTATATGGGTAATAATGCATGATATGTTGATAATATTGGGAGTAATAAGTATAATTATTATAGTTTTAGCGATAATAATAGTAAAATATGGCAAATAGTGCATGTTATATTGATAATAGTAAAAGCAATAAGTATATTTATTACAGTTCTATCGATAATAACTGCATAATATGGGTATTAATGCATGTTATATTGATGATAATAAAAGTAGTAAGTATATTTATTATAGTTCTAGCGATTATAACTGCATAATATGGGTAATAATGCATGTTATATTGATAATATCCGGAGTAATATGTATAATTATTATTGTTCTAGCGATAATAATAGTAAAATATGGCTAATAGTGCATGTTATATTGATAATAATAAAAGTAATAAGTATATTTATTTTAGTTCTATCAATAATAACTGCATAATATGGGTAATAATGCATGTTATATTGATGATAATAAAAGTAATAAGTGTATTTATTACAGTTCTAGCGATAATGACTGCATAATATGGGTAATAATGCATGTTATATTGATGATAATATAAGTAACAAGTATAATTATTACAGTTCTAGCGATAATAACTGCATTATATGGGTAATAATGCATGATATGTTGATAATATTGGGAGTAATAAGTATAATTATTATAGTTCTAGCGATAATAAAGCAAAATATGGCAAATAGTGCATGTTATATTGATAATAGTAAAAGCAATAAGTATATTTATTACAGTTCTATCGATAATAACTGCATAATATGGGTAATAATGCAGATTATATTGATGATAATAAAAGTAGTAAGTATATTTATTATAGTTCTATCAATAATAACTGCATAATATGGGTAATAATGCATGTTATATTGATGATAACAAAAGTAATACGTATATTTATTATAGTTCTAGCGATAATAACTGCATAATATGGGTAATAATGCATGTTATATTGATAATAATATAAGTATTAAGTATATTTATTACAGTTCTAGCGATAATAACTGCATAATATGGGTAATAATGCATGTTATATTGATGATAACAAAAGTAATACGTATATTTATTATAGTTCTAGCGATAATAACTGCATAATATGGGTAATAATGCATGTTATATTGATAATAATATAAGTATTAAGTATATTTATTACAGTTCTAGCGATAATAACTGCATAATATGGGTAATAATGCATGTTATATTGATGATAACAAAAGTTATACGTATATTTATTATAGTTCTAGCGATAATAACTGCATTATATGGGTAATAATGCATGTTATATTGATAATAATACAAGTAATAAGTATAATCATTACAGTTTTAGCGATAATAACTGCATTATATGAGAAATAATGCATGTTATATTGATGATAATAAAAGTAATAAGTGTATTTATTACAGTTCTAGCGATAATGACTGCATAATATGGGTAATAATGCATGTTATATTGATGATAATATAAGTAATAAGTATAATTATTACAGTTCTAGCGATAATAACTGCATTATATGGGTAATAATGCATGATATGTTGATAATATTGGGAGTAATAAGTATAATTATTATAGTTCTAGCGATAATAATAGCAAAATATGGCAAATAGTGCATGTTATATTGATAATAGTAAAAGCAATAAGTATATTTATTACAGTTCTATCGATAATAACTGCATAATATGGGTATTAATGCATGTTATATTGATGATAATAAAAGTAGTAAGTATATTTATTATAGTTCTAGCGATTATAACTACATAATATGGGTAATAATGCATGTTATATTGATAATAATATAAGTAATAAGTATAATTATTATAGTTCTAGCGATAATAATAGTAAAATATGGCTAATAGTGCATGTTATATTGATAATAATAAAAGAAGTAAGTATATTTATTATAGTTCTATCGATAATAACTGCATAATATGGGTAATAATGCATGTTATATTGATAATAATATAAGTAATAAGTATATTTATTATAGTTCTATCAATAATAACTGCATAATATGGGTAATAATGCATGTTATATTGATAATATCGGGAGTAATAAGTATTTTTATTATAGTTCTAGCGATAATAATTGCATAATATAGGTAATAATGCATGTTATGTTGATAATAATAAAAGTAATAAGTATATTTATTATGGTTCTAGCGATAATAACTGCATAATATGGGTAATAATGTATGTGATATTGATAATAATATAGGTAATAATTATAATTATTTCAGTTCTAGCGATAATAACTGCATTATATGGGTAATAATGCATGTTATATTGATAATAATAAAAGTAATAAGTATATTTATTATGGTTCTAGCGATAATAACTGCATAATATGGGTAATAATGCATGTTATATTGATAATAATAAAAGTAATAAGTATATTTATTATGGTTCTAGCGATAATAACTGCATAATATGGGTAATAATGTATGTGATATTGATAATAATATAGGTAATAATTATAATTATTTCAGTTCTAGCGATAATAACTGCATTGTATGGGTAATAATGGATGTTATATTGATAATATCGGGAGTAATAAGTATATTTATTATAGTTCTAGCGATAATAACTGCATAATATGGGTAATAATGCATGTTATATTGATAATAATATAAGTAATAAGTATAATTGTTACAGTTCTAGCGATAATAACTGCATTATATGGGTAATAATGCATGTTATATTGATAATATCGGGAGTAATAAGTATATTTATTACAGTTCTAGCGATAATAACTGCATTATATGGGTAATAATGCATGTTATATTGATAATATCGGGAGTAATAAGTATATTTATTATAGTTCTAGCGATTATAACTGCATAATATGGGTAATAATGCAGATTATATTGATGATAATAAAAGTAGTAAGTATATTTATTATAGTTCTAGCGATTACAACTGCATAATATGGGTAATAATGCATGTTATATTGATAATAATATAAGTAATAAGTATAATTATTACAGTTCTAGCGATAATAACTGCATTATATGGGTAATAATGGATGTTGTATTGATAATATCGGTAGTAATAAGTATATTTATTATAGTTCTAGCGATAATAACTGCATAATATAGGTAATAGTGCATGTTATATTGATAATAATAAAAGTAATAAGTATATTTATTATAGTTCTATCAATAATAACTGCATAATATGGGTAATAATGGATGTTATATTGATAATATCGGGAGTAATAAGTATATTTATTATAGTTCTAGCGATAATAACTGCATAATATAGGTAATAATGCATGTTATATTGAAAATAATAAAAGTAATAAGTATATTTATTGTAGTTCTATCAATAATAACTGCATAATATGGGTAATAATGCATGTTATATTGAGGATAATAAAAGTAATAAGTGTATTTATTACAGTTCTAGTGATAATGACTGCATAATATGGGTAATAATGCATGTTATATTGATGATAATATAAGTAATAAGTATAATTATTACAGTTCTAGCGATAATAACTGCATTATATGGGTAATAATGCATGATATGTTGATAATATTGGGAGTAATAAGTATAATTATTACAGTTCTAGCGATAATAATAGTAAAATATGGCAAATAGTGCATGTTATATTGATAATAGTAAAAGCAATAAGTATATTTATTACAGTTCTATCGATAATAACTGCATAATATGGGTATTAATGCATGTTATATTGATGATAATAAAAGTAGTAAGTATATTTATTATAGTTCTAGCGATTATAACTGCATAATATGGGTAATAATGCATGTTATATTGATAATAATATAAGTAATAAGTATAATTATTACAGTTCTAGCGATAATAACTGCATTATATGGGTAATAATGGATGTTATATTGATAATATCGGGAGTAATAAGTATATTTATTATAGTTCTAGCGATAATAACTGCATAATATAGGTAATAATGCATGTTATATTGATAATAATAAAAGTAATACGTATATTTATTAAAGTTCTATCAATAATAACTGCATAATATGGGTAATAATGCATGTTATACTGATGATAATAAAAGTAATAAGTGTATTTATTACAGTTCTAGCGATAATAACTGCATAATATGGGTAATAACGCATGTTATATTGATGATAATATAAGAAATAAGTATAATTATTACAGTTCTAGCGATAATAACTGCATTATATGGGTAATAATGGATGTTATATTGATAATATCGGGAGTAATAAGTATATTTATTATAGTTCTAGCGATTATAACTGCATATTATGGGTAATAATGCATGTTATATTAATAATAATATAAGTAATAAGTATAATTATTACAGTTCTAGCGATAATAACTGCATTATATGGGTAATAATGCATGTTATATTGATCATAATACAAGTAATAAGTATAATCATTACAGTTCTAGCGATAATACTAGTAAAATATGGCTAAGAGTCCCTGTTATATTGATAATAATAAAAGTAATAAGTATATTTATTGTAATTCTATCGATAATAACTGCATAATATGGGTAATAATGCATGTTATATTGATAATAATATAAGTAATAAGTATAATTATTACAGTTCTAGCGATAATAACTGCATTATATGGGTAATAATGGAGGTTATATTGATAATATCGCGAGTAATAAGTATATTTATTATAGTTCTAGCGATAATAACTGCATAATATAGGTAATAATGCAAGTTATATTGATAATAATAAAAGTAATAAGTATATTTATTATAGTTCTATCAATAATAACTGCATAATATGGGTAATAATGCATGTTATATTGATGATAATATAAGTAATAAGTATAATTATTACAGTTCTAGCGATAATAACTGCATTATATGGGTAATAATGCATGTTATATTGATAACAATATAGGTAATAAGTATAATTATTACAGTTCTAGCGATAATAACTGCATTAAATGCGTATAATGCATGTTATATTGATAATATCTGGAGTAGTAAGTATAATTTTCATAGTTCTAGCGATAATATAAGTAAAATATGGCTAATAGTGCATGTTATATTGATAATAATAAAAGTAATAAGTATATTTATTATAATTCTATCGATAATAACTGCATAATATGGGTAATAATGCATATTATATTGATAATAATATAAGTAATAAGTATAATTATTACAGTTCTAGCGACAATAACTGTATTATATGGGTAATAATGCATGTTATATTGATGATAATATAAGTAATAAGTATAATTATTACAGTTCTAGCGATAATAACTGCATTATATGGGTAATAATGCATGATATGTTGATAATATTGGGAGTAATAAGTATAATTATTATAGTTTTAGCGATAATAATAGTAAAATATGGCAAATAGTGCATGTTATATTGATAATAGTAAAAGCAATAAGTATATTTATTACAGTTCTATCGATAATAACTGCATAATATGGGTATTAATGCATGTTATATTGATGATAATAAAAGTAGTAAGTATATTTATTATAGTTCTAGCGATTATAACTGCATAATATGGGTAATAATGCATGTTATATTGATAATATCCGGAGTAATATGTATAATTATTATTGTTCTAGCGATAATAATAGTAAAATATGGCTAATAGTGCATGTTATATTGATAATAATAAAAGTAATAAGTATATTTATTTTAGTTCTATCAATAATAACTGCATAATATGGGTAATAATGCATGTTATATTGATGATAATAAAAGTAATAAGTGTATTTATTACAGTTCTAGCGATAATGACTGCATAATATGGGTAATAATGCATGTTATATTGATGATAATATAAGTAACAAGTATAATTATTACAGTTCTAGCGATAATAACTGCATTATATGGGTAATAATGCATGATATGTTGATAATATTGGGAGTAATAAGTATAATTATTATAGTTCTAGCGATAATAAAGCAAAATATGGCAAATAGTGCATGTTATATTGATAATAGTAAAAGCAATAAGTATATTTATTACAGTTCTATCGATAATAACTGCATAATATGTGTAATAATGCAGATTATATTGATGATAATAAAAGTAGTAAGTATATTTATTATAGTTCTAGCGATTACAACTGCATAATATGGGTAATAATGCATGTTATATTGATAATAATATAAGTAATAAGTATAATTATTACAGTTCTAGCGATAATAACTGCATTATATGGGTAATAATGCATGATATGTTGATAATATTGGGAGTAATAAGTATAATTATTACAGTTCTAGCGATAATAATAGTAAAATATGGCAAATAGTGCATGTTATATTGATAATAGTAAAAGCAATAAGTATATTTATTACAGTTCTATCGATAATAACTGCATAATATGGGTATTAATGCATGTTATATTGATGATAATAAAAGTAGTAAGTATATTTATTATAGTTCTAGCGATTATAACTGCATAATATGGGTAATAATGCATGTTATATTGATAATAATATAAGTAATAAGTATAATTATTACAGTTCTAGCGATAATAACTGCATTATATGGGTAATAATGGATGTTATATTGATAATATCGGGAGTAATAAGTATATTTATTATAGTTCTATCAATAATAACTGCATAATATGGGTAATAATGCATGTTATATTGATGATAATATAAGTAATAAGTATAATTATTACAGTTCTAGCGATAATAACTGCATTATATGGGTAATAATGCATGTTATATTGATAACAATATAGGTAATAAGTATAATTATTACAGTTCTAGCGATAATAACTGCATTAAATGCGTATAATGCATGTTATATTGATAATATCTGGAGTAGTAAGTATAATTTTCATAGTTCTAGCGATAATATAAGTAAAATATGGCTAATAGTGCATGTTATATTGATAATAATAAAAGTAATAAGTATATTTATTATAATTCTATCGATAATAACTGCATAATATGGGTAATAATGCATATTATATTGATAATAATATAAGTAATAAGTATAATTATTACAGTTCTAGCGACAATAACTGTATTATATGGGTAATAATGCATGTTATATTGATGATAATATAAGTAATAAGTATAATTATTACAGTTCTAGCGATAATAACTGCATTATATGGGTAATAATGCATGATATGTTGATAATATTGGGAGTAATAAGTATAATTATTATAGTTTTAGCGATAATAATAGTAAAATATGGCAAATAGTGCATGTTATATTGATAATAGTAAAAGCAATAAGTATATTTATTACAGTTCTATCGATAATAACTGCATAATATGGGTATTAATGCATGTTATATTGATGATAATAAAAGTAGTAAGTATATTTATTATAGTTCTAGCGATTATAACTGCATAATATGGGTAATAATGCATGTTATATTGATAATATCCGGAGTAATATGTATAATTATTATTGTTCTAGCGATAATAATAGTAAAATATGGCTAATAGTGCATGTTATATTGATAATAATAAAAGTAATAAGTATATTTATTTTAGTTCTATCAATAATAACTGCATAATATGGGTAATAATGCATGTTATATTGATGATAATAAAAGTAATAAGTGTATTTATTACAGTTCTAGCGATAATGACTGCATAATATGGGTAATAATGCATGTTATATTGATGATAATATAAGTAACAAGTATAATTATTACAGTTCTAGCGATAATAACTGCATTATATGGGTAATAATGCATGATATGTTGATAATATTGGGAGTAATAAGTATAATTATTATAGTTCTAGCGATAATAATAGCAAAATATGGCAAATAGTGCATGTTATATTGATAATAGTAAAAGCAATAAGTATATTTATTACAGTTCTATCGATAATAACTGCATAATATGGGTATTAATGCATGTTATATTGATGGTAATAAAAGTAGTAAGTATATTTATTATAGTTCTAGCGATTATAACTGCATAATATGGGTAATAATGCATGTTATATTGATAATATCCGGAGTAATATGTATAATTATTATTGTTCTAGCGATAATAATAGTAAAATATGGCTAATAGTGCATGTTATATTGATAATAATAAAAGTAATAAGTATATTTATTATAGTTCTATCAATAATAACTGCATAATATGGGTAAAAATGCATGTTATATTGATGATAATAAAAGTAATAAGTGTATTTATTACAGTTCTAGCGATAATGACTGCATAATATGGGTAATAATGCATGTTATATTGATGATAATATAAGTAACAAGTAAAATTATTACAGTTCTAGCGATAATAACTGCATTATATGGGTAATAATGCATGATATGTTGATAATATTGGGAGTAATAAGTATAATTATTATAGTTCTAGCGATAATAAAGCAAAATATGGCAAATAGTGCATGTTATATTGATAATAGTAAAAGCAATAAGTATATTTATTACAGTTCTATCGATAATAACTGCATAATATGGGTAATAATGCAGATTATATTGATGATAATAAAAGTAGTAAGTATATTTATTATAGTTCTAGCGATTACAACTGCATAATATGGGTAATAATGCATGTTATATTGATAATAATATAAGTAATAAGTATAATTATTACAGTTCTAGCGATAATAACTGCATTATATGGGTAATAATGGATGTTGTATTGATAATATCGGTAGTAATAAGTATATTTATTATAGTTCTAGCGATAATAACTGCATAATATAGGTAATAATGCATGTTATATTGATGATAATATAAGTAATAAGTATAATTGTTACAGTTCTAGCGATAATAACTGCATTATATGGGTAATAATGGATGTTATATTGATAATATCGGGAGTAATAAGTATATTTATTATAGTTCTAGCGATAATAACTGCATAATATAGGTAATAATGCATGTTATATTGAAAATAATAAAAGTAATAAGTATATTTATTGTAGTTCTATCAATAATAACTGCATAATATGGGTAATAATGCATGTTATATTGAGGATAATAAAAGTAATAAGTGTATTTATTACAGTTCTAGTGATAATGACTGCATAATATGGGTAATAATGCATGTTATATTGATGATAATATAAGTAATAAGTATAATTATTACAGTTCTAGCGATAATAACTGCATTATATGGGTAATAATGCATGATATGTTGATAATATTGGGAGTAATAAGTATAATTATTACAGTTCTAGCGATAATAATAGTAAAATATGGCAAATAGTGCATGTTATATTGATAATAGTAAAAGCAATGAGTATATTTATTACAGTTCTATCGATAATAACTGCATAATATGGGTATTAATGCATGTTATGTTGATGATAATAAAAGTAGTAAGTATATTTATTATAGTTCTAGCGATTATAACTGCATAATATGGGTAATAATGCATGTTATATTGATAATAATATAAGTAATAAGTATAATTATTACAGTTCTAGCGATAATAACTGCATTATATGGGTAATAATGGATGTTATATTGATAATATCGGGAGTAATAAGTATATTTATTATAGTTCTAGCGATAATAACTGCATAATATGGGTAATAATGCATGTTATATTGATAATAATATAAGTAATAAGTATAATTATTACAGTTCTAGCGATAATAACTGCATTAAATGCGTATAATGCATGTTATATTGATAATATCTGGAGTAGTAAGTATAATTTTTATAGTTCTGGCGATAATATAAGTAAAATATGGCTAATAGTGCATGTTATATTGATAATAATAAAAGTAATAAGTATATTTATTATAATTCTATCGATAATAACTGCATAATATGGGTAATAATGCATATTATATTGATAATAATATAAGTAATTAGTATAATTATTACAGTTCTAGCGACAATAACTGCATTATATGGGTAATAATGCATGTTATATTGATGATAATATAAGTAATAAGTATAATTATTACAGTTCTAGCGATAATAACTGCATTATATGGGTAATAATGGATGTTGTATTGATAATATCGGTAGTAATAAGTATATTTATTATAGTTCTAGCGATAATAACTGCATAATCTAGGTAATAATGCATGTTATATTGATGATAATATAAGTAATAAGTATAATTGTTACAGTTCTAGCGATAATAACTGCATTATATGGGTAATAATGCATGTTATATTGATAATATCGGGAGTAATAAGTATATTTATTATAGTTCTAGCGATAATAACTGCATAATATAGGTAATAGTGCATGTTATATTGATAATAATAAAAGTAATAAGTATATTTATTATAGTTCTATCAATAATAACTGCATAATATGGGTAATAATGGATGTTATATTGATAATATCGGGAGTAATAAGTATATTTATTATAGTTCTAGCGATAATAACTGCATAATATAGGTAATAATGCATGTTATATTGAAAATAATAAAAGTAATAAGTATATTTATTGTAGTTCTATCAATAATAACTGCATAATATGGGTAATAATGCATGTTATATTGAGGATAATAAAAGTAATAAGTGTATTTATTACAGTTCTAGTGATAATAACTGCATAATATGGGTAATAATGCATATTATATTGATAATAATATAAGTAATAAGTATAATTATTACAGTTCTAGCGACAATAACTGTATTATATGGGTAATAATGCATGTTATATTGATGATAATATAAGTAATAAGTATAATTATTACAGTTCTAGCGATAATAACTGCATTATATGGGTAATAATGCATGATATGTTGATAATATTGGGAGTAATAAGTATAATTATTATAGTTTTAGCGATAATAATAGTAAAATATGGCAAATAGTGCATGTTATATTGATAATAGTAAAAGCAATAAGTATATTTATTACAGTTCTATCGATAATAACTGCATAATATGGGTATTAATGCATGTTATATTGATGATAATAAAAGTAGTAAGTATATTTATTATAGTTCTAGCGATTATAACTGCATAATATGGGTAATAATGCATGTTATATTGATAATATCCGGAGTAATATGTATAATTATTATTGTTCTAGCGATAATAATAGTAAAATATGGCTAATAGTGCATGTTATATTGATAATAATAAAAGTAATAAGTATATTTATTTTAGTTCTATCAATAATAACTGCATAATATGGGTAATAATGCATGTTATATTGATGATAATAAAAGTAATAAGTGTATTTATTACAGTTCTAGCGATAATGACTGCATAATATGGGTAATAATGCATGTTATATTGATGATAATATAAGTAACAAGTATAATTATTACAGTTCTAGCGATAATAACTGCATTATATGGGTAATAATGCATGATATGTTCATAATATTGGGAGTAATAAGTATAATTATTATAGTTCTAGCGATAATAATAGCAAAATATGGCAAATAGTGCATGTTATATTGATAATAGTAAAAGCAATAAGTATATTTATTACAGTTCTATCGATAATAACTGCATAATATGGGTATTAATGCATGTTATATTGATGGTAATAAAAGTAGTAAGTATATTTATTATAGTTCTAGCGATTATAACTGCATAATATGGGTAATAATGCATGTTATATTGATAATATCCGGAGTAATATGTATAATTATTATTGTTCTAGCGATAATAATAGTAAAATATGGCTAATAGTGCATGTTATATTGATAATAATAAAAGTAATAAGTATATTTATTATAGTTCTATCAATAATAACTGCATAATATGGGTAAAAATGCATGTTATATTGATGATAATAAAAGTAATAAGTGTATTTATTACAGTTCTAGCGATAATGACTGCATAATATGGGTAATAATGCATGTTATATTGATGATAATATAAGTAACAAGTAAAATTATTACAGTTCTAGCGATAATAACTGCATTATATGGGTAATAATGCATGATATGTTGATAATATTGGGAGTAATAAGTATAATTATTATAGTTCTAGCGATAATAAAGCAAAATATGGCAAATAGTGCATGTTATATTGATAATAGTAAAAGCAATAAGTATATTTATTACAGTTCTATCGATAATAACTGCATAATATGGGTAATAATGCAGATTATATTGATGATAATAAAAGTAGTAAGTATATTTATTATAGTTCTAGCGATTACAACTGCATAATATGGGTAATAATGCATGTTATATTGATAATAATATAAGTAATAAGTATAATTATTACAGTTCTAGCGATAATAACTGCATTATATGGGTAATAATGGATGTTGTATTGATAATATCGGTAGTAATAAGTATATTTATTATAGTTCTAGCGATAATAACTGCATAATATAGGTAATAATGCATGTTATATTGATGATAATATAAGTAATAAGTATAATTGTTACAGTTCTAGCGATAATAACTGCATTATATGGGTAATAATGGATGTTATATTGATAATATCGGGAGTAATAAGTATATTTATTATAGTTCTAGCGATAATAACTGCATAATATAGGTAATAATGCATGTTATATTGAAAATAATAAAAGTAATAAGTATATTTATTGTAGTTCTATCAATAATAACTGCATAATATGGGTAATAATGCATGTTATATTGAGGATAATAAAAGTAATAAGTGTATTTATTACAGTTCTAGTGATAATGACTGCATAATATGGGTAATAATGCATGTTATATTGATGATAATATAAGTAATAAGTATAATTATTACAGTTCTAGCGATAATAACTGCATTATATGGGTAATAATGCATGATATGTTGATAATATTGGGAGTAATAAGTATAATTATTACAGTTCTAGCGATAATAATAGTAAAATATGGCAAATAGTGCATGTTATATTGATAATAGTAAAAGCAATGAGTATATTTATTACAGTTCTATCGATAATAACTGCATAATATGGGTATTAATGCATGTTATGTTGATGATAATAAAAGTAGTAAGTATATTTATTATAGTTCTAGCGATTATAACTGCATAATATGGGTAATAATGCATGTTATATTGATAATAATATAAGTAATAAGTATAATTATTACAGTTCTAGCGATAATAACTGCATTATATGGGTAATAATGGATGTTATATTGATAATATCGGGAGTAATAAGTATATTTATTATAGTTCTAGCGATAATAACTGCATAATATGGGTAATAATGCATGTTATATTGATAATAATATAAGTAATAAGTATAATTATTACAGTTCTAGCGATAATAACTGCATTAAATGCGTATAATGCATGTTATATTGATAATATCTGGAGTAGTAAGTATAATTTTTATAGTTCTGGCGATAATATAAGTAAAATATGGCTAATAGTGCATGTTATATTGATAATAATAAAAGTAATAAGTATATTTATTATAATTCTATCGATAATAACTGCATAATATGGGTAATAATGCATATTATATTGATAATAATATAAGTAATTAGTATAATTATTACAGTTCTAGCGACAATAACTGCATTATATGGGTAATAATGCATGTTATATTGATGATAATATAAGTAATAAGTATAATTATTACAGTTCTAGCGATAATAACTGCATTATATGGGTAATAATGGATGTTGTATTGATAATATCGGTAGTAATAAGTATATTTATTATAGTTCTAGCGATAATAACTGCATAATCTAGGTAATAATGCATGTTATATTGATGATAATATAAGTAATAAGTATAATTGTTACAGTTCTAGCGATAATAACTGCATTATATGGGTAATAATGCATGTTATATTGATAATATCGGGAGTAATAAGTATATTTATTATAGTTCTAGCGATAATAACTGCATAATATAGGTAATAGTGCATGTTATATTGATAATAATAAAAGTAATAAGTATATTTATTATAGTTCTATCAATAATAACTGCATAATATGGGTAATAATGGATGTTATATTGATAATATCGGGAGTAATAAGTATATTTATTATAGTTCTAGCGATAATAACTGCATAATATAGGTAATAATGCATGTTATATTGAAAATAATAAAAGTAATAAGTATATTTATTGTAGTTCTATCAATAATAACTGCATAATATGGGTAATAATGCATGTTATATTGAGGATAATAAAAGTAATAAGTGTATTTATTACAGTTCTAGTGATAATGACTGCATAATATGGGTAATAATGCATGTTATATTGATGATAATATAAGTAATAAGTATAATTATTACAGTTCTAGCGATAATAACTGCATTATATGGGTAATAATGCATGATATGTTGATAATATTGGGAGTAATAAGTATAATTATTACAGTTCTAGCGATAATAATAGTAAAATATGGCAAATAGTGCATGTTATATTGATAATAGTAAAAGCAATAAGTATATTTATTACAGTTCTATCGATAATAACTGCATAATATGGGTATTAATGCATGTTATATTGATGATAATAAAAGTAGTAAGTATATTTATTATAGTTCTAGCGATTATAACTGCATAATATGGGTAATAATGCATGTTATATTGATAATAATATAAGTAATAAGTATAATTATTACAGTTCTAGCGATAATAACTGCATTATATGGGTAATAATGGATGTTATATTGATAATATCGGGAGTAATAAGTATATTTATTATAGTTCTAGCGATAATAACTGCATAATATAGGTAATAATGCATGTTATATTGATAATAATAAAAGTAATACGTACATTTATTATAGTTCTATCAATAATAACTGCATAATATGGGTAATAATGCATGTTATACTGATGATAATAAAAGTAATAAGTGTATTTATTACAGTTCTAGCGATAATAACTGCATAATATGGGTAATAACGCATGTTATATTGATGATAATATAAGAAATAAGTATAATTATTACAGTTCTAGCGATAATAACTGCATTATATGGGTAATAATGGATGTTATATTGATAATATCGGGAGTAATAAGTATATTTATTATAGTTCTAGCGATTATAACTGCATATTATGGGTAATAATGCATGTTATATTAATAATAATATAAGTAATAAGTATAATTATTACAGTTCTAGCGATAATAACTGCATTATATGGGTAATAATGCATGTTATATTGATCATAATACAAGTAATAAGTATAATCATTACAGTTCTAGCGATAATACTAGTAAAATATGGCTAAGAGTCCCTGTTATATTGATAATAATAAAAGTAATAAGTATATTTATTGTAATTCTATCGATAATAACTGCATAATATGGGTAATAATGCATGTTATATTGATAATAATATAAGTAATAAGTATAATTATTACAGTTCTAGCGATAATAACTGCATTATATGGGTAATAATGGAGGTTATATTGATAATATCGCGAGTAATAAGTATATTTATTATAGTTCTAGCGATAATAACTGCATAATATAGGTAATAATGCATGTTATATTGATAATAATAAAAGTAATAAGTATATTTATTATAGTTCTATCAATAATAACTGCATAATATGGGTAATAATGCATGTTATATTGATGATAATATAAGTAATAAGTATAATTATTACAGTTCTAGCGATAATAACTGCATTATATGGGTAATAATGCATGATATGTTGATAATATTGGGAGTAATAAGTATAATTATTATAGTTTTAGCGATAATAATAGTAAAATATGGCAAATAGTGCATGTTATATTGATAATAGTAAAAGCAATAAGTATATTTATTACAGTTCTATCGATAATAACTGCATAATATGGGTATTAATGCATGTTATATTGATGATAATAAAAGTAGTAAGTATATTTATTATAGTTCTAGCGATTATAACTGCATAATATGGGTAATAATGCATGTTATATTGATAATATCCGGAGTAATATGTATAATTATTATTGTTCTAGCGATAATAATAGTAAAATATGGCTAATAGTGCATGTTATATTGATAATAATAAAAGTAATAAGTATATTTATTTTAGTTCTATCAATAATAACTGCATAATATGGGTAATAATGCATGTTATATTGATGATAATAAAAGTAATAAGTGTATTTATTACAGTTCTAGCGATAATGACTGCATAATATGGGTAATAATGCATGTTATATTGATGATAATATAAGTAACAAGTATAATTATTACAGTTCTAGCGATAATAACTGCATTATATGGGTAATAATGCATGATATGTTGATAATATTGGGAGTAATAAGTATAATTATTATAGTTCTAGCGATAATAATAGCAAAATATGGCAAATAGTGCATGTTATATTGATAATAGTAAAAGCAATAAGTATATTTATTACAGTTCTATCGATAATAACTGCATAATATGGGTATTAATGCAGATTATATTGATGATAATAAAAGTAGTAAGTATATTTATTATAGTTCTAGCGATTATAACTGCATAATATGGGTAATAATGCATGTTATATTGATAATAATATAAGTGATAAGTATAATTATTACAGTCCTAGCGATAATAACTGCATTAAATGCGTATAATGCATGTTATATTGATAATATCTGGAGTAGTAAGTATAATTTTTATAGTTCTAGCGATAATATAAGTAAAATATGGCTAATAGTGCATGTTATATTGATAATAATAAAAGTAATAAGTATATTTATTATAATTCTATCGATAATAACTGCATAATATGGGTAATAATGCATATTATATTGATAATAATATAAGTAATTAGTATAATTATTACAGTTCTAGCGACAATAACTGCATTATATGGGTAATAATGCATGTTATATTGATGATAATATAAGTAATAAGTATAATTATTACAGTTCTAGCGATAATAACTGCATTATATGGGTAATAATGGATGTTGTATTGATAATATCGGTAGTAATAAGTATATTTATTATAGTTCTAGCGATAATAACTGCATAATATAGGTAGTAATGCATGTTATATTGATGATAATATAAGTAATAAGTATAATTATTACAGTTCTAGCGATAATAACTGCATTATATGGGTAATAATGCATGTTATATTGATAATATCGGGAGTAATAAGTATATTTATTATAGTTCTAGCGATAATAACTGCATAATATAGGTAATAATGCATGTTATATTGAAAATAATAAAAGTAATAAGTATATTTATTGTAGTTCTATCAATAATAACTGCATAATATGGGTAATAATGCATGTTATATTGAGGATAATAAAAGTAATAAGTGTATCTATTACAGTTCTAGCGATAATGACTGCATAATATGGGTAATAATGCATGTTATATTGATGATAATATAAGTAATAAGTATAGGTATTACAGTTCTAGCGATAATAACTGCATTATATGGGTAATAATGCATGATATGTTGATAATATTGGGAGTAATAAGTATAATTATTATAGTTCTAGCGATAATAATAGTAAAATATGGCAAATAGTGCATGTTATATTGATAATAGTAAAAGCAATAAGTATATTTATTACAGTTCTATCGATAATAACTGCATAATATGGGTATTAATGCATGTTATATTGATGATAATAAAAGTAGTAAGTATATTTATTATAGTTCTAGCGATTATAACTGCATAATATGGGTAATAATGCATGTTATATTGATAATATCCGGAGTAATATGTATAATTATTATTGTTCTAGCGATAATAATAGTAAAATATGGCTAATAGTGCATGTTATATTGATAATAATAAAAGTAATAAGTATATTTATTATAGTTCTATCAATAATAACTGCATAATATGGGTAAAAATGCATGTTATATTGATGATAATAAAAGTAATAAGTGTATTTATTACAGTTCTAGCGATAATGACTGCATAATATGGGTAATAATGCATGTTATATTGATGATAATATAAGTAACAAGTATAATTATTACAGTTCTAGCGATAATAACTGCATTATATGGGTAATAATGCATGATATGTTGATAGTATTGGGAGTAATAAGTATAATTATTATAGTTCTAGCGATAATAAAGCAAAATATGGCAAATAGTGCATGTTATATTGATAATAGTAAAAGCAATAAGTATATTTATTACAGTTCTATCGATAATAACTGCATAATATGGGTATTAATGCAGGTTATATTGATGATAATAAAAGTAGTAAGTATATTTATTATAGTTCTAGCGATTATAACTGCATAATATGGGTAATAATGCATGTTATATTGATAATAATATAAGTAATAAGTATAATTATTACAGTTCTAGCGATAATAACTGCATTAAATGCGTATAATGCATGTTATATTGATAATATCTGGAGTAGTAAGTATAATTTTTATAGTTCTAGCGATAATATAAGTAAAATATGGCTAATAGTGCATGTTATATTGATAATAATAAAAGTAATAAGTATATTTATTATAATTCTATCGATAATAACTGCATAATATGGGTAATAATGCATATTATATTGATAATAATATAAGTAATAAGTATAATTATTACAGTTCTAGCGACAATAACTGCATTATATGGGTAATAATGCATGTTATATTGATGATAATATAAGTAATAAGTATAATTATTACAGTTCTAGCGATAATAACTGCATTATATGGGTAATAATGGATGTTGTATTGATAATATCGGTAGTAATAAGTATATTTATTATAGTTCTAGCGATAATAACTGCATAATATAGGTAGTAATGCATGTTATATTGATGATAATATAAGTAATAAGTATAATTATTACAGTTCTAGCGATAATAACTGCATTATATGGGTAATAATGCATGTTATATTGATAATATCGGGAGTAATAAGTATATTTATTATAGTTCTAGCGATAATAACTGCATAATATAGGTAATAATGCATGTTATATTGAAAATAATAAAAGTAATAAGTATATTTATTGTAGTTCTATCAATAATAACTGCATAATATGGGTAATAATGCATGTTATATTGAGGATAATAAAAGTAATAAGTGTATCTATTACAGTTCTAGCGATAATGATTGCATAATATGGGTAATAATGCATGTTATATTGATGATAATATAAGTAATAAGTATAATTATTACAGTTCTAGCGATAATAACTGCATTATATGGGTAATAATGCATGATATGTTGATAATATTGGGAGTAATAAGTATAATTATTATAGTTCTAGCGATAATAATAGTAAAATATGGCAAATAGTGCATGTTATATTGATAATAGTAAAAGCAATAAGTATATTTATTACAGTTCTATCGATAATAACTGCATAATATGGGTATTAATGCATGTTATATTGATGATAATAAAAGTAGTAAGTATATTTATTATAGTTCTAGCGATTATAACTGCATAATATGGGTAATAATGCATGTTATATTGATAATATCCGGAGTAATATGTATAATTATTATTGTTCTAGCGATAATAATAGTAAAATATGGCTAATAGTGCATGTTATATTGATAATAATAAAAGTAATAAGTATATTTATTATAGTTCTATCAATAATAACTGCATAATATGGGTAAAAATGCATGTTATATTGATGATAATAAAAGTAATAAGTGTATTTATTACAGTTCTAGCGATAATGACTGCATAATATGGGTAATAATGCATGTTATATTGATGATAATATAAGTAACAAGTATAATTATTACAGTTCTAGCGATAATAACTGCATTATATGGGTAATAATGCATGATATGTTGATAGTATTGGGAGTAATAAGTATAATTATTATAGTTCTAGCGATAATAAAGCAAAATATGGCAAATAGTGCATGTTATATTGATAATAGTAAAAGCAATAAGTATATTTATTACAGTTCTATCGATAATAACTGCATAATATGGGTATTAATGCAGATTATATTGATGATAATAAAAGTAGTAAGTATATTTATTATAGTTCTAGCGATTATAACAGCATAATATGGGTAATAATGCATGTTATATTGATAATAATATAAGTAATAAGTATAATTATTACAGTTCTAGCGATAATAACTGCATTAAATGCGTATAATGCATGTTATATTTATAATATCTGGAGTAGTAAGTATAATTTTTATAGTTCTAGCGATAATATAAGTAAAATATGGCTAATAGTGCATGTTATATTGATAATAATAAAAGTAATAAGTATATTTATTATAATTCTATCGATAATAACTGCATAATATGGGTAATAATGCATATTATATTGATAATAATATAAGTAATTAGTATAATTATTACAGTTCTAGCGACAATAACTGCATTATATGGGTAATAATGCATGTTATATTGATGATAATATAAGTAATAAGTATAATTATTACAGTTCTAGCGATAATAACTGCATTATATGGGTAATAATGGATGTTGTATTGATAATATCGGTAGTAATAAGTATATTTATTATAGTTCTAGCGATAATAACTGCATAATATAGGTAATAATGCATGTTATATTGATGATAATATAAGTAATAAGTATAATTGTTACAGTTCTAGCGATAATAACTGCATTATATGGGTAATAATGGATGTTATATTGATAATATCGGGAGTAATAAGTATATTTATTATAGTTCTAGCGATAATAACTGCATAATATAGGTAATAATGCATGTTATATTGAAAATAATAAAAGTAATAAGTATATTTATTGTAGTTCTATCAATAATAACTGCATAATATGGGTAATAATGCATGTTATATTGAGGATAATAAAAGTAATAAGTGTATTTATTACAGTTCTAGTGATAATGACTGCATAATATGGGTAATAATGCATGTTATATTGATGATAATATAAGTAATAAGTATAATTATTACAGTTCTAGCGATAATAACTGCATTATATGGGTAATAATGCATGATATGTTGATAATATTGGGAGTAATAAGTATAATTATTACAGTTCTAGCGATAATAATAGTAAAATATGGCAAATAGTGCATGTTATATTGATAATAGTAAAAGCAATAAGTATATTTATTACAGTTCTATCGATAATAACGGCATAATATGGGTATTAATGCATGTTATGTTGATGATAATAAAAGTAGTAAGTATATTTATTATAGTTCTAGCGATTATAACTGCATAATATGGGTAATAATGCATGTTATATTGATAATAATATAAGTAATAAGTATAATTATTACAGTTCTAGCGATAATAACTGCATTATATGGGTAATAATGGATGTTATATTGATAATATCGGGAGTAATAAGTATATTTATTATAGTTCTAGCGATAATAACTGCATAATATGGGTAATAATGCATGTTATATTGATAATAATATAAGTAATAAGTATAATTATTACAGTTCTAGCGATAATAACTGCATTAAATGCGTATAATGCATGTTATATTGATAATATCTGGAGTAGTAAGTATAATTTTTATAGTTCTAGCGATAATATAAGTAAAATATGGCTAATAGTGCATGTTATATTGATAATAATAAAAGTAATAAGTATATTTATTATAATTCTATCGATAATAACTGCATAATATGGGTAATAATGCATATTATATTGATAATAATATAAGTAATTAGTATAATTATTACAGTTCTAGCGACAATAACTGCATTATATGGGTAATAATGCATGTTATATTGATGATAATATAAGTAATAAGTATAATTATTACAGTTCTAGCGATAATAACTGCATTATATGGGTAATAATGGATGTTGTATTGATAATATCGGTAGTAATAAGTATATTTATTATAGTTCTAGCGATAATAACTGCATAATATAGGTAATAATGCATGTTATATTGATGATAATATAAGTAATAAGTATAATTGTTACAGTTCTAGCGATAATAACTGCATAATATAGGTAATAGTGCATGTTATATTGATAATAATAAAAGTAATAAGTATATTTATTATAGTTCTATCAATAATAACTGCATAATATGGGTAATAATGGATGTTATATTGATAATATCGGGAGTAATAAGTATATTTATTATAGTTCTAGCGATAATAACTGCATAATATAGGTAATAATGCATGTTATATTGAAAATAATAAAAGTAATAAGTATATTTATTGTAGTTCTATCAATAATAACTGCATAATATGGGTAATAATGCATGTTATATTGAGGATAATAAAAGTAATAAGTGTATTTATTACAGTTCTAGTGATAATGACTGCATAATATGGGTAATAATGCATGTTATATTGATGATAATATAAGTAATAAGTATAATTATTACAGTTCTAGCGATAATAACTGCATTATATGGGTAATAATGCATGATATGTTGATAATATTGGGAGTAATAAGTATAATTATTACAGTTCTAGCGATAATAATAGTAAAATATGGCAAATAGTGCATGTTATATTGATAATAGTAAAAGCAATAAGTATATTTATTACAGTTCTATCGATAATAACTGCATAATATGGGTATTAATGCATGTTATATTGATGATAATAAAAGTAGTAAGTATATTTATTATAGTTCTAGCGATTATAACTGCATAATATGGGTAATAATGCATGTTATATTGATAATAATATAAGTAATAAGTATAATTATTACAGTTCTAGCGATAATAACTGCATTATATGGGTAATAATGGATGTTATATTGATAATATCGGGAGTAATAAGTATATTTATTATAGTTCTAGCGATTATAACTGCATAATATGGGTAATAATGCATGTTATATTAATAATAATATAAGTAATAAGTATAATTATTACAGTTCTAGCGATAATAACTGCATTATATGGGTAATAATGGATGTTATATTGATAATATCGGGAGTAATAAGTATATTTATTATAGTTCTAGCGATAATAACTGCATAATATGGGTAATAATGCATGTTATATTGATGATAATATAAGTAACAAGTATAATTATTACAGTTCTAGCGATAATAACTGCATTTTATGGGTAATAATGCATGATATGTTGATAATATTGGGAGTAATAAGTATAATTATTATAGTTCTAGCGATAATAATAGCAAAATATGGCAAATAGTGCATGTTATATTGATAATAGTAAAAGCAATAAGTATATTTATTACAGTTCTATCGATAATAACTGCATAATATGGGTATTAATGCAGATTATATTGATGATAATAAAAGTAGTAAGTATATTTATTATAGTTCTAGCGATTATAACTGCATAATATGGGTAATAATGCATGTTATATTGATAGTAATATAAGTAATAAGTATAATTATTACAGTTCTAGCGATAATAACTGCATTAAATGCGTATAATGCATGTTATATTGATAATATCTGGAGTAGTAAGTATAATTTTTATAGTTCTAGCGATAATATAAGTAAAATATGGCTAATAGTGCATGTTATATTGATAATAATAAAAGTAATAAGTATATTTATTATAATTCTATCGATAATAACTGCATAATATGGGTAATAATGCATATTATATTGATAATAATATAAGTAATTAGTATAATTATTACAGTTCTAGCGACAATAACTGCATTATATGGGTAATAATGCATGTTATATTGATGATAATATAAGTAATAAGTATAATTATTACAGTTCTAGCGATAATAACTGCATTATATGGGTAATAATGGATGTTGTATTGATAATATCGGTAGTAATAAGTATATTTATTATAGTTCTAGCGATAATAACTGCATAATATAGGTAATAATGCATGTTATATTGATGATAATATAAGTAATAAGTATAATTGTTACAGTTCTAGCGATAATAACTGCATTATATGGGTAATAATGGATGTTATATTGATAATATCGGGTGTAATAAGTATATTTATTATAGTTCTAGCGATAATAACTGCATAATATAGGTAATAATGCATGTTATATTGAAAATAATAAAAGTAATAAGTATATTTATTGTAGTTCTATCAATAATAACTGCATAATATGGGTAATAATGCATGTTATATTGAGGATAATAAAAGTAATAAGTGTATTTATTACAGTTCTAGTGATAATGACTGCATAATATGGGTAATAATGCATGTTATATTGATGATAATATATGTAATAAGTATAATTATTACAGTTCTAGCGATAATAACTGCATTATATGGGTAATAATGCATGATATGTTGATAATATTGGGAGTAATAAGTATAATTATTATAGTTCTAGCGATAATAATAGCAAAATATGGCAAATAGTGCATGTTATATTGATAATAGTAAAAGCAATAAGTATATTTATTACAGTTCTATCGATAATAACTGCATAATATGGGTATTAATGCATGTTATATTGATGATAATAAAAGTAGTAAGTATATTTATTACAGTTCTAGCGATTATAACTGCATAATATGGGTAATAATGCATGTTATATTGATAATATCCGGAGTAATATGTATAATTATTATTGTTCTAGCGATAATAATAGTAAAATATGGCTAATAGTGCATGTTATATTGATAATAATAAAAGTAATAAGTATATTTATTATAGTTCTATCAATAATAACTGCATAATATGGGTAAAAATGCATGTTATATTGATGATAATAAAAGTAATAAGTGTATTTATTACAGTTCTAGCGATAATGACTGCATAATATGGGTAATAATGCATGTTATATTGATGATAATATAAGTAACAAGTATAATTATTACAGTTCTAGCGATAATAACTGCATTATATGGGTAATAATGCATGATATGTTGATAATATTGGGAGTAATAAGTATAATTATTACAGTTCTAGCGATAATAATAGTAAAATATGGCAAATAGTGCATGTTATATTGATAATAGTAAAAGCAATAAGTATATTTATTACAGTTCTATCGATAATAACTGCATAATATGGGTATTAATGCATGTTATGTTGATGGTAATAAAAGTAGTAAGTATATTTATTATAGTTCTAGCGATTATAACTGCATAATATGGGTAATAATGCATGTTATATTGATAATAATATAAGTAATAAGTATGATTATTACAGTTCTAGCGATAATAACTGCATTATATGGGTAATAATGGATGTTATATTGATAATATCGGGAGTAATAAGTATATTTATTATAGTTCTAGCGATAATAACTGCATAATATGGGTTATAATGCATGTTATATTGATAATAATATAAGTAATAAGTATAATTATTACAGTTCTAGCGATAATAACTGCATTAAATGCGTATAATGCATGTTATATTGATAATATCTGGAGTAGTAAGTATAATTTTTATAGTTCTAGCGATAATATAAGTAAAATATGGCTAATAGTGCATGTTATATTGATAATAATAAAAGTAATAAGTATATTTATTATAATTCTATCGATAATAACTGCATAATATGGGTAATAATGCATATTATATTGATAATAATATAAGTAATTAGTATAATTATTACAGTTCTAGCGACAATAACTGCATTATATGGGTAATAATGCATGTTATATTGATGATAATATAAGTAATAAGTATAATTATTACAGTTCTAGCGATAATAACTGCATTATATGGGTAATAATGGATGTTGTATTGATAATATCGGTAGTAATAAGTATATTTATTATAGTTCTAGCGATAATAACTGCATAATATAGGTAATAATGCATGTTATATTGATAATATCCGGAGTAATATGTATAATTATTATTGTTCTAGCGATAATAATAGTAAAATATGGCTAATAGTGCATGTTATATTGATAATAATAAAAGTAATAAGTATATTTATTATAGTTCTATCAATAATAACTGCATAATATGGGTAAAAATGCATGTTATATTGATGATAATAAAAGTAATAAGTGTATTTATTACAGTTCTAGCGATAATGACTGCATAATATGGGTAATAATGCATGTTATATTGATGATAATATAAGTAACAAGTATAATTATTACAGTTCTAGCGATAATAACTGCATTATATGGGTAATAATGCATGATATGTTGATAATATTGGGAGTAATAAGTATAATTATTATAGTTCTAGCGATAATAAAGCAAAATATGGCAAATAGTGCATGTTATATTGATAATAGTAAAAGCAATAGGTATATTTATTACAGTTCTATCGATAATAACTGCATAATATGGGTATTAATGCAGATTATATTGATGATAATAAAAGTAGTAAGTATATTTATTATAGTTCTAGCGATTATAACTGCATAATATGGGTAATAATGCATGTTATATTGATAATAATATAAGTAATAAGTATAATTATTACAGTTCTAGCGATAATAACTGCATTAAATGCGTATAATGCATGTTATATTGATAATATCTGGAGTAGTAAGTATAATTTTTATAGTTCTAGCGATAATATAAGTAAAATATGGCTAATAGTGCATGTTATATTGATAATAATAAAAGTAATAAGTATATTTATTATAATTCTATCGATAATAACTGCATAATATGGGTAATAATGCATATTATATTGATAATAATATAAGTAATTAGTATAATTATTACAGTTCTAGCGACAATAACTGCATTATATGGGTAATAATGCATGTTATATTGATGATAATATAAGTAATAAGTATAATTATTACAGTTCTAGCGATGATAACTGCATTATATGGGTAATAATGGATGTTGTATTGATAATATCGGTAGTAATAAGTATATTTATTATAGTTCTAGCGATAATAACTGCATAATATAGGTAATAATGCATGTTATATTGATGATAATATAAGTAATAAGTATAATTGTTACAGTTCTAGCGATAATAACTGCATTATATGGGTAATAATGGATGTTATATTGATAATATCGGGAGTAATAAGTATATTTATTATAGTTCTAGCGATAATAACTGCATAATATAGGTAATAATGCATGTTATATTGAAAATAATAAAAGTAATAAGTATATTTATTGTAGTTCTATCAATAATAACTGCATAATATGGGTAATAATGCATGTTATATTGAGGATAATAAAAGTAATAAGTGTATTTATTACAGTTCTAGTGATAATGACTGCATAATATGGGTAATAATGCATGTTATATTGATGACAATATAAGTAATAAGTATAATTATTACAGTTCTAGCGATAATAACTGCATTATATGGGTAATAATGCATGATATGTTGATAATATTGGGAGTAATAAGTATAATTATTACAGTTCTAGCGATAATAAAGCAAAATATGGCAAATAGTGCATGTTATATTGATAATAGTAAAAGCAATAAGTATATTTATTACAGTTCTATCGATAATAACTGCATAATATGGGTAATAATGCATGTTATACTGATGATAATAAAAGTAATAAGTGTATTTATTACAGTTCTAGCGATAATAACTGCATAATATGGGTAATAACGCATGTTATATTGATGATAATATAAGAAATAAGTATAATTATTACAGTTCTAGCGATAATAACTGCATTATATGGGTAATAATGGATGTTATATTGATAATATCGGGAGTAATAAGTATATTTATTATAGTTCTAGCGATTATAACTGCATAATATGGGTAATAATGCATGTTATATTAATAATAATATAAGTAATAAGTATAATTATTACAGTTCTAGCGATAATAACTGCATTATATGGGTAATAATGCATGTTATATTGATCATAATACAAGTAATAAGTATAATCATTACAGTTCTAGCGATAATACTAGTAAAATATGGCTAAGAGTCCCTGTTATATTGATAATAATAAAAGTAATAAGTATATTTATTGTAATTCTATCGATAATAACTGCATAATATGGGTAATAATGCATGTTATATTGATAATAATATAAGTAATAAGTATAATTATTACAGTTCTAGCGATAATAACTGCATTATATGGGTAATAATGGAGGTTATATTGATAATATCGCGAGTAATAAGTATATTTATTATAGTTCTAGCGATAATAACTGCATAATATAGGTAATAATGCATGTTATATTGATAATAATAAAAGTAATAAGTATATTTATTATAGTTCTATCAATAATAACTGCATAATATGGGTAATAATGCATGTTATATTGATGATAATATAAGTAATAAGTATAATTATTACAGTTCTAGCGATAATAACTGCATTATATGGGTAATAATGCATGTTATATTGATAACAATATAGGTAATAAGTATAATTATTACAGTTCTAGCGATAATAACTGCATTAAATGCGTATAATGCATGTTATATTGATAATATCTGGAGTAGTAAGTATAATTCTCATAGTTCTAGCGATAATATAAGTAAAATATGGCTAATAGTGCATGTTATATTGATAATAATAAAAGTAATAAGTATATTTATTATAATTCTATCGATAATAACTGCATAATATGGGTAATAATGCATATTATATTGATAATAATATAAGTAATAAGTATAATTATTACAGTTCTAGCGACAATAACTGCATTATATGGGTAATAATGCATGTTATATTGATGATAATATAAGTAATAAGTATAATTATTACAGTTCTAGCGATAATAACTGCATTATGTGGGTAATAATGCATGATATGTTGATAATATTGGGAGTAATAAGTATAATTATTATAGTTCTAGCGATAATAATAGTAAAATATGGCAAATAGTGCATGTTATATTGATAATAGTAAAAGCAATAAGTATATTTATTACAGTTCTATCGATAATAACTGCATAATATGGGTATTAATGCATGTTATATTGATGATAATAAAAGTAGTAAGTATATTTATTATAGTTCTAGCGATTATAACTGCATAATATGGGTAATAATGCATGTTATATTGATAATATCCGGAGTAATATGTATAATTATTATTGTTCTAGCGATAATAATAGTAAAATATGGCTAATAGTGCATGTTATATTGATAATAATAAAAGTAATAAGTATATTTATTATAGTTCTATCAATAATAACTGCATAATATGGGTAATAATGCATGTTATATTGATGATAATAAAAGTAATAAGTGTATTTATTACAGTTCTAGCGATAATGACTGCATAATATGGGTAATAATGCATGTTATATTGATGATAATATAAGTAACAAGTATAATTATTACAGTTCTAGCGATAATAACTGCATTATGTGGGTAATAATGCATGATATGTTGATAATATTGGGAGTAATAAGTATAATTATTATAGTTCTAGCGATAATAATAGCAAAATATGGCAAATAGTGCATGTTATATTGATAATAGTAAAAGCAATAAGTATATTTATTACAGTTCTATCGATAATAACTGCATAATATGGGTATTAATGCAGATTATATTGATGATAATAAAAGTAGTAAGTATATTTATTATAGTTCTAGCGATTATAACTGCATAATATGGGTAATAATGCATGTTATATTGATAGTAATATAAGTAATAAGTATAATTATTACAGTTCTAGCGATAATAACTGCATTAAATGCGTATAATGCATGTTATATTGATAATATCTGGAGTAGTAAGTATAATTTTTATAGTTCTAGCGATAATATAAGTAAAATATGGCTAATAGTGCATGTTATATTGATAATAATAAAAGTAATAAGTATATTTATTATAATTCTATCGATAATAACTGCATAATATGGGTAATAATGCATATTATATTGATAATAATATAAGTAATTAGTATAATTATTACAGTTCTAGCGACAATAACTGCATTATATGGGTAATAATGCATGTTATATTGATGATAATATAAGTAATAAGTATAATTATTACAGTTCTAGCGATAATAACTGCATTATATGGGTAATAATGGATGTTGTATTGATAATATCGGTAGTAATAAGTATATTTATTATAGTTCTAGCGATAATAACTGCATAATATAGGTAATAATGCATGTTATATTGATGATAATATAAGTAATAAGTATAATTGTTACAGTTCTAGCGATAATAACTGCATTATATGGGTAATAATGCATGTTATATTGATAATATCGGGAGTAATAAGTATATTTATTATAGTTCTAGCGATAATAACTGCATAATATAGGTAATAGTGCATGTTATATTGATAATAATAAAAGTAATAAGTATATTTATTATAGTTCTATCAATAATAACTGCATAATATGGGTAATAATGGATGTTATATTGATAATATCGGGTGTAATAAGTATATTTATTATAGTTCTAGCGATAATAACTGCATAATATAGGTAATAATGCATGTTATATTGAAAATAATAAAAGTAATAAGTATATTTATTGTAGTTCTATCAATAATAACTGCATAATATGGGTAATAATGCATGTTATATTGAGGATAATAAAAGTAATAAGTGTATTTATTACAGTTCTAGTGATAATGACTGCATAATATGGGTAATAATGCATGTTATATTGATGATAATATAAGTAATAAGTATAATTATTACAGTTCTAGCGATAATAACTGCATTATATGGGTAATAATGCATGATATGTTGATAATATTGGGAGTAATAAGTATAATTATTACAGTTCTAGCGATAATAATAGTAAAATATGGCAAATAGTGCATGTTATATTGATAATAGTAAAAGCAATAAGTATATTTATTACAGTTCTATCGATAATAACTGCATAATATGGGTATTAATGCATGTTATATTGATGATAATAAAAGTAGTAAGTATATTTATTATAGTTCTAGCGATGATAACTGCATAATATGGGTAATAATGCATGTTATATTGATAATAATATAAGTAATAAGTATAATTATTACAGTTCTCGCGATAATAACTGCATTATATGGGTAATAATGGATGTTATATTGATAATATCGGGAGTAATAAGTATATTTATTATAGTTCTAGCGATAATAACTGCATAATATAGGTAATAATGCATGTTATATTGATAATAATAAAAGTAATACGTATATTTATTATAGTTCTATCAATAATAACTGCATAATATGGGTAATAATGCATGTTATACTGATGATAATAAAAGTAATAAGTGTATTTATTATAGTTCTAGCGATAATAACTGCATAATATGGGTAATAATGGATGTTATATTGATAATATCGGGTGTAATAAGTATATTTATTATAGTTCTAGCGATAATAACTGCATAATATAGGTAATAATGCATGTTATATTGATAATAATAAAAGTAATAAGTATATTTATTATGGTTCTAGCGATAATAACTGCATAATATGGGTAATAATGCATGTTATATTGATAATAATAAAAGTAATAAGTATATTTATTATGGTTCTAGCGATAATAACTGCATAATATGGGTAATAATGTATGTGATATTGATAATAATATAGGTAATAATTATAATTATTTCAGTTCTAGCGATAATAACTGCATTGTATGGGTAATAATGGATGTTATATTGATAATATCGGGAGTAATAAGTATATTTACTATAGTTCTAGCGATAATAACTGCATAATATGGGTAATAATGCCTGTTATATTGATAATAATATAAGTAATAAGTATAATTGTTACAGTTCTAGCGATAATAACTGCATTATATGGGTAATAATGGATGTTATGTTGATAATATCGGGAGTAATAAGTATTTTTATTATAGTTCTAGCGATAATAATTGCATAATATAGGTAATAATGCATGTTATGTTGATAATAATAAAAGTAATAAGTATATTTATTATAGTTCTAGCGATAATAATTGCATTAAATGCGTATAATGCATGTTATATTGATAATATCTGGAGTAGTAAGTATAATTTTTATAGTTCTAGCGATAATATAAGTAAAATATGGCTAATAGTGCATGTTATATTGATAATAATAAAAGTAATAAGTATATTTATTATAATTCTATCGATAATAACTGCATTATATGGGTAATAATGCATATTATATTGATAATAATATAAGTAATAAGTATAATTATTACAGTTCTAGCGACAATAACTGCATTATATGGGTAATAATGCATGTTATATTGATGATAATAAAAGTAATAAGTATATTTATTACAGTTCTAGCGATAATAACTGCATAATATGGGTAATAATGCATGTTATATTGATGATAATATAAGAAATAAGTATAATTATTACAGTTCTAGCGATAATAACTGCATTATATGGGTAATAATGGATGTTATATTGATAATATCGGGAGTAATAAGTATATTTATTATAGTTCTAGCGATAATAATAGTAAAATATGGCAAATAGTGCATGTTATATTGATAATAGTAAAAGCAATAAGTATATTTATTACAGTTCTATCGATAATGACTGCATAATATGGGTAATAATGCATGTTATATTGATGATAATATAAGTAATAAGTATAATTATTACAGTTCTAGCGATAATAACTGCATTATATGGGTAATAATGCATGATATGTTGATAATATTGGGAGTAATAAGTATAATTATTACAGTTCTAGCGATAATAATAGTAAAATATGGCAAATAGTGCATGTTATATTGATAATAGTAAAAGCAATAAGTATATTTATTACAGTTCTATCGATAATAACTGCATAATATGGGTATTAATGCATGTTATATTGATGATAATAAAAGTAGTAAGTATATTTATTATAGTTCTAGCGATGATAACTGCATAATATGGGTAATAATGCATGTTATATTGATAATAATATAAGTAACAAGTATAATTATTACAGTTCTAGCGATAATAACTGCATTATGTGGGTAATAATGCATGATATGTTGATAATATTGGGAGTAATAAGTATAATTATTATAGTTCTAGCGATAATAATAGCAAAATATGGCAAATAGTGCATGTTATATTGATAATAGTAAAAGCAATAAGTATATTTATTACAGTTCTATCGATAATAACTGCATAATATGGGTATTAATGCAGATTATATTGATGATAATAAAAGTAGTAAGTATATTTATTATAGTTCTAGCGATTATAACTGCATAATATGGGTAATAATGCATGTTATATTGATAGTAATATAAGTAATAAGTATAATTATTACAGTTCTAGCGATAATAACTGCATTAAATGCGTATAATGCATGTTATATTGATAATATCTGGAGTAGTAAGTATATTTATTATAGTTCTAGCGATAATAACTGCATAATATAGGTAATAATGCATGTTATATTGATAATAATAAAAGTAATACGTATATTTATTATAGTTCTATCAATAATAACTGCATAATATGGGTAATAATGCATGTTATACTGATGATAATAAAAGTAATAAGTGTATTTATTATAGTTCTAGCGATAATAACTGCATAATATGGGTAATAATGGATGTTATATTGATAATATCGGGTGTAATAAGTATATTTATTATAGTTCTAGCGATAATAACTGCATAATATAGGTAATAATGCATGTTATATTGATAATAATAAAAGTAATAAGTATATTTATTATGGTTCTAGCGATAATAACTGCATAATATGGGTAATAATGCATGTTATATTGATAATAATAAAAGTAATAAGTATATTTATTATGGTTCTAGCGATAATAACTGCATAATATGGGTAATAATGTATGTGATATTGATAATAATATAGGTAATAATTATAATTATTTCAGTTCTAGCGATAATAACTGCATTGTATGGGTAATAATGGATGTTATATTGATAATATCGGGAGTAATAAGTATATTTACTATAGTTCTAGCGATAATAACTGCATAATATGGGTAATAATGCCTGTTATATTGATAATAATATAAGTAATAAGTATAATTGTTACAGTTCTAGCGATAATAACTGCATTATATGGGTAATAATGGATGTTATGTTGATAATATCGGGAGTAATAAGTATTTTTATTATAGTTCTAGCGATAATAATTGCATAATATAGGTAATAATGCATGTTATGTTGATAATAATAAAAGTAATAAGTATATTTATTATAGTTCTAGCGATAATAATTGCATTAAATGCGTATAATGCATGTTATATTGATAATATCTGGAGTAGTAAGTATAATTTTTATAGTTCTAGCGATAATATAAGTAAAATATGGCTAATAGTGCATGTTATATTGATAATAATAAAAGTAATAAGTATATTTATTATAATTCTATCGATAATAACTGCATTATATGGGTAATAATGCATATTATATTGATAATAATATAAGTAATAAGTATAATTATTACAGTTCTAGCGACAATAACTGCATTATATGGGTAATAATGCATGTTATATTGATGATAATAAAAGTAATAAGTATATTTATTACAGTTCTAGCGATAATAACTGCATAATATGGGTAATAATGCATGTTATATTGATGATAATATAAGAAATAAGTATAATTATTACAGTTCTAGCGATAATAACTGCATTATATGGGTAATAATGGATGTTATATTGATAATATCGGGAGTAATAAGTATATTTATTATAGTTCTAGCGATTATAACTGCATAATATGGGTATTAATGCATGTTATATTGATAATAATATAAGTAATAAGTATAATTATTACAGTTCTAGCGATAATAACTGCATAATATGGGTAATAATGCATGTTATACTGATGATAATAAAAGTAATAAGTGTATTTATTACAGTTCTAGCGATAATAACTGCATAATATGGGTAATAATGCATGTTATATTGATGATAATATAAGAACTAAGTATAATTATTACAGTTCTAGCGATAATAACTGCATTATATGGGTAATAATGGATGTTATATTGATAATATCGGGAGTAATAAGTATATTTATTATAGTTCTGGCGATTATAACTGCATAATATGGGTAATAATGCATGTTATATTAATAATAATATAAGTAATAAGTATAATTATTACAGTTCTAGCGATAATAACTGCATTATATGGGTAATAATGCATGTTATATTGATAATATCTGGAGTAGTAAGTATAATTTTTATAGTTCTAGCGATAATATAAGTAAAATATGGCTAATAGTGCATGTTATATTGAAAATAATAAAAGTAATAAGTATATTTATTATAATTCTATCGATAATAACTGCATAATATGGGTAATAATGCATATTATATTGATAATAATATAAGTAATTAGTATAATTATTACAGTTCTAGCGACAATAACTGCATTATATGGGTAATAATGCATGTTATATTGATGATAATATAAGTAATAAGTATAATTATTACAGTTCTAGCGATAATAACTGCATTATATGGGTAATAATGCATGATATGTTGATAATATTGGGAGTAATAAGTATAATTATTATAGTTCTAGCGATAATAATAGCAAAATATGGCAAATAGTGCATGTTATATTGATAATAGTAAAAGCAATAAGTATATTTATTACAGTTCTATCGATAATAACTGCATAATATGGGTATTAATGCATGTTATATTGATGATAATAAAAGTAGTAAGTATATTTATTATAGTTCTAGCGATTATAACTACATAATATGGGTAATAATGCATGTTATATTGATAATAATAAAAGTAATAAGTATATTTATTATGGTTCTAGCGATAATAACTGCATAATATGGGTAATAATGCATGTTATATTGATAATAATAAAAGTAATAAGTATATTTATTATGGTTCTAGCGATAATAACTGCATAATATGGGTAATAATGTATGTGATATTGATAATAATATAGGTAATAATTATAATTATTTCAGTTCTAGCGATAATAACTGCATTGTATGGGTAATAATGGATGTTATATTGATAATATCGGGAGTAATAAGTATATTTATTATAGTTCTAGCGATAATAACTGCATAATATGGGTAATAATGCATGTTATATTGATAATAATATAAGTAATAAGTATAATTGTTACAGTTCTAGCGATAATAACTGCATTATATGGGTAATAATGGATGTTATGTTGATAATATCGGGAGTAATAAGTATTTTTATTATAGTTCTAGCGATAATAATTGCATAATATAGGTAATAATGCATGTTATGTTGATAATAATAAAAGTAATAAGTATATTTATTATAGTTCTAGCGATAATAATTGCATTAAATGCGTATAATGCATGTTATATTGATAATATCTGGAGTAGTAAGTATAATTTTTATAGTTCTAGCGATAATATAAGTAAAATATGGCTAATAGTGCATGTTATATTGATAATAATAAAAGTAATAAGTATATTTATTATAATTCTATCGATAATAACTGCATAATATGGGTAATAATGCATATTATATTGATAATAATATAAGTAATAAGTATAATTATTACAGTTCTAGCGACAATAACTGCATTATATGGGTAATAATGCATGTTATATTGATGATAATAAAAGTAATAAGTATATTTATTACAGTTCTAGCGATAATAACTGCATAATATGGGTAATAATGCATGTTATATTGATGATAATATAAGAAATAAGTATAATTATTACAGTTCTAGCGATAATAACTGCATTATATGGGTAATAATGGATGTTATATTGATAATATCGGGAGTAATAAGTATATTTATTATAGTTCTAGCGATTATAACTGCATAATATGGGTATTAATGCATGTTATATTGATAATAATATAAGTAATAAGTATAATTATTACAGTTCTAGCGATAATAACTGCATAATATGGGTAATAATGCATGTTATACTGATGATAATAAAAGTAATAAGTGTATTTATTACAGTTCTAGCGATAATAACTGCATAATATGGGTAATAATGCATGTTATATTGATGATAATATAAGAAATAAGTATAATTATTACAGTTCTAGCGATAATAACTGCATTATATGGGTAATAATGGATGTTATATTGATAATATCGGGAGTAATAAGTATATTTATTATAGTTCTGGCGATTATAACTGCATAATATGGGTAATAATGCATGTTATATTAATAATAATATAAGTAATAAGTATAATTATTACAGTTCTAGCGATAATAACTGCATTATATGGGTAATAATGCATGTTATATTGATAATAATAAAAGTAATAAGTATATTTATTATGGTTCTAGCGATAATAACTGCATAATATGGGTAATAATGCATGTTATATTGATGATAACAAAAGTAATACGTATATTTATTATAGTTCTAGCGATAATAACTGCATTATATGGGTAATAATGCATGGTATACTGATGATAATAAAAGTAATAAGTATATTTATTGTAGTTCTATCAATAATAACTGCATAATATGGGTAATAATGCATGTTATATTGAGGATAATATAAGTAATAAGTATAATTATTACAGTTCTAGCGATAATAACTGCATTATATGGGTAATAATGGATGTTGTATTGATAATATCGGTAGTAATAAGTATATTTATTATAGTTCTAGCGATAATAACTGCATAATATAGGTAATAATGCATGTTATATTGATGATAATATAAGTAATAAGTATAATTATTACAGTTCTAGCGATAATAACTGCATTATATGGGTAATAATGCATGTTATATTGATAATATCGGGAGTAATAAGTATATTTATTATAGTTCTAGCGATAATAACTGCATAATATAGGTAATAATGCATGTTATATTGAAAATAATAAAAGTAATAAGTATATTTATTGTAGTTCTATCAATAATAACTGCATAATATGGGTAATAATGCATGTTATATTGAGGATAATAAAAGTAATAAGTGTATCTATTACAGTTCTAGCGATAATGACTGCATAATATGGGTAATAATGCATGTTATATTGATGATAATATAAGTAATAAGTATAATTATTACAGTTCTAGCGATAATAACTGCATTATATGGGTAATAATGCATGATATGTTGATAATATTGGGAGTAATAAGTATAATTATTATAGTTCTAGCGATAATAATAGTAAAATATGGCAAATAGTGCATGTTATATTGATAATAGTAAAAGCAATAAGTATATTTATTACAGTTCTATCGATAATAACTGCATAATATGGGTATTAATGCATGTTATGTTGATGATAATAAAAGTAGTAAGTATATTTATTATAGTTCTAGCGATTATAACTGCATAATATGGGTAATAATGCATGTTATATTGATAATATCCGGAGTAATATGTATAATTATTATTGTTCTAGCGATAATAATAGTAAAATATGGCAAATAGTGCATGTTATATTGATAATAGTAAAAGCAATGAGTATATTTATTACAGTTCTATCGATAATAACTGCATAATATGGGTATTAATGCATGTTATGTTGATGATAATAAAAGTAGTAAGTATATTTATTATAGTTCTAGCGATTATAACTGCATAATATGGGTAATAATGCATGTTATATTGATAATAATATAAGTAATAAGTATAATTATTACAGTTCTAGCGATAATAACTGCATTATATGGGTAATAATGGATGTTATATTGATAATATCGGGAGTAATAAGTATTATTATTATAGTTCTAGCGATAATAACTGCATAATATGGGTAATAATGCATGTTATATTGATAATAATATAAGTAATAAGTATAATTATTACAGTTCTAGCGATAATAACTGCATTAAATGCGTATAATGCATGTTATATTGATAATATCTGGAGTAGTAAGTATAATTTTTATAGTTCTAGCGATAATATAAGTAAAATATGGCTAATAGTGCATGTTATATTGATAATAATAAAAGTAATAAGTATATTTATTATAATTCTATCGATAATAACTGCATAATATGGGTAATAATGCATATTATATTGATAATAATATAAGTAATTAGTATAATTATTACAGTTCTAGCGACAATAACTGCATTATATGGGTAATAATGCATGTTATATTGATGATAATATAAGTAATAAGTATAATTATTACAGTTCTAGCGATAATAACTGCATTATATGGGTAATAATGGATGTTGTATTGATAATATCGGTAGTAATAAGTATATTTATTATAGTTCTAGCGATAATAACTGCATAATATAGGTAATAATGCATGTTATATTGATGATAATATAAGTAATAAGTATAATTGTTACAGTTCTAGCGATAATAACTGCATTATATGGGTAATAATGCATGTTATATTGATAATATCGGGAGTAATAAGTATATTTATTATAGTTCTAGCGATAATAACTGCATAATATAGGTAATAGTGCATGTTATATTGATAATAATAAAAGTAATAAGTATATTTATTATAGTTCTATCAATAATAACTGCATAATATGGGTAATAATGGATGTTATATTGATAATATCGGGAGTAATAAGTATATTTATTATAGTTCTAGCGATAATAACTGCATAATATAGGTAATAATGCATGTTATATTGAAAATAATAAAAGTAATAAGTATATTTATTGTAGTTCTATCAATAATAACTGCATAATATGGGTAATAATGCATGTTATATTGAGGATGATAAAAGTAATAAGTGTATTTATTACAGTTCTAGTGATAATGACTGCATAATATGGGTAATAATGCATGTTATATTGATGATAATATAAGTAATAAGTATAATTATTACAGTTCTAGCGATAATAACTGCATTATATGGGTAATAATGCATGATATGTTGATAATATTGGGAGTAATAAGTATAATTATTACAGTTCTAGCGATAATAATAGTAAAATATGGCAAATAGTGCATGTTATATTGATAATAGTAAAAGCAATAAGTATATTTATTACATTTCTATCGATAATAACTGCATAATATGGGTATTAATGCATGTTATATTGATGATAATAAAAGTAGTAAGTATATTTATTATAGTTCTAGCGATTATAACTGCATAATATGGGTAATAATGCATGTTATATTGATAATAATATAAGTAATAAGTATAATTATTACAGTTCTAGCGATAATAACTGCATTATATGGGTAATAATGGATGTTATATTGATAATATCGGGAGTAATAAGTATATTTATTATAGTTCTAGCGATAATAACTGCATAATATAGGTAATAATGCATGTTATATTGATAATAATAAAAGTAATACGTATATTTATTATAGTTCTATCAATAATAACTGCATAATATGGGTAATAATGCATGTTATACTGATGACAATAAAAGTAATAAGTGTATTTATTACAGTTCTAGCGATAATAACTGCATAATATGGGTAATAACGCATGTTATATTGATGATAATATAAGAAATAAGTATAATTATTACAGTTCTAGCGATAATAACTGCATTATATGGGTAATAATGGATGTTATATTGATAATATCGGGAGTAATAAGTATATTTATTATAGTTCTAGCGATTATAACTGCATATTATGGGTAATAATGCATGTTATATTAATAATAATATAAGTAATAAGTATAATTATTACAGTTCTAGCGATAATAACTGCATTATATGGGTAATAATGCATGTTATATTGATCATAATACAAGTAATAAGTATAATCATTACAGTTCTAGCGATAATACTAGTAAAATATGGCTAAGAGTCCCTGTTATATTGATAATAATAAAAGTAATAAGTATATTTATTGTAATTCTATCGATAATAACTGCATAATATGGGTAATAATGCATGTTATATTGATAATAATATAAGTAATAAGTATAATTATTACAGTTCTAGCGATAATAACTGCATTATATGGGTAATAATGCATGTTATATTGATAACAATATAGGTAATAAGTATAATTATTACAGTTCTAGCGATAATAACTGCATTAAATGCGTATAATGCATGTTATATTGATAATATCTGGAGTAGTAAGTATAATTTTCATAGTTCTAGCGATAATATAAGTAAAATATGGCTAATAGTGCATGTTATATTGATAATAATAAAAGTAATAAGTATATTTATTATAATTCTAACGATAATAACTGCATAATATGGGTAATAATGCATATTATATTGATAATAATATAAGTAATAAGTATAATTATTACAGTTCTAGCGACAATAACTGTATTATATGGGTAATAATGCATGTTATATTGATGATAATATAAGTAATAAGTATAATTATTACAGTTCTAGCGATAATAACTGCATTATATGGGTAATAATGCATGTTATATTGATGATAATATAAGTAATAAGTATAATTATTACAGTTCTAGCGATAATAACTGCATTATATGGGTAATAATGGATGTTGTATTGATAATATCGGTAGTAATAAGTATATTTATTATAGTTCTAGCGATAATAACTGCATAATATAGGTAATAATGCATGTTATATTGATGATAATATAAGTAATAAGTATAATTGTTACAGTTCTAGCGATAATAACTGCATTATATGGGTAATAATGCATGTTATATTGATAATATCGGGAGTAATAAGTATATTTATTATAGTTCTAGCGATAATAACTGCATAATATAGGTAATAGTGCATGTTATATTGATAATAATAAAAGTAATAAGTATATTTATTGTAGTTCTATCAATAATAACTGCATAATATGGGTAATAATGCATGTTATATTGAGGATAATAAAAGTAATAAGTGTATCTATTACAGTTCTAGCGATAATGACTGCATAATATGGGTAATAATGCATGTTATATTGATGATAATATAAGTAATAAGTATAATTATTACAGTTCTAGCGATAATAACTGCATTATATGGGTAATAATGCATGATATGTTGATAATATTGGGAGTAATAAGTATAATTATTATAGTTCTAGCGATAATAATAGTAAAATATGGCAAATAGTGCATGTTATATTGATAATAGTAAAAGCAATAAGTATATTTATTACAGTTCTATCGATAATAACTGCATAATATGGGTATTAATGCATGTTATATTGATGATAATAAAAGTAGTAAGTATATTTATTATAGTTCTAGCGATTATAACTGCATAATATGGGTAATAATGCATGTTATATTGATAATATCCGGAGTAATATGTATAATTATTATTGTTCTAGCGATAATAATAGTAAAATATGGCTAATAGTGCATGTTATATTGATAATAATAAAAGTAATAAGTATATTTATTATAGTTCTATCAATAATAACTGCACAATATGGGTAAAAATGCATGTTATATTGATGATAATAAAAGTAATAAGTGTATTTATTACAGATCTAGCGATAATGACTGCATAATATGGGTAATAATGCATGTTATATTGATGATAATATAAGTAACAAGTATAGTTATTACAGTTCTAGCGATAATAACTGCATTATATGGGTAATAATGCATGATATGTTGATAGTATTGGGAGTAATAAGTATAATTATTATAGTTCTAGCGATAATAAAGCAAAATATGGCAAATAGTGCATGTTATATTGATAATAGTAAAAGCAATAAGTATATTTATTACAGTTCTATCGATAATAACTGCATAATATGGGTATTAATGCAGATTATATTGATGATAATAAAAGTAGTAAGTATATTTATTATAGTTCTAGCGATTATAACTGCATAATATGGGTAATAATGAATGTTATATTGATAATAATATAAGTAATAAGTATAATTATTACAGTTCTAGCGATAATAACTGCATTAAATGCGTATAATGCATGTTATATTGATAATATCTGGAGTAGTAAGTATAATTTTTATAGTTCTAGCGATAATATAAGTAAAATATGGCTAATAGTGCATGTTATATTGATAATAATAAAAGTAATAAGTATATTTATTATAATTCTATCGATAATAACTGCATAATATGGGTAATAATGCATATTATATTGATAATAATATAAGTAATTAGTATAATTATTACAGTTCTAGCGACAATAACTGCATTATATGGGTAATAATGCATGTTATATTGATGATAATATAAGTAATAAGTATAATTATTACAGTTCTAGCGATAATAACTGCATTATATGGGTAATAATGGATGTTGTATTGATAATATCGGTAGTAATAAGTATATTTATTATAGTTCTAGCGATAATAACTGCATAATATAGGTAATAATGCATGTTATATTGATGATAATATAAGTAATAAGTATAATTGTTACAGTTCTAGCGATAATAACTGCATTATATGGGTAATAATGGATGTTATATTGATAATATCGGGAGTAATAAGTATATTTATTATAGTTCTAGCGATAATAACTGCATAATATAGGTAATAATGCATGTTATATTGAAAATAATAAAAGTAATAAGTATATTTATTGTAGTTCTATCAATAATAACTGCATAATATGGGTAATAATGCATGTTATATTGAGGATAATAAAAGTAATAAGTGTATTTATTACAGTTCTAGTGATAATGACTGCATAATATGTTTAATAATGCATGTTATATTGATGATAATATAAGTAATAAGTATAATTATTACAGTTCTAGCGATAATAACTGCATTATATGGGTAATAATGCATGATATGTTGATAATATTGGGAGTAATAAGTATAATTATTACAGTTCTAGCGATAATAATAGTAAAATATGGCAAATAGTGCATGTTATATTGATAATAGTAAAAGCAATAAGTATATTTATTACAGTTCTATCGATAATAACGGCATAATATGGGTATTAATGCATGTTATGTTGATGATAATAAAAGTAGTAAGTATATTTATTATAGTTCTAGCGATTATAACTGCATAATATGGGTAATAATGCATGTTATATTGATAATAATATAAGTAATAAGTATAATTCTTACAGTTCTAGCGATAATAACTGCATTGTATGGGTAATAATGGATGTTATATTGATAATATCGGGAGTAATAAGTATATTTATTATAGTTCTAGCGATAATAACTGCATAATATGGGTAATAATGCATGTTATATTGATAATAATATAAGTAATAAGTATAATTATTACAGTTCTAGCGATAATAACTGCATTAAATGCGTATAATGCATGTTATATTGATAATATCTGGAGTAGTAAGTATAATTTTTATAGTTCTAGCGATAATATAAGTAAAATATGGCTAATAGTGCATGTTATATTGATAATAATAAAAGTAATAAGTATATTTATTATAATTCTATCGATAATAACTGCATAATATGGGTAATAATGCATATTATATTGATAATAATATAAGTAATTAGTATAATTATTACAGTTCTAGCGACAATAACTGCATTATATGGGTAATAATGCATGTTATATTGATGATAATATAAGTAATAAGTATAATTATTACAGTTCTAGCGATAATAACTGCATTATATGGGTAATAATGGATGTTGTATTGATAATATCGGTAGTAATAAGTATATTTATTATAGTTCTAGCGATAATAACTGCATAATATAGGTAATAATGCATGTTATATTGATGATAATATAAGTAATAAGTATAATTGTTACAGTTCTAGCGATAATAACTGCATTATATGGGTAATAATGCATGTTATATTGATAATATCGGGAGTAATAAGTATATTTATTATAGTTCTAGCGATAATAACTGCATAATATAGGTAATAGTGCATGTTATATTGATAATAATAAAAGTAATAAGTATATTTATTATAGTTCTATCAATAATAACTGCATAATATGGGTAATAATGGATGTTATATTGATAATATCGGGAGTAATAAGTATATTTATTATAGTTCTAGCGATAATAACTGCATAATATAGGTAATAATGCATGTTATATTGAAAATAATAAAAGTAATAAGTATATTTATTGTAGTTCTATCAATAATAACTGCATAATATGGGTAATAATGCATGTTATATTGAGGATAATAAAAGTAATAAGTGTATTTATTACAGTTCTAGTGATAATGACTGCATAATATGGGTAATAATGCATGTTATATTGATGATAATATAAGTAATAAGTATAATTATTACAGTTCTAGCGATAATAACTGCATTATATGGGTAATAATGCATGATATGTTGATAATATTGGGAGTAATAAGTATAATTATTACAGTTCTAGCGATAATAATAGTAAAATATGGCAAATAGTGCATGTTATATTGATAATAGTAAAAGCAATAAGTATATTTATTACAGTTCTATCGATAATAACTGCATAATATGGGTATTAATGCATGTTATATTGATGATAATAAAAGTAGTAAGTATATTTATTATAGTTCTAGCGATTATAACTGCATAATATGGGTAATAATGCATGTTATATTGATAATAATATAAGTAATAAGTATAATTATTACAGTTCTAGCGATAATAACTGCATTATATGGGTAATAATGGATGTTATATTGATAATATCGGGAGTAATAAGTATATTTATTATAGTTCTAGCGATAATAACTGCATAATATAGGTAATAATGCATGTTATATTGATAATAATAAAAGTAATACGTAAATTTATTATAGTTCTATCAATAATAACTGCATAATATGGGTAATAATGCATGTTATACTGATGATAATAAAAGTAATAAGTGTATTTATTACAGTTCTAGCGATAATAACTGCATAATATGGGTAATAACGCATGTTATATTGATGATAATATAAGAAATAAGTATAATTATTACAGTTCTAGCGATAATAACTGCATTATATGGGTAATAATGGATGTTATATTGATAATATCGGGAGTAATAAGTATATTTATTATAGTTCTAGCGATTATAACTGCATAATATGGGTAATAATGCATGTTATATTAATAATAATATAAGTAATAAGTATAATTATTACAGTTCTATCAATAATAACTGCATAATATGGGTAATAATGCATGTTATACTGATGATAATAAAAGTAATAAGTGTATTTATTACAGTTCTAGCGATAATAACTGCATAATATGGGTAATAACGCATGTTATATTGATGATAATATAAGAAATAAGTATAATTATTACAGTTCTAGCGATAATAACTGCATTATATGGGTAATAATGGATGTTATATTGATAATATCGGGAGTAATAAGTATATTTATTATAGTTCTAGCGATTATAACTGCATAATATGGGTAATAATGCATGTTATATTAATAATAATATAAGTAATAAGTATAATTATTACAGTTCTAGCGATAGTAACTGCATTATATGGGTAATAATGCATGTTATATTGATCATAATACAAGTAATAAGTATAATCATTACAGTTCTAGCGATAATACTAGTAAAATATGGCTAAGAGTCCCTGTTATATTGATAATAATAAAAGTAATAAGTATATTTATTGAAATTCTATCGATAATAACTGCATAATATGGGTAATAATGCATGTTATATTGATAATAATATAAGTAATAAGTATAATTATTACAGTTCCAGCGATAATAACTGCATTATATGGGTAATAATGGAGGTTATATTGATAATATCGCGAGTAATAAGTATATTTATTATAGTTCTAGCGATAATAACTGCATAATATAGGTAATAATGCATGTTATATTGATAATAATAAAAGTAATAAGTATATTTATTATAGTTCTATCAATAATAACTGCATAATATTGGTAATAATGCATGTTATATTGATGATAATATAAGTAATAAGTATAATTATTACAGTTCTAGCGATAATAACTGCATTATATGGGTAATAATGCATGTTATATTGATAACAATATAGGTAATAAGTATAATTATTACAGTTCTAGCGATAATAACTGCATTAAATGCGTATAATGCATGTTATATTGATAATATCTGGAGTAGTAAGTATAATTTTCATAGTTCTAGCGATAATATAAGTAAAATATGGCTAATAGTGCATGTTATATTGATAATAATAAAAGTAATAAGTATATTTATTATAATTCTATCGATAATAACTGCATAATATGGGTAATAATGCATGTTATATTGATGATAATATAAGTAATAAGTATAATTATTACAGTTCTAGCGATAATAACTGCATTATATGGGTAATAATGCATGTTATATTGATGATAATATAAGTAATAAGTATATTTATTACAGTTCTATCGATAATAACTGCATAATATGGGTATTAATGCATGTTATATTGATGATAATAAAAGTAGTAAGTATATTTATTATAGTTCTAGCGATTATAACTGCATAATATGGGTAGTAATGCATGTTATATTGATAATATCCGGAGTAATATGTATAATTATTATTGTTCTAGCGATAATAATAGTAAAATATGGCTAATAGTGCATGTTATATTGATAATAATAAAAGTAATAAGTATATTTATTATAGTTCTATCAATAATAACTGCATAATATGGGTAATAATGCATGTTATATTGATGATAATAAAAGTAATAAGTGTATTTATTACAGTTCTAGCGATAATGACTGCATAATATGGGTAATAATGCATGTTATATTGATGATAATATAAGTAACAAGTATAATTATTACAGTTCTAGCGATAATAACTGCATTATATGGGTAATAATGCATGATATGTTGATAATATTGGGAGTAATAAGTATAATTATTACAGTTCTAGCGGTAATAATAGTAAAATATGGCAAATAGTGCATGTTATATTGATAATAGTAAAAGCAATAAGTATATTTATTACAGTTCTATCGATAATAACTGCATAATATGGGTATTAATGCATGTTATGTTGATGATAATAAAAGTAGTAAGTATATTTATTATAGTTCTAGCGATTATAACTGCATAATATGGGTAATAATGCATGTTATATTGATAATAATATAAGTAATAAGTATAATTATTACAGTTCTAGCGATAATAACTGCATTATATGGGTAATAATGCATGTTATATTGATAATATCGGGAGTAATAAGTATATTTATTATAGTTCTAGCGATAATAACTGCATAATATGGGTAATAATGCATGTTATATTGATAATAATATAAGTAATAAGTATAATTATTACAGTTCTAGCGATAATAACTGCATTAAATGCGTATAATGCATGTTATATTGATAATATCTGGAGTAGTAAGTATAATTTTTATAGTTCTAGCGATAATATAAGTAAAATATGGCTAATAGTGCATGTTATATTGATAATAATAAAAGTAATAAGTATATTTATTATAATTCTATCGATAATAACTGCATAATATGGGTAATAATGCATATTATATTGATAATAATATAAGTAATTAGTATAATTATTACAGTTCTAGCGACAATAACTGCATTATATGGGTAATAATGCATGTTATATTGATGATAATATAAGTAATAAGTATAATTATTACAGTTCTAGCGATAATAACTGCATTATATGGGTAATAATGGATGTTGTATTGATAATATCGGTAGTAATAAGTATATTTATTATAGTTCTAGCGATAATAACTGCATAATATAGGTAATAATGCATGTTATATTGATGATAATATAAGTAATAAGTATAATTGTTACAGTTCTAGCGATAATAACTGCATTATATGGGTAATAATGGATGTTATATTGATAATATCGGGAGTAATAAGTATATTTATTATAGTTCTAGCGATAATAACTGCATAATATAGGTAATAATGCATGTTATATTGAAAATAATAAAAGTAATAAGTATATTTATTGTAGTTCTATCAATAATAACTGCATAATATGGGTAATAATGCATGTTATATTGAGGATAATAAAAGTAATAAGTGTATTTATTACAGTTCTAGTGATAATGACTGCATAATATGGGTAATAATGCATGTTATATTGATGATAATATAAGTAATAAGTATAATTATTACAGTTCTAGCGATAATAACTGCATTATATGGGTAATAATGCATGATATGTTGATAATATTGGGAGTAATAAGTATAATTATTACAGTTCTAGCGATAATAATAGTAAAATATGGCAAATAGTGCATGTTATATTGATAATAGTAAAAGCAATAAGTATATTTATTACAGTTCTATCGATAATAACTGCATAATATGGGTATTAATGCATGTTATGTTGATGATAATAAAAGTAGTAAGTATATTTATTATAGTTCTAGCGATTATAACTGCATAATATGGGTAATAATGCATGTTATATTGATAATAATATAAGTAATAAGTATAATTATTACAGTTCTAGCGATAATAACTGCATTATATGGGTAATAATGGATGTTATATTGATAATATCGGGAGTAATAAGTATATTTATTATAGTTCTAGCGATAATAACTGCATAATATGGGTAATAATGCATGTTATATTGATAATAATATAAGTAATAAGTATAATTATTACAGTTCTAGCGATAATAACTGCATTAAATGCGTATAATGCATGTTATATTGATAATATCTGGAGTAGTAAGTATAATTTTTATAGTTCTAGCGATAATATAAGTAAAATATGGCTAATAGTGCATGTTATATTGATAATAATATAAGTAATTAGTATAATTATTACAGTTCTAGCGACAATAACTGCATTATATGGGTAATAATGGATGTTGTATTGATAATATCGGTAGTAATAAGTATATTTATTATAGTTCTAGCGATAATAACTGCATAATATAGGTAATAATGCATGTTATATTGATGATAATATAAGTAATAAGTATAATTGTTACAGTTCTAGCGATAATAACTGCATTATATGGGTAATAATGCATGTTATATTGATAATATCGGGAGTAATAAGTATATTTATTGTAGTTCTATCAATAATAACTGCATAATATGGGTAATAATGCATGTTATATTGAGGATAATAAAAGTAATAAGTGTATTTATTACAGTTCTAGTGATAATGACTGCATAATATGGGTAATAATGCATGTTATATTGATGATAATATAAGTAATAAGTATAATTATTACAGTTCTAGCGATAATAACTGCATTATATGGGTAATAATGCATGATATGTTGATAATATTGGGAGTAATAAGTATAATTATTACAGTTCTAGCGATAATAATAGTAAAATATGGCAAATAGTGCATGTTATATTGATAATAGTAAAAGCAATAAGTATATTTATTACAGTTCTATCGATAATAACTGCATAATATGGGTATTAATGCATGTTATGTTGATGATAATAAAAGTAGTAAGTATATTTATTATAGTTCTAGCGATTATAACTGCATAATATGGGTAATAATGCATGTTATATTGATAATAATATAAGTAATAAGTATAATTATTACAGTTCTAGCGATAATAACTGCATTATATGGGTAATAATGGATGTTATATTGATAATATCGGGAGTAATAAGTATATTTATTATAGTTCTAGCGATAATAACTGCATAATATGGGTAATAATGCATGTTATATTGATAATAATATAAGTAATAAGTATAATTATTACAGTTCTAGCGATAATAACTGCATTAAATGCGTATAATGCATGTTATATTGATAATATCTGGAGTAGTAAGTATAATTTTTATAGTTCTAGCGATAATATAAGTAAAATATGGCTAATAGTGCATGTTATATTGATAATAATAAAAGTAATAAGTATATTTATTATAATTCTATCGATAATAACTGCATAATATGGGTAATAATGCATATTATATTGATAATAATATAAGTAATTAGTATAATTATTACAGTTCTAGCGACAATAACTGCATTATATGGGTAATAATGGATGTTGTATTGATAATATCGGTAGTAATAAGTATATTTATTATAGTTCTAGCGATAATAACTGCATAATATAGGTAATAATGCATGTTATATTGATGATAATATAAGTAATAAGTATAATTGTTACAGTTCTAGCGATAATAACTGCATTATATGGGTAATAATGCATGTTATATTGATAATATCGGGAGTAATAAGTATATTTATTATAGTTCTAGCGATAATAACTGCATAATATAGGTAATAGTGCATGTTATATTGATAATAATAAAAGTAATAAGTATATTTATTATAGTTCTATCAATAATAACTGCATAATATGGGTAATAATGCATGTTATATTGATAATATCCGGAGTAATATGTATAATTATTATTGTTCTAGCGATAATAATAGTAAAATATGGCTAATAGTGCATGTTATATTGATAATAATAAAAGTAATAAGTATATTTATTATAGTTCTATCAATAATAACTGCATAATATGGGTAAAAATGCATGTTATATTGATGATAATAAAAGTAATAAGTGTATTTATTACAGTTCTAGCGATAATGACTGCATAATATGGGTAATAATGCATGTTATATTGATGATAATATAAGTAACAAGTATAATTATTACAATTCTAGCGATAATAACTGCATTATATGGGTAATAATGCATGATATGTTGATAATATTGGGAGTAATAAGTATAATTATTATAGTTCTAGCGATTATAACTGCATAATATGGGTAATAATGCATGTTATATTAATAATAATATAAGTAATAAGTATAATTATTACAGTTCTAGCGATAATAACTGCATTATATGGGTAATAATGCATGTTATATTGATCATAATACAAGTAATAAGTATAATCATTACAGTTCTAGCGATAATACTAGTAAAATATGGCTAAGAGTCCCTGTTATATTGATAATAATAAAAGTAATAAGTATATTTATTATAATTCTATCGATAATAACTGCATAATATGGGTAATAATGCATGTTATATTGATAATAATATAAGTAATAAGTATAATTATTACAGTTCTAGCGATAATAACTGCATTATATGGGTAATAATGGAGGTTATATTGATAATATCGCGAGTAATAAGTATATTTATTATAGTTCTAGCGATAATAACTGCATAATATAGGTAATAATGCATGTTATATTGATAATAATAAAAGTAATAAGTATATTTATTATAGTTCTATCAATAATAACTGCATAATATGGGTAATAATGCATGTTATATTGATGATAATATAAGTAATAAGTATAATTATTACAGTTCTAGCGATAATAACTGCATTATATGGGTAATAATGCATGTTATATTGATAATATCTGGAGTAGTAAGTATAATTTTTATAGTTCTAGCGATAATATAAGTAAAATATGGCTAATAGTGCATGTTATATTGAAAATAATAAAAGTAATAAGTATATTTATTATAATTCTATCGATAATAACTGCATAATATGGGTAATAATGCATATTATATTGATAATAATATAAGTGATTAGTATAATTATTACAGTTCTAGCGACAATAACTGCATTATATGGGTAATAATGCATGTTATATTGATGATAATATAAGTAATAAGTATAATTATTACAGTTCTAGCGATAATAACTGCATTATATGGGTAATAATGGATGTTGTATTGATAATATCGGGAGTAATAAGTATATTTATTATAGTTCTAGCGATAATAACTGCATAATATAGGTAATAGTGCATGTTATATTGATAATAATAAAAGTAATAAGTATATTTATGATAGTTCTATCAATAATAACTGCATAATATGGGTAATAATGGATGTTATATTTATAATATCGGTAGTAATAAGTATATTTATTATAGTTCTAGCGATAATAACTGCATAATATAGGTAATAATGCATGTTATATTGATGATAATATAAGTAATAAGTATAATTGTTACAGTTCTAGCGATAATAACTGCATTATATGGGTAATAATGCATGTTATATTGATAATATCGGGAGTAATAAGTATATTTATTATAGTTCTAGCGATAATAACTGCATAATATAGGTAATAGTGCATGTTATATTGATAATAATAAAAGTAATAAGTATATTTATTATAGTTCTATCAATAATAACTGCATAATATGGGTAATAATGGATGTTATATTGATAATATCGGGAGTAATAAGTATATTTATTATAGTTCTAGCGATAATAACTGCATAATATAGGTAATAATGCATGTTATATTGAAAATAATAAAAGTAATAAGTATATTTATTGTAGTTCTATCAATAATAACTGCATAATATGGGTAATAATGCATGTTATATTGATGATAATATAAGTAATAAGTATAATTATTACAGTTCTAGCGATAATAACTGCATTATATGGGTAATAATGCATGTTATATTGATAACAATATAGGTAATAAGTATAATTATTACAGTTCTAGCGATAATAACTGCATTAAATGCGTATAATGCATGTTATAATGATAATATCTGGAGTAGTAAGTATAATTTTCATAGTTCTAGCGATAATATAAGTAAAATATGGCTAATAGTGCATGTTATATTGATAATAATAAAAGTAATAAGTATATTTATTATAGTTCTATCAATAATAACTGCATAATATGGGTAATAATGCATGTTATATTGATGATAATAAAAGTAATAAGTGTATTTATTACAGTTCTAGCGATAATGACTGCATAATATGGGTAATAATGCATGTTATATTGATGATAATATAAGTAACAAGTATAATTATTACAGTTCTAGCGATAATAACTGCATTATATGGGTAATAATGCATGATATGTTGATAATATTGGGAGTAATAAGTATAATTATTATAGTTCTAGCGATAATAATAGCAAAATATGGCAAATAGTGCATGTTATATTTATAATAGTAAAAGCAATAAGTATATTTATTACAGTTCTATCGATAATAACTGCATAATATGGGTATTAATGCAGATTATATTGATGATAATAAAAGTAGTAAGTATATTTATTATAGTTCTAGCGATTATAACTGCATAATATGGGTAATAATGCATGTTATATTGATAGTAATATAAGTAATAAGTATAATTATTACAGTTCTAGCGATAATAACTGCATTAAATGCGTATAATGCATGTTATATTGATAATATCTGGAGTAGTAAGTATAATTTTTATAGTTCTAGCGATAATATAAGTAAAATATGGCTAATAGTGCATGTTATATTGATAATAATAAAAGTAATAAGTATATTTATTATAATTCTATCGATAATAACTGCATAATATGGGTAATAATGCATATTATATTGATAATAATATAAGTAATTAGTATAATTATTACAGTTCTAGCGACAATAACTGCATTATATGGGTAATAATGCATGTTATATTGATGATAATATAAGTAATAAGTATAATTATTACAGTTCTAGCGATAATAACTGCATTATATGGGTAATAATGGATGTTGTATTGATAATATCGGTAGTAATAAGTATATTTATTATAGTTCTAGCGATAATAACTGCATAATATAGGTAATAATGCATGTTATATTGATGATAATATAAGTAATAAGTATAATTGTTACAGTTCTAGCGATAATAACTGCATTATATGGATAATAATGCATGTTATATTGATAATATCGGGAGTAATAAGTATATTTATTATAGTTCTAGCGATAATAACTGCATAATATAGGTAATAGTGCATGTTATATTGAGTATAATAAAAGTAATAAGTATATTTATTATAGTTCTATCAATAATAACTGCATAATATGGGTAATAATGGATGTTATATTGATAATATCGGGTGTAATAAGTATATTTATTATAGTTCTAGCGATAATAACTGCATAATATAGGTAATAATGCATGTTATATTGAAAATAATAAAAGTAATAAGTATATTTATTGTAGTTCTATCAATAATAACTGCATAATATGGGTAATAATGCATGTTATATTGAGGATAATAAAAGTAATAAGTGTATTTATTACAGTTCTAGTGATAATGACTGCATAATATGGGTAATAATGCATGTTATATTGATGATAATATAAGTAATAAGTATAATTATTACAGTTCTAGCGATAATAACTGCATTATATGGGTAATAATGGATGTTGTATTGATAATATCGGTAGTAATAAGTATATTTATTATAGTTCTAGCGATAATAACTGCATAATATAGGTAATAATGCATGTTATATTGATGATAATATAAGTAATAAGTATAATTATTACAGTTCTAGCGATAATAACTGCATTATATGGGTAATAATGCATGTTATATTGATAACATCGGGAGTAATAAGTATATTTATTATAGTTCTAGCGATAATAACTGCATAATATAGGTAATAATGCATGTTATATTGAAAATAATAGAAGTAATAAGTATATTTATTGTAGTTCTATCAATAATAACTGCATAATATGGGTAATAATGCATGTTATATTGAGGATAATAAAAGTAATAAGTGTATCTATTACAGTTCTAGCGATAATGACTGCATAATATGGGTAATAATGCATGTTATATTGATGATAATATAAGTAATAAGTATAATTATTACAGTTCTAGCGATAATAACTGCATTATATGGGTAATAATGCATGATATGTTGATAATATTGGGAGTAATAAGTATAATTATTATAGTTCTAGCGATAATAATAGTAAAATATGGCAAATAGTGCATGTTATATTGATAATAGTAAAAGCAATAAGTATATTTATTACAGTTCTATCGATAATAACTGCATAATATGGGTATTAATGCATGTTATATTGATGATAATAAAAGTAGTAAGTATATTTATTATAGTTCTAGCGATTATAACTGCATAATATGGGTAATAATGCATGTTATATTGATAATATCCGGAGTAATACGTATAATTATTATTGTTCTAGCGATAATAATAGTAAAATATGGCTAATAGTGCATGTTATATTGATAATAATAAAAGTAATAAGTATATTTATTATAGTTCTATCAATAATAACTGCATAATATGGGTAAAAATGCATGTTATATTGATGATAATAAAAGTAATAAGTGTATTTATTACAGTTCTAGCGATAATGACTGCATAATATGGGTAATAATGCATGTTATATTGATGATAATATAAGTAACAAGTATAATTATTACAGTTCTAGCGATAATAACTGCATTATATGGGTAATAATGCATGATATGTTGATAATATTGGGAGTAATAAGTATAATTATTATAGTTCTAGCGATAATAAAGCAAAATATGGCAAATAGTGCATGTTATATTGATAATAGTAAAAGCAATAAGTATATTTATTACAGTTCTATCGATAATAACTGCATAATATGGGTATTAATGCAGATTATATTGATGATAATAAATGTAGTAAGTATATTTATTATAGTTCTAGCGATTATAACTGCATAATATGGGTAATAATGCATGTTATATTGATAATAATATAAGCAATAAGTATAATTATTACAGTTCTAGCGATAATAACTGCATTAAATGCGTATAATGCATGTTATATTGATAATATCTGGAGTAGTAAGTATAATTTTTATAGTTCTAGCGATAATATAAGTAAAATATGGCTAATAGTTCATGTTATATTGATAATAATAAAAGTAATAAGTATATTTATTATAATTCTATCGATAATAACTGCATAATATGGGTAATAATGCATATTATATTGATAATAATATAAGTAATTAGTATAATTATTACAGTTCTAGCGACAATAACTGCATTATATGGGTAATAATGCATGTTATATTGATGATAATATAAGTAATAAGTATAATTATTACAGTTCTAGCGATAATAACTGCATTATATGGGTAATAATGGATGTTGTATTGATAATATCGGTCGTAATAAGTATATTTATTATAGTTCTAGCGATAATAACTGCATAATATGGGTATTAATGCATGTTATATTGATGATAATAAAAGTAGTAAGTATATTTATTATAGTTCTAGCGATTATAACTGCATAATATGGGTAATAATGCATGTTATATTGATAATAATATAAGTAATAAGTATAATTATTACAGTTCTCGCGATAATAACTGCATTATATGGGTAATAATGGATGTTATATTGATAATATCGGGAGTAATAAGTATATTTATTATAGTTCTAGCGATAATAACTGCATAATATAGGTAATAATGCATGTTATATTGATAATAATAAAAGTAATACGTATATTTATTATAGTTCTATCAATAATAACTGCATAATATGGGTAATAATGCATGTTATACTGATGATAATAAAAGTAATAAGTGTATTTATTACAGTTCTAGCGATAATAACTGCATAATATGGGTAATAACGCATGTTATATTGATGATAATATAAGAAATAAGTATAATTATTACAGTTCTAGCGATAATAACTGCATTATATGGGTAATAATGGATGTTATATTGATAATATCGGGAGTAATAAGTATATTTATTATAGTTCTAGCGATTATAACTGCATAATATGGGTAATAATGCATGTTATATTAATAATAATATAAGTAATAAGTATAGTTATTACAGTTCTAGCGATAATAACTGCATTATATGGGTAATAATGCATGTTATATTGATCATAATACAAGTAATAAGTATAATCATTACAGTTCTAGCGATAATACTAGTAAAATATGGCTAAGAGTCCCTGTTATATTGATAATAATAAAAGTAATAAGTATATTTATTATAATTCTATCGATAATAACTGCATAATATGGGTAATAATGCATGTTATATTGATAATAATATAAGTAATAAGTATAATTATTACAGTTCTAGCGATAATAACTGCATTATATGGGTAATAATGGAGGTTATATTGATAATATCGCGAGTAATAAGTATATTTATTATAGTTCTAGCGATAATAACTGCATAATATAGGTAATAATGCATGTTATATTGATAATAATAAAAGTAATAAGTATATTTATTATAGTTCTATCAATAATAACTGCATAATATGGGTAATAATGCATGTTATATTGATGATAATATAAGTAATAAGTATAATTATTACAGTTCTAGCGATAATAACTGCATTATATGGGTAATAATGCATGTTATATTGATAATATCTGGAGTAGTAAGTATAATTTTTATAGTTCTAGCGATAATATAAGTAAAATATGGCTAATAGTGCATGTTATATTGAAAATAATAAAAGTAATAAGTATATTTATTATAATTCTATCGATAATAACTGCATAATATGGGTAATAATGCATATTATATTGATAATAATATAAGTAATTAGTATAATTATTACAGTTCTAGCGACAATAACTGCATTATATGGGTAATAATGCATGTTATATTGATGATAATATAAGTAATAAGTATAATTATTACAGTTCTAGCGATAATAACTGCATTATATGGGTAATAATGGATGTTGTATTGATAATATCGGGAGTAATAAGTATATTTATTATAGTTCTAGCGATAATAACTGCATAATATAGGTAATAGTGCATGTTATATTGATAATAATAAAAGTAATAAGTATATTTATTACAGTTCTAGCGATGATAACTGCATTATATGGGTAATAATGCATGTTATATTGATAATATCGGGAGTAATAAGTATATTTATTATAGTTCTAGCGATAATGACTGCATAATATGGGTAATAATGCATGTTATATTGATGATAATATAAGTAATAAGTATAATTATTACAGTTCTATCAATAATAACTGCATAATATGGGTAATAAGGGATGTTATATTGATAATATCGGGAGTAATAAGTATATTTATTATAGTTCTAGCGATAATAACTGCATAATATAGGTAATAATGCATGTTATATTGAAAATAATAAAAGTAATAAGTATATTTATTGTAGTTCTATCAATAATAACTGCATAATATGGGTAATAATGCATGTTATATTGAGGATAATAAAAGTAATAAGTGTATTTATTACAGTTCTAGTGATAATGACTGCATAATATGGGTAATAATGCATGTTATATTGATGATAATATAAGTAATAAGTATAATTATTACAGTTCTAGCGATAATAACTGCATTATATGGGTAATAATGCATGATATGTTGATAATATTGGGAGTAATAAGTATAATTATTACAGTTCTAGCGATAATAACTGCATTATATGGGTAATAATGCATGTTATATTGATAATATAGGGAGTAATAAGTATATTTATTATAGTTCTAGCGATAATAACTGCATAATATAGGTAATAGTGCATGTTATATTGATAATAATAAAAGTAATAAGTATATTTATTATAGTTCTATCAATAATAACTGCATAATATGGGTAATAAGGGATGTTATATTGATAATATCGGGAGTAATAAGTATATTTATTATAGTTCTAGCGATAATAACTGCATAATATAGGTAATAATGCATGTTATATTGAAAATAATAAAAGTAATAAGTATATTTATTGTAGTTCTATCAATAATAACTGCATAATATGGGTAATAATGCATGTTATATTGAGGATAATAAAAGTAATAAGTGTATTTATTACAGTTCTAGTGATAATGACTGCATAATATGGGTAATAATGCATGTTATATTGATGATAATATAAGTAATAAGTATAATTATTACAGTTCTAGCGATAATAACTGCATTATATGGGTAATAATGCATGATATGTTGATAATATTGGGAGTAATAAGTATAATTATTACAGTTCTAGCGATAATAATAGTAAAATATGGCAAATAGTGCATGTTATATTGATAATAGTAAAAGCAATAAGTATATTTATTACAGTTCTATCGATAATAACTGCATAATATGGGTATTAATGCATGTTATATTGATGATAATAAAAGTAGTAAGTATATTTATTATAGTTCTAGCGATTATAACTGCATAATATGGGTAATAATGCATGTTATATTGATAATAATATAAGTAATAAGTATAATTATTACAGTTCTAGCGATAATAACTGCATTATATGGGTAATAATGGATGTTATATTGATAATATCGGGAGTAATAAGTATATTTATTACAGTTCTAGCGATAATAACTGCATAATATAGGTAATAATGCATGTTATATTGATAATAATAAAAGTAATACGTATATTTATTATAGTTCTATCAATAATAACTGCATAATATGGGTAATAATGCATGTTATACTGATGATAATAAAAGTAATAAGTGTATTTATTACAGTTCTAGCGATAATAACTGCATAATATGGGTAATAACGCATGTTATATTGATGATAATATAAGAAATAAGTATAATTATTACAGTTCTAGCGATAATAACTGCATTACATGGGTAATAATGGATGTTATATTGATAATATCGGGAGTAATAAGTATATTTATTATAGTTCTAGCGATTATAACTGCATAATATGGGTAATAATGCATGTTATATTAATAATAATATAAGTAATAAGTATAATTATTACAGTTCTAGCGATAATAACTGCATTATATGGGTAATAATGCATGTTATATTGATCATAATACAAGTAATAAGTATAATCATTACAGTTCTAGCGATAATACTAGTAAAATATGGCTAAGAGTCCCTGTTATATTGATAATAATAAAAGTAATAAGTATATTTATTGTAATTCTATCGATAATAACTGCATAATATGGGTAATAATGCATGTTATATTGATAATAATATAAGTAATAAGTATAATTATTACAGTTCTAGCGATAATAACTGCATTATATGGGTAATAATGGAGGTTATATTGATAATATCGCGAGTAATAAGTATATTTATTATAGTTCTAGCGATAATAACTGCATAATATAGGTAATAATGCATGTTATATTGATAATAATAAAAGTAATAAGTATATTTATTATAGTTCTATCAATAATAACTGCCTAATATGGGTAATAATGCATGTTATATTGATGATAATATAAGTAATAAGTATAATTATTACAGTTCTAGCGATAATAACTGCATTATATGGGTAATAATGCATGTTATATTGATAACAATATAGGTAATAAGTATAATTATTACAGTTCTAGCGATAATAACTGCATTAAATGCGTATAATGCATGTTATATTGATAATATCTGGAGTAGTAAGTATAATTTTCATAGTTCTAGCGATAATATAAGTAAAATATGGCTAATAGTGCATGTTATATTGATAATAATAAAAGTAATAAGTATATTTATTATAATTCTATCGATAATAACTGCATAATATGGGTAATAATGCATATTATATTGATAATAATATAAGTAATAAGTATAATTATTACAGTTCTAGCGACAATAACTGCATTATATGGGTAATAATGCATGTTATATTGATGATAATATAAGTAATAAGTATAATTATTACAGTTCTAGCGATAATAACTGCATTATGTGGGTAATAATGCATGATATGTTGATAATATTGGGAGTAATAAGTATAATTATTATAGTTCTAGCGATAATAATAGTAAAATATGGCAAATAGTGCATGTTATATTGATAATAGTAAAAGCAATAAGTATATTTATTACAGTTCTATCGATAATAACTGCATAATATGGGTATTAATGCATGTTATATTGATGATAATAAAAGTAGTAAGTATATTTATTATAGTTCTAGCGATTATAACTGCATAATATGGGTAATAATGCATGTTATATTGATAATATCCGGAGTAATATGTATAATTATTATTGTTCTAGCGATAATAATAGTAAAATATGGCTAATAGTGCATGTTATATTGATAATAATAAAAGTAATAAGTATATTTATTATAGTTCTATCAATAATAACTGCATAATATGGGTAATAATGCATGTTATATTGATGATAATAAAAGTAATAAGTGTATTTATTACAGTTCTAGCGATAATGACTGCATAATATGGGTAATAATGCATGTTATATTGATGATAATATAAGTAACAAGTATAATTATTACAGTTCTAGCGATAATAACTGCATTATATGGGTAATAATGCATGATATGTTGATAATATTGGGAGTAATAAGTATAATTATTATAGTTCTAGCGATAATAATAGCAAAATATGGCAAACAGTGCATGTTATATTGATAATAGTAAAAGCAATAAGTATATTTATTGTAGTTCTATCAATAATAACTGCATAATATGGGTAATAATGCATGTTATATTGAGGATAATAAAAGTAATAAGTGTATTTATTACAGTTCTAGTGATAATGACTGCATAATATGGGTAATAATGCATGTTATATTGATGATAATATAAGTAATAAGTATAATTATTACAGTTCTAGCGATAATAACTGCATTATATGGGTAATAATGCATGATATGTTGATAATATTGGGAGTAATAAGTATAATTATTACAGTTCTAGCGATAATAATAGTAAAATATGGCAAATAGTGCATGTTATATTGATAATAGTAAAAGCAATAAGTATATTTATTACAGTTCTATCGATAATAACTGCATAATATGGGTATTAATGCATGTTATATTGATGATAATAAAAGTAGTAAGTATATTTATTATAGTTCTAGCGATTATAACTGCATAATATGGGTAATAATGCATGTTATATTGATAATAATATAAGTAATAAGTATAATTATTACAGTTCTCGCGATAATAACTGCATTATATGGGTAATAATGGATGTTATATTGATAATATCGGGAGTAATAAGTATATTTATTATAGTTCTAGCGATAATAACTGCATAATATAGGTAATAATGCATGTTATATTGATAATAATAAAAGTAATACGTATATTTATTATAGTTCTATCAATAATAACTGCATAATATGGGTAATAATGCATGTTATACTGATGATAATAAAAGTAATAAGTGTATTTATTACAGTTCTAGCGATAATAACTGCATAATATGGGTAATAACGCATGTTATATTGATGATAATATAAGAAATAAGTATAATTATAACAGTTCTAGCGATAATAACTGCATTATATGGGTAATAATGGATGTTATATTGATAATATCGGGAGTAATAAGTATATTTATTATAGTTCTAGCGATTATAACTGCATAATATGGGTAATAATGCATGTTATATTAATAATAATATAAGTAATAAGTATAATTATTACAGTTCTAGCGATAATAACTGCATTATATGGGTAATAATGCATGTTATATTGATGATAATATAAGTAATAAGTATAATTATTACAGTTCTAGCGATAATAACTGCATTATGTGGGTAATAATGCATGATATGTTGATAATATTGGGAGTAATAAGTATAATTATTATAGTTCTAGCGATAATAATAGTAAAATATGGCAAATAGTGCATGTTATATTGATAATAGTAAAAGCAATAAGTATATTTATTACAGTTCTATCGATAATAACTGCATAATATGGGTATTAATGCATGTTATATTGATGATAATAAAAGTAGTAAGTATATTTATTATAGTTCTAGCGATTATAACTGCATAATATGGGTAATAATGCATGTTATATTGATAATATCCGGAGTAATATGTATAATTATTATTGTTCTAGCGATAATAATAGTAAAATATGGCTAATAGTGCATGTTATATTGATAATAATAAAAGTAATAAGTATATTTATTATAGTTCTATCAATAATAACTGCATAATATGGGTAATAATGCATGTTATATTGATGATAATAAAAGTAATAAGTGTATTTATTACAGTTCTAGCGATAATGACTGCATAATATGGGTAATAATGCATGTTATATTGATGATAATATAAGTAACAAGTATAATTATTACAGTTCTAGCGATAATAACTGCATTATATGGGTAATAATGCATGATATGTTGATAATATTGGGAGTAATAAGTATAATTATTATAGTTCTAGCGATAATAATAGCAAAATATGGCAAACAGTGCATGTTATATTGATAATAGTAAAAGCAATAAGTATATTTATTACAGTTCTATCGATAATAACTGCATAATATGGGTATTAATGCAGATTATATTGATGATAATAAAAGTAGTAAGTATATTTATTATAGTTCTAGCGATTATAACTGCATAATATGGGTAATAATGCATGTTATATTGATAGTAATATAAGTAATAAGTATAATTATTACAGTTCTAGCGATAATAACTGCATTAAATGCGTATAATGCATGTTATATTGATAATATCTGGAGTAGTAAGTATAATTTTTATAGTTCTAGCGATAATATAAGTAAAATATGGCTAATAGTGCATGTTATATTGATAATAATAAAAGTAATAAGTATATTTATTATAATTCTATCGATAATAACTGCATAATATGGGTAATAATGCATATTATATTGATAATAATATAAGTAATTAGTATAATTATTACAGTTCTAGCGACAATAACTGCATTATATGGGTAATAATGCATGTTATATTGATGATAATATAAGTAATAAGTATAATTATTACAGTTCTAGCGATAATAACTGCATTATATGGGTAATAATGGATGTTGTATTGATAATATCGGTAGTAATAAGTATATTTATTATAGTTCTAGCGATAATAACTGCATAATATAGGTAATAATGCATGTTATATTGATGATAATATAAGTAATAAGTATAATTGTTACAGTTCTAGCGATAATAACTGCATTATATGGGTAATAATGCATGTTATATTGATAATATCGGGAGTAATAAGTATATTTATTATAGTTCTAGCGATAATAACTGCATAATATAGGTAATAGTGCATGTTATATTGATAATAATAAAAGTAATAAGTATATTTATTATAGTTCTATCAATAATAACTGCATAATATGGGTAATAATGGATGTTATATTGATAATATCGGGTGTAATAAGTATATTTATTATAGTTCTAGCGATAATAACTGCATAATATAGGTAATAATGCATGTTATATTGAAAATAATAAAAGTAATAAGTATATTTATTGTAGTTCTATCAATAATAACTGCATAATATGGGTAATAATGCATGTTATATTGAGGATAATAAAAGTAATAAGTGTATTTATTACAGTTCTAGTGATAATGACTGCATAATATGGGTAATAATGCATGTTATATTGATGATAATATAAGTAATAAGTATAATTATTACAGTTCTAGCGATAATAACTGCATTATATGGGTAATAATGCATGATATGTTGATAATATTGGGAGTAATAAGTATAATTATTACAGTTCTAGCGATAATAATAGTAAAATATGGCAAATAGTGCATGTTATATTGATAATAGTAAAAGCAATAAGTATATTTATTACAGTTCTATCGATAATAACTGCATAATATGGGTATTAATGCATGTTATATTGATGATAATAAAAGTAGTAAGTATATTTATTATAGTTCTAGCGATTATAACTGCATAATATGGGTAATAATGCATGTTATATTGATAATAATATAAGTAATAAGTATAATTATTACAGTTCTCGCGATAATAACTGCATTATATGGGTAATAATGGATGTTATATTGATAATATCGGGAGTAATAAGTATATTTATTATAGTTCTAGCGATAATAACTGCATAATATAGGTAATAATGCATGTTATATTGATAATAATAAAAGTAATACGTATATTTATTATAGTTCTATCAATAATAACTGCATAATATGGGTAATAATGCATGTTATACTGATGATAATAAAAGTAATAAGTGTATTTATTACAGTTCTAGCGATAATAACTGCATAATATGGGTAATAACGCATGTTATATTGATGATAATATAAGAAATAAGTATAATTATAACAGTTCTAGCGATAATAACTGCATTATATGGGTAATAATGGATGTTATATTGATAATATCGGGAGTAATAAGTATATTTATTATAGTTCTAGCGATTATAACTGCATAATATGGGTAATAATGCATGTTATATTAATAATAATATAAGTAATAAGTATAATTATTACAGTTCTAGCGATAATAACTGCATTATATGGGCAATAATGCATGTTATATTGATCATAATACAAGTAATAAGTATAATCATTACAGTTCTAGCGATAATACTAGTAAAATATGGCTAAGAGTCCCTGTTATATTGATAATAATAAAAGTAATAAGTATATTTATTATAATTCTATCGATAATAACTGCATAATATGGGTAATAATGCATGTTATATTGATAATAATATAAGTAATAAGTATAATTATTACAGTTCTAGCGATAATAACTGCATTATATGGGTAATAATGGAGGTTATATTGATAATATCGCGAGTAATAAGTATATTTATTATAGTTCTAGCGATAATAACTGCATAATATAGGTAATAATGCATGTTATATTGATAATAATAAAAGTAATAAGTATATTTATTATAGTTCTATCAATAATAACTGCATAATATGGGTAATAATGCATGTTATGTTGATAATATTGGGAGTAATAAGTATAATTATTACAGTTCTAGCGATAATAATAGTAAAATATGGCAAATAGTGCATGTTATATTGATAATAGTAAAAGCAATAAGTATATTTATTACAGTTCTATCGATAATAACTGCATAATATGGGTATTAATGCATGTTATGTTGATAATATCTGGAGTAGTAAGTATAATTTTTATAGTTCTAGCGATAATATAAGTAAAATATGGCTAATAGTGCATGTTATATTGATAATAATAAAAGTAATAAGTATATTTATTATAATTCTATCGATAATAACTGCATAATATGGGTAATAATGCATATTATATTGATAATAATATAAGTAATTAGTATAATTATTACAGTTCTAGCGACAATAACTGCATTCTATGGGTAATAATGCATGTTATATTGATGATAATATAAGTAATAAGTATAATTATTACAGTTCTAGCGATAATAATTGCATTATATGGGTAATAATGGATGTTGTATTGATAATAATAAAAGTAATAAGTATATTTATTATAATTCTATCGATAATAACTGCATAATATGGGTAATAATGCATATTATATTGATAATAATATAAGTAATTAGTATAATTATTACAGTTCTAGCGACAATAACTGCATTCTATGGGTAATAATGCATGTTATATTGATGATAATATAAGTAATAAGTATAATTATTACAGTTCTAGCGATAATAACTGCATTATATGGGTAATAATGGATGTTGTATTGATAATATCGGTAGTAATAAGTATATTTATTATAGTTCTAGCGATAATAACTGCATAATATAGGTAATAATGCATGTTATATTGATGATAATATAAGTAATAAGTATAATTATTACAGTTCTAGCGATAATAACTGCATTATATGGGTAATAATGCATGATATGTTGATAATATTGGGAGTAATAAGTATAATTATTATAGTTCTAGCGATAATAATAGTAAAATATGGCAAATAGTGCATGTTATATTGATAATAGTAAAAGCAATAAGTATATTTATTACAGTTCTATCGATAATAACTGCATAATATGGGTATTAATGCATGTTATATTGATGATAATAAAAGTAGTAAGTATATTTATTATAGTTCTAGCGATTATAACTGCATAATATGGGTAATAATGCATGTTATATTGATAATATCCGGAGTAATATGTATAATTATTATTGTTCTAGCGATAATAATAGTAAAATATGGCTAATAGTGCATGTTATATTGATAATAATAAAAGTAATAAGTATATTTATTATAGTTCTATCAATAATAACTGCATAATATGGGTAATAATGCATGTTATATTGATGATAATAAAAGTAATAAGTGTGTTTATTACAGTTCTAGCGATAATGACTGCATAATATGGGTAATAATGCATGTTATATTGATGATAATATAAGTAACAAGTATAATTATTACAGTTCTAGCGATAATAACTGCATTATATGGGTAATAATGCATGATATGTTGATAATATTGGGAGTAATAAGTATAATTATTATAGTTCCAGCGATAATAAGAGCAAAATGTGGCAAATAGTGCATGTTATATTGATAATAGTAAAAGCAATAAGTATATTTATTACAGTTCTATCGATAATAACTGCATAATATGGGTATTAATGCAGATTATATTGATGATAATAAAAGTAGTAAGTATATTTATTATAGTTCTAGCGATTATAACTGCATAATATGGGTAATAATGCATGTTATATTGATAATAATATAAGTAATAAGTATAATTATTACAGTTCTAGCGATAATAACTGCATTAAATGCGTATAATGCATGTTATATTGATAATATCTGGAGTAGTAAGTATAATTTTTATAGTTCTAGCGATAATATCAGTAAAATTTGGCTAATAGTGCATGTTATATTGATAATAATAAAAGTAATAAGTATATTTATTATAATTCTATCGATAATAACTGCATAATATGGGTAATAATGCATATTATATTGATAATAATATAAGTAATTAGTATAATTATTACAGTTCTAGCGACAATAACTGCATTATATGGGTAATAATGCATGTTATATTGATGATAATATAAGTAATAAGTATAATTATTACAGTTCTAGCGATAATAACTGCATTATATGGGTAATAATGGATGTTGTATTGATAATATCGGTAGTAATAAGTATATTTATTATAGTTCTAGCGATAATAACTGCATAATATAGGTAATAGTGCATGTTATATTGATAATAATAAAAGTAATAAGTATATTTATTATAGTTCTATCAATAATAACTGCATAATATGGGTAATAATGGATGTTATATTGATAATATCGGGTGTAATAAGTATATTTATTATAGTTCTAGCGATAATAACTGCATAATATAGGTAATAATGCATGTTATATTGAAAATAATAAAAGTAATAAGTATATTTATTGTAGTTCTATCAATAATAACTGCATAATATGGGTAATAATGCATGTTATATTGAGGATAATAAAAGTAATAAGTGTATTTATTACAGTTCTAGTGATAATGACTGCATAATATGGGTAATAATGCATGTTATATTGATGATAATATAAGTAATAAGTATAATTATTACAGTTCTAGCGATAATAACTGCATTATATGGGTAATAATGCATGATATGTTGATAATATTGGGAGTAATAAGTATAATTATTACAGTTCTAGCGATAATAATAGTAAAATATGGCAAATAGTGCATGTTATATTGATAATAGTAAAAGCAATAAGTATATTTATTACAGTTCTATCGATAATAACTGCATAATATGGGTATTAATGCATGTTATATTGATGATAATAAAAGTAGTAAGTATATTTATTATAGTTCTAGCGATTATAACTGCATAATATGGGTAATAATGCATGTTATATTGATGATAATATAAGAAATAAGTATAATTATTACAGTTCTAGCGATAATAACTGCATTATATGGGTAATAATGGAGGTTATATTGATAATATCGCGAGTAATAAGTATATTTATTATAGTTCTAGCGATAATAACTGCATAATATAGGTAATAATGCATGTTATATTGATAATAATAAAAGTAATAAGTATATTTATTATAGTTCTATCAATAATAACTGCATAATATGGGTAATAATGCATGTTATATTGATGATAATATAAGTAATAAGTATAATTATTACAGTTCTAGCGATAATAACTGCATTATATGGGTAATAATGCATGTTATATTGATAATATCTGGAGTAGTAAGTATAATTTTTATAGTTCTAGCGATAATATAAGTAAAATATGGCTAATAGTGCATGTAATATTGATAATAATAAAAGTAATAAGTATATTTATTATAATTCTATCGATAATAACTGCATAATATGGGTAATAATGCATATTATATTGATAATAATATAAGTAATTAGTATAATTATTACAGTTCTAGCGATAATAACTGCATAATATAGGTAATAATGCATGTTATATTGAAAATAATAAAAGTAATAAGTATATTTATTGTAGTTCTATCAATAATAACTGCATAATATGGGTAATAATGCATGTTATATTGAGGATAATAAAAGTAATAAGTGTATCTATTACAGTTCTAGCGATAATGACTGCATAATATGGGTAATAATGCATGTTATATTGATGATAATATAAGTAATAAGTATAATTATTACAGTTCTAGCGATAATAACTGCATTATATGGGTAATAATGCATGATATGTTGATAATATTGGGAGTAATAAGTATAATTATTATAGTTCTAGCGATAATAATAGTAAAATATGGCAAATAGTGCATGTTATATTGATAATAGTAAAAGCAATAAGTATATTTATTACAGTTCTATCGATAATAACTGCATAATATGGGTATTAATGCATGTTATATTGATGATAATAAAAGTAGTAAGTATATTTATTATAGTTCTAGCGATTATAACTGCATAATATGGGTAATAATGCATGTTATATTGATAATATCCGGAGTAATATGTATAATTATTATTGTTCTAGCGATAATAATAGTAAAATATGGCTAATAGTGCATGTTATATTGATAATAATAAAAGTAATAAGTATATTTATTATAGTTCTATCAATAATAACTGCATAATATGGGTAAAAATGCATGTTATATTGATGATAATAAAAGTAATAAGTGTATTTATTACAGTTCTAGCGATAATGACTGCATAATATGGGTAATAATGCATGTTATATTGATGATAATATAAGTAACAAGTATAATTATTACAGTTCTAGCGATAATAACTGCATTATATGGGTAATAATGCATGATATGTTGATAATATTGGGAGTAATAAGTATAATTATTATAGTTCTAGCGATAATAAAGCAAAATATGGCAAATAGTGCATGTTATATTGATAATAGTAAAAGCAATAAGTATATTTATTACAGTTCTATCGATAATAACTGCATAATATGGGTATTAATGCAGATTATATTGATGATAATAAAAGTAGTAAGTATATTTATTATAGTTCTAGCGATTATAACTGCATAATATGGGTAATAATGCATGTTATATTGATAATAATATAAGTAATAAGTATAATTATTACAGTTCTAGCGATAATAACTGCATTAAATGCGTATAATGCATGTTATATTGATAATATCTGGAGTAGTAAGTATAATTTTTATATTTCTAGCGATAATATAAGTAAAATATGGCTAATAGTGCATGTTATATTGATAATAATAAAAGTAATAAGTATATTTATTATAATTCTATCGATAATAACTGCATAATATGGGTAATAATGCATATTATATTGATAATAATATAAGTAATTAGTATAATTATTACAGTTCTAGCGACAATAACTGCATTATATGGGTAATAATGCATGTTATATTGATGATAATATAAGTAATAAGTATAATTATTACAGTTCTAGCGATAATAACTGCATTATATGGGTAATAATGGATGTTGTATTGATAATATCGGTAGTAATAAGTATATTTATTATAGTTCTAGCGATAATAACTGCATAATATAGGTAATAATGCATGTTATATTGATGATAATATAAGTAATAAGTATAATTGTTACAGTTCTAGCGATAATAACTGCATTATATGGGTAATAATGCATGTTATATTGATAATATCGGGAGTAATAAGTATATTTATTATAGTTCTAGCGATAATAACTGCATAATATAGGTAATAGTGCATGTTATATTGATAATAATAAAAGTAATAAGTATATTTATTATAGTTCTATCAATAATAACTGCATAATATGGGTAATAAGGGATGTTATATTGATAATATCGGGAGTAATAAGTATATTTATTATAGTTCTAGCGATAATAACTGCATAATATAGGTAATAATGCATGTTATATTGAAAATAATAAAAGTAATAAGTATATTTATTGTAGTTCTATCAATAATAACTGCATAATATGGGTAATAATGCATGTTATATTGAGGATAATAAAAGTAATAAGTGTATTTATTACAGTTCTAGTGATAATGACTGCATAATATGGGTAATAATGCATGTTATATTGATGATAATATAAGTAATAAGTATAATTATTACAGTTCTAGCGATAATAACTGCATTATATGGGTAATAATGCATGATATGTTGATAATATTGGGAGTAATAAGTATAATTATTACAGTTCTAGCGATAATAATAGTAAAATATGGCAAATAGTGCATGTTATATTGATAATAGTAAAAGCAATAAGTATATTTATTACAGTTCTATCGATAATAACTGCATAATATGGGTATTAATGCATGTTATATTGATGATAATAAAAGTAGTAAGTATATTTATTATAGTTCTAGCGATTATAACTGCATAATATGGGTAATAATGCATGTTATATTGATAATATCCGGAGTAATATGTATAATTATTATTGTTCTAGCGATAATAATAGTAAAATATGGCTAATAGTGCATGTTATATTGATAATAATAAAAGTAATAAGTATATTTATTATAGTTCTATCAATAATAACTGCATAATATGGGTAATAATGCATGTTATATTGATGATAATAAAAGTAATAAGTGTATTTATTACAGTTCTAGCGATAATGACTGCATAATATGGGTAATAATGCATGTTATATTGATGATAATATAAGTAACAAGTATAATTATTACAGTTCTAGCGATAATAACTGCATTATATGGGTAATAATGCATGATATGTTGATAATATTGGGAGTAATAAGTATAATTATTATAGTTCTAGCGATAATAATAGCAAAATATGGCAAATAGTGCATGTTATATTGATAATAGTAAAAGCAATAAGTATATTTATTACAGTTCTATCGATAATAACTGCATAATATGGGTATTAATGCAGATTATATTGATGATAATAAAAGTAGTAAGTATATTTATTATAGTTCTAGCGATTATAACTGCATAATATGGGTAATAATGCATGTTATATTGATAGTAATATAAGTAATAAGTATAATTATTACAGTTCTAGCGATAATAACTGCATTAAATGCGTATAATGCATGTTATATTGATAATATCTGGAGTAGTAAGTATAATTTTTATAGTTCTAGCGATAATATAAGTAAAATATGGCTAATAGTGCATGTTATATTGATAATAATAAAAGTAATAAGTATATTTATTATAATTCTATCGATAATAACTGCATAATATGGGTAATAATGCATATTATATTGATAATAATATAAGTAATTAGTATAATTATTACAGTTCTAGCGACAATAACTGCATTATATGGGTAATAATGCATGTTATATTGATGATAATATAAGTAATAAGTATAATTATTACAGTTCTAGCGATAATAACTGCATTATATGGGTAATAATGGATGTTGTATTGATAATATCGGTAGTAATAAGTATATTTATTATAGTTCTAGCGATAATAACTGCATAATATAGGTAATAATGCATGTTATATTGATGATAATATAAGTAATAAGTATAATTGTTACAGTTCTAGCGATAATAACTGCATTATATGGGTAATAATGCATGTTATATTGATAATATCGGGAGTAATAAGTATATTTATTATAGTTCTAGCGATAATAACTGCATAATATAGGTAATAGTGCATGTTATATTGATAATAATAAAAGTAATAAGTATATTTATTATAGTTCTATCAATAATAACTGCATAATATGGGTAATAATGGATGTTATATTGATAATATCGGGTGTAATAAGTATATTTATTATAGTTCTAGCGATAATAACTGCATAATATAGGTAATAATGCATGTTATATTGAAAATAATAAAAGTAATAAGTATATTTATTGTAGTTCTATCAATAATAACTGCATAATATGGGTAATAATGCATGTTATATTGAGGATAATAAAAGTAATAAGTGTATTTATTACAGTTCTAGTGATAATGACTGCATAATATGGGTAATAATGCATGTTATATTGATGATAATATAAGTAATAAGTATAATTATTACAGTTCTAGCGATAATAACTGCATTATATGGGTAATAATGCATGATATGTTGATAATATTGGGAGTAATAAGTATAATTATTACAGTTCTAGCGATAATAATAGTAAAATATGGCAAATAGTGCATGTTATATTGATAATAGTAAAAGCAATAAGTATATTTATTACAGTTCTATCGATAATAACTGCATAATATGGGTATTAATGCATGTAATATTGATGATAATAAAAGTAGTAAGTATATTTATTATAGTTCTAGCGATTATAACTGCATAATATGGGTAATAATGCATGTTATATTGATAATAATATAAGTAATAAGTATAATTATTACAGTTCTCGCGATAATAACTGCATTATATGGGTAATAATGGATGTTATATTGATAATATCGGGAGTAATAAGTATATTTATTATAGTTCTAGCGATAATAACTGCATAATATAGGTAATAATGCATGTTATATTGATAATAATAAAAGTAATACGTATATTTATTATAGTTTTATCAATAATAACTGCATAATATGGGTAATAATGCATGTTATACTGATGATAATAAAAGTAATAAGTGTATTTATTACAGTTCTAGCGATAATAACTGCATAATATGGGTAATAACGCATGTTATATTGATGATAATATAAGAAATAAGTATAATTATAACAGTTCTAGCGATAATAACTGCATTATATGGGTAATAATGGATGTTATATTGATAATATCGGGAGTAATAAGTATATTTATTATAGTTCTAGCGATTATAACTGCATAATATGGGTAATAATGCATGTTATATTAATAATAATATAAGTAATAAGTATAATTATTACAGTTCTAGCGATAATAACTGCATTATATGGGCAATAATGCATGTTATATTGATCATAATACAAGTAATAAGTATAATCATTACAGTTCTAGCGATAATACTAGTAAAATATGGCTAAGAGTCCCTGTTATATTGATAATAATAAAAGTAATAAGTATATTTATTATAATTCTATCGATAATAACTGCATAATATGGGTAATAATGCATGTTATATTGATAATAATATAAGTAATAAGTATAATTATTACAGTTCTAGCGATAATAACTGCATTATATGGGTAATAATGGAGGTTATATTGATAATATCGCGAGTAATAAGTATATTTATTATAGTTCTAGCGATAATAACTGCATAATATAGGTAATAATGCATGTTATATTGATAATAATAAAAGTAATAAGTATATTTATTATAGTTCTATCAATAATAACTGCATAATATGGGTAATAATGGATGTTATATTGATAATATCGGGTGTAATAAGTATATTTATTATAGTTCTAGCGATAATAACTGCATAATATAGGTAATAATGCATGTTATATTGAAAATAATAAAAGTAATAAGTATATTTATTGTAGTTCTATCAATAATAACTGCATAATATGGGTAATAATGCATGTTATATTGAGGATAATAAAAGTAATAAGTGTATTTATTACAGTTCTAGTGATAATGACTGCATAATATGGGTAATAATGCATGTTATATTGATGATAATATAAGTAATAAGTATAATTATTACAGTTCTAGCGATAATAACTGCATTATATGGGTAATAATGCATGATATGTTGATAATATTGGGAGTAATAAGTATAATTATTACAGTTCTAGCGATAATAATAGTAAAATATGGCAAATAGTGCATGTTATATTGATAATAGTAAAAGCAATAAGTATATTTATTACAGTTCTATCGATAATAACTGCATAATATGGGTATTAATGCATGTTATATTGATGATAATAAAAGTAGTAAGTATATTTATTATAGTTCTAGCGATTATAACTGCATAATATGGGTAATAATGCATGTTATATTGATAATAATATAAGTAATAAGTATAATTATTACAGTTCTCGCGATAATAACTGCATTATATGGGTAATAATGGATGTTATATTGATAATATCGGGAGTAATAAGTATATTTATTATAGTTCTAGCGATAATAACTGCATAATATAGGTAATAATGCATGTTATATTGATAATAATAAAAGTAATACGTATATTTATTATAGTTCTATCAATAATAACTGCATAATATGGGTAATAATGCATGTTATACTGATGATAATAAAAGTAATAAGTGTATTTATTACAGTTCTAGCGATAATAACTGCATAATATGGGTAATAACGCATGTTATATTGATGATAATATAAGAAATAAGTATAATTATAACAGTTCTAGCGATAATAACTGCATTATATGGGTAATAATGGATGTTATATTGATAATATCGGGAGTAATAAGTATATTTATTATAGTTCTAGCGATTATAACTGCATAATATGGGTAATAATGCATGTTATATTAATAATAATATAAGTAATAAGTATAATTATTACAGTTCTAGCGATAATAACTGCATTATATGGGCAATAATGCATGTTATATTGATCATAATACAAGTAATAAGTATAATCATTACAGTTCTAGCGATAATACTAGTAAAATATGGCAAATAGTGCATGTTATATTGATAATAGTAAAAGCAATAAGTATATTTATTATAGTTCTATCAATAATAACTGCATAATATGGGTAATAATGCATGTTATGTTGATAATATTGGGAGTAATAAGTATAATTATTACAGTTCTAGCGATAATAATAGTAAAATATGGCAAATAGTGCATGTTATATTGATAATAGTAAAAGCAATAAGTATATTTATTACAGTTCTATCGATAATAACTGCATAATATGGGTATTAATGCATGTTATGTTGATGATAATAAAAGTAGTAAGTATATTTATTATAGTTCTAGCGATTATAACTGCATAATATGGGTAATAATGCATGTTATATTGATAATAATATAAGTAATAAGTATAATTATTACAGTTCTAGCGATAATAACTGCATTATATGGGTAATAATGGATGTTATATTGATAATATCGGGAGTAATAAGTATATTTATTATAGTTCTAGCGCTAATAACTGCATAATATGGGTAATAATGCATGTTATATTGATAATAATATAAGTAATAAGTATAATTATTACAGTTCTAGCGATAATAACTGCATTAAATGCGTATAATGCATGTTATATTGATAATATCTGGAGTAGTAAGTATAATTTTTATAGTTCTAGCGATAATATAAGTAAAATATGGGTAATAGTGCATGTTATATTGATAATAATAAAAGTAATAAGTATATTTATTATAATTCTATCGATAATAACTGCATAATATGGGTAATAATGCATATTATATTGATAATAATATAAGTAATTAGTATAATTATTACAGTTCTAGCGACAATAACTGCATTCTATGGGTAATAATGCATGTTATATTGATGATAATATAAGTAATAAGTATAATTATTACAGTTCTAGCGATAATAACTGCATTATATGGGTAATAATGGATGTTGTATTGATAATATCGGTAGTAATAAGTATATTTATTATAGTTCTAGCGATAATAACTGCATAATATAGGTAATAATGCATGTTATATTGATGATAATATAAGTAATAAGTATAATTATTACAGTTCTAGCGATAATAACTGCATTATATGGGTAATAATGCATGATATGTTGATAATATTGGGAGTAATAAGTATAATTATTATAGTTCTAGCGATAATAATAGTAAAATATGGCAAATAGTGCATGTTATATTGATGATAATAAAAGTAATAAGTGTATTTATTACAGTTCTAGCGATAATGACTGCATAATATGGGTAATAATGCATGTTATATTGATGGTAATATAAGTAACAAGTATAATTATTACAGTTCTAGCGATAATAACTGCATTATATGGGTAATAATGCATGATATGTTGATAATATTGGGAGTAATAAGTATAATTATTATAGTTCCAGCGATAATAAGAGCAAAATGTGGCAAATAGTGCATGTTATATTGATAATAGTAAAAGCAATAAGTATATTTATTACAGTTCTATCGATAATAACTGCATAATATGGGTATTAATGCAGATTATATTGATGATAATAAAAGTAGTAAGTATATTTATTATAGTTCTAGCGATTATAACTGCATAATATGGGTAATAATGCATGTTATATTGATAATAATATAAGTAATAAGTATAATTATTACAGTTCTAGCGATAATAACTGCATTAAATGCGTATAATGCATGTTATATTGATAATATCTGGAGTAGTAAGTATAATTTTTATAGTTCTAGCGATAATATAAGTAAAATATGGCTAATAGTGCATGTTATATTGATAATAATAAAAGTAATAAGTATATTTATTATAATTCTATCGATAATAACTGCATAATATGGGTAATAATGCATATTATATTGATAATAATATAAGTAATTAGTATAATTATTACAGTTCTAGCGACAGTAACTGCATTATATGGGTAATAATGCATGTTATATTGATGATAATATAAGTAATAAGTATAATTATTACAGTTCTAGCGATAATAACTGCATTATATGGGTAATAATGGATGTTGTATTGATAATATCGGTAGTAATAAGTATATTTATTATAGTTCTAGCGATAATAACTGCATAATATAGGTAATAATGCATGTTATATTGATGATAATATAAGTAATAAGTATAATTGTTACAGTTCTAGCGATAATAACTGCATTATATGGGTAATAATGCATGTTATATTGATAATATCGGGAGTAATAAGTATATTTATTATAGTTCTAGCGATAATAACTGCATAATATAGGTAATAGTGCATGTTATATTGATAATAATAAAAGTAATAAGTATATTTATTATAGTTCTATCAATAATAACTGCATAATATGGGTAATAATGGATGTTATATTGATAATATCGGGTGTAATAAGTATATTTATTATAGTTCTAGCGATAATAACTGCATAATATAGGTAATAATGCATGTTATATTGAAAATAATAAAAGTAATAAGTATATTTATTGTAGTTCTATCAATAATAACTGCATAATATGGGTAATAATGCATGTTATATTGAGGATAATAAAAGTAATAAGTGTATTTATTACAGTTCTAGTGATAATGACTGCATAATATGGGTAATAATGCATGTTATATTGATGATAATATAAGTAACAAGTATAATTATTACAGTTCTAGCGATAATAACTGCATTATATGGGTAATAATGCATGATATGTTGATAATATTGGGAGTAATAAGTATAATTATTACAGTTCTAGCGATAATAATAGTAAAATATGGCAAATAGTGCATGTTATATTGATAATAGTAAAAGCAATAAGTATATTTATTACAGTTCTATCGATAATAACTGCATAATATGGGTATTAATGCATGTTATATTGATGATAATAAAAGTAGTAAGTATATTTATTATAGTTCTAGCGATTATAACTGCATAATATGGGTAATAATGCATGTTATATTGATGATAATATAAGAAATAAGTATAATTATTACAGTTCTAGCGATAATAACTGCATTATATGGGTAATAATGGAGGTTATATTGATAATATCGCGAGTAATAAGTATATTTATTATAGTTCTAGCGATAATAACTGCATAATATAGGTAATAATGCATGTTATATTGATAATAATAAAAGTAATAAGTATATTTATTATAGTTCTATCAATAATAACTGCATAATATGGGTAATAATGCATGTTATATTGATGATAATATAAGTAATAAGTATAATTATTACAGTTCTAGCGATAATAACTGCATTATATGGGTAATAATGCATGTTATATTGATAATATCTGGAGTAGTAAGTATAATTTTTATAGTTCTAGCGATAATATAAGTAAAATATGGCTAATAGTGCATGTTATATTGATAATAATAAAAGTAATAAGTATATTTATTATAATTCTATCGATAATAACTGCATAATATGGGTAATAATGCATATTATATTGATAATAATATAAGTAATTAGTATAATTATTACAGTTCTAGCGACAATAACTGCATTATATGGGTAATAATGCATGTTATATTGATAATATCTGGAGTAGTAAGTATAATTTTTATAGTTCTAGCGATAATATAAGTAAAATATGGCTAATAGTGCATGTTATATTGATAATAATAAAAGTAATAAGTATATTTATGATAGTTCTATCAATAATAACTGCATAATATGGGTAATAATGGATGTTATATTGATAATATCGGTAGTAATAAGTATATTTATTATAGTTCTAGCGATAATAACAGCATAATATAGGTAATAATGCATGTTATATTGATGATAATATAAGTAATAAGTATAATTGTTACAGTTCTAGCGATAATAACTGCATTATATGGGTAATAATGCATGTTATATTGATAATATCGGGAGTAATAAGTATATTTATTATAGTTCTAGCGATAATAACTGCATAATATAGGTAATAGTGCATGTTATATTGATAATAATAAAAGTAATAAGTATATTTATTATAGTTCTATCAATAATAACTGCATAATATGGGTAATAATGGATGTTATATTGATAATATCGGGAGTAATAAGTATATTTATTATAGTTCTAGCGATAATAACTGCATAATATAGGTAATAATGCATGTTATATCGAAAATAATAAAAGTAATAAGTATATTTATTGTAGTTCTATCAATAATAACTGCATAATATGGGTAATAATGCATGTTATATTGAGGATAATAAAAGTAATAAGTGTATTTATTACAGTTCTAGTGATAATGACTGCATAATATGGGTAATAATGCATGTTATATTGATGATAATATAAGTAATAAGTATAATTATTACAGTTCTAGCGATAATAACTGCATTATATGGGTAATAATGCATGATATGTTGATAATATTGGGAGTAATAAGTATAATTATTACAGTTCTAGCGATAATAATAGTAAAATATGGCAAATAGTGCATGTTATATTGATAATAGTAAAAGCAATAAGTATATTTATTACAGTTCTATCGATAATAACTGCATAATATGGGTATTAATGCATGTTATGTTGATGATAATAAAAGTAGTAAGTATATTTATTATAGTTCTAGCGATTATAACTGCATAATATGGGTAATAATGCATGTTATATTGATAATAATATAAGTAATAAGTATAATTATTACAGTTCTAGCGATAATAACTGCATTATATGGGTAATAATGGATGTTATATTGATAATATCGGGAGTAATAAGTATATTTATTATAGTTCTAGCGCTAATAACTGCATAATATGGGTAATAATGCATGTTATATTGATAATAATATAAGTAATAAGTATAATTATTACAGTTCTAGCGATAATAACTGCATTAAATGCGTATAATGCATGTTATATTGATAATATCTGGAGTAGTAAGTATAATTTTTATAGTTCTAGCGATAATATAAGTAAAATATGGCTAATAGTGCATGTTATATTGATAATAATAAAAGTAATAAGTATATTTATTATAATTCTATCGATAATAACTGCATAATATGGGTAATAATGTATATTATATTGATAATAATATAAGTAATTAGTATAATTATTACAGTTCTAGCGACAATAACTGCATTCTATGGGTAATAATGCATGTTATATTGATGATAATATAAGTAATAAGTATAATTATTACAGTTCTAGCGATAATAACTGCATTATATGGGTAATAATGGATGTTGTATTGATAATATCGGTAGTAATAAGTATATTTATTATAGTTCTAGCGATAATAACTGCATAATATAGGTAATAATGCATGTTATATTGATGATAATATAAGTAATAAGTATAATTGTTACAGTTCTAGCGATAATAACTGCATTATATGGGTAATAATGCATGTTATATTGATAATATCGGGAGTAATAAGTATACTTATTATAGTTCTAGCGATAATAACTGCATAATATAGGTAATAGTGCATGTTATATTGATAATAATAAAAGTAATAAGTATATTTATTATAGTTCTATCAATAATAACTGCATAATATGGGTAATAATGGATGTTATATTGATAATATCGGGAGTAATAAGTATATTTATTATAGTTCTAGCGATAATAACTGCATAATATAGGTAATAATGCATGTTATATTGAAAATAATAAAAGTAATAAGTATATTTATTGTAGTTCTATCAATAATAACTGCATAATATGGGTAATAATGCATGTTATATTGAGGATAATAAAAGTAATAAGTGTATTTATTACAGTTCTAGTGATAATGACTGCATAATATGGGTAGTAATGCATGTTATATTGATGATAATATAAGTAATAAGTATAATTATTACAGTTCTAGCGATAATAACTGCATTATATGGGTAATAATGCATGATATGTTGATAATATTGGGAGTAATAAGTATAATTATTACAGTTCTAGCGATAATAATAGTAAAATATGGCAAATAGTGCATGTTATATTGATAATAGTAAAAGCAATAAGTATATTTATTACAGTTCTATCGATAATAACTGCATAATATGGGTATTAATGCATGTTATATTGATGATAATAAAAGTAGTAAGTATATTTATTATAGTTCTAGCGATTATAACTGCATAATATGGGTAATAATGCATGTTATATTGATAATAATATAAGTAATAAGTATAATTATTACAGTTCTAGCGATAATAACTGCATAATATGGGTAATAATGCATGTTATATTGATGATAATATAAGTAATAAGTATAATTATTACAGTTCTAGCGATAATAATAGTAAAATATGGCAAATAGTGCATGTTATATTGATAATAGTAAAAGCAATAAGTATATTTATTACAGTTCTATCGATAATAACTGCATAATATGGGTATTAATGCATGTTATATTGATGATAATAAAAGTAGTAAGTATATTTATTATAGTTCTAGCGATTATAACTGCATAATATGGGTAATAATGCATGTTATATTGATAATAATATAAGTAATAAGTATAATTATTACAGTTCTAGCGATAATAACTGCATTATATGGGTAATAATGGATGTTATATTGATAATATCGGGAGTAATAAGTATATTTATTATAGTTCTAGCGATAATAACTGCATAATATAGGTAATAATGCATGTTATATTGATAATAATAAAAGTAATACGTATATTTATTATAGTTCTATCAATAATAACTGCATAATATGGGTAATAATGCATGTTATACTGATGATAATAAAAGTAATAAGTGTATTTATTACAGTTCTAGCGATAATAACTGCATAATATGGGTAATAACGCATGTTATATTGATGATAATATAAGAAATGAGTATAATTATTACAGTTCTAGCGATAATAACTGCATTATATGGGTAATAATGGATGTTATATTGATAATATCGGGAGTAATAAGTATATTTATTATAGTTCTAGCGATTATAACTGCATAATATGGGTAATAATGCATGTTATATTAATAATAATATAAGTAATAAGTATAATTATTACAGTTCTAGCGATAATAACTGCATTATATGGGTAATAATGCATGTTATATTGATCATAATACAAGTAATAAGTATAATCATTACAGTTCTAGCGATAATACTAGTAAAATATGGCTAAGAGTCCCTGTTATATTGATAATAATAAAAGTAATAAGTATATTTATTATAATTCTATCGATAATAACTGCATAATATGGGTAATAATGCATGTTATATTGATAATAATATAAGTAATAAGTATAATTATTACAGTTCTAGCGATAATAACTGCATTATATGGGTAATAATGGAGGTTATATTGATAATATCGCGAGTAATAAGTATATTTATTATAGTTCTAGCGATAATAACTGCATAATATAGGTAATAATGCATGTTATATTGATAATAATAAAAGTAATAAGTATATTTATTATAATTCTATCGATAATAACTGCATAATATGGGTAATAATGCATGTTATATTGATAATAATATAAGTAATAGGTATAATTATTACAGTTCTAGCGATAATAACTGCATTATATGGGTAATAATGGAGGTTATATTGATAATATCGCGAGTAATAAGTATATTTATTATAGTTCTAGCGATAATAACTGCATTATATGGGTAATAATGCATGTTATACTGATAATAATAAAAGTAATAAGTATATTTATTATAATTCTATCGATAATAACTGCATAATATGGGTAATAATGCATGTTATATTGATAATAATATAAGTAATAAGTATAATTATTACAGTTCTAGCGATAATAACTGCATTATATGGGTAATAATGGATGTTATATTGATAATATCGGGAGTAATAAGTATATTTATTATAGTTCTAGCGATTATAACTGCATAATATGGGTAATAATGCATGTTATATTAATAATAATATAAGTAATAAGTATAATTATTACTGTTCTAGCGATAATAACTGCATTATATGGGTAATAATGGATGTTATATTGATAATATCGGGTGTAATAAGTATATTTATTATAGTTCTAGCGATAATAACTGCATAATATAGGTAATAATGCATGTTATATTGAAAATAATAAAAGTAATAGGTATATTTATTGTAGTTCTATCAATAATAACTGCATAATATGGGTAATAATGCATGTTATATTGAGGATAATAAAAGTAATAAGTGTATTTATTACAGTTCTAGTGATAATGACTGCATAATATGGGTAATAATGCATGTTATATTGATGATAATATAAGTAATAAGTATAATTATTACAGTTCTAGCGATAATAACTGCATTATATGGGTAATAATGCATGATATGTTGATAATATTGGGAGTAATAAGTATAATTATTACAGTTCTAGCGATAATAATAGTAAAATATGGCAAATAGTGCATGTTATATTGATAATAGTAAAAGCAATAAGTATATTTATTACAGTTCTATCGATAATAACTGCATAATATGGGTATTAATGCATGTTATGTTGATGATAATAAAAGTAGTAAGTATATTTATTATAGTTCTAGCGATTATAACTGCATAATATGGGTAATAATGCATGTTATATTGATAATAATATAAGTAATAAGTATAATTATTACAGTTCTAGCGATAATAACTGCATTATATGGGTAATAATGGATGTTATATTGATAATATCGGGAGTAATAAGTATATTTATTATAGTTCTAGCGCTAATAACTGCATAATATGGGTAATAATGCATGTTATATTGATAATAATATAAGTAATAAGTATAATTATTACAGTTCTAGCGATAATAACTGCATTAAATGCGTATAATGCATGTTATATTGATAATATCTGGAGTAGTAAGTATAATTTTTATAGTTCTAGCGATAATATAAGTAAAATATGGCTAATAGTGCATGTTATATTGATAATAATAAAAGTAATAAGTATATTTATTATAATTCTATCGATAATAACTGCATAATATGGGTAATAATGTATATTATATTGATAATAATATAAGTAATTAGTATAATTATTACAGTTCTAGCGACAATAACTGCATTCTATGGGTAATAATGCATGTTATATTGATGATAATATAAGTAATAAGTATAATTATTACAGTTCTAGCGATAATAACTGCATTATATGGGTAATAATGGATGTTGTATTGATAATATCGGTAGTAATAAGTATATTTATTATAGTTCTAGCGATAATAACTGCATAATATAGGTAATAATGCATGTTATATTGATGATAATATAAGTAATAAGTATAATTGTTACAGTTCTAGCGATAATAACTGCATTATATGGGTAATAATGCATGTTATATTGATAATATCGGGAGTAATAAGTATACTTATTATAGTTCTAGCGATAATAACTGCATAATATAGGTAATAGTGCATGTTATATTGATAATAATAAAAGTAATAAGTATATTTATTATAGTTCTATCAATAATAACTGCATAATATGGGTAATAATGGATGTTATATTGATAATATCGGGAGTAATAAGTATATTTATTATAGTTCTAGCGATAATAACTGCATAATATAGGTAATAATGCATGTTATATTGAAAATAATAAAAGTAATAAGTATATTTATTGTAGTTCTATCAATAATAACTGCATAATATGGGTAATAATGCATGTTATATTGAGGATAATAAAAGTAATAAGTGTATTTATTACAGTTCTAGTGATAATGACTGCATAATATGGGTAGTAATGCATGTTATATTGATGATAATATAAGTAATAAGTATAATTATTACAGTTCTAGCGATAATAACTGCATTATATGGGTAATAATGCATGATATGTTGATAATATTGGGAGTAATAAGTATAATTATTACAGTTCTAGCGATAATAATAGTAAAATATGGCAAATAGTGCATGTTATATTGATAATAGTAAAAGCAATAAGTATATTTATTACAGTTCTATCGATAATAACTGCATAATATGGGTATTAATGCATGTTATATTGATGATAATAAAAGTAGTAAGTATATTTATTATAGTTCTAGCGATTATAACTGCATAATATGGGTAATAATGCATGTTATATTGATAATAATATAAGTAATAAGTATAATTATTACAGTTCTAGCGATAATAACTGCATAATATGGGTAATAATGCATGTTATATTGATGATAATATAAGTAATAAGTATAATTATTACAGTTCTAGCGATAATAATAGTAAAATATGGCAAATAGTGCATGTTATATTGATAATAGTAAAAGCAATAAGTATATTTATTACAGTTCTATCGATAATAACTGCATAATATGGGTATTAATGCATGTTATATTGATAATAATAAAAGTAGTAAGTATATTTATTATAGTTCTAGCGATTATAACTGCATAATATGGGTAATAATGCATGTTATATTGATAATAATATAAGTAATAAGTATAATTATTACAGTTCTAGCGATAATAACTGCATTATATGGGTAATAATGGATGTTATATTGATAATATCGGGAGTAATAAGTATATTTATTATAGTTCTAGCGATAATAACTGCATAATATAGGTAATAATGCATGTTATATTGATAATAATAAAAGTAATACGTATATTTATTATAGTTCTATCAATAATAACTGCATAATATGGGTAATAATGCATGTTATACTGATGATAATAAAAGTAATAAGTGTATTTATTACAGTTCTAGCGATAATAACTGCATAATATGGGTAATAACGCATGTTATATTGATGATAATATAAGAAATGAGTATAATTATTACAGTTCTAGCGATAATAACTGCATTATATGGGTAATAATGGATGTTATATTGATAATATCGGGAGTAATAAGTATATTTATTATAGTTCTAGCGATTATAACTGCATAATATGGGTAATAATGCATGTTATATTAATAATAATATAAGTAATAAGTATAATTATTACAGTTCTAGCGATAATAACTGCATTATATGGGTAATAATGCATGTTATATTGATCATAATACAAGTAATAAGTATAATCATTACAGTTCTAGCGATAATACTAGTAAAATATGGCTAAGAGTCCCTGTTATATTGATAATAATAAAAGTAATAAGTATATTTATTATAATTCTATCGATAATAACTGCATAATATGGGTAATAATGCATGTTATATTGATAATAATATAAGTAATAAGTATAATTATTACAGTTCTAGCGATAATAACTGCATTATATGGGTAATAATGGAGGTTATATTGATAATATCGCGAGTAATAAGTATATTTATTGTAGTTCTAGCGATAATAACTGCATAATATAGGTAATAATGCATGTTATATTGATAATAATAAAAGTAATAAGTATATTTATTATAATTCTATCGATAATAACTGCATAATATGGGTAATAATGCATGTTATATTGATAATAATATAAGTAATAGGTATAATTATTACAGTTCTAGCGATAATAACTGCATTATATGGGTAATAATGGAGGTTATATTGATAATATCGCGAGTAATAAGTATATTTATTATAGTTCTAGCGATAATAACTGCATTATATGGGTAATAATGCATGTTATACTGATAATAATAAAAGTAATAAGTATATTTATTATAATTCTATCGATAATAACTGCATAATATGGGTAATAATGCATGTTATATTGATAATAATATAAGTAATAAGTATAATTATTACAGTTCTAGCGATAATAACTGCATTATATGGGTAATAATGGATGTTATATTGATAATATCGGGAGTAATAAGTATATTTATTATAGTTCTAGCGATTATAACTGCATAATATGGGTAATAATGCATGTTATATTAATAATAATATAAGTAATAAGTATAATTATTACTGTTCTAGCGATAATAACTGCATTATATGGGTAATAATGGATGTTATATTGATAATATCGGGTGTAATAAGTATATTTATTCTAGTTCTAGCGATAATAACTGCATAATATAGGTAATAATGCATGTTATATTGAAAATAATAAAAGTAATAGGTATATTTATTGTAGTTCTATCAATAATAACTGCATAATATGGGTAATAATGCATGTTATATTGAGGATAATAAAAGTAATAAGTGTATTTATTACAGTTCTAGTGATAATGACTGCATAATATGGGTAATAATGCATGTTATATTGATGATAATATAAGTAATAAGTATAATTATTACAGTTCTAGCGATAATAACTGCATTATATGGGTAATAATGCATGATATGTTGATAATATTGGGAGTAATAAGTATAATTATTACAGTTCTAGCGATAATAATAGTAAAATATGGCAAATAGTGCATGTTATATTGATAATAGTAAAAGCAATAAGTATATTTATTACAGTTCTATCGATAATAACTGCATAATATGGGTATTAATGCAGATTATATTGATGATAATAAAAGTAGTAAGTATATTTATTATAGTTCTAGCGATTATAACTGCATAATATGGGTAATAATGCATGTTATATTGATAATAATATAAGTAATAAGTATAATTATTACAGTTCTAGCGATAATAACTGCATTAAATGCGTATAATGCATGTTATATTGATAATATCTGGAGTAGTAAGTATAATTTTTATAGTTCTAGCGATAATATAAGTAAAATATGGCTAATAGTGCATGTTATATTGATAATAATAAAAGTAATAAGTATATTTATTATAATTCTATCGATAATAACTGCATAATATGGGTAATAATGCATATTATATTGATAATAATATAAGTAATTAGTATAATTATTACAGTTCTAGCGACAATAACTGCATTATATGGGTAATAATGCATGTTATATTGATGATAATATAAGTAATAAGTATAATTATTACAGTTCTAGCGATAATAACTGCATTATATGGGTAATAATGGATGTTGTATTGATAATATCGGTAGTAATAAGTATATTTATTATAGTTCTAGCGATAATAACTGCATAATATAGGTAATAATGCATGTTATATTGATGATAATATAAGTAATAAGTATAATTGTTACAGTTCTAGCGATAATAACTGCATTATATGGGTAATAATGCATGTTATATTGATAATATCGGGAGTAATAAGTATATTTATTATAGTTCTAGCGATAATAACTGCATAATATAGGTAATAGTGCATGTTATATTGATAATAATAAAAGTAATAAGTATATTTATTATAGTTCTATCAATAATAACTGCATAATATGGGTAATAATGGATGTTATATTGATAATATCGGGAGTAATAAGTATATTTATTATAGTTCTAGCGATAATAACTGCATAATATAGGTAATAATGCATGTTATATTGAAAATAATAAAAGTAATAAGTATATTTATTGTAGTTCTATCAATAATAACTGCATAATATGGGTAATAATGCATGTTATATTGAGGATAATAAAAGTAATAAGTGTATTTATTACAGTTCTAGTGATAATGACTGCATAATATGGGTAATAATGCATGTTATATTGATGATAATATAAGTAATAAGTATAATTATTACAGTTCTAGCGATAATAACTGCATTATATGGGTAATAATGCATGATATGTTGATAATATTGGGAGTAATAAGTATAATTATTACAGTTCTAGCGATAATAATAGTAAAATATGGCAAATAGTGCATGTTATATTGATAATAGTAAAAGCAATAAGTATATTTATTACAGTTCTATCGATAATAACTGCATAATATGGGTATTAATGCATGTTATGTTGATGATAATAAAAGTAGTAAGTATATTTATTATAGTTCTAGCGATTATAACTGCATAATATGGGTAATAATGCATGTTATATTGATAATAATATAAGTAATAAGTATAATTATTACAGTTCTAGCGATAATAACTGCATTATATGGGTAATAATGGATGTTATATTGATAATATCGGGAGTAATAAGTATATTTATTATAGTTCTAGCGCTAATAACTGCATAATATGGGTAATAATGCATGTTATATTGATAATAATATAAGTAATAAGTATAATTATTACAGTTCTAGCGATAATAACTGCATTAAATGCGTATAATGCATGTTATATTGATAATATCTGGAGTAGTAAGTATAATTTTTATAGTTCTAGCGATAATATAAGTAAAATATGGCTAATAGTGCATGTTATATTGATAATAATAAAAGTAATAAGTATATTTATTATAATTCTATCGATAATAACTGCATAATATGGGTAATAATGTATATTATATTGATAATAATATAAGTAATTAGTATAATTATTACAGTTCTAGCGACAATAACTGCATTCTATGGGTAATAATGCATGTTATATTGATGATAATATAAGTAATAAGTATAATTATTACAGTTCTAGCGATAATAACTGCATTATATGGGTAATAATGGATGTTGTATTGATAATATCGGTAGTAATAAGTATATTTATTATAGTTCTAGCGATAATAACTGCATAATATAGGTAATAATGCATGTTATATTGATGATAATATAAGTAATAAGTATAATTGTTACAGTTCTAGCGATAATAACTGCATTATATGGGTAATAATGCATGTTATATTGATAATATCGGGAGTAATAAGTATACTTATTATAGTTCTAGCGATAATAACTGCATAATATAGGTAATAGTGCATGTTATATTGATAATAATAAAAGTAATAAGTATATTTATTATAGTTCTATCAATAATAACTGCATAATATGGGTAATAATGGATGTTATATTGATAATATCGGGAGTAATAAGTATATTTATTATAGTTCTAGCGATAATAACTGCATAATATAGGTAATAATGCATGTTATATTGAAAATAATAAAAGTAATAAGTATATTTATTGTAGTTCTATCAATAATAACTGCATAATATGGGTAATAATGCATGTTATATTGAGGATAATAAAAGTAATAAGTGTATTTATTACAGTTCTAGTGATAATGACTGCATAATATGGGTAGTAATGCATGTTATATTGATGATAATATAAGTAATAAGTATAATTATTACAGATCTAGCGATAATAACTGCATTATATGGGTAATAATGCATGATATGTTGATAATATTGGGAGTAATAAGTATAATTATTACAGTTCTAGCGATAATAATAGTAAAATATGGCAAATAGTGCATGTTATATTGATAATAGTAAAAGCAATAAGTATATTTATTACAGTTCTATCGATAATAACTGCATAATATGGGTATTAATGCATGTTATATTGATGATAATAAAAGTAGTAAGTATATTTATTATAGTTCTAGCGATAATAACTGCATAATATAGGTAATAATGCATGTTATATTGATGATAATATAAGTAATAAGTATAATTGTTACAGTTCTAGCGATAATAACTGCATTATATGGGTAATAATGCATGTTATATTGATAATATCGGGAGTAATAAGTATACTTATTATAGTTCTAGCGATAATAACTGCATAATATAGGTAATAGTGCATGTTATATTGATAATAATAAAAGTAATAAGTATATTTATTATAGTTCTATCAATAATAACTGCATAATATGGGTAATAATGGATGTTATATTGATAATATCGGGAGTAATAAGTATATTTATTATAGTTCTAGCGATAATAACTGCATAATATAGGTAATAATGCATGTTATATTGAAAATAATAAAAGTAATAAGTATATTTATTGTAGTTCTATCAATAATAACTGCATAATATGGGTAATAATGCATGTTATATTGAGGATAATAAAAGTAATAAGTGTATTTATTACAGTTCTAGTGATAATGACTGCATAATATGGGTAGTAATGCATGTTATATTGATGATAATATAAGTAATAAGTATAATTATTACAGATCTAGCGATAATAACTGCATTATATGGGTAATAATGCATGATATGTTGATAATATTGGGAGTAATAAGTATAATTATTACAGTTCTAGCGATAATAATAGTAAAATATGGCAAATAGTGCATGTTATATTGATAATAGTAAAAGCAATAAGTATATTTATTACAGTTCTATCGATAATAACTGCATAATATGGGTATTAATGCATGTTATATTGATGATAATAAAAGTAGTAAGTATATTTATTATAGTTCTAGCGATTATAACTGCATAATATGGGTAATAATGCATGTTATATTGATAATAATATAAGTAATAAGTATAATTATTACAGTTCTAGCGATAATAACTGCATAATATGGGTAATAATGCATGTTATATTGATGATAATATAAGTAATAAGTATAATTATTACAGTTCTAGCGATAATAATAGTAAAATATGGCAAATAGTGCATGTTATATTGATAATAGTAAAAGCAATAAGTATATTTATTACAGTTCTATCGATAATAACTGCATAATATGGGTATTAATGCATGTTATATTGATGATAATAAAAGTAGTAAGTATATTTATTATAGTTCTAGCGATTATAACTGCATAATATGGGTAATAATGCATGTTATATTGATAATAATATAAGTAATAAGTATAATTATTACAGTTCTAGCGATAATAACTGCATTATATGGGTAATAATGGATGTTATATTGATAATATCGGGAGTAATAAGTATATTTATTATAGTTCTAGCGCTAATAACTGCATAATATGGGTAATAATGCATGTTATATTGATAATAATATAAGTAATAAGTATAATTATTACAGTTCTAGCGATAATAACTGCATTAAATGCGTATAATGCATGTTATATTGATAATATCTGGAGTAGTAAGTATAATTTTTATAGTTCTAGCGATAATATAAGTAAAATATGGCTAATAGTGCATGTTATATTGATAATAATAAAAGTAATAAGTATATTTATTATAATTCTATCGATAATAACTGCATAATATGGGTAATAATGTATATTATATTGATAATAATATAAGTAATTAGTATAATTATTACAGTTCTAGCGACAATAACTGCATTCTATGGGTAATAATGCATGTTATATTGATGATAATATAAGTAATAAGTATAATTATTACAGTTCTAGCGATAATAACTGCATTATATGGGTAATAATGGATGTTGTATTGATAATATCGGTAGTAATAAGTATATTTATTATAGTTCTAGCGATAATAACTGCATAATATAGGTAATAATGCATGTTATATTGATGATAATATAAGTAATAAGTATAATTGTTACAGTTCTAGCGATAATAACTGCATTATATGGGTAATAATGCATGTTATATTGATAATATCGGGAGTAATAAGTATACTTATTATAGTTCTAGCGATAATAACTGCATAATATAGGTAATAGTGCATGTTATATTGATAATAATAAAAGTAATAAGTATATTTATTATAGTTCTATCAATAATAACTGCATAATATGGGTAATAATGGATGTTATATTGATAATATCGGGAGTAATAAGTATATTTATTATAGTTCTAGCGATAATAACTGCATAATATAGGTAATAATGCATGTTATATTGAAAATAATAAAAGTAATAAGTATATTTATTGTAGTTCTATCAATAATAACTGCATAATATGGGTAATAATGCATGTTATATTGAGGATAATAAAAGTAATAAGTGTATTTATTACAGTTCTAGTGATAATGACTGCATAATATGGGTAGTAATGCATGTTATATTGATGATAATATAAGTAATAAGTATAATTATTACAGTTCTAGCGATAATAACTGCATTATATGGGTAATAATGCATGATATGTTGATAATATTGGGAGTAATAAGTATAATTATTACAGTTCTAGCGATAATAATAGTAAAATATGGCAAATAGTGCATGTTATATTGATAATAGTAAAAGCAATAAGTATATTTATTACAGTTCTATCGATAATAACTGCATAATATGGGTATTAATGCATGTTATATTGATGATAATAAAAGTAGTAAGTATATTTATTATAGTTCTAGCGATTATAACTGCATAATATGGGTAATAATGCATGTTATATTGATAATAATATAAGTAATAAGTATAATTATTACAGTTCTAGCGATAATAACTGCATAATATGGGTAATAATGCATGTTATATTGATGATAATATAAGTAATAAGTATAATTATTACAGTTCTAGCGATAATAATAGTAAAATATGGCAAATAGTGCATGTTATATTGATAATAGTAAAAGCAATAAGTATATTTATTACAGTTCTATCGATAATAACTGCATAATATGGGTATTAATGCATGTTATATTGATAATAATAAAAGTAGTAAGTATATTTATTATAGTTCTAGCGATTATAACTGCATAATATGGGTAATAATGCATGTTATATTGATAATAATATAAGTAATAAGTATAATTATTACAGTTCTAGCGATAATAACTGCATTATATGGGTAATAATGGATGTTATATTGATAATATCGGGAGTAATAAGTATATTTATTATAGTTCTAGCGATAATAACTGCATAATATAGGTAATAATGCATGTTATATTGATAATAATAAAAGTAATACGTATATTTATTATAGTTCTATCAATAATAACTGCATAATATGGGTAATAATGCATGTTATACTGATGATAATAAAAGTAATAAGTGTATTTATTACAGTTCTAGCGATAATAACTGCATAATATGGGTAATAACGCATGTTATATTGATGATAATATAAGAAATGAGTATAATTATTACAGTTCTAGCGATAATAACTGCATTATATGGGTAATAATGGATGTTATATTGATAATATCGGGAGTAATAAGTATATTTATTATAGTTCTAGCGATTATAACTGCATAATATGGGTAATAATGCATGTTATATTAATAATAATATAAGTAATAAGTATAATTATTACAGTTCTAGCGATAATAACTGCATTATATGGGTAATAATGCATGTTATATTGATCATAATACAAGTAATAAGTATAATCATTACAGTTCTAGCGATAATACTAGTAAAATATGGCTAAGAGTCCCTGTTATATTGATAATAATAAAAGTAATAAGTATATTTATTATAATTCTATCGATAATAACTGCATAATATGGGTAATAATGCATGTTATATTGATAATAATATAAGTAATAAGTATAATTATTACAGTTCTAGCGATAATAACTGCATTATATGGGTAATAATGGAGGTTATATTGATAATATCGCGAGTAATAAGTATATTTATTGTAGTTCTAGCGATAATAACTGCATAATATAGGTAATAATGCATGTTATATTGATAATAATAAAAGTAATAAGTATATTTATTATAATTCTATCGATAATAACTGCATAATATGGGTAATAATGCATGTTATATTGATAATAATATAAGTAATAGGTATAATTATTACAGTTCTAGCGATAATAACTGCATTATATGGGTAATAATGGAGGTTATATTGATAATATCGCGAGTAATAAGTATATTTATTATAGTTCTAGCGATAATAACTGCATTATATGGGTAATAATGCATGTTATACTGATAATAATAAAAGTAATAAGTATATTTATTATAATTCTATCGATAATAACTGCATAATATGGGTAATAATGCATGTTATATTGATAATAATATAAGTAATAAGTATAATTATTACAGTTCTAGCGATAATAACTGCATTATATGGGTAATAATGGATGTTATATTGATAATATCGGGAGTAATAAGTATATTTATTATAGTTCTAGCGATTATAACTGCATAATATGGGTAATAATGCATGTTATATTAATAATAATATAAGTAATAAGTATAATTATTACTGTTCTAGCGATAATAACTGCATTATATGGGTAATAATGGATGTTATATTGATAATATCGGGTGTAATAAGTATATTTATTATAGTTCTAGCGATAATAACTGCATAATATAGGTAATAATGCATGTTATATTGAAAATAATAAAAGTAATAGGTATATTTATTGTAGTTCTATCAATAATAACTGCATAATATGGGTAATAATGCATGTTATATTGAGGATAATAAAAGTAATAAGTGTATTTATTACAGTTCTAGTGATAATGACTGCATAATATGGGTAATAATGCATGTTATATTGATGATAATATAAGTAATAAGTATAATTATTACAGTTCTAGCGATAATAACTGCATTATATGGGTAATAATGCATGATATGTTGATAATATTGGGAGTAATAAGTATAATTATTACAGTTCTAGCGATAATAATAGTAAAATATGGCAAATAGTGCATGTTATATTGATAATAGTAAAAGCAATAAGTATATTTATTACAGTTCTATCGATAATAACTGCATAATATGGGTATTAATGCAGATTATATTGATGATAATAAAAGTAGTAAGTATATTTATTATAGTTCTAGCGATTATAACTGCATAATATGGGTAATAATGCATGTTATATTGATAATAATATAAGTAATAAGTATAATTATTACAGTTCTAGCGATAATAACTGCATTAAATGCGTATAATGCATGTTATATTGATAATATCTGGAGTAGTAAGTATAATTTTTATAGTTCTAGCGATAATATAAGTAAAATATGGCTAATAGTGCATGTTATATTGATAATAATAAAAGTAATAAGTATATTTATTATAATTCTATCGATAATAACTGCATAATATGGGTAATAATGCATATTATATTGATAATAATATAAGTAATTAGTATAATTATTACAGTTCTAGCGACAATAACTGCATTATATGGGTAATAATGCATGTTATATTGATGATAATATAAGTAATAAGTATAATTATTACAGTTCTAGCGATAATAACTGCATTATATGGGTAATAATGGATGTTGTATTGATAATATCGGTAGTAATAAGTATATTTATTATAGTTCTAGCGATAATAACTGCATAATATAGGTAATAATGCATGTTATATTGATGATAATATAAGTAATAAGTATAATTGTTACAGTTCTAGCGATAATAACTGCATTATATGGGTAATAATGCATGTTATATTGATAATATCGGGAGTAATAAGTATATTTATTATAGTTCTAGCGATAATAACTGCATAATATAGGTAATAGTGCATGTTATATTGATAATAATAAAAGTAATAAGTATATTTATTATAGTTCTATCAATAATAACTGCATAATATGGGTAATAATGGATGTTATATTGATAATATCGGGAGTAATAAGTATATTTATTATAGTTCTAGCGATAATAACTGCATAATATAGGTAATAATGCATGTTATATTGAAAATAATAAAAGTAATAAGTATATTTATTGTAGTTCTATCAATAATAACTGCATAATATGGGTAATAATGCATGTTATATTGAGGATAATAAAAGTAATAAGTGTATTTATTACAGTTCTAGTGATAATGACTGCATAATATGGGTAATAATGCATGTTATATTGATGATAATATAAGTAATAAGTATAATTATTACAGTTCTAGCGATAATAACTGCATTATATGGGTAATAATGCATGATATGTTGATAATATTGGGAGTAATAAGTATAATTATTACAGTTCTAGCGATAATAATAGTAAAATATGGCAAATAGTGCATGTTATATTGATAATAGTAAAAGCAATAAGTATATTTATTACAGTTCTATCGATAATAACTGCATAATATGGGTATTAATGCATGTTATGTTGATGATAATAAAAGTAGTAAGTATATTTATTATAGTTCTAGCGATTATAACTGCATAATATGGGTAATAATGCATGTTATATTGATAATAATATAAGTAATAAGTATAATTATTACAGTTCTAGCGATAATAACTGCATTATATGGGTAATAATGGATGTTATATTGATAATATCGGGAGTAATAAGTATATTTATTATAGTTCTAGCGCTAATAACTGCATAATATGGGTAATAATGCATGTTATATTGATAATAATATAAGTAATAAGTATAATTATTACAGTTCTAGCGATAATAACTGCATTAAATGCGTATAATGCATGTTATATTGATAATATCTGGAGTAGTAAGTATAATTTTTATAGTTCTAGCGATAATATAAGTAAAATATGGCTAATAGTGCATGTTATATTGATAATAATAAAAGTAATAAGTATATTTATTATAATTCTATCGATAATAACTGCATAATATGGGTAATAATGTATATTATATTGATAATAATATAAGTAATTAGTATAATTATTACAGTTCTAGCGACAATAACTGCATTCTATGGGTAATAATGCATGTTATATTGATGATAATATAAGTAATAAGTATAATTATTACAGTTCTAGCGATAATAACTGCATTATATGGGTAATAATGGATGTTGTATTGATAATATCGGTAGTAATAAGTATATTTATTATAGTTCTAGCGATAATAACTGCATAATATAGGTAATAATGCATGTTATATTGATGATAATATAAGTAATAAGTATAATTGTTACAGTTCTAGCGATAATAACTGCATTATATGGGTAATAATGCATGTTATATTGATAATATCGGGAGTAATAAGTATACTTATTATAGTTCTAGCGATAATAACTGCATAATATAGGTAATAGTGCATGTTATATTGATAATAATAAAAGTAATAAGTATATTTATTATAGTTCTATCAATAATAACTGCATAATATGGGTAATAATGGATGTTATATTGATAATATCGGGAGTAATAAGTATATTTATTATAGTTCTAGCGATAATAACTGCATAATATAGGTAATAATGCATGTTATATTGAAAATAATAAAAGTAATAAGTATATTTATTGTAGTTCTATCAATAATAACTGCATAATATGGGTAATAATGCATGTTATATTGAGGATAATAAAAGTAATAAGTGTATTTATTACAGTTCTAGTGATAATGACTGCATAATATGGGTAGTAATGCATGTTATATTGATGATAATATAAGTAATAAGTATAATTATTACAGATCTAGCGATAATAACTGCATTATATGGGTAATAATGCATGATATGTTGATAATATTGGGAGTAATAAGTATAATTATTACAGTTCTAGCGATAATAATAGTAAAATATGGCAAATAGTGCATGTTATATTGATAATAGTAAAAGCAATAAGTATATTTATTACAGTTCTATCGATAATAACTGCATAATATGGGTATTAATGCATGTTATATTGATGATAATAAAAGTAGTAAGTATATTTATTATAGTTCTAGCGATTATAACTGCATAATATGGGTAATAATGCATGTTATATTGATAATAATATAAGTAATAAGTATAATTATTACAGTTCTAGCGATAATAACTGCATAATATGGGTAATAATGCATGTTATATTGATGATAATATAAGTAATAAGTATAATTATTACAGTTCTAGCGATAATAATAGTAAAATATGGCAAATAGTGCATGTTATATTGATAATAGTAAAAGCAATAAGTATATTTATTACAGTTCTATCGATAATAACTGCATAATATGGGTATTAATGCATGTTATATTGATGATAATAAAAGTAGTAAGTATATTTATTATAGTTCTAGCGATTATAACTGCATAATATGGGTAATAATGCATGTTATATTGATAATAATATAAGTAATAAGTATAATTATTACAGTTCTAGCGATAATAACTGCATTATATGGGTAATAATGGATGTTATATTGATAATATCGGGAGTAATAAGTATATTTATTATAGTTCTAGCGATAATAACTGCATAATATAGGTAATAATGCATGTTATATTGATAATAATAAAAGTAATACGTATATTTATTATAGTTCTATCAATAATAACTGCATAATATGGGTAATAATGCATGTTATACTGATGATAATAAAAGTAATAAGTGTATTTATTACAGTTCTAGCGATAATAACTGCATAATATGGGTAATAACGCATGTTATATTGATGATAATATAAGAAATGAGTATAATTATTACAGTTCTAGCGATAATAACTGCATTATATGGGTAATAATGGATGTTATATTGATAATATCGGGAGTAATAAGTATATTTATTATAGTTCTAGCGATTATAACTGCATAATATGGGTAATAATGCATGTTATATTAATAATAATATAAGTAATAAGTATAATTATTACAGTTCTAGCGATAATAACTGCATTATATGGGTAATAATGCATGTTATATTGATCATAATACAAGTAATAAGTATAATCATTACAGTTCTAGCGATAATACTAGTAAAATATGGCTAAGAGTCCCTGTTATATTGATAATAATAAAAGTAATAAGTATATTTATTATAATTCTATCGATAATAACTGCATAATATGGGTAATAATGCATGTTATATTGATAATAATATAAGTAATAAGTATAATTATTACAGTTCTAGCGATAATAACTGCATTATATGGGTAATAATGGAGGTTATATTGATAATATCGCGAGTAATAAGTATATTTATTATAGTTCTAGCGATAATAACTGCATTATATGGGTAATAATGCATGTTATACTGATAATAATAAAAGTAATAAGTATATTTATTATAATTCTATCGATAATAACTGCATAATATGGGTAATAATGCATGTTATATTGATAATAATATAAGTAATAAGTATAATTATTACAGTTCTAGCGATAATAACTGCATTATATGGGTAATAATGGATGTTATATTGATAATATCGGGAGTAATAAGTATATTTATTATAGTTCTAGCGATTATAACTGCATAATATGGGTAATAATGCATGTTATATTAATAATAATATAAGTAATAAGTATAATTATTACTGTTCTAGCGATAATAACTGCATTATATGGGTAATAATGGATGTTATATTGATAATATCGGGTGTAATAAGTATATTTATTATAGTTCTAGCGATAATAACTGCATAATATAGGTAATAATGCATGTTATATTGAAAATAATAAAAGTAATAGGTATATTTATTGTAGTTCTATCAATAATAACTGCATAATATGGGTAATAATGCATGTTATATTGAGGATAATAAAAGTAATAAGTGTATTTATTACAGTTCTAGTGATAATGACTGCATAATATGGGTAATAATGCATGTTATATTGATGATAATATAAGTAATAAGTATAATTATTACAGTTCTAGCGATAATAACTGCATTATATGGGTAATAATGCATGATATGTTGATAATATTGGGAGTAATAAGTATAATTATTACAGTTCTAGCGATAATAATAGTAAAATATGGCAAATAGTGCATGTTATATTGATAATAGTAAAAGCAATAAGTATATTTATTACAGTTCTATCGATAATAACTGCATAATATGGGTATTAATGCAGATTATATTGATGATAATAAAAGTAGTAAGTATATTTATTATAGTTCTAGCGATTATAACTGCATAATATGGGTAATAATGCATGTTATATTGATAATAATATAAGTAATAAGTATAATTATTACAGTTCTAGCGATAATAACTGCATTAAATGCGTATAATGCATGTTATATTGATAATATCTGGAGTAGTAAGTATAATTTTTATAGTTCTAGCGATAATATAAGTAAAATATGGCTAATAGTGCATGTTATATTGATAATAATAAAAGTAATAAGTATATTTATTATAATTCTATCGATAATAACTGCATAATATGGGTAATAATGCATATTATATTGATAATAATATAAGTAATTAGTATAATTATTACAGTTCTAGCGACAATAACTGCATTATATGGGTAATAATGCATGTTATATTGATGATAATATAAGTAATAAGTATAATTATTACAGTTCTAGCGATAATAACTGCATTATATGGGTAATAATGGATGTTGTATTGATAATATCGGTAGTAATAAGTATATTTATTATAGTTCTAGCGATAATAACTGCATAATATAGGTAATAATGCATGTTATATTGATGATAATATAAGTAATAAGTATAATTGTTACAGTTCTAGCGATAATAACTGCATTATATGGGTAATAATGCATGTTATATTGATAATATCGGGAGTAATAAGTATACTTATTATAGTTCTAGCGATAATAACTGCATAATATAGGTAATAGTGCATGTTATATTGATAATAATAAAAGTAATAAGTATATTTATTATAGTTCTATCAATAATAACTGCATAATATGGGTAATAATGGATGTTATATTGATAATATCGGGAGCAATAATTATATTTATTATAGTTCTAGCGATAATAACTGCATAATATAGGTAATAATGCATGTTATATTGAAAATAATAAAAGTAATAAGTATATTTATTGTAGTTCTATCAATAATAACTGCATAATATGGGTAATAATGCATGTTATATTGAGGATAATAAAAGTAATAAGTGTATTTATTACAGTTCTAGTGATAATGACTGCATAATATGGGTAGTAATGCATGTTATATTGATGATAATATAAGTAATAAGTATAATTATTACAGTTCTAGCGATAATAATAGTAAAATATGGCAAATAGTGGATGTTATATTGATAATAGTAAAAGCAATAAGTATATTTATTACAGTTCTATCGATAATAACTGCATAATATGGGTATTAATGCATGTTATATTGATGATAATAAAAGTAGTAAGTATATTTATTATAGTTCTAGCGATTATAACTGCATAATATGGGTAATAATGCATGTTATATTGATAATAATATAAGTAATAAGTATAATTATTACAGTTCTAGCGATAATAACTGCATTATATGGGTAATAATGGATGTTATATTGATAATATCGGGAGTAATAAGTATATTTATTATAGTTCTAGCGATAATAACTGCATAATATAGGTAATAATGCATGTTATATTGATAATAATAAAAGTAATACGTATATTTATTATAGTTCTATCAATAATAACTGCATAATATGGGTAATAATGCATGTTATATTGATGATAATAAAAGTAATAAGTGTATTTATTACAGTTCTAGCGATAATAACTGCATAATATGGGTAATAACGCATGTTATATTGATGATAATATAAGAAATGAGTATAATTATTACAGTTCTAGCGATAATAACTGCATTATATGGGTAATAATGGATGTTATATTGATAATATCGGGAGTAATAAGTATATTTATTATAGTTCTAGCGATTATAACTGCATAATATGGGTAATAATGCATGTTATATTAATAATAATATAAGTAATAAGTATAATTATTACAGTTCTAGCGATAATAACTGCATTATATGGGTAATAATGCATGTTATATTGATCATAATACAAGTAATAAGTATAATCATTACAGTTCTAGCGATAATACTAGTAAAATATGGCTAAGAGTCCCTGTTATATTGATAATAATAAAAGTAATAAGTATATTTATTATAATTCTATCGATAATAACTGCATAATATGGGTAATAATGCATGTTATATTGATAATAATATAAGTAATAAGTATAATTATTACAGTTCTAGCGATAATAACTGCATTATATGGGTAATAATGGAGGTTATATTGATAATATCGCGAGTAATAAGTCTATTTATTATAGTTCTAGCGATAATAACTGCATAATATAGGTAATAATGCATGTTATATTGATAATAATAAAAGTAATAAGTATATTTATTATAATTCTATCGATAATAACTGCATAATATGGGTAATAATGCATGTTATATTGATAATAATATAAGTAATAAGTATAATTATTACAGTTCTAGCGATAATAACTGCATTATATGGGTAATAATGGAGGTTATATTGATAATATCGCGAGTAATAAGTATATTTATTATAGTTCTAGCGATAATAACTGCATTATATGGGTAATAATGCATGTTATACTGATGATAATAAAAGTAATAAGTGTATTTATTACAGTTCTAGCGATAATAACTGCATAATATGGGTAATAACGCATGTTATATTGATGATAATATAAGAAATAAGTATAATTATTACTGTTCTAGCGATAATAACTGCATTATATGGGTAATAATGGATGTTATATTGATAATATCGGGAGTAATAAGTATATTTATTATAGTTCTAGCGATTATAACTGCATAATATGGGTAATAATGCATGTTATATTAATAATAATATAAGTAATAAGTATAATTATTACAGTTCTAGCGATAATAACTGCATTATATGGGTAATAATGCATGTTATATTGATCATAATACAAGTAATAAGTATAATCATTACAGTACTAGCGATAATACTAGTAAAATATGGCTAAGAGTCCCTGTTATATTGATAATAATAAAAGTAATAAGTATATTTATTATAATTCTATCGATAATAACTGCATAATATGGGTAATAATGCATGTTATATTGATAATAATATAAGTAATAAGTATAATTATTACAGTTCTAGCGATAATAACTGCATTATATGGGTAATAATGGAGGTTATATTGATAATATCGCGAGTAATAAGTATATTTATTATAGTTCTAGCGATAATAACTGCATAATATAGGTAATAATGCATGTTATATTGATAATAATAAAAGTAATAAGTATATTTATTATAATTCTATCGATAATAACTGCATAATATGGGTAATAATGCATGTTATATTGATAATAATATAAGTAATAAGTATAATTATTACAGTTCTAGCGATAATAACTGCATAATATGGGTAATAATGCATGTTATATTGATAATAATATAAGTAATAAGTATAATTATTACAGTTCTAGCGATAATAACTGCATTATATGGGTAATAATGGAGGTTATATTGATAATATCGCGAGTAATAAGTATATTTATTATAGTTCTAGCGATAATAACTGCATTATATGGGTAATAATGCATGTTATACTGATGATAATAAAAGTAATAAGTGTATTTATTACAGTTCTAGCGATAATAACTGCATAATATGGGTAATAACGCATGTTATATTGATGATAATATAAGAAATAAGTATAATTATTACTGTTCTAGCGATAATAACTGCATTATATGGGTAATAATGGATGTTATATTGATAATATCGGGAGTAATAAGTATATTTATTATAGTTCTAGCGATTATAACTGCATAATATGGGTAATAATGCATGTTATATTGATAATAATATAAGTAATAAGTATAATTATTACAGTTCTAGCGATAATAACTGCATTATATGGGTAATAATGGAGGTTATATTGATAATATCGCGAGTAATAAGTATATTTATTATAGTTCTAGCGATAATAACTGCATAATATAGGTAATAATGCATGTTATATTGATAATAATAAAAGTAATAAGTATATTTATTATAATTCTATCGATAATAACTGCATAATATGGGTAATAATGCATGTTATATTGATAATAATATAAGTAATAAGTATAATTATTACAGTTCTAGCGATAATAACTGCATTATATGGGTAATAATGGAGGTTATATTGATAATATCGCGAGTAATAAGTATATTTATTATAGTTCTAGCGATAATAACTGCATAATATAGGTAATAATGCATGTTATATTGATAATAATAAAAGTAATAAGTATATTTATTATAATTCTATCGATAATAACTGCATAATATGGGTAATAATGCATGTTATATTGATAATAATATAAGTAATAAGTATAATTATTACAGTTCTAGCGATAATAACTGCATTATATGGGTAATAATGGAGGTTATATTGATAATATCGCGAGTAATAAGTATATTTATTATAGTTCTAGCGATAATAACTGCATTATATGGGTAATAATGCATGTTATATTGATAATATCCGGAGTAATATGTATAATTATTATTGTTCTAGCGATAATAATAGTAAAATATGGCTAATAGTGCATGTTATATTGATAATAATAAAAGTAATAAGTATATTTATTATAGTTCTATCAATAATAACTGCATAATATGGGTAATAATGCATGTTATATTGATGATAATAAAAGTAATAAGTGTATTTATTACAGTTCTAGCGATAATGACTGCATAATATGGGTAATAATGCATGTTATATTGATGATAATATAAGTAACAAGTATAATTATTACAGTTCTAGCGATAATAACTGCATTATATGGTAATAATGCATGATATGTTGATAATATTGGGAGTAATAAGTATAATTATTATAGTTCCAGCGATAATAAGAGCAAAATGTGGCAAATAGTGCATGTTATATTGATAATAGTAAAAGCAATAAGTATATTTATTACAGTTCTATCGATAATAACTGCATAATATGGGTATTAATGCAGATTATATTGATGATAATAAAAGTAGTAAGTATATTTATTATAGTTCTAGCGATTATAACTGCATAATATGGGTAATAATGCATGTTATATTGATAATAATATAAGTAATAAGTATAATTATTACAGTTCTAGCGATAATAACTGCATTAAATGCGTATAATGCATGTTATATTGATAATATCTGGAGTAGTAAGTATAATTTTTATAGTTCTAGCGATAATATAAGTAAAATATGGCTAATAGTGCATGTTATATTGATAATAATAAAAGTAATAAGTATATTTATTATAATTTTATCGATAATAACTGCATAATATGGGTAATAATGCATATTATATTGATAATAATATAAGTAATTAGTATAATTATTACAGTTCTAGCGACAATAACTGCATTATATGGGTAATAATGCATGTTATATTGATGATAATATAAGTAATAAGTATAATTATTACAGTTCTAGCGATAATAACTGCATTATATGGGTAATAATGGATGTTGTATTGATAATATCGGTAGTAATAAGTATATTTATTATAGTTCTAGCGATAATAACTGCATAATATAGGTAATAATGCATGTTATATTGATGATAATATACGTAATAAGTATAATTGTTACAGTTCTAGCGATAATAACTGCATTATATGGGTAATAATGCATGTTATATTGATAATATCGGGAGTAATAAGTATATTTATTATAGTTCTAGCGATAATAACTGCATAATATAGGTAATAGTGCATGTTATATTGATAATAATAAAAGTAATAAGTATATTTATTATAGTTCTATCAATAATAACTGCATAATATGGGTAATAATGGATGTTATATTGAGGATAATAAAAGTAATAAGTGTATTTATTACAGTTCTAGTGATAATGACTGCATAATATGGGTAATAATGCATGTTATATTGATGATAATATAAGTAATAAGTATAATTATTACAGTTCTAGCGATAATAACTGCATTATATGGGTAATAATGCATGATATGTTGATAATATTGGGAGTAATAAGTATAATTATTACAGTTCTAGCGATAATAATAGTAAAATATGGCAAATAGTGCATGTTATATTGATAATAGTAAAAGCAATAAGTATATTTATTACAGTTCTATCGATAATAACTGCATAATATGGGTATTAATGCATGTTATGTTGATGATAATAAAAGTAGTAAGTATATTTATTATAGTTCTAGCGATTATAACTGCATAATATGGGTAATAATGCATGTTATATTGATAATAATATAAGTAATAAGTATAATTATTACAGTTCTAGCGATAATAACTGCATTATATGGGTAATAATGGATGTTATATTGATAATATCGGGAGTAATAAGTATATTTATTATAGTTCTAGCGATAATAACTGCATAATATGGGTAATAATGCATGTTATATTGATAATAATATAAGTAATAAGTATAATTATTACAGTTCTAGCGATAATAACTGCATTAAATGCGTATAATGCATGTTATATTGATAATATCTGGAGTAGTAAGTATAATTTTTATAGTTCTAGCGATAATATAAGTAAAATATGGCTAATAGTGCATGTTATATTGATAATAATAAAAGTAATAAGTATATTTATTATAATTCTATCGATAATAACTGCATAATATGGGTAATAATGCATATTATATTGATAATAATATAAGTAATTAGTATAATTATTACAGTTCTAGCGACAATAACTGCATTCTATGGGTAATAATGCATGTTATATTGATGATAGTATAAGTAATAAGTATAATTATTACAGTTCTAGCGATAATAACTGCATTATATGGGTAATAATGGATGTTGTATTGATAATATCGGTAGTAATAAGTATATTTATTATAGTTCTAGCGATAATAACTGCATAATATAGGTAATAATGCATGTTATATTGATGATAATATAAGTAATAAGTATAATTGTTACAGTTCTAGCGATAATAACTGCATTATATGGGTAATAATGCATGTTATATTGATAATATCGGGAGTATTAAGTATACTTATTATAGTTCTAGCGATAATAACTGCATAATATAGGTAATAGTGCATGTTATATTGATAATAATAAAAGTAATAAGTATATTTATTATAGTTCTATCAATAATAACTGCATAATATGGGTAATAATGGATGTTATATTGATAATATCGGGAGTAATAAGTATATTTATTATAGTTCTAGCGATAATAACTGCATAATATAGGTAATAATGCATGTTATATTGAAAATAATAAAAGTAATAAGTATATTTATTGTAGTTCTATCAATAATAACTGCATAATATGGGTAATAATGCATGTTATATTGAGGATAATAAAAGTAATAAGTGTATTTATTACAGTTCTAGTGATAATGACTGCATAATATGGGTAATAATGCATGTTATATTGATGATAATATAAGTAATAAGTATAATTATTACAGTTCTAGCGATAATAACTGCATTATATGGGTAATAATGCATGATATGTTGATAATATTGGGAGTAATAAGTATAATTATTACAGTTCTAGCGATAATAATAGTAAAATATGGCAAATAGTGCATGTTATATTGATAATAGTAAAAGCAATAAGTATATTTATTACAGTTCTATCGATAATAACTGCATAATATGGGTATTAATGCATGTTATGTTGATGATAATAAAAGTAGTAAGTATATTTATTATAGTTCTAGCGATTATAACTGCATAATATGGGTAATAATGCATGTTATATTGATAATAATATAAGCAATAAGTATAATTATTACAGTTCTAGCGATAATAACTGCATTATATGGGTAATAATGGATGTTATATTGATAATATCGGGAGTAATAAGTATATTTATTATAGTTCTAGCGATAATAACTGCATAATATGGGTAATAATGCATGTTATATTGATAATAATATAAGTAATAAGTATAATTATTACAGTTCTAGCGATAATAACTGCATTAAATGCGTATAATGCATGTTATATTGATAATATCTGGAGTAGTAAGTACAATTTTTATAGTTCTAGCGATAATATAAGTAAAATATGGCTAATAGTGCATGTTATATTGATAATAATAAAAGTAATAAGTATATTTATTATAATTCTATCGATAATAACTGCATAATATGGGTAATAATGCATATTATATTGATAATAATATAAGTAATTAGTATAATTATTACAGTTCTAGCGACAATAACTGCATTCTATGGGTAATAATGCATGTTATATTGATGATAATATAAGTAATAAGTATAATTATTACAGTTCTAGCGATAATAACTGCATTATATGGGTAATAATGGATGTTGTATTGATAATATCGGTAGTAATAAGTATATTTATTATAGTTCTAGCGATAATAACTGCATAATATAGGTAATAATGCATGTTATATTGATGATAATATAAGTAATAAGTATAATTGTTACAGTTCTAGCGATAATAACTGCATTATATGGGTAATAATGCATGATATGTTGATAATATTGGGAGTAATAAGTATAATTATTACAGTTCTAGCGATAATAATAGTAAAATATGGCAAATAGGGCATGTTATATTGATAATAGTAAAAGCAATAAGTATATTTATTACAGTTCTATCGATAATAACTGCATAATATGGGTATTAATGCATGTTATATTGATGATAATAAAAGTAGTAAGTATATTTATTATAGTTCTAGCGATTATAACTGCATAATATGGGTAATAATGCATGTTATATTGATAATAATATAAGTAATAAGTATAATTATTACAGTTCTAGCGATAATAACTGCATAGTATGGGTAATAATGCATGTTATATTGATGATAATATAAGTAATAAGTATAATTATTACAGTTCTAGCGATAATAACTGCATTATATGGGTAATAATGCATGATATGTTGATAATATTGGGAGTAATAAGTATAATTATTACAGTTCTAGCGATAATAATAGTAAAATATGGCAAATAGTGCATGTTATATTGATAATAGTAAAAGCAATAAGTATATTTATTACAGTTCTATCGATAATAACTGCATAATATGGGTATTAATGCATGTTATATTGATGATTATAAAAGTAGTAAGTATATTTATTATAGTTCTAGCGATTATAACTGCATAATATGGGTAATAATGCATGTTATATTGATAATAATATAAGTAATAAGTATAATTATTACAGTTCTAGCGATAATAACTGCATTATATGGGTAATAATGGATGTTATATTGATAATATCGGGAGTAATAAGTATATTTATTATAGTTCTAGCGATAATAACTGCATAATATAGGTAATAATGCATGTTATATTGATAATAATAAAAGTAATACGTATATTTATTATAGTTCTATCAATAATAACTGCATAATATGGGTAATAATGCATGTTATACTGATGATAATAAAAGTAATAAGTGTATTTATTACAGTTCTAGCGATAATAACTGCATAATATGGGTAATAACGCATGTTATATTGATGACAATATAAGAAATAAGTATAATTATTACAGTTCTAGCGATAATAACTGCATTATATGGGTAATAATGGATGTTATATTGATAATATCGGGAGTAATAAGTATATTTATTATAGTTCTAGCGATAATAACTGCATAATATAGGTAATAATGCATGTTATATTGATAATAATAAAAGTAATACGTATATTTGTTATAGTTCTATCAATAATAACTGCATAATATGGGTAATAATGCATGTTATACTGATGATAATAAAAGTAATAAGTGTATTTATTACAGTTCTAGCGATAATAACTGCATAATATGGGTAATAACGCATGTTATATTGATGATAATATAAGAAATAAGTATAATTATTACAGTTCTAGCGATAATAACTGCATTATATGGGTAATAATGGATGTTATATTGATAATATCGGGAGTAATAAGTATATTTATTATAGTTCTAGCGATTATAACTGCATAATATGGGTAATAATGCATGTTATATTAATAATAATATAAGTAATAAGTATAATTATTACAGTTCTAGCGATAATAACTGCATTATATGGGTAATAATGCATGTTATATTGATCATAATACAAGTAATAAGTATAATCATTACAGTTCTAGCGATAATACTAGTAAAATATGGCTAAGAGTCCCTGTTATATTGATAATAATAAAAGTAATAAGTATATTTATTATAATTCTATCGATAATAACTGTATAATATGGGTAATAATGCATGTTATATTGATAATAATATAAGTAATAAGTATAATTATTACAGTTCTAGCGATAATAACTGCATTATATGGGTAATAATGGAGGTTATATTGATAATATCGCGAGTAATAAGTATATTTATTATAGTTCTAGCGATAATAACTGCATAATATAGGTAATAATGCATGTTATATTGATAATAATAAAAGTAATAAGTATATTTATTATAATTCTATCGATAATAACTGCATAATATGGGTAATAATGCATGTTATATTGATGATAATAAAAGTAATAAGTGTATTTATTACAGTTCTAGCGATAATGACTGCATAATATGGGTAATAATGCATGTTATATTGATGATAATATAAGTAACAAGTATAATTATTACAGTTCTAGCGATAATAACTGCATTATATGGGTAATAATGCATGATATGTTGATAATATTGGGAGTAATAAGTATAATTATTATAGTTCTAGCGATAATAAGAGCAAAATATGGCAAATAGTGCATGTTATATTGATAATAGTAAAAGCAATAAATATATTTATTACAGTTCTAGCGATAATAACTGCATAATATGGGTATTAATGCAGATTATATTGATGATAATAAAAGTAGTAAGTATATTTATTATAGTTCTAGCGATTATAACTGCATAATATGGGTAATAATGCATGTTATATTGATAATAATATAAGTAATAAGTATAATTATTACAGTTCTAGCGATAATAACTGCATTAAATGCGTATAATGCATGTTATATTGATAATATCTGGAGTAGTAAGTATAATTTTTATAGTTCTAGCGATAATATAAGTAAAATATGGCTAATAGTGCATGTTATATTGATAATAATAAAAGTAATAAGTATATTTATTATAATTCTATCGATAATAACTGCATAATATGGGTAATAATGCATATTATATTGATAATAATATAAGTAATTAGTATAATTATTACAGTTCTAGCGACAATAACTGCATTCTATGGGTAATAATGCATGTTATATTGATGATAATATAAGTAATAAGTATAATTATTACAGTTCTAGCGATAATAACTGCATTATATGGGTAATAATGGATGTTGTATTGATAATATCGGTAGTAATAAGTATAATTATTACAGTTCTAGCGACAATAACTGCATTATATGGGTAATAATGCATGTTATATTGATGATAATATAAGTAATAAGTATAATTATTACAGTTCTAGCGATAATAACTGCATTATATGGGTAATAATGGATGTTGTATTGATAATATCGGTAGTAATAAGTATATTTATTATAGTTCTAGCGATAATAACTGCATAATATAGGTAATAATGCATGTTATATTGATGATAATATACGTAATAAGTATAATTGTTACAGTTCTAGCGATAATAACTGCATTATATGGGTAATAATGCATGTTATATTGATAATATCGGGAGTAATAAGTATATTTATTATAGTTCTAGCGATAATAACTGCATAATATAGGTAATAGTGCATGTTATATTGATAATAATAAAAGTAATAAGTATATTTATTATAGTTCTATCAATAATAACTGCATAATATGGGTAATAATGGATGTTATATTGATAATATCGGGAGTAATAAGTATATTTATTATAGTTCTAGCGATAATAACTGCATAATATAGGTAATAATGCATGTTATATTGAAAATAATAAAAGTAATAAGTATATTTATTGTAGTTCTATCAATAATAACTGCATAATATGGGTAATAATGCATGTTATATTGAGGATAATAAAAGTAATAAGTGTATTTATTACAGTTCTAGTGATAATGACTGCATAATATGGGTAATAATGCATGTTATATTGATGATAATATAAGTAATAAGTATAATTATTACAGTTCTAGCGATAATAACTGCATTATATGGGTAATAATGCATGATATGTTGATAATATTGGGAGTAATAAGTATAATTATTACAGTTCTAGCGATAATAATAGTAAAATATGGCAAATAGTGCATGTTATATTGATAATAGTAAAAGCAATAAGTATATTTATTACAGTTCTATCGATAATAACTGCATAATATGGGTATTAATGCATGTTATGTTGATGATAATAAAAGTAGTAAGTATATTTATTATAGTTCTAGCGATTATAACTGCATAATATGGGTAATAATGCATGTTATATTGATAATAATATAAGTAATAAGTATAATTATTACAGTTCTAGCGATAATAACTGCATTATATGGGTAATAATGGATGTTATATTGATAATATCGGGAGTAATAAGTATATTTATTATAGTTCTAGCGATAATAACTGCATAATATGGGTAATAATGCATGTTATATTGATAATAATATAAGTAATAAGTATAATTATTACAGTTCTAGCGATAATAACTGCATTAAATGCGTATAATGCATGTTATATTGATAATATCTGGAGTAGTAAGTATAATTTTTATAGTTCTAGCGATAATATAAGTAAAATATGGCTAATAGTGCATGTTATATTGATAATAATAAAAGTAATAAGTATATTTATTATAATTCTATCGATAATAACTGCATAATATGGGTAATAATGCATATTATATTGATAATAATATAAGTAATTAGTATAATTATTACAGTTCTAGCGACAATAACTGCATTCTATGGGTAATAATGCATGTTATATTGATGATAGTATAAGTAATAAGTATAATTATTACAGTTCTAGCGATAATAACTGCATTATATGGGTAATAATGGATGTTGTATTGATAATATCGGTAGTAATAAGTATATTTATTATAGTTCTAGCGATAATAACTGCATAATATAGGTAATAATGCATGTTATATTGATGATAATATAAGTAATAAGTATAATTGTTACAGTTCTAGCGATAATAACTGCATTATATGGGTAATAATGCATGTTATATTGATAATATCGGGAGTATTAAGTATACTTATTATAGTTCTAGCGATAATAACTGCATAATATAGGTAATAGTGCATGTTATATTGATAATAATAAAAGTAATAAGTATATTTATTATAGTTCTATCAATAATAACTGCATAATATGGGTAATAATGGATGTTATATTGATAATATCGGGAGTAATAAGTATATTTATTATAGTTCTAGCGATAATAACTGCATAATATAGGTAATAATGCATGTTATATTGAAAATAATAAAAGTAATAAGTATATTTATTGTAGTTCTATCAATAATAACTGCATAATATGGGTAATAATGCATGTTATATTGAGGATAATAAAAGTAATAAGTGTATTTATTACAGTTCTAGTGATAATGACTGCATAATATGGGTAATAATGCATGTTATATTGATGATAATATAAGTAATAAGTATAATTATTACAGTTCTAGCGATAATAACTGCATTATATGGGTAATAATGCATGATATGTTGATAATATTGGGAGTAATAAGTATAATTATTACAGTTCTAGCGATAATAATAGTAAAATATGGCAAATAGTGCATGTTATATTGATAATAGTAAAAGCAATAAGTATATTTATTACAGTTCTATCGATAATAACTGCATAATATGGGTATTAATGCATGTTATGTTGATGATAATAAAAGTAGTAAGTATATTTATTATAGTTCTAGCGATTATAACTGCATAATATGGGTAATAATGCATGTTATATTGATAATAATATAAGCAATAAGTATAATTATTACAGTTCTAGCGATAATAACTGCATTATATGGGTAATAATGGATGTTATATTGATAATATCGGGAGTAATAAGTATATTTATTATAGTTCTAGCGATAATAACTGCATAATATGGGTAATAATGCATGTTATATTGATAATAATATAAGTAATAAGTATAATTATTACAGTTCTAGCGATAATAACTGCATTAAATGCGTATAATGCATGTTATATTGATAATATCTGGAGTAGTAAGTACAATTTTTATAGTTCTAGCGATAATATAAGTAAAATATGGCTAATAGTGCATGTTATATTGATAATAATAAAAGTAATAAGTATATTTATTATAATTCTATCGATAATAACTGCATAATATGGGTAATAATGCATATTATATTGATAATAATATAAGTAATTAGTATAATTATTACAGTTCTAGCGACAATAACTGCATTCTATGGGTAATAATGCATGTTATATTGATGATAATATAAGTAATAAGTATAATTATTACAGTTCTAGCGATAATAACTGCATTATATGGGTAATAATGGATGTTGTATTGATAATATCGGTAGTAATAAGTATATTTATTATAGTTCTAGCGATAATAACTGCATAATATAGGTAATAATGCATGTTATATTGATGATAATATAAGTAATAAGTATAATTGTTACAGTTCTAGCGATAATAACTGCATTATATGGGTAATAATGCATGATATGTTGATAATATTGGGAGTAATAAGTATAATTATTACAGTTCTAGCGATAATAATAGTAAAATATGGCAAATAGGGCATGTTATATTGATAATAGTAAAAGCAATAAGTATATTTATTACAGTTCTATCGATAATAACTGCATAATATGGGTATTAATGCATGTTATATTGATGATAATAAAAGTAGTAAGTATATTTATTATAGTTCTAGCGATTATAACTGCATAATATGGGTAATAATGCATGTTATATTGATAATAATATAAGTAATAAGTATAATTATTACAGTTCTAGCGATAATAACTGCATAGTATGGGTAATAATGCATGTTATATTGATGATAATATAAGTAATAAGTATAATTATTACAGTTCTAGCGATAATAACTGCATTATATGGGTAATAATGCATGATATGTTGATAATATTGGGAGTAATAAGTATAATTATTACAGTTCTAGCGATAATAATAGTAAAATATGGCAAATAGTGCATGTTATATTGATAATAGTAAAAGCAATAAGTATATTTATTACAGTTCTATCGATAATAACTGCATAATATGGGTATTAATGCATGTTATATTGATGATTATAAAAGTAGTAAGTATATTTATTATAGTTCTAGCGATTATAACTGCATAATATGGGTAATAATGCATGTTATATTGATAATAATATAAGTAATAAGTATAATTATTACAGTTCTAGCGATAATAACTGCATTATATGGGTAATAATGGATGTTATATTGATAATATCGGGAGTAATAAGTATATTTATTATAGTTCTAGCGATAATAACTGCATAATATAGGTAATAATGCATGTTATATTGATAATAATAAAAGTAATACGTATATTTATTATAGTTCTATCAATAATAACTGCATAATATGGGTAATAATGCATGTTATACTGATGATAATAAAAGTAATAAGTGTATTTATTACAGTTCTAGCGATAATAACTGCATAATATGGGTAATAACGCATGTTATATTGATGACAATATAAGAAATAAGTATAATTATTACAGTTCTAGCGATAATAACTGCATTATATGGGTAATAATGGATGTTATATTGATAATATCGGGAGTAATAAGTATATTTATTATAGTTCTAGCGATAATAACTGCATAATATAGGTAATAATGCATGTTATATTGATAATAATAAAAGTAATACGTATATTTGTTATAGTTCTATCAATAATAACTGCATAATATGGGTAATAATGCATGTTATACTGATGATAATAAAAGTAATAAGTGTATTTATTACAGTTCTAGCGATAATAACTGCATAATATGGGTAATAACGCATGTTATATTGATGATAATATAAGAAATAAGTATAATTATTACAGTTCTAGCGATAATAACTGCATTATATGGGTAATAATGGATGTTATATTGATAATATCGGGAGTAATAAGTATATTTATTATAGTTCTAGCGATTATAACTGCATAATATGGGTAATAATGCATGTTATATTAATAATAATATAAGTAATAAGTATAATTATTACAGTTCTAGCGATAATAACTGCATTATATGGGTAATAATGCATGTTATATTGATCATAATACAAGTAATAAGTATAATCATTACAGTTCTAGCGATAATACTAGTAAAATATGGCTAAGAGTCCCTGTTATATTGATAATAATAAAAGTAATAAGTATATTTATTATAATTCTATCGATAATAACTGCATAATATGGGTAATAATGCATGTTATATTGATAATAATATAAGTAATAAGTATAATTATTACAGTTCTAGCGATAATAACTGCATTATATGGGTAATAATGGAGGTTATATTGATAATATCGCGAGTAATAAGTATATTTATTATAGTTCTAGCGATAATAACTGCATAATATAGGTAATAATGCATGTTATATTGATAATAATAAAAGTAATAAGTATATTTATTATAATTCTATCGATAATAACTGCATAATATGGGTAATAATGCATGTTATATTGATGATAATAAAAGTAATAAGTGTATTTATTACAGTTCTAGCGATAATGACTGCATAATATGGGTAATAATGCATGTTATATTGATGATAATATAAGTAACAAGTATAATTATTACAGTTCTAGCGATAATAACTGCATTATATGGGTAATAATGCATGATATGTTGATAATATTGGGAGTAATAAGTATAATTATTATAGTTCTAGCGATAATAAGAGCAAAATATGGCAAATAGTGCATGTTATATTGATAATAGTAAAAGCAATAAATATATTTATTACAGTTCTAGCGATAATAACTGCATAATATGGGTATTAATGCAGATTATATTGATGATAATAAAAGTAGTAAGTATATTTATTATAGTTCTAGCGATTATAACTGCATAATATGGGTAATAATGCATGTTATATTGATAATAATATAAGTAATAAGTATAATTATTACAGTTCTAGCGATAATAACTGCATTAAATGCGTATAATGCATGTTATATTGATAATATCTGGAGTAGTAAGTATAATTTTTATAGTTCTAGCGATAATATAAGTAAAATATGGCTAATAGTGCATGTTATATTGATAATAATAAAAGTAATAAGTATATTTATTATAATTCTATCGATAATAACTGCATAATATGGGTAATAATGCATATTATATTGATAATAATATAAGTAATTAGTATAATTATTACAGTTCTAGCGACAATAACTGCATTCTATGGGTAATAATGCATGTTATATTGATGATAATATAAGTAATAAGTATAATTATTACAGTTCTAGCGATAATAACTGCATTATATGGGTAATAATGGATGTTGTATTGATAATATCGGTAGTAATAAGTATAATTATTACAGTTCTAGCGACAATAACTGCATTCTATGGGTAATAATGCATGTTATATTGATGATAATATAAGTAATAAGTATAATTATTACAGTTCTAGCGATAATAACTGCATTATATGGGTAATAATGGATGTTGTATTGATAATATCGGTAGTAATAAGTATATTTATTATAGTTCTAGCGATAATAACTGCATAATATAGGTAATAATGCATGTTATATTGATGATAATATAAGTAATAAGTATAATTATTACAGTTCTAGCGATAATAACTGCATTATATGGGTAATAATGCATGATATGTTGATAATATTGGGAGTAATAAGTATAATTATTATAGTTCTAGCGATAATAATAGTAAAATATGGCAAATAGTGCATGTTATATTGATAATAGTAAAAGCAATAAGTATATTTATTACAGTTCTATCGATAATAACTGCATAATATGGGTATTAATGCATGTTATATTGATGATAATAAAAGTAGTAAGTATATTTATTATAGTTCTAGCGATTATAACTGCATAATATGGGTAATAATGCATGTTATATTGATAATATCCGGAGTAATATGTATAATTATTATTGTTCTAGCGATAATAATAGTAAAATATGGCTAATAGTGCATGTTATATTGATAATAATAAAAGTAATAAGTATATTTATTAAAGTTCTATCAATAATAACTGCATAATATGGGTAATAATGCATGTTATATTGATGATAATAAAAGTAATAAGTGTATTTATTACAGTTCTAGCGATAATGACTGCATAATATGGGTAATAATGCATGTTATATTGATGATAATATAAGTAACAAGTATAATTATTACAGTTCTAGCGATAATAACTGCATTATATGGGTAATAATGCATGATATGTTGATAATATTGGGAGTAATAAGTATAATTATTATAGTTCCAGCGATAATAAGAGCAAAATGTGGCAAATAGTGCATGTTATATTGATAATAGTAAAAGCAATAAGTATATTTATTACAGTTCTATCGATAATAACTGCATAATATGGGTATTAATGCAGATTATATTGATGATAATAAAAGTAGTAAGTATATTTATTATAGTTCTAGCGATTATAACTGCATAATATGGGTAATAATGCATGTTATATTGATAATAATATAAGTAATAAGTATAATTATTACAGTTCTAGCGATAATAACTGCATTAAATGCGTATAATGCATGTTATATTGATAATATCTGGAGTAGTAAGTATAATTTTTATAGTTCTAGCGATAATATAAGTAAAATATGGCTAATAGTGCATGTTATATTGATAATAATAAAAGTAATAAGTATATTTATTATAATTCTATCGATAATAACTGCATAATATGGGTAATAATGCATATTATATTGATAATAATATAAGTAATTAGTATCATTATTACAGTTCTAGCGACAATAACTGCATTCTATGGGTAATAATGCATGTTATATTGATGATAATATAAGTAATAAGTATAATTATTACAGTTCTAGCGATAATAACTGCATTATATGGGTAATAATGGATGTTGTATTGATAATATCGGTAGTAATAAGTATATTTATTATAGTTCTAGCGATAATAACTGCATAATATAGGTAATAATGCATGTTATATTGATGATAATATAAGTAATAAGTATAATTGTTACAGTTCTAGCGATAATAACTGCATTATATGGGTAATAATGCATGTTATATTGATAATATCGGGAGTAATAAGTATATTTATTATAGTTCTAGCGATAATAACTGCATAATATAGGTAATAGTGCATGTTGTATTGATAATAATAAAAGTAATAAGTATATTTATTATAGTTCTATCAATAATAACTGCATAATATGGGTAATAATGGATGTTATATTGATAATATCGGGAGTAATAAGTATATTTATTATAGTTCTAGCGATAATAACTGCATAATATAGGTAATAATGCATGTTATATTGAAAATAATAAAAGTAATAAGTATATTTATTGTAGTTCTATCAATAATAACTGCATAATATGGGTAATAATGCATGTTATATTGATGATAATATAAGTAATGAGTATAATTATTACAGTTCTAGCGATAATAACTGCATTATATGGGTAATAATGCATGATATGTTGATAATATTGGGAGTAATAAGTATAATTATTACAGTTCTAGCGATAATAATAGTAAAATATGGCAAATAGTGCATGTTATATTGATAATAGTAAAAGCAATAAGTATATTTATTACAGTTCTATCGATAATAACTGCATAATATGGGTATTAATGCATGTTATGTTGATGATAATAAAAGTAGTAAGTATATTTATTATAGTTCTAGCGCTAATAACTGCATAATATGGGTAATAATGCATGTTATATTGATAATAATATAAGGAATAAGTATAATTATTACAGTTCTAGCGATAATAACTGCATTAAATGCGTATAATGCATGTTATATTGATAATATCTGGAGTAGTAAGTATAATTTTTATAGTTCTAGCGATAATATAAGTAAAATATGGCTAATAGTGCATGTTATATTGATAATAATAAAAGTAATAAGTATATTTATTATAATTCTATCGATAATAACTGCATAATATGGGTAATAATGCATATTATATTGATAATAATATAAGTAATTAGTATAATTATTACAGTTCTAGCGACAATAACTGCATTCTATGGGTAATAATGCATGTTATATTGATGATAATATAAGTAATAAGTATAATTATTACAGTTCTAGCGATAATAACTGCATTAAATGCGTATAATGCATGTTATATTGATAATATCTGGAGTAGTAAGTATAATTTTTATAGTTCTAGCGATAATATAAGTAAAATATGGCTAATAGTGCATGTTATATTGATAATAATAAAAGTAATAAGTATATTTATTATAATTCTATCGATAATAACTGCATAATATGGGTAATAATGCATATTATATTGATAATAATATAAGTAATTAGTATAATTATTACAGTTCTAGCGACAATAACTGCATTCTATGGGTAATAATGCATGTTATATTGATGATAATATAAGTAATAAGTATAATTATTACAGTTCTAGCGATAATAACTGCATTAAATGCGTATAATGCATGTTATATTGATAATATCTGGAGTAGTAAGTATAATTTTTATAGTTCTAGCGATAATATAAGTAAAATATGGCTAATAGTGCATGTTATATTGATAATAATAAAAGTAATAAGTATATTTATTATAATTCTATCGATAATAACTGCATAATATGGGTAATAATGCATATTATATTGATAATAATATAAGTAATTAGTATAATTATTACAGTTCTAGCGACAATAACTGCATTCTATGGGTAATAATGCATGTTATATTGATGATAATATAAGTAATAAGTATAATTATTACAGTTCTAGCGATAATAACTGCATTATATGGGTAATAATGGATGTTGTATTGATAATATCGGTAGTAATAAGTATATTTATTATAGTTCTAGCGATAATAACTGCATAATATAGGTAATAATGCATGTTATATTGATGATAATATAAGTAATAAGTATAATTGTTACAGTTCTAGCGATAATAACTGCATTATATGGGTAATAATGCATGTTATATTGATAATATCGGGAGTAATAAGTATACTTATTATAGTTCTAGCGATAATAACTGCATAATATAGGTAATAGTGCATGTTATATTGATCATAATAAAAGTAATAAGTATATTTATTATAGTTCTATCAATAATAACTGCATAATATGGGTAATAATGGATGTTATATTGATAATATCGGGAGTAATAAGTATATTTATTATAGTTCTAGCGATAATAACTGCATAATATAGGTAATAATGCATGTTATATTGAAAATAATAAAAGTAAAAAGTATATTTATTGTAGTTCTATCAATAATAACTGCATAATATGGGTAATAATGCATGTTATATTGAGGATAATAAAAGTAATAAGTGTATTTATTACAGTTCTAGTGATAATGACTGCATAATATGGGTAATAATGCATGTTATATTGATGATAATATAAGTAATAAGTATAATTATTACAGTTCTAGCGATAATAACTGCATTATATGGGTAATAATGCATGATATGTTGATAATATTGGGAGTAATAAGTATAATTATTACAGTTCTAGCGATAATACTAGTAAAATATGGCAAATAGTGCATGTTATATTGATAATAGTAAAAGCAATAAGTATATTTATTACAGTTCTATCGATAATAACTGCATAATATGGGTATTAATGCATGTTATATTGATGATAATAAAAGTAGTAAGTATATTTATTATAGTTCTAGCGATTATAAATGCATAATATGGGTAATAATGCATGTTATATTGATAATAATATAAGTAATAAGTATAATTATTACAGTTCTAGCGATAATAACTGCATAATATGGGTAATAATGCATGTTATATTGATGATAATATAAGTAATAAGTATAATTATTACAGTTCTAGCGATAATAATAGTAAAATATGGCAAATAGTGCATGTTATATTGATAATAGTAAAAGCAATAAGTATATTTATTACAGTTCTATCGATAATAACTGCATAATATGGGTATTAATGCATGTTATATTGATGATAATAAAAGTAGTAAGTATATTTATTATAGTTCTAGCGATTATAACTGCATAATATGGGTAGTAATGCATGTTATATTGATAATAATATAAGTAATAAGTATAATTATTACAGTTCTAGCGATAATAACTGCATTATATGGGTAATAATGGATGTTATATTGATAATATCGGGAGTAATAAGTATATTTATTATAGTTCTAGCGATAATAACTGCATAATATAGGTAATAATGCATGTTATATTGATAATAATAAAAGTAATACGTATATTTATTATAGTTCTATCAATAATAACTGCATAATATGGGTAATAATGCATGTTATACTGATGATAATAAAAGTAATAAGTGTATTTATTACAGTTCTAGCGATAATAACTGCATAATATGGGTAATAACGCATGTTATATTGATGATAATATAAGAAATGAGTATAATTATTACAGTTCTAGCGATAATAACTGCATTATATGGGTAATAATGGATGTTATATTGATAATATCGGGAGTAATAAGTATATTTATTATAGTTCTAGCGATTATAACTGCATAATATGGGTAATAATGCATGTTATATTAATAATAATATAAGTAATAAGTATAATTATTACAGTTCTAGCGATAATAACTGCATTATATGGGTAATAATGCATGTTATATTGATCATAATACAAGTAATAAGTATAATCATTACAGTTCTAGCGATAATACTAGTAAAATATGGCTAAGAGTCCCTGTTATATTGATAATAATAAAAGTAATAAGTATATTTATTATAATTCTATCGATAATAACTGCATAATATGGGTAATAATGCATGTTATATTGATAATAATATAAGTAATAAGTATAATTATTACAGTTCTAGCGATAATAACTGCATTATATGGGTAATAATGGAGGTTATATTGATAATATCGCGAGTAATAAGTATATTTATTATAGTTCTAGCGATAATAACTGCATAATATAGGTAATAATGCATGTTATATTGATAATAATAAAAGTAATAAGTATATTTATTATAATTCTATCGATAATAACTGCATAATATGGGTAATAATGCATGTTATATTGATAATAATATAAGTAATAAGTATAATTATTACAGTTCTAGCGATAATAACTGCATTATATGGGTAATAATGGAGGTTATATTGATAATATCGCGAGTAATAAGTATATTTATTATAGTTCTAGCGATAATAACTGCATTATATGGGTAATAATGCATGTTATACTGATGATAATAAAAGTAATAAGTGTATTTATTACAGTTCTAGCGATAATAACTGCATAATATGGGTAATAACGCATGTTATATTGATGATAATATAAGAAATAAGTATAATTATTACCGTTCTAGCGATAATAACTGCATTATATGGGTAATAATGGATGTTATATTGATAATATCGGGAGTAATAAGTATATTTATTATAGTTCTAGCGATTATAACTGCATAATATGGGTAATAATGCATGTTATATTAATAATAATATAAGTAATAAGTATAATTATTACAGTTCTAGCGATAATAACTGCATTATATGGGTAATAATGGAGGTTATATTGATAATATCGGGAGTAATAAGTATATTTATTATAGTTCTAGCGATAATAACTGCATAATATGGGTAATAATGCATGTTATATTGATAATAATAAAAGTAATAAGTATATTTATTATAGTTCTATCAATAATAACTGCATAATATGGGTAATAATGCATGTTATATTGATGATAATATAAGTAATAAGTATAATTATTACAGTTCTAGCGATAATAACTGCATTATATGGGTAATAATGCATGTTATATTGATAACAATATAGGTAATAAGTATAATTATTACAGTTCTAGCGATAATAACTGCATTATATGGGTAATAATGGATGTTATATTGATAATATCGGGAGTAATAAGTATAATTATTAGAGTTCTAGCGATAATAACTGCATTACATGGGTAATAATGCATGTTATATTGATAATAATAAAAGTAATAAGTACATTTATTATAGTTCTAGCGATTATAACTGCATGATATGGGTATTAATGCATGTTATATTGATAATAATATAAGTAATAAGTATAATTATTACAGTTCTAGCGATAATAACTGCATTATATGGGTAATAATGCATGTTATATTGATAATATCGGGAGTAATAAGTATAATCATTACAGTTCTAGCGATAATACTAGTAAAATATGGCTAAAGATTGCCTGTTATATTGATAATAATAAAAGTAATAAGTATATTTATTATAATTCTATCGATAATAACTGCATAATATGGGTAATAATGCATTTTATATTGATGATAATATAAGTAATAAGTATAATTATTACAGTTCTAGCGATAATAACTGCATTATATGGGTAATAATGCATGTTATATTGATAATATCGGGAGTAATAAGTATATTTATTATAGTTCTAGCGATAATAACTGCATAATATAGGTAATAGTGCATGTTATATTGATAATAATAAAAGTAATAAGTATATTTATTATAGCTCTATCAATAATAACTGCATAATATGGGTAATAATGGATGTTATATTGATAATATCGGGAGTAATAAGTATATTTATTATAGTTCTAGCGATAATAACTGCATAATATAGGTAATAATGCATGTTATATTGATAATAATAAAAGTAATAAGTATATTTATTGTAGTTCTATCAATAATAACTGCATAATATGGGTAATAATGCATGTTATATTCAGGATAATAAAAGTAATAAGTGTATTTATTACAGTTCTAGCGATAATGACTGCATAATATGGGTAATAATGCATGTTATATTGATGATAACAAAAGTAATACGTATATTTATTATAGTTCTAGCGATAATAACTGCATTATATGGGTAATAATGCATGTTATATTGATAATAATACAAGTAATAAGTATAATCATTACAGTTCTAGCGATAATACTAGTAAAATATGGCTAAGAGTCCCTGTTATATTGATAATAATAAAAGTAATAAGTATATTTATTATAATTCTATCGATAATAACTGCATAATATGGGTAATAATGCATGTTATATTGATAATAATATAAGTAATAAGTATACTTATTACAGTTCTAGCGATAATAACTGCATTATATGGGTAATAATGGAGGTTATATTGATAATATCGGGAGTAATAAGTATATTTATTATAGTTCTAGCGATAATAACTGCATTACATGGGTAATAATGCATGTTATATTGATAATAATAAAAGTAATAAGTATATTTATTATAGTTCTAGCGATAATAATTGCATAATATAGGTAATAATGCATGTTATATTGATAATAATATAAGTAATAAGTATAATTATTACAGTCCTAGCGATTATAACTGCATAGTATGGGTAATAATGCATCTTATATTGATAATAATATAAGTAATAAGTATAATTATTACAGTTCCAGCGATATTAACTGCATTATATGGGTAATAATGCATGTTATATTGATAATATCGGGAGTAATATGTATAATTATTATTGTTCTAGCGATAATAATAGTAAAATATGGCTAATAGTGCATGTTATATTGATAATAATAAAAGTAATAAGTATACTTATTATAGTTCTCTCGATAATAACTGCATAATATGGGTAATAATGCATGTTATATTGATGATAATAAAAGTAGTAAGTATATTTATTATAGTTCTAGCGATTATAACTGCATAATATGGGTAATAATGCATGTTACATTGATGATAATATAAGAAATAAGTATAATTATTACAGTTCTAGCGATAATAACTGCATTATATGGGTAATAATGCATGTTATATTGATAATATCGGGAGTAATATGTATAATTATTATTGTTCTAGCGATAATAATAGTAAAATATGGCTAATAGTGCATGTTATATTGATAATAATAAAAGTAATAAGTATATTTACTATAGTTCTGTCGATAATAACTGCATTATATGGGTAATAATGCATGTTATATTGATAATATCGGGAGTAATAAGTATAATCATTACAGTTCTAGCGATAATACTAGTAAAATATGGCTAAGAGTGCCTGTTATATTGATAATAATAAAAGTAATAATTATATTTATTATAATTCTATCGATAATAACTGCATAATATGGGTAATAATGCATGTTATATTGATAACAATATAGGTAATAAGTATAATTATTACAGTTCTAGCGAAAATAACTGCATTATATGGGTAATAATGCATGTTATATTGATAATAATAAAAGTAAAAAGTATATTTATTATAGTTCTAGCGATAATAATTGCATAATATAGGTAATAATGCATGTTATATTGATAATAATATAAGTAATAAGTATAATTATTACAGTTCTAGCGATTATAACTGCATAATATGGGTAACAATGCATGTTATATTGACAATAATATAAGTAATAAGTATAATTATTACAGTTCCAGCGATATTAACTGCATTATATGGGTAATAATGCATGTTGTATTGATAATATCGGGAGTAATATGTATAATTATTATTGTTCTAGCGATAATAATAGTAAAATATGGCTAATAGTGCATGTTATATTGATAATAATAAAAGTAATAAGTATATTTATTATAGTTCTATCGATAATAACTGCATAATATGGGTAATAATGCATGTTATATTGATGATAATAAAAGGAGTAAGTATATTTATTGTAGTTCTAGCGACTATAACTGCATAATATGGGTAATAATGCATGTTACATTGATGATAATATAAGAAATAAGTATAATTATTACAGTTCTAGCGATAATAACTGCATTATATGGGTAATAATGCATGTTATATTGATAATATCGGGAGTAATATGTATAATTATTATTGTTCTAGCGATAATAATAGTAAAATATGGCTAATAGTGCATGTTATATTGATAATAATAAAAGTAATAAGTATATTTACTATAGTTCTGTCGATAGTAACTGCATTATATGGGTAATAATGCATGTTATATTGATAATATCGGGAGTAATAAGTATAATCATTACAGTTCTAGCGATAATACTAGTAAAATATGGCTAAGAGTGCCTGTTATATTGATAATAATAAAAGTAATAATTATATTTATTATAATTCTATCGATAATAACTGCATAATATGGGTAATAATGCATGTTATATTGATAACAATATAGGTAATAAGTATAATTATTACAGTTCTAGCGATAATAACTGCATTATATGGGTAATAATGGATGTTATATTGATAATATCGGGAGTAATAAGTATAATTATTAGAGTTCTAGCGATAATAACTGCATTACATGGGTAATAATGCATGTTATATTGATAATAATAAAAGTAATAAGTACATTTATTATAGTTCTAGCGATTATAACTGCATAATATGGGTATTAATGCATGTTATATTGATAATAATATAAGTAATAAGTATAATTATTACAGTTCTAGCGATAATAACTGCATTATATGGGTAATAATGCATGTTATATTGATAATATCGGGAGTAATAAGTATAATCATTACAGTTCTAGCGATAATACTAGTAAAATATGGCTAAAGATTGCCTGTTATATTGATAATAATAAAAGTAATAAGTATATTTATTATAATTCTATCGATAATAACTGCATAATATGGGTAATAATGCATTTTATATTGATGATAATATAAGTAATAAGTATAATTATTACAGTTCTAGCGATAATAACTGCATTATATGGGTAATAATGCATGTTATATTGATAATATCGGGAGTAATAAGTATATTTATTATAGTTCTAGCGATAATAACTGCATAATATAGGTAATAGTGCATGTTATATTGATAATAATAAAAGTAATAAGTATATTTATTATAGCTCTATCAATAATAACTGCATAATATGGGTAATAATGGATGTTATATTGATAATATCGGGAGTAATAAGTATATTTATTATAGTTCTAGCGATAATAACTGCATAATATAGGTAATAATGCATGTTATATTGATAATAATAAAAGTAATAAGTATATTTATTGTAGTTCTATCAATAATAACTGCATAATATGGGTAATAATGCATGTTATATTCAGGATAATAAAAGTAATAAGTGTATTTATTACAGTTCTAGCGATAATGACTGCATAATATGGGTAATAATGCATGTTATATTGATGATAACAAAAGTAATACGTATATTTATTATAGTTCTAGCGATAATAACTGCATTATATGGGTAATAATGCATGTTATATTGATAATAATACAAGTAATAAGTATAATCATTACAGTTCTAGCGATAATACTAGTAAAATATGGCTAAGAGTCCCTGTTATATTGATAATAATAAAAGTAATAAGTATATTTATTATAATTCTATCGATAATAACTGCATAATATGGGTAATAATGCATGTTATATTGATAATAATATAAGTAATAAGTATACTTATTACAGTTCTAGCGATAATAACTGCATTATATGGGTAATAATGGAGGTTATATTGATAATATCGGGAGTAATAAGTATATTTATTATAGTTCTAGCGATAATAACTGCATTACATGGGTAATAATGCATGTTATATTGATAATAATAAAAGTAATAAGTATATTTATTATAGTTCTAGCGATAATAATTGCATAATATAGGTAATAATGCATGTTATATTGATAATAATATAAGTAATAAGTATACTTATTACAGTTCTAGCGATAATAACTGCATTATATGGGTAATAATGGAGGTTATATTGATAATATCGGGAGTAATAAGTATATTTATTATAGTTCTAGCGATAATAACTGCATTACATGGGTAATAATGCATGTTATATTGATGATAATATAAGTAATAAGTATAATTATTACAGTTCTAGCGATAATAATAGTAAAATATGGCAAATAGTGCATGTTATATTGATAATAGTAAAAGCAATAAGTATATTTATTACAGTTCTATCGATAATAACTGCATAATATGGGTATTAATGCATGTTATATTGATGATAATAAAAGTAGTAAGTATATTTATTATAGTTCTAGCGATTATAACTGCATAATATGGGTAGTAATGCATGTTATATTGATAATAATATAAGTAATAAGTATAATTATTACAGTTCTAGCGATAATAACTGCATTATATGGGTAATAATGGATGTTATATTGATAATATCGGGAGTAATAAGTATATTTATTATAGTTCTAGCGATAATAACTGCATAATATAGGTAATAATGCATGTTATATTGATAATAATAAAAGTAATACGTATATTTATTATAGTTCTATCAATAATAACTGCATAATATGGGTAATAATGCATGTTATACTGATGATAATAAAAGTAATAAGTGTATTTATTACAGTTCTAGCGATAATAACTGCATAATATGGGTAATAACGCATGTTATATTGATGATAATATAAGAAATGAGTATAATTATTACAGTTCTAGCGATAATAACTGCATTATATGGGTAATAATGGATGTTATATTGATAATATCGGGAGTAATAAGTATATTTATTATAGTTCTAGCGATTATAACTGCATAATATGGGTAATAATGCATGTTATATTAATAATAATATAAGTAATAAGTATAATTATTACAGTTCTAGCGATAATAACTGCATTATATGGGTAATAATGCATGTTATATTGATCATAATACAAGTAATAAGTATAATCATTACAGTTCTAGCGATAATACTAGTAAAATATGGCTAAGAGTCCCTGTTATATTGATAATAATAAAAGTAATAAGTATATTTATTATAATTCTATCGATAATAACTGCATAATATGGGTAATAATGCATGTTATATTGATAATAATATAAGTAATAAGTATAATTATTACAGTTCTAGCGATAATAACTGCATTATATGGGTAATAATGGAGGTTATATTGATAATATCGCGAGTAATAAGTATATTTATTATAGTTCTAGCGATAATAACTGCATAATATAGGTAATAATGCATGTTATATTGATAATAATAAAAGTAATAAGTATATTTATTATAATTCTATCGATAATAACTGCATAATATGGGTAATAATGCATGTTATATTGATAATAATATAAGTAATAAGTATAATTATTACAGTTCTAGCGATAATAACTGCATTATATGGGTAATAATGGAGGTTATATTGATAATATCGCGAGTAATAAGTATATTTATTATAGTTCTAGCGATAATAACTGCATTATATGGGTAATAATGCATGTTATACTGATGATAATAAAAGTAATAAGTGTATTTATTACAGTTCTAGCGATAATAACTGCATAATATGGGTAATAACGCATGTTATATTGATGATAATATAAGAAATAAGTATAATTATTACCGTTCTAGCGATAATAACTGCATTATATGGGTAATAATGGATGTTATATTGATAATATCGGGAGTAATAAGTATATTTATTATAGTTCTAGCGATTATAACTGCATAATATGGGTAATAATGCATGTTATATTAATAATAATATAAGTAATAAGTATAATTATTACAGTTCTAGCGATAATAACTGCATTATATGGGTAATAATGGAGGTTATATTGATAATATCGGGAGTAATAAGTATATTTATTATAGTTCTAGCGATAATAACTGCATAATATGGGTAATAATGCATGTTATATTGATAATAATAAAAGTAATAAGTATATTTATTATAGTTCTATCAATAATAACTGCATAATATGGGTAATAATGCATGTTATATTGATGATAATATAAGTAATAAGTATAATTATTACAGTTCTAGCGATAATAACTGCATTATATGGGTAATAATGCATGTTATATTGATAACAATATAGGTAATAAGTATAATTATTACAGTTCTAGCGATAATAACTGCATTATATGGGTAATAATGGATGTTATATTGATAATATCGGGAGTAATAAGTATAATTATTAGAGTTCTAGCGATAATAACTGCATTACATGGGTAATAATGCATGTTATATTGATAATAATAAAAGTAATAAGTACATTTATTATAGTTCTAGCGATTATAACTGCATGATATGGGTATTAATGCATGTTATATTGATAATAATATAAGTAATAAGTATAATTATTACAGTTCTAGCGATAATAACTGCATTATATGGGTAATAATGCATGTTATATTGATAATATCGGGAGTAATAAGTATAATCATTACAGTTCTAGCGATAATACTAGTAAAATATGGCTAAAGATTGCCTGTTATATTGATAATAATAAAAGTAATAAGTATATTTATTATAATTCTATCGATAATAACTGCATAATATGGGTAATAATGCATTTTATATTGATGATAATATAAGTAATAAGTATAATTATTACAGTTCTAGCGATAATAACTGCATTATATGGGTAATAATGCATGTTATATTGATAATATCGGGAGTAATAAGTATATTTATTATAGTTCTAGCGATAATAACTGCATAATATAGGTAATAGTGCATGTTATATTGATAATAATAAAAGTAATAAGTATATTTATTATAGCTCTATCAATAATAACTGCATAATATGGGTAATAATGGATGTTATATTGATAATATCGGGAGTAATAAGTATATTTATTATAGTTCTAGCGATAATAACTGCATAATATAGGTAATAATGCATGTTATATTGATAATAATAAAAGTAATAAGTATATTTATTGTAGTTCTATCAATAATAACTGCATAATATGGGTAATAATGCATGTTATATTCAGGATAATAAAAGTAATAAGTGTATTTATTACAGTTCTAGCGATAATGACTGCATAATATGGGTAATAATGCATGTTATATTGATGATAACAAAAGTAATACGTATATTTATTATAGTTCTAGCGATAATAACTGCATTATATGGGTAATAATGCATGTTATATTGATAATAATACAAGTAATAAGTATAATCATTACAGTTCTAGCGATAATACTAGTAAAATATGGCTAAGAGTCCCTGTTATATTGATAATAATAAAAGTAATAAGTATATTTATTATAATTCTATCGATAATAACTGCATAATATGGGTAATAATGCATGTTATATTGATAATAATATAAGTAATAAGTATACTTATTACAGTTCTAGCGATAATAACTGCATTATATGGGTAATAATGGAGGTTATATTGATAATATCGGGAGTAATAAGTATATTTATTATAGTTCTAGCGATAATAACTGCATTACATGGGTAATAATGCATGTTATATTGATAATAATAAAAGTAATAAGTATATTTATTATAGTTCTAGCGATAATAATTGCATAATATAGGTAATAATGCATGTTATATTGATAATAATATAAGTAATAAGTATAATTATTACAGTCCTAGCGATTATAACTGCATAGTATGGGTAATAATGCATCTTATATTGATAATAATATAAGTAATAAGTATAATTATTACAGTTCCAGCGATATTAACTGCATTATATGGGTAATAATGCATGTTATATTGATAATATCGGGAGTAATATGTATAATTATTATTGTTCTAGCGATAATAATAGTAAAATATGGCTAATAGTGCATGTTATATTGATAATAATAAAAGTAATAAGTATACTTATTATAGTTCTCTCGATAATAACTGCATAATATGGGTAATAATGCATGTTATATTGATGATAATAAAAGTAGTAAGTATATTTATTATAGTTCTAGCGATTATAACTGCATAATATGGGTAATAATGCATGTTACATTGATGATAATATAAGAAATAAGTATAATTATTACAGTTCTAGCGATAATAACTGCATTATATGGGTAATAATGCATGTTATATTGATAATATCGGGAGTAATATGTATAATTATTATTGTTCTAGCGATAATAATAGTAAAATATGGCTAATAGTGCATGTTATATTGATAATAATAAAAGTAATAAGTATATTTACTATAGTTCTGTCGATAATAACTGCATTATATGGGTAATAATGCATGTTATATTGATAATATCGGGAGTAATAAGTATAATCATTACAGTTCTAGCGATAATACTAGTAAAATATGGCTAAGAGTGCCTGTTATATTGATAATAATAAAAGTAATAATTATATTTATTATAATTCTATCGATAATAACTGCATAATATGGGTAATAATGCATGTTATATTGATAACAATATAGGTAATAAGTATAATTATTACAGTTCTAGCGAAAATAACTGCATTATATGGGTAATAATGCATGTTATATTGATAATAATAAAAGTAAAAAGTATATTTATTATAGTTCTAGCGATAATAATTGCATAATATAGGTAATAATGCATGTTATATTGATAATAATATAAGTAATAAGTATAATTATTACAGTTCTAGCGATTATAACTGCATAATATGGGTAACAATGCATGTTATATTGACAATAATATAAGTAATAAGTATAATTATTACAGTTCCAGCGATATTAACTGCATTATATGGGTAATAATGCATGTTGTATTGATAATATCGGGAGTAATATGTATAATTATTATTGTTCTAGCGATAATAATAGTAAAATATGGCTAATAGTGCATGTTATATTGATAATAATAAAAGTAATAAGTATATTTATTATAGTTCTATCGATAATAACTGCATAATATGGGTAATAATGCATGTTATATTGATGATAATAAAAGGAGTAAGTATATTTATTGTAGTTCTAGCGACTATAACTGCATAATATGGGTAATAATGCATGTTACATTGATGATAATATAAGAAATAAGTATAATTATTACAGTTCTAGCGATAATAACTGCATTATATGGGTAATAATGCATGTTATATTGATAATATCGGGAGTAATATGTATAATTATTATTGTTCTAGCGATAATAATAGTAAAATATGGCTAATAGTGCATGTTATATTGATAATAATAAAAGTAATAAGTATATTTACTATAGTTCTGTCGATAGTAACTGCATTATATGGGTAATAATGCATGTTATATTGATAATATCGGGAGTAATAAGTATAATCATTACAGTTCTAGCGATAATACTAGTAAAATATGGCTAAGAGTGCCTGTTATATTGATAATAATAAAAGTAATAATTATATTTATTATAATTCTATCGATAATAACTGCATAATATGGGTAATAATGCATGTTATATTGATAACAATATAGGTAATAAGTATAATTATTACAGTTCTAGCGATAATAACTGCATTATATGGGTAATAATGGATGTTATATTGATAATATCGGGAGTAATAAGTATAATTATTAGAGTTCTAGCGATAATAACTGCATTACATGGGTAATAATGCATGTTATATTGATAATAATAAAAGTAATAAGTACATTTATTATAGTTCTAGCGATTATAACTGCATAATATGGGTATTAATGCATGTTATATTGATAATAATATAAGTAATAAGTATAATTATTACAGTTCTAGCGATAATAACTGCATTATATGGGTAATAATGCATGTTATATTGATAATATCGGGAGTAATAAGTATAATCATTACAGTTCTAGCGATAATACTAGTAAAATATGGCTAAAGATTGCCTGTTATATTGATAATAATAAAAGTAATAAGTATATTTATTATAATTCTATCGATAATAACTGCATAATATGGGTAATAATGCATTTTATATTGATGATAATATAAGTAATAAGTATAATTATTACAGTTCTAGCGATAATAACTGCATTATATGGGTAATAATGCATGTTATATTGATAATATCGGGAGTAATAAGTATATTTATTATAGTTCTAGCGATAATAACTGCATAATATAGGTAATAGTGCATGTTATATTGATAATAATAAAAGTAATAAGTATATTTATTATAGCTCTATCAATAATAACTGCATAATATGGGTAATAATGGATGTTATATTGATAATATCGGGAGTAATAAGTATATTTATTATAGTTCTAGCGATAATAACTGCATAATATAGGTAATAATGCATGTTATATTGATAATAATAAAAGTAATAAGTATATTTATTGTAGTTCTATCAATAATAACTGCATAATATGGGTAATAATGCATGTTATATTCAGGATAATAAAAGTAATAAGTGTATTTATTACAGTTCTAGCGATAATGACTGCATAATATGGGTAATAATGCATGTTATATTGATGATAACAAAAGTAATACGTATATTTATTATAGTTCTAGCGATAATAACTGCATTATATGGGTAATAATGCATGTTATATTGATAATAATACAAGTAATAAGTATAATCATTACAGTTCTAGCGATAATACTAGTAAAATATGGCTAAGAGTCCCTGTTATATTGATAATAATAAAAGTAATAAGTATATTTATTATAATTCTATCGATAATAACTGCATAATATGGGTAATAATGCATGTTATATTGATAATAATATAAGTAATAAGTATACTTATTACAGTTCTAGCGATAATAACTGCATTATATGGGTAATAATGGAGGTTATATTGATAATATCGGGAGTAATAAGTATATTTATTATAGTTCTAGCGATAATAACTGCATTACATGGGTAATAATGCATGTTATATTGATAATAATAAAAGTAATAAGTATATTTATTATAGTTCTAGCGATAATAATTGCATAATATAGGTAATAATGCATGTTATATTGATAATAATATAAGTAATAAGTATAATTATTACAGTCCTAGCGATTATAACTGCATAGTATGGGTAATAATGCATCTTATATTGATAATAATATAAGTAATAAGTATAATTATTACAGTTCCAGCGATATTAACTGCATTATATGGGTAATAATGCATGTTATATTGATAATATCGGGAGTAATATGTATAATTATTATTGTTCTAGCGATAATAATAGTAAAATATGGCTAATAGTGCATGTTATATTGATAATAATAAAAGTAATAAGTATACTTATTATAGTTCTCTCGATAATAACTGCATAATATGGGTAATAATGCATGTTATATTGATGATAATAAAAGTAGTAAGTATATTTATTATAGTTCTAGCGATTATAACTGCATAATATGGGTAATAATGCATGTTACATTGATGATAATATAAGAAATAAGTATAATTATTACAGTTCTAGCGATAATAACTGCATTATATGGGTAATAATGCATGTTATATTGATAATATCGGGAGTAATATGTATAATTATTATTGTTCTAGCGATAATAATAGTAAAATATGGCTAATAGTGCATGTTATATTGATAATAATAAAAGTAATAAGTATATTTATTATAGTTCTATCAATAATAACTGCATAATATGGGTAATAATGCATGTTATATTGATGATAATAAAAGTAATAAGTGTATTTATTACAGTTCTAGCGATAATAACTGCATTATATGGGTAATAATGCATGTTATATTGATAATATCCGGAGTAATATGTATAATTATTATTGTTCTAGCGATAATAATAGTAAAATATGGCTAATAGTGCATGTTATATTGATAATAATAAAAGTAATAAGTATATTTATTATAGTTCTATCAATAATAACTGCATAATATGGGTAATAATGCATGTTATATTGATGATAATAAAAGTAGTAAGTATATTTATTATAGTTCTAGCGATTATAACTGCATAATATGGGTAATAATGCATGTTATATTGATAATAATATGAGTAATAAGTATAATTATTACAGTTCTAGCGATAATAACTGCATTAAATGCGTATAATGCATGTTATATTGATAATATCTGGAGTAGTAAGTATAATTTTTATAGTTCTAGCGATAATATAAGTAAAATATGGCTAATAGTGCCTGTTATATTGATAATAATAAAAGTAATAAGTATATTTATTATAATTCTATCGATAATAACTGCATAATATGGGTAATAATGCATGTTATATTGATAATAATATAAGTAATAAGTATAATTATTACAGTTCTAGCGATAATAACTGCATTATATGGGTAATAATGCATGTTATATTGATCACAACAAAAGTAATACGTATATTTATTATAGTTCTAGCGATAATAACTGCATTATATGGGTAAAAATGCATGTTATATTGATAATATTGGGAGTAATAAGTATAATTATTATAGTTCTAGCGATAATAATAGTAAAATATGGCTAATAGTGCATGTTATATTGATAATAATATAAGTAATAAGTATAATTATTACAGTTCCAGCGATAATAACTGCATTATATGGGTAATAATGGATGTTATATTGATAATATCGGGAGTAATAAGTATATATATTATAGTTCTAGCGATAATAACTGCATAATATAGGTAATAATGCATGTTATATTGATAATAATAAAAGTAATAAGTATATTTATTATAGTTCTATCAATAATAACTGCATAATATGGGTAATAATGCATGTTATATTGATGATAATAAAAGTAATACGTATATTTATTATAGTTCTAGCGATAATAGCTGCATAATATGTGTAATAATGCATGTTATATTGATGATAATATAAGTAATAAGTATATTTATTACAGTTCTAGCGATAATAACTGCATTATATGGGTAATAATAGATGTTACATTGATAATATCGGGAGTAATAAGTATAATTATTACAGTTTTAGCGATAATACTAGTAAAATATGGCTAAGAGTGCATGTTATATTCATAATAAAGATGTAATAAGTATATTTATTATACTTCTATCGATAATAACTGCATAATATGGGTAATAATGCACGTTATATTGCTAATAATATAAGTAATAAGTATAATTATTATAGTTCTAGCGCTAATAACTGCATTATATGAGTAATAATGGATGTGATATTGATAATATCGGGAGTAATAAGTATAATTATTACAGTTGTAGCGGTAATACTAGTAAAATATGGCTAAGAGTGCATGTTATATTCATAATAAAAAAAGTAATAAGTATATTTATTACAGTTCTATCAATAATAACTGCATAATATGGGTAATAATGCATGTTATATTGATAATAATAAAAGTAATAAGTATATTTATTATGGTTCTAGCGATAATAGCTGCATAATATGGGTAATAATGCATGTGATATTGATAATAATATAGGTAATAAGTATAATTATTACAGTTCTAGCGATAATAACTGCATTGTATGGGTAATAATGGATGTTATATTGATAATATCGGGAGTAATAAGTATATTTATTATAGTTCTATCAATAATAACTGCATAATATGGGTAATAATGCATGTTATATTGATGATAATAAAAGTAATAAGTATATTTATTACAGTTTTATCGATAATAACTGCATAATATGGGTATTAATGCATGTTATATTGATGATAATTAAAGTAGTAAGTATATTTATTATAGTTCTAGCGATTATAACTGCATAATATGGGTAATAATGCATGTTATATTGATAATAATAAAAGTAATAAGTATATTTATTATAGTTCTATCAATAATAACTGCATAATATGGGTAATAATGCATGTTATATTGATGATAATAAAAGTAATAAGTATAATTATTACAGTTCTAGCGATAATAACTGCATTATATGGGTAATAATGGATGTTATATTGATAATATCGGGAGTAATAAGTATATTTATTATAGTTCTAGCGATAATAACTGCATAATATAGGTAATAATGCATGTTATATTGATAATAATAAAAGTAATAAGTATATTTATTATAGTTCTATCAATAATAACTGCATAATATGGGTAATAATGCATGTTATATTGATGATAATAAAAGTAATAAGTATAATTATTACAGTTCTAGCGATAATAACTGCATTAAATGCGTATAATGCATGTTATATTGATAATATCTGGAGTAGTAAGTATAATTTTTATAGTTCTAGCGATAATATAAGTAAAATATGGCTAATAGTGCATGTTATATTGGTAATAATAAAAGTAATAAGTATATTTATTATAATTCTATCGATAATAACTGCATAATATGGGTAATAATGCATGTTATATTGATAATAATATAAGTAATAAGTATAATTATTACAGTTCTACCGATAATAACTGCATTATATAGGTAATAATGCATGTTATATTGATGACACCAAAAGTAATAAGCGTATTTATTACAGTTCTAGCGATAATAACTGCATTATATGGATAATAATGCATGTTATATTGATAATATCCGGAGTAATATGTATAATTATTACTGTTCTAGCGATAATAATAGTAAAATATGGCTAATAGTGCATGTTATATTGATAATAATAAAAGTAATAAGTATATTTATTATAGTTCTATCAATAATAACTGCATAATATGGGTAATAATGCATGTTATATTGATGATAATAAAAGTAATAAGTGTATTTATTACAGTTCTAGCGATAATGACTGCATAATATGGGTAATAATGCATGTTATATTGATGATAATATAAGTAATAAGTATAATTATTACAGTTCTAGCGATAATAACTGCATTATATGGGTAATAATGCATGATATGTTGATAATATTGGGAGTAATAAGTATAATTATTATAGTTCTAGCGATAATATTAGTAAAATATGGCAAATAGTGCATGTTATATTGATAATAGTAAAAGGAATAAGTATATTTATTACAGTTTTATCGATAATAACTGCATAATATGGGTATTAATGCATGTTATATTGATGATAATAAAAGTAGTAAGTATATTTATTATAGTTCTAGCGATTATAACTGCATAATATGGGTAATAATGCATGTTATATTGATAATAATATAAGTAATAAGTATAATTATTACAGTTCTAGCGATAATAACTGCATTATATGGGTAATAATGCACGTTATATTGATGACAACAAAAGTAATACGTATATTTATTATAGTTCTAGCGATAATAGCTGCATTATATGGGTAAAAATGCATGTTATATTGATAATATTGGGAGTAATAAGTATAATTATTATAGTTCTAGCGATAATAACTGCATAATATGGGTAATAATGCATGTTATATTGATAATAATAAAAGTAATAAGTATATTTATTATAGTTCTATCGATAATAACTGCATAATATCGGTAATAATGCATGTTATATTGATGATAATAAAAGTAATAAGTATATTTATTACAGTTCTAGCGATAATAACTGCATAATATGGGTAATAATGCATGTTATATTGATGATAATATAAGAAATAAGTATAATTATTACAGTTCTAGCGATAATAACTGCATTATATGGGTAATAATGGATGTTATATTGATAATATCGGGAGTAATAAGTATATTTATTATAGTTCTAGCGATTATAACTGCATAATATGGGTATTAATGCATGTTATATTGATAATAATAAAAGTAATAAGTATATTTATTATAGTTCTATCAATAATAACTGCATAATATCGGTAATAATGCATGTTATATTGATGATATCTGGAGTAGTAAGTATAATTTTTATAGTTCTAGCGATAATAAAAGTAAAATATGGCTAATAGTGCATGTTATGTTGATAATAATAAAAGTAATAAGTATATTTATTATAGTTCTGTCGATAATAACTGCATTATATGGGTAATAATGCATGTTATATTGATAATATTGGGAGTAATAAGTATAATCATTACAGTTCTAGCGATAATACTAGTAAAATATGGCTAAGAGTGCCTGTTATATTGATAATAATAAAAGTAATAAGTATATTTATTATAATTCTATCGATAATAACTGCATAATATGGGTAATAATGCATGTTATATTGATGATAATATAAGTAATAAGTATAATTATTACAGTTCTAGCGATAATAACTGCATTATATGCGTAATAATGGATGTTATATTGATAATATCGGGAGTAATAAGTATATTTATTATAGTTCTAGCGATAATAACTGCATAATATAGGTAATAATGCATGTTATATTGATGATAATAAAAGTAATACGTATATTTATTATAGTTCTAGCGATAATAACTGCATAATATGGGTAATAATGCATGTTATATTGATAGTAATATAAGTAATAAGTATAATTATTACAGTTCTAGCGATAATAACTGCATTATATGGGTAATAATGGATGTTATATTGGTAATATCTGGAGTAGTAAGTATAATTTTTATAGTTCTAGCGATAATAAAAGTAATATATGGCTAATAGTGCATGTTATATTGATAATAATAAAAGTAATAAGTATATTTATTATAGTTCTATCGATAATAACTGCATAATATGGGTAATAATGCATGTTATATTGATGATAATATAAGTAATAAGTATAATTATTACAGTTCTAGCGATAATAACTGCATTATATGGGTAATAATGGATGTTATATTGATAATATCGGTAGTAATAGGTATATTTATTATAGTTCTAGCGATAATAACTGCATAATATAGGTATTAATGCATGTTATATTGATAATAATGAAAGTAATAAGTATATTTATTATAGTTCTATCAATAATAACTGCATAATATCGGTAATAATGCATGTTATATTGATGATAATATAAGTAATAAGTATAATTATTACAGTTCTAGCGATAATAACTGCATTATATGGGTAATAATGGATGTTATATTGGTAATATCGGGAGTAATAAGTATATTTATTATAGTTCTAGCGATAATAACTGCATTATATGGGTAATAATGGATGTTATATTGATAATATCGGGAGTAATAAGTATATTTATTATAGTTCTAGCGATTATGACTGCATAATATGGGTAATAATGCATGTTATATTGATAATAATATAAGTAATAAGTATAATTATTACAGTTCTAGCGATAATAACTGCATTATATGGGTAATAATGCATGTTATATTGATAATATCGGGAGTAATATGTATAATTATTATTGTTCTAGCGATAATAATAGTAAAATATGGCTAATAGTGCATGTTATATTGATAATAATAAAAGTAATAAGTATATTTGTTATAGCTCTATCGATAATAACTGCATAATATGGGTAATAACGCATGTTATATTGGTGATAATAAAAGTAGTAAGTATATTTATTATAGTTCTAGCGATTATAACTGCATAATATGGGTAATAATGCATGTTATATAGATAATTATATAAGTAATAAGTACAATTATTACATTTCTAGCGCTAACAACTGCATTATATGCGTATAATGCATGTTACATTGATAATATCTGGAGTAGTAAGTATAATTTTTATAGTTCTAGCGATAATAAAAGTAATATATGGCTAATAGTGCATGTTATATTGATAATAATAAAAGTAATAAGTATATGTATTATAGTTCTGTCGATAATAACTGCATTATATGGGTAATAATGCATGTTATATTGATAACATCGGGAGTAATGAGGATAATCATTACAGTTCTTGCGATAATACTAGTAAAATATGGCTAAGACTGCCTGTTATATTGATAATAATATAAGTAATAAGTATATTTATTATAATTCTATCGATAATAACTGCATAATATGGGTAATAATGCATGTTATATTGATGATAATATAAGTAATAAGTATAATTATTACAGTTCTAGCGATAATAACTGCATTATATTGGTAATAATGCATGTTATATTGATAATAATAAAAGTAATAAGTATATTTATTACAGTTCTATCGATAATAACAGCATAATATGGGTAATAATGCATGTTATATTGATGATAACAAAAGTAATACGTATATTTATTATAGTTCTAGCGATAATAACTACATTATATGGGTAAAAATGCATGTTATATAGATAATATTGGGAGTAATAAGTATAATTATTATAGTTCTAGCGATAATAATAGTAAAATATGGCTAATAGTGCATGTTATATTGATAATAATAAAAGTAAAAAGCATATTTATTACAGTTCTATCGATAATAACTGCATAATATGGGTAATAATGCATGTTATATTGATAATAATATAAGTAATAAGTATAATTATTACAGTTCTAGCGATAATAACTGCATTATATGGGTAATAATGCATGTTATATTGATGATAATATAAGTAATAAGTATAATTATTACAGTTCTAGCGATAATAACTGCATTATATGGGTAATAATGGATGTTATATTGGTAATATCTGGAGTAGTAAGTATAATTTTTATAGTTCTAGCGATAATAAAAGTAATATATGGCTAATAGTGCATGTTATATTGATAATAATAAGAGTAATAAGTATATTTATTATAAATCTATCGATAATAACTGCATAATATGGGTAATAATGCATGTTATATTGATGATAATATAAGTAATAAGTATAATTATTACAGTTCTAGCGATAATAACTGCATTATATGGGTAATAATGCATGTTATATTGATGATAATATAAGTAATAAGTATAATTATTACAGTTCTAGCGATAATAACTGCATTATATGGGTAATAATGGATGTTATATTGGTAATATCTGGAGTAGTAAGTATAATTTTTATAGTTCTAGCGATAATAAAAGTAATATATGGCTAATAGTGCATGTTATATTGATAATAATAAGAGTAATAAGTATATTTATTATAATTCTATCGATAATAACTGCATAATATGGGTAATAATGCATGTTATATTGATGATAATATAAGTAATAAGTATAATTATTACAGTTCTAGCGATAATAACTGCATTATATGGGTAATAATGGATGTTATATTGATAATATCGGGAGTAATAAGTATATTTATTATAGTTCTAGCGATAATAACTGCATAATATAGGTAATAGTGCATGTTATATTGCTAATAATAAAAGTAATAAGCATATTTATTATAGTTCTATCAATAATAACTGCATAATATGGGTAATAATGGATGTTATATTGATAATATCGGGAGTAATAAGTATATTTACTATAGTTCTAGCGATAATAACTGCATTATATGGGTAATAATGCATGTTATATTGATAATAATAGAAGTAATAGGTAGATTTATTATGGTTCTAGCGATAATAACTGCATAATATGGGTAATAATGCATGTGATATTGATAATAATATAGGTAGTAAGTATAATTATTACAGTTCTAGCGATAATAACTGCATTGTATGGGTAATAATGGATGTTATATTGATAATATCGGGAGTAATAAGTATATTTATTATAGTTCTAGCGATAATAACTGCATAATATGGGTAATAATGCATGTTATATTGATAATAATATAAGTAATAAGTATAATTATTACAGTTCTAGCGATAATAACTGCATAATATGGGTAATAATGCATGTTATATTGATGATAACAAAAGTAATACGTATATTTATTATAGTTCTAGCGATAATAACTGCATAATATGGGTAATAATGCATGTTATATTGATAATAATATAAGTAATAAGTATAATTATTACAGTTCTAGCGATAATAACTGCATTATATGGGTAATAATGGATGTTATATTGATAATATCGGGAGTAATAAGTATATTTATTATAGTTCTAGCGATTATAACTGCATAATATGGGTAATAATGCATGTTATATTGATAATAATATAAGTAATAAGTATAATTATTACAGTTCTAGCGATAATAACTGCATTATATGGGTAATAATGCATGTTATATTGATAATATCGGGAGTAATATGTATAATTATTATTGTTCTAGCGATAATAATAGTAAAGTATGGCTAATAGTGCATGTTATATTGATAATAATAAAAGTAATAAGTATATTTGTTATAGCTCTATCGATAATAACTGCATAATATGGGTAATAACGCATGTTATATTGGTGATAATAAAAGTAGTAAGTATATTTATTATAGTTCTAGCGATTATAACTGCATAATATGGGTAATAATGCATGTTATATAGATAATTATATAAGTAATAAGTACAATTATTACATTTCTAGCGATAACAACTGCATTATATGCGTATAATGCATGTTACATTGATAATATCTGGAGTAGTAAGTATAATTTTTATAGTTCTAGCGATAATAAAAGTAATATATGGCTAATAGTGCATGTTATATTGATAATAATAAAAGTAATAAGTATATGTATTATAGTTCTGTCGATAATAACTGCATTATATGGGTAATAATGCATGTTATATTGATAATATCGGGAGTAATGAGGATAATCATTACAGTTCTTGCGATAATACTAGTAAAATATGGCTAAGAGTGCCTGTTATATTGATAATAATATAAGTAATAAGTATATTTATTATAATTCTATCGATAATAACTGCATAATATGGGTAATAATGCATGTTATATTGATGATAATATAAGTAATAAGTATAATTATTACAGTTCTAGCGATAATAACTGCATTATATTGGTAATAATGCATGTTATATTGATAATAATAAAAGTAATAAGTATATTTATTACAGTTCTATCGATAATAACAGCATAATATGGGTAATAATGCATGTTATATTGATGATAACAAAAGTAATACGTATATTTATTATAGTTCTAGCGATAATAACTACATTATATGGGTAAAAATGCATGTTATATAGATAATATTGGGAGTAATAAGTATAATTATTATAGTTCTAGCGATAATAATAGTAAAATATGGCTAATAGTGCATGTTATATTGATAATAATAAAAGTAAAAAGCATATTTATTACAGTTCTATCGATAATAACTGCATAATATGGGTAATAATGCATGTTATATTGATGATAATATAAGTAATAAGTATAATTATTACAGTTCTAGCGATAATAACTGCATTATATGGGTAATAATGGATGTTATATTGGTAATATCTGGAGTAGTAAGTATAATTTTTATAGTTCTAGCGATAATAAAAGTAATATATGGCTAATAGTGCATGTTATATTGATAATAATAAGAGTAATAAGTATATTTATTATAGTTCTATCGATAATAACTGCATAATATGGGTAATAATGCATGTTATATTGATGATAATATAAGTAATAAGTATAATTATTACAGTTCTAGCGATAATAAGTGCATTATATGGGTAATAATGGATGTTATATTGATAATATCGGGAGTAATAAGTATATTTATTATAGTTCTAGCGATAATAACTGCATAATATAGGTAATAGTGCATGTTATATTGATAATAATAAAAGTAATAAGCATATTTATTATAGTTCTATCAATAATAACTGCATAATATGGGTAATAATGGATGTTATATTGATAATATCGGGAGTAATAAGTATATTTACTATAGTTCTAGCGATAATAACTGCATTATATGGGTAATAATGCATGTTATATTGATAATAATAGAAGTAATAGGTAGATTTATTATGGTTCTAGCGATAATAACTGCATAATATGGGTAATAATGCATGTGATATTGATAATAATATAGGTAGTAAGTATAATTATTACAGTTCTAGCGATAATAACTGCATTGTATGGGTAATAATGGATGTTATATTGATAATATCGGGAGTAATAAGTATATTTATTATAGTTCTAGCGATAATAACTGCATAATATGGGTAATAATGCATGTTATATTGATAATAATATAAGTAATAAGTATAATTATTACAGTTCTAGCGATAATAACTGCATAATATGGGTAATAATGCATGTTATATTGATGATAACAAAAGTAATACGTATATTTATTATAGTTCTAGCGATAATAACTGCATAATATGGGTAATAATGCATGTTATATTGATAATAATATAAGTAATAAGTATAATTATTACAGTTCTAGCGATAATAACTGCATTATATGGGTAATAATGGATGTTATATTGATAATATCGGGAGTAATAAGTATATTTATTATAGTTCTAGCGATTATAACTGCATAATATGGGTAATAATGCATGTTATATTGATAATAATATAAGTAATAAGTATAATTATTACAGTTCTAGCGATAATAACTGCATTATATGGGTAATAATGCATGTTATATTGATAATATCGGGAGTAATATGTATAATTATTATTGTTCTAGCGATAATAATAGTAAAGTATGGCTAATAGTGCATGTTATATTGATAATAATAAAAGTAATAAGTATATTTGTTATAGCTCTATCGATAATAACTGCATAATATGGGTAATAACGCATGTTATATTGGTGATAATAAAAGTAGTAAGTATATTTATTATAGTTCTAGCGATTATAACTGCATAATATGGGTAATAATGCATGTTATATAGATAATTATATAAGTAATAAGTACAATTATTACATTTCTAGCGATAACAACTGCATTATATGCGTATAATGCATGTTACATTGATAATATCTGGAGTAGTAAGTATAATTTTTATAGTTCTAGCGATAATAAAAGTAATATATGGCTAATAGTGCATGTTATATTGATAATAATAAAAGTAATAAGTATATGTATTATAGTTCTGTCGATAATAACTGCATTATATGGGTAATAATGCATGTTATATTGATAATATCGGGAGTAATGAGGATAATCATTACAGTTCTTGCGATAATACTAGTAAAATATGGCTAAGAGTGCCTGTTATATTGATAATAATATAAGTAATAAGTATATTTATTATAATTCTATCGATAATAACTGCATAATATGGGTAATAATGCATGTTATATTGATGATAATATAAGTAATAAGTATAATTATTACAGTTCTAGCGATAATAACTGCATTATATTGGTAATAATGCATGTTATATTGATAATAATAAAAGTAATAAGTATATTTATTACAGTTCTATCGATAATAACAGCATAATATGGGTAATAATGCATGTTATATTGATGATAACAAAAGTAATACGTATATTTATTATAGTTCTAGCGATAATAACTACATTATATGGGTAAAAATGCATGTTATATAGATAATATTGGGAGTAATAAGTATAATTATTATAGTTCTAGCGATAATAATAGTAAAATATGGCTAATAGTGCATGTTATATTGATAATAATAAAAGTAAAAAGCATATTTATTACAGTTCTATCGATAATAACTGCATAATATGGGTAATAATGCATGTTATATTGATGATAATATAAGTAATAAGTATAATTATTACAGTTCTAGCGATAATAAGTGCATTATATGGGTAATAATGGATGTTATATTGGTAATATCGGGAGTAATAAGTATATTTATTATAGTTCTAGCGATAATAACTGCATAATATAGGTAATAGTGCATGTTATATTGATAATAATAAAAGTAATAAGCATATTTATTATAGTTCTATCAATAATAACTGCATAATATGGGTAATAATGGATGTTATATTGATAATATCGGGAGTAATAAGTATATTTACTATAGTTCTAGCGATAATAACTGCATTATATGGGTAATAATGCATGTTATATTGATAATAATAGAAGTAATAGGTAGATTTATTATGGTTCTAGCGATAATAACTGCATAATATGGGTAATAATGCATGTGATATTGATAATAATATAGGTAGTAAGTATAATTATTACAGTTCTAGCGATAATAACTGCATTGTATGGGTAATAATGGATGTTATATTGATAATATCGGGAGTAATAAGTATATTTATTATAGTTCTAGCGATAATAACTGCATAATATGGGTAATAATGCATGTTATATTGATAATAATATAAGTAATAAGTATAATTATTACAGTTCTAGCGATAATAACTGCATAATATGGGTAATAATGCATGTTATATTGATGATAACAAAAGTAATACGTATATTTATTATAGTTCTAGCGATAATAACTGCATAATATGGGTAATAATGCATGTTATATTGATAATAATATAAGTAATAAGTATAATTATTACAGTTCTAGCGATAATAACTGCATTATATGGGTAATAATGGATGTTATATTGATAATATCGGGAGTAATAAGTATATTTATTACAGTTCTAGCGATAATAACTGCATTATATGGGTAATAATGCATGATATGTTGATAACATTGGGAGTAATAAGTATAATTATTATAGTTCTAGCGATAATAATAGTAAAATATGGCAAATAGTGCATGTTATATTGATAATAGTAAAAGCAATAAGTATAATTATTACAGTTCTAGCGATAATAACTGCATTATATGGGTAATAATGCATGTTATATTGATCATAATAAAAGTAATAAGTATATTTATTATGGTTCTAGCGATAATAACTGCATAATATGGGTAATAATGCATGTTATATTGATAATAATATAAGTAATAAGTATAATTATTACAGTTCTAGCGATAATAACTGCATTATATGGGTAATAATGGATGTTATGTTGATAATATCGGGAGTAATAAGTATTTTTATTATAGTTCTAGCGATAATAATTGCATAATATCGGTAATAATGCATGTTATGTTGATAATAATAACAGTAATTAGTATATTTATTACAGTTCTATCGATAATAACTGCATAATATGGGTAATAATGCATGTTATATTGATGATAACAAAAGTAATACGTATATTTATTATAGTTCTAGCGATAATAACTGCATTATATGGGTAATAATGGATGTTATATTGGTAATATCTGGAGTAGTAAGTATAATTTTTATAGTTCTAGCGATAATAAAAGTAATATATGGCTAATAGTGCATGTTATATTGATAATAATAAAAGTAATAAGTATATTTATTATAGTTCTATCGATAATAACTGCATAATATGGGTAATAATGCATGTTATATTGATGATAATATAAGTAATAAGTATAATTATTACAGTTCTAGCGATAATAACTGCATTATATGGGTAATAATGGATGTTATATTGATAATATCGGTAGTAATAGGTATATTTATTATAGTTCTAGCGATAATAACTGCATAATATAGGTATTAATGCATGTTATATTGATAATAATGAAAGTAGTAAGTATATTTATTATAGTTCTAGCGATTATAACTGCATAATATGGGTAATAATGCATGTTATATAGATAATTATATAAGTAATAAGTACAATTATTACATTTCTAGCGATAACAACTGCATTATATGCGTATAATGCATGTTACATTGATAATATCTGGAGTAGTAAGTATAATTTTTATAGTTCTAGCGATAATAAAAGTAATATATGGCTAATAGTGCATGTTATATTGATAATAATAAAAGTAATAAGTATATGTATTATAGTTCTGTCGATAATAACTGCATTATATGGGTAATAATGCATGTTATATTGATAATATCGGGAGTAATGAGGATAATCATTACAGTTCTTGCGATAATACTAGTAAAATATGGCTAAGAGTGCCTGTTATATTGATAATAATATAAGTAATAAGTATATTTATTATAATTCTATCGATAATAACTGCATAATATGGGTAATAATGCATGTTATATTGATGATAATATAAGTAATAAGTATAATTATTACAGTTCTAGCGATAATAACTGCATTATATTGGTAATAATGCATGTTATATTGATAATAATAAAAGTAATAAGTATATTTATTACAGTTCTATCGATAATAACAGCATAATATGGGTAATAATGCATGTTATATTGATGATAACAAAAGTAATACGTATATTTATTATAGTTCTAGCGATAATAACTACATTATATGGGTAAAAATGCATGTTATATAGATAATATTGGGAGTAATAAGTATAATTATTATAGTTCTAGCGATAATAATAGTAAAATATGGCTAATAGTGCATGTTATATTGATAATAATAAAAGTAAAAAGCATATTTATTACAGTTCTATCGATAATAACTGCATAATATGGGTAATAATGCATGTTATATTGATGATAATATAAGTAATAAGTATAATTATTACAGTTCTAGCGATAATAACTGCATTATATGGGTAATAATGGATGTTATATTGGTAATATCTGGAGTAGTAAGTATAATTTTTATAGTTCTAGCGATAATAAAAGTAATATATGGCTAATAGTGCATGTTATATTGATAATAATAAGAGTAATAAGTATATTTATTATAGTTCTATCGATAATAACTGCATAATATGGGTAATAATGCATGTTATATTGATGATAATATAAGTAATAAGTATAATTATTACAGTTCTAGCGATAATAAGTGCATTATATGGGTAATAATGGATGTTATATTGATAATATCGGGAGTAATAAGTATATTTATTATAGTTCTAGCGATAATAACTGCATAATATAGGTAATAGTGCATGTTATATTGATAATAATAAAAGTAATAAGCATATTTATTATAGTTCTATCAATAATAACTGCATAATATGGGTAATAATGGATGTTATATTGATAATATCGGGAGTAATAAGTATATTTACTATAGTTCTAGCGATAATAACTGCATTATATGGGTAATAATGCATGTTATATTGATAATAATAGAAGTAATAGGTAGATTTATTATGGTTCTAGCGATAATAACTGCATAATATGGGTAATAATGCATGTGATATTGATAATAATATAGGTAGTAAGTATAATTATTACAGTTCTAGCGATAATAACTGCATTGTATGGGTAATAATGGATGTTATATTGATAATATCGGGAGTAATAAGTATATTTATTATAGTTCTAGCGATAATAACTGCATAATATGGGTAATAATGCATGTTATATTGATAATAATATAAGTAATAAGTATAATTATTACAGTTCTAGCGATAATAACTGCATAATATGGGTAATAATGCATGTTATATTGATGATAACAAAAGTAATACGTATATTTATTATAGTTCTAGCGATAATAACTGCATAATATGGGTAATAATGCATGTTATATTGATAATAATATAAGTAATAAGTATAATTATTACAGTTCTAGCGATAATAACTGCATTATATGGGTAATAATGGATGTTATATTGATAATATCGGGAGTAATAAGTATATTTATTACAGTTCTAGCGATAATAACTGCATTATATGGGTAATAATGCATGATATGTTGATAACATTGGGAGTAATAAGTATAATTATTATAGTTCTAGCGATAATAATAGTAAAATATGGCAAATAGTGCATGTTATATTGATAATAGTAAAAGCAATAAGTATAATTATTACAGTTCTAGCGATAATAACTGCATTATATGGGTAATAATGCATGTTATATTGATCATAATAAAAGTAATAAGTATATTTATTATGGTTCTAGCGATAATAACTGCATAATATGGGTAATAATGCATGTTATATTGATAATAATATAAGTAATAAGTATAATTATTACAGTTCTAGCGATAATAACTGCATTATATGGGTAATAATGGATGTTATGTTGATAATATCGGGAGTAATAAGTATTTTTATTATAGTTCTAGCGATAATAATTGCATAATATCGGTAATAATGCATGTTATGTTGATAATAATAACAGTAATTAGTATATTTATTACAGTTCTATCGATAATAACTGCATAATATGGGTAATAATGCATGTTATATTGATGATAACAAAAGTAATACGTATATTTATTATAGTTCTAGCGATAATAACTGCATTATATGGGTAATAATGGATGTTATATTGGTAATATCTGGAGTAGTAAGTATAATTTTTATAGTTCTAGCGATAATAAAAGTAATATATGGCTAATAGTGCATGTTATATTGATAATAATAAAAGTAATAAGTATATTTATTATAGTTCTATCGATAATAACTGCATAATATGGGTAATAATGCATGTTATATTGATGATAATATAAGTAATAAGTATAATTATTACAGTTCTAGCGATAATAACTGCATTATATGGGTAATAATGGATGTTATATTGATAATATCGGTAGTAATAGGTATATTTATTATAGTTCTAGCGATAATAACTGCATAATATAGGTATTAATGCATGTTATATTGATAATAATGAAAGTAATAAGTATATTTATTATAGTTCTATCAATAATAACTGCATAATATCGGTAATAATGCATGTTATATTGATGATAATATAAGTAATAAGTATAATTATTACAGTTCTAGCGATAATAACTGCATTATATGGGTAATAATGGATGTTATATTGGTAATATCGGGAGTAATAAGTATATTTATTATAGTTCTAGCGATAATAACTGCATTATATGGGTAATAATGGATGTTATATTGATAATATCGGGAGTAATAAGTATATTTATTATAGTTCTAGCGATTATAACTGCATAATATGGGTAATAATGCATGTTATATTGATAATAATATAAGTAATAAGTATAATTATTACAGTTCTAGCGATAATAACTGCATTATATGGGTAATAATGCATGTTATATTGATAATATCGGGAGTAATATGTATAATTATTATTGTTCTAGCGATAATAATAGTAAAATATGGCTAATAGTGCATGTTATATTGATAATAATAAAAGTAATAAGTATATTTGTTATAGTTCTATCGATAATAACTGCATAATATGGGTAATAACGCATGTTATATTGGTGATAATAAAAGTAGTAAGTATATTGATTATAGTTCTAGCGATTATAACTGCATAATATGGGTAATAATGCATGTTATATAGATAATTATATAAGTAATAAGTACAATTATTACATTTCTAGCGATAACAACTGCATTATATGCGTATAATGCATGTTACATTGATAATATCTGGAGTAGTAAGTATAATTTTTATAGTTCTAGCGATAATAAAAGTAATATATGGCTAATAGTGCATGTTATATTGATAATAATAAAAGTAATAAGTATATGTATTATAGTTCTGTCGATAATAACTGCATTATATGGGTAATAATGCATGTTATATTGATAATATCGGGAGTAATGAGGATAATCATTACAGTTCTTGCGATAATACTAGTAAAATATGGCTAAGAGTGCCTGTTATATTGATAATAATATAAGTAATAAGTATATTTATTATAATTCTATCGATAATAACTGCATAATATGGGTAATAATGCATGTTATATTGATGATAATATAAGTAATAAGTATAATTATTACAGTTCTAGCGATAATAACTGCATTATATTGGTAATAATGCATGTTATATTGATAATAATAAAAGTAATAAGTATATTTATTACAGTTCTATCGATAATAACAGCATAATATGGGTAATAATGCATGTTATATTGATGATAACAAAAGTAATACGTATATTTATGATAGTTCTAGCGATAATAACTACATTATATGGGTAAAAATGCATGTTATATAGATAATATTGGGAGTAATAAGTATAATTATTATAGTTCTAGCGATAATAATAGTAAAATATGGCTAATAGTGCATGTTATATTGATAATAATAAAAGTAAAAAGCATATTTATTACAGTTCTATCGATAATAACTGCATAATATGGGTAATAATGCATGTTATATTGATAATAATATAAGTAATAAGTATAATTATTACAGTTCTAGCGATAATAACTGCATTATATGGGTAATAATGCATGTTATATTGATGATAATATAAGTAATAAGTATAATTATTACAGTTCTAGCGATAATAACTGCATTATATGGGTAATAATGGATGTTATATTGGTAATATCTGGAGTAGTAAGTATAATTTTTATAGTTCTAGCGATAATAAAAGTAATATATGGCTAATAGTGCATGTTATATTGATAATAATAAGAGTAATAAGTATATTTATTATAATTCTATCGATAATAACTGCATAATATGGGTAATAATGCATGTTATATTGATGATAATATAAGTAATAAGTATAATTATTACAGTTCTAGCGATAATAACTGCATTATATGGGTAATAATGCATGTTATATTGATGATAATATAAGTAATAAGTATATTTATTATAGTTCTAGCGATAATAACTGCATTATATGGGTAATAATGGATGTTATATTGATAATATCGGGAGTAATATGTATAATTATTATTGTTCTAGCGATAATAATAGTACAATATGGCTAATAGTGCATGTTATATTGATAATAATAAAAGTAATAAGTATATTTGTTATAGTTCTATCGATAATAACTGCATAATATGGGTAATAACGCATGTTATATTGGTGATAATAAAAGTAGTAAGTATATTTATTATAGTTCTAGCGATTATAACTGCATAATATGGGTAATAATGCATGTTACATAGATAATTATATAAGTAATAAGTACAATTATTACATTTCTAGCGATAACAACTGCATTATATGCGTATAATGCATGTTACATTGATAATATCTGGAGTAGTAAGTATAATTTTTATAGTTCTAGCGATAATAAAAGTAATATAGGGCTAATAGTGCATGTTATATTGATAATAATAAAAGTAATAAGTATATGTATTATAGTTCTGTCGATAATAACTGCATTATATGGGTAATAATGCATGTTATATTGATAATATCGGGAGTAATGAGGATAATCATTACAGTTCTTGCGATAATACTAGTAAAATATGGCTAAGAGTGCCTGTTATATTGATAATAATATAAGTAATAAGTATATTTATTATAATTCTATCGATAATAACTGCATAATATGGGTAATAATGCATGTTATATTGATGATAATATAAGTAATAAGTATAATTATTACAGTTCTAGCGATAATAACTGCATTATATTGGTAATAATGCATGTTATATTGATAATAATAAAAGTAATAAGTATATTTATTACAGTTCTATCGATAATAACAGCATAATATGGGTAATAATGCATGTTATATTGATGATAACAAAAGTAATACGTATATTTATTATAGTTCTAGCGATAATAACTACATTATATGGGTAAAAATGCATGTTATATAGATAATATTGGGAGTAATAAGTATAATTATTATAGTTCTAGCGATAATAATAGTAAAATATGGCTAATAGTGCATGTTATATTGATAATAATAAAAGTAAAAAGCATATTTATTACAGTTCTATCGATAATAACTGCATAATATGGGTAATAATGCATGTTATATTGATAATAATATAAGTAATAAGTATAATTATTACAGTTCTAGCGATAATAACTGCATTATATGGGTAATAATGCATGTTATATTGATGATAATATAAGTAATAAGTATAATTATTACAGTTCTAGCGATAATAACTGCATTATATGGGTAATAATGGATGTTATATTGGTAATATCTGGAGTAGTAAGTATAATTTTTATAGTTCTAGCGATAATAAAAGTAATATATGGCTAATAGTGCATGTTATATTGATAATAATAAGAGTAATAAGTATATTTATTATAATTCTATCGATAATAACTGCATAATATGGGTAATAATGCATGTTATATTGATGATAATATAAGTAATAAGTATAATTATTACAGTTCTAGCGATAATAACTGCATTATATGGGTAATAATGCATGTTATATTGATGATAATATAAGTAATAAGTATAATTATTACAGTTCTAGCGATAATAACTGCATTATATGGGTAATAATGGATGATATATTGGTAATATCTGGAGTAGTAAGTATAATTTTTATAGTTCTAGCGATAATAAAAGTAATATATGGCTAATAGTGCATGTTATATTGATAATAATAAGAGTAATAAGTATATTTATTATAATTCTATCGATAATAACTGCATAATATGGGTAATAATGCATGTTATATTGATGATAATATAAGTAATAAGTATAATTATTACAGTTCTAGCGATAATAACTGCATTATATGGGTAATAATGGATGTTATATTGATAATATCGGGAGTAATAAGTATATTTATTATAGTTCTAGCGATAATAACTGCATAATATAGGTAATAGTGCATGTTATATTGATAATAATAAAAGTAATAAGCATATTTATTATAGTTCTATCAATAATAACTGCATAATATGGGTAATAATGGATGTTATATTGATAATATCGGGAGTAATAAGTATATTTATTATAGTTCTAGCGATAATAACTGCATAATATGGGTAATAATGCATGTTATATTGATAATAATATAAGTAATAAGTATAATTATTACAGTTCTAGCGATAATAACTGCATAATATGGGTAATAATGCATGTTATATTGATGATAACAAAAGTAATACGTATATTTATTATAGTTCTAGCGATAATAACTGCATAATATGGGTAATAATGCATGTTATATTGATAATAATATAAGTAATAAGTATAATTATTACAGTTCTAGCGATAATAACTGCATTATATGGGTAATAATGGATGTTATATTGATAATATCGGGAGTAATAAGTATATTTATTACAGTTCTAGCGATAATAACTGCATTATATGGGTAATAATGCATGATATGTTGATAACATTGGGAGTAATAAGTATAATTATTATAGTTCTAGCGATAATAATAGTAAAATATGGCAAATAGTGCATGTTATATTGATAATAGTAAAAGCAATAAGTATATTTATTACAGTTCTATCGATAATAACTGCATAATATGGGTAATAATGCATGTTATATTGATGATAATAAAAGTAATAAGTGTATTTATTACAGTTCTAGCGATAATGACTGCATAATATGGGTAATAATGCACGTTATATTGATAATAATATAAGTAATAAGTATAATTATTACAGTTCTAGTGATAATAACTGCATTATATGGGTAATAATGGATGTTATGTTGATAATATCGGGAGTAATAAGTATTTTTATTATAGTTCTAGCGATAATAATTGCATAATATCGGTAATAATGCATGTTATGTTGATAATAATAACAGTAATTAGTATATTTATTACAGTTCTATCGATAATAACTGCATAATATGGGTAATAATGCATGTTATATTGATGATAACAAAAGTAATACGTATATTTATTATAGTTCTAGCGATAATAACTGCATTATATGGGTAATAATGGATGTTATATTGGTAATATCTGGAGTAGTAAGTATAATTTTTATAGTTCTAGCGATAATAAAAGTAATATATGGCTAATAGTGCATGTTATATTGATAATAATAAAAGTAATAAGTATATTTATTATAGTTCTATCGATAATAACTGCATAATATGGGTAATAATGCATGTTATATTGATGATAATATAAGTAATAAGTATAATTATTACAGTTCTAGCGATAATAACTGCATTATATGGGTAATAATGGATGTTATATTGATAATATCGGTAGTAATAGGTATATTTATTATAGTTCTAGCGATAATAACTGCATAATATAGGTATTAATGCATGTTATATTGATAATAATGAAAGTAATAAGTATATTTATTATAGTTCTATCAATAATAACTGCATAATATCGGTAATAATGCATGTTATATTGATGATAATATAAGTAATAAGTATAATTATTACAGTTCTAGCGATAATAACTGCATTATATGGGTAATAATGGATGTTATATTGGTAATATCGGGAGTAATAAGTATATTTATTACAGTTCTAGCGATAATAACTGCATTATATGGGTAATAATGGATGTTATATTGATAATATCGGGAGTAATAAGTATATTTATTATAGTTCTAGCGATTATAACTGCATAATATGGGTAATAATGCATGTTATATTGATAATAATATAAGTAATAAGTATAATTATTACAGTTCTAGCGATAATAACTGCATTATATGGGTAATAATGCATGTTATATTGATAATATCGGGAGTAATATGTATAATTATTATTGTTCTAGCGATAATAATAGTAAAGTATGGCTAATAGTGCATGTTATATTGATAATAATAAAAGTAATAAGTATATTTGTTATAGCTCTATCGATAATAACTGCATAATATGGGTAATAACGCATGTTATATTGGTGATAATAAAAGTAGTAAGTATATTTATTATAGTTCTAGCGATTATAACTGCATAATATGGGTAATAATGCATGTTATATAGATAATTATATAAGTAATAAGTACAATTATTACATTTCTAGCGATAACAACTGCATTATATGCGTATAATGCATGTTACATTGATAATATCTGGAGTAGTAAGTATAATTTTTATAGTTCTAGCGATAATAAAAGTAATATATGGCTAATAGTGCATGTTATATTGATAATAATAAAAGTAATAAGTATATGTATTATAGTTCTGTCGATAATAACTGCATTATATGGGTAATAATGCATGTTATATTGATAATATCGGGAGTAATGAGGATAATCATTACAGTTCTTGCGATAATACTAGTAAAATATGGCTAAGAGTGCCTGTTATATTGATAATAATATAAGTAATAAGTATATTTATTATAATTCTATCGATAATAACTGCATAATATGGGTAATAATGCATGTTATATTGATGATAATATAAGTAATAAGTATAATTATTACAGTTCTAGCGATAATAACTGCATTATATTGGTAATAATGCATGTTATATTGATAATAATAAAAGTAATAAGTATATTTATTACAGTTCTATCGATAATAACAGCATAATATGGGTAATAATGCATGTTATATTGATGATAACAAAAGTAATACGTATATTTATTATAGTTCTAGCGATAATAACTACATTATATGGGTAAAAATGCATGTTATATAGATAATATTGGGAGTAATAAGTATAATTATTATAGTTCTAGCGATAATAATAGTAAAATATGGCTAATAGTGCATGTTATATTGATAATAATAAAAGTAAAAAGCATATTTATTACAGTTCTATCGATAATAACTGCATAATATGGGTAATAATGCATGTTATATTGATGATAATATAAGTAATAAGTATAATTATTACAGTTCTAGCGATAATAACTGCATTATATGGGTAATAATGGATGTTATATTGGTAATATCTGGAGTAGTAAGTATAATTTTTATAGTTCTAGCGATAATAAAAGTAATATATGGCTAATAGTGCATGTTATATTGATAATAATAAGAGTAATAAGTATATTTATTATAGTTCTATCGATAATAACTGCATAATATGGGTAATAATGCATGTTATATTGATGATAATATAAGTAATAAGTATAATTATTACAGTTCTAGCGATAATAAGTGCATTATATGGGTAATAATGGATGTTATATTGATAATATCGGGAGTAATAAGTATATTTATTATAGTTCTAGCGATAATAACTGCATAATATAGGTAATAGTGCATGTTATATTGATAATAATAAAAGTAATAAGCATATTTATTATAGTTCTATCAATAATAACTGCATAATATGGGTAATAATGGATGTTATATTGATAATATCGGGAGTAATAAGTATATTTACTATAGTTCTAGCGATAATAACTGCATTATATGGGTAATAATGCATGTTATATTGATAATAATAGAAGTAATAGGTAGATTTATTATGGTTCTAGCGATAATAACTGCATAATATGGGTAATAATGCATGTGATATTGATAATAATATAGGTAGTAAGTATAATTATTACAGTTCTAGCGATAATAACTGCATTGTATGGGTAATAATGGATGTTATATTGATAATATCGGGAGTAATAAGTATATTTATTATAGTTCTAGCGATAATAACTGCATAATATGGGTAATAATGCATGTTATATTGATAATAATATAAGTAATAAGTATAATTATTACAGTTCTAGCGATAATAACTGCATAATATGGGTAATAATGCATGTTATATTGATGATAACAAAAGTAATACGTATATTTATTATAGTTCTAGCGATAATAACTGCATAATATGGGTAATAATGCATGTTATATTGATAATAATATAAGTAATAAGTATAATTATTACAGTTCTAGCGATAATAACTGCATTATATGGGTAATAATGGATGTTATATTGATAATATCGGGAGTAATAAGTATATTTATTATAGTTCTAGCGATTATAACTGCATAATATGGGTAATAATGCATGTTATATTGATAATAATATAAGTAATAAGTATAATTATTACAGTTCTAGCGATAATAACTGCATTATATGGGTAATAATGCATGTTATATTGATAATATCGGGAGTAATATGTATAATTATTATTGTTCTAGCGATAATAATAGTAAAGTATGGCTAATAGTGCATGTTATATTGATAATAATAAAAGTAATAAGTATATTTGTTATAGCTCTATCGATAATAACTGCATAATATGGGTAATAACGCATGTTATATTGGTGATAATAAAAGTAGTAAGTATATTTATTATAGTTCTAGCGATTATAACTGCATAATATGGGTAATAATGCATGTTATATAGATAATTATATAAGTAATAAGTACAATTATTACATTTCTAGCGATAACAACTGCATTATATGCGTATAATGCATGTTACATTGATAATATCTGGAGTAGTAAGTATAATTTTTATAGTTCTAGCGATAATAAAAGTAATATATGGCTAATAGTGCATGTTATATTGATAATAATAAAAGTAATAATTATATGTATTATAGTTCTGTCGATAATAACTGCATTATATGGGTAATAATGCATGTTATATTGATAATATCGGGAGTAATGAGGATAATCATTACAGTTCTTGCGATAATACTAGTAAAATATGGCTAAGAGTGCCTGTTATATTGATAATAATATAAGTAATAAGTATATTTATTATAATTCTATCGATAATAACTGCATAATATGGGTAATAATGCATGTTATATTGATGATAATATAAGTAATAAGTATAATTATTACAGTTCTAGCGATAATAACTGCATTATATTGGTAATAATGCATGTTATATTGATAATAATAAAAGTAATAAGTATATTTATTACAGTTCTATCGATAATAACAGCATAATATGGGTAATAATGCATGTTATATTGATGATAACAAAAGTAATACGTATATTTATTATAGTTCTAGCGATAATAACTACATTATATGGGTAAAAATGCATGTTATATAGATAATATTGGGAGTAATAAGTATAATTATTATAGTTCTAGCGATAATAATAGTAAAATATGGCTAATAGTGCATGTTATATTGATAATAATAAAAGTAAAAAGCATATTTATTACAGTTCTATCGATAATAACTGCATAATATGGGTAATAATGCATGTTATATTGATGATAATATAAGTAATAAGTATAATTATTACAGTTCTAGCGATAATAAGTGCATTATATGGGTAATAATGGATGTTATATTGGTAATATCGGGAGTAATAAGTATATTTATTATAGTTCTAGCGATAATAACTGCATAATATAGGTAATAGTGCATGTTATATTGATAATAATAAAAGTAATAAGCATATTTATTATAGTTCTATCAATAATAACTGCATAATATGGGTAATAATGGATGTTATATTGATAATATCGGGAGTAATAAGTATATTTACTATAGTTCTAGCGATAATAACTGCATTATATGGGTAATAATGCATGTTATATTGATAATAATAGAAGTAATAGGTAGATTTATTATGGTTCTAGCGATAATAACTGCATAATATGGGTAATAATGCATGTGATATTGATAATAATATAGGTAGTAAGTATAATTATTACAGTTCTAGCGATAATAACTGCATTGTATGGGTAATAATGGATGTTATATTGATAATATCGGGAGTAATAAGTATATTTATTATAGTTCTAGCGATAATAACTGCATAATATGGGTAATAATGCATGTTATATTGATAATAATATAAGTAATAAGTATAATTATTACAGTTCTAGCGATAATAACTGCATAATATGGGTAATAATGCATGTTATATTGATGATAACAAAAGTAATACGTATATTTATTATAGTTCTAGCGATAATAACTGCATAATATGGGTAATAATGCATGTTATATTGATAATAATATAAGTAATAAGTATAATTATTACAGTTCTAGCGATAATAACTGCATTATATGGGTAATAATGGATGTTATATTGATAATATCGGGAGTAATAAGTATATTTATTACAGTTCTAGCGATAATAACTGCATTATATGGGTAATAATGCATGATATGTTGATAACATTGGGAGTAATAAGTATAATTATTATAGTTCTAGCGATAATAATAGTAAAATATGGCAAATAGTGCATGTTATATTGATAATAGTAAAAGCAATAAGTATAATTATTACAGTTCTAGCGATAATAACTGCATTATATGGGTAATAATGCATGTTATATTGATCATAATAAAAGTAATAAGTATATTTATTATGGTTCTAGCGATAATAACTGCATAATATGGGTAATAATGCATGTTATATTGATAATAATATAAGTAATAAGTATAATTATTACAGTTCTAGCGATAATAACTGCATTATATGGGTAATAATGGATGTTATGTTGATAATATCGGGAGTAATAAGTATTTTTATTATAGTTCTAGCGATAATAATTGCATAATATCGGTAATAATGCATGTTATGTTGATAATAATAACAGTAATTAGTATATTTATTACAGTTCTATCGATAATAACTGCATAATATGGGTAATAATGCATGTTATATTGATGATAACAAAAGTAATACGTATATTTATTATAGTTCTAGCGATAATAACTGCATTATATGGGTAATAATGGATGTTATATTGGTAATATCTGGAGTAGTAAGTATAATTTTTATAGTTCTAGCGATAATAAAAGTAATATATGGCTAATAGTGCATGTTATATTGATAATAATAAAAGTAATAAGTATATTTATTATAGTTCTATCGATAATAACTGCATAATATGGGTAATAATGCATGTTATATTGATGATAATATAAGTAATAAGTATAATTATTACAGTTCTAGCGATAATAACTGCATTATATGGGTAATAATGGATGTTATATTGATAATATCGGTAGTAATAGGTATATTTATTATAGTTCTAGCGATAATAACTGCATAATATAGGTATTAATGCATGTTATATTGATAATAATGAAAGTAGTAAGTATATTTATTATAGTTCTAGCGATTATAACTGCATAATATGGGTAATAATGCATGTTATATAGATAATTATATAAGTAATAAGTACAATTATTACATTTCTAGCGATAACAACTGCATTATATGCGTATAATGCATGTTACATTGATAATATCTGGAGTAGTAAGTATAATTTTTATAGTTCTAGCGATAATAAAAGTAATATATGGCTAATAGTGCATGTTATATTGATAATAATAAAAGTAATAAGTATATGTATTATAGTTCTGTCGATAATAACTGCATTATATGGGTAATAATGCATGTTATATTGATAATATCGGGAGTAATGAGGATAATCATTACAGTTCTTGCGATAATACTAGTAAAATATGGCTAAGAGTGCCTGTTATATTGATAATAATATAAGTAATAAGTATATTTATTATAATTCTATCGATAATAACTGCATAATATGGGTAATAATGCATGTTATATTGATGATAATATAAGTAATAAGTATAATTATTACAGTTCTAGCGATAATAACTGCATTATATTGGTAATAATGCATGTTATATTGATAATAATAAAAGTAATAAGTATATTTATTACAGTTCTATCGATAATAACAGCATAATATGGGTAATAATGCATGTTATATTGATGATAACAAAAGTAATACGTATATTTATTATAGTTCTAGCGATAATAACTACATTATATGGGTAAAAATGCATGTTATATAGATAATATTGGGAGTAATAAGTATAATTATTATAGTTCTAGCGATAATAATAGTAAAATATGGCTAATAGTGCATGTTATATTGATAATAATAAAAGTAAAAAGCATATTTATTACAGTTCTATCGATAATAACTGCATAATATGGGTAATAATGCATGTTATATTGATGATAATATAAGTAATAAGTATAATTATTACAGTTCTAGCGATAATAACTGCATTATATGGGTAATAATGGATGTTATATTGGTAATATCTGGAGTAGTAAGTATAATTTTTATAGTTCTAGCGATAATAAAAGTAATATATGGCTAATAGTGCATGTTATATTGATAATAATAAGAGTAATAAGTATATTTATTATAGTTCTATCGATAATAACTGCATAATATGGGTAATAATGCATGTTATATTGATGATAATATAAGTAATAAGTATAATTATTACAGTTCTAGCGATAATAAGTGCATTATATGGGTAATAATGGATGTTATATTGATAATATCGGGAGTAATAAGTATATTTATTATAGTTCTAGCGATAATAACTGCATAATATAGGTAATAGTGCATGTTATATTGATAATAATAAAAGTAATAAGCATATTTATTATAGTTCTATCAATAATAACTGCATAATATGGGTAATAATGGATGTTATATTGATAATATCGGGAGTAATAAGTATATTTACTATAGTTCTAGCGATAATAACTGCATTATATGGGTAATAATGCATGTTATATTGATAATAATAGAAGTAATAGGTAGATTTATTATGGTTCTAGCGATAATAACTGCATAATATGGGTAATAATGCATGTGATATTGATAATAATATAGGTAGTAAGTATAATTATTACAGTTCTAGCGATAATAACTGCATTGTATGGGTAATAATGGATGTTATATTGATAATATCGGGAGTAATAAGTATATTTATTATAGTTCTAGCGATAATAACTGCATAATATGGGTAATAATGCATGTTATATTGATAATAATATAAGTAATAAGTATAATTATTACAGTTCTAGCGATAATAACTGCATAATATGGGTAATAATGCATGTTATATTGATGATAACAAAAGTAATACGTATATTTATTATAGTTCTAGCGATAATAACTGCATAATATGGGTAATAATGCATGTTATATTGATAATAATATAAGTAATAAGTATAATTATTACAGTTCTAGCGATAATAACTGCATTATATGGGTAATAATGGATGTTATATTGATAATATCGGGAGTAATAAGTATATTTATTACAGTTCTAGCGATAATAACTGCATTATATGGGTAATAATGCATGATATGTTGATAACATTGGGAGTAATAAGTATAATTATTATAGTTCTAGCGATAATAATAGTAAAATATGGCAAATAGTGCATGTTATATTGATAATAGTAAAAGCAATAAGTATAATTATTACAGTTCTAGCGATAATAACTGCATTATATGGGTAATAATGCATGTTATATTGATCATAATAAAAGTAATAAGTATATTTATTATGGTTCTAGCGATAATAACTGCATAATATGGGTAATAATGCATGTTATATTGATAATAATATAAGTAATAAGTATAATTATTACAGTTCTAGCGATAATAACTGCATTATATGGGTAATAATGGATGTTATGTTGATAATATCGGGAGTAATAAGTATTTTTATTATAGTTCTAGCGATAATAATTGCATAATATCGGTAATAATGCATGTTATGTTGATAATAATAACAGTAATTAGTATATTTATTACAGTTCTATCGATAATAACTGCATAATATGGGTAATAATGCATGTTATATTGATAATATCGGGAGTAATGAGGATAATCATTACAGTTCTTGCGATAATACTAGTAAAATATGGCTAAGAGTGCCTGTTATATTGATAATAATATAAGTAATAAGTATATTTATTATAATTCTATCGATAATAACTGCATAATATGGGTAATAATGCATGTTATATTGATGATAATATAAGTAATAAGTATAATTATTACAGTTCTAGCGATAATAACTGCATTATATTGGTAATAATGCATGTTATATTGATAATAATAAAAGTAATAAGTATATTTATTACAGTTCTATCGATAATAACAGCATAATATGGGTAATAATGCATGTTATATTGATGATAACAAAAGTAATACGTATATTTATGATAGTTCTAGCGATAATAACTACATTATATGGGTAAAAATGCATGTTATATAGATAATATTGGGAGTAATAAGTATAATTATTATAGTTCTAGCGATAATAATAGTAAAATATGGCTAATAGTGCATGTTATATTGATAATAATAAAAGTAAAAAGCATATTTATTACAGTTCTATCGATAATAACTGCATAATATGGGTAATAATGCATGTTATATTGATAATAATATAAGTAATAAGTATAATTATTACAGTTCTAGCGATAATAACTGCATTATATGGGTAATAATGCATGTTATATTGATGATAATATAAGTAATAAGTATAATTATTACAGTTCTAGCGATAATAACTGCATTATATGGGTAATAATGGATGTTATATTGGTAATATCTGGAGTAGTAAGTATAATTTTTATAGTTCTAGCGATAATAAAAGTAATATATGGCTAATAGTGCATGTTATATTGATAATAATAAGAGTAATAAGTATATTTATTATAATTCTATCGATAATAACTGCATAATATGGGTAATAATGCATGTTATATTGATGATAATATAAGTAATAAGTATAATTATTACAGTTCTAGCGATAATAACTGCATTATATGGGTAATAATGCATGTTATATTGATGATAATATAAGTAATAAGTATATTTATTATAGTTCTAGCGATAATAACTGCATTATATGGGTAATAATGGATGTTATATTGATAATATCGGGAGTAATATGTATAATTATTATTGTTCTAGCGATAATAATAGTAAAATATGGCTAATAGTGCATGTTATATTGATAATAATAAAAGTAATAAGTATATTTGTTATAGTTCTATCGATAATAACTGCATAATATGGGTAATAACGCATGTTATATTGGTGATAATAAAAGTAGTAAGTATATTTATTATAGTTCTAGCGATTATAACTGCATAATATGGGTAATAATGCATGTTATATAGATAATTATATAAGTAATAAGTACAATTATTACATTTCTAGCGATAACAACTGCATTATATGCGTATAATGCATGTTACATTGATAATATCTGGAGTAGTAAGTATAATTTTTATAGTTCTAGCGATAATAAAAGTAATATAGGGCTAATAGTGCATGTTATATTGATAATAATAAAAGTAATAAGTATATGTATTATAGTTCTGTCGATAATAACTGCATTATATGGGTAATAATGCATGTTATATTGATAATATCGGGAGTAATGAGGATAATCATTACAGTTCTTGCGATAATACTAGTAAAATATGGCTAAGAGTGCCTGTTATATTGATAATAATATAAGTAATAAGTATATTTATTATAATTCTATCGATAATAACTGCATAATATGGGTAATAATGCATGTTATATTGATGATAATATAAGTAATAAGTATAATTATTACAGTTCTAGCGATAATAACTGCATTATATTGGTAATAATGCATGTTATATTGATAATAATAAAAGTAATAAGTATATTTATTACAGTTCTATCGATAATAACAGCATAATATGGGTAATAATGCATGTTATATTGATGATAACAAAAGTAATACGTATATTTATTATAGTTCTAGCGATAATAACTACATTATATGGGTAAAAATGCATGTTATATAGATAATATTGGGAGTAATAAGTATAATTATTATAGTTCTAGCGATAATAATAGTAAAATATGGCTAATAGTGCATGTTATATTGATAATAATAAAAGTAAAAAGCATATTTATTACAGTTCTATCGATAATAACTGCATAATATGGGTAATAATGCATGTTATATTGATAATAATATAAGTAATAAGTATAATTATTACAGTTCTAGCGATAATAACTGCATTATATGGGTAATAATGCATGTTATATTGATGATAATATAAGTAATAAGTATAATTATTACAGTTCTAGCGATAATAACTGCATTATATGGTTAATAATGGATGTTATATTGGTAATATCTGGAGTAGTAAGTATAATTTTTATAGTTCTAGCGATAATAAAAGTAATATATGGCTAATAGTGCATGTTATATTGATAATAATAAGAGTAATAAGTATATTTATTATAATTCTATCGATAATAACTGCATAATATGGGTAATAATGCATGTTATATTGATGATAATATAAGTAATAAGTATAATTATTACAGTTCTAGCGATAATAACTGCATTATATGGGTAATAATGCATGTTATATTGATGATAATATAAGTAATAAGTATAATTATTACAGTTCTAGCGATAATAACTGCATTATATGGGTAATAATGGATGATATATTGGTAATATCTGGAGTAGTAAGTATAATTTTTATAGTTCTAGCGATAATAAAAGTAATATATGGCTAATAGTGCATGTTATATTGATAATAATAAGACTAATAAGTATATTTATTATAATTCTATCGATAATAACTGCATAATATGGGTAATAATGCATGTTATATTGATGATAATATAAGTAATAAGTATAATTATTACAGTTCTAGCGATAATAACTGCATTATATGGGTAATAATGGATGTTATATTGATAATATCGGGAGTAATAAGTATATTTATTATAGTTCTAGCGATAATAACTGCATAATATAGGTAATAGTGCATGTTATATTGATAATAATAAAAGTAATAAGCATATTTATTATAGTTCTATCAATAATAACTGCATAATATGGGTAATAATGGATGTTATATTGATAATATCGGGAGTAATAAGTATATTTATTATAGTTCTAGCGATAATAACTGCATAATATGGGTAATAATGCATGTTATATTGATAATAATATAAGTAATAAGTATAATTATTACAGTTCTAGCGATAATAACTGCATAATATGGGTAATAATGCATGTTATATTGATGATAACAAAAGTAATACGTATATTTATTATAGTTCTAGCGATAATAACTGCATAATATGGGTAATAATGCATGTTATATTGATAATAATATAAGTAATAAGTATAATTATTACAGTTCTAGCGATAATAACTGCATTATATGGGTAATAATGGATGTTATATTGATAATATCGGGAGTAATAAGTATATTTATGACAGTTCTAGCGATAATAACTGCATTATATGGGTAATAATGCATGATATGTTGATAACATTGGGAGTAATAAGTATAATTATTATAGTTCTAGCGATAATAATAGTAAAATATGGCAAATAGTGCATGTTATATTGATAATAGTAAAAGCAATAAGTATATTTATTACAGTTCTATCGATAATAACTGCATAATATGGGTAATAATGCATGTTATATTGATGATAATAAAAGTAATAAGTGTATTTATTACAGTTCTAGCGATAATGACTGCATAATATGGGTAATAATGCACGTTATATTGATAATAATATAAGTAATAAGTATAATTATTACAGTTCTAGTGATAATAACTGCATTATATGGGTAATAATGGATGTTATGTTGATAATATCGGGAGTAATAAGTATTTTTATTATAGTTCTAGCGATAATAATTGCATAATATCGGTAATAATGCATGTTATGTTGATAATAATAACAGTAATTAGTATATTTATTACAGTTCTATCGATAATAACTGCATAATATGGGTAATAATGCATGTTATATTGATGATAACAAAAGTAATACGTATATTTATTATAGTTCTAGCGATAATAACTGCATTATATGGGTAATAATGGATGTTATATTGGTAATATCTGGAGTAGTAAGTATAATTTTTATAGTTCTAGCGATAATAAAAGTAATATATGGCTAATAGTGCATGTTATATTGATAATAATAAAAGTAATAAGTATATTTATTATAGTTCTATCGATAATAACTGCATAATATGGGTAATAATGCATGTTATATTGATGATAATATAAGTAATAAGTATAATTATTACAGTTCTAGCGATAATAACTGCATTATATGGGTAATAATGGATGTTATATTGATAATATCGGTAGTAATAGGTATATTTATTATAGTTCTAGCGATAATAACTGCATAATATAGGTATTAATGCATGTTATATTGATAATAATGAAAGTAATAAGTATATTTATTATAGTTCTATCAATAATAACTGCATAATATCGGTAATAATGCATGTTATATTGATGATAATATAAGTAATAAGTATAATTATTACAGTTCTAGCGATAATAACTGCATTATATGGGTAATAATGGATGTTATATTGGTAATATCGGGAGTAATAAGTATATTTATTATAGTTCTAGCGATAATAACTGCATTATATGGGTAATAATGGATGTTATATTGATAATATCGGGAGTAATAAGTATATTTATTATAGTTCTAGCGATTATAACTGCATAATATGGGTAATAATGCATGTTATATTGATAATAATATAAGTAATAAGTATAATTATTACAGTTCTAGCGATAATAACTGCATTATATGGGTAATAATGCATGTTATATTGATAATATCGGGAGTAATATGTATAATTATTATTGTTCTAGCGATAATAATAGTGAAATATGGCTAATAGTGCACGTTATATTGATAATAATAAAAGTAATAAGTATATTTGTTATAGTTCTATCGATAATAACTGCATAATATGGGTAATAACGCATGTTATATTGGTGATAATAAAAGTAGTAAGTATATTTATTATAGTTCTAGCGATTATAACTGCATAATATGGGTAATAATGCATGTTATATAGATAATTATATAAGTAATAAGTACAATTATTACATTTCTAGCGATAACAACTGCATTATATGCGTATAATGCATGTTACATTGATAATATCTGGAGTAGTAAGTATAATTTTTATAGTTCTAGCGATAATAAAAGTAATATATGGCTAATAGTGCATGTTATATTGATAATAATAAAAGTAATAAGTATATGTATTATAGTTCTGTCGATAATAACTGCATTATATGGGTAATAATGCATGTTATATTGATAATATCGGGAGTAATGAGGATAATCATTACAGTTCTTGCGATAATACTAGTAAAATATGGCTAAGAGTGCCTGTTATATTGATAATAATATAAGTAATAAGTATATTTATTATAATTCTATCGATAATAACTGCATAATATGGGTAATAATGCATGTTATATTGATGATAATATAAGTAATAAGTATAATTATTACAGTTCTAGCGATAATAACTGCATTATATTGGTAATAATGCATGTTATATTGATAATAATAAAAGTAATAAGTATATTTATTACAGTTCTATCGATAATAACAGCATAATATGGGTAATAATGCATGTTATATTGATGATAACAAAAGTAATACGTATATTTATTATAGTTCTAGCGATAATAACTACATTATATGGGTAAAAATGCATGTTATATAGATAATATTGGGAGTAATAAGTATAATTATTATAGTTCTAGCGATAATAATAGTAAAATATGGCTAATAGTGCATGTTATATTGATAATAATAAAAGTAAAAAGCATATTTATTACAGTTCTATCGATAATAACTGCATAATATGGGTAATAATGCATGTTATATTGATAATAATATAAGTAATAAGTATAATTATTACAGTTCTAGCGATAATAACTGCATTATATGGGTAATAATGCATGTTATATTGATGATAATATAAGTAATAAGTATAATTATTACAGTTCTAGCGATAATAACTGCATTATATGGGTAATAATGGATGTTATATTGATAATATCTGGAGTAGTAAGTATAATTTTTATAGTTCTAGCGATAATAAAAGTAATATATGGCTAATAGTGCATGTTATATTGATAATAATAAGAGTAATAAGTATATTTATTATAATTCTATCGATAATAACTGCATAATATGGGTAATAATGCATGTTATATTGATGATAATATAAGTAATAAGTATAATTATTACAGTTCTAGCGATAATAACTGCATTATATGGGTAATAATGCATGTTATATTGATGATAATATAAGTAATAAGTATATTTATTATAGTTCTAGCGATAATAACTGCATTATATGGGTAATAATGGATGTTATATTGATAATATCGGGAGTAATATGTATAATTATTATTGTTCTAGCGATAATAATAGTAAAATATGGCTAATAGTGCATGTTATATTGATAATAATAAAAGTAATAAGTACATTTGTTATAGTTCTATCGATAATAACTGCATAATATGGGTAATAACGCATGTTATATTGGTGATAATAAAAGTAGTAAGTATATTTATTATAGTTCTAGCGATTATAACTGCATAATATGGGTAATAATGCATGTTATATAGATAATTATATAAGTAATAAGTACAATTATTACATTTCTAGCGATAACAACTGCATTATATGCGTATAATGCATGTTACATTGATAATATCTGGAGTAGTAAGTATAATTTTTATAGTTCTAGCGATAATAAAAGTAATATATGGCTAATAGTGCATGTTATATTGATAATAATAAAAGTAATAAGTATATGTATTATAGTTCTGTCGATAATAACTGCATTATATGGGTAATAATGCATGTTATATTGATAATATCGGGAGTAATGAGGATAATCATTACAGTTCTTGCGATAATACTAGTAAAATATGGCTAAGAGTGCCTGTTATATTGATAATAATATAAGTAATAAGTATATTTATTATAATTCTATCGACAATAACTGCATAATATGGGTAATAATGCATGTTATATTGATGATAATATAAGTAATAAGTATAATTATTACAGTTCTAGCGATAATAACTGCATTATATTGGTAATAATGCATGTTATATTGATAATAATAAAAGTAATAAGTATATTTATTACAGTTCTATCGATAATAACAGCATAATATGGGTAATAATGCATGTTATATTGATGATAACAAAAGTAATACGTATATTTATTATAGTTCCAGCGATAATAACTACATTATATGGGTAAAAATGCATGTTATATAGATAATATTGGGAGTAATAAGTATAATTATTATAGTTCTAGCGATAATAATAGTAAAATATGGCAAATAGTGCATGTTATATTGATAATAGTAAAAGCAATAAGTATATTTATTACAGTTCTATCGATAATAACTGCATAATATGGGTAATAATGCATGTTATATTGATGATAATAAAAGTAATAAGTGTATTTATTACAGTTCTAGCGATAATGACTGCATAATATGGGTAATAATGCACGTTATATTGATAATAATATAAGTAATAAGTATAATTATTACAGTTCTAGCGATAATAACTGCATTATATGGGTAATAATGGATGTTATGTTGATAATATCGGGAGTAATAAGTATTTTTATTATAGTTCTAGCGATAATAATTGCATAATATCGGTAATAATGCATGTTATGTTGATAATAATAACAGTAATTGGTATATTTATTACAGTTCTATCGATAATAACTGCATAATATGGGTAATAATGCATGTTATATTGATGATAACAAAAGTAATACGTATATTTATTATAGTTCTAGCGATAATAACTGCATTATATGGGTAATAATGGATGTTATATTGGTAATATCTGGAGTAGTAAGTATAATTTTTATAGTTCTAGCGATAATAAAAGTAATATATGGCTAATAGTGCATGTTATATTGATAATAATAAAAGTAATAAGTATATTTATTATAGTTCTATCGATAATAACTGCATAATATGGGTAATAATGCATGTTATATTGATGATAATATAAGTAATAAGTATAATTATTACAGTTCTAGCGATAATAACTGCATTATATGGGTAATAATGGATGTTATATTGATAATATCGGTAGTAATAGGTATATTTATTATAGTTCTAGCGATAATAACTGCATAATATAGGTATTAATGCATGTTATATTGATAATAATGAAAGTAATAAGTATATTTATTATAGTTCTATCAATAATAACTGCATAATATCGGTAATAATGCATGTTATATTGATGATAATATAAGTAATAAGTATAATTATTACAGTTCTAGCGATAATAACTGCATTATATGGGTAATAATGGATGTTATATTGGTAATATCGGGAGTAATAAGTATATTTATTATAGTTCTAGCGATAATAACTGCATTATATGGGTAATAATGGATGTTATATTGATAATATCGGGAGTAATAAGTATATTTATTATAGTTCTAGCGATTATAACTGCATAATATGGGTAATAATGCATGTTATATTGATAATAATATAAGTAATAAGTATAATTATTACAGTTCTAGCGATAATAACTGCATTATATGGGTAATAATGCATGTTATATTGATAATATCGGGAGTAATATGTATAATTATTATTGTTCTAGCGATAATAATAGTGAAATATGGCTAATAGTGCACGTTATATTGATAATAATAAAAGTAATAAGTATATTTGTTATAGTTCTATCGATAATAACTGCATAATATGGGTAATAACGCATGTTATATTGGTGATAATAAAAGTAGTAAGTATATTTATTATAGTTCTAGCGATTATAACTGCATAATATGGGTAATAATGCATGTTATATAGATAATTATATAAGTAATAAGTACAATTATTACATTTCTAGCGATAACAACTGCATTATATGCGTATAATGCATGTTACATTGATAATATCTGGAGTAGTAAGTATAATTTTTATAGTTCTAGCGATAATAAAAGTAATATATGGCTAATAGTGCATGTTATATTGATAATAATAAAAGTAATAAGTATATGTATTATAGTTCTGTCGATAATAACTGCATTATATGGGTAATAATGCATGTTATATTGATAATATCGGGAGTAATGAGGATAATCATTACAGTTCTTGCGATAATACTAGTAAAATATGGCTAAGAGTGCCTGTTATATTGATAATAATATAAGTAATAAGTATATTTATTATAATTCTATCGATAATAACTGCATAATATGGGTAATAATGCATGTTATATTGATGATAATATAAGTAATAAGTATAATTATTACAGTTCTAGCGATAATAACTGCATTATATTGGTAATAATGCATGTTATATTGATAATAATAAAAGTAATAAGTATATTTATTACAGTTCTATCGATAATAACAGCATAATATGGGTAATAATGCATGTTATATTGATGATAACAAAAGTAATACGTATATTTATTATAGTTCTAGCGATAATAACTACATTATATGGGTAAAAATGCATGTTATATAGATAATATTGGGAGTAATAAGTATAATTATTATAGTTCTAGCGATAATAATAGTAAAATATGGCTAATAGTGCATGTTATATTGATAATAATAAAAGTAAAAAGCATATTTATTACAGTTCTATCGATAATAACTGCATAATATGGGTAATAATGCATGTTATATTGATAATAATATAAGTAATAAGTATAATTATTACAGTTCTAGCGATAATAACTGCATTATATGGGTAATAATGCATGTTATATTGATGATAATATAAGTAATAAGTATAATTATTACAGTTCTAGCGATAATAACTGCATTATATGGGTAATAATGGATGTTATATTGATAATATCTGGAGTAGTAAGTATAATTTTTATAGTTCTAGCGATAATAAAAGTAATATATGGCTAATAGTGCATGTTATATTGATAATAATAAGAGTAATAAGTATATTTATTATAATTCTATCGATAATAACTGCATAATATGGGTAATAATGCATGTTATATTGATGATAATATAAGTAATAAGTATAATTATTACAGTTCTAGCGATAATAACTGCATTATATGGGTAATAATGCATGTTATATTGATGATAATATAAGTAATAAGTATATTTATTATAGTTCTAGCGATAATAACTGCATTATATGGGTAATAATGGATGTTATATTGATAATATCGGGAGTAATATGTATAATTATTATTGTTCTAGCGATAATAATAGTAAAATATGGCTAATAGTGCATGTTATATTGATAATAATAAAAGTAATAAGTACATTTGTTATAGTTCTATCGATAATAACTGCATAATATGGGTAATAACGCATGTTATATTGGTGATAATAAAAGTAGTAAGTATATTTATTATAGTTCTAGCGATTATAACTGCATAATATGGGTAATAATGCATGTTATATAGATAATTATATAAGTAATAAGTACAATTATTACATTTCTAGCGATAACAACTGCATTATATGCGTATAATGCATGTTACATTGATAATATCTGGAGTAGTAAGTATAATTTTTATAGTTCTAGCGATAATAAAAGTAATATATGGCTAATAGTGCATGTTATATTGATAATAATAAAAGTAATAAGTATATGTATTATAGTTCTGTCGATAATAACTGCATTATATGGGTAATAATGCATGTTATATTGATAATATCGGGAGTAATGAGGATAATCATTACAGTTCTTGCGATAATACTAGTAAAATATGGCTAAGAGTGCCTGTTATATTGATAATAATATAAGTAATAAGTATATTTATTATAATTCTATCGACAATAACTGCATAATATGGGTAATAATGCATGTTATATTGATGATAATATAAGTAATAAGTATAATTATTACAGTTCTAGCGATAATAACTGCATTATATTGGTAATAATGCATGTTATATTGATAATAATAAAAGTAATAAGTATATTTATTACAGTTCTATCGATAATAACAGCATAATATGGGTAATAATGCATGTTATATTGATGATAACAAAAGTAATACGTATATTTATTATAGTTCCAGCGATAATAACTACATTATATGGGTAAAAATGCATGTTATATAGATAATATTGGGAGTAATAAGTATAATTATTATAGTTCTAGCGATAATAATAGTAAAATATGGCAAATAGTGCATGTTATATTGATAATAGTAAAAGCAATAAGTATATTTATTACAGTTCTATCAATAATAACTGCATAATATGGGTAATAATGCATGTTATATTGATGATAATAAAAGTAATAAGTGTATTTATTACAGTTCTAGCGATAATGACTGCATAATATGGGTAATAATGCACGTTATATTGATAATAATATAAGTAATAAGTATAATTATTACAGTTCTAGCGATAATAACTGCATTATATGGGTAATAATGGATGTTATGTTGATAATATCGGGAGTAATAAGTATTTTTATTATAGTTCTAGCGATAATAATTGCATAATATCGGTAATAATGCATGTTATGTTGATAATAATAACAGTAATTGGTATATTTATTACAGTTCTATCGATAATAACTGCATAATATGGGTAATAATGCATGTTATATTGATGATAACAAAAGTAATACGTATATTTATTATAGTTCTAGCGATAATAACTGCATTATATGGGTAATAATGGATGTTATATTGGTAATATCTGGAGTAGTAAGTATAATTTTTATAGTTCTAGCGATAATAAAAGTAATATATGGCTAATAGTGCATGTTATATTGATAATAATAAAAGTAATAAGTATATTTATTATAGTTCTATCGATAATAACTGCATAATATGGGTAATAATGCATGTTATATTGATGATAATATAAGTAATAAGTATAATTATTACAGTTCTAGCGATAATAACTGCATTATATGGGTAATAATGGATGTTATATTGATAATATCGGTAGTAATAGGTATATTTATTATAGTTCTAGCGATAATAACTGCATAATATAGGTATTAATGCATGTTATATTGATAATAATGAAAGTAATAAGTATATTTATTATAGTTCTATCAATAATAACTGCATAATATCGGTAATAATGCATGTTATATTGATGATAATATAAGTAATAAGTATAATTATTACAGTTCTAGCGATAATAACTGCATTATATGGGTAATAATGGATGTTATATTGATAATATCGGGAGTAATAAGTATATTTATTATAGTTCTAGCGATTATAACTGCATAATATGGGTAATAATGCATGTTATATTGATAATAATATAAGTAATAAGTATAATTATTACAGTTCTAGCGATAATAACTGCATTATATGGGTAATAATGCATGTTATATTGATAATATCGGGAGTAATATGTATAATTATTATTGTTCTAGCGATAATAATAGTAAAATATGGCTAATAGTGCATGTTATATTGATAATAATAAAAGTAATAAGTATATTTGTTATAGTTCTATCGATAATAACTGCATAATATGGGTAATAACGCATGTTATATTGGTGATAATAAAAGTAGTAAGTATATTTATTATAGTTCTAGCGATTATAACTGCATAATATGGGTAATAATGCATGTTATATAGATAATTATATAAGTAATAAGTACAATTATTACATTTCTAGCGATAACAACTGCATTATATGCGTATAATGCATGTTACATTGATAATATCTGGAGTAGTAAGTATAATTTTTATAGTTCTAGCGATAATAAAAGTAATATATGGCTAATAGTGCATGTTATATTGATAATAATAAAAGTAATAAGTATATGTATTATAGTTCTGTCGATAATAACTGCATTATATGGGTAATAATGCATGTTATATTGATAATATCGGGAGTAATGAGGATAATCATTACAGTTCTTGCGATAATACTAGTAAAATATGGCTAAGAGTGCCTGTTATATTGATAATAATATAAGTAATAAGTATATTTATTATAATTCTATCGATAATAACTGCATAATATGGGTAATAATGCATGTTATATTGATGATAATATAAGTAATAAGTATAATTATTACAGTTCTAGCGATAATAACTGCATTATATTGGTAATAATGCATGTTATATTGATAATAATAAAAGTAATAAGTATATTTATTACAGTTCTATCGATAATAACAGCATAATATGGGTAATAATGCATGTTATATTGATGATAACAAAAGTAATACGTATATTTATTATAGTCCTAGCGATAATAACTACATTATATGGGTAAAAATGCATGTTATATAGATAATATTGGGAGTAATAAGTATAATTATTATAGTTCTAGCGATAATAATAGTAAAATATGGCTAATAGTGCATGTTATATTGATAATAATAAAAGTAAAAAGCATATTTATTACAGTTCTATCGATAATAACTGCATAATATGGGTAATAATGCATATTATATTGATAATAATATAAGTAATAAGTATAATTATTACAGTTCTAGCGATAATAACTGCATTATATGGGTAATAATGCATGTTATATTGATGATAATATAAGTAATAAGTATAATTATTACAGTTCTAGCGATAATAACTGCATTATATGGGTAATAATGGATGTTATATTGATAATATCTGGAGTAGTAAGTATAATTTTTATAGTTCTAGCGATAATAAAAGTAATATATGGCTAATAGTGCATGTTATATTGATAATAATAAGAGTAATAAGTATATTTATTATAATTCTATCGATAATAACTGCATAATATGGGTAATAATGCATGTTATATTGATGATAATATAAGTAATAAGTATAATTATTACAGTTCTAGCGATAATAACTGCATTACATGGGTAATAATGCATGTTATATTGATGATAATATAAGTAATAAGTATATTTATTATAGTTCTAGCGATAATAACTGCATTATATGGGTAATAATGGATGTTATATTGATAATATCGGGAGTAATATGTATAATTATTATTGTTCTAGCGATAATAATAGTAAAATATGGCTAATAGTGCATGTTATATTGATAATAATAAAAGTAATAAGTATATTTGTTATAGTTCTATCGATAATAACTGCATAATATGGGTAATAACGCATGTTATATTGGTGATAATAAAAGTAGTAAGTATATTTATTATAGTTCTAGCGATTATAACTGCATAATATGGGTAATAATGCATGTTATATAGATAATTATATAAGTAATAAGTACAATTATTACATTTCTAGCGATAACAACTGCATTATATGCGTATAATGCATGTTACATTGATAATATCTGGAGTAGTAAGTATAATTTTTATAGTTCTAGCGATAATAAAAGTAATATATGGCTAATAGTGCATGTTATATTGATAATAATAAAAGTAATAAGTATATGTATTATAGTTCTGTCGATAATAACTGCATTATATGGGTAATAATGCATGTTATATTGATAATATCGGGAGTAATGAGGATAATCATTACAGTTCTTGCGATAATACTAGTAAAATATGGCTAAGAGTGCCTGTTATATTGATAATAATATAAGTAATAAGTATATTTATTATAATTCTATCGACAATAACTGCATAATATGGGTAATAATGCATGTTATATTGATGATAATAAAAGTAATAAGTGTATTTATTACAGTTCTAGCGATAATAACTGCATTATATGGGTAATAATGCATGTTATATTGATAATAATATAAGTAATAAGTATAATTATTACAGTTCTAGCGATAATAACTGCATTATATGGGTAATAATGGATGTTATATTGATAATATCGGGAGTAATAAGTATATTTATTACAGTTCTAGCGATAATAACTGCATAATATGGGTATTAATGCATGTTATATTGATGATAATAAAAGTAGTAAGAATATTTATTATAGTTCTAGCGATTATAACTGCATAATATGGGTAATAATGCATGTTATATTGATGATAATATAAGTAATAAGTATAATTATTACAGTTCCAGCGATAATAACTGCATTATATGGGTAATAATGCATGTTATATTGATAATATTGGGAGTAATAAGTATATTTATTATAGTTCTAGCGATAATAACTGCATAATATAGGTAATAATGCATGTTATATTGATAATAATAAAAGTAATAAGTATATTTATTGTAGTTCTATCAATAATAACTGCATAATATGGGTAATAATGCATGTTATATTGATGATAATAAAAGTAATAAGTGTATTTATTACAGTTCTAGCGATAATGACTGCATAATATGGGTAATAATGCACGTTATATTGCTAATAATATAAGTAATAAGTATAATTATTATAGTTCTAGCGATAATAACTGCATTATATGAGTAATAATGGATGTTATATTGATAATATCGGGAGTAATAAGTATAATTATTTCAGTTGTAGCGATAATACTAGTAAAATATGGCTAAGAGTGCATGTTATATTCATAATAAAAAAGTAATAAGTATATTTATTACAGTTCTATCAATAATAACTGCATAATATGGGTAATAATGCATGTTATATTAATAATAATATAAGTAATAAGTATAATTATTACAGTTCTAGCGATAATAACTGCATTATATGGGTAATAATGCATGTTATATTGATAATAATAAAAGTAATAAGTATATTTATTATGGTTCTAGCGATAATAACTGCATAATATGGGTAATAATGCATGTGATATTGATAATAATATAGGTAATACGTATAATTATTACAGTTCTAGCGATAATAACTGCATTATATGGGTAATAATGCATGTTATATTGATGATAATATAAGTAATAAGTATAATTATTACAGTTCTAGCGATAATAACTGCATTATATGGGTAATAATGGATGTTATATTGGTAATATCTGGAGTAGTAAGTATAATTTTTATAGTTCTAGCGATAATAAAAGTAATATATGGCTAATAGTGCATGTTATATTGATAACAATAAGAGTAATAAGTATATTTATTATAATTCTATCGATAATAACTGCATAATATGGGTAATAATGCATGTTATATTGATGATAATATAAGTAATAAGTATAATTATTACAGTTCTAGCGATAATAACTGCATAATATAGGTAATAGTGCATGTTATATTGATAATAATAAAAGTAATAAGCATATTTATTATAGTTCTATCAATAATAACTGCATAATATGGGTAATAATGCATGTTATATTGATAATAATATAAGTAATAAGTATAATTATTACAGTTCTAGCGATAATAACTGCATTATATGGGTAATAATGCATGTTATATTGATAATAATAGAAGTAATAAGTAGATTTATTATGGTTCTAGCGATAATAACTGCATAATATGGGTAATAATGCATGTGATATTGATAATAATATAGGTAGTAAGTATAATTATTACAGTTCTAGCGATAATAACTGCATTGTATGGGTAATAATGGATGTTATATTGATAATATCGGGAGTAATAAGTATATTTATTATAGTTCTAGCGATAATAACTGCATAATATGGGTAATAATGCATGTTATATTGATAATAATATAAGTAATAAGTATAATTATTACAGTTCTAGCGATAATAACTGCATAATATGGGTAATAATGCATGTTATATTGATGATAACAAAAGTAATACGTATATTTATTATAGTTCTAGCGATAATAACTGCATAATATGGGTAACAATGCATGTTATATTGATAATAATATAAGTAATAAGTATAATTATTACAGTTCTAGCGATAATAACTGCATTATATGGGTAATAATGGATGTTATATTGATAATATCGGGAGTAATAAGTATATTTATTACAGTTCTAGCGATAATAACTGCATTATATGGGTAATAATGCATGATATGTTGATAACATTGGGAGTAATAAGTATTATTATTATAGTTCTAGCGATAATAATAGTAAAATATGGCAAATAGTGCATGTTATATTGATAATAGTAAAAGCAATAAGTATATTTATTACAGTTCTATCGATAATAACTGCATAATATGGGTATTAATGCATGTTATATTGATGATAATAAAAGTAGTAAGAATATTTATTATAGTTCTAGCGATTATAACTGCATAATATGGGTAATAATGCATGTTATATTGATAATAATATAAGTAATAAGTATAATTATTACAGTTCCAGCGATAATAACTGCATTATATGGGTAATAATGCATGTTATATTGATAATATTGGGAGTAATAAGTATATTTATTATAGTTCTAGCGATAATAACTGCATAATATAGGTAATAATGCATGTTATATTGATAATAATAAAAGTAATAAGTATATTTATTGTAGTTCTATCAATAATAACTGCATAATATGGGTAATAATGCATGTTATATTGATGATAATAAAAGTAATAAGTGTATTTATTACAGTTCTAGCGATAATGACTGCATAATATGGGTAATAATGCACGTTATATTGCTAATAATATAAGTAATAAGTATAATTATTATAGTTCTAGCGATAATAACTGCATTATATGAGTAATAATGGATGTTATATTGATAATATCGGGAGTAATAAGTATAATTATTTCAGTTGTAGCGATAATACTAGTAAAATATGGCTAAGAGTGCATGTTATATTCATAATAAAAAAGTAATAAGTATATTTATTACAGTTCTATCAATAATAACTGCATAATATGGGTAATAATGCATGTTATATTGATAATAATAAAAGTAATAAGTATATTTATTATGGTTCTAGCGATAATAACTGCATAATATGGGTAATAATGCATGTGATATTGATAATAATATAGGTAATAAGTATAATTATTACAGTTCTAGCGATAATAACTGCATTATATGGGTAATAATGCATGTTATATTGATGATAATATAAGTAAGAAGTATAATTATTACAGTTCTAGCGATAATAACTGCATTATATGGGTAATAATGGATGTTATATTGGTAATATCTGGAGTAGTAAGTATAATTTTTATAGTTTTAGCGATAATAAAAGTAATATATGGCTAATAGTGCATGTTATATTGATAATAATAAAAGTAATAAGTATATTTATTATAGTTCTATCGATAATAACTGCATAATATGGGTAATAATGCATGTTATATTGATAATAGTAAAAGCAACAAGTATATTTATTACAGTTCTATCGATAATAACTGCATAATATGGGTATTAATGCATGTTATATTGATGATAATAAAAGTAGTAAGAATATTTATTATAGTTCTAGCGATTATAACTGCATAATATGGGTAATAATGCATGTTATATTGATAATAATATAAGTAATAAGTATAATTATTACAGTTCCAGCGATAATAACTGCATTATATGGGTAATAATGCATGTTATATTGATAATATTGGGAGTAATAAGTATATTTATTATAGTTCTAGCGATAATAACTGCATAATATAGGTAATAATGCATGTTATATTGATAATAATAAAAGTAATAAGTATATTTATTGTAGTTCTATCAATAATAACTGCATAATATGGGTAATAATGCATGTTATATTGATAATAATAAAAGTAATAAGTATATTTATTGTAGTTCTATCAATAATAACTGCATAATATGGGTAATAATGCATGTTATATTGATGATAATAAAAGTAATAAGTGTATTTATTACAGTTCTAGCGATAATGACTGCATAATATGGGTAATAATGCACGTTATATTGCTAATAATATAAGTAATAAGTATAATTATTATAGTTCTAGCGATAATAACTGCATTATATGAGTAATAATGGATGTTATATTGATAATATCGGGAGTAATAAGTATAATTATTTCAGTTGTAGCGATAATACTAGTAAAATATGGCTAAGAGTGCATGTTATATTCATAATGAAAAAGTAATAAGTATATTTATTACAGTTCTATCAATAATAACTGCATAATATGGGTAATAATGCATGTTATATTAATAATAATATAAGTAATAAGTATAATTATTACAGTTCTAGCGATAATAACTGCATTATATGGGTAATAATGCATGTTATATTGATAATAATAAAAGTAATAAGTATATTTATTATGGTTCTAGCGATAATAACTGCATAATATGGGTAATAATGCATGTGATATTGATGATAATATAAGTAATAAGTATAATTATTACAGTTCTAGCGATAATAACTGCATTATATGGGTAATAATGAATGTTATATTGATAATATCGGGAGTAATAAGTATATTTATTATAGTTCTAGCGATAATAACTGCATAATATGGGTAATAATGCATGTTATATTGATAATAATATAAGTAATAAGTATAATTATTACAGTTCTAGCGATAATAACTGCATTATATGGGTAATAATGCATGTTATATTGATAATATCGGGAGTAATATGTATAATTATTATGGTTCTATCGATAATAACTGCATAATATGGGTAATAACGCATGTTATGTTGGTGATAATAAAAGTAGTAAGTATATTTATTATAGTTCTAGCGATTATAACTGCATAATATGGGTAATAATGCATGTTATATAGATAATTATATAAGTAATAAGTACAATTATTACAGTTCTAGCGACAACAACTGCATTATATGCGTATAATGCATGTTACATTGATAATATCTGGAGTAGTAAGTATAATTTTTATAGTTCTAGCGATAATAAAAGTAATATATGGCTAATAGTGCATGTTATATTGATAATAATAAAAGTAATAAGTATATGTATTATAGTTCTGTCGATAATAACTGCATTATATGGGTAATAATGCATGTTATATTGATAATATCGGGAGTAATGAGGATAATCATTACAGTTCTTGCGATAATACTAGTAAAATATGGCTAAGAGTGCCTGTTATATTGATAATAATATAAGTAATAAGTATATTTATTATAATTCTATCGATAATAACTGCATAATATGGGTAATAATGCATGTTATATTGATGATAATATAAGTAATAAGTATAATTATTACAGTTCTAGCGATAATAACTGCATTATATTGGTAATAATGCATGCTATATTGATAATAATAAAAGTAATAAGTATATTTATTACAGTTCTATCGATAATAACAGCATAATATGGGTAATAATGCATGTTATATTGATGATAACAAAAGTAATACGTATATTTATTATAGTTCTAGCGATAATAACTACATTATATGGGTAAAAATGCATGTTATATAGATAATATTGGGAGTAATAAGTATAATTATTATAGTTCTAGCGATAATAATAGTAAAATATGGCTAATAGTGCATGTTATATTGATAATAATAAAAGTAAAAAGCATATTTATTACAGTTCTATCGATAATAACTGCATAATATGGGTAATAATGCATGTTATATTGATAATAATATAAGTAATAAGTATAATTATTACAGTTCTAGCGATAATAACTGCATTATATGGGTAATAATGCATGTTATATTGATGATAATATAAGTAATAAGTATAATTATTACAGTTCTAGCGATAATAACTGCATTATATGGGTAATAATGGATGTTATATTGGTAATATCTGGAGTAGTAAGTATAATTTTTATAGTTCTAGCGATAATAAAAGTAATATATGGCTAATAGTGCATGTTATATTGATAATAATAAGAGTAATAAGTATATTTATTATAATTCTATCGATAATAACTGCATAATATGGGTAATAATGCATGTTATATTGATGATAATATAAGTAATAAGTATAATTATTACAGTTCTAGCGATAATAACTGCATTATATGGGTAATAATGGATGTTATATTGATAATATCGGGAGTAATAAGTATATTTATTATAGTTCTAGCGATAATAACTGCATAATATAGGTAATAATGCATGTTATATTGATAATAATATAAGTAATAAGTATAATTATTACAGTTCCAGCGATAATAACTGCATTATATGGGTAATAATGCATGTTATATTGATAATATTGGGAGTAATAAGTATATTTATTATAGTTCTAGCGATAATAACTGCATAATATAGGTAATAATGCATGTTATATTGATAATAATAAAAGTAATAAGTATATTTATTGTAGTTCTATCAATAATAACTGCATAATATGGGTAATAATGCATGTTATATTGATGATAATATAAGTAATAAGTATAATTATTACAGTTCTAGCGATAATAACTGCATTATATGGGTAATAATGGATGTTATATTGATAATATCGGGAGTAATAAGTATATTTATTATAGTTCTAGCGATAATAACTGCATAATATAGGTAATAATGCATGTTATATTGATAATAATATAAGTAATAAGTATAATTATTACAGTTCCAGCGATAATAACTGCATTATATGGGTAATAATGCATGTTATATTGATAATATTGGGAGTAATAAGTATATTTATTATAGTTCTAGCGATAATAACTGCATAATATAGGTAATAATGCATGTTATATTGATAATAATAAAAGTAATAAGTATATTTATTGTAGTTCTATCAATAATAACTGCATAATATGGGTAATAATGCATGTTATATTGATGATAATAAAAGTAATAAGTGTATTTATTACAGTTCTAGCGATAATGACTGCATAATATGGGTAATAATGCACGTTATATTGCTAATAATATAAGTAATAAGTATAATTATTATAGTTCTAGCGATAATAACTGCATTATATGAGTAATAATGGATGTTATATTGATAATATCGGGAGTAATAAGTATAATTATTTCAGTTGTAGCGATAATACTAGTAAAATATGGCTAAGAGTGCATGTTATATTCATAATAAAAAAGTAATAAGTATATTTATTACAGTTCTATCAATAATAACTGCATAATATGGGTAATAATGCATGTTATATTGATAATAATAAAAGTAATAAGTATATTTATTATGGTTCTAGCGATAATAACTGCATAATATGGGTAATAATGCATGTGATATTGATAATAATATAGGTAATAAGTATAATTATTACAGTTCTAGCGATAATAACTGCATTATATGGGTAATAATGCATGTTATATTGATGATAATATAAGTAATAAGTATAATTATTACAGTTCTAGCGATAATAACTGCATTATATGGGTAATAATGGATGTTATATTGGTAATATCTGGAGTAGTAAGTATAATTTTTATAGTTCTAGCGATAATAAAAGTAATATATGGCTAATAGTGCATGTTATATTGATAACAATAAGAGTAATAAGTATATTTATTATAATTCTATCGATAATAACTGCATAATATGGGTAATAATGCATGTTATATTGATGATAATATAAGTAATAAGTATAATTATTACAGTTCTAGCGATAATAACTGCATTATATGGGTAATAATGGATGTTATATTGATAATATCGGGAGTAATAAGTATATTTATTATAGTTCTAGCGATAATAACTGCATAATATAGGTAATAGTGCATGTTATATTGATAATAATAAAAGTAATAAGCATATTTATTATAGTTCTATCAATAATAACTGCATAATATGGGTAATAATGCATGTTATATTGATAATAATATAAGTAATAAGTATAATTATTACAGTTCTAGCGATAATAACTGCATTATATGGGTAATAATGGATGTTATATTGATAATATCGGGAGTAATAAGTATATTTATTATAGTTCTAGCGATAATAACTGCATAACATAGGTAATAATGCATGTTATATTGATAATAATAAAAGTAATAAGTATATTTATTATAGTTCTATCAATAATAACAGCATAATATCGGTAATAATGCATGTTATATTGATGATAATATAAGTAATAAGTATAATTATTACAGTTCTAGCGATAATAACTGCATTATATGGGTAATAATGGATGTTATATTGGTAATATCTGGAGTAGTAAGTATAATTTTTATAGTTTTAGCGATAATAAAAGTAATATATGGCTAATAGTGCATGTTATATTGATAATAATAAAAGTAATAAGTATATTTATTATAGTTCTATCGATAATAACTGCATAATATGGGTAATAATGCATGTTATATTGATAATAGTAAAAGCAACAAGTATATTTATTACAGTTCTATCGATAATAACTGCATAATATGGGTATTAATGCATGTTATATTGATGATAATAAAAGTAGTAAGAATATTTATTATAGTTCTAGCGATTATAACTGCATAATATGGGTAATAATGCATGTTATATTGATAATAATATAAGTAATAAGTATAATTATTACAGTTCCAGCGATAATAACTGCATTATATGGGTAATAATGCATGTTATATTGATAATATTGGGAGTAATAAGTATATTTATTATAGTTCTAGCGATAATAACTGCATAATATAGGTAATAATGCATGTTATATTGATAATAATAAAAGTAATAAGTATATTTATTGTAGTTCTATCAATAATAACTGCATAATATGGGTAATAATGCATGTTATATTGATAATAATAAAAGTAATAAGTATATTTATTGTAGTTCTATCAATAATAACTGCATAATATGGGTAATAATGCATGTTATATTGATGATAATAAAAGTAATAAGTGTATTTATTACAGTTCTAGCGATAATGACTGCATAATATGGGTAATAATGCACGTTATATTGCTAATAATATAAGTAATAAGTATAATTATTATAGTTCTAGCGATAATAACTGCATTATATGAGTAATAATGGATGTTATATTGATAATATCGGGAGTAATAAGTATAATTATTTCAGTTGTAGCGATAATACTAGTAAAATATGGCTAAGAGTGCATGTTATATTCATAATGAAAAAGTAATAAGTATATTTATTACAGTTCTATCAATAATAACTGCATAATATGGGTAATAATGCATGTTATATTAATAATAATATAAGTAATAAGTATAATTATTACAGTTCTAGCGATAATAACTGCATTATATGGGTAATAATGCATGTTATATTGATAATAATAAAAGTAATAAGTATATTTATTATGGTTCTAGCGATAATAACTGCATAATATGGGTAATAATGCATGTGATATTGATGATAATATAAGTAATAAGTATAATTATTACAGTTCTAGCGATAATAACTGCATTATATGGGTAATAATGAATGTTATATTGATAATATCGGGAGTAATAAGTATATTTATTATAGTTCTAGCGATAATAACTGCATAATATAGGTAATAGTGCATGTTATATTGATAATAATAAAAGTAATAAGCATATTTATTATAGTTCTATCAATAATAACTGCATAATATGGGTAATAATGGATGTTATATTGATAATATCGGGAGTAATAAGTATATTTACTATAGTTCTAGCGATAATAACTGCATTATATGGGTAATAATGCATGTTATATTGATAATAATAGAAGTAATAAGTAGATTTATTATGGTTCTAGCGATAATAACTGTATAATATGGGTAATAATGCATGTGATATTGATAATAATATAGGTAGTAAGTATAATTATTACAGTTCTAGCGATAATAACTGCATTGTATGGGTAATAATGGATGTTATATTGATAATATCGGGAGTAATAAGTATATTTATTATAGTTCTAGCGATAATAACTGCATAATATGGGTAATAATGCATGTTATATTGATAATAATATAAGTAATAAGTATAATTATTACAGTTCTAGCGATAATAACTGCATTATATGGGTAATAATGCATGTTATATTGATAATATCGGGAGTAATATGTATAATTATTATGGTTCTATCGATAATAACTGCATAATATGGGTAATAACGCATGTTATGTTGGTGATAATAAAAGTAGTAAGTATATTTATTATAGTTCTAGCGATTATAACTGCATAATATGGGTAATAATGCATGTTATATAGATAATTATATAAGTAATAAGTACAATTATTACAGTTCTAGCGACAACAACTGCATTATATGCGTATAATGCATGTTACATTGATAATATCTGGAGTAGTAAGTATAATTTTTATAGTTCTAGCGATAATAAAAGTAATATATGGCTAATAGTGCATGTTATATTGATAATAATAAAAGTAATAAGTATATGTATTATAGTTCTGTCGATAATAACTGCATTATATGGGTAATAATGCATGTTATATTGATAATATCGGGAGTAATGAGGATAATCATTACAGTTCTTGCGATAATACTAGTAAAATATGGCTAAGAGTGCCTGTTATATTGATAATAATATAAGTAATAAGTATATTTATTATAATTCTATCGATAATAACTGCATAATATGGGTAATAATGCATGTTATATTGATGATAATATAAGTAATAAGTATAATTATTACAGTTCTAGCGATAATAACTGCATTATATTGGTAATAATGCATGCTATATTGATAATAATAAAAGTAATAAGTATATTTATTACAGTTCTATCGATAATAACAGCATAATATGGGTAATAATGCATGTTATATTGATGATAACAAAAGTAATACGTATATTTATTATAGTTCTAGCGATAATAACTACATTATATGGGTAAAAATGCATGTTATATAGATAATATTGGGAGTAATAAGTATAATTATTATAGTTCTAGCGATAATAATAGTAAAATATGGCTAATAGTGCATGTTATATTGATAATAATAAAAGTAAAAAGCATATTTATTACAGTTCTATCGATAATAACTGCATAATATGGGTAATAATGCATGTTATATTGATAATAATATAAGTAATAAGTATAATTATTACAGTTCTAGCGATAATAACTGCATTATATGGGTAATAATGCATGTTATATTGATGATAATATAAGTAATAAGTATAATTATTACAGTTCTAGCGATAATAACTGCATTATATGGGTAATAATGGATGTTATATTGGTAATATCTGGAGTAGTAAGTATAATTTTTATAGTTTTAGCGATAATAAAAGTAATATATGGCTAATAGTGCATGTTATATTGATAATAATAAAAGTAATAAGTATATTTATTATAGTTCTATCGATAATAACTGCATAATATGGGTAATAATGCATGTTATATTGATAATAGTAAAAGCAACAAGTATATTTATTACAGTTCTATCGATAATAACTGCATAATATGGGTATTAATGCATGTTATATTGATGATAATAAAAGTAGTAAGAATATTTATTATAGTTCTAGCGATTATAACTGCATAATATGGGTAATAATGCATGTTATATTGATAATAATATAAGTAATAAGTATAATTATTACAGTTCCAGCGATAATAACTGCATTATATGGGTAATAATGCATGTTATATTGATAATATTGGGAGTAATAAGTATATTTATTATAGTTCTAGCGATAATAACTGCATAATATAGGTAATAATGCATGTTATATTGATAATAATAAAAGTAATAAGTATATTTATTGTAGTTCTATCAATAATAACTGCATAATATGGGTAATAATGCATGTTATATTGATAATAATAAAAGTAATAAGTATATTTATTGTAGTTCTATCAATAATAACTGCATAATATGGGTAATAATGCATGTTATATTGATGATAATAAAAGTAATAAGTGTATTTATTACAGTTCTAGCGATAATGACTGCATAATATGGGTAATAATGCACGTTATATTGCTAATAATATAAGTAATAAGTATAATTATTATAGTTCTAGCGATAATAACTGCATTATATGAGTAATAATGGATGTTATATTGATAATATCGGGAGTAATAAGTATAATTATTTCAGTTGTAGCGATAATACTAGTAAAATATGGCTAAGAGTGCATGTTATATTCATAATGAAAAAGTAATAAGTATATTTATTACAGTTCTATCAATAATAACTGCATAATATGGGTAATAATGCATGTTATATTAATAATAATATAAGTAATAAGTATAATTATTACAGTTCTAGCGATAATAACTGCATTATATGGGTAATAATGCATGTTATATTGATAATAATAAAAGTAATAAGTATATTTATTATGGTTCTAGCGATAATAACTGCATAATATGGGTAATAATGCATGTGATATTGATGATAATATAAGTAATAAGTATAATTATTACAGTTCTAGCGATAATAACTGCATTATATGGGTAATAATGAATGTTATATTGATAATATCGGGAGTAATAAGTATATTTATTATAGTTCTAGCGATAATAACTGCATAATATAGGTAATAGTGCATGTTATATTGATAATAATAAAAGTAATAAGCATATTTATTATAGTTCTATCAATAATAACTGCATAATATGGGTAATAATGGATGTTATATTGATAATATCGGGAGTAATAAGTATATTTACTATAGTTCTAGCGATAATAACTGCATTATATGGGTAATAATGCATGTTATATTGATAATAATAGAAGTAATAAGTAGATTTATTATGGTTCTAGCGATAATAACTGTATAATATGGGTAATAATGCATGTGATATTGATAATAATATAGGTAGTAAGTATAATTATTACAGTTCTAGCGATAATAACTGCATTGTATGGGTAATAATGGATGTTATATTGATAATATCGGGAGTAATAAGTATATTTATTATAGTTCTAGCGATAATAACTGCATAATATGGGTAATAATGCATGTTATATTGATAATAATATAAGTAATAAGTATAATTATTACAGTTCTAGCGATAATAACTGCATTATATGGGTAATAATGCATGTTATATTGATAATATCGGGAGTAATATGTATAATTATTATGGTTCTATCGATAATAACTGCATAATATGGGTAATAACGCATGTTATGTTGGTGATAATAAAAGTAGTAAGTATATTTATTATAGTTCTAGCGATTATAACTGCATAATATGGGTAATAATGCATGTTATATAGATAATTATATAAGTAATAAGTACAATTATTACAGTTCTAGCGACAACAACTGCATTATATGCGTATAATGCATGTTACATTGATAATATCTGGAGTAGTAAGTATAATTTTTATAGTTCTAGCGATAATAAAAGTAATATATGGCTAATAGTGCATGTTATATTGATAATAATAAAAGTAATAAGTATATGTATTATAGTTCTGTCGATAATAACTGCATTATATGGGTAATAATGCATGTTATATTGATAATATCGGGAGTAATGAGGATAATCATTACAGTTCTTGCGATAATACTAGTAAAATATGGCTAAGAGTGCCTGTTATATTGATAATAATATAAGTAATAAGTATATTTATTATAATTCTATCGATAATAACTGCATAATATGGGTAATAATGCATGTTATATTGATGATAATATAAGTAATAAGTATAATTATTACAGTTCTAGCGATAATAACTGCATTATATTGGTAATAATGCATGCTATATTGATAATAATAAAAGTAATAAGTATATTTATTACAGTTCTATCGATAATAACAGCATAATATGGGTAATAATGCATGTTATATTGATGATAACAAAAGTAATACGTATATTTATTATAGTTCTAGCGATAATAACTACATTATATGGGTAAAAATGCATGTTATATAGATAATATTGGGAGTAATAAGTATAATTATTATAGTTCTAGCGATAATAATAGTAAAATATGGCTAATAGTGCATGTTATATTGATAATAATAAAAGTAAAAAGCATATTTATTACAGTTCTATCGATAATAACTGCATAATATGGGTAATAATGCATGTTATATTGATAATAATATAAGTAATAAGTATAATTATTACAGTTCTAGCGATAATAACTGCATTATATGGGTAATAATGCATGTTATATTGATGATAATATAAGTAATAAGTATAATTATTACAGTTCTAGCGATAATAACTGCATTATATGGGTAATAATGGATGTTATATTGGTAATATCTGGAGTAGTAAGTATAATTTTTATAGTTCTAGCGATAATAAAAGTAATATATGGCTAATAGTGCATGTTATATTGATAATAATAAGAGTAATAAGTATATTTATTATAATTCTATCGATAATAACTGCATAATATGGGTAATAATGCATGTTATATTGATGATAATATAAGTAATAAGTATAATTATTACAGTTCTAGCGATAATAACTGCATTATATGGGTAATAATGGATGTTATATTGATAATATCGGGAGTAATAAGTATATTTATTATAGTTCTAGCGATAATAACTGCATAATATAGGTAATAATGCATGTTATATTGATAATAATATAAGTAATAAGTATAATTATTACAGTTCCAGCGATAATAACTGCATTATATGGGTAATAATGCATGTTATATTGATAATATTGGGAGTAATAAGTATATTTATTATAGTTCTAGCGATAATAACTGCATAATATAGGTAATAATGCATGTTATATTGATAATAATAAAAGTAATAAGTATATTTATTGTAGTTCTATCAATAATAACTGCATAATATGGGTAATAATGCATGTTATATTGATGATAATAAAAGTAATAAGTGTATTTATTACAGTTCTAGCGATAATGACTGCATAATATGGGTAATAATGCACGTTATATTGCTAATAATATAAGTAATAAGTATAATTATTATAGTTCTAGCGATAATAACTGCATTATATGAGTAATAATGGATGTTATATTGATAATATCGGGAGTAATAAGTATAATTATTTCAGTTGTAGCGATAATACTAGTAAAATATGGCTAAGAGTGCATGTTATATTCATAATAAAAAAGTAATAAGTATATTTATTACAGTTCTATCAATAATAACTGCATAATATGGGTAATAATGCATGTTATATTGATAATAATAAAAGTAATAAGTATATTTATTATGGTTCTAGCGATAATAACTGCATAATATGGGTAATAATGCATGTGATATTGATAATAATATAGGTAATAAGTATAATTATTACAGTTCTAGCGATAATAACTGCATTATATGGGTAATAATGCATGTTATATTGATGATAATATAAGTAATAAGTATAATTATTACAGTTCTAGCGATAATAACTGCATTATATGGGTAATAATGGATGTTATATTGGTAATATCTGGAGTAGTAAGTATAATTTCTATAGTTCTAGCGATAATAAAAGTAATATATGGCTAATAGTGCATGTTATATTGATAACAATAAGAGTAATAAGTATATTTATTATAATTCTATCGATAATAACTGCATAATATGGGTAATAATGCATGTTATATTGATGATAATATAAGTAATAAGTATAATTATTACAGTTCTAGCGATAATAACTGCATTATATGGGTAATAATGGATGTTATATTGATAATATCGGGAGTAATAAGTATATTTATTATAGTTCTAGCGATAATAACTGCATAATATAGGTAATAGTGCATGTTATATTGATAATAATAAAAGTAATAAGCATATTTATTATAGTTCTATCAATAATAACTGCATAATATGGGTAATAATGCATGTTATATTGATAATAATATAAGTAATAAGTATAATTATTACAGTTCTAGCGATAATAACTGCATTATATGGGTAATAATGGATGTTATATTGATAATATCGGGAGTAATAAGTATATTTATTATAGTTCTAGCGATAATAACTGCATAACATAGGTAATAATGAATGTTATATTGATAATAATAAAAGTAATAAGTATATTTATTATAGTTCTATCAATAATAACAGCATAATATCGGTAATAATGCATGTTATATTGATGATAATATAAGTAATAAGTATAATTATTACAGTTCTAGCGATAATAACTGCATTATATGGGTAATAATGGATGTTATATTGGTAATATCTGGAGTAGTAAGTATAATTTTTATAGTTTTAGCGATAATAAAAGTAATATATGGCTAATAGTGCATGTTATATTGATAATAATAAAAGTAATAAGTATATTTATTATAGTTCTATCGATAATAACTGCATAATATGGGTAATAATGCATGTTATATTGATAATAGTAAAAGCAACAAGTATATTTATTACAGTTCTATCGATAATAACTGCATAATATGGGTATTAATGCATGTTATATTGATGATAATAAAAGTAGTAAGAATATTTATTATAGTTCTAGCGATTATAACTGCATAATATGGGTAATAATGCATGTTATATTGATAATAATATAAGTAATAAGTATAATTATTACAGTTCCAGCGATAATAACTGCATTATATGGGTAATAATGCATGTTATATTGATAATATTGGGAGTAATAAGTATATTTATTATAGTTCTAGCGATAATAACTGCATAATATAGGTAATAATGCATGTTATATTGATAATAATAAAAGTAATAAGTATATTTATTGTAGTTCTATCAATAATAACTGCATAATATGGGTAATAATGCATGTTATATTGATAATAATAAAAGTAATAAGTATATTTATTGTAGTTCTATCAATAATAACTGCATAATATGGGTAATAATGCATGTTATATTGATGATAATAAAAGTAATAAGTGTATTTATTACAGTTCTAGCGATAATGACTGCATAATATGGGTAATAATGCACGTTATATTGCTAATAATATAAGTAATAAGTATAATTATTATAGTTCTAGCGATAATAACTGCATTATATGAGTAATAATGGATGTTATATTGATAATATCGGGAGTAATAAGTATAATTATTTCAGTTGTAGCGATAATACTAGTAAAATATGGCTAAGAGTGCATGTTATATTCATAATGAAAAAGTAATAAGTATATTTATTACAGTTCTATCAATAATAACTGCATAATATGGGTAATAATGCATGTTATATTAATAATAATATAAGTAATAAGTATAATTATTACAGTTCTAGCGATAATAACTGCATTATATGGGTAATAATGCATGTTATATTGATAATAATAAAAGTAATAAGTATATTTATTATGGTTCTAGCGATAATAACTGCATAATATGGGTAATAATGCATGTGATATTGATGATAATATAAGTAATAAGTATAATTATTACAGTTCTAGCGATAATAACTGCATTATATGGGTAATAATGAATGTTATATTGATAATATCGGGAGTAATAAGTATATTTATTATAGTTCTAGCGATAATAACTGCATAATATAGGTAATAGTGCATGTTATATTGATAATAATAAAAGTAATAAGCATATTTATTATAGTTCTATCAATAATAACTGCATAATATGGGTAATAATGGATGTTATATTGATAATATCGGGAGTAATAAGTATATTTACTATAGTTCTAGCGATAATAACTGCATTATATGGGTAATAATGCATGTTATATTGATAATAATAGAAGTAATAAGTAGATTTATTATGGTTCTAGCGATAATAACTGCATAATATGGGTAATAATGCATGTGATATTGATAATAATATAGGTAGTAAGTATAATTATTACAGTTCTAGCGATAATAACTGCATTGTATGGGTAATAATGGATGTTATATTGATAATATCGGGAGTAATAAGTATATTTATTATAGTTCTAGCGATAATAACTGCATAATATGGGTAATAATGCATGTTATATTGATAACAATATAAGTAATAAGTATAATTATTACAGTTCTAGCGATAATAACTGCATTATATGGGTAATAATGCATGTTATATTGATAATATCGGGAGTAATATGTATAATTATTATGGTTCTATCGATAATAACTGCATAATATGGGTAATAACGCATGTTATGTTGGTGATAATAAAAGTAGTAAGTATATTTATTATAGTTCTAGCGATTATAACTGCATAATATGGGTAATAATGCATGTTATATAGATAATTATATAAGTAATAAGTACAATTATTACAGTTCTAGCGACAACAACTGCATTATATGCGTATAATGCATGTTACATTGATAATATCTGGAGTAGTAAGTATAATTTTTATAGTTTTAGCGATAATAAAAGTAATATATGGCTAATAGTGCATGTTATATTGATAATAATAAAAGTAATAAGTATATGTATTATAGTTCTGTCGATAATAACTGCATTATATGGGTAATAATGCATGTTATATTGATAATATCGGGAGTAATGAGGATAATCATTACAGTTCTTGCGATAATACTAGTAAAATATGGCTAAGAGTGCCTGTTATATTGATAATAATATAAGTAATAAGTATATTTATTATAATTCTATCGATAATAACTGCATAATATGGGTAATAATGCATGTTATATTGATGATAATAAAAGTAGTAAGTATATTTATTATAGTTCTAGCGATAATAACTGCATAATATGGGCAATAATGCATGTTATATTGATAATATCGGAAGTAATAAGTATAATTATTATAGTTCTAGCGATAATAATAGTAAAATATGGCTAATAGTGCATGTTATATTGATAATAATAAAAGTAGTAAGTATATTTATTATAGTTCTATCGATAATAACTGCATAATATGGGTAATAATGCATGTTATATTGAGAATAATATAAGTAATAAGTATAATTATTACAGTTCTAGCGATAATAACTGCATTATATGGGTAATAATGCATGTTATATTGATAATATTGGGAGTAATAAGTATAATTATTATAGTTCTAGCGATAATAATAGTAAAATATGGCTAATAGTGCATGTTATATTGATAATAATAAAAGTAATTGGTATATTTATTACAGTTCTATGGATAATAACTGCATAATATGGGTAATAATGCATGTTATATTGATGATAACAAAAGTAATACGTATATTTATTATAGTTCTAGCGATAATAACTGCATAATATGGGTAATAATGCATGTTATATTGATAGTAATATAAGTAATAAGTATAATTATTACAGTTCTAGCGATAATAACTGCATTATATGGGTAATAATGGATGTTATATTGATAATATCGGGAGTAATAAGTATATTTATTATAGTTCTAGCGATAATAACTGCATAATATAGGTAATAATGCATGTTATATTGATAATAATAGAAGTAATAAGTATATTTATTATAGTTTAGCGATAATAACTGCATAATATGGGTAATAATGCATGTTATATTGATAATATTGGGAGTAATAAGTATAATTATTATAGTTCTAGCGATAATAATAGTAAAATATGGCTAATAGTGCATGTTATATTGACAATAATAAAAGTAATAAGTATATTTATTACAGTTCTATCGATAATAACTGCATAATATGGGTAATAATGCATGTTATATTGATGATAATAAAAGTAGTAAGTATATTTATTATAGTTCTAGCGATAATAACTGCATAATATGGGCAATAATGCATGTTATATTGATAATATCGGAAGTAATAAGTATAATTATTATAGTTCTAGCGATAATAATAGTAAAATATGGCTAATAGTGCATGTTATATTGATAATAATAAAAGTAGTAAGTATATTTATTATAGTTCTATCGATAATAACTGCATAATATGGGTAATAATGCATGTTATATTGAGAATAATATAAGTAATAAGTATAATTATTACAGTTCTAGCGATAATAACTGCATTATATGGGTAATAATGCATGTTATATTGATAATATCGGGAGTAATAAGTATAATTACTATAGTTGTAGCGATAATAATTGTAAAATATGGCTAATAGTGCATGTTATATTGATAATAATAAAAGTAATAAGTATATTTATTATAGTTCTATAAATAATAACTGCATAATATGGGTAATAATGCATGTTATATTGATGATAATAAAAGTACTAAGTATATTTATTATAGTTCTAGCGATTATAACTGCATAATATGCGTAATAATGCATGTTATATTGAGAATAATATAAGTAATAAGTATAATTATTACAGTTCTAGCGATAATAACTGCATTATATGAGTAATAATGCATGTTATATTGATAATATTGGGAGTAATAAGTATAATTATTATAGTTCTAGCGATAATAATAGTAAAATGTGGCTAATAGTGCATGTTATATTGATAATAATAAAAGTAATAAGTATATTTATTACAGTTCTATCGATAATAACTGCATAATATGGGTAATAATGGATGTTATATTGCTGATAATAAAAGTAATACGTATATTTATTATAGTTCTAGCGATAATAACTGCATAATATGGGTAATAATGCACGTTATGTTGCTAATAATATAAGTAATAAGTATAATTATTATAGTTTTAGCGATAATAACTGCATTATATGGGTAATAATGGATGTTACATTGATAATATCGGGAGTAATAAGTACAATTATTACAGTTTTAGCGATAATACTAGTAAAATATGGCTAAGAGTGCATGTTATATTCATAATAAAAAAGTAATAAGTATAATTATTATACTTCTATCGATAATAACTGCATAATATGGGTAATAATGCATGTTATATTGATAATGATATAAGTAATAAGTATAATTATTACAGTTCTAGCGATAATAACTGCATTATATGGGTAATAATGGATGTTATATTGATAATATCGGGAGTAATAAGTATATTTATTATAGTTCTAGCGATAATAACTGCATAATATAGGTAATAATGCATGTTATATTGATAATAATAGAAGTAATAAGTATATTTATTATAGTTTAGCGATAATAACTGCATAATATGGGTAATAATGCATGTTATATTCATAATAATATAAGTAATAAGTATAATTATTACATTTCTAGCGATAATAACTGCATTATATGGGTAATAATGCATGTTATATTGATAATAATATAAGTAATAAGTATAATTATTACAGTTCCAGCGATAATAACTGCATTATATGGGTAATAATGGATGTTATATTGACAATATCGGGAGTAATAAGTATATTTATTATAGTTCTAGCGATAATAACTGCATAATATAGGTAATAATGCATGTTATATTGATAATAATAAAAGTAATAAGTATATTTATTATAGTTCTATCAATAATAACTGCATAATATCTCTAATAATGCATGTTATATTGATGATAATAAAAGTAGTAAGTATATTTATTATAGTTCTAGCGATAATAACTGCATAATATGGGCAATAATGCATGTTATATTGATAATATCGGAAGTAATAAGTATAATTATTATAGTTCTAGCGATAATAATTGTAAAATATGGCTAATAGTGCATGTTATATTGATAATAATATAAGTAATAAGTATACTTATTACATTTCTAGTGATAATAACTGCATTATATGGGTAATAATGGATGTTATATTGATAATGTCGGGAGTAATAAGTATATTTATTATAGTTCTAGCGATAATAACTGCATAATATGGGTAATAATGCATGTTATATTGATAATATTGGGAGTAATAAGTATAATTATTATAGTTCTAGCGATAATAATAGTAAAATATGGCTAATAGTGCATGTTATATTGATAATAATAAAAGTAATAAGTATATTTATTACAGTTCTATCGATAATAACTGCATTATATGGGTAATAATGCATGTTATATTGATGATAATAAAAGTACTAAGTATTTTTATTATAGCTCTCGCGATTATAACTGCATAATATGCGTAATAATGCATGTTATATTGAGAATAATATAAGTAATAAGTATAATTATTACAGTTCTAGCGATAATAACTGCATTATATGGGTAATAATGCATGTTATATTGATAATATTGGGAGTAATAAGTATAATTATTATAGTTCTAGCGATAATAATAGTAAAATATGGCTAATAGTGCATGTTATATTGATAATAATAAAAGTAATTGGTATATTTATTACAGTTCTATGGATAATAACTGCATAATATGGGTAATAATGCATGTTATATTGATGATAACAAAAGTAATACGTATATTTATTATAGTTCTAGCGATAATAACTGCATAATATGGGTAATAGTGCATGTTATATTGATAGTAATATAAGTAATAAGTATAATTATTACAGTTCTAGCGATAATAACTGCATTATATGGGTAATAATGGATGTTATATTGATAATATCGGGAGTAATAAGTATATTTATTATAGTTCTAGCGATAATAACTGCATAATATAGGTAATAATGCATGTTATATTGATAATAATAGAAGTAATAAGTATATTTATTATAGTTTAGCGATAATAACTGCATAATATGGGTAATAATGCATGTTATATTGATAATATTGGGAGTAATAAGTATAATTATTATAGTTCTAGCGATAATAATAGTAAAATATGGCTAATAGTGCATGTTATATTGACAATAATAAAAGTAATAAGTATATTTATTACAGTTCTATCGATAATAACTGCATAATATGGGTAATAATGCATGTTATATTGATGATAATAAAAGTAGTAAGTATATTTATTATAGTTCTAGCGATAATAACTGCATAATATGGGCAATAATGCATGTTATATTGATAATATCGGAAGTAATAAGTATAATTATTATAGTTCTAGCGATAATAATAGTAAAATATGGCTAATAGTGCATGTTATATTGATAATAATAAAAGTAGTAAGTATATTTATTATAGTTCTATCGATAATAACTGCATAATATGGGTAATAATGCATGTTATATTGAGAATAATATAAGTAATAAGTATAATTATTACAGTTCTAGCGATAATAACTGCATTATATGGGTAATAATGCATGTTATATTGATAATATCGGGAGTAATAAGTATAATTACTATAGTTGTCGCGATAATAATTGTAAAATATGGCTAATAGTGCATGTTATATTGATAATAATAAAAGTAATAAGTATATTTATTATAGTTCTATAAATAATAACTGCATAATATGGGTAATAATGCATGTTATATTGATGATAATAAAAGTACTAAGTATATTTATTATAGTTCTAGCGATTATAACTGCATAATATGCGTAATAATGCATGTTATATTGAGAATAATATAAGTAATAAGTATAATTATTACAGTTCTAGCGATAATAACTGCATTATATGAGTAATAATGCATGTTATATTGATAATATTGGGAGTAATAAGTATAATTATTATAGTTCTAGCGATAATAATAGTAAAATGTGGCTAATAGTGCATGTTATATTGATAATAATAAAAGTAATAAGTATATTTATTACAGTTCTATCGATAATAACTGCATAATATGGGTAATAATGGATGTTATATTGCTGATAATAAAAGTAATACGTATATTTATTATAGTTCTAGCGATAATAACTGCATAATATGGGTAATAATGCACGTTATGTTGCTAATAATATAAGTAATAAGTATAATTATTATAGTTTTAGCGATAATAACTGCATTATATGGGTAATAATGGATGTTACATTGATAATATCGGGAGTAATAAGTACAATTATTACAGTTTTAGCGATAATACTAGTAAAATATGGCTAAGAGTGCATGTTATATTCATAATAAAAAAGTAATAAGTATAATTATTATACTTCTATCGATAATAACTGCATAATATGGGTAATAATGCATGTTATATTGATAATGATATAAGTAATAAGTATAATTATTACAGTTCTAGCGATAATAACTGCATTATATGGGTAATAATGGATGTTATATTGATAATATCGGGAGTAATAAGTATATTTATTATAGTTCTAGCGATAATAACTGCATAATAAAGGTAATAATGCATGTTATATTGATAATAATAGAAGTAATAAGTATATTTATTATAGTTTAGCGATAATAACTGCATAATATGGGTAATAATGCATGTTATATTCATAATAATATAAGTAATAAGTATAATTATTACATTTCTAGCGATAATAACTGCATTATATGGGTAATAATGCATGTTATATTGATAATAATATAAGTAATAAGTATAATTATTACAGTTCCAGCGATAATAACTGCATTATATGGGTAATAATGGATGTTATATTGACAATATCGGGAGTAATAAGTATATTTATTATAGTTCTAGCGATAATAACTGCATAATATAGGTAATAATGCATGTTATATTGATAATAATAAAAGTAATAAGTATATTTATTATAGTTCTATCAATAATAACTGCATAATATCTCTAATAATGCATGTTATATTGATGATAATAAAAGTAGTAAGTATATTTATTATAGTTCTAGCGATAATAACTGCATAATATGGGTAATAATGCATGTTATATTGATAATATTGGGAGTAATAAGTATAATTATTATAGTTCTAGCGATAATAATAGCAAAATATGGCTAATAGTGCATGTTATATTGATAATAATAAAAGTAATAAGTATATTTATTACAGTTCTATCGATAATAACTGCATAATATGGGTAATAATGCATGTTATATTGATGATAACAAAAGTAATACGTATATTTATTATAGTTCTAGCGATAATAACTGCATAATATAGGTAATAATGCATGTTATATTGATAATAATAAAAGTAATAAGTATATTTATTATAGTTCTATAAATAATAACTGCATAATATGGGTAATAATGCATGTTATATTGATGATAATAAAAGTACTAAGTATATTTATTATAGTTCTAGCGATTATAACTGCATAATATGCGTAATAATGCATGTTATATTGAGAATAATATAAGTAATAAGTATAATTATTACAGTTCTAGCGATAATAACTGCATTATATGAGTAATAATGCATGTTATATTGATAATATTGGGAGTAATAAGTATAATTATTATAGTTCTAGCGATAATAATAGTAAAATGTGGCTAATAGTGCATGTTATATTGATAATAATAAAAGTAATAAGTATATTTATTACAGTTCTATCGATAATAACTGCATAATATGGGTAATAATGGATGTTATATTGCTGATAATAAAAGTAATACGTATATTTATTATAGTTCTAGCGATAATAACTGCATAATATGGGTAATAATGCACGTTATGTTGCTAATAATATAAGTAATAAGTATAATTATTATAGTTTTAGCGATAATAACTGCATTATATGGGTAATAATGGATGTTACATTGATAATATCGGGAGTAATAAGTACAATTATTACAGTTTTAGCGATAATACTAGTAAAATATGGCTAAGAGTGCATGTTATATTCATAATAAAAAAGTAATAAGTATAATTATTATACTTCTATCGATAATAACTGCATAATATGGGTAATAATGCATGTTATATTGATAATGATATAAGTAATAAGTATAATTATTACAGTTCTAGCGATAATAACTGCATTATATGGGTAATAATGGATGTTATATTGATAATATCGGGAGTAATAAGTATATTTATTATAGTTCTAGCGATAATAACTGCATAATATAGGTAATAATGCATGTTATATTGATAATAATAGAAGTAATAAGTATATTTATTATAGTTTAGCGATAATAACTGCATAATATGGGTAATAATGCATGTTATATTCATAATAATATAAGTAATAAGTATAATTATTACATTTCTAGCGATAATAACTGCATTATATGGGTAATAATGCATGTTATATTGATAATAATATAAGTAATAAGTATAATTATTACAGTTCCAGCGATAATAACTGCATTATATGGGTAATAATGGATGTTATATTGACAATATCGGGAGTAATAAGTATATTTATTATAGTTCTAGCGATAATAACTGCATAATATAGGTAATAATGCATGTTATATTGATAATAATAAAAGTAATAAGTATATTTATTATAGTTCTATCAATAATAACTGCATAATATCTCTAATAATGCATGTTATATTGATGATAATAAAAGTAGTAAGTATATTTATTATAGTTCTAGCGATAATAACTGCATAATATGGGCAATAATGCATGTTATATTGATAATATCGGAAGTAATAAGTATAATTATTATAGTTCTAGCGATAATAATTGTAAAATATGGCTAATAGTGCATGTTATATTGATAATAATATAAGTAATAAGTATACTTATTACATTTCTAGTGATAATAACTGCATTATATGGGTAATAATGGATGTTATATTGATAATGTCGGGAGTAATAAGTATATTTATTATAGTTCTAGCGATAATAACTGCATAATATGGGTAATAATGCATGTTATATTGATAATATTGGGAGTAATAAGTATAATTATTATAGTTCTAGCGATAATAATAGCAAAATATGGCTAATAGTGCATGTTATATTGATAATAATAAAAGTAATAAGTATATTTATTACAGTTCTATCGATAATAACTGCATAATATGGGTAATAATGCATGTTATATTGATGATAACAAAAGTAATACGTATATTTATTATAGTTCTAGCGATAATAACTGCATAATATGGGCAATAATGCATGTTATATTGATAATATCGGAAGTAATAAGTATAATTATTATAGTTCTAGCGATAATAATTGTAAAATATGGCTAATAGTGCATGTTATATTGATAATAATATAAGTCATAAGTATAATTATTACAGTTCCAGCGATAATAACTGCATTATATGGGTAATAATGGATGTTATATTGATAATATCGGGAGTAATAAGTATATTTATTATAGTTCTAGCGATAATAACTGCATAATATAGGTAATAATGCATGTTATATTGATAATAATAAAAGTAATAAGTATATTTATTATAGTTCTATCAATAATAACTGCATAATATGGGTAATAATGCATGTTATATTGATAATAATATAAGTAATAAGTATAATTATTACAGTTCCAGCGATAATAACTGCATTATATGGGTAATAATGGATGTTATATTGACAATATCGGGAGTAATAAGTATATTTATTATAGTTCTAGCGATAATAACTGCATAATATAGGTAATAATGCATGTTATATTGATAATAATAAAAGTAATAAGTATATTTATTATAGTTCTATCAATAATAACTGCATAATATCTCTAATAATGCATGTTATATTGATGATAATAAGAGTAGTAAGTATATTTATTATAGTTCTAGCAATTTTAACTGCATTATGTGGGTAATAATGCATGTTATATTGATAATATTGGGAGTAATAAGTATAATTATTATAGTTCTAGCGATAATAATAGTAAAATATGGCTAATAGTGCATGTTATATTGATAATAATGAAAGTAATAAGTATATTTATTACCGTTCTATGGATAATAACTGCATAATATGGGTAATAATGCATGTTATATTGATAATATCGGGAGTAATAAGTATAATTATTATAGCTCTAGCGATAATAATACTAAAATATGGCTAATAGTGCATGTTATATCAATAATAATAAAAGTAATAAGTATATTTATTACATTTCTATCGATAATAACTGCATTATATGGGTAATAATGCATGTTATACTGATGATAATAAAAGTACTAAGTATATATATTATAGTTCTCGCGATTATAACTGCATAATATGCGTAATAATGCATGTTATATTGAGAATAATATAAGTAATAAGTATAATTATTACAGTTCTAGCGATAATAACTGCATTATATGGGTAATAATGCATGTTATATTGATAATGTTGGGAGTAATAAGTATAATTATTATAGTTCTAGCGATAATAATAGTAAAATATGGCTAATAGTGCATGTTATATTGATAATAATAAAAGTAATAAGTATATTTATTACAGTTCTATGGATAATAACTGCATAATATGGGTAATAATGCATGTTATATTGATGATAACAAAAGTAATACGTATATTTATTATAGTTCTAGCGATAATAACTGCATAATATGGGTAATAATGCATGTTATATTGATAATAATATAAGTAATAAGTATAATTATTACAGTTCTAGCGATAATAACTGCATTATATGGGTAATAATGGATGTTATATTGATAATATCGGGAGTAATAAGTATATTTATTATAGTTCTAGCGATAATAACAGCATAATATGGGTAATAATGCATGTTATATTGATAATATCGGGAGTAATAAGCATAATTATTATAGTTCTAGCGATAATAATAGTAAAATATGGCTAATAGTGCATGGGATATTGATAATAATAAACGTAATAAGTATAATTATTACAGTTCTAGCGATAATAACTGCATTATATGGGTAATAATTGATGTTATATTGATAATATCGGGAGTAATAAGTATAATTATTACAGTTTTAGCGATAATACTAGTAAAATATGGCTAAGAGTGCCTGTTATATTGATAATAATAAAAGTAATAAGTATATTTATTATACTTCTGTCGATAATAACTGCATTATATGGGTAATAATGCATGTTATATTAATAATAATATAAGTAATAAGTATAATTATTACAGTTCTAGCGATAATAACTGCATAATATGGGTAATAATGCACGTTATATTGCTAATAATATAAGTAATAAGTATAATTATTACAGTTTTAGCGATAATAACTGCATTATATGGGTAATAATGCATGTTATATTGATAATATTGGGTGTAATAAGTATAATTATTATAGTTCTAGCGATAATAATAGTAAAATATGGCTAATAGTGCATGTTATATTGACAATAATAATTGTAAAAAGTATATTTATTACAGTTCTATCGATAATAACTGCATAATATGGTTAATAATGCATGTTATATTGATGATAACAAAAGTAATACGTATATTTATTATAGTTCTAGCGATTATAACTGCATAATATGGATAATAATGCATGTCATATTGATAATAATATAAGTAATAAGTATAATTATTACAGTTCTAGCTACAATAACTGCATTATATGCGTATAATGCATGTTATATTGATAATATCTGGAGTAGTAAGTATAATTTTTGTAGTTCTAGCGATAATACAAGTAAAATATGGGTAATAGTGCATGTTATATTGATAATAATAAAAGTAATAAGTATATTTATTATATTTCTGTGGATAATAACTGCATTATATGGGTAATAATGGATGTTATATTGATAATATCGGGAGTAATAAGTATATTTATTATAGTTCTAGCCATTATAACTGCATAATATGGGTAATAATGCATGTTATATTAATAACAATATAAGTAATAAGTATAATTATTACAGTTCTAGCGATAATAACTGCATTATATGGGTAATAATGCATGTTATATTGATAATAATAAAAGTAATAAGTATATTTATTATAGTTCTCGCGATAATAACTGCATAATATGGGTAATAATGCATGTTATATTGATAATAATATAGGTAATAAGTATAATTATTACAGTTCTAGCGATAATAACTGCATTATATGGGTAATAATGGATGTTACATTGATAATAATATAAGTAATAAGTATAATTATTGCAGTTCTAGCGATAATAATAGTACAATATGGCTAATAGTGCATGTTATATTGATAGTAATAAAAGTAATAAGTATATTTATTATAGTTCTATCGATAATAACTGCATAATATGGGTAATAGTGCATGTTATATTAATGATAATAAAAGTACTAAGTATATTTATTATAGTTCTAGCGATAATAACTGCATAATATGGGTAATAATGCATGTTATATTGATAACAATATAAGTAATAAGTATAATTATTACAGTTCTAGCGATAATAACTGCATTATATGGGTAATAATGCATGTTATATTGATAATAATATAAGTAATAAGTATAATTATTACAGTTCTAGCGATAATAACTCCATTATAGGGGTAATAATGCATGTTATATTGATAATAATATAAGTAATAAGTATAATTATTACAGTTCTAGCCATAATAACTGCATAATATTTGTAATAACGCACGTTATATTGTTAATAATATAAGTAATAAGTATAATTATTACAGTTCTAGCGATAATAACTGCATTATATGGGTAATAATGCATGTTATATTGATAATATTGGGTGTAATAAGTATAATTATTATAGTTCTAGCGATAATAATAGTAAAATATGGCTAATAGTGCATGTTATATTGACAATAATAATTGTAAAAAGTATATTTATTACAGTTCTATCGATAATAACTGCATAATATGGTTAATAATGCATGTTATATTGATGATAACAAAAGTAATACGTATATTTATTATAGTTCTAGCGATTATAACTGCATAATATGGATAATAATGCATGTCATATTGATAATAATATAAGTAATAAGTATAATTATTACAGTTCTAGCTACAATAACTGCATTATATGCGTATAATGCATGTTATATTGATAATATCTGGAGTAGTAAGTATAATTTTTGTAGTTCTAGCGATAATACAAGTAAAATATGGGTAATAGTGCATGTTATATTGATAATAATAAAAGTAATAAGTATATTTATTATATTTCTGTGGATAATAACTGCATTATATGGGTAATAATGGATGTTATATTGATAATATCGGGAGTAATAAGTATATTTATTATAGTTCTAGCCATTATAACTGCATAATATGGGTAATAATGCATGTTATATTAATAACAATATAAGTAATAAGTATAATTATTACAGTTCTAGCGATAATAACTGCATTATATGGGTAATAATGCATGTTATATTGATAATAATAAAAGTAATAAGTATATTTATTATAGTTCTCGCGATAATAACTGCATAATATGGGTAATAATGCATGTTATATTGATAATAATATAGGTAATAAGTATAATTATTACAGTTCTAGCGATAATAACTGCATTATATGGGTAATAATGGATGTTACATTGATAATAATATAAGTAATAAGTATAATTATTGCAGTTCTAGCGATAATAATAGTACAATATGGCTAATAGTGCATGTTATATTGATAGTAATAAAAGTAATAAGTATATTTATTATAGTTCTATCGATAATAACTGCATAATATGGGTAATAGTGCATGTTATATTAATGATAATAAAAGTACTAAGTATATTTATTATAGTTCTAGCGATAATAACTGCATAATATGGGTAATAATGCATGTTATATTGATAACAATATAAGTAATAAGTATAATTATTACAGTTCTAGCGATAATAACTGCATTATATGGGTAATAATGCATGTTATATTGATAATATCGGGAGTAATAAGTATAATTATTATAGTTCTAGCGATAATAATAGTACAATATGGCTAATAGTGCATGTTATATTGATAATAATAAAAGTATAAGTATATTTATTATAGTTCTATCGATAATAACTGCATAATATGGGTAATAATGCATGTTATATTGATGATAATAAAAGTACTAAGTATATTTATTATAGTTCTAGCGATTATGACTGCATAATATGCGTAGTAATGCATGTTATATTGATAATAATATAAGTAATAAGTATAATTATTACAGTTCCAGCGATAATAACTGCATTATATGGGTAATAATGCATGTTATATTGATTATATTGGGAGTAATAAGTATAATTATTATAGTTCTAGCGATAATAACAGCATAATATGGGTAATAATGCATGTTATATTGATAATATCGGGAGTAATAAGCATAATTATTATAGTTCTAGCGATAATAATAGTAAAATATGGCTAATAGTGCATGCGATATTGATAATAATAAACGTAATAAGTATAATTATTACAGTTCTAGCGATAATAACTGCATTATATGGGTAATAATTGATGTTGTATTGATAATATCGGGAGTAATAAGTATAATTATTACAGTTTTAGCGATAATACTAGTAAAATATGGCTAAGAGTGCCTGTTATATTGATAATAATAAAAGTAATAAGTATATTTATTATACTTCTGTCGATAATAACTGCATTATATGGGTAATAATGCATGTTATATTAATAATAATATAAGTAATAAGTATAATTATTACAGTTCTAGCGATAATAACTGCATAATATGGGTAATTATGCACGTTATATTGCTAATAATATAAGTAATAAGTATAATTATTACAGTTTTAGCGATAATAACTGCATTATATGGGTAATAATGCATGTTATATTGATAATATTGGGTGTAATAAGTATAATTATTATAGTTCTAGCGATAATAATAGTAAAATATGGCTAATAGTGCATGTTATATTGATAATAATAAAAGTAAAAAGTATATTTATTACAGTTCTATCGATAATAACTGCATAATATGGTTAATAATGCATGTTATATTGATGATAACAAAAGTAATACGTATATTTATTATAGTTCTAGCGATTATAACTGCATAATATGGATAATAATGCATGTTATATTGATAATAATATAAGTAATAAGTATAATTATTACAGTTCTAGCTACAATAACTGCGTTATATGCGTATAATGCATGTTATATTGATAATATCTGGAGTAGTAAGTATAATTTTTATAGTTCTAGCGATAATACAAGTAAAATATGGGTAATAGTGCATGTTATATTGATAATAATAAAAGTAATAAGTATATTTATTATATTTCTGTGGATAATAACTGCATTATATGGGTAATAATGGATGTTATATTGATAATATCGGGAGTAATAAGTATATTTATTATAGTTCTAGCCATTATAACTGCATAATATGGGTAATAATGCATGTTATATTAATAACAATATAAGTAATAAGTATAATTATTACAGTTCTAGCGATAATAACTGCATTATATGGGTAATAATGCATGTTATATTGATAACAATATAAGTAATAGGTATAATTATTACAGTTCTAGCGATAATAACTGCATTATATGGGTAATAATGCATGTTATATTGATAATAATATAAGTAATAAGTATAATTATTACAGTTCTAGCGATAATAACTCCATTATAGGGGTAATAATGCATGTTATATTGATAATAATATAAGTAATAAGTATAATTATTACAGTTCTAGCGATAATAACTGCATAATATTTGTAATAATGCACGTTATATTGTTAATAATATAAGTAGTAAGTATAATTATTACAGTTCTAGCGATAATAACTGCATTATATGGGTAATAATGCATGTTATATTGATAATATCGGGAGTAATAAGTATAGTTATTATAGTTCTAGCGATAATAATAGTACAATATGGCTAATAGTGCATGTTATATTGATAATAATAAAAGTAATAAGTATATTTATTATAGTTCTATCGATAATAACTGCATAATATGGGTAATAATGCATGTTATATTGATGATAATAAAAGTACCATGTATATTTATTATAGTTCTAGCGATTATGACTGCATAATATGCGTAATAATGCATGTTATATTGATAATAATATAAGTAATAAGTATAATTATTACAGTTCCAGCGATAATAACTGCATTATATGGGTAATAATGCATGTTATATTGATTATATTGGGAGTAATAAGTATAATTATTATAGTTCTAGCGATAATAACAGCATAATATGGGTAATAATGCATGTTATATTGATAATATCGGGAGTAATGAGCATAATTATTATAGTTCTAGCGATAATAATAGTAAAATATGGCTAATAGTGCATGCGATATTGATAATAATAAACGTAATAAGTATAATTATTACAGTTCTAGCGATAATAACTGCATTATATGGGTAATAATTGATGTTATATTGATAATATCGGGAGTAATAAGTATAATTATTACAGTTTTAGCGATAATACTAGTAAAATATGGCTAAGAGTGCCTGTTATATTGATAATAATAAAAGTAATAAGTATATTTATTATACTTCTGTCGATAATAACTGCATTATATGGGTAATAATGCATGTTATATTAATAATAATATAAGTAATAAGTATAATTATTACAGTTCTAGCGATAATAACTGCATAATATGGGTAATAATGCATGTTATATTGATAACAATATAAGTAATAAGTATAATTATTACAGTTCTAGCGATAATAACTGCATTATATGGGTAATAATGCATGTTATATTGATAATAATATAAGTAATAAGTATAATTATTACAGTTCTAGCGATAATAACTGCATTATATGGGTAATAATGCATGTTATACAGATAATAATAAAAGTAATAAGTATATTTATTATAGTTCTATCGATAATAACTGCATTATATGGGTAATAATGCATGTTATATTGATGATAATTTAAGTACTAAGTATATTTATTATAGTTCTAGCGATAATAACTGCATTATATGGGTAATAATGGATGTTATATTGATAATATCGGGAGTAATAAGTATATTTATTATAGTTCTAGCGATAATAACTGCATAATATGGGTAATTATGCATGTTATATTGATAATAATATAAGTAACAAGTATAATTATTACAGTTCTTGCGATAATAACTGCACAATATGGGTAATAATGCATGTTATACAGATAATAATAAAAGTAATAAGTATATTTATTATAATTCTATCGATAATAACTGCATAATATGGGTAATAATGCATGTTATATTGATGATCACAAAGGTAATAAGTATTTTTATTACAGTTCTAGCGATAATAACTGCATAATATGGGTAATAATGCATGTTATATTGATGATAATAAAAGTACTAAGTATATTTATTATAGTTCTATCGATAATAACTGCATTATATGGGTAATAATGGATGTTATATTGATAATATCGGGAGTAATAAGTATATTTATTATAGTTCTAGCGATAATAACTGCATAATATAGGTAATAATGCATGTTATATTGATAATAATAAAAGTAATAAGTATATTTATTATAGTTCTAGCGTTTATAACTGCAGAATATGCGTAATAATGCATGTTATATTGATAATAATATAAGTAATAAGTATAATTATTACAGTTCTAGCGATAATAACTGCATTATATGGGTAATAATGCATGTTATATTGATAATATTGGGAGTAATAAGTATAAATATTATAGTTCTAGCGATAATAATAGTAAAATATGGCTAAAAGTGCATCTTATATTGATAATAATAAAAGTAATAAGTATATTTATTACAGTTCTAGCGATAATAACTGCATAATATGGGTAATAATGCATGTTATATTGATAATAATATAAGTAATAAGTATAATTATTCCAGTTCTGGCGATAATAACTACATTATATGGGTAATAATGCACGTTATATTGCAAATAATATAAGTAATCAGTACAATTATTACAGTTCTGGCGATAATAACTGCATTATATGGGTAATAATGCACGTTATATTGCTAATAATATAAGTAATAAGTATAATTACTACAGTTCTAGCGATAATAACTGCATTATATGGGTAATAATGCATGTTATATTGATAATATTGGGTGTAATAAGTATAAATATTATAGTTCTAGCGATAATAATAGTAAAATATGGCTAATAGTGCATGTTATATTGATAATAATAAAAGTCATAAGTATATTTATTACAGTTCTGGCGATAATAACTGCATAATATGGGTAATAATGCACGTTATATTGCTAATAATATAAGTAATAAGTATATTTATTATAGTTCTAGCGATAATAACTGCATAATATGGGTAATAATGCATGTTATATTGATAATAATATAAGTAATAAGTATCATTATTACAGTTCTAGCGATAATAACTGCATTATATGGGTAATAATGCATGTTATACAGATAATAATAAAAGTAATAAGTATATTTATTATAGTTCTATCGATAATAACTGCATTATATGGGTAATAATGCATGTTATATTGATGATAATTAAAGTACTAAGTATATTTATTATAGTTCTAGCGATAATAACTGCATTATATGGGTAATAATGGATGTTATATTGATAACATCGGGAGTAATAAGTATATTTATTATAGTTCTAGCGATAATAACTGCATAATATAGGTAATAATGCATGTTATATTGATAATAATAAAAGTAATAAGTATATTTATTATAGTTCTAGCGTTTATAACTGCATAATATGCCTAATAATGCATGTTATATTGATAATAATATAAGTAATAAGTATAATTATTACAGTTCTAGCGATAATAACTGCATTATATGGGTAATCATGCATGTTATATTGATAATATCGGGAGTAATAAGTATAATTATTACAGTTCTAGCGATAATAACTGCATTATATGGGTAATAATGCACGTTGTATTGCTAATAATATAAGTAATAAGTATAATTATTACAGTTCAAGCGATAATAACTGCATTATATGGGTAATCATGCATGTTATATTGATAATATCGGGAGTAATAAGTATAATTATTACAGTTCTAGCGATAATAATAGTAAAATATGGCTAATAGTGCATGTTATATTGATAATAGTAAAAGTAATAGGTATACTTATTATAGTCCTATCGATAATAACTGCATAATATGGGTAATAATGCATGTTATATTGATGATAATAAAAGTAGTAAGTATATTTATTACAGTTCTAGCGATAATAACTGCATTATATGGGTAATAATGCACATTATATTGCTAATAATATAAGTAATAAGTATAATTATTACAGTTCTAGCGATAATAACTGCATTATATGGGTAATAATGCATGTTACATTGATAATATCGGGAGTAATAAGTATAATTATTATAGCTCTAGCGATAATAATACTAAAATATGGCTAATAGTGCATGTTATATTGATAATAATAAAAGTAATAAGTATATTTATTACAGTTTTATCGATAATAACTGCATAATATGGGTAATAATGCATGTTATATTGATAATAATATAAGTAATAAGTATAATTATTACAGTTCTAGCGATAATAACTGCATTATATGGGTAATAATGCATGTTATATTGATGATAATTAAAGTACTAAGTATATTTATTATAGTTCTAGCGATAATAACTGCATTATATGGGTAATAATGGATGTTATATTGATAATATCGGGAGTAATAAGTATATTTATTATAGTTCTAGCGATAATAACTGCATAATATAGGTAATAATGCATGTTATATTGATAATAATAAAAGTAATAAGTATATTTATTATAGTTCTAGCGTTTATAACTGCATAATATGCCTAATAATGCATGTTGTATTGATAATAATATAAGTAATAAGTATAATTATTACAGTTCTAGCGATAATAACTGCATTATATGGGTAATAATGCATGTTATATTGATAATATTGGGAGTAATAAGTATAAATATTATAGTTCTAGCGATAATAATAGTAAAATATGGCTAAAAGTGCATCTTATATTGATAATAATAAAAGTAATAAGTATATTTATTACAGTTCTAGCGATAATAACTGCATAATATGGGTAATAATGCATGTTATATTGATAATAATATAAGTAATAAGTATAATTATTACAGTTCTGGCGATAATAACTGCATTATATGGGTAATAATGCACGTTATATTGCTAATAATATAAGTAATAAGTACAATTATTACAGTTCTTGCGATAATAACTGCATAATATGGGTAATAATGCATGTTATATTGATAATAATATAAGTAATACGTATATTTATTATAGTTCTAGCGATTGTAACTGCATAATACGGGTAATAATGCATGTTATATTGATAATAATATAAGTAATAAGTATATTTATTACAGTTCTATCGATAATAACTGCATAATATGGGTAATAATGCACGTTATATTGATAATATTGGGAGTAATAAGTATAATTATTATAGTTCTAGCGATAATAATAGTAAAGTATGGCTAATAGTGCATGTTATATTGATAATAATAAAAGTAATAAGTATAATTATTACAGTTCTAGCGATAATAACTGCATTATATGGGTAATAATGCATGTTATATTGATAATATTGGGAGTAATAAGTATAAATATTATAGTTCTAGCGATAATAATAGTAAAATATGGCTAAAAGTGCATCTTATATTGATAATAATAAAAGTAATAAGTATATTTATTACAGTTCTAGCGATAATAACTGCATAATATGGGTAATAATGCATGTTATATTGATAATAATATAAGTAATAAGTATAATTATTCCAGTTCTGGCGATAATAACTACATTATATGGGTAATAATGCACGTTATATTGCAAATAATATAAGTAATAAGTACAATTATTACAGTTCTGGCGATAATAACTGCATTATATGGGTAATAATGCACGTTATATTGCTAATAATATAAGTAATAAGTATAATTACTACAGTTCTAGCGATAATAACTGCATTATATGGGTAATAATGCATGTTATATTGATAATATTGGGAGTAATAAGTATAAATATTATAGTTCTAGCGATAATAATAGTAAAATATGGCTAATAGTGCATGTTATATTGATAATAATAAAAGTCATAAGTATATTTATTACAGTTCTAGCGATAATAACTGCATAATATGGGTAATAATGCACGTTATATTGCTAATAATATAAGTAATAAGTATATTTATTCTGGTTCTAGCGATAATAACTGCATAATATGGGTAATAATGCATGTTATATTGATAATAATATAAGTAATAAGTATCATTATTACAGTTCTAGCGATAATAACTGCATTATATGGGTAATAATGCATGTTATACAGATAATAATAAAAGTAATAAGTATATTTATTATAGTTCTATCGATAATAACTGCATTATATGGGTAATAATGCATGTTATATTGATGATAATTAAAGTACTAAGTATATTTATTATAGTTCTAGCGATAATAACTGCATTATATGGGTAATAATGGATGTTATATTGATAACATCGGGAGTAATAAGTATATTTATTATAGTTCTAGCGATAATAACTGCATAATATAGGTAATAATGCATGTTATATTGATAATAATAAAAGTAATAAGTATATTTATTATAGTTCTAGCGTTTATAACTGCATAATATGCCTAATAATGCATGTTATATTGATAATAATATAAGTAATAAGTATAATTATTACAGTTCTAGCGATAATAACTGCATTATATGGGTAATCATGCATGTTATATTGATAATATCGGGAGTAATAAGTATAATTATTACAGTTCTAGCGATAATAACTGCATTATATGGGTAATAATGCACGTTGTATTGCTAATAATATAAGTAATAAGTATAATTATTACAGTTCAAGCGATAATAACTGCATTATATGGGTAATCATGCATGTTATATTGATAATATCGGGAGTAATAAGTATAATTATTACAGTTCTAGCGATAATAATAGTAAAATATGGCTAATAGTGCATGTTATATTGATAATAGTAAAAGTAATAGGTATACTTATTATAGTCCTATCGATAATAACTGCATAATATGGGTAATAATGCATGTTATATTGATGATAATAAAAGTAGTAAGTATATTTATTACAGTTCTAGCGATAATAACTGCATTATATGGGTAATAATGCACATTATATTGCTAATAATATAAGTAATAAGTATAATTATTACAGTTCTAGCGATAATAACTGCATTATATGGGTAATAATGCATGTTACATTGATAATATCGGGAGTAATAAGTATAATTATTATAGCTCTAGCGATAATAATACTAAAATATGGCTAATAGTGCATGTTATATTGATAATAATAAAAGTAATAAGTATATTTATTACAGTTTTATCGATAATAACTGCATTATATGGGTAATAATGCATGTTACATTGATAATATCGGGAGTAATAAGTATAATTATTATAGCTCTAGCGATAATAATACTAAAATATGGCTAATAGTGCATGTTATATTGATAATAATAAAAGTAATAAGTATATTTATTACAGTTTTATCGATAATAACTGCATAATATGGGTAATAATGCATGTTATATTGATAATAATATAAGTAATAAGTATAATTATTACAGTTCTAGCGATAATAACTGCATTATGTGGGTAATAATGCATGTTATATTGATGATAATTAAAGTACTAAGTATATTTATTATAGTTCTAGCGATAATAACTGCATTATATGGGTAATAATGGATGTTATATTGATAATATCGGGAGTAATAAGTATATTTATTATAGTTCTAGCGATAATAACTGCATAATATAGGTAATAATGCATGTTATATTGATAATAATAAAAGTAATAAGTATATTTATTATAGTTCTAGCGTTTATAACTGCATAATATGCCTAATAATGCATGTTGTATTGATAATAATATAAGTAATAAGTATAATTATTACAGTTCTAGCGATAATAACTGCATTATATGGGTAATAATGCATGTTATATTGATAATATTGGGAGTAATAAGTATAAATATTATAGTTCTAGCGATAATAATAGTAAAATATGGCTAAAAGTGCATCTTATATTGATAATAATAAAAGTAATAAGTATATTTATTACAGTTCTAGCGATAATAACTGCATAATATGGGTAATAATGCATGTTATATTGATAATAATATAAGTAATAAGTATAATTATTACAGTTCTGGCGATAATAACTGCATTATATGGGTAATAATGCACGTTATATTGCTAATAATATAAGTAATAAGTACAATTATTACAGTTCTTGCGATAATAACTGCATAATATGGGTAATAATGCATGTTATATTGATAATAATATAAGTAATACGTATATTTATTATAGTTCTAGCGATTGTAACTGCATAATACGGGTAATAATGCATGTTATATTGATAATAATATAAGTAATAAGTATATTTATTACAGTTCTATCGATAATAACTGCATAATATGGGTAATAATGCACGTTATATTGATAATATTGGGAGTAATAAGTATAATTATTATAGTTCTAGCGATAATAATAGTAAAGTATGGCTAATAGTGCATGTTATATTGATAATAATAAAAGTAATAAGTATAATTATTACAGTTCTGGCGATAATAACTGCATTATATGGGTAATAATGCACGTTATATTGCTAATAATATAAGTAATAAGTACAATTATTACAGTTCTTGCGATAATAACTGCATAATATGGGTAATAATGCATGTTATATTGATAATAATATAAGTAATACGTATATTTATTATAGTTCTAGCGATTGTAACTGCATAATACGGGTAATAATGCATGTTATATTGATAATAATATAAGTAATAAGTATATTTATTACAGTTCTATCGATAATAACTGCATAATATGGGTAATAATGCACGTTATATTGATAATATTGGGAGTAATAAGTATAATTATTATAGTTCTAGCGATAATAATAGTAAAGTATGGCTAATAGTGCATGTTATATTGATAATAATAAAAGTAATAAGTATAATTATTACAGTTCTAGCGATAATAACTGCATTATATGGGTAATAATGCATGTTATATTGATAATATTGGGAGTAATAAGTATAAATATTATAGTTCTAGCGATAATAATAGTAAAATATGGCTAAAAGTGCATCTTATATTGATAATAATAAAAGTAATAAGTATATTTATTACAGTTCTAGCGATAATAACTGCATAATATGGGTAATAATGCATGTTATATTGATAATAATATAAGTAATAAGTATAATTATTCCAGTTCTGGCGATAATAACTACATTATATGGGTAATAATGCACGTTATATTGCAAATAATATAAGTAATAAGTACAATTATTACAGTTCTGGCGATAATAACTGCATTATATGGGTAATAATGCACGTTATATTGCTAATAATATAAGTAATAAGTATAATTACTACAGTTCTAGCGATAATAACTGCATTATATGGGTAATAATGCATGTTATATTGATAATATTGGGAGTAATAAGTATAAATATTATAGTTCTAGCGATAATAATAGTAAAATATGGCTAATAGTGCATGTTATATTGATAATAATAAAAGTCATAAGTATATTTATTACAGTTCTAGCGATAATAACTGCATAATATGGGTAATAATGCATGTTATATTGATAATAATATAAGTAATAAGTATCATTATTACAGTTCTAGCGATAATAACTGCATTATATGGGTAATAATGCATGTTATACAGATAATAATAAAAGTAATAAGTATATTTATTATAGTTCTATCGATAATAACTGCATTATATGGGTAATAATGGATGTTATATTGATAACATCGGAAGTAATAAGTATATTTATTATAGTTCTAGCGATAATAACTGCATAATATAGGTAATAATGCATGTTATATTGATAATAATAAAAGTAATAAGTATATTTATTATAGTTCTAGCGTTTATAACTGCATAATATGCCTAATAATGCATGTTATATTGATAATAATATAAGTAATAAGTATAATTATTACAGTTCTAGCGATAATAACTGCATTATATGGGTAATCATGCATGTTATATTGATAATATCGGGAGTAATAAGTATAATTATTACAGTTCTAGCGATAATAACTGCATTATATGGGTAATAATGCACGTTGTATTGCTAATAATATAAGTAATAAGTATAATTATTACAGTTCAAGCGATAATAACTGCATTATATGGGTAATCATGCATGTTATATTGATAATATCGGGAGTAATAAGTATAATTATTACAGTTCTAGCGATAATAATAGTAAAATATGGCTAATAGTGCATGTTATATTGATAATAGTAAAAGTAATAGGTATACTTATTATAGTCCTATCGATAATAACTGCATAATATGGGTAATAATGCATGTTATATTGATGATAATAAAAGTAGTAAGTATATTTATTACAGTTCTAGCGATAATAACTGCATTATATGGGTAATAATGCACATTATATTGCTAATAATATAAGTAATAAGTATAATTATTACAGTTCTAGCGATAATAACTGCATTATATGGGTAATAATGCATGTTACATTGATAATATCGGGAGTAATAAGTATAATTATTATAGCTCTAGCGATAATAATACTAAAATATGGCTAATAGTGCATGTTATATTGATAATAATAAAAGTAATAAGTATATTTATTACAGTTTTATCGATAATAACTGCATAATATGGGTAATAATGCATGTTATATTGATAATAATATAAGTAATAAGTATAATTATTACAGTTCTAGCGATAATAACTGCATTATATGGGTAATAATGCATGTTATATTGATGATAATTAAAGTACTAAGTATATTTATTATAGTTCTAGCGATAATAACTGCATTATATGGGTAATAATGGATGTTATATTGATAATATCGGGAGTAATAAGTATATTTATTATAGTTCTAGCGATAATAACTGCATAATATAGGTAATAATGCATGTTATATTGATAATAATAAAAGTAATAAGTATATTTATTATAGTTCTAGCGTTTATAACTGCATAATATGCCTAATAATGCATGTTGTATTGATAATAATATAAGTAATAAGTATAATTATTACAGTTCTAGCGATAATAACTGCATTATATGGGTAATAATGCATGTTATATTGATAATATTGGGAGTAATAAGTATAAATATTATAGTTCTAGCGATAATAATAGTAAAATATGGCTAAAAGTGCATCTTATATTGATAATAATAAAAGTAATAAGTATATTTATTACAGTTCTAGCGATAATAACTGCATAATATGGGTAATAATGCATGTTATATTGATAATAATATAAGTAATAAGTATAATTATTACAGTTCTGGCGATAATAACTGCATTATATGGGTAATAATGCACGTTATATTGCTAATAATATAAGTAATAAGTACAATTATTACAGTTCTTGCGATAATAACTGCATAATATGGGTAATAATGCATGTTATATTGATAATAATATAAGTAATACGTATATTTATTATAGTTCTAGCGATTGTAACTGCATAATACGGGTAATAATGCATGTTATATTGATAATAATATAAGTAATAAGTATATTTATTACAGTTCTATCGATAATAACTGCATAATATGGGTAATAATGCACGTTATATTGATAATATTGGGAGTAATAAGTATAATTATTATAGTTCTAGCGATAATAATAGTAAAGTATGGCTAATAGTGCATGTTATATTGATAATAATAAAAGTAATAAGTATAATTATTACAGTTCTAGCGATAATAACTGCATTATATGGGTAATAATGCATGTTATATTGATAATATTGGGAGTAATAAGTATAAATATTATAGTTCTAGCGATAATAATAGTAAAATATGGCTAATAGTGCATGTTATATTGATAATAATAAAAGTAATAAGTATATTTATTACAGTTCTATCGATAATAACTGCATAATATGGGTAATAATGCATGTTATATTGATGATAATAAAAGTAATACGTATATTTATTATAGTTCTAGCGATAGTAACTGCATAATATGGGTAATAATGCACGTTATATTGCTAATAATATAAGTAATAAGTATATTTATTATAGTTCTAGCGATAATAACTGCATAATATGGGTAATAATGCATGTTATATTGATAATAATATAAGTAATAAGTATAATTATTACAGTTCTAGCGATAATAACTGCATTATATGGGTAATAATGCATGTTATACAGATAATAATAAAAGTAATAAGTATATTTATTATAGTTCTATCGATAATAACTGCATTATATGGGTAATAATGCATGTTATATTGATGATAATTAAAGTACTAAGTATATTTATTATAGTTCTACCGATAATAACTGCATTATATGGGTAATAATGGATGTTATATTGATAATATCGGGAGTAATAAGTATATTTATTATAGTTCTAGCGATAATAACTGCATAATATAGGTAATAATGCATGTTATATTGATAATAATAAAAGTAATAAGTATATTTATTATAGTTCTAGCGTTTATAACTGCATAATATGCCTAATAATGCATGTTATATTGATAATAATATAACTAATAAGTATAATTATTACAGTTCTAGCGATAATAACTGCATTATATGGGTAATCATGCACGTTATATTGATAATATTGGGAGTAATAAGTATAATTATTATAGTTCTAGCGATAATAATAGTAAAATATGGCTAATAGTGCATGTTATATTGATAATAATAAAAGTAATAAGTATAATTATTACAGTTCTAGCGATAATAACTGCATTATATGGGTAATAATGCATGTTATATTGATAATATTGGGAGTAATAAGTATAAATATTATAGTTCTAGCGATAATAATAGTAAAATATGGCTAAAAGTGCATCTTATATTGATAATAATAAAAGTAATAAGTATATTTATTACAGTTCTAGCGATAATAACTGCATAATATGGGTAATAATGCATGTTATATTGATAATAATATAAGTAATAAGTATAATTATTACAGTTCTGGCGATAATAACTGCATTATATGGGTAATAATGCACGTTATATTGCTAATAATATAAGTAATAAGTACAATTATTACAGTTCTTGCGATAATAACTGCATAATATGGGTAATAATGCATGTTATATTGATAATAATATAAGTAATACGTATATTTATTATAGTTCTAGCGATTGTAACTGCATAATACGGGTAATAATGCATGTTATATTGATAATAATATAAGTAATAAGTATATTTATTACAGTTCTATCGATAATAACTGCATAATATGGGTAATAATGCACGTTATATTGATAATATTGGGAGTAATAAGTATAATTATTATAGTTCTAGCGATAATAATAGTAAAGTATGGCTAATAGTGCATGTTATATTGATAATAATAAAAGTAATAAGTATAATTATTACAGTTCTGGCGATAATAACTGCATTATATGGGTAATAATGCACGTTATATTGCTAATAATATAAGTAATAAGTACAATTATTACAGTTCTTGCGATAATAACTGCATAATATGGGTAATAATGCATGTTATATTGATAATAATATAAGTAATACGTATATTTATTATAGTTCTAGCGATTGTAACTGCATAATACGGGTAATAATGCATGTTATATTGATAATAATATAAGTAATAAGTATATTTATTACAGTTCTATCGATAATAACTGCATAATATGGGTAATAATGCACGTTATATTGATAATATTGGGAGTAATAAGTATAATTATTATAGTTCTAGCGATAATAATAGTAAAGTATGGCTAATAGTGCATGTTATATTGATAATAATAAAAGTAATAAGTATAATTATTACAGTTCTAGCGATAATAACTGCATTATATGGGTAATAATGCATGTTATATTGATAATATTGGGAGTAATAAGTATAAATATTATAGTTCTAGCGATAATAATAGTAAAATATGGCTAAAAGTGCATCTTATATTGATAATAATAAAAGTAATAAGTATATTTATTACAGTTCTAGCGATAATAACTGCATAATATGGGTAATAATGCATGTTATATTGATAATAATATAAGTAATAAGTATAATTATTCCAGTTCTGGCGATAATAACTACATTATATGGGTAATAATGCACGTTATATTGCAAATAATATAAGTAATAAGTACAATTATTACAGTTCTGGCGATAATAACTGCATTATATGGGTAATAATGCACGTTATATTGCTAATAATATAAGTAATAAGTATAATTACTACAGTTCTAGCGATAATAACTGCATTATATGGGTAATAATGCATGTTATATTGATAATATTGGGAGTAATAAGTATAAATATTATAGTTCTAGCGATAATAATAGTAAAATATGGCTAATAGTGCATGTTATATTGATAATAATAAAAGTCATAAGTATATTTATTACAGTTCTAGCGATAATAACTGCATAATATGGGTAATAATGCATGTTATATTGATAATAATATAAGTAATAAGTATCATTATTACAGTTCTAGCGATAATAACTGCATTATATGGGTAATAATGCATGTTATACAGATAATAATAAAAGTAATAAGTATATTTATTATAGTTCTATCGATAATAACTGCATTATATGGGTAATAATGGATGTTATATTGATAACATCGGGAGTAATAAGTATATTTATTATAGTTCTAGCGATAATAACTGCATAATATAGGTAATAATGCATGTTATATTGATAATAATAAAAGTAATAAGTATATTTATTATAGTTCTAGCGTTTATAACTGCATAATATGCCTAATAATGCATGTTATATTGATAATAATATAAGTAATAAGTATAATTATTACAGTTCTAGCGATAATAACTGCATTATATGGGTAATCATGCATGTTATATTGATAATATCGGGAGTAATAAGTATAATTATTACAGTTCTAGCGATAATAACTGCATTATATGGGTAATAATGCACGTTGTATTGCTAATAATATAAGTAATAAGTATAATTATTACAGTTCAAGCGATAATAACTGCATTATATGGGTAATCATGCATGTTATATTGATAATATCGGGAGTAATAAGTATAATTATTACAGTTCTAGCGATAATAATAGTAAAATATGGCTAATAGTGCATGTTATATTGATAATAGTAAAAGTAATAGGTATACTTATTATAGTCCTATCGATAATAACTGCATAATATGGGTAATAATGCATGTTATATTGATGATAATAAAAGTAGTAAGTATATTTATTACAGTTCTAGCGATAATAACTGCATTATATGGGTAATAATGCACATTATATTGCTAATAATATAAGTAATAAGTATAATTATTACAGTTCTAGCGATAATAACTGCATTATATGGGTAATAATGCATGTTACATTGATAATATCGGGAGTAATAAGTATAATTATTATAGCTCTAGCGATAATAATACTAAAATATGGCTAATAGTGCATGTTATATTGATAATAATAAAAGTAATAAGTATATTTATTACAGTTTTATCGATAATAACTGCATAATATGGGTAATAATGCATGTTATATTGATAATAATATAAGTAATAAGTATAATTATTACAGTTCTAGCGATAATAACTGCATTATATGGGTAATAATGCATGTTATATTGATGATAATTAAAGTACTAAGTATATTTATTATAGTTCTAGCGATAATAACTGCATTATATGGGTAATAATGGATGTTATATTGATAATATCGGGAGTAATAAGTATATTTATTATAGTTCTAGCGATAATAACTGCATAATATAGGTAATAATGCATGTTATATTGATAATAATAAAAGTAATAAGTATATTTATTATAGTTCTAGCGTTTATAACTGCATAATATGCCTAATAATGCATGTTGTATTGATAATAATATAAGTAATAAGTATAATTATTACAGTTCTAGCGATAATAACTGCATTATATGGGTAATAATGCATGTTATATTGATAATATTGGGAGTAATAAGTATAAATATTATAGTTCTAGCGATAATAATAGTAAAATATGGCTAAAAGTGCATCTTATATTGATAATAATAAAAGTAATAAGTATATTTATTACAGTTCTAGCGATAATAACTGCATAATATGGGTAATAATGCATGTTATATTGATAATAATATAAGTAATAAGTATAATTATTACAGTTCTGGCGATAATAACTGCATTATATGGGTAATAATGCACGTTATATTGCTAATAATATAAGTAATAAGTACAATTATTACAGTTCTTGCGATAATAACTGCATAATATGGGTAATAATGCATGTTATATTGATAATAATATAAGTAATACGTATATTTATTATAGTTCTAGCGATTGTAACTGCATAATACGGGTAATAATGCATGTTATATTGATAATAATATAAGTAATAAGTATATTTATTACAGTTCTATCGATAATAACTGCATAATATGGGTAATAATGCACGTTATATTGATAATATTGGGAGTAATAAGTATAATTATTATAGTTCTAGCGATAATAATAGTAAAGTATGGCTAATAGTGCATGTTATATTGATAATAATAAAAGTAATAAGTATATTTATTACAGTTCTATCGATAATAACTGCATAATATGGGTAATAATGCATGTTATATTGATGATAATAAAAGTAATACGTATATTTATTATAGTTCTAGCGATAGTAACTGCATAATATGGGTAATAATGCACGTTATATTGCTAATAATATAAGTAATAAGTATATTTATTATAGTTCTAGCGATAATAACTGCATAATATGGGTAATAATGCATGTTATATTGATAATAATATAAGTAATAAGTATAATTATTACAGTTCTAGCGATAATAACTGCATTATATGGGTAATAATGCATGTTATACAGATAATAATAAAAGTAATAAGTATATTTATTATAGTTCTATCGATAATAACTGCATTATATGGGTAATAATGCATGTTATATTGATGATAATTAAAGTACTAAGTATATTTATTATAGTTCTACCGATAATAACTGCATTATATGGGTAATAATGGATGTTATATTGATAATATCGGGAGTAATAAGTATATTTATTATAGTTCTAGCGATAATAACTGCATAATATAGGTAATAATGCATGTTATATTGATAATAATAAAAGTAATAAGTATATTTATTATAGTTCTAGCGTTTATAACTGCATAATATGCCTAATAATGCATGTTATATTGATAATAATATAACTAATAAGTATAATTATTACAGTTCTAGCGATAATAACTGCATTATATGGGTAATCATGCACGTTATATTGATAATATTGGGAGTAATAAGTATAATTATTATAGTTCTAGCGATAATAATAGTAAAATATGGCTAATAGTGCATGTTATATTGATAATAATAAAAGTAATAAGTATAATTATTACAGTTCTAGCGATAATAACTGCATTATATGGGTAATAATGCATGTTATATTGATAATATTGGGAGTAATAAGTATAAATATTATAGTTCTAGCGATAATAATAGTAAAATATGGCTAATAGTGCATGTTATATTGATAATAATAAAAGTAATAAGTATATTTATTACAGTTCTATCGATAATAACTGCATAATATGGGTAATAATGCATGTTATATTGATGATAATAAAAGTAATACGTATATTTATTATAGTTCTAGCGATAGTAACTGCATAATATGGGTAATAATGCACGTTATATTGCTAATAATATAAGTAATAAGTATATTTATTATAGTTCTAGCGATAATAACTGCATAATATGGGTAATAATGCATGTTATATTGATAATAATATAAGTAATAAGTATAATTATTACAGTTCTAGCGATAATAACTGCATTATATGGGTAATAATGCATGTTATACAGATAATAATAAAAGTAATAAGTATATTTATTATAGTTCTATCGATAATAACTGCATTATATGGGTAATAATGCATGTTATATTGATGATAATTAAAGTACTAAGTATATTTATTATAGTTCTAGCGATAATAACTGCATTATATGGGTAATAATGGATGTTATACTGATAATATCGGGAGTAATAAGTATATTTATTATAGTTCTAGCGATTATAACTGCATAATATAGGTAATAATGCATGTTATATTGATAATAATAAAAGTAATAAGTATATTTATTATAGTTCTAGCGTTTATAACTGCATAATATGCCTAATAATGCATGTTATATTGATAATAATATAAGTAATAAGTATAATTATTACAGTTCTAGCGATAATAATAGTAAAATATGGCTAATAGTGCATGTTATATTGATAATAATATAAGTAATAAGTATAATTATTACAGTTCTTGCGATAATAACTGCATAATATGGGTAATAATGCATGTTATATTGATAATAATATAAGTAATACGTATATTTATTATAGTTCTAGCGATTGTAACTGCATAATACGGGTAATAATGCATGTTATATTGATAATAATATAAGTAATAAGTATATTTATTACAGTTCTATCGATAATAACTGCATAATATGGGTAATAATGCACGTTATATTGATAATATTGGGAGTAATAAGTATAATTATTATAGTTCTAGCGATAATAATAGTAAAATATGGCTAATAGTGCATGTTATATTGATAATAGTAAAAGTAATAGGTATACTTATTATAGTCCTATCGATAATAACTGCATTATATGGGTAATAATGCATGTTATATTGATGATAATTAAAGTACTAAGTATATTTATTATAGTTCTAGCGATAATAACTGCATTATATGGGTAATAATGGATGTTATATTGATAATATCGGGAGTAATAAGTATATTTATTATAGTTCTAGCGATAATAACTGCATAATATAGGTAATAATGCATGTTATATTGATAATAATAAAAGTAATAAGTATATTTATTATAGTTCTAGCGTTTATAACTGCATAATATGCCTAATAATGCATGTTGTATTGATAATAATATAAGTAATAAGTATAATTATTACAGTTCTAGCGATAATAACTGCATTATATGGGTAATAATGCATGTTATATTGATAATATTGGGAGTAATAAGTATAAATATTATAGTTCTAGCGATAATAATAGTAAAATATGGCTAAAAGTGCATCTTATATTGATAATAATAAAAGTAATAAGTATATTTATTACTGTTCTAGCGATAATAACTGCATAATATGGGTAATAATGCATGTTATATTGATAATAATATAAGTAATAAGTATAATTATTACAGTTCTGGCGATAATAACTGCATTATATGGGTAATAATGCACGTTATATTGCTAATAATATAACTAATAAGTATAATTATTACAGTTCTGGCGATAATAACTGCATTATATGGGTAATAATGCACGTTATATTGCTAATAATATAAGTAATAAGTATAATTATTAAAGTTCTAGCGATAATAACTGCATTATATGGGTAATAATGCATGTTATATTGATGATAATAAAAGTACTAAGTATATTTATTATAGTTCTCGCTATTATAACTGCATAATATGCGTAATAATGCATGTTATATTGATAATAATATAAGTAATAAGTATAATTATTACAGTTCTAGCGATAATAACTGCATTATATGGGTAATAATGCATGTTATACAGATAATAATAAAAGTAATAAGTATATTTATTATAGTTCTATCGATAATAACTGCATTATATGGGTAATAATGCATGTTATATTGATGATAATTAAAGTACTAAGTATATTTATTATAGTTCTAGCGATAATAACTGCATTATATGGGTAATAATGTATGTTATATTGATAATATCGGGAGTAATAAGTATATTTATTATAGTTCTAGCGATAATAACTGCATAATATAGGTAATAATGCATGTTATATTGATAATAATATAAGTAATAAGTATAATTATTACAGTTCTAGCGATAATAACTGCATTATATGGGTAATCATGCATGTTATATTGATAATATCGGGAGTAATAAGTATAATTATTACAGTTCTAGCGATAATAACTGCATTATATGGGTAATAATGCACGTTGTATTGCTAATAATATAAGTAATAAGTATAATTATTACAGTTCAAGCGATAATAACTGCATTATATGGGTAATCATGCATGTTATATTGATAATATCGGGAGTAATAAGTATAATTATTACAGTCCTAGCGATAATAATAGTAAAATATGGCTAATAGTGCATGTTATATTGATAATAGTAAAAGTAATAGGTATACTTATTATAGTCCTATCGATAATAACTGCATTATATGGGTAATAATGCATGTTATATTGATGATAATTAAAGTACTAAGTATATTTATTATAGTTCTAGCGATAATAACTGCATTATATGGGTAATAATGGATGTTATATTGATAATATCGGGAGTAATAAGTATATTTATTATAGTTCTAGCGATAATAACTGCATAATATAGGTAATAATGCATGTTATATTGATAATAATAAAAGTAATAAGTATATTTATTATAGTTCTAGCGTTTATAACTGCATAATATGCCTAATAATGCATGTTGTATTGATAATAATATAAGTAATAAGTATAATTATTACAGTTCTAGCGATAATAACTGCATTATATGGGTAATAATGCATGTTATATTGATAATATTGGGAGTAATAAGTATAAATATTATAGTTCTAGCGATAATAATAGTAAAATATGGCTAAAAGTGCATCTTATATTGATAATAATAAAAGTAATAAGTATATTTATTACTGTTCTAGCGATAATAACTGCATAATATGGGTAATAATGCATGTTATATTGATAATAATATAAGTAATAAGTATAATTATTACAGTTCTGGCGATAATAACTGCATTATATGGGTAATAATGCATGTTATATTGATGATAATTAAAGTACTAAGTATATTTATTATAGTTCTAGCGATAATAACTGCATTATATGGGTAATAATGTATGTTATATTGATAATATCGGGAGTAATAAGTATATTTATTATAGTTCTAGCGATAATAACTGCATAATATAGGTAATAATGCATGTTATATTGATAATAATATAAGTAATAAGTATAATTATTACAGTTCTAGCGATAATAACTGCATTATATGGGTAATCATGCATGTTATATTGATAATATCGGGAGTAATAAGTATAATTATTACAGTTCTAGCGATAATAACTGCATTATATGGGTAATAATGCACGTTGTATTGCTAATAATATAAGTAATAAGTATAATTATTACAGTTCAAGCGATAATAACTGCATTATATGGGTAATCATGCATGTTATATTGATAATATCGGGAGTAATAAGTATAATTATTACAGTCCTAGCGATAATAATAGTAAAATATGGCTAATAGTGCATGTTATATTGATAATAGTAAAAGTAATAGGTATACTTATTATAGTCCTATCGATAATAACTGCATTATATGGGTAATAATGCATGTTATATTGATGATAATTAAAGTACTAAGTATATTTATTATAGTTCTAGCGATAATAACTGCATTATATGGGTAATAATGGATGTTATATTGATAATATCGGGAGTAATAAGTATATTTATTATAGTTCTAGCGATAATAACTGCATAATATAGGTAATAATGCATGTTATATTGATAATAATAAAAGTAATAAGTATATTTATTATAGTTCTAGCGTTTATAACTGCATAATATGCCTAATAATGCATGTTGTATTGATAATAATATAAGTAATAAGTATAATTATTACAGTTCTAGCGATAATAACTGCATTATATGGGTAATAATGCATGTTATATTGATAATATTGGGAGTAATAAGTATAAATATTATAGTTCTAGCGATAATAATAGTAAAATATGGCTAAAAGTGCATCTTATATTGATAATAATAAAAGTAATAAGTATATTTATTACTGTTCTAGCGATAATAACTGCATAATATGGGTAATAATGCATGTTATATTGATAATAATATAAGTAATAAGTATAATTATTACAGTTCTGGCGATAATAACTGCATTATATGGGTAATAATGCACGTTATATTGCTAATAATATAAGTAATAAGTATAATTATTACAGTTCTGGCGATAATAACTGCATTATATGGGTAATAATGCACGTTATATTGCTAATAATATAACTAATAAGTATAATTATTACAGTTCTGGCGATAATAACTGCATTATATGGGTAATAATGCACGTTATATTGCTAATAATATAAGTAATAAGTATAATTATTAAAGTTCTAGCGATAATAACTGCATTATATGGGTAATAATGCATGTTATATTGATGATAATAAAAGTACTAAGTATATTTATTATAGTTCTCGCTATTATAACTGCATAATATGCGTAATAATGCATGTTATATTGATAATAATATAAGTAATAAGTATAATTATTACAGTTCTAGCGATAATAACTGCATTATATGGGTAATAATGCATGTTATACAGATAATAATAAAAGTAATAAGTATATTTATTATAGTTCTATCGATAATAACTGCATTATATGGGTAATAATGCATGTTATATTGATGATAATTAAAGTACTAAGTATATTTATTATAGTTCTAGCGATAATAACTGCATTATATGGGTAATAATGTATGTTATATTGATAATATCGGGAGTAATAAGTATATTTATTATAGTTCTAGCGATAATAACTGCATAATATAGGTAATAATGCATGTTATATTGATAATAATATAAGTAATAAGTATAATTATTACAGTTCTAGCGATAATAACTGCATTATATGGGTAATCATGCATGTTATATTGATAATATCGGGAGTAATAAGTATAATTATTACAGTTCTAGCGATAATAACTGCATTATATGGGTAATAATGCACGTTGTATTGCTAATAATATAAGTAATAAGTATAATTATTACAGTTCAAGCGATAATCACTGCATTATATGGGTAATCATGCATGTTATATTGATAATATCGGGAGTAATAAGTATAATTATTACAGTTCTAGCGATAATAATAGTAAAATATGGCTAATAGTGCATGTTATATTGATAATAGTAAAAGTAATAGGTATACTTATTATAGTCCTATCGATAATAACTGCATAATATGGGTAATAATGCATGTTATATTGATGATAATAAAAGTAGTAAGTATATTTATTACAGTTCTAGCGATAATAACTGCATTATATGCGTAATAATGCATGCTATATTGATAATATCGGGAGTAATAAGTATAATTATTATAGCTCTAGCGATAATAATACTAAAATATGGCTAATAGTGCATGTTATATTGATAATAATAAAAGTAATAAGTATATTTATTACAGTTTTATCGATAATAACTGCATTATATGGGTAATAATGCACGTTATATTGCTAATAATATAAGTAATAAGTATAATTATTACAGTTCTTGCGATAATAACTGCATAATATGGGTAATAATGCACGTTATATTGCTAATAATATAAGTAATAAGTATAATTATTACAGTTCTAGCGATAATAACTGCATTATATGGGTAATAATGCATGTTACATTGATAATATCGGGAGTAATAAGTATAATTATTATAGCTCTAGCGATAATAATACTAAAATATTGCTAATAGTGCATGTTATATTGATAATAATAAAAGTAATAAGTATATTTATTACAGTTTTATCGATAATAACTGCATAATATGGGTAATAATGCATGTTATATTGATGATAATAAAAGTAGTAAGTATATTTATTACAGTTCTAGCGATAATAACTGCATTATATGGGTATTAATGGATGTTATATTGACAATATCGGGAGTAATAAGTATATTTATTATAGTTCTAGCGAATAATAACTGCATAATATAGGTAATAATGCATGTTATATTGATAATAATAAAAGTAATAAGTATATTTATTATAGTTCTAGCGATAATAACTGCATAGTATGGGTAATAATGCATGTTATATTGATGATAATTAAAGTACTAAGTATATTTATTATAGTTCTAGCGATAATAACTGCATTATATGGGTAATAATGGATGTTATATTGATAATATCGGGAGTAATAAGTATATTTATTATAGTTCTAGCGATAATAACTGCATAATATAGGTAATAATGCATGTTATATTGATAATAATAAAAGTAATAAGTATAATTATTACAGTTCTAGCGATAATAACTGCATTATATGGGTAATCATGCATGTTATATTGATAATATTGGGAGTAATAAGTATAAATATTATAGTTCTAGCGATAATAATAGTAAAATATGGCTAATAGTGCATGTTATATTGATAATAATAAAAGTAATAAGTATATTTATTACAGTTCTATCGATAATAACTGCATAATATGGGTAATAATGCATGTTATATTGATGATAATAAAAGTAATACGTATATTTATTATAGTTCTAGCGATAGTAACTGCATAATATGGGTAATAATGCACGTTATATTGCTAATAATATAAGTAATAAGTATATTTATTATAGTTCTAGCGATAATAACTGCATAATATGGGTAATAATGCATGTTATATTGATAATAATATAAGTAATAAGTATAATTATTACAGTTCTAGCGATAATAACTGCATTATATGGGTAATAATGCATGTTATACAGATAATAATAAAAGTAATAAGTATATTTATTATAGTTCTATCGATAATAACTGCATTATATGGGTAATAATGCATGTTATATTGATGATAATTAAAGTACTAAGTATATTTATTATAGTTCTAGCGATAATAACTGCATTATATGGGTAATAATGGATGTTATATTGATAATATCGGGAGTAATAAGTATATTTATTATAGTTCTAGCGATAATAACTGCATAATATAGGTAATAATGCATGTTATATTGATAATAATATAAGTAATAAGTATAATTATTACAGTTCTAGCGATAATAACTGCATTATATGGGTAATCATGCATGTTATATTGATAATATCGGGAGTAATAAGTATAATTATTACAGTTCTAGCGATAATAACTGCATTATATGGGTAATAATGCACGTTGTATTGCTAATAATATAAGTAATAAGTATAATTATTACAGTTCAAGCGATAATAACTGCATTATATGGGTAATCATGCATGTTATATTGATAATATCGGGAGTAATAAGTATAATTATTACAGTCCTAGCGATAATAATAGTAAAATATGGCTAATAGTGCATGTTATATTGATAATAGTAAAAGTAATAGGTATACTTATTATAGTCCTATCGATAATAACTGCATTATATGGGTAATAATGCATGTTATATTGATGATAATTAAAGTACTAAGTATATTTATTATAGTTCTAGCGATAATAACTGCATTATATGGGTAATAATGGATGTTATATTGATAATATCGGGAGTAATAAGTATATTTATTATAGTTCTAGCGATAATAACTGCATAATATAGGTAATAATGCATGTTATATTGATAATAATAAAAGTAATAAGTATATTTATTATAGTTCTAGCGTTTATAACTGCATAATATGCCTAATAATGCATGTTGTATTGATAATAATATAAGTAATAAGTATAATTATTACAGTTCTAGCGATAATAACTGCATTATATGGGTAATAATGCATGTTATATTGATAATATTGGGAGTAATAAGTATAAATATTATAGTTCTAGCGATAATAATAGTAAAATATGGCTAAAAGTGCATCTTATATTGATAATAATAAAAGTAATAAGTATATTTATTACTGTTCTAGCGATAATAACTGCATAATATGGGTAATAATGCATGTTATATTGATAATAATATAAGTAATAAGTATAATTATTACAGTTCTGGCGATAATAACTGCATTATATGGGTAATAATGCACGTTATATTGCTAATAATATAAGTAATAAGTATAATTATTACAGTTCTGGCGATAATAACTGCATTATATGGGTAATAATGCACGTTATATTGCTAATAATATAACTAATAAGTATAATTATTACAGTTCTGGCGATAATAACTGCATTATATGGGTAATAATGCACGTTATATTGCTAATAATATAAGTAATAAGTATAATTATTAAAGTTCTAGCGATAATAACTGCATTATATGGGTAATAATGCATGTTATATTGATGATAATAAAAGTACTAAGTATATTTATTATAGTTCTCGCTATTATAACTGCATAATATGCGTAATAATGCATGTTATATTGATAATAATATAAGTAATAAGTATAATTATTACAGTTCTAGCGATAATAACTGCATTATATGGGTAATAATGCATGTTATACAGATAATAATAAAAGTAATAAGTATATTTATTATAGTTCTATCGATAATAACTGCATTATATGGGTAATAATGCATGTTATATTGATGATAATTAAAGTACTAAGTATATTTATTATAGTTCTAGCGATAATAACTGCATTATATGGGTAATAATGTATGTTATATTGATAATATCGGGAGTAATAAGTATATTTATTATAGTTCTAGCGATAATAACTGCATAATATAGGTAATAATGCATGTTATATTGATAATAATATAAGTAATAAGTATAATTATTACAGTTCTAGCGATAATAACTGCATTATATGGGTAATCATGCATGTTATATTGATAATATCGGGAGTAATAAGTATAATTATTACAGTTCTAGCGATAATAACTGCATTATATGGGTAATAATGCACGTTGTATTGCTAATAATATAAGTAATAAGTATAATTATTACAGTTCAAGCGATAATCACTGCATTATATGGGTAATCATGCATGTTATATTGATAATATCGGGAGTAATAAGTATAATTATTACAGTTCTAGCGATAATAATAGTAAAATATGGCTAATAGTGCATGTTATATTGAAAATAGTAAAAGTAATAGGTATACTTATTATAGTCCTATCGATAATAACTGCATAATATGGGTAATAATGCATGTTATATTGATGATAATAAAAGTAGTAAGTATATTTATTACAGTTCTAGCGATAATAACTGCATTATATGCGTAATAATGCATGCTATATTGATAATATCGGGAGTAATAAGTATAATTATTATAGCTCTAGCGATAATAATACTAAAATATGGCTAATAGTGCATGTTATATTGATAATAATAAAAGTAATAAGTATATTTATTACAGTTTTATCGATAATAACTGCATTATATGGGTAATAATGCACGTTATATTGCTAATAATATAAGTAATAAGTATAATTATTACAGTTCTTGCGATAATAACTGCATAATATGGGTAATAATGCACGTTATATTGCTAATAATATAAGTAATAAGTATAATTATTACAGTTCTAGCGATAATAACTGCATTATATGGGTAATAATGCATGTTATATTGATGATAATAAAAGTACTAAGTATATTTATTATAGTTCTCGCTATTATAACTGCATAATATGCGTAATAATGCATGTTATATTGATAATAATATAAGTAATAAGTATAATTATTACAGTTCTAGCGATAATAACTGCATTATATGGGTAATAATGCATGTTATACAGATAATAATAAAAGTAATAAGTATATTTATTATAGTTCTATCGATAATAACTGCATTATATGGGTAATAATGCATGTTATATTGATGATAATTAAAGTACTAAGTATATTTATTATAGTTCTAGCGATAATAACTGCATTATATGGGTAATAATGTATGTTATATTGATAATATCGGGAGTAATAAGTATATTTATTATAGTTCTAGCGATAATAACTGCATAATATAGGTAATAATGCATGTTATATTGATAATAATATAAGTAATAAGTATAATTATTACAGTTCTAGCGATAATAACTGCATTATATGGGTAATCATGCATGTTATATTGATAATATCGGGAGTAATAAGTATAATTATTACAGTTCTAGCGATAATAACTGCATTATATGGGTAATAATGCACGTTGTATTGCTAATAATATAAGTAATAAGTATAATTATTACAGTTCAAGCGATAATCACTGCATTATATGGGTAATCATGCATGTTATATTGATAATATCGGGAGTAATAAGTATAATTATTACAGTTCTAGCGATAATAATAGTAAAATATGGCTAATAGTGCATGTTATATTGATAATAGTAAAAGTAATAGGTATACTTATTATAGTCCTATCGATAATAACTGCATAATATGGGTAATAATGCATGTTATATTGATGATAATAAAAGTAGTAAGTATATTTATTACAGTTCTAGCGATAATAACTGCATTATATGCGTAATAATGCATGCTATATTGATAATATCGGGAGTAATAAGTATAATTATTATAGCTCTAGCGATAATAATACTAAAATATGGCTAATAGTGCATGTTATATTGATAATAATAAAAGTAATAAGTATATTTATTACAGTTTTATCGATAATAACTGCATTATATGGGTAATAATGCACGTTATATTGCTAATAATATAAGTAATAAGTATAATTATTACAGTTCTTGCGATAATAACTGCATAATATGGGTAATAATGCACGTTATATTGCTAATAATATAAGTAATAAGTATAATTATTACAGTTCTAGCGATAATAACTGCATTATATGGGTAATAATGCATGTTACATTGATAATATCGGGAGTAATAAGTATAATTATTATAGCTCTAGCGATAATAATACTAAAATATTGCTAATAGTGCATGTTATATTGATAATAATAAAAGTAATAAGTATATTTATTACAGTTTTATCGATAATAACTGCATAATATGGGTAATAATGCATGTTATATTGATGATAATAAAAGTAGTAAGTATATTTATTACAGTTCTAGCGATAATAACTGCATTATATGGGTATTAATGGATGTTATATTGACAATATCGGGAGTAATAAGTATATTTATTATAGTTCTAGCGAATAATAACTGCATAATATAGGTAATAATGCATGTTATATTGATAATAATAAAAGTAATAAGTATATTTATTATAGTTCTAGCGATAATAACTGCATAGTATGGGTAATAATGCATGTTATATTGATGATAATTAAAGTACTAAGTATATTTATTATAGTTCTAGCGATAATAACTGCATTATATGGGTAATAATGGATGTTATATTGATAATATCGGGAGTAATAAGTATATTTATTATAGTTCTAGCGATAATAACTGCATAATATAGGTAATAATGCATGTTATATTGATAATAATAAAAGTAATAAGTATAATTATTACAGTTCTAGCGATAATAACTGCATTATATGGGTAATAATGCATGTTATATTGATAATATTGGGAGTAATAAGTATAAATATTATAGTTCTAGCGATAATAATAGTAAAATATGGCTAATAGTGCATGTTATATTGATAATAATAAAAGTAATAAGTATATTTATTACAGTTCTATCGATAATAACTGCATAATATGGGTAATAATGCATGTTATATTGATGATAATAAAAGTAATACGTATATTTATTATAGTTCTAGCGATAGTAACTGCATAATATGGGTAATAATGCACGTTATATTGCTAATAATATAAGTAATAAGTATATTTATTATAGTTCTAGCGATAATAACTGCATAATATGGGTAATAATGCATGTTATATTGATAATAATATAAGTAATAAGTATAATTATTACAGTTCTAGCGATAATAACTGCATTATATGGGTAATAATGCATGTTATACAGATAATAATAAAAGTAATAAGTATATTTATTATAGTTCTATCGATAATAACTGCATTATATGGGTAATAATGCATGTTATATTGATGATAATTAAAGTACTAAGTATATTTATTATAGTTCTAGCGATAATAACTGCATTATATGGGTAATAATGGATGTTATATTGATAATATCGGGAGTAATAAGTATATTTATTATAGTTCTAGCGATAATAACTGCATAATATAGGTAATAATGCATGTTATATTGATAATAATATAAGTAATAAGTATAATTATTACAGTTCTAGCGATAATAACTGCATTATATGGGTAATCATGCATGTTATATTGATAATATCGGGAGTAATAAGTATAATTATTACAGTTCTAGCGATAATAACTGCATTATATGGGTAATAATGCACGTTGTATTGCTAATAATATAAGTAATAAGTATAATTATTACAGTTCAAGCGATAATAACTGCATTATATGGGTAATCATGCATGTTATATTGATAATATCGGGAGTAATAAGTATAATTATTACAGTCCTAGCGATAATAATAGTAAAATATGGCTAATAGTGCATGTTATATTGATAATAGTAAAAGTAATAGGTATACTTATTATAGTCCTATCGATAATAACTGCATTATATGGGTAATAATGCATGTTATATTGATGATAATTAAAGTACTAAGTATATTTATTATAGTTCTAGCGATAATAACTGCATTATATGGGTAATAATGGATGTTATATTGATAATATCGGGAGTAATAAGTATATTTATTATAGTTCTAGCGATAATAACTGCATAATATAGGTAATAATGCATGTTATATTGATAATAATAAAAGTAATAAGTATATTTATTATAGTTCTAGCGTTTATAACTGCATAATATGCCTAATAATGCATGTTGTATTGATAATAATATAAGTAATAAGTATAATTATTACAGTTCTAGCGATAATAACTGCATTATATGGGTAATAATGCATGTTATATTGATAATATTGGGAGTAATAAGTATAAATATTATAGTTCTAGCGATAATAATAGTAAAATATGGCTAAAAGTGCATCTTATATTGATAATAATAAAAGTAATAAGTATATTTATTACTGTTCTAGCGATAATAACTGCATAATATGGGTAATAATGCATGTTATATTGATAATAATATAAGTAATAAGTATAATTATTACAGTTCTGGCGATAATAACTGCATTATATGGGTAATAATGCACGTTATATTGCTAATAATATAAGTAATAAGTATAATTATTACAGTTCTGGCGATAATAACTGCATTATATGGGTAATAATGCACGTTATATTGCTAATAATATAACTAATAAGTATAATTATTACAGTTCTGGCGATAATAACTGCATTATATGGGTAATAATGCACGTTATATTGCTAATAATATAAGTAATAAGTATAATTATTAAAGTTCTAGCGATAATAACTGCATTATATGGGTAATAATGCATGTTATATTGATGATAATAAAAGTACTAAGTATATTTATTATAGTTCTCGCTATTATAACTGCATAATATGCGTAATAATGCATGTTATATTGATAATAATATAAGTAATAAGTATAATTATTACAGTTCTAGCGATAATAACTGCATTATATGGGTAATAATGCATGTTATACAGATAATAATAAAAGTAATAAGTATATTTATTATAGTTCTATCGATAATAACTGCATTATATGGGTAATAATGCATGTTATATTGATGATAATTAAAGTACTAAGTATATTTATTATAGTTCTAGCGATAATAACTGCATTATATGGGTAATAATGTATGTTATATTGATAATATCGGGAGTAATAAGTATATTTATTATAGTTCTAGCGATAATAACTGCATAATATAGGTAATAATGCATGTTATATTGATAATAATATAAGTAATAAGTATAATTATTACAGTTCTAGCGATAATAACTGCATTATATGGGTAATCATGCATGTTATATTGATAATATCGGGAGTAATAAGTATAATTATTACAGTTCTAGCGATAATAACTGCATTATATGGGTAATAATGCACGTTGTATTGCTAATAATATAAGTAATAAGTATAATTATTACAGTTCAAGCGATAATCACTGCATTATATGGGTAATCATGCATGTTATATTGATAATATCGGGAGTAATAAGTATAATTATTACAGTTCTAGCGATAATAATAGTAAAATATGGCTAATAGTGCATGTTATATTGAAAATAGTAAAAGTAATAGGTATACTTATTATAGTCCTATCGATAATAACTGCATAATATGGGTAATAATGCATGTTATATTGATGATAATAAAAGTAGTAAGTATATTTATTACAGTTCTAGCGATAATAACTGCATTATATGCGTAATAATGCATGCTATATTGATAATATCGGGAGTAATAAGTATAATTATTATAGCTCTAGCGATAATAATACTAAAATATGGCTAATAGTGCATGTTATATTGATAATAATAAAAGTAATAAGTATATTTATTACAGTTTTATCGATAATAACTGCATTATATGGGTAATAATGCACGTTATATTGCTAATAATATAAGTAATAAGTATAATTATTACAGTTCTTGCGATAATAACTGCATAATATGGGTAATAATGCACGTTATATTGCTAATAATATAAGTAATAAGTATAATTATTACAGTTCTAGCGATAATAACTGCATTATATGGGTAATAATGCATGTTATATTGATGATAATAAAAGTACTAAGTATATTTATTATAGTTCTCGCTATTATAACTGCATAATATGCGTAATAATGCATGTTATATTGATAATAATATAAGTAATAAGTATAATTATTACAGTTCTAGCGATAATAACTGCATTATATGGGTAATAATGCATGTTATACAGATAATAATAAAAGTAATAAGTATATTTATTATAGTTCTATCGATAATAACTGCATTATATGGGTAATAATGCATGTTATATTGATGATAATTAAAGTACTAAGTATATTTATTATAGTTCTAGCGATAATAACTGCATTATATGGGTAATAATGTATGTTATATTGATAATATCGGGAGTAATAAGTATATTTATTATAGTTCTAGCGATAATAACTGCATAATATAGGTAATAATGCATGTTATATTGATAATAATATAAGTAATAAGTATAATTATTACAGTTCTAGCGATAATAACTGCATTATATGGGTAATCATGCATGTTATATTGATAATATCGGGAGTAATAAGTATAATTATTACAGTTCTAGCGATAATAACTGCATTATATGGGTAATAATGCACGTTGTATTGCTAATAATATAAGTAATAAGTATAATTATTACAGTTCAAGCGATAATCACTGCATTATATGGGTAATCATGCATGTTATATTGATAATATCGGGAGTAATAAGTATAATTATTACAGTTCTAGCGATAATAATAGTAAAATATGGCTAATAGTGCATGTTATATTGATAATAGTAAAAGTAATAGGTATACTTATTATAGTCCTATCGATAATAACTGCATAATATGGGTAATAATGCATGTTATATTGATGATAATAAAAGTAGTAAGTATATTTATTACAGTTCTAGCGATAATAACTGCATTATATGCGTAATAATGCATGCTATATTGATAATATCGGGAGTAATAAGTATAATTATTATAGCTCTAGCGATAATAATACTAAAATATGGCTAATAGTGCATGTTATATTGATAATAATAAAAGTAATAAGTATATTTATTACAGTTTTATCGATAATAACTGCATTATATGGGTAATAATGCACGTTATATTGCTAATAATATAAGTAATAAGTATAATTATTACAGTTCTTGCGATAATAACTGCATAATATGGGTAATAATGCACGTTATATTGCTAATAATATAAGTAATAAGTATAATTATTACAGTTCTAGCGATAATAACTGCATTATATGGGTAATAATGCATGTTACATTGATAATATCGGGAGTAATAAGTATAATTATTATAGCTCTAGCGATAATAATACTAAAATATTGCTAATAGTGCATGTTATATTGATAATAATAAAAGTAATAAGTATATTTATTACAGTTTTATCGATAATAACTGCATAATATGGGTAATAATGCATGTTATATTGATGATAATAAAAGTAGTAAGTATATTTATTACAGTTCTAGCGATAATAACTGCATTATATGGGTATTAATGGATGTTATATTGACAATATCGGGAGTAATAAGTATATTTATTATAGTTCTAGCGAATAATAACTGCATAATATAGGTAATAATGCATGTTATATTGATAATAATAAAAGTAATAAGTATATTTATTATAGTTCTAGCGATAATAACTGCATAGTATGGGTAATAATGCATGTTATATTGATGATAATTAAAGTACTAAGTATATTTATTATAGTTCTAGCGATAATAACTGCATTATATGGGTAATAATGGATGTTATATTGATAATATCGGGAGTAATAAGTATATTTATTATAGTTCTAGCGATAATAACTGCATAATATAGGTAATAATGCATGTTATATTGATAATAATAAAAGTAATAAGTATAATTATTACAGTTCTAGCGATAATAACTGCATTATATGGGTAATAATGCATGTTATATTGATAATATTGGGAGTAATAAGTATAAATATTATAGTTCTAGCGATAATAATAGTAAAATATGGCTAATAGTGCATGTTATATTGATAATAATAAAAGTAATAAGTATATTTATTACAGTTCTATCGATAATAACTGCATAATATGGGTAATAATGCATGTTATATTGATGATAATAAAAGTAATACGTATATTTATTATAGTTCTAGCGATAGTAACTGCATAATATGGGTAATAATGCACGTTATATTGCTAATAATATAAGTAATAAGTATATTTATTATAGTTCTAGCGATAATAACTGCATAATATGGGTAATAATGCATGTTATATTGATAATAATATAAGTAATAAGTATAATTATTACCGTTCTAGCGATAATAACTGCATTATATGGGTAATAATGCATGTTATACAGATAATAATAAAAGTAATAAGTATATTTATTATAGTTCTATCGATAATAACTGCATTATATGGGTAATAATGCATGTTATATTGATGATAATTAAAGTACTAAGTATATTTATTATAGTTCTAGCGATAATAACTGCATTATATGGGTAATAATGGATGTTATATTGATAATATCGGGAGTAATAAGTATATTTATTATAGTTCTAGCGATAATAACTGCATAATATAGGTAATAATGCATGTTATATTGATAATAATAAAAGTAATAAGTATATTTATTATAGTTCTAGCGATAGTAACTGCATAATATGGGTAATAATGCACGTTATATTGCTAATAATATAAGTAATAAGTATATTTATTATAGTTTTATCGATAATAACTGCATAATATGGGTAATAATGCATGTTATATTGATGATAATAAAAGTAGTAAGTATATTTATTACAGTTCTAGCGATAATAACTGCATTATATGGGTATTAATGGATGTTATATTGACAATATCGGGAGTAATAAGTATATTTATTATAGTTCTAGCGATAATAACTGCATAATATAGGTAATAATGCATGTTATATTGATAATAATAAAAGTAATAAGTATATTTATTATAGTTCTAGCGATAATAACTGCATAGTATGGGTAATAATGCATGTTATATTGATGATAATTAAAGTACTAAGTATATTTATTATAGTTCTAGCGATAATAACTGCATTATATGGGTAATAATGGATGTTATATTGATAATATCGGGAGTAATAAGTATATTTATTATAGTTCTAGCGATAATAACTGCATAATATAGGTAATAATGCATGTTATATTGATAATAATAAAAGTAATAAGTATAATTATTACAGTTCTAGCGATAATAACTGCATTATATGGGTAATAATGCATGTTATATTGATAATATTGGGAGTAATAAGTATAAATATTATAGTTCTAGCGATAATAATAGTAAAATATGGCTAATAGTGCATGTTATATTGATAATAATAAAAGTAATAAGTATATTTATTACAGTTCTATCGATAATAACTGCATAATATGGGTAATAATGCATGTTATATTGATGATAATAAAAGTAATACGTATATTTATTATAGTTCTAGCGATTGTAACTGCATAATACGGGTAATAATGCATGTTATATTGATAATAATATAAGTAATAAGTATATTTATTACAGTTCTATCGATAATAACTGCATAATATGGGTAATAATGCACGTTATATTGATAATATTGGGAGTAATAAGTATAATTATTATAGTTCTAGCGATAATAATAGTAAAATATGGCTAATAGTGCATGTTATATTGATAATAATATAAGTAATAAGTATAATTATTACAGTTCTGGCGATAATAACTGCATTATATGGGTAATAATGCACGTTATATTGCTAATAATATAACTAATAAGTATAATTATTACAGTTCTGGCGATAATAACTGCATTATATGGGTAATAATGCACGTTATATTGCTAATAATATAAGTAATAAGTATAATTATTAAAGTTCTAGCGATAATAACTGCATTATATGGGTAATAATGCATGTTATATTGATGATAATAAAAGTACTAAGTATATTTATTATAGTTCTCGCTATTATAACTGCATAATATGCGTAATAATGCATGTTATATTGATAATAATATAAGTAATAAGTATAATTATTACAGTTCTAGCGATAATAACTGCATTATATGGGTAATAATGCATGTTATACAGATAATAATAAAAGTAATAAGTATATTTATTATAGTTCTATCGATAATAACTGCATTATATGGGTAATAATGCATGTTATATTGATGATAATTAAAGTACTAAGTATATTTATTATAGTTCTAGCGATAATAACTGCATTATATGGGTAATAATGTATGTTATATTGATAATATCGGGAGTAATAAGTATATTTATTATAGTTCTAGCGATAATAACTGCATAATATAGGTAATAATGCATGTTATATTGATAATAATATAAGTAATAAGTATAATTATTACAGTTCTAGCGATAATAACTGCATTATATGGGTAATCATGCATGTTATATTGATAATATCGGGAGTAATAAGTATAATTATTACAGTTCTAGCGATAATAACTGCATTATATGGGTAATAATGCACGTTGTATTGCTAATAATATAAGTAATAAGTATAATTATTACAGTTCAAGCGATAATCACTGCATTATATGGGTAATCATGCATGTTATATTGATAATATCGGGAGTAATAAGTATAATTATTACAGTTCTAGCGATAATAATAGTAAAATATGGCTAATAGTGCATGTTATATTGATAATAGTAAAAGTAATAGGTATACTTATTATAGTCCTATCGATAATAACTGCATAATATGGGTAATAATGCATGTTATATTGATGATAATAAAAGTAGTAAGTATATTTATTACAGTTCTAGCGATAATAACTGCATTATATGCGTAATAATGCATGCTATATTGATAATATCGGGAGTAATAAGTATAATTATTATAGCTCTAGCGATAATAATACTAAAATATGGCTAATAGTGCATGTTATATTGATAATAATAAAAGTAATAAGTATATTTATTACAGTTTTATCGATAATAACTGCATTATATGGATAATAATGCACGTTATATTGCTAATAATATAAGTAATAAGTATAATTATTACAGTTCTTGCGATAATAACTGCATAATATGGGTAATAATGCACGTTATATTGCTAATAATATAAGTAATAAGTATAATTATTACAGTTCTAGCGATAATAACTGCATTATATGGGTAATAATGCATGTTACATTGATAATATCGGGAGTAATAAGTATAATTATTATAGCTCTAGCGATAATAATACTAAAATATTGCTAATAGTGCATGTTATATTGATAATAATAAAAGTAATAAGTATATTTATTACAGTTTTATCGATAATAACTGCATAATATGGGTAATAATGCATGTTATATTGATGATAATAAAAGTAGTAAGTATATTTATTACAGTTCTAGCGATAATAACTGCATTATATGGGTATTAATGGATGTTATATTGACAATATCGGGAGTAATAAGTATATTTATTATAGTTCTAGCGATAATAACTGCATAATATAGGTAATAATGCATGTTATATTGATAATAATAAAAGTAATAAGTATATTTATTATAGTTCTAGCGATAATAACTGCATAGTATGGGTAATAATGCATGTTATATTGATGATAATTAAAGTACTAAGTATATTTATTATAGTTCTAGCGATAATAACTGCATTATATGGGTAATAATGGATGTTATATTGATAATATCGGGAGTAATAAGTATATTTATTATAGTTCTAGCGATAATAACTGCATAATATAGGTAATAATGCATGTTATATTGATAATAATAAAAGTAATAAGTATAATTATTACAGTTCTAGCGATAATAACTGCATTATATGGGTAATAATGCATGTTATATTGATAATATTGGGAGTAATAAGTATAAATATTATAGTTCTAGCGATAATAATAGTAAAATATGGCTAATAGTGCATGTTATATTGATAATAATAAAAGTAATAAGTATATTTATTACAGTTCTATCGATAATAACTGCATAATATGGGTAATAATGCATGTTATATTGATGATAATAAAAGTAATACGTATATTTATTATAGTTCTAGCGATAGTAACTGCATAATATGGGTAATAATGCACGTTATATTGCTAATAATATAAGTAATAAGTATATTTATTATAGTTCTAGCGATAATAACTGCATAATATGGGTAATAATGCATGTTATATTGATAATAATATAAGTAATAAGTATAATTATTACAGTTCTAGCGATAATAACTGCATTATATGGGTAATAATGCATGTTATACAGATAATAATAAAAGTAATAAGTATATTTATTATAGTTCTATCGATAATAACTGCATTATATGGGTAATAATGCATGTTATATTGATGATAATTAAAGTACTAAGTATATTTATTATAGTTCTAGCGATAATAACTGCATTATATGGGTAATAATGGATGTTATATTGATAATATCGGGAGTAATAAGTATATTTATTATAGTTCTAGCGATAATAACTGCATAATATAGGTAATAATGCATGTTATATTGATAATAATAAAAGTAATAAGTATATTTATTATAGTTCTAGCGTTTATAACTGCATAATACGCCTAATAATGCATGTTATATTGATAATAATATAACTAATAAGTATAATTATTACAGTTCTAGCGATAATAACTGCATTATATGGGTAATCATGCACGTTATATTGATAATATTGGGAGTAATAAGTATAATTATTATAGTTCTAGCGATAATAATAGTAAAATATGGCTAATAGTGCATGTTATATTGATAATAATAAAAGTAATAAGTATAATTATTACAGTTCTAGCGATAATAACTGCATTATATGGGTAATAATGCATGTTATATTGATAATATTGGGAGTAATAAGTATAAATATTATAGTTCTAGCGATAATAATAGTAAAATATGGCTAATAGTGCATGTTATATTGATAATAATAAAAGTAATAAGTATATTTATTACAGTTCTATCGATAATAACTGCATAATATGGGTAATAATGCATGTTATATTGATGATAATAAAAGTAATACGTATATTTATTATAGTTCTAGCGATAGTAACTGCATAATATGGGTAATAATGCACGTTATATTGCTAATAATATAAGTAATAAGTATATTTATTATAGTTCTAGCGATAATAACTGCATAATATGGGTAATAATGCATGTTATATTGATAATAATATAAGTAATAAGTATAATTATTACAGTTCTAGCGATAATAACTGCATTATATGGGTAATAATGCATGTTATACAGATAATAATAAAAGTAATAAGTATATTTATTATAGTTCTATCGATAATAACTGCATTATATGGGTAATAATGCATGTTATATTGATGATAATTAAAGTACTAAGTATATTTATTATAGTTCTAGCGATAATAACTGCATTATATGGGTAATAATGGATGTTATACTGATAATATCGGGAGTAATAAGTATATTTATTATAGTTCTAGCGATTATAACTGCATAATATAGGTAATAATGCATGTTATATTGATAATAATAAAAGTAATAAGTATATTTATTATAGTTCTAGCGTTTATAACTGCATAATATGCCTAATAATGCATGTTATATTGATAATAATATAAGTAATAAGTATAATTATTACAGTTCTAGCGATAATAACTGCATTATATGGGTAATCATGCATGTTATATTGATAATATCGGGAGTAATAAGTATAATTATTACAGTTCTAGCGATAATAACTGCATAATATAGGTAATAATGCATGTTATATTGATAATAATAAAAGTAATAAGTATATTTATTATAGTTCTAGCGTTTATAACTGCATAATATGCCTAATAATGCATGTTGTATTGATAATAATATAAGTAATAAGTATAATTATTACAGTTCTAGCGATAATAACTGCATTATATGGGTAATAATGCATGTTATATTGATAATATTGGGAGTAATAAGTATAAATATTATAGTTCTAGCGATAATAATAGTAAAATATGGCTAAAAGTGCATCTTATATTGATAATAATAAAAGTAATAAGTATATTTATTACAGTTCTAGCGATAATAACTGCATAATATGGGTAATAATGCATGTTATATTGATAATAATATAAGTAATAAGTATAATTATTACAGTTCTGGCGATAATAACTGCATTATATGGGTAATAATGCACGTTATATTGCTAATAATATAAGTAATAAGTACAATTATTACAGTTCTTGCGATAATAACTGCATAATATGGGTAATAATGCATGTTATATTGATAATAATATAAGTAATACGTATATTTATTATAGTTCTAGCGATTGTAACTGCATAATACGGGTAATAATGCATGTTATATTGATAATAATATAAGTAATAAGTATATTTATTACAGTTCTATCGATAATAACTGCATAATATGGGTAATAATGCACGTTATATTGATAATATTGGGAGTAATAAGTATAATTATTATAGTTCTAGCGATAATAATAGTAAAATATGGCTAATAGTGCATGTTATATTGATAATAATAAAAGTAATAAGTATAATTATTACAGTTCTAGCGATAATAACTGCATTATATGGGTAATAATGCATGTTATATTGATAATATTGGGAGTAATAAGTATAAATATTATAGTTCTAGCGATAATAATAGTAAAATATGGCTAATAGTGCATGTTATATTGATAATAATAAAAGTAATAAGTATATTTATTACAGTTCTATCGATAATAACTGCATAATATGGGTAATAATGCATGTTATATTGATGATAATAAAAGTAATACGTATATTTATTATAGTTCTAGCGATAGTAACTGCATAATATGGGTAATAATGCACGTTATATTGCTAATAATATAAGTAATAAGTATATTTATTATAGTTCTAGCGATAATAACTGCATAATATGGGTAATAATGCATGTTATATTGATAATAATATAAGTAATAAGTATAATTATTACAGTTCTAGCGATAATAACTGCATTATATGGGTAATAATGCATGTTATACAGATAATAATAAAAGTAATAAGTATATTTATTATAGTTCTATCGATAATAACTGCATTATATGGGTAATAATGCATGTTATATTGATGATAATTAAAGTACTAAGTATATTTATTATAGTTCTAGCGATAATAACTGCATTATATGGGTAATAATGGATGTTATATTGATAATATCGGGAGTAATAAGTATATTTATTATAGTTCTAGCGATAATAACTGCATAATATAGGTAATAATGCATGTTATATTGATAATAATAAAAGTAATAAGTATATTTATTATAGTTCTAGCGTTTATAACTGCATAATATGCCTAATAATGCATGTTATATTGATAATAATATAACTAATAAGTATAATTATTACAGTTCTAGCGATAATAACTGCATTATATGGGTAATCATGCACGTTATATTGATAATATTGGGAGTAATAAGTATAATTATTATAGTTCTAGCGATAATAATAGTAAAATATGGCTAATAGTGCATGTTATATTGATAATAATAAAAGTAATAAGTATAATTATTACAGTTCTAGCGATAATAACTGCATTATATGGGTAATAATGCATGTTATATTGATGATAATAAAAGTAGTAAGTATATTTATTACAGTTCTAGCGATAATAACTGCATTATATGGGTATTAATGGATGTTATATTGACAATATCGGGAGTAATAAGTATATTTATTATAGTTCTAGCGATAATAACTGCATAATATAGGTAATAATGCATGTTATATTGATAATAATAAAAGTAATAAGTATATTTATTATAGTTCTAGCGATAATAACTGCATAGTATGGGTAATAATGCATGTTATATTGATGATAATTAAAGTACTAAGTATATTTATTATAGTTCTAGCGATAATAACTGCATTATATGGGTAATAATGGATGTTATATTGATAATATCGGGAGTAATAAGTATATTTATTATAGTTCTAGCGATAATAACTGCATTATATGGGTAATAATGCATGTTATATTGATAATATTGGGAGTAATAAGTATAAATATTATAGTTCTAGCGATAATAATAGTAAAATATGGCTAATAGTGCATGTTATATTGATAATAATAAAAGTAATAAGTATATTTATTACAGTTCTATCGATAATAACTGCATAATATGGGTAATAATGCATGTTATATTGATGATAATAAAAGTAATACGTATATTTATTATAGTTCTAGCGATTGTAACTGCATAATACGGGTAATAATGCATGTTATATTGATAATAATATAAGTAATAAGTATATTTATTACAGTTCTATCGATAATAACTGCATAATATGGGTAATAATGCACGTTATATTGATAATATTGGGAGTAATAAGTATAATTATTATAGTTCTAGCGATAATAATAGTAAAATATGGCTAATAGTGCATGTTATATTGATAATAATAAAAGTAATAAGTATATTTATTACAGTTCTATGGATAATAACCGCATAATATGGGTAATAATGCATGTTATATTGATGATAACAAAAGTAATACGTATATTTATTATAGTTCTAGCGATTATAACTGCATAATATAGGTAATAATGCATGTTATATTGATAATAATAAAAGTAATAAGTATATTTATTATAGATCTAGCGTTTATAACTGCATAATATGCCTAATAATGCATGTTATATTGATAATAATATAAGTAATAAGTATAATTATTACAGTTCTAGCGATAATAACTGCATTATATGGGTAATCATGCATGTTATATTGATAATATCGGGAGTAATAAGTATAATTATTACAGTTCTAGCGATAATAACTGCATTATATGGGTAATAATGCACGTTGTATTGCTAATAATATAAGTAATAAGTATAATTATTACAGTTCAAGCGATAATAACTGCATTATATGGGTAATCATGCATGTTATATTGATAATATCGGGAGTAATAAGTATAATTATTACAGTCCTAGCGATAATAATAGTAAAATATGGCTAATAGTGCATGTTATATTGATAATAGTAAAAGTAATAGGTATACTTATTATAGTCCTATCGATAATAACTGCATTATATGGGTAATAATGCATGTTATATTGATGATAATTAAAGTACTAAGTATATTTATTATAGTTCTAGCGATAATAACTGCATTATATGGGTAATAATGGATGTTATATTGATAATATCGGGAGTAATAAGTATATTTATTATAGTTCTAGCGATAATAACTGCATAATATAGGTAATAATGCATGTTATATTGATAATAATAAAAGTAATAAGTATATTTATTATAGTTCTAGCGTTTATAACTGCATAATATGCCTAATAATGCATGTTGTATTGATAATAATATAAGTAATAAGTATAATTATTACAGTTCTAGCGATAATAACTGCATTATATGGGTAATAATGCATGTTATATTGATAATATTGGGAGTAATAAGTATAAATATTATAGTTCTAGCGATAATAATAGTAAAATATGGCTAAAAGTGCATCTTATATTGATAATAATAAAAGTAATAAGTATATTTATTACTGTTCTAGCGATAATAACTGCATAATATGGGTAATAATGCATGTTATATTGATAATAATATAAGTAATAAGTATAATTATTACAGTTCTGGCGATAATAACTGCATTATATGGGTAATAATGCACGTTATATTGCTAATAATATAAGTAATAAGTATAATTATTACAGTTCTGGCGATAATAACTGCATTATATGGGTAATAATGCACGTTATATTGCTAATAATATAACTAATAAGTATAATTATTACAGTTCTGGCGATAATAACTGCATTATATGGGTAATAATGCACGTTATATTGCTAATAATATAAGTAATAAGTATAATTATTAAAGTTCTAGCGATAATAACTGCATTATATGGGTAATAATGCATGTTATATTGATGATAATAAAAGTACTAAGTATATTTATTATAGTTCTCGCTATTATAACTGCATAATATGCGTAATAATGCATGTTATATTGATAATAATATAAGTAATAAGTATAATTATTACAGTTCTAGCGATAATAACTGCATTATATGGGTAATAATGCATGTTATACAGATAATAATAAAAGTAATAAGTATATTTATTATAGTTCTATCGATAATAACTGCATTATATGGGTAATAATGCATGTTATATTGATGATAATTAAAGTACTAAGTATATTTATTATAGTTCTAGCGATAATAACTGCATTATATGGGTAATAATGTATGTTATATTGATAATATCGGGAGTAATAAGTATATTTATTATAGTTCTAGCGATAATAACTGCATAATATAGGTAATAATGCATGTTATATTGATAATAATATAAGTAATAAGTATAATTATTACAGTTCTAGCGATAATAACTGCATTATATGGGTAATAATGCATGTTATACAGATAATAATAAAAGTAATAAGTATATTTATTATAGTTCTATCGATAATAACTGCATTATATGGGTAATAATGCATGTTATATTGATGATAATTAAAGTACTAAGTATATTTATTATAGTTCTAGCGTTTATAACTGCATAATATGCCTAATAATGCATGTTATATTGATAATAATATAAGTAATAAGTATATTTATTACAGTTCTAGCGATAATAATTGCATAATATGGGTAATAATGCATGTTATATTCATAATAATATAAGTAATAAGTATAATTATTACAGTTCTAGCGATAATAACTGCATTATATGGGTAATCATGCATGTTATATTGATAATATCGGGAGTAATAAGTATAATTATTACAGTTCTAGCGATAGTAACTGCATTATATGGGTAATAATGCACGTTGTATTGCTAATAATATAAGTAATAAGTATAATTATTACAGTTCAAGCGATAATCACTGCATTATATGGGTAATCATGCATGTTATATTGATAATATCGGGAGTAATAAGTATAATTATTACAGTTCTAGCGATAATAATAGTAAAATATGGCTAATAGTGCATGTTATATTGATAATAGTAAAAGTAATAGGTATACTTATTATAGTCCTATCGATAATAACTGCATAATATGGGTAATAATGCATGTTATATTGATGATAATAAAAGTAGTAAGTATATTTATTACAGTTCTAGCGATAATAACTGCATTATATGCGTAATAATGCATGCTATATTGATAATATCGGGAGTAATAAGTATAATTATTATAGTTCTAGCAATAATAATAGTAAAATATGGCTAATAGTGCATGTTATATTGATAATAATATAAGTAATAAGTATAATTATTACAGTTCTTGCGATAATAACTGCATAATATGGGTAATAATGCATGTTATATTGATAATAATATAAGTAATACGTATATTTATTATAGTTCTAGCGATTGTAACTGCATAATACGGGTAATAATGCATGTTATATTGATAATAATATAAGTAATAAGTATATTTATTACAGTTCTATCGATAATAACTGCATAATATGGGTAATAATGCACGTTATATTGATAATATTGGGAGTAATAAGTATAATTATTATAGTTCTAGCGATAATAATAGTAAAATATGGCTAATAGTGCATGTTATATTGATAATAATAAAAGTAATAAGTATATTTATTACAGTTCTATGGATAATAACCGCATAATATGGGTAATAATGCATGTTATATTGATGATAACAAAAGTAATACGTATATTTATTATAGTTCTAGCGATAATAACTGCATAATATGGGTAATAATGCATGTTATATTGATAATAATATAAGTAATAAGTATAATTATTACAGTTCTAGCGATAATAACTGCATTATATGGGTAATAATGCACATTATATTGCTAATAATATAAGTAATAAGTATAATTATTACAGTTCTAGCGATAATAACTGCATTATATGGGTAATAATGCATGTTACATTGATAATATCGGGAGTAATAAGTATAATTATTATAGCTCTAGCGATAATAATACTAAAATATGGCTAATAGTGCATGTTATATTGATAATAATAAAAGTAATAAGTATATTTATTACAGTTTTATCGATAATAACTGCATTGTATGGGTAATAATGCACGTTATATTGCTAATAATATAAGTAATAAGTATAATTATTACAGTTCTTGCGATAATAACTGCATAATATGGGTAATAATGCACGTTATATTGCTAATAATATAAGTAATAAGTATAATTATTACAGTTCTAGCGATAATAACTGCATTATATGGGTAATAATGCATGTTACATTGATAATATCGGGAGTAATAAGTATAATTATTATAGCTCTAGCGATAATAATACTAAAATATTGCTAATAGTGCATGTTATATTGATAATAATAAAAGTAATAAGTATATTTATTACAGTTTTATCGATAATAACTGCATAATATGGGTAATAATGCATGTTATATTGATGATAATAAAAGTAGTAAGTATATTTATTACAGTTCTAGCGATAATAACTGCATTATATGGGTATTAATGGATGTTATATTGACAATATCGGGAGTAATAAGTATATTTATTATAGTTCTAGCGATAATAACTGCATAATATAGGTAATAATGCATGTTATATTGATAATAATAAAAGTAATAAGTATATTTATTATAGTTCTAGCGATAATAACTGCATAGTATGGGTAATAATGCACGTTATATTGATAATAATAAAAGTAATAAGTATATTTATTATAGTTCTATCAATAATAACTGCATAATATCGGTAATAATGCATGTTATATTGATGATAATAAAAGTAGTAAGTATATTTATTATAGTTCTAGCAATTTTAACTGCATTATGTGGGTAATAATGCATGTTATATTGATAATATTGGGAGTAATAAGTATAATTATTATAGTTCTAGCGATAATAATAGTAAAATATGGCTAATAGTGCATGTTATATTGATAATAATAAAAGTAATAAGTATATTTATTACAGTTTTATCGATAATAACTGCATAATATGGGTAATAATGCATGTTATATTGATAATAATATAAGTAATAAGTATAATTATTACAGTTCTAGCGATAATAACTGCATTATATGGGTAATAATGCACGTTATATTGCTAATAATATAAGTAATAAGTATAATTATTACAGTTCTTGCGATAATAACTGCATAATATGGGTAATAATGCATGTTATATTGATAATAATATAAGTAATAAGTATAATTATTACAGTTCTAGCGATAATAACTGCATTATATGGGTAATAATGCATGTTACATTGATAATATCGGGAGTAATAAGTATAATTATTATAGCTCTAGCGATAATAATAGTAAAATATGGCTAATAGTGCATGTTATATTGATAATAATAAAAGTAATAAGTATATTTATTACAGTTCTATGGATAATAACCGCATAATATGGGTAATAATGCATGTTATATTGATGATAACAAAAGTAATACGTATATTTATTATAGTTCTAGCGATAATAATAGTAAAATATGGCTAATAGTGCATGTTATATTGATAATAGTAAAAGTAATAGGTATACTTATTATAGTCCTATCGATAATAACTGCATAATATGGGTAATAATGCATGTTATATTGATGATAATAAAAGTAGTAAGTATATTTATTACAGTTCTAGCGATAATAACTGCATTATATGCGTAATAATGCATGCTATATTGATAATATCGGGAGTAATAAGTATAATTATTATAGTTCTAGCAATAATAATAGTAAAATATGGCTAATAGTGCATGTTATATTGATAATAATATAAGTAATAAGTATAATTATTACAGTTCTTGCGATAATAACTGCATAATATGGGTAATAATGCATGTTATATTGATAATAATATAAGTAATACGTATATTTATTATAGTTCTAGCGATTGTAACTGCATAATACGGGTAATAATGCATGTTATATTGATAATAATATAAGTAATAAGTATATTTATTACAGTTCTATCGATAATAACTGCATAATATGGGTAATAATGCACGTTATATTGATAATATTGGGAGTAATAAGTATAATTATTATAGTTCTAGCGATAATAATAGTAAAATATGGCTAATAGTGCATGTTATATTGATAATAATAAAAGTAATAAGTATATTTATTACAGTTCTATGGATAATAACCGCATAATATGGGTAATAATGCATGTTATATTGATGATAACAAAAGTAATACGTATATTTATTATAGTTCTAGCGATAATAACTGCATAATATGGGTAATAATGCATGTTATATTGATAATAATATAAGTAATAAGTATAATTATTACAGTTCTAGCGATAATAACTGCATTATATGGGTAATAATGCACATTATATTGCTAATAATATAAGTAATAAGTATAATTATTACAGTTCTAGCGATAATAACTGCATTATATGGGTAATAATGCATGTTACATTGATAATATCGGGAGTAATAAGTATAATTATTATAGCTCTAGCGATAATAATACTAAAATATGGCTAATAGTGCATGTTATATTGATAATAATAAAAGTAATAAGTATATTTATTACAGTTTTATCGATAATAACTGCATTGTATGGGTAATAATGCACGTTATATTGCTAATAATATAAGTAATAAGTATAATTATTACAGTTCTTGCGATAATAACTGCATAATATGGGTAATAATGCACGTTATATTGCTAATAATATAAGTAATAAGTATAATTATTACAGTTCTAGCGATAATAACTGCATTATATGGGTAATAATGCATGTTACATTGATAATATCGGGAGTAATAAGTATAATTATTATAGCTCTAGCGATAATAATACTAAAATATTGCTAATAGTGCATGTTATATTGATAATAATAAAAGTAATAAGTATATTTATTACAGTTTTATCGATAATAACTGCATAATATGGGTAATAATGCATGTTATATTGATGATAATAAAAGTAGTAAGTATATTTATTACAGTTCTAGCGATAATAACTGCATTATATGGGTATTAATGGATGTTATATTGACAATATCGGGAGTAATAAGTATATTTATTATAGCTCTAGCGATAATAATACTAAAATATTGCTAATAGTGCATGTTATATTGATAATAATAAAAGTAATAAGTATATTTATTACAGTTTTATCGATAATAACTGCATAATATGGGTAATAATGCATGTTATATTGATGATAATAAAAGTAGTAAGTATATTTATTACAGTTCTAGCGATAATAACTGCATTATATGGGTATTAATGGATGTTATATTGACAATATCGGGAGTAATAAGTATATTTATTATAGTTCTAGCGATAATAACTGCATAATATAGGTAATAATGCATGTTATATTGATAATAATAAAAGTAATAAGTATATTTATTATAGTTCTAGCGATAATAACTGCATAGTATGGGTAATAATGCACGTTATATTGATAATAATAAAAGTAATAAGTATATTTATTATAGTTCTATCAATAATAACTGCATAATATCGGTAATAATGCATGTTATATTGATGATAATAAAAGTAGTAAGTATATTTATTATAGTTCTAGCAATTTTAACTGCATTATGTGGGTAATAATGCATGTTATATTGATAATATTGGGAGTAATAAGTATAATTATTATAGTTCTAGCGATAATAATAGTAAAATATGGCTAATAGTGCATGTTATATTGATAATAATAAAAGTAATAAGTATATTTATTACAGTTTTATCGATAATAACTGCATAATATGGGTAATAATGCATGTTATATTGATAATAATATAAGTAATAAGTATAATTATTACAGTTCTAGCGATAATAACTGCATTATATGGGTAATAATGCACGTTATATTGCTAATAATATAAGTAATAAGTATAATTATTACAGTTCTTGCGATAATAACTGCATAATATGGGTAATAATGCATGTTATATTGATAATAATATAAGTAATAAGTATAATTATTACAGTTCTAGCGATAATAACTGCATTATATGGGTAATAATGCATGTTACATTGATAATATCGGGAGTAATAAGTATAATTATTATAGCTCTAGCGATAATAATAGTAAAATATGGCTAATAGTGCATGTTATATTGATAATAATAAAAGTAATAAGTATATTTATTACAGTTCTATGGATAATAACCGCATAATATGGGTAATAATGCATGTTATATTGATGATAACAAAAGTAATACCTATATTTATTATAGTTCTAGCGATAATAATAGTAAAATATGGCTAATAGTGCATGTTATATTGATAATAGTAAAAGTAATAGGTATACTTATTATAGTCCTATCGATAATAACTGCATAATATGGGTAATAATGCATGTTATATTGATGATAATAAAAGTAGTAAGTATATTTATTACAGTTCTAGCGATAATAACTGCATTATATGCGTAATAATGCATGCTATATTGATAATATCGGGAGTAATAAGTATAATTATTATAGTTCTAGCAATAATAATAGTAAAATATGGCTAATAGTGCATGTTATATTGATAATAATATAAGTAATAAGTATAATTATTACAGTTCTTGCGATAATAACTGCATAATATGGGTAATAATGCATGTTATATTGATAATAATATAAGTAATACGTATATTTATTATAGTTCTAGCGATTGTAACTGCATAATACGGGTAATAATGCATGTTATATTGATAATAATATAAGTAATAAGTATATTTATTACAGTTCTATCGATAATAACTGCATAATATGGGTAATAATGCACGTTATATTGATAATATTGGGAGTAATAAGTATAATTATTATAGTTCTAGCGATAATAATAGTAAAATATGGCTAATAGTGCATGTTATATTGATAATAATAAAAGTAATAAGTATATTTATTACAGTTCTATGGATAATAACCGCATAATATGGGTAATAATGCATGTTATATTGATGATAACAAAAGTAATACGTATATTTATTATAGTTCTAGCGATAATAACTGCATAATATGGGTAATAATGCATGTTATATTGATAATAATATAAGTAATAAGTATAATTATTACAGTTCTAGCGATAATAACTGCATTATATGGGTAATAATGCACATTATATTGCTAATAATATAAGTAATAAGTATAATTATTACAGTTCTAGCGATAATAACTGCATTATATGGGTAATAATGCATGTTACATTGATAATATCGGGAGTAATAAGTATAATTATTATAGCTCTAGCGATAATAATACTAAAATATGGCTAATAGTGCATGTTATATTGATAATAATAAAAGTAATAAGTATATTTATTACAGTTTTATCGATAATAACTGCATTGTATGGGTAATAATGCACGTTATATTGCTAATAATATAAGTAATAAGTATAATTATTACAGTTCTTGCGATAATAACTGCATAATATGGGTAATAATGCACGTTATATTGCTAATAATATAAGTAATAAGTATAATTATTACAGTTCTAGCGATAATAACTGCATTATATGGGTAATAATGCATGTTACATTGATAATATCGGGAGTAATAAGTATAATTATTATAGCTCTAGCGATAATAATACTAAAATATTGCTAATAGTGCATGTTATATTGATAATAATAAAAGTAATAAGTATATTTATTACAGTTTTATCGATAATAACTGCATAATATGGGTAATAATGCATGTTATATTGATGATAATAAAAGTAGTAAGTATATTTATTACAGTTCTAGCGATAATAACTGCATTATATGGGTAATAATACACGTTATATTGATAATATTGGGAGTAATAAGTATAATTATTATAGTTTTAGCGATAATAATAGTAAAATATGGCTAATAGTGCATGTTATATTGATAATAAGAAAAGTAATAAGTATATTTATTACAGTTCTATGGATAATAACTGCATAATATGGGTAATAATGCATGATATATTGATGATAACAAAAGTAATACGTATATTTATTATAGTTCTAGCGATGATAACTGCATAATATGGGTAATAATGCATGTTATATTGATAATAATATAAGTAATAAGTATACTTATTACAGTTCTAGCGATAATAACTGCATTATATGGGTAATAATGCACGTTATATTGCTAATAATATAAGTAATAAGTATAATTATTACAGTTCTGGCGATAATAACTGCATTATATGGGTAATAATGCACGTTATATTGCTAATAATATAACTAATAAGTATAATTATTACAGTTCTGGCGATAATAACTGCATTATATGGGTAATAATGCACGTTATATTGCTAATAATATAAGTAATAAGTATAATTATTACAGTTCTAGCGATAATAACTGCATTATATGGGTAATAATGCATGTTATATTGATGATAATAAAAGTACTAAGTATATTTATTATAGTTCTCGCTATTATAACTGCATAATATGCGTAATAATGCATGTTATATTGATAATAATATAAGTAATAAGTATAATTATTACAGTTCTAGCGATAATAACTGCATTATATGGGTAATAATGCATGTTATACAGATAATAATAAAAGTAATAAGTATATTTATTATAGTTCTATCGATAATAACTGCATTATATGGGTAATAATGCATGTTATATTGATGATAATTAAAGTACTAAGTATATTTATTATAGTTCTAGCGATAATAACTGCATTATATGGGTAATAATGTATGTTATATTGATAATATCGGGAGTAATAAGTATATTTATTATAGTTCTAGCGATAATAACTGCATAATATAGGTAATAATGCATGTTATATTGATAATAATAAAAGTAATAAGTATATTTATTATAGTTCTAGCGTTTATAACTGCATAATATGCCTAATAATGCATGTTATATTGATAATAATATAAGTAATAAGTATATTTATTACAGTTCTAGCGATAATAATTGCATAATATGGGTAATAATGCATGTTATATTCATAATAATATAAGTAATAAGTATAATTATTACAGTTCTAGCGATAATAACTGCATTATATGGGTAATCATGCATGTTATATTGATAATATCGGGAGTAATAAGTATAATTATTACAGTTCTAGCGATAATAACTGCATTCTATGGGTAATAATGCACGTTGTATTGCTAATAATATAAGTAATAAGTATAATTATTACAGTTCAAGCGATAATCACTGCATTATATGGGTAATCATGCATGTTATATTGATAATATCGGGAGTAATAAGTATAATTATTACAGTTCTAGCGATAATAATAGTAAAATATGGCTAATAGTGCATGTTATATTGATAATAGTAAAAGTAATAGGTATACTTATTATAGTCCTATCGATAATAACTGCATAATATGGGTAATAATGCATGTTATATTGATGATAATAAAAGTAGTAAGTATATTTATTACAGTTCTAGCGATAATAACTGCATTATATGCGTAATAATGCATGCTATATTGATAATATCGGGAGTAATAAGTATAATTATTATAGTTCTAGCAATAATAATAGTAAAATATGGCTAATAGTGCATGTTATATTGATAATAATATAAGTAATAAGTATAATTATTACAGTTCTTGCGATAATAACTGCATAATATGGGTAATAATGCATGTTATATTGATAATAATATAAGTAATACGTATATTTATTATAGTTCTAGCGATTGTAACTGCATAATACGGGTAATAATGCATGTTATATTGATAATAATATAAGTAATAAGTATATTTATTACAGTTCTATCGATAATAACTGCATAATATGGGTAATAATGCACGTTATATTGATAATATTGGGAGTAATAAGTATAATTATTATAGTTCTAGCGATAATAATAGTAAAATATGGCTAATAGTGCATGTTATATTGATAATAATAAAAGTAATAAGTATATTTATTACAGTTCTATGGATAATAACCGCATAATATGGGTAATAATGCATGTTATATTGATGATAACAAAAGTAATACGTATATTTATTATAGTTCTAGCGATAATAACTGCATAATATGGGTAATAATGCATGTTATATTGATAATAATATAAGTAATAAGTATAATTATTACAGTTCTAGCGATAATAACTGCATTATATGGGTAATAATGCACATTATATTGCTAATAATATAAGTAATAAGTATAATTATTACAGTTCTAGCGATAATAACTGCATTATATGGGTAATAATGCATGTTACATTGATAATATCGGGAGTAATAAGTATAATTATTATAGCTCTAGCGATAATAATACTAAAATATGGCTAATAGTGCATGTTATATTGATAATAATAAAAGTAATAAGTATATTTATTACAGTTTTATCGATAATAACTGCATTGTATGGGTAATAATGCACGTTATATTGCTAATAATATAAGTAATAAGTATAATTATTACAGTTCTTGCGATAATAACTGCATAATATGGGTAATAATGCACGTTATATTGCTAATAATATAAGTAATAAGTATAATTATTACAGTTCTAGCGATAATAACTGCATTATATGGGTAATAATGCATGTTACATTGATAATATCGGGAGTAATAAGTATAATTATTATAGCTCTAGCGATAATAATACTAAAATATTGCTAATAGTGCATGTTATATTGATAATAATAAAAGTAATAAGTATATTTATTACAGTTTTATCGATAATAACTGCATAATATGGGTAATAATGCATGTTATATTGATGATAATAAAAGTAGTAAGTATATTTATTACAGTTCTAGCGATAATAACTGCATTATATGGGTATTAATGGATGTTATATTGACAATATCGGGAGTAATAAGTATATTTATTATAGTTCTAGCGATAATAACTGCATAATATAGGCAATAATGCATGTTATATTGATAATAATAAAAGTAATAAGTATATTTATTATAGTTCTAGCGATAATAACTGCATAGTATGGGTAATAATGCACGTTATATTGATAATAATAAAAGTAATAAGTATATTTATTATAGTTCTATCAATAATAACTGCATAATATCGGTAATAATGCATGTTATATTGATGATAATAAAAGTAGTAAGTATATTTATTATAGTTTTATCGATAATAACTGCATAATATGGGTAATAATGCATGTTATATTGATAATAATATAAGTAATAAGTATATTTATTATAGTTCTATCGATAATAACTGCATAATATGGGTAATAATACACGTTATATTGATAATATTGGGAGTAATAAGTATAATTATTATAGTTTTAGCGATAATAATAGTAAAATATGGCTAATAGTGCATGTTATATTGATAATAAGAAAAGTAATAAGTATATTTATTACAGTTCTATGGATAATAACTGCATAATATGGGTAATAATGCATGTTATATTGATGATAACAAAAGTAATACGTATATTTATTATAGTTCTAGCGATGATAACTGCATAATATGGGTAATAATGCATGTTATATTGATAATAATATAAGTAATAAGTATACTTATTACAGTTCTAGCGATAATAACTGCATTATATGGGTAATAAGGGCTGTTACATTGATAATGTCGGGAGTAGTAAGTATATTTATTATAGTTCTAGCGATAATAACTGCTTAATATTGGTAATAATGCATGTTATAATGATAATATTGGGAGTAATAAGTATAATTATTATAGTTCTAGCGATAATAACTGCATTATATGGGTAATAATGGATGTTATATTGATAATGTCGGGAGTAATAAGTATATTTATTATAGTTCTAGCGATAATAACTGCATAATATCGGTAATAATGCATGTTATATTGATGATAATAAAAGTAGTAAGTATATTTATTATAGTTCTAGCAATTTTAACTGCATTATGTGGGTAATAATGCATGTTATATTGATAATATTGGGAGTAATAAGTATAATTATTATAGTTCTAGCGATAATAATAGTAAAATATGGCTAATAGTGCATGTTATATTGATAATAATAAAAGTAATAAGTATATTTATTACAGTTTTATCGATAATAACTGCATAATATGGGTAATAATGCATGTTATATTGATAATAATATAAGTAATAAGTATAATTATTACAGTTCTTGCGATAATAACTGCATAATATGGGTAATAATGCATGTTATATTGATAATAATATAAGTAATACGTAAATTTATTATAGTTCTAGCGATTGTAACTGCATAATATGGGTAATAATGCATGTTATATTGATAATAATATAAGTAATAAGTATATTTATTATAGTTCTATCGATAATAACTGCATAATATGGGTAATAATACACGTTATATTGATAATATTGGGAGTAATAAGTATAATTATTATAGTTTTAGCGATAATAATAGTAAAATATGGCTAATAGTGCATGTTATATTGATAATAAGAAAAGTAATAAGTATATTTATTACAGTTCTATGGATAATAACTGCATAATATGGGTAATAATGCATGTTATAATGATAATATTGGGAGTAATAAGTATAATTATTATAGTTCTAGCGATAATAACTGCATTATATGGGTAATAATGGATGTTATATTGATAATATCGGGAGTAATAAGTATAATTATTAGAGCTCTAGCGATAATAATACTAAAATATGGCTAATAGTGCATGTTATATTAATAATAATAAAAGTAATAAGTATATTTATTACATTTCTATCGATAATAACTGCATTATATGGGTAATAATGCACGTTATATTGCTAATAATATAAGTAATAAGTATAATTATTACAGTTCTAGCTATAATAACTGCATTATATGGGTAATAATGCATGTTACATTGATAATATCGGGAGTAATAAGTATAATTATTATAGCTCTAGCGATAATAATACTAAAATATTGCTAATAGTGCATGTTATATTGATAATAATAAAAGTAATAAGTATATTTATTACAGTTTTATCGATAATAACTGCATAATATGGGTAATAATGCATGTTATATTGATAATAATATAAGTAATAAGTATAATTATTACAGTTCTAGCGATAATAACTGCATTATATGCGTAATAATGCATGTCATATTGATAATATCGGGAGTAATAAGTATAATTATTATAGTTCTAGCGATAATAATAGTGAAATATGGCTAATAGTGCATGTTATATTGATAATAGTAAAAGTAATAAGTATACTTATTATAGTTCTATCGATAATAGCTGCATAATATGGGTAATAATGCATGTTATATTGATGATAATAAAAATAGTAAGTATATTTATTACAGTTCTATCGATAATAACTGCATAATATGGGTAATAATGCATGTTATGTTGATAATAATATAAGTAATAAGTATAATTATTACAGTTCCAGCGATAATAACTGCATAATATGGGTAATAATGCATGTTATGTTGATAATAATAAAAGTAATAAGTATATTTATTATAGTTCTATCGATTAAAACTGCATAATATGGGTAATAATGCATGTTATATTGATAATAATAAAAGTAATAAGTATAATTATTACAGTTCTAGCGATAATAACTGCATTATATGGGTAATAATGCATGTTACATTGATAATATTGGGAGTTATAAGTATAATTGTTATAGTTCTAGCGATAGTAATAGTAAAATATGGCTAATAGTGCATGTTATATTGATAATAATAAAAGTAATATGTATATTTATTACAGTTCTATCGATAATAACTGCATAATATGGGTAATAATGCATGTTATATTGATGATAATAAAAGTAATACGTACATTTATTAAAGTTCCTGCGATAATAACCGCATTATATGGGTAATAATGCATGTTATATTGATAATATCGGGAATAATAAGTATAATTATTATAGTTCTAGCGATAATAATAGTGAAATATGGCTAATAGTGCATGTTATATTGATAATAGTAAAAGTAATAAGTATACTTATTATAGTTCTATCGATAATAGCTGCATAATATGGGTAATAATGCATGTTATATTGATGATAATAAAAGTAGTAAGTATATTTATTACAGTTCTAGCGACAATAACTGCATTATATGGGTATTAATGGATGTTATATTGACAATATCGGGAGTAATAAGTATATTTATTATAGTTCTAGCGATAATAACTGCATAATATAGGTAATAATGCATGTTATATTGATAATAATTAAAGTAATAAGTATGTTTATTACAGTTCTATCGATAATAACTGCATAATATGGGTAATAATGCACGTTATATTGCTAATAATATAAGTAATAAGTATATTTATTATAGTTCTATCGATAATAACTGCATAATATGGGTAATAATGCATGTTATATTGATGATAATAAAAGTAGTAAGTATATTTCTTACAGTTCTAGCGATAATAACTGCACTATATGCGTAATAATGCATGCTATATTGATAATATCGGTAGTAATAAGTATAATTATTATAGTTCTAGCGATAATAATAGTGAAATATGGCTAATAGTGCATGTTATATTGATAATAGTAAAAGTAATAAGTATACTTATTATAGTTCTATCGATAATAGCTGCATAATATGGGTAATAATGCATGTTATATTGATAATAATATAAGTAATAAGTATAATTATTACAGTTCTAGCGATAATAACTGCATTATATGGGTAATAATGCATGTTATACAGATAATAATAAAAGTAATAAGTATATTTATTATAGTTCTATCGATAATAACTGCATTATATGGGTAATAATGCATGTTATATTGATGATAATTAAAGTACTAAGTATATTTATTATAGTTCTAGCGATAATAACTGCATTATATGGGTAATAATGGATGTTATATTGATAATATCGGGAGTAATAAGTATATTTATTATAGTTCTAGCGATAATAACTGCATAATATAGGTAATAATGCATGTTATATTGATAATAATAAAAGTAATAAGTATATTTATTACAGTTCTATCGATAATAACTGCATAATATGGGTAATAATGCACGTTATATTGCTAATAATATAAGTAATAAGTATATTTATTATAGTTCTATCGATAATAACTGCACTATATGCGTAATAATGCATGCTATATTGATAATATCGGTAGTAATAAGTATAATTATTATAGTTCTAGCGATAATAATAGTGAAATATGGCTAATAGTGCATGTTATATTGATAATAGTAAAAGTAATAAGTATACTTATTATAGTTCTATCGATAATAGCTGCATAATATGGGTAATAATGCATGTTATATTGATAATAATATAAGTAATAAGTATAATTATTACAGTTCTAGCGATAATAACTGCATAATATGGGTAATAATGCATGTTATATTGATAATAATAAAAGTAATAAGTATATTTATTATAGTTCTATCGATAAAAACTGTATAATATGGGTAATAATGCATGTTATATTGATAATAATAAAAGTAATATGTATAATTATTACAGTTCTAGCGATAATAACTGCATTATATGGGTAATAATGCATGTTACATTGATAATATTGGGAGTAATAAGTATAATTATTATAGTTCTAGCGATAGTAATAGTAAAATATGGCTAATAGTGCATGTTATATTGATAATAATAAAAGTAATAAGTATATTTATTACAGTTCTATGGATAATAACTGCATAATATGGGTAATAATGCATGTTATATTGATGATAACAAAAGTAATACGTATATTTATTATAGTTCTAGCGATAATAACTGCATAATATGGGTAATAATGCATGTTATATTGATAATAATATAAGTAATAAGTATAATTATTACAGTTCTAGCGATAATAACTGCATTATATGGGTAATAATGGATGTTATATTGATAATGTCGGGAGTAATAACTATATTTATTATAGTTCTAGCGATAATAACTGCATAATATAGGTAATAATGCATGTTATATTGATGATAATAAAAGTAGTAAGTATATTTATTATAGTTCTAGCAATTTTAACTGCATTATGTGGGTAATAATGCATGTTATATTGATAATATTGGGAGTAATAAGTATAATTATTATAGTTCTAGCGATAATAATAGTAAAATATGGCTAATAGTGCATGTTATATTGATAATAATAAAAGTAATAAGTATATTTATTATAGTTCTATCGATAATAACTGCATTGTATGGGTAATAATGCATGTTATATTGATGATAATTAAAGTACTAAGTATATTGATTATAGTTCTAGCGATAATAACTGCATTATATGGGTAATAATGGATGTTATATTGATAATATCGGGAGTAATAAGTATATTTATTATAGTTCTAGCGATAATAGCTGCATAATATAGGTAATAATGCATGTTATATTGATAATAATAAAAGTAATAAGTATATTAATTATAGTTCTAGCGTTTATAACTGCATAATATGCGTAATAATGCATGTTATATTGATAATAATATAAGTAATAAGTATAATTATTACAGTTCTAGCGATAATAACCGCATTATATGGGTAATAATGCATGTTATATTGATAATATTGGGAGTGATAAGTATAAATATTATAGCTCTAGCGATAATAATAGTAAAATATGGCTAATAGTGCATGTTATATTGATAATAATAAAAGGAATAAGTATATTTATTACAGTTCTAGCGATAATAACTGCATAATATGGGTAATAATGCATGTTATACAGATAATAATAAAAGTAATAAGTATATTTATTATAGTTCTATCGATAATAACTGCATTATATGGGTAATAATGCATGTTATATTGATGATAATTAAAGTACTAAGTATATTTATTATAGTTCTAGCGATAATAACTGCATTATATGGGTAATAATGGATGTTATATTGATAATATCGGGAGTAATAAGTATATTTATTATAGTTCTAGCGATAATAACTGCATAATATAGGTAATAATGCATGTTATATTGATAATAATAAAAGTAATAAGTATGTTTATTACAGTTCTATCGATAATAACTGCATAATATGGGTAATAATGCATGTTATACAGATAATAATAAAAGTAATAAGTATATTTATTATAGTTCTATCGATAATAACTGCATTATATGGGTAATAATGCATGTTATATTGATGATAATAAAAGTAGTAAGTATATTTATTACAGTTCTAGCGATAATAACTGCATTATATGGGTATTAATGGATGTTATATTGACAATATCGGGAGTAATAAGTATATTTATTATAGTTCTAGCGATAATAACTGCATAATATAGGTAATAATGCATGTTATATTGATAATAATAAAAGTAATAAGTATATTTATTATAGTTCTAGCGATAATAACTGCATAGTATGGGTAATAATGCATGTTATATTGATGATAATTAAAGTACTAAGTATATTTATTATAGTTCTAGCGATAATAACTGCATTATATGGGTAATAATGGATGTTATATTGATAATATCGGGAGTAATAAGTATATTTATTATAGTTCTAGCGATAATAACTGCATAATATAGGTAATAATGCATGTTATATTGATGATAATAAAAGTAGTAAGTATATTTATTATAGTTCTAGCAATTTTAACTGCATTATGTGGGTAATAATGCATGTTATATTGATAATATTGGGAGTAATAAGTATAATTATTATAGTTCTAGCGATAATAATAGTAAAATATGGCTAATAGTGCATGTTATATTGATAATAATAAAAGTAATAAGTATATTTGTTACAGTTCTATGGATAATAACTGCATAATATGGGTAATAATGCATGTTATAATGATGATAACAAAAGTAATACGTACATTTATTATAGTTCTAGCGATAATAACTGCATAATATGGGTAATAATGCATGTTATATTGATAATAATATAAGTAATAAGTATATTTATTATAGTTCTATCGATTATAACTGCATAATATGGGTAATCATGCATGTTATATTGATAGTAATATAAGTAATAAATATAATTATTACAGTTCTAGCGATAATAACTGCATTATATGGGTAATAATGCATGTTATACAGATAATAATAAAAGTAATAAGTATATTTATTATAGTTCTATCGATAATAACTGCATTGTATGGGTAATAATGCATGTTATATTGATGATAATAAAAGTAGTAAGTATATTTATTACAGTTCTAGCGATAATAACTGCATTATATGGGTATTAATGGATGTTATATTGACAATATCGGGAGTAATAAGTATATTTATTTTAGATCTAGCGATAATAACTGCATAATATAGGTAATAATGCATGTTATATTTATAATAATAAAAGTACTAAGTATATTTATTATAGTTCTAGCGATTGTAACTGCATAATATGGGTAATAATGCATGTTATATTGATAATAATATAAGTAATAAGTATAATTATTACAGTTCTAGCGATAATAACTGCATTATATGGGTAATAATGCATGTTATACAGATAATAATAAAAGTAATAAGTATATTTATTACAGTTCTATGGATAATAACTGCATAATATGGGTAATAATGCATGTTATATTGATGATAACAAAAGTAATACGTACATTTATTATAGTTCTAGCGATAATAACTGCATAATATGGGTAATAATGCATGTTATATTGATAATAATATAAGTAATAAGTATAATTATTACAGTTCTAGCGATAATAACTGCATTATATGGGTAATAATGCACGTTATATTGCTAATAATATAAGTAATAAGTATAATTATTACAGTTCTAGCGATAATAACTGCATTATATGCGTAATAATGCATGTTATATTGATAATATCGGGAGTAATAAGTATAATTATTAGAGCTCTAGCGATAATAATACTAAAATATTGCTAATAGTGCATGTTATATTGATAATAATAAAAGTAATAAGTATATTTATTACAGTTCTATCGATAATAACTGCATAATATGGGTAATAATGCATGTTATATTGATGATAATAAAAGTAATACGTACATTTATTAAAGTTCTAGCGATAATAACCGCATTATATGGGTAATAATGCATGTTATATTGATAATATCGGTCATAATAAGTATAATTATTATAGTTCTAGCGATAATAATAGTGAAATATGGCTAATAGTGCATGTTATATTGATAATAGTAAAAGTAATAAGTATACTTATTATAGTTCTATCGATAATAGCTGCATAATATGGGTAATAATGCATGTTATATTGATGATAATAAAAGTAGTAAGTATATTTATTACAGTTCTAGCGATAATAACTGCATTATATGGGTATTAATGGATGTTATATTGACAATATCGGGAGTAATAAGTATATTTATTTTAGTTCTAGCGATAATAACTGCATAATATAGGTAATAATGCATGTTATATTGATAATAATAAAAGTACTAAGTATATTTATTATAGTTCTAGCGATTGTAACTGCATAATATGGGTAATAATGCATGTTATATTGATAATAATATAAGTAATAAGTATAATTATTACAGTTCTAGCGATAATAACTGCATTATATGGGTAATAATGCATGTTATACAGATAATAATAAAAGTAATAAGTATATTTATTACAGTTCTATGGATAATAACTGCATAATATGGGTAATAATGCATGTTATATTGATGATAACAAAAGTAATACGTACATTTATTATAGTTCTAGCGATAATAACTGCATAATATGGGTAATAATGCATGTTATATTGATAATAACATAAGTAATAAGTATAATTATTACAGTTCTAGCGATAATAACTGCATTATATGGGTAATAATGCATGTTATACAGATAATAATAAAAGTAATAAGTATATTTATTACAGTTCTATGGATAATAACTGCATAATATGGGTAATAATGCATGTTATATTGATGATAACAAAAGTAATACGTACATTTATTATAGTTCTAGCGATAATAACCGCATTATATGGGTAATAATGCATGTTATATTGATAATATCGGTCACAATAAGTATAATTATTATAGTTCTAGCGATAATAATAGTGAAATATGGCTAATAGTGCATGTTATATTGATAATAGTAAAAGTAATAAGTATACTTATTATAGTTCTATCGATAATAGCTGCATAATATGGGTAATAATGCATGTTATATTGATGATAATAAAAGTAGTAAGTATATTTATTACAGTTCTAGCGATAATAACCGCATTATATGGGTATTAATGGATGTTATATTGACAATATCGGGAGTAATAAGTATATTTATTTTAGTTCTAGCGATAATAACTGCATAATATAGGTAATAATGCATGTTATATTGATAATAATAAAAGTACTAAGTATATTTATTATAGTTCTAGCGATTGTAACTGCATAATATGGGTAATAATGCATGTTATATTGATAATAATATAAGTAATAAGTATAATTATTACAGTTCTAGCGATAATAACTGCATTATATGGGTAATAATGCATGTTATACAGATAATAATAAAAGTAATAAGTATATTTATTACAGTTCTATGGATAATAACTGCATAATATGGGTAATAATGCATGTTATATTGATGATAACAAAAGTAATACGTACATTTATTATAGTTCTAGCGATAATAACTGCATAATATGGGTAATAATGCATGTTATATTGATAATAACATAAGTAATAAGTATAATTATTACAGTTCTAGCGATAATAACTGCATTATATGGGTAATAATGCACGTTATATTGCTAATAATATAAGTAATAAGTATAATTATTACAGTTCTAGCGATAATAACTGCATTATATGGGTAATAATGCATGTTATACAGATAATAATAAAAGTAATAAGTATATTTATTACAGTTCTATGGATAATAACTGCATAATATGGGTAATAATGCATGTTATATTGATGATAACAAAAGTAATACGTACATTTATTATAGTTCTAGCGATAATAACTGCATAATATGGGTAATAATGCATGTTATATTGATAATAATAAAAGTACTAAGTATATTTATTATAGTTCTAGCGATTGTAACTGCATAATATGGGTAATAATGCATGTTATATTGATAATAATATAAGTAATAAGTATAATTATTACAGTTCTAGCGATAATAACTGCATTATATGGGTAATAATGCATGTTATACAGATAATAATAAAAGTAATAAGTATATTTATTACAGTTCTATGGATAATAACTGCATAATATGGGTAATAATGCATGTTATATTGATGATAACAAAAGTAATACGTACATTTATTATAGTTCTAGCGATAATAACTGCATAATATGGGTAATAATGCATGTTATATTGATAATAACATAAGTAATAAGTATAATTATTACAGTTCTAGCGATAATAACTGCATTATATGGGTAATAATGCACGTTATATTGCTAATAATATAAGTAATAAGTATAATTATTACAGTTCTAGCGATAATAACTGCATTATATGGGTAATAATGCATGTTATACAGATAATAATAAAAGTAATAAGTATATTTATTACAGTTCTATGGATAATAACTGCATAATATGGGTAATAATGCATGTTATATTGATGATAACAAAAGTAATACGTACATTTATTATAGTTCTAGCGATAATAACTGCATAATATGGGTAATAATGCATGTTATATTGATAATAATATAAGTAATAAGTATAATTATTACAGTTCTAGCGATAATAACTGCATTATATGGGTAATAATGCACGTTATATTGCTAATAATATAAGTAATAAGTATAATTATTACAGTTCTAGCGATAATAACTGCATTATATGCGTAATAATGCATGTTATATTGATAATATCGGGAGTAATAAGTATAATTATTAGAGCTCTAGCGATAATAATACTAAAATATTGCTAATAGTGCATGTTATATTGATAATAATAAAAGTAATAAGTATATTTATTACAGTTCTATCGATAATAACTGCATAATATGGGTAATAATGCATGTTATATTGATGATAATAAAAGTAATACGTACATTTATTAAAGTTCTAGCGATAATAACCGCATTATATGGGTAATAATGCATGTTATATTGATAATATCGGTCATAATAAGTATAATTATTATAGTTCTAGCGATAATAATAGTGAAATATGGCTAATAGTGCATGTTATATTGATAATAGTAAAAGTAATAAGTATACTTATTATAGTTCTATCGATAATAGCTGCATAATATGGGTAATAATGCATGTTATATTGATGATAATAAAAGTAGTAAGTATATTTATTACAGTTCTAGCGATAATAACTGCATTATATGGGTATTAATGGATGTTATATTGACAATATCGGGAGTAATAAGTATATTTATTTTAGTTCTAGCGATAATAACTGCATAATATAGGTAATAATGCATGTTATATTGATAATAATAAAAGTACTAAGTATATTTATTATAGTTCTAGCGATTGTAACTGCATAATATGGGTAATAATGCATGTTATATTGATAATAATATAAGTAATAAGTATAATTATTACAGTTCTAGCGATAATAACTGCATTATATGGGTAATAATGCATGTTATACAGATAATAATAAAAGTAATAAGTATATTTATTACAGTTCTATGGATAATAACTGCATAATATGGGTAATAATGCATGTTATATTGATGATAATAAAAGTAATAAGTGTATTTATTACAGTTCTAGCGATAATGACTGCATAATATGGGTAATAATGCATGTTATATTGATGATAATATAAGTAATAAGTATAATTATTACAGTTCTAGCGATAATAACTGCATTATATGGGTAATAATGCATGATATGTTGATAATATTGGGAGTAATAAGTATAATTATTATAGTTCTAGCGATAATAATAGTAAAATATGGCAAATAGTGCATGTTATATTGATAATAGTAAAAGCAATAAGTATATTTATTACAGTTCTATCGATAATAACTGCATAATATGGGTATTAGTGCATGTTATATTGATGATAATAAAAGTAGTAAGTATATTTATTATAGTTCTAGCGATTATAACTGCATAATATGGGTAATAATGCATGTTATATTGATAATAATATAAGTAATAAGTATAATTATTACAGTTCTAGCGATAATAACTGCATTAAATGCGTATAATGCATGTTATATTGATAATATCTGGAGTAGTAAGTATAATTTTTATAGTTCTAGCGATAATATAAGTAAAATATGGCTAATAGTGCATGTTATATTGATAATAATAAAAGTAATAAGTATATTTATTATAATTCTATCGGTAATAACTGCATAATATGGCTAATAGTGCATGTTATATTCATAATAATATAAGTAATAAGTATAATTATTACAGTTCTAGCGATAATAACTGCATTATATGGGTAATAATGGATGTTATATTGATAATATCGGGAGTAATAAGTATATTTATTATAGTTCTATCAATAATAACTGCATAATATGGGTAATAATGCATGTTATATTGATGATAATAAAAGTAATAAGTGTATTTATTACAGTTCTAGCGATAATGACTGCATAATATGGGTAATAATGCATGTTATATTGATGATAATATAAGTAATAAGTATAATTATTACAGTTCTAGCGATAATAACTGCATTATATGGGTAATAATGCATGATATGTTGATAACATTGGGAGTAATAAGTATAATTATTATAGTTCTAGCGATAATAATAGTAAAATATGGCAAATAGTGCATGTTATATTGATAATAGTAAAAGCAATAAGTATATTTATTACAGTTCTATCGATAATAACTGCATAATATGGGTATTAATGCATGTTATATTGATGATAATAAATGTAGTAAGTATATTTATTATAGTTCTAGCGATTATAACTGCATAATATGGGTAATAATGCATGTTATATTGATAATAATATAAGTAATAAGTATAATTATTACAGTTCTAGCGATAATAACTGCATTAAATGCGTATAATGCATGTTATATTGATAATATCTGGAGTAGTAAGTATAATTTTTATAGTTCTAGCGATAATATAAGTAAAATATGGCTAATAGTGCATGTTATATTGATAATAATAAAAGTAATAAGTATATTAATTATAATTCTATCGATAATAACTGCATAATATGGGTAATAATGCATGTTATATTGATAATAATATAAGTAATAAGTATAATTATTACAGTTCTAGCGATAATAACTGCATTATATGGGTAATAATGCATGTTATATTGATGACAACAAAAGTAATACGTATATTTATTATAGTTCTAGCGATAATAACTGCATTATATGGGTAAAAATGCATGTTATATTGATAATATTGGGAGTAATAAGTATAATTATTATAGTTCTAGCGATAATAATAGTAAAATATGGCTAATAGTGCATGTTATATTGATAATAATATAAGTAATAAGTATAATTATTACAGTTCTAGCGATAATAACTGCATTATATGGGTAATAATGGATGCTATATTGATAATATCGCGAGTAATAAGTATATTTATTATAGTTCTAGCGATAATAACTGCATAATATAGGTAATAATGCATGTTATATTGATAATAATAAAAGTAATAAGTATATTTATTATAGTTCTATCAATAATAACTGCATAATATGGGTTATAATGCATGTTATATTGATGATAATAAAAGTAATAAGTGTATTTATTACAGTTCTAGCGATAATAACTGCATTATATGGGTAATAATGCATGTTATATTGATAATATCCGGAGTAATATGTATAATTATTATTGTTCTAGCGATAATAATAGTAAAATATGGCTAATAGTGCATGTTATATTGATAATAATAAAAGTAATATGTATATTTATTATAGTTCTATCAATAATCACTGCATAATATGGGTAATAATGCATGTTATATTGATGATAATAAAAGTAATAAGTGTATTTATTACAGTTCTAGCGATAATGACTGCATAATATGGGTAATAATGCATGTTATATTGATGATAATATAAGTAATAAGTATAATTATTACAGTTCTAGCGATAATAACTGCATTATATGGGTAATAATGCATGATATGTTGATAATATTGGGAGTAATAAGTATAATTATTATAGTTCTAGCGATAATAATAGTAAAATATGGCAAATAGTGCATGTTATATTGATAATGGTAAAAGCAATAAGTATATTTATTACAGTTCTATCGATAATAACTGCATAATATGGGTATTAATGCATGTTATATTGATGATAATAAAAGTAGTAAGTATATTTATTATAGTTCTAGCGATTATAACTGCATAATATGGGTAACAATGCATGTTATATTGTTAATAATATAAGTAATAAGTATAATTATTACAGTACTATCGATAATAACTGCATTAAATGCGTATAATGCATGTTATATTGATAATATCTGGAGTAGTAAGTATAATTTTTGTAGTTCTAGCGATAATATAAGTAAAATATGGCTAATAGTGCACGTTATATTGATAATAATAAAAGTAATAAGTATATTTATTATAATTCTATCGATAACAACTGCATAATATGGCTAATAGTGCATGTTATATTGATAATAATATAAGTAATAAGTATAATTATTACAGTTCCAGCGATAATAACTGCATTATATTGGTAATAATGCATGTTATATTGATAATATTGGGAGTAATAAGTATAATTATTATAGTTCTAGCTATAATAATAGTAAAATATGGCTAATAGTGCATGTTATATTGATAATAATAAAAGTAATAAGTATATTTATTACAGTTCTATCGATAATAACAGCATAATATGGGTAATAATGCATGTTATATTGATGATAACAAAAGTAATACGTATATTTATTATAGTTCTAGCGATAATAACTGCATTATAGCGGTAAAAATGCATGTTATATTGATAATATCGGGAGTAATAAGTATAATTATTAGAGCTCTAGCGATAATAATACTAAAATATTGCTAATAGTGCATGTTATATTGATAATAATAAAAGTAATAAGTATATTTATTACAGTTCTATCGATAATAACTGCATAATATGGGTAATAATGCATGTTATATTGATGATAATAAAAGTAATACGTACATTTATTAAAGTTCTAGCGATAATAACCGCATTATATGGGTAATAATGCATGTTATATTGCTAATAATATAAGTAATAAGTATAATTATTACAGTTCTAGCGATAATAACTGCATTATATGGGTAATAATGCATGTTACATTGATAATATCGGGAGTAATAAGTATAATTATTATAGCTCTAGCGATAATAATACTAAAATATTGCTAATAGTGCATGTTATATTGATAATAATAAAAGTAATAAGTATATTTATTACAGTTTTATCGATAATAACTGCATAATATGGGTAATAATGCATGTTATATTGATAATAATATAAGTAATAAGTATAATTATTACAGTTCTAGCGATAATAACTGCATTATATGCGTAATAATGCATGTTATATTGATAATATCGGGAGTAATAAGTATAATTATTAGAGCTCTAGCGATAATAATACTAAAATATGGCTAATAGTGCATGTTGTATTAATAATAATAAAAGTAATAAGTATATTTATTACATTTCTATCGATAATAACTGCATAATATGGGTAATAATGCATGTTATATTGATAATAATATAAGTAATAAGTATAATTATTACAGTTCTAGCGATAATAACTGCATTATATGGGTAATAATGCACGTTATATTGCTAATAATATAAGTAATAAGTATAATTATTACAGTTCTAGCGATAATAACTGCATTATATGGGTAATAGTGCATGTTACATTGATAATATCGGGAGTAATAAGTATAATTATTATAGCTCTAGCGATAATAATACTAAAATATGGCTAATAGTGCATGTTATATTGATAATAATAAAAGTAATAAGTATATTTATTACAGTTTTATCGATAATAACTGCATAATATGGGTAATAATGCATGTTATATTGATAATAATATAAGTAATAAGTATAATTATTACAGTTCTAGCGATAATAACTGCATTATATGGGTAATAATGCACGTTATATTGCTAATAATATAAGTAATAAGTATAATTATTACAGTTCTTGCGATAATAACTGCATAATATGGGTAATAATGCATGTTATATTGATGATAACAAAAGTAATACGTATATTTATTATAGTTCTAGCGATGATAACTGCATAATATGGGTAATAATGCATGTTATATTGATAATAATATAAGTAATAAGTATACTTAATACAGTTCTAGCGATAATAACTGCATTATATGGGTAATAATGGATGTTATATTGATAATGTCGGGAGTAATAAGTATATTTATTATAGTTCTAGCGATAATAACTGCTTAATATGGGTAATAATGCATGTTATAATGATAATATTGGGAGTAATAAGTATAATTATTATGGTTCTAGCGATAATAACTGCATTATATGGGTAATAATGGATGTTATATTGATAATGTCGGGAGTAATAAGTATATTTATTATAGTTCTAGCGATAATAACTGCATAATATAGGTAATAATGCATGTTATATTGATGATAATAAAAGTAGTAAGTATATTTATTATAGTTCTAGCAATTTTAACTGCATTATGAGGGTAATAATGCATGTTATATTGATAATATTGGGAGTAATAAGTATAATTATTATAGTTCTAGCTATAATAATAGTAAAATATGGCTAATAGTGCATGTTATATTGATAATAATAAAAGTAATAAGTATATTTATTACAGTTCTATCGATAATAACAGCATAATATGGGTAATAATGCATGTTATATTGATGATAACAAAAGTAATACGTATATTTATTATAGTTCTAGCGATAATAACTGCATTATAGCGGTAAAAATGCATGTTATATTGATAATATCGGGAGTAATAAGTATAATTATTAGAGCTCTAGCGATAATAATACTAAAATATTGCTAATAGTGCATGTTATATTGATAATAATAAAAGTAATAAGTATATTTATTACAGTTCTATCGATAATAACTGCATAATATGGGTAATAATGCATGTTATATTGATGATAATAAAAGTAATACGTACATTTATTAAAGTTCTAGCGATAATAACCGCATTATATGGGTAATAATGCATGTTATATTGCTAATAATATAAGTAATAAGTATAATTATTACAGTTCTAGCGATAATAACTGCATTATATGGGTAATAATGCATGTTACATTGATAATATCGGGAGTAATAAGTATAATTATTATAGCTCTAGCGATAATAATACTAAAATATTGCTAATAGTGCATGTTATATTGATAATAATAAAAGTAATAAGTATATTTATTACAGTTTTATCGATAATAACTGCATAATATGGGTAATAATGCATGTTATATTGATAATAATATAAGTAATAAGTATAATTATTACAGTTCTAGCGATAATAACTGCATTATATGCGTAATAATGCATGTTATATTGATAATATCGGGAGTAATAAGTATAATTATTAGAGCTCTAGCGATAATAATACTAAAATATGGCTAATAGTGCATGTTGTATTAATAATAATAAAAGTAATAAGTATATTTATTACATTTCTATCGATAATAACTGCATAATATGGGTAATAATGCATGTTATATTGATAATAATATAAGTAATAAGTATAATTATTACAGTTCTAGCGATAATAACTGCATTATATGGGTAATAATGCACGTTATATTGCTAATAATATAAGTAATAAGTATAATTATTACAGTTCTAGCGATAATAACTGCATTATTTGGTAATAGTGCATGTTACATTGATAATATCGGGAGTAATAAGTATAATTATTATAGCTCTAGCGATAATAATACTAAAATATGGCTAATAGTGCATGTTATATTGATAATAATAAAAGTAATAAGTATATTTATTACAGTTTTATCGATAATAACTGCATAATATGGGTAATAATGCATGTTATATTGATAATAATATAAGTAATAAGTATAATTATTACAGTTCTAGCGATAATAACTGCATTATATGGGTAATAATGCACGTTATATTGCTAATAATATAAGTAATAAGTATAATTATTACAGTTCTTGCGATAATAACTGCATAATATGGGTAATAATGCATGTTATATTGATGATAACAAAAGTAATACGTATATTTATTATAGTTCTAGCGATGATAACTGCATAATATGGGTAATAATGCATGTTATATTGATAATAATATAAGTAATAAGTATACTTAATACAGTTCTAGCGATAATAACTGCATTATATGGGTAATAATGGATGTTATATTGATAATGTCGGGAGTAATAAGTATATTTATTATAGTTCTAGCGATAATAACTGCTTAATATGGGTAATAATGCATGTTATAATGATAATATTGGGAGTAATAAGTATAATTATTATGGTTCTAGCGATAATAACTGCATTATATGGGTAATAATGGATGTTATATTGATAATGTCGGGAGTAATAAGTATATTTATTATAGTTCTAGCGATAATAACTGCATAATATAGGTAATAATGCATGTTATATTGATGATAATAAAAGTAGTAAGTATATTTATTATAGTTCTAGCAATTTTAACTGCATTATGAGGGTAATAATGCATGTTATATTGATAATATTGGGAGTAATAAGTATAATTATTATAGTTCTAGCGATAATAATAGTAAAATATGGCTAATACTGCATGTTATATTGATAATAATAAAAGTAATAAGTATATTTATTACAGTTCTATGGATAATAACTGCATAATATGGGTAATAATGCATGTTATATTGATGATAACAAAAGTAATACGTATATTTATTATAGTTCTAGAGATAATAACTGCATAATATGCGTAATAATGCATGTTATATTGATAATAATATAAGTAATAAGTATAATTATTACAGTTCTAGCGATAATAACCGCATTATATGGGTAATAATGCATGTTATATTGATAATATTGGGAGTAATAAGTATAAATATTATAGTTCTAGCGATAATAATAGTAAAATATGGCTAATAGTGCATGTTATATTGATAATAATAAAAGTAATAAGTATTTTTATTATAGTTCTAGCGTTTATAACTGCATAACATGGGTAATAATGCACGTTATATTGCTAATAATATAAGTAATAAGTATATTTATTATAGTTCTATCGATAATAACTGCATAATATGGGTAATAATGCATGTTATATTGATGATAATAAAAGTAGTAAGTATATTTCTTACAGTTCTAGCGATAATAACTGCACTATATGCGTAATAATGCATGCTATATTGATAATATCGGTAGTAATAAGTATAATTATTATAGTTCTAGCGATAATAATAGTGAAATATGGCTAATAGTGCATGTTATATTGATAATAGTAAAAGTAATAAGTATACTTATTATAGTTCTATCGATAATAGCTGCATAATATGGGTAATAATGCATGTTATATTGATGATAATAAAAGTAGTAAGTATATTTATTACAGTTCTATCGATAATAAGTGCATAATATGGGTAATAATGCATGTTATATTGATAATAATATAAGTAATAAGTATAATTATTACAGTTCTAGCGATAATAACTGCATAATATGGGTAATAATGCATGTTATATTGATAATAGTAAAAGTAATAAGTATACTTATTATAGTTCTATCCATAATAGCTGCATAATATGGGTAATAATGCATGTTATATTGATGATAATAAAAGTAGTAAGTATATTTATTACAGTTCTAGCGATAATAACTGCATTATATGGGTATTAATGGATGTTATATTGACAATATCGGGAGTAATAAGTATATTTATTATAGTTCTAGCGATAATAACTGCATAATATAGGTAATAATGCATGTTATATTGATAATAATAAAAGTAATAAGTATATTTATTATAGTTCTAGCGATAATAACTGCATTATATGGGTAATAATGGATGTTATATTGATAATATCGGGAGTAATAAGTATATTTATTATAGTTCTAGCGATAATAATAGTAAAATATGGCTAATAGTGCATGTTATATTGATAATAATAAAAGTAATAAATATATTTATTACAGTTCTATGGATAATAACTGCATAATATGGGTAATAATGCATGTTATAATGATAATATTGGGAGTAATAAGTATAATTATTATAGTTCTAGCGATAATAACTGCATTATATAGGTAATAATGGATGTTATATTGATAATGTCGGGAGTAATAAGTATATTTATTATAGTTCTAGCAATTTTAACTGCATTATGAGGGTAATAATGCATGTTATATTGATAATATTGGGAGTAATAAGTATAATTATTATAGTTCTAGCGATAATAATAGTAAAATATGGCTAATAGTGCATGTTATATTGATAATAATAAAAGTAATAAGTATATTTATTATAGTTCTATCAATAATAACTGCATAATATGGTTAATAATGCATGTTATATTGATGATAATAAAAGTAATAAGTGTATTTATAACAGTTCTAGCGATAATGACTGCATAATATGGGTAATAATGCATGTTATATTGATGATAATATAAGTAATAAGTATAATTATTACAGTTCTAGCGATAATAACTGCATTATATGGGTAATAATGCATGATATGTTGATAATATTGGGAGTAATAAGTATAATTATTATAGTTCTAGCGATAATAATAGTAAAATATGGCAAATAGTGCATGTTATATTGATAATAGTAAAAGCAATAAGTATATTTATTACAGTTCTATCGATAATAACTGCATAATATGGGTATTAGTGCATGTTATATTGATGATAATAAATGTAGTAAGTATATTTATTATAGTTCTAGCGATTATAACTGCATAATATGGGTAATAATGCATGTTATATTGATAATAATATAAGTAATAAGTATAATTATTACAGTTCTAGCGATAATAACTGCATTAAATGCGTATAATGCATGTTATATTGATAATATCTGGAGTAGTAAGTATAATTTTTATAGTTCTAGCGATAATATAAGTAAAATATGGCTAATAGTGCATGTTATATTGATAATAATAAAAGTAATAAGTATATTAATTATAATTCTATCGATAATAACTGCATAATATGGGTAATAATGCATGTTATATTGATAATAATATAAGTAATAAGTATAATTATTACAGTTCTAGCGATAATAACTGCATTATATGGGTAATAATGCATGTTATATTGATGACAACAAAAGTAATACGTATATTTATTATAGTTCTAGCGATAATAACTGCATTATATGGGTAAAAATGCATGTTATATTGATAATATTGGGAGTAATAAGTATAATTATTATAGTTCTAGCGATAATAATAGTAAAATATGGCTAATAGTGCATGTTATATTGATAATAATATAAGTAATAAGTATAATTATTACAGTTCTAGCGATAATAACTGCATTATATGGGTAATAATGGATGCTATATTGATAATATCGCGAGTAATAAGTATATTTATTATAGTTCTAGCGATAATAACTGCATAATATAGGTAATAATGCATGTTATATTGATAATAATAAAAGTAATAAGTATATTTATTATAGTTCTATCAATAATAACTGCATAATATGGGTTATAATGCATGTTATATTGATGATAATAAAAGTAATAAGTGTATTTATTACAGTTCTAGCGATAATAACTGCATTATATGGGTAATAATGCATGTTATATTGATAATATCCGGAGTAATATGTATAATTATTATTGTTCTAGCGATAATAATAGTAAAATATGGCTAATAGTGCATGTTATATTGATAATAATAAAAGTAATAAGTATATTTATTATAGTTCTATCAATAATCACTGCATAATATGGGTAATAATGCATGTTATATTGATGATAATAAAAGTAATAAGTGTATTTATTACAGTTCTAGCGATAATGACTGCATAATATGGGTAATAATGCATGTTATATTGATGATAATATAAGTAATAAGTATAATTATTACAGTTCTAGCGATAATAACTGCATTATATGGGTAATAATGCATGATATGTTGATAATATTGGGAGTAATAAGTATAATTATTATAGTTCTAGCGATAATAATAGTAAAATATGGCAAATAGTGCATGTTATATTGATAATGGTAAAAGCAATAAGTATATTTATTACAGTTCTATCGATAATAACTGCATAATATGGGTATTAATGCATGTTATATTGATGATAATAAAAGTAGTAAGTATATTTATTATAGTTCTAGCGATTATAACTGCATAATATGGGTAACAATGCATGTTATATTGTTAATAATATAAGTAATAAGTATAATTATTACAGTACTATCGATAATAACTGCATTAAATGCGTATAATGCATGTTATATTGATAATATCTGGAGTAGTAAGTATAATTTTTATAGTTCTAGCGATAATATAAGTAAAATATGGCTAATAGTGCACGTTATATTGATAATAATAAAAGTAATAAGTATATTTATTATAATTCTATCGATAACAACTGCATAATATGGCTAATAGTGCATGTTATATTGATAATAATATAAGTAATAAGTATAATTATTACAGTTCCAGCGATAATAACTGCATTATATGGGTAATAATGCATGTTATATTGATAATATTGGGAGTAATAAGTATAATTATTATAGTTCTAGCTATAATAATAGTAAAATATGGCTAATAGTGCATGTTATATTGATAATAATAAAAGTAATAAGTATATTTATTACAGTTCTATCGATAATAACAGCATAATATGGGTAATAATGCATGTTATATTGATGATAACAAAAGTAATACGTATATTTATTATAGTTCTAGCGATAATAACTGCATTATAGCGGTAAAAATGCATGTTATATTGATAATATTGGGAGTAATAAGTATAATTATTATAGTTCTAGCGATAATAATAGTAAAATATGGCTAATAGTGCATGTTATATTGATAATAATAAAAGTAAGAAGTATATTTATTACAGTTCTATCGATAATAACTGCATAATATGGGTAATAATGCATGTTATATTGATAATAATATAAGTAATAAGTATAATTATTACAGTTCTAGCGATAATAACTGCATAATATAGGTAATAATGCATGTTATATTGATAATAATAAAAGTAATAAGTATATCTATTGTAGTTCTATCAATAATAACTGCATAATATGGGTAAAAATGCATGTTATATTGATGATAATAAAAGTAATACGTATATTTATTATAGTTCTAGCGATAATAACTGCATAATATGGGTAATAATGCATGTTATATTGATGATAATATAAGTAATAAGTATAATTATTATAGTTCTAGCGATAATAACTGCATTATATGGGTAATAATGGATGTTATATTGATAATATCGGGAGTAATAAGTATAATTATTACAGTTCTAGCGATAATAACAGCATAATATGGGTAATAATGCATGTTATATTGATGATAACAAAAGTAATACGTATATTTATTATAGTTCTAGCGATAATAACTGCATTATATGGGTAATAATGGATGTTATATTGATAATATCGGGAGTAATAAGTATATTTATTATAGTTCTAGCGATAATAACTGCATAATATGGGTAATAATGCATGTTTTATTGATGATAATAAAAGTAGTAAGTATATTTATTATAGTTCTAGCGATAATAACTGCATAATATGGGTAATAATGCATATTATATTGATAATAATATAAGCAATAAGTATAATTATTACAGTTGTAGCGATAATAACTGCATTATATGGGTAATAATGCATGTTATATTGATGATAATATAAGTAATAAGTATAATTATTACAGTTCTAGCGATAATAACTGCATTATATGGGTAATAATGGATGTTATATTGATAATATCGGTAGTAATAAGTATATTTATTATAGTTCTAGCGATAATAACTGCATAATATAGGTAATAATGCATGTTATATTGATAATAATAAAAGTAATAAGTATATTTATTATAGTTCTATCAATAATAACTGCATAATATCGGTAATAATGCATGTTATATTGATGATAATATAAGTAATAAGTATAATTATTACAGTTCTAGCGATAATAACTGCATTATATGGGTAATAATGGATGTTATATTGGTAATATCGGGAGTAATAAGTATATTTATTATAGTTCTAGCGATTATAACTGCATAATATGGGTAATAATGCATGTTATATTGATGATAATATAAGTAATAAGTATAATTATTACAGTTCTAGCGATAATAACTGCATTATATGGGTAATAATGGATGTTATATTGGTAATATCGGGAGTAATAAGTATATTTATTATAGTTCTAGCGATTATAACTGCATAATATGGGTAATAATGCATGTTATATTGATGATAATATAAGTAATAAGTATAATTATTACAGTTCTAGTGATAATAACTGCATTATATGGGTAATAATGGATGTTATATTGATAATATCGGGAGTAATAAGTATATTTATTATAGTCCTAGCGATAATAACTACATAATATAGGTAATAGTGCATGTTATATTGATAATAATAAAAGTAATAAGTATATTTATTATAGTTCTATCAATAATAACTGCATAATATGGGTAATGATGGATGTTATATTGATGATAATAAAAGTAATAAGTGTATTTATTACAGTTCTAGCGATAATGACTGCATAATATGGGTAATAATGCATGTTATATTGATGATAATATAAGTAATAAGTATAATTATTACAGTTCTAGCGATAATAACTGCATTATATGGGTAATAATGCATGATATGTTGATAACATTGGGAGTAATAAGTATAATTATTATAGTTCTAGCGATAATAATAGTAAAATATGGCAAATAGTGCATGTTATATTGATAATAGTAAAAGCAATAAGTATATTTATTACAGTTCTATCGATAATAACTGCATAATATGGGTATTAATGCATGTTATATTGATGATAATAAAAGTAGTAAGTATATTTATTATAGTTCTAGCGATTATAACTGCATAATATGGGTAATAATGCATGTTATATTGATAATAATATAAGTAATAAGTATAATTATTACAGTGCTATCGATAATAACTGCATTAAATGCGTATAATGCATGTTATATTGATAATATCTGGAGTAGTAAGTATAATTTCTATAGTTCTAGCGATAATATAAGTAAATTATGGCTAATAGTGCACGTTATATTGATAATAATAAAAGTAATAAGTATATTTATTATAATTCTATCGATAATAACTGCATAATATGGGTAATAATGCATGTTATATTGATAATAATATAAGTAATAAGTATAATTATTACAGTTCTAGCGATAATAACTGCATTATATGGGTAATAATGCATGTTATATTGATGACAACAAAAGTAATACGTATATTTATTACAGTTCTAGCGATAATAACTGCATTATATGGGTAAAAATGCTTGTTATATTGATAATATTGGGAGTAATAAGTATAATTATTATAGTTCTAGCGATAATAATAGTAAAATATGGCTAATAGTGCATGTTATATTGATAATAATATAAGTAATAAGTATAATTATTACAGTTCCAGCGATAATAACTGCATTATATGGGTAATAATGCATGTTATATTGATAATATTGGGAGTAATAAGTATAATTATTATAGTTCTAGCGATAGTAATAGTAAAATATGGCTAATAGTGCATGTTATATTGATAATAATAAAAGTAATAAGTATATTTATTACAGTTCTATCGATAATAACTGCATAATATGGGTAATAATGCATGTTATATTGATGATAATAAAAGTAATAAGTGTATTTATTACAGTTCTAGCGATAATAACTGCATTATATGGGTAATAACGCATGTTATATTGATAATATCCGGAGTAATATGTATAATTATTATTGTTCTAGCGATAATAATTGTAAAATATGGCTAATAGTGCATATTATATTGATAATAATAAAAGTAATAAGTATATTTATTATAGTTCTATCAATAATAACTGCATAATATGGGTAATAATGCATGTTATATTGATGATAATAAAAGTAATAAGTGTATTTATTACAGTTCTAGCGATAATGACTGCATAATATGGGTAATAATGCATGTTATATTGATGATAATATAAGTAATAAGTATATTTATTATGGTTCTAGCGATAACAACTGCATAATATGGGTAATAATGCATGTGATATTGATAATAATATAGGTAATAAGTATAATTATTACAGTTCTGGTGATAATAACTGCATAATATGGGTAATAATGCACGTTATATTGATAATAATATAAGTAATAAGTATAATTATTACAGTTCCAGCGATATTAACTGCATTATATGGGTAATAATGCATGTTATATTGATAATATCGGGAGTAATATGTATAATTATTATTGTTCTTGCGATAATAATAGTAAAATATGACTAATAGTGCATGTTATATTGATAATAATAAAAGTAATAAGTATATTTATTATAGTTCTATCGATAATAACTGCATAATATGGGTAATAATGCATGTTATATCGATGATAATAAAAGTAGTAAGTATATTTATTATAGTTCTAGCGATTATAACTGCATAATATGTGTAATAATGCATGTTACATTGATGATAATATAAGAAATAAGTATAATTATTACAGTTCTAGCGATAATAACTGCATTATGTGGGTAATAATGCATGTTATATTGATAATATCGGGAGTAATATGTATAATTATTATTGTTCTAGCGATAATAATAGTAAAATATGGCTAATAGTGCATGTTATAATGATAATAATAAAAGTAATAAGTATATTTACTATAGTTCTGTCGATAATAACTGCATTATATGGGTAATAATGCATGTTATATTGATAATATCGGGAGTAATAAGTATAATCATTACAGATCTAGCGATAATACTAGTAAAATATGGCTAAGAGTGCCTGTTATATTGATAATAATAAAAGTAATAATTATATTTATTATAATTCTATCGATAATAACTGCATAATATGGGCAATAATGCATGTTATATTGATGACAACAAAAGTAATACGTATATTTATTAGAGTTCTAGCGATAATAACTGCATAATATGGGTAAAAATGCCTGTTATATTGATAATATCCGGAGTAATATGTATAATTATTATTGTTCTAGCGATAGTAATAGTAAAATATGGCTAATAGTGCATGTTATATTGATAATAATAAAAGTAATAAGTATATTTATTATAGTTCTATCAATAATAACTGCATAATATGGGTAATAATGCATGTTATATTGATGATAATAAAAGTAATAAGTGTATTTATTACAGTTCTAGCGATAATAACTGCATTATATGGGTAATAATGCATGTTATATTGATAATATCCGGAGTAATATGTATAATTATTATTGTTCTAGCGATAATAATAGTAAAATATGGCTAATAGTGCATGTTATATTGATAATAATAAAAGTAATAAGTATATTTATTATAATTCTATCAATAATAACTGCATAATATGGGTAATAATGCATGTTATATTGCTGATAATAAAAGTAATAAGTGTATTTATTACAGTTCTAGCGATAATGACTGCATAATATGGGTAATAATGCATGTTATATTGATGATAATATAAGTAATAAGTATAATTATTACAGTTCTAGCGATAATAACTGCATTATATGGGTAATAATGCATGATATGTTGATAATATTGGGAGTAATAAGTATAATTATTATAGTTCTAGCGATAATAATAGTAAAATATGGCAAATAGTGCATGTTATATTGATAATAGTAAAAGCAATAAGTATATTTATTACAGTTCTATCGATAATAACTGCATAATATGGGTATTAATGCATGTTATATTGATGATAATAAAAGTAGTAAGTATATTTATTATAGTTCTAGCGATTATAACTGCATAATATGGGTAATAATGCATGTTATATTGATAATATCCGGAGTAATATGTATAATTATTATTGTTCTAGCGATAATAATAGTAAAATATGGCTAATAGTGCATGTTATATTGATAATAATAAAAGTAATAAGTATATTTATTATAGTTCTAGCGATAATAACTGCATAATATAGGTAATAATTCATGTTATATTGATATTAATAAAAGTAATATGTATATTTATTATAGTTCTATCAATAATAACTGCATAATATGGGTAATAATGCATGTTATATTCATGATAATAAAAGTAGTAAGTATATTTATTATAGTTCTAGCGATTATAACTGCATAATATGGGTAATAATGCATGTTACATTGATGATAATATAAGAAATAAGTATAATTATTACAGTTCTAGCGATAATAACTGCATTATATGGGTAATAATGGATGTTATATTGATAATATCGGGAGTAATAAGTATAATTATTACAGTTTTAGCGATAATACTAGTAAAATATGGCTAAGAGTGCATGTTATATTCATAATAAAAAAGTAATAAGTGTATTTATTATACTTCTATCGATAATAACTGCATAATATGGGTAATAGTGCACGTTATATTGCTAATAATATAAGTAATAGGTATATTTATTATAGTTCTATCGATTATAACTGCATAATATGGGTAATAATGCATGTTATATTAATAATAATATAAGTAATAAGTATAATTATTACAGTTCTAGCGATAATAACTGCATTATATGAGTAATAATGCATGTTATATTGATAATAATAAAAGTAATAAGTATATTTATTATGGCTCTAGCGATAATAACTGCATAATATGGGTAATAATGCATGTTATATTGATGATAACAAAAGTTATACGTATATTTATTATAGTTCTAGCGATAATAACTGCATTATATGGGTAATAATACATGTTATATTGATAATAATACAAGTAATAAGAATAATCATTACAGTTTTAGCGATAATAACTGCATTATATGGGAAATAATGCATGTTATATTGATAATATCGGAAGTAATAAGTATAATTATTATAGTTCTAGCGATAATAATAGTAAAATATGGCTATTAGTGCATGTTATATTGATAATAATAAAAGAAGTAAGTATATTTATTATAGTTCTATCGATAATAACTGCATAATATGGGTAATAATGCATGTTATATTGATAATAATATAAGTAATAAGTATATTTATTATAGTTCTATCAATAATAACTGCATAATATGGGTAATTATGCATGTTATATTGATGATAATAAAAGTAATAAGTATATTTATTACAGTTCTAGCGATAATAACTGCATAATATGGGTAATAATGCATGTTACATTGATGATAATATAAGAAATAAGTATAATTATTACAGTTCTAGCGATAATAACTGCATTATATGGGTAATAATGGATGTTATATTGATAATATCGGGAGTAATAAGTATAATTATTACAGTTCTAGCGATAATACTAGTAAAATATGGCTAAGAGTGCCTGTTATATTGATAATAATAAAAGTAATAAGTATATTTATTATAATTCTATCGATAATAACTGCATAATATGGCTAATAGTGCATGTTATATTGATAATAATAAAAGTAGTAAGTATACTTATTATAGTTCTATCGATAATAACTGCATAATATGGGTAATAATGCATGTTATATTGATAATAATATAAGCAATAAGTATAATTATTACAGTTCTAGCGATAACAACTGCATTATATGGGTAATAATGCATGTTATATTGATAATATTGGGAGTAATAAGTATAATTATTATAGTTCTGGCGATAATAATAGTAAAATATGGCTAATAGTGCATGTTATATTGATAATAATAATAGTAATAAGTATATTTATTACAGTTCTATCGATAATAACTGCATAATATGGGTAATAATGCATGTTATATTGATGATAATATAAGTAATAAGTATAATTATTATAGGTCTAGCGATAACAATAGTAAAATATGGCTAATAATGCATGTTATATTGATGATAATAAAAGTAATACGTATATTTATTATAGTTCTAGCGATAATAACTGCATAATATGGGTAATAATGCATGTTATATTGATAATAATATAAGTAATAAGTATAATTATTACAGTTCTAGCGATAATAACTGCATTATATGCGTAATAATGCATGTTATATTGATAATATCGGGAGTAATAAGTATATTTATTATAGTTCTAGCGATAATAACTGCATAATATAGGTAATAATTCATGTTATATTGATATTAATAAAAGTAATATGTATATTTATTATAGTTCTATCAATAATAACTGCATAATATGGGTAATAATGCATGTTATATTCATGATAATAAAAGTAATAAGTATATTTATTACAGTTCTAGCGATAATAACTGCATAATATTGATAATAATGCATGTTATATTGATGATAATATAAGTAATGAGCGTAATTATTACAGTTCTAGCGATAGTATCCTCCATTATATGGGTAATAATGGATGTTATATTGATAATATCGGGAGTAATAAGTATAATTATTACAGTTTTAGCGATAATACTAGTAAAATATGGCTAAGAGTGCATGTTATATTCATAATAAAAAAGTAATAAGTGTATTTATTATACTTCTATCGATAATAACTGCATAATATGGGTAATAGTGCACGTTATATTGCTAATAATATAAGTAATAGGTATATTTATTATAGTTCTATCGATTATAACTGCATAATATGGGTAATAATGCATGTTATATTGATAATAATATAAGTATTAAGTATATTTATTACAGTTCTAGCGATAATAACTGCATAATATGGGTAATAATGCATGTTATATTGATGATAACAAAAGTAATACGTATATTTATTATAGTTCTAGCGATAATAACTGCATAATATGGGTAATAATGCATGTTATATTGATAATAATATAAGTATTAAGTATATTTATTACAGTTCTAGCGATAATAACTGCATAATATGGGTAATAATGCATGTTATATTGATGATAACAAAAGTTATACGTATATTTATTATAGTTCTAGCGATAATAACTGCATTATATGGGTAATAATGCATGTTATATTGATAATAATACAAGTAATAAGTATAATCATTACAGTTTTAGCGATAATAACTGCATTATATGAGAAATAATGCATGTTATATTGATGATAATAAAAGTAATAAGTGTATTTATTACAGTTCTAGCGATAATGACTGCATAATATGGGTAATAATGCATGTTATATTGATGATAATATAAGTAATAAGTATAATTATTACAGTTCTATCGATAATAACTGCATAATATGGGTAATAATGCATGTTATATTGATAATAATATAAGTAATAAGTATATTTATTATAGTTCTATCAATAATAACTGCATAATATGGGTAATAATGCATGTTATATTGATAATATCGGGAGTAATAAGTATTTTTATTATAGTTCTAGCGATAATAATTGCATAATATAGGTAATAATGCATGTTATGTTGATAATAATAAAAGTAATAAGTATATTTATTATGGTTCTAGCGATAATAACTGCATAATATGGGTAATAATGTCTGTGATATTGATAATAATATAGGTAATAATTATAATTATTTCAGTTCTAGCGATAATAACTGCATTATATGGGTAATAATGCATGTTATATTGATAATAATAAAAGTAATAAGTATATTTATTATGGTTCTAGCGATAATAACTGCATAATATGGGTAATAATGCATGTTATATTGATAATAATAAAAGTAATAAGTATATTTATTATGGTTCTAGCGATAATAACTGCATAATATGGGTAATAATGTATGTGATATTGATAATAATATAGGTAATAATTATAATTATTTCAGTTCTAGCGATAATAACTGCATTGTATGGGTAATAATGGATGTTATATTGATAATATCGGGAGTAATAAGTATATTTATTATAGTTCTAGCGATAATAACTGCATAATATGGGTAATAATGCATGTTATATTGATAATAATATAAGTAATAAGTATAATTGTTACAGTTCTAGCGATAATAACTGCATTATATGGGTAATAATGGATGTTATGTTGATAATATCGGGAGTAATAAGTATTTTTATTATAGTTCTAGCGATAATAATTGCATAATATAGGTAATAATGCATGTTATGTTGATAATAATAAAAGTAATAAGTATATTTATTATAGTTCTAGCGATAATAATTGCATTAAATGCGTATAATGCATGTTATATTGATAATATCTGGAGTAGTAAGTATAATATTTATAGTTCTAGCGATAATATAAGTAAAATATGGCTAATAGTGCATGTTATATTGATAATAATAAAAGTAATAAGTATATTTATTATAATTCTATCGATAATAACTGCATAATATGGGTAATAATGCATATTATATTGATAATAATATAAGTAATAAGTATAATTATTACAGTTCTAGCGACAATAACTGCATTATATGGGTAATAATGCATGTTATATTGATGATAATAAAAGTAATAAGTATATTTATTACAGTTCTAGCGATAATAACTGCATAATATGGGTAATAATGCATGTTATATTGATGATAATATAAGAAATAAGTATAATTATTACAGTTCTAGCGATAATAACTGCATTATATGGGTAATAATGGATGTTATATTGATAATATCGGGAGTAATAAGTATATTTATTATAGTTCTAGCGATTATAACTGCATAATATGGGTATTAATGCATGTTATATTGATGATAATAAAAGTAATAAGTATATTTATTACAGTTCTAGCGATAATAACTGCATAATATGGGTAATAATGCATGTTATATTGATGATAATATAAGAAATAAGTATAATTATTACAGTTCTAGCGATAATAACTGCATTATATGGGTAATAATGGATGTTATATTGATAATATCGGGAGTAATAAGTATATTTATTATAGTTCTAGCGATTATAACTGCATAATATGGGTAATAATGCATATTATATTGATGATAATATAAGAAATAAGTATAATTATTACAGTTCTAGCGATAATAACTGCATTATATGGGTAATAATGGATGTTATATTGATAATATCGGGAGTAATAAGTAAATTTATTATAGTTCTGGCGATTATAACTGCATAATATGGGTAATAATGCATGTTATATTAATAATAATATAAGTAATAAGTATAATTATTACAGTTCTAGCGATAATAACTGCATTATATGGGTAATAATGCATGTTATATTGATAATAATAAAAGTAATAAGTATATTTATTATGGTTCTAGCGATAATAACTGCATAATATGGGTAATAATGCATGTTATATTGATGATAACAAAAGTAATACGTATATTTATTATAGTTCTAGCGATAATAACTGCATTATATGGGTAATAATGCATGTTATACTGATGATAATAAAAGTAATAAGTATATTTATTGTAGTTCTATCAATAATAACTGCATAATATGGGTAATAATGCATGTTATATTGAGGATAATATAAGTAATAAGTATAATTATTACAGTTCTAGCGATAATAACTGCATTATATGGGTAATAATGGATGTTGTATTGATAATATCGGTAGTAATAAGTATATTTATTATAGTTCTAGCGATAATAACTGCATAATATAGGTAATAATGCATGTTATATTGATGATAATATAAGTAATAAGTATAATTATTACAGTTCTAGCGATAATAACTGCATTATATGGGTAATAATGCATGTTATATTGATAATATCGGGAGTAATAAGTATATTTATTACAGTTCTAGCGATAATAACTGCATTATATGGGTAATAATGCATGTTATATTGATAATATCGGGAGTAATAAGTATATTTATTATAGTTCTAGCGATAATAACTGCATAATATAGGTAATAATGCATGTTATATTGAAAATAATAAAAGTAATAAGTATATTTATTATAGTTCTATCAATAATAACTGCATAATATGGGTAATTATGCATGTTATATTGATGATAATAAAAGTAATAAGTATATTTATTACAGTTCTAGCGATAATAACTGCATAATATGGGTAATAATGCATGTTACATTGATGATAATATAAGAAATAAGTATAATTATTACAGTTCTAGCGATAATAACTGCATTATATGGGTAATAATGGATGTTATATTGATAATATCGGGAGTAATAAGTATAATTATTACAGTTCTAGCGATAATACTAGTAAAATATGGCTAAGAGTGCCTGTTATATTGATAATAATAAAAGTAATAAGTATATTTATTATAATTCTATCGATAATAACTGCATAATATGGCTAATAGTGCATGTTATATTGATAATAATAAAAGTAGTAAGTATACTTATTATAGTTCTATCGATAATAACTGCATAATATGGGTAATAATGCATGTTATATTGATGATAATAAAAGTAATGCGTATATTTATTATAGTTCTAGCGATAATAACTGCATAATATGGGTAATAATGCATGTTATATTGATAATAATATAAGCAATAAGTATAATTATTACAGTTCTAGCGATAACAACTGCATTATATGGGTAATAATGCATGTTATATTGATAATATTGGGAGTAATAAGTATAATTATTATAGTTCTGGCGATAATAATAGTAAAATATGGCTAATAGTGCATGTTATATTGATAATAATAATAGCAATAAGTATATTTATTACAGTTCTATCGATAATAACTGCATAATATGGGTAATAATGCATGTTATATTGATGATAATATAAGTAATAAGTATAATTATTATAGGTCTAGCGATAACAATAGTAAAATATGGCTAATAATGCATGTTATATTGATGATAATAAAAGTAATACGTATATTTATTATAGTTCTAGCGATAATAACTGCATAATATGGGTAATAATGCATGTTATATTGATAATAATATAAGTAATAAGTATAATTATTACAGTTCTAGCGATAATAACTGCATTATATGCGTAATAATGCATGTTATATTGATAATATCGGGAGTAATAAGTATATTTATTATAGTTCTAGCGATAATAACTGCATAATATAGGTAATAATTCATGTTATATTGATATTAATAAAAGTAATATGTATATTTATTATAGTTCTATCAATAATAACTGCATAATATGGGTAATAATGCATGTTATATTCATGATAATAAAAGTAATAAGTATATTTATTACAGTTCTAGCGATAATAACTGCATAATATTGATAATAATGCATGTTATATTGATGATAATATAAGTAATGAGCGTAATTATTACAGTTCTAGCGATAGTATCCTCCATTATATGGGTAATAATGGATGTTATATTGATAATAATATAAGTATTAAGTATATTTATTACAGTTCTAGCGATAATAACTGCATAATATGGGTAATAATGCATGTTATATTGATGATAACAAAAGTTATACGTATATTTATTATAGTTCTAGCGATAATAACTGCATAATATGGGTAATAATGCATGTTATATTGATAATAATATAAGTATTAAGTATATTTATTACAGTTCTAGCGATAATAACTGCATAATATGGGTAATAATGCATGTTATATTGATGATAACAAAAGTTATACGTATATTTATTATAGTTCTAGCGATAATAACTGCATTATATGGGTAATAATGCATGTTATATTGATAATAATACAAGTAATAAGTATAATCATTACAGTTTTAGCGATAATAACTGCATTATATGAGAAATAATGCATGTTATATTGATGATAATAAAAGTAATAAGTGTATTTATTACAGTTCTAGCGATAATGACTGCATAATATGGGTAATAATGCATGTTATATTGATGATAATATAAGTAATAAGTATAATTATTACAGTTCTAGCGATAATAACTGCATTATATGGGTAATAATGCATGATATGTTGATAATATTGGGAGTAATAAGTATAATTATTATAGTTCTAGCGATAATAATAGCAAAATATGGCAAATAGTGCATGTTATATTGATAATAGTAAAAGCAATAAGTATATTTATTACAGTTCTATCGATAATAACTGCATAATATGGGTATTAATGCATGTTATATTGATGATAATAAAAGTAGTAAGTATATTTATTATAGTTCTAGCGATTATAACTACATAATATGGGTAATAATGCATGTTATATTGATAATAATATAAGTAATAAGTATAATTATTATAGTTCTAGCGATAATAATAGTAAAATATGGCTAATAGTGCATGTTATATTGATAATAATAAAAGAAGTAAGTATATTTATTATAGTTCTATCGATAATAACTGCATAATATGGGTAATAATGCATGTTATATTGATAATAATATAAGTAATAAGTATATTTATTATAGTTCTATCAATAATAACTGCATAATATGGGTAATAATGCATGTTATATTGATGATAACAAAAGTAATACGTATATTTATTATAGTTCTAGCGATAATAACTGCATAATATGGGTAATAATGCATGTTATATTGATAATAATATAAGTATTAAGTATATTTATTACAGTTCTAGCGATAATAACTGCATAATATGGGTAATAATGCATGTTATATTGATGATAATATAAGAAATAAGTATAATTATTACAGTTCTAGCGATAATAACTGCATTATATGGGTAATAATGGATGTTATATTGATAATATCGGGAGTAATAAGTATATTTATTATAGTTCTAGCGATTATAACTGCATAATATGGGTATTAATGCATGTTATATTGATGATAATAAAAGTAATAAGTATATTTATTACAGTTCTAGCGATAATAACTGCATAATATGGGTAATAATGCATGTTATATTGATGATAATATAAGAAATAAGTATAATTATTACAGTTCTAGCGATAATAACTGCATTATATGGGTAATAATGGATGTTATATTGATAATATCGGGAGTAATAAGTATATTTATTATAGTTCTAGCGATTATAACTGCATAATATGGGTAATAATGCATATTATATTGATGATAATATAAGAAATAAGTATAATTATTACAGTTCTAGCGATAATAACTGCATTATATGGGTAATAATGGATGTTATATTGATAATATCGGGAGTAATAAGTAAATTTATTATAGTTCTGGCGATTATAACTGCATAATATGGGTAATAATGCATGTTATATTAATAATAATATAAGTAATAAGTATAATTATTACAGTTCTAGCGATAATAACTGCATTATATGGGTAATAATGCATGTTATATTGATAATAATAAAAGTAATAAGTATATTTATTATGGTTCTAGCGATAATAACTGCATAATATGGGTAATAATGCATGTTATATTGATGATAACAAAAGTAATACGTATATTTATTATAGTTCTAGCGATAATAACTGCATTATATGGGTAATAATGCATGTTATACTGATGATAATAAAAGTAATAAGTATATTTATTGTAGTTCTATCAATAATAACTGCATAATATGGGTAATAATGCATGTTATATTGAGGATAATATAAGTAATAAGTATAATTATTACAGTTCTAGCGATAATAACTGCATTATATGGGTAATAATGGATGTTGTATTGATAATATCGGTAGTAATAAGTATATTTATTATAGTTCTAGCGATAATAACTGCATAATATAGGTAATAATGCATGTTATATTGATGATAATATAAGTAATAAGTATAATTATTACAGTTCTAGCGATAATAACTGCATTATATGGGTAATAATGCATGTTATATTGATAATATCGGGAGTAATAAGTATATTTATTACAGTTCTAGCGATAATAACTGCATTATATGGGTAATAATGCATGTTATATTGATAATATCGGGAGTAATAAGTATATTTATTATAGTTCTAGCGATAATAACTGCATAATATAGGTAATAATGCATGTTATATTGAAAATAATAAAAGTAATAAGTATATTTATTATAGTTCTATCAATAATAACTGCATAATATGGGTAATTATGCATGTTATATTGATGATAATAAAAGTAATAAGTATATTTATTACAGTTCTAGCGATAATAACTGCATAATATGGGTAATAATGCATGTTACATTGATGATAATATAAGAAATAAGTATAATTATTACAGTTCTAGCGATAATAACTGCATTATATGGGTAATAATGGATGTTATATTGATAATATCGGGAGTAATAAGTATAATTATTACAGTTCTAGCGATAATACTAGTAAAATATGGCTAAGAGTGCCTGTTATATTGATAATAATAAAAGTAATAAGTATATTTATTATAATTCTATCGATAATAACTGCATAATATGGCTAATAGTGCATGTTATATTGATAATAATAAAAGTAGTAAGTATACTTATTATAGTTCTATCGATAATAACTGCATAATATGGGTAATAATGCATGTTATATTGATGATAATAAAAGTAATGCGTATATTTATTATAGTTCTAGCGATAATAACTGCATAATATGGGTAATAATGCATGTTATATTGATAATAATATAAGCAATAAGTATAATTATTACAGTTCTAGCGATAACAACTGCATTATATGGGTAATAATGCATGTTATATTGATAATATTGGGAGTAATAAGTATAATTATTATAGTTCTGGCGATAATAATAGTAAAATATGGCTAATAGTGCATGTTATATTGATAATAATAATAGCAATAAGTATATTTATTACAGTTCTATCGATAATAACTGCATAATATGGGTAATAATGCATGTTATATTGATGATAATATAAGTAATAAGTATAATTATTATAGGTCTAGCGATAACAATAGTAAAATATGGCTAATAATGCATGTTATATTGATGATAATAAAAGTAATACGTATATTTATTATAGTTCTAGCGATAATAACTGCATAATATGGGTAATAATGCATGTTATATTGATAATAATATAAGTAATAAGTATAATTATTACAGTTCTAGCGATAATAACTGCATTATATGCGTAATAATGCATGTTATATTGATAATATCGGGAGTAATAAGTATATTTATTATAGTTCTAGCGATAATAACTGCATAATATAGGTAATAATTCATGTTATATTGATATTAATAAAAGTAATATGTATATTTATTATAGTTCTATCAATAATAACTGCATAATATGGGTAATAATGCATGTTATATTCATGATAATAAAAGTAATAAGTATATTTATTACAGTTCTAGCGATAATAACTGCATAATATTGATAATAATGCATGTTATATTGATGATAATATAAGTAATGAGCGTAATTATTACAGTTCTAGCGATAGTATCCTCCATTATATGGGTAATAATGGATGTTATATTGATAATATCGGGAGTAATAAGTATAATTATTACAGTTTTAGCGATAATACTAGTAAAATATGGCTAAGAGTGCATGTTATATTCATAATAAAAAAGTAATAAGTGTATTTATTATACTTCTATCGATAATAACTGCATAATATGGGTAATAGTGCACGTTATATTGCTAATAATATAAGTAATAGGTATATTTATTATAGTTCTATCGATTATAACTGCATAATATGGGTAATAATGCATGTTATATTGATAATAATATAAGTATTAAGTATATTTATTACAGTTCTAGCGATAATAACTGCATAATATGGGTAATAATGCATGTTATATTGATGATAACAAAAGTAATACGTATATTTATTATAGTTCTAGCGATAATAACTGCATAATATGGGTAATAATGCATGTTATATTGATAATAATATAAGTATTAAGTATATTTATTACAGTTCTAGCGATAATAACTGCATAATATGGGTAATAATGCATGTTATATTGATGATAACAAAAGTTATACGTATATTTATTATAGTTCTAGCGATAATAACTGCATTATATGGGTAATAATGCATGTTATATTGATAATAATACAAGTAATAAGTATAATCATTACAGTTTTAGCGATAATAACTGCATTATATGAGAAATAATGCATGTTATATTGATGATAATAAAAGTAATAAGTGTATTTATTACAGTTCTAGCGATAATGACTGCATAATATGGGTAATAATGCATGTTATATTGATGATAATATAAGTAATAAGTATAATTATTACAGTTCTAGCGATAATAACTGCATTATATGGGTAATAATGCATGATATGTTGATAATATTGGGAGTAATAAGTATAATTATTATAGTTCTAGCGATAATAATAGCAAAATATGGCAAATAGTGCATGTTATATTGATAATAGTAAAAGCAATAAGTATATTTATTACAGTTCTATCGATAATAACTGCATAATATGGGTATTAATGCATGTTATATTGATGATAATAAAAGTAGTAAGTATATTTATTATAGTTCTAGCGATTATAACTACATAATATGGGTAATAATGCATGTTATATTGATAATAATATAAGTAATAAGTATAATTATTATAGTTCTAGCGATAATAATAGTAAAATATGGCTAATAGTGCATGTTATATTGATAATAATAAAAGAAGTAAGTATATTTATTATAGTTCTATCGATAATAACTGCATAATATGGGTAATAATGCATGTTATATTGATAATAATATAAGTAATAAGTATATTTATTATAGTTCTATCAATAATAACTGCATAATATGGGTAATAATGCATGTTATATTGATGATAACAAAAGTAATACGTATATTTATTATAGTTCTAGCGATAATAACTGCATAATATGGGTAATAATGCATGTTATATTGATAATAATATAAGTATTAAGTATATTTATTACAGTTCTAGCGATAATAACTGCATAATATGGGTAATAATGCATGTTATATTGATGATAACAAAAGTAATACGTATATTTATTATAGTTCTAGCGATAATAACTGCATAATATGGGTAATAATGCATGTTATATTGATAATAATATAAGTATTAAGTATATTTATTACAGTTCTAGCGATAATAACTGCATAATATGGGTAATAATGCATGTTATATTGATGATAACAAAAGTTATACGTATATTTATTATAGTTCTAGCGATAATAACTGCATTATATGGGTAATAATGCATGTTATATTGATAATAATACAAGTAATGAGTATAATCATTACAGTTTTAGCGATAATAACTGCATTATATGAGAAATAATGCATGTTATATTGATGATAATAAAAGTAATAAGTGTATTTATTACAGTTCTAGCGATAATGACTGCATAATATGGGTAATAATGCATGTTATATTGATGATAATATAAGTAATAAGTATAATTATTACAGTTCTAGCGATAATAACTGCATTATATGGGTAATAATGCATGATATGTTGATAATATTGGGAGTAATAAGTATAATTATTATAGTTCTAGCGATAATAATAGCAAAATATGGCAAATAGTGCATGTTATATTGATAATAGTAAAAGCAATAAGTATATTTATTACAGTTCTATCAATAATAACTGCATAATATGGGTAATAATGCATGTTATATTGATAATATCGGGAGTAATAAGTATTTTTATTATAGTTCTAGCGATAATAATTGCATAATATAGGTAATAATGCATGTTATGTTGATAATAATAAAAGTAATAAGTATATTTATTATGGTTCTAGCGATAATAACTGCATAATATGGGTAATAATGTATGTGATATTGATAATAATATAGGTAATAATTATAATTATTTCAGTTCTAGCGATAATAACTGCATTATATGGGTAATAATGCATGTTATATTGATAATAATAAAAGTAATAAGTATATTTATTATGGTTCTAGCGATAATAACTGCATAATATGGGTAATAATGCATGTTATATTGATAATAATAAAAGTAATAAGTATATTTATTATGGTTCTAGCGATAATAACTGCATAATATGGGTAATAATGTATGTGATATTGATAATAATATAGGTAATAATTATAATTATTTCAGTTCTAGCGATAATAACTGCATTGTATGGGTAATAATGGATGTTATATTGATAATATCGGGAGTAATAAGTATATTTATTATAGTTCTAGCGATAATAACTGCATAATATGGGTAATAATGCATGTTATATTGATAATAATATAAGTAATAAGTATAATTGTTACAGTTCTAGCGATAATAACTGCATTATATGGGTAATAATGCATGTTATATTGATAATATCGGGAGTAATAAGTATATTTATTACAGTTCTAGCGATAATAACTGCATTATATGGGTAATAATGCATGTTATATTGATAATATCGGGAGTAATAAGTATATTTATTATAGTTCTAGCGATTATAACTGCATAATATGGGTAATAATGCAGATTATATTGATGATAATAAAAGTAGTAAGTATATTTATTATAGTTCTAGCGATTACAACTGCATAATATGGGTAATAATGCATGTTATATTGATAATAATATAAGTAATAAGTATAATTATTACAGTTCTAGCGATAATAACTGCATTATATGGGTAATAATGGATGTTGTATTGATAATATCGGTAGTAATAAGTATATTTATTATAGTTCTAGCGATAATAACTGCATAATATAGGTAATAGTGCATGTTATATTGATAATAATAAAAGTAATAAGTATATTTATTATAGTTCTATCAATAATAACTGCATAATATGGGTAATAATGGATGTTATATTGATAATATCGGGAGTAATAAGTATATTTATTATAGTTCTAGCGATAATAACTGCATAATATAGGTAATAATGCATGTTATATTGAAAATAATAAAAGTAATAAGTATATTTATTGTAGTTCTATCAATAATAACTGCATAATATGGGTAATAATGCATGTTATATTGAGGATAATAAAAGTAATAAGTGTATTTATTACAGTTCTAGTGATAATGACTGCATAATATGGGTAATAATGCATGTTATATTGATGATAATATAAGTAATAAGTATAATTATTACAGTTCTAGCGATAATAACTGCATTATATGGGTAATAATGCATGATATGTTGATAATATTGGGAGTAATAAGTATAATTATTACAGTTCTAGCGATAATAATAGTAAAATATGGCAAATAGTGCATGTTATATTGATAATAGTAAAAGCAATAAGTATATTTATTACAGTTCTATCGATAATAACTGCATAATATGGGTATTAATGCATGTTATATTGATGATAATAAAAGTAGTAAGTATATTTATTATAGTTCTAGCGATTATAACTGCATAATATGGGTAATAATGCATGTTATATTGATAATAATATAAGTAATAAGTATAATTATTACAGTTCTAGCGATAATAACTGCATTATATGGGTAATAATGGATGTTATATTGATAATATCGGGAGTAATAAGTATATTTATTATAGTTCTAGCGATAATAACTGCATAATATAGGTAATAATGCATGTTATATTGATAATAATAAAAGTAATACGTATATTTATTAAAGTTCTATCAATAATAACTGCATAATATGGGTAATAATGCATGTTATACTGATGATAATAAAAGTAATAAGTGTATTTATTACAGTTCTAGCGATAATAACTGCATAATATGGGTAATAACGCATGTTATATTGATGATAATATAAGAAATAAGTATAATTATTACAGTTCTAGCGATAATAACTGCATTATATGGGTAATAATGGATGTTATATTGATAATATCGGGAGTAATAAGTATATTTATTATAGTTCTAGCGATTATAACTGCATATTATGGGTAATAATGCATGTTATATTAATAATAATATAAGTAATAAGTATAATTATTACAGTTCTAGCGATAATAACTGCATTATATGGGTAATAATGCATGTTATATTGATCATAATACAAGTAATAAGTATAATCATTACAGTTCTAGCGATAATACTAGTAAAATATGGCTAAGAGTCCCTGTTATATTGATAATAATAAAAGTAATAAGTATATTTATTGTAATTCTATCGATAATAACTGCATAATATGGGTAATAATGCATGTTATATTGATAATAATATAAGTAATAAGTATAATTATTACAGTTCTAGCGATAATAACTGCATTATATGGGTAATAATGGAGGTTATATTGATAATATCGCGAGTAATAAGTATATTTATTATAGTTCTAGCGATAATAACTGCATAATATAGGTAATAATGCAAGTTATATTGATAATAATAAAAGTAATAAGTATATTTATTATAGTTCTATCAATAATAACTGCATAATATGGGTAATAATGCATGTTATATTGATGATAATATAAGTAATAAGTATAATTATTACAGTTCTAGCGATAATAACTGCATTATATGGGTAATAATGCATGTTATATTGATAACAATATAGGTAATAAGTATAATTATTACAGTTCTAGCGATAATAACTGCATTAAATGCGTATAATGCATGTTATATTGATAATATCTGGAGTAGTAAGTATAATTTTCATAGTTCTAGCGATAATATAAGTAAAATATGGCTAATAGTGCATGTTATATTGATAATAATAAAAGTAATAAGTATATTTATTATAATTCTATCGATAATAACTGCATAATATGGGTAATAATGCATATTATATTGATAATAATATAAGTAATAAGTATAATTATTACAGTTCTAGCGACAATAACTGTATTATATGGGTAATAATGCATGTTATATTGATGATAATATAAGTAATAAGTATAATTATTACAGTTCTAGCGATAATAACTGCATTATATGGGTAATAATGCATGATATGTTGATAATATTGGGAGTAATAAGTATAATTATTATAGTTTTAGCGATAATAATAGTAAAATATGGCAAATAGTGCATGTTATATTGATAATAGTAAAAGCAATAAGTATATTTATTACAGTTCTATCGATAATAACTGCATAATATGGGTATTAATGCATGTTATATTGATGATAATAAAAGTAGTAAGTATATTTATTATAGTTCTAGCGATTATAACTGCATAATATGGGTAATAATGCATGTTATATTGATAATATCCGGAGTAATATGTATAATTATTATTGTTCTAGCGATAATAATAGTAAAATATGGCTAATAGTGCATGTTATATTGATAATAATAAAAGTAATAAGTATATTTATTTTAGTTCTATCAATAATAACTGCATAATATGGGTAATAATGCATGTTATATTGATGATAATAAAAGTAATAAGTGTATTTATTACAGTTCTAGCGATAATGACTGCATAATATGGGTAATAATGCATGTTATATTGATGATAATATAAGTAACAAGTATAATTATTACAGTTCTAGCGATAATAACTGCATTATATGGGTAATAATGCATGATATGTTGATAATATTGGGAGTAATAAGTATAATTATTATAGTTCTAGCGATAATAAAGCAAAATATGGCAAATAGTGCATGTTATATTGATAATAGTAAAAGCAATAAGTATATTTATTACAGTTCTATCGATAATAACTGCATAATATGGGTAATAATGCAGATTATATTGATGATAATAAAAGTAGTAAGTATATTTATTATAGTTCTATCAATAATAACTGCATAATATGGGTAATAATGCATGTTATATTGATGATAACAAAAGTAATACGTATATTTATTATAGTTCTAGCGATAATAACTGCATAATATGGGTAATAATGCATGTTATATTGATAATAATATAAGTATTAAGTATATTTATTACAGTTCTAGCGATAATAACTGCATAATATGGGTAATAATGCATGTTATATTGATGATAACAAAAGTAGTACGTATATTTATTATAGTTCTAGCGATAATAACTGCATAATATGGGTAATAATGCATGTTATATTGATAATAATATAAGTATTAAGTATATTTATTACAGTTCTAGCGATAATAACTGCATAATATGGGTAATAATGCATGTTATATTGATGATAACAAAAGTTATACGTATATTTATTATAGTTCTAGCGATAATAACTGCATTATATGGGTAATAATGCATGTTATATTGATAATAATACAAGTAATAAGTATAATCATTACAGTTTTAGCGATAATAACTGCATTATATGAGAAATAATGCATGTTATATTGATGATAATAAAAGTAATAAGTGTATTTATTACAGTTCTAGCGATAATGACTGCATAATATGGGTAATAATGCATGTTATATTGATGATAATATAAGTAATAAGTATAATTATTACAGTTCTAGCGATAATAACTGCATTATATGGGTAATAATGCATGATACGTTGATAATATTGGGAGTAATAAGTATAATTATTATAGTTCTAGCGATAATAATAGCAAAATATGGCAAATAGTGCATGTTATATTGATAATAGTAAAAGCAATAAGTATATTTATTACAGTTCTATCGATAATAACTGCATAATATGGGTATTAATGCATGTTATATTGATGATAATAAAAGTAGTAAGTATATTTATTATAGTTCTAGCGATTATAACTACATAATATGGGTAATAATGCATGTTATATTGATAATAATATAAGTAATAAGTATAATTATTATAGTTCTAGCGATAATAATAGTAAAATATGGCTAATAGTGCATGTTATATTGATAATAATAAAAGAAGTAAGTATATTTATTATAGTTCTATCGATAATAACTGCATAATATGGGTAATAATGCATGTTATATTGATAATAATATAAGTAATAAGTATATTTATTATAGTTCTATCAATAATAACTGCATAATATGGGTAATAATGCATGTTATATTGATAATATCGGGAGTAATAAGTATTTTTATTATAGTTCTAGCGATAATAATTGCATAATATAGGTAATAATGCATGTTATGTTGATAATAATAAAAGTAATAAGTATATTTATTATGGTTCTAGCGATAATAACTGCATAATATGGGTAATAATGTATGTGATATTGATAATAATATAGGTAATAATTATAATTATTTCAGTTCTAGCGATAATAACTGCATTATATGGGTAATAATGCATGTTATATTGATAATAATAAAAGTAATAAGTATATTTATTATGGTTCTAGCGATAATAACTGCATAATATGGGTAATAATGCATGTTATATTGATAATAATAAAAGTAATAAGTATATTTATTATGGTTCTAGCGATAATAACTGCATAATATGGGTAATAATGTATGTGATATTGATAATAATATAGGTAATAATTATAATTATTTCAGTTCTAGCGATAATAACTGCATTGTATGGGTAATAATGGATGTTATATTGATAATATCGGGAGTAATAAGTATATTTATTATAGTTCTAGCGATAATAACTGCATAATATGGGTAATAATGCATGTTATATTGATAATAATATAAGTAATAAGTATAATTGTTACAGTTCTAGCGATAATAACTGCATTATATGGGTAATAATGCATGTTATATTGATAATATCGGGAGTAATAAGTATATTTATTACAGTTCTAGCGATAATAACTGCATTATATGGGTAATAATGCATGTTATATTGATAATATCGGGAGTAATAAGTATATTTATTATAGTTCTAGCGATTATAACTGCATAATATGGGTAATAATGCAGATTATATTGATGATAATAAAAGTAGTAAGTATATTTATTATAGTTCTAGCGATTACAACTGCATAATATGGGTAATAATGCATGTTATATTGATAATAATATAAGTAATAAGTATAATTATTACAGTTCTAGCGATAATAACTGCATTATATGGGTAATAATGGATGTTGTATTGATAATATCGGTAGTAATAAGTATATTTATTATAGTTCTAGCGATAATAACTGCATAATATAGGTAATAGTGCATGTTATATTGATAATAATAAAAGTAATAAGTATATTTATTATAGTTCTATCAATAATAACTGCATAATATGGGTAATAATGGATGTTATATTGATAATATCGGGAGTAATAAGTATATTTATTATAGTTCTAGCGATAATAACTGCATAATATAGGTAATAATGCATGTTATATTGAAAATAATAAAAGTAATAAGTATATTTATTGTAGTTCTATCAATAATAACTGCATAATATGGGTAATAATGCATGTTATATTGAGGATAATAAAAGTAATAAGTGTATTTATTACAGTTCTAGTGATAATGACTGCATAATATGGGTAATAATGCATGTTATATTGATGATAATATAAGTAATAAGTATAATTATTACAGTTCTAGCGATAATAACTGCATTATATGGGTAATAATGCATGATATGTTGATAATATTGGGAGTAATAAGTATAATTATTACAGTTCTAGCGATAATAATAGTAAAATATGGCAAATAGTGCATGTTATATTGATAATAGTAAAAGCAATAAGTATATTTATTACAGTTCTATCGATAATAACTGCATAATATGGGTATTAATGCATGTTATATTGATGATAATAAAAGTAGTAAGTATATTTATTATAGTTCTAGCGATTATAACTGCATAATATGGGTAATAATGCATGTTATATTGATAATAATATAAGTAATAAGTATAATTATTACAGTTCTAGCGATAATAACTGCATTATATGGGTAATAATGGATGTTATATTGATAATATCGGGAGTAATAAGTATATTTATTATAGTTCTAGCGATAATAACTGCATAATATAGGTAATAATGCATGTTATATTGATAATAATAAAAGTAATACGTATATTTATTAAAGTTCTATCAATAATAACTGCATAATATGGGTAATAATGCATGTTATACTGATGATAATAAAAGTAATAAGTGTATTTATTACAGTTCTAGCGATAATAACTGCATAATATGGGTAATAACGCATGTTATATTGATGATAATATAAGAAATAAGTATAATTATTACAGTTCTAGCGATAATAACTGCATTATATGGGTAATAATGGATGTTATATTGATAATATCGGGAGTAATAAGTATATTTATTATAGTTCTAGCGATTATAACTGCATATTATGGGTAATAATGCATGTTATATTAATAATAATATAAGTAATAAGTATAATTATTACAGTTCTAGCGATAATAACTGCATTATATGGGTAATAATGCATGTTATATTGATCATAATACAAGTAATAAGTATAATCATTACAGTTCTAGCGATAATACTAGTAAAATATGGCTAAGAGTCCCTGTTATATTGATAATAATAAAAGTAATAAGTATATTTATTGTAATTCTATCGATAATAACTGCATAATATGGGTAATAATGCATGTTATATTGATAATAATATAAGTAATAAGTATAATTATTACAGTTCTAGCGATAATAACTGCATTATATGGGTAATAATGGAGGTTATATTGATAATATCGCGAGTAATAAGTATATTTATTATAGTTCTAGCGATAATAACTGCATAATATAGGTAATAATGCAAGTTATATTGATAATAATAAAAGTAATAAGTATATTTATTATAGTTCTATCAATAATAACTGCATAATATGGGTAATAATGCATGTTATATTGATGATAATATAAGTAATAAGTATAATTATTACAGTTCTAGCGATAATAACTGCATTATATGGGTAATAATGCATGTTATATTGATAACAATATAGGTAATAAGTATAATTATTACAGTTCTAGCGATAATAACTGCATTAAATGCGTATAATGCATGTTATATTGATAATATCTGGAGTAGTAAGTATAATTTTCATAGTTCTAGCGATAATATAAGTAAAATATGGCTAATAGTGCATGTTATATTGATAATAATAAAAGTAATAAGTATATTTATTATAATTCTATCGATAATAACTGCATAATATGGGTAATAATGCATATTATATTGATAATAATATAAGTAATAAGTATAATTATTACAGTTCTAGCGACAATAACTGTATTATATGGGTAATAATGCATGTTATATTGATGATAATATAAGTAATAAGTATAATTATTACAGTTCTAGCGATAATAACTGCATTATATGGGTAATAATGCATGATATGTTGATAATATTGGGAGTAATAAGTATAATTATTATAGTTTTAGCGATAATAATAGTAAAATATGGCAAATAGTGCATGTTATATTGATAATAGTAAAAGCAATAAGTATATTTATTACAGTTCTATCGATAATAACTGCATAATATGGGTATTAATGCATGTTATATTGATGATAATAAAAGTAGTAAGTATATTTATTATAGTTCTAGCGATTATAACTGCATAATATGGGTAATAATGCATGTTATATTGATAATATCCGGAGTAATATGTATAATTATTATTGTTCTAGCGATAATAATAGTAAAATATGGCTAATAGTGCATGTTATATTGATAATAATAAAAGTAATAAGTATATTTATTTTAGTTCTATCAATAATAACTGCATAATATGGGTAATAATGCATGTTATATTGATGATAATAAAAGTAATAAGTGTATTTATTACAGTTCTAGCGATAATGACTGCATAATATGGGTAATAATGCATGTTATATTGATGATAATATAAGTAACAAGTATAATTATTACAGTTCTAGCGATAATAACTGCATTATATGGGTAATAATGCATGATATGTTGATAATATTGGGAGTAATAAGTATAATTATTATAGTTCTAGCGATAATAAAGCAAAATATGGCAAATAGTGCATGTTATATTGATAATAGTAAAAGCAATAAGTATATTTATTACAGTTCTATCGATAATAACTGCATAATATGGGTAATAATGCAGATTATATTGATGATAATAAAAGTAGTAAGTATATTTATTATAGTTCTATCAATAATAACTGCATAATATGGGTAATAATGCATGTTATATTGATGATAACAAAAGTAATACGTATATTTATTATAGTTCTAGCGATAATAACTGCATAATATGGGTAATAATGCATGTTATATTGATAATAATATAAGTATTAAGTATATTTATTACAGTTCTAGCGATAATAACTGCATAATATGGGTAATAATGCATGTTATATTGATGATAACAAAAGTAGTACGTATATTTATTATAGTTCTAGCGATAATAACTGCATAATATGGGTAATAATGCATGTTATATTGATAATAATATAAGTATTAAGTATATTTATTACAGTTCTAGCGATAATAACTGCATAATATGGGTAATAATGCATGTTATATTGATGATAACAAAAGTTATACGTATATTTATTATAGTTCTAGCGATAATAACTGCATTATATGGGTAATAATGCATGTTATATTGATAATAATACAAGTAATAAGTATAATCATTACAGTTTTAGCGATAATAACTGCATTATATGAGAAATAATGCATGTTATATTGATGATAATAAAAGTAATAAGTGTATTTATTACAGTTCTAGCGATAATGACTGCATAATATGGGTAATAATGCATGTTATATTGATGATAATATAAGTAATAAGTATAATTATTACAGTTCTAGCGATAATAACTGCATTATATGGGTAATAATGCATGATACGTTGATAATATTGGGAGTAATAAGTATAATTATTATAGTTCTAGCGATAATAATAGCAAAATATGGCAAATAGTGCATGTTATATTGATAATAGTAAAAGCAATAAGTATATTTATTACAGTTCTATCGATAATAACTGCATAATATGGGTATTAATGCATGTTATATTGATGATAATAAAAGTAGTAAGTATATTTATTATAGTTCTAGCGATTATAACTACATAATATGGTAATAATGCATGTTATATTGATAATAATATAAGTAATAAGTATAATTATTATAGTTCTAGCGATAATAATAGTAAAATATGGCTAATAGTGCATGTTATATTGATAATAATAAAAGAAGTAAGTATATTTATTATAGTTCTATCGATAATAACTGCATAATATGGGTAATAATGCATGTTATATTGATAATAATATAAGTAATAAGTATATTTATTATAGTTCTATCAATAATAACTGCATAATATGGGTAAATAAGCATGTTATATTGATAATATCGGGAGTAATAGTATTTTTATTATAGTTCTAGCGATAATAATTGCATAATATAGGTATAATGCATGTTAGTTGATAATAATAAAAGTAATAAGTATATTTATTATGGTTCTAGCGATAATAACTGCATAATATGGGTAATAATGTATGTGATATTGATAATAATATAGGGTAATAATTAATAATTATTTCAGTTCTAGCGATAATAACTGCATTATATGGTAATAATGCATGTTTATATTGATAATAATAATAGTAATAAGTATATTTATTATGGTTCTAGCGATAATAACTGCATAATATGGTAATAATGCATGTTATATTGATAATAATAAAAGGTATAATAAGTATATTTATTATGGTTCTAGCGATAATAACTGCATAATATGGTAATAATGTATGTGATATTGATAATAATATAGGTAATAATTATAATTATTTCAGTTCTAGCGATAATAACTGCATTGTATGTGTAATAATGGATGTTATATGATAATTATCGGAGTAATAAGTATATTTATTATAGTTCTTAGCGATAATAACTGCATAATATGGGGTAATAATGCATGTTATATTGATAATAATATAAGTAATATGTATAATTTGTTACAGTTCTAGGCGATAATAACTGCATTATATGGGTAATAATGCATGTTATATTGATAATATCGGGAGTAATAAGTATATTATTACAGTTCTAGCGATAATAACTGCATTATATGGGTAATAATGCAGTGTTATATTGATAATATCGGGAGTAATACGTATATTTATTATAGTTCTAGCGATTATAACTGCATAATATGGGTAATAATGCAGATTATATTGATGATAAATAAAAGTAGTAAGTATATTTATTATAGTTCTAAGCGATTACAACTGCATAATATGGGTAATAATGCATGTTATATGATAATAATATAAGTAAATAAGTATAATTATTACAGTTCTAGCGATAATAACTGCAGTATATGGGTAATAATGGATGTTGTATTGATAATATCGGTAGTAATAAGTATATTTATTATAGTTCTAGCGATAATAACCTGCATAATATAGGTAATAGTGCATGCTTTTATTGATAAATAATAAAAGTAATAAGTATATTTATTATAGTTTCTATCAATAATAACTGCATAATATGGGTAATAATGATGTTATATTGATAATATCGGGGAGTAATAAGTATATTTTATTATAGGTTCTAGCGATAGATAACTGCATAATATAGGTAATAATGCATGTTATATTGAAAATAATAAAAGTAATAAGTATATTTATTGTAGTTCTATCAATAATAACTGCATAATATGGGTAATAATGCATGTATATTGAGGATAATAAAGTAATAAGTGTATTTATTACAGTTTCTAGTGATAATGACTGCATAATATGGGTAATAATGCATGTTATATTGATGATAATATAAGTAATAAGTATAATTTATTACAGTTCTAAGCGATAATAACTGCATTATATGGGTAATAATGCATGATATGTTGATAATATTGGGGAGTAATAAGTATAATTATTACAGTTCTAGCGATAATAATAGTAAAATATGGGCAAATAGTGCATGTTATATTGATAATAGGTAAAGCAATAAGTATATTTATTACAGTTCTATCGATAATAACTGCATATATGGGTATTAATGCATGTTATATTGATGATAATAAAGTAGATAAGTAAATTTATTATAGTTCTAGCGATTATAACTGCATAATATGGGTAATAATGCATGTTTATATTGATAATAATATAAGTAATAAGTATAATTATTACAGTTCTAGCGATAATAAACTGCATTATATGGTAATAATGGATGTTATATTGATATATTCGGGAGTAATAAGTATATTATTATAGTTCTTAGCGATAATAACTGCATAATATAGGTAATAATGCATGTTATATTGATAATAATAAAAGTAATACGTATATTTATTAAAGTTCTATCATAATAACTGCATAATATGGGTAATAATGCGATGTTATACTGATGATAATAAAAGTAATAAGTGTATTTATTACAGTTCTAGCGATAATAACTGCATAATATGGGTAATAAACGCATGTTATATTGATGAAATATAAGAAATAAGTATAATTATTACAGTTCTAGCGATAATAACTGCATTATATGGGTAATAATGGATGTTATATTGATAATATCGGGAGTAATAAGTATATTTATTATAGTTCTTGCGATTATAACTGCATATTATGGGTAATAATGCATGTTATATTAATAATAATATAAGTAATAAGTATAATTATTACAGTTCTAGCGATAATTAACTTGCATTATATGGGTAATAATGCATGTTATATTGATCATAATACAAGTAACTAATATAATCATTACAGTTTCTAGCGATAATACTAGTAAAATATGGCTAAGAGTCCCTGTTATATTGATAATAATAAAAGTAATAAGTATATTTATTGTAATTCTATCGATAATAACTGCATAATATGGGTAATAATGCTTGTTATATTGATAATAATATAAGTAATAAGTATAATTATACAGTTCTAGCGATAATAACTGCATTATATGGGTAATAATGGAGGTTATATGATAATATCGCGAGGTAATAATTATATTTATTATAGTTCTAGCGATAATAACTGCATAATATAGGTAATATGCAAGTTATATTGATAATAATAAAAGTATTAAGTATATTTTATTATAGTTCTATCAATAATAACTGCATAATATGGGGGGGGAGTAATAATTGCATGTTATATTGATGATAATATAAGTAATAAGTATATTATTACAGTTCTAGCGATAAATAACTGCATTATATGGGTAATAATGCATGTTATATTGATAACAATATAGAGTAATAAGTATAATTATTACAGTTCTATCGATAATAACTGCATTAAATGCGTATAATGCATGTTATATTGATAATATCTGGAGTAGTAAGTATAATTTTCATAGTTCTAGCGATTAATATAAGTAAAATATGGCTAATAGTGCATGTTATATTGATATAATAAAAGTAATAAGTATATTTATTATAATTCTATCGATAATAACTGCATAATATGGGTAATAATGCATATTATATTGATAATAATATAAGTAATAAGTATAATTATTACAGTTCTAGCGACAATAACTGTATTATATGGGTAATAATGCATGTTATATTGATGATAATATAAGTAATAAGTATAATTATTACAGTTCTAGCGATAATAACTGCATTATATGGGTAATAATGCATGATATGTTGATAATATTGGGAGTAATAAGTATAATTATTATAGTTTTAGCGATAATAATAGTAAAATATGGCAAATAGTGCATGTTATATTGATAATAGTAAAAGCAATAAGTATATTTATTACAGTTCTATCGATAATAACTGCATAATATGGGTTATTAATGCATGTTATATTGATGATAATAAAAGTAGTAAGTATATTTATTATAGTTCTAGCGATTATAACTGCATAATATGGGTAATAATGCATGTTATATTGATATTATCCGGATAATATGTATATTATTATTGTTCTAGCGATAATAATAGTAAAATATGCTAATAGTGCATGTTATATTGATTTATTTTAGTTCTATCAATAATAACTACATAATATGGGTAATAATGCATGTTATATTGATGATAATAAAAGTAATAAGTGTATTTATTACAGTTCTAGCGATAATGACTGCATAATATGGGTAATAATGCATGTTATATTGATGATAATATAAGTAACAAGTATAATTATTACAGTTCTAGCGATAATAACTGCATTATATGGGTAATAATGCATGATATGTTGATAATATTGGGAGTAATAAGTATAATTATTATAGTTCTAGCGATAATAAAGCAAAATATGGCAAATAGTGCATGTTATATTGATAATAGTAAAAGCAATAAGTATATTTATTACAGTTCTATCGATAATAACTGCATAATATGTGTAATAATGCAGATTATATTGATGATAATAAAAGTAGTAAGTATATTTATTATAGTTCTAGCGATTACAACTGCATAATATGGGTAATAATGCATGTTATATTGATAATAATATAAGTAATAAGTATAATTATTACAGTTCTAGCGATAATAACTGCATTATATGGGTAATAATGCATGATATGTTGATAATATTGGGAGTAATAAGTATAATTATTACAGTTCTAGCGATAATAATAGTAAAATATGGCAAATAGTGCATGTTATATTGATAATAGTAAAAGCAATAAGTATATTTATTACAGTTCTATCGATAATAACTGCATAATATGGGTATTAATGCATGTTATATTGATGATAATAAAAGTAGTAAGTATATTTATTATAGTTCTAGCGATTATAACTGCATAATATGGGTAATAATGCATGTTATATTGATAATAATATAAGTAATAAGTATAATTATTACAGTTCTAGCGATAATAACTGCATTATATGGGTAATAATGGATGTTATATTGATAATATCGGGAGTAATAAGTATATTTATTATAGTTCTATCAATAATAACTGCATAATATGGGTAATAATGCATGTTATATTGATGATAATATAAGTAATAAGTATAATTATTACAGTTCTAGCGATAATAACTGCATTATATGGGTAATAATGCATGTTATATTGATAACAATATAGGTAATAAGTATAATTATTACAGTTCTAGCGATAATAACTGCATTAAATGCGTATAATGCATGTTATATTGATAATATCTGGAGTAGTAAGTATAATTTTCATAGTTCTAGCGATAATATAAGTAAAATATGGCTAATAGTGCATGTTATATTGATAATAATAAAAGTAATAAGTATATTTATTATAATTCTATCGATAATAACTGCATAATATGGGTAATAATGCATATTATATTGATAATAATATAAGTAATAAGTATAATTATTACAGTTCTAGCGACAATAACTGTATTATATGGGTAATAATGCATGTTATATTGATGATAATATAAGTAATAAGTATAATTATTACAGTTCTAGCGATAATAACTGCATTATATGGGTAATAATGCATGATATGTTGATAATATTGGGAGTAATAAGTATAATTATTATAGTTTTAGCGATAATAATAGTAAAATATGGCAAATAGTGCATGTTATATTGATAATAGTAAAAGCAATAAGTATATTTATTACAGTTCTATCGATAATAACTGCATAATATGGGTATTAATGCATGTTATATTGATGATAATAAAAGTAGTAAGTATATTTATTATAGTTCTAGCGATTATAACTGCATAATATGGGTAATAATGCATGTTATATTGATAATATCCGGAGTAATATGTATAATTATTATTGTTCTAGCGATAATAATAGTAAAATATGGCTAATAGTGCATGTTATATTGATAATAATAAAAGTAATAAGTATATTTATTTTAGTTCTATCAATAATAACTGCATAATATGGGTAATAATGCATGTTATATTGATGATAATAAAAGTAATAAGTGTATTTATTACAGTTCTAGCGATAATGACTGCATAATATGGGTAATAATGCATGTTATATTGATGATAATATAAGTAACAAGTATAATTATTACAGTTCTAGCGATAATAACTGCATTATATGGGTAATAATGCATGATATGTTGATAATATTGGGAGTAATAAGTATAATTATTATAGTTCTAGCGATAATAATAGCAAAATATGGCAAATAGTGCATGTTATATTGATAATAGTAAAAGCAATAAGTATATTTATTACAGTTCTATCGATAATAACTGCATAATATGGGTATTAATGCATGTTATATTGATGGTAATAAAAGTAGTAAGTATATTTATTATAGTTCTAGCGATTATAACTGCATAATATGGGTAATAATGCATGTTATATTGATAATATCCGGAGTAATATGTATAATTATTATTGTTCTAGCGATAATAATAGTAAAATATGGCTAATAGTGCATGTTATATTGATAATAATAAAAGTAATAAGTATATTTATTATAGTTCTATCAATAATAACTGCATAATGTGGGTAAAAATGCATGTTATATTGATGATAATAAAAGTAATAAGTGTATTTATTACAGTTCTAGCGATAATGACTGCATAATATGGGTAATAATGCATGTTATATTGATGATAATATAAGTAACAAGTAAAATTATTACAGTTCTAGCGATAATAACTGCATTATATGGGTAATAATGCATGATATGTTGATAATATTGGGAGTAATAAGTATAATTATTATAGTTCTAGCGATAATAAAGCAAAATATGGCAAATAGTGCATGTTATATTGATAATAGTAAAAGCAATAAGTATATTTATTACAGTTCTATCGATAATAACTGCATAATATGGGTAATAATGCAGATTATATTGATGATAATAAAAGTAGTAAGTATATTTATTATAGTTCTAGCGATTACAACTGCATAATATGGGTAATAATGCATGTTATATTGATAATAATATAAGTAATAAGTATAATTATTACAGTTCTAGCGATAATAACTGCATTATATGGGTAATAATGGATGTTGTATTGATAATATCGGTAGTAATAAGTATATTTATTATAGTTCTAGCGATAATAACTGCATAATATAGGTAATAATGCATGTTATATTGATGATAATATAAGTAATAAGTATAATTGTTACAGTTCTAGCGATAATAACTGCATTATATGGGTAATAATGGATGTTATATTGATAATATCGGGAGTAATAAGTATATTTATTATAGTTCTAGCGATAATAACTGCATAATATAGGTAATAATGCATGTTATATTGAAAATAATAAAAGTAATAAGTATATTTATTGTAGTTCTATCAATAATAACTGCATAATATGGGTAATAATGCATGTTATATTGAGGATAATAAAAGTAATAAGTGTATTTATTACAGTTCTAGTGATAATGACTGCATAATATGGGTAATAATGCATGTTATATTGATGATAATATAAGTAATAAGTATAATTATTACAGTTCTAGCGATAATAACTGCATTATATGGGTAATAATGCATGATATGTTGATAATATTGGGAGTAATAAGTATAATTATTACAGTTCTAGCGATAATAATAGTAAAATATGGCAAATAGTGCATGTTATATTGATAATAGTAAAAGCAATGAGTATATTTATTACAGTTCTATCGATAATAACTGCATAATATGGGTATTAATGCATGTTATGTTGATGATAATAAAAGTAGTAAGTATATTTATTATAGTTCTAGCGATTATAACTGCATAATATGGGTAATAATGCATGTTATATTGATAATAATATAAGTAATAAGTATAATTATTACAGTTCAAGCGATAATAACTGCATTATATGGGTAATAATGGATGTTATATTGATAATATCGGGAGTAATAAGTATATTTATTATAGTTCTAGCGATAATAACTGCATAATATGGGTAATAATGCATGTTATATTGATAATAATATAAGTAATAAGTATAATTATTACAGTTCTAGCGATAATAACTGCATTAAATGCGTATAATGCATGTTATATTGATAATATCTGGAGTAGTAAGTATAATTTTTATAGTTCTGGCGATAATATAAGTAAAATATGGCTAATAGTGCATGTTATATTGATAATAATAAAAGTAATAAGTACATTTATTATAGTTCTATCAATAATAACTGCATAATATGGGTAATAATGCATGTTATACTGATGATAATAAAAGTAATAAGTGTATTTATTACAGTTCTAGCGATAATAACTGCATAATATGGGTAATAACGCATGTTATATTGATGATAATATAAGAAATAAGTATAATTATTACAGTTCTAGCGATAATAACTGCATTATATGGGTAATAATGGATGTTATATTGATAATATCGGGAGTAATAAGTATATTTATTATAGTTCTAGCGATTATAACTGCATATTATGGGTAATAATGCATGTTATATTAATAATAATATAAGTAATAAGTATAATTATTACAGTTCTAGCGATAATAACTGCATTATATGGGTAATAATGCATGTTATATTGATCATAATACAAGTAATAAGTATAATCATTACAGTTCTAGCGATAATACTAGTAAAATATGGCTAAGAGTCCCTGTTATATTGATAATAATAAAAGTAATAAGTATATTTATTGTAATTCTATCGATAATAACTGCATAATATGGGTAATAATGCATGTTATATTGATAATAATATAAGTAATAAGTATAATTATTACAGTTCTAGCGATAATAACTGCATTATATGGGTAATAATGGAGGTTATATTGATAATATCGCGAGTAATAAGTATATTTATTATAGTTCTAGCGATAATAACTGCATAATATAGGTAATAATGCATGTTATATTGATAATAATAAAAGTAATAAGTATATTTATTATAGTTCTATCAATAATAACTGCATAATATGGGTAATAATGCATGTTATATTGATGATAATATAAGTAATAAGTATAATTATTACAGTTCTAGCGATAATAACTGCATTATATGGGTAATAATGCATGTTATATTGATAACAATATAGGTAATAAGTATAATTATTACAGTTCTAGCGATAATAACTGCATTAAATGCGTATAATGCATGTTATATTGATAATATCTGGAGTAGTAAGTATAATTTTCACAGTTCTAGCGATAATATAAGTAAAATATGGCTAATAGTGCATGTTATATTGATAATAATAAAAGTAATAAGTATATTTATTATAATTCTATCGATAATAACTGCATAATATGGGTAATAATGCATATTATATTGATAATAATATAAGTAATAAGTATAATTATTACAGTTCTAGCGACAATAACTGTATTATATGGGTAATAATGCATGTTATATTGATGATAATATAAGTAATAAGTATAATTATTACAGTTCTAGCGATAATAACTGCATTATATGGGTAATAATGCATGATATGTTGATAATATTGGGAGTAATAAGTATAATTATTATAGTTTTAGCGATAATAATAGTAAAATATGGCAAATAGTGCATGTTATATTGATAATAGTAAAAGCAATAAGTATATTTATTACAGTTCTATCGATAATAACTGCATAATATGGGTATTAATGCATGTTATATTGATGATAATAAAAGTAGTAAGTATATTTATTATAGTTCTAGCGATTATAACTGCATAATATGGGTAATAATGCATGTTATATTGATAATATCCGGAGTAATATGTATAATTATTATTGTTCTAGCGATAATAATAGTAAAATATGGCTAATAGTGCATGTTATATTGATAATAATAAAAGTAATAAGTATATTTATTTTAGTTCTATCAATAATAACTGCATAATATGGGTAATAATGCATGTTATATTGATGATAATAAAAGTAATAAGTGTATTTATTACAGTTCTAGCGATAATGACTGCATAATATGGGTAATAATGCATGTTATATTGATGATAATATAAGTAACAAGTATAATTATTACAGTTCTAGCGATAATAACTGCATTATATGGGTAATAATGCATGATATGTTGATAATATTGGGAGTAATAAGTATAATTATTATAGTTCTAGCGATAATAATAGCAAAATATGGCAAATAGTGCATGTTATATTGATAATAGTAAAAGCAATAAGTATATTTATTACAGTTCTATCGATAATAACTGCATAATATGGGTATTAATGCAGATTATATTGATGATAATAAAAGTAGTAAGTATATTTATTATAGTTCTAGCGATTATAACTGCATAATATGGGTAATAATGCATGTTATATTGATAATAATATAAGTGATAAGTATAATTATTACAGTCCTAGCGATAATAACTGCATTAAATGCGTATAATGCATGTTATATTGATAATATCTGGAGTAGTAAGTATAATTTTTATAGTTCTAGCGATAATATAAGTAAAATATGGCTAATAGTGCATGTTATATTGATAATAATAAAAGTAATAAGTATATTTATTATAATTCTATCGATAATAACTGCATAATATGGGTAATAATGCATATTATATTGATAATAATATAAGTAATTAGTATAATTATTACAGTTCTAGCGACAATAACTGCATTATATGGGTAATAATGCATGTTATATTGATGATAATATAAGTAATAAGTATAATTATTACAGTTCTAGCGATAATAACTGCATTATATGGGTAATAATGGATGTTGTATTGATAATATCGGTAGTAATAAGTATATTTATTATAGTTCTAGCGATAATAACTGCATAATATAGGTAGTAATGCATGTTATATTGATGATAATATAAGTAATAAGTATAATTATTACAGTTCTAGCGATAATAACTGCATTATATGGGTAATAATGCATGTTATATTGATAATATCGGGAGTAATAAGTATATTTATTATAGTTCTAGCGATAATAACTGCATAATATAGGTAATAATGCATGTTATATTGAAAATAATAAAAGTAATAAGTATATTTATTGTAGTTCTATCAATAATAACTGCATAATATGGGTAATAATGCATGTTATATTGAGGATAATAAAAGTAATAAGTGTATCTATTACAGTTCTAGCGATAATGACTGCATAATATGGGTAATAATGCATGTTATATTGATGATAATATAAGTAATAAGTATAGGTATTACAGTTCTAGCGATAATAACTGCATTATATGGGTAATAATGCATGATATGTTGATAATATTGGGAGTAATAAGTATAATTATTATAGTTCTAGCGATAATAATAGTAAAATATGGCAAATAGTGCATGTTATATTGATAATAGTAAAAGCAATAAGTATATTTATTACAGTTCTATCGATAATAACTGCATAATATGGGTATTAATGCATGTTATATTGATGATAATAAAAGTAGTAAGTATATTTATTATAGTTCTAGCGATTATAACTGCATAATATAGGTAATAATGCATGTTATATTGAAAATAATATAAGTGATAAGTATAATTATTACAGTCCTAGCGATAATAACTGCATTAAATGCGTATAATGCATGTTATATTGATAATATCTGGAGTAGTAAGTATAATTTTTATAGTTCTAGCGATAATATAAGTAAAATATGGCTAATAGTGCATGTTATATTGATAATAATAAAAGTAATAAGTATATTTATTATAATTCTATCGATAATAACTGCATAATATGGGTAATAATGCATATTATATTGATAATAATATAAGTAATTAGTATAATTATTACAGTTCTAGCGACAATAACTGCATTATATGGGTAATAATGCATGTTATATTGATGATAATATAAGTAATAAGTATAATTATTACAGTTCTAGCGATAATAACTGCATTATATGGGTAATAATGGATGTTGTATTGATAATATCGGTAGTAATAAGTATATTTATTATAGTTCTAGCGATAATAACTGCATAATATAGGTAGTAATGCATGTTATATTGATGATAATATAAGTAATAAGTATAATTATTACAGTTCTAGCGATAATAACTGCATTATATGGGTAATAATGCATGTTATATTGATAATATCGGGAGTAATAAGTATATTTATTATAGTTCTAGCGATAATAACTGCATAATATAGGTAATAATGCATGTTATATTGAAAATAATAAAAGTAATAAGTATATTTATTGTAGTTCTATCAATAATAACTGCATAATATGGGTAATAATGCATGTTATATTGAGGATAATAAAAGTAATAAGTGTATCTATTACAGTTCTAGCGATAATGACTGCATAATATGGGTAATAATGCATGTTATATTGATGATAATATAAGTAATAAGTATAGGTATTACAGTTCTAGCGATAATAACTGCATTATATGGGTAATAATGCATGATATGTTGATAATATTGGGAGTAATAAGTATAATTATTATAGTTCTAGCGATAATAATAGTAAAATATGGCAAATAGTGCATGTTATATTGATAATAGTAAAAGCAATAAGTATATTTATTACAGTTCTATCGATAATAACTGCATAATATGGGTATTAATGCATGTTATATTGATGATAATAAAAGTAGTAAGTATATTTATTATAGTTCTAGCGATTATAACTGCATAATATGGGTAATAATGCATGTTATATTGATAATATCCGGAGTAATATGTATAATTATTATTGTTCTAGCGATAATAATAGTAAAATATGGCTAATAGTGCATGTTATATTGATAATAATAAAAGTAATAAGTATATTTATTATAGTTCTATCAATAATAACTGCATAATATGGGTAAAAATGCATGTTATATTGATGATAATAAAAGTAATAAGTGTATTTATTACAGTTCTAGCGATAATGACTGCATAATATGGGTAATAATGCATGTTATATTGATGATAATATAAGTAACAAGTATAATTATTACAGTTCTAGCGATAATAACTGCATTATATGGGTAATAATGCATGATATGTTGATAGTATTGGGAGTAATAAGTATAATTATTATAGTTCTAGCGATAATAAAGCAAAATATGGCAAATAGTGCATGTTATATTGATAATAGTAAAAGCAATAAGTATATTTATTACAGTTCTATCGATAATAACTGCATAATATGGGTATTAATGCATGTTATGTTGATGGTAATAAAAGTAGTAAGTATATTTATTATAGTTCTAGCGATTATAACTGCATAATATGGGTAATAATGCATGTTATATTGATAATAATATAAGTAATAAGTATGATTATTACAGTTCTAGCGATAATAACTGCATTATATGGGTAATAATGGATGTTATATTGATAATATCGGGAGTAATAAGTATATTTATTATAGTTCTAGCGATAATAACTGCATAATATGGGTTATAATGCATGTTATATTGATAATAATATAAGTAATAAGTATAATTATTACAGTTCTAGCGATAATAACTGCATTAAATGCGTATAATGCATGTTATATTGATAATATCTGGAGTAGTAAGTATAATTTTTATAGTTCTAGCGATAATATAAGTAAAATATGGCTAATAGTGCATGTTATATTGATAATAATAAAAGTAATAAGTATATTTATTATAATTCTATCGATAATAACTGCATAATATGGGTAATAATGCATATTATATTGATAATAATATAAGTAATTAGTATAATTATTACAGTTCTAGCGACAATAACTGCATTATATGGGTAATAATGCATGTTATATTGATAATAATATAAGTAATTAGTATAATTATTACAGTTCTAGCGACAATAACTGCATTATATGGGTAATAATGCATGTTATATTGATGATAATATAAGTAATAAGTATAATTATTACAGTTCTAGCGATAATAACTGCATTATATGGGTAATAATGGATGTTGTATTGATAATATCGGTAGTAATAAGTATATTTATTATAGTTCTAGCGATAATAACTGCATAATATAGGTAATAATGCATGTTATATTGATGATAATATAAGTAATAAGTATAATTGTTACAGTTCTAGCGATAATAACTGCATAATATAGGTAATAATGCATGTTATATTGAAAATAATAAAAGTAATAAGTATATTTATTGTAGTTCTATCAATAATAACTGCATAATATGGGTAATAATGCATGTTATATTGAGGATAATAAAAGTAATAAGTGTATTTATTACAGTTCTAGTGATAATGACTGCATAATATGGGTAATAATGCATGTTATATTGATGATAATATAAGTAATAAGTATAATTATTACAGTTCTAGCGATAATAACTGCATTATATGGGTAATAATGCATGATATGTTGATAATATTGGGAGTAATAAGTATAATTATTACAGTTCTAGCGATAATAATAGTAAAATATGGCAAATAGTGCATGTTATATTGATAATAGTAAAAGCAATAAGTATATTTATTACAGTTCTATCGATAATAACGGCATAATATGGGTATTAATGCATGTTATGTTGATGATAATAAAAGTAGTAAGTATATTTATTATAGTTCTAGCGATTATAACTGCATAATATGGGTAATAATGCATGTTATATTGATAATAATATAAGTAATAAGTATAATTATTACAGTTCTAGCGATAATAACTGCATTATATGGGTAATAATGGATGTTATATTGATAATATCGGGAGTAATAAGTATATTTATTATAGTTCTAGCGATAATAACTGCATAATATGGGTAATAATGCATGTTATATTGATAATAATATAAGTAATAAGTATAATTATTACAGTTCTAGCGATAATAACTGCATTAAATGCGTATAATGCATGTTATATTGATAATATCTGGAGTAGTAAGTATAATTTTTATAGTTCTAGCGATAATATAAGTAAAATATGGCTAATAGTGCATGTTATATTGATAATAATAAAAGTAATAAGTATATTTATTATAATTCTATCGATAATAACTGCATAATATGGGTAATAATGCATATTATATTGATAATAATATAAGTAATTAGTATAATTATTACAGTTCTAGCGACAATAACTGCATTATATGGGTAATAATGCATGTTATATTGATGATAATATAAGTAATAAGTATAATTATTACAGTTCTAGCGATAATAACTGCATTATATGGGTAATAATGGATGTTGTATTGATAATATCGGTAGTAATAAGTATATTTATTATAGTTCTAGCGATAATAACTGCATAATATAGGTAATAATGCATGTTATATTGATGATAATATAAGTAATAAGTATAATTGTTACAGTTCTAGCGATAATAACTGCATTATATGGGTAATAATGCATGTTATATTGATAATATCGGGAGTAATAAGTATATTTATTATAGTTCTAGCGATAATAACTGCATAATATAGGTAATAGTGCATGTTATATTGATAATAATAAAAGTAATAAGTATATTTATTATAGTTCTATCAATAATAACTGCATAATATGGGTAATAATGGATGTTATATTGATAATATCGGGAGTAATAAGTATATTTATTATAGTTCTAGCGATAATAACTGCATAATATAGGTAATAATGCATGTTATATTGAAAATAATAAAAGTAATAAGTATATTTATTGTAGTTCTATCAATAATAACTGCATAATATGGGTAATAATGCATGTTATATTGAGGATAATAAAAGTAATAAGTGTATTTATTACAGTTCTAGTGATAATGACTGCATAATATGGGTAATAATGCATGTTATATTGATGATAATATAAGTAATAAGTATAATTATTACAGTTCTAGCGATAATAACTGCATTATATGGGTAATAATGCATGATATGTTGATAATATTGGGAGTAATAAGTATAATTATTACAGTTCTAGCGATAATAATAGTAAAATATGGCAAATAGTGCATGTTATATTGATAATAGTAAAAGCAATAAGTATATTTATTACAGTTCTATCGATAATAACTGCATAATATGGGTATTAATGCATGTTATATTGATGATAATAAAAGTAGTAAGTATATTTATTATAGTTCTAGCGATTATAACTGCATAATATGGGTAATAATGCATGTTATATTGATAATAATATAAGTAATAAGTATAATTATTACAGTTCTAGCGATAATAACTGCATTATATGGGTAATAATGGATGTTATATTGATAATATCGGGAGTAATAAGTATATTTATTATAGTTCTAGCGATTATAACTGCATAATATGGGTAATAATGCATGTTATATTAATAATAATATAAGTAATAAGTATAATTATTACAGTTCTAGCGATAATAACTGCATTATATGGGTAATAATGGATGTTATATTGATAATATCGGGAGTAATAAGTATATTTATTATAGTTCTAGCGATAATAACTGCATAATATGGGTAATAATGCATGTTATATTGATGATAATATAAGTAACAAGTATAATTATTACAGTTCTAGCGATAATAACTGCATTTTATGGGTAATAATGCATGATATGTTGATAATATTGGGAGTAATAAGTATAATTATTATAGTTCTAGCGATAATAATAGCAAAATATGGCAAATAGTGCATGTTATATTGATAATAGTAAAAGCAATAAGTATATTTATTACAGTTCTATCGATAATAACTGCATAATATGGGTATTAATGCAGATTATATTGATGATAATAAAAGTAGTAAGTATATTTATTATAGTTCTAGCGATTATAACTGCATAATATGGGTAATAATGCATGTTATATTGATAGTAATATAAGTAATAAGTATAATTATTACAGTTCTAGCGATAATAACTGCATTAAATGCGTATAATGCATGTTATATTGATAATATCTGGAGTAGTAAGTATAATTTTTATAGTTCTAGCGATAATATAAGTAAAATATGGCTAATAGTGCATGTTATATTGATAATAATAAAAGTAATAAGTATATTTATTATAATTCTATCGATAATAACTGCATAATATGGGTAATAATGCATATTATATTGATAATAATATAAGTAATTAGTATAATTATTACAGTTCTAGCGACAATAACTGCATTATATGGGTAATAATGCATGTTATATTGATGATAATATAAGTAATAAGTATAATTATTACAGTTCTAGCGATAATAACTGCATTATATGGGTAATAATGGATGTTGTATTGATAATATCGGTAGTAATAAGTATATTTATTATAGTTCTAGCGATAATAACTGCATAATATAGGTAGTAATGCATGTTATATTGATGATAATATAAGTAATAAGTATAATTATTACAGTTCTAGCGATAATAACTGCATTATATGGGTAATAATGCATGTTATATTGATAATATCGGGAGTAATAAGTATATTTATTATAGTTCTAGCGATAATAACTGCATAATATAGGTAATAATGCATGTTATATTGAAAATAATAAAAGTAATAAGTATATTTATTGTAGTTCTATCAATAATAACTGCATAATATGGGTAATAATGCATGTTATATTGAGGATAATAAAAGTAATAAGTGTATCTATTACAGTTCTAGCGATAATGACTGCATAATATGGGTAATAATGCATGTTATATTGATGATAATATAAGTAATAAGTATAGGTATTACAGTTCTAGCGATAATAACTGCATTATATGGGTAATAATGCATGATATGTTGATAATATTGGGAGTAATAAGTATAATTATTATAGTTCTAGCGATAATAATAGTAAAATATGGCAAATAGTGCATGTTATATTGATAATAGTAAAAGCAATAAGTATATTTATTACAGTTCTATCGATAATAACTGCATAATATGGGTATTAATGCATGTTATATTGATGATAATAAAAGTAGTAAGTATATTTATTATAGTTCTAGCGATTATAACTGCATAATATGGGTAATAATGCATGTTATATTGATAATATCCGGAGTAATATGTATAATTATTATTGTTCTAGCGATAATAATAGTAAAATATGGCTAATAGTGCATGTTATATTGATAATAATAAAAGTAATAAGTATATTTATTATAGTTCTATCAATAATAACTGCATAATATGGGTAAAAATGCATGTTATATTGATGATAATAAAAGTAATAAGTGTATTTATTACAGTTCTAGCGATAATGACTGCATAATATGGGTAATAATGCATGTTATATTGATGATAATATAAGTAACAAGTATAATTATTACAGTTCTAGCGATAATAACTGCATTATATGGGTAATAATGCATGATATGTTGATAGTATTGGGAGTAATAAGTATAATTATTATAGTTCTAGCGATAATAAAGCAAAATATGGCAAATAGTGCATGTTATATTGATAATAGTAAAAGCAATAAGTATATTTATTACAGTTCTATCGATAATAACTGCATAATATGGGTATTAATGCAGGTTATATTGATGATAATAAAAGTAGTAAGTATATTTATTATAGTTCTAGCGATTATAACTGCATAATATGGGTAATAATGCATGTTATATTGATAATAATATAAGTAATAAGTATAATTATTACAGTTCTAGCGATAATAACTGCATTAAATGCGTATAATGCATGTTATATTGATAATATCTGGAGTAGTAAGTATAATTTTTATAGTTCTAGCGATAATATAAGTAAAATATGGCTAATAGTGCATGTTATATTGATAATAATAAAAGTAATAAGTATATTTATTATAATTCTATCGATAATAACTGCATAATATGGGTAATAATGCATATTATATTGATAATAATATAAGTAATAAGTATAATTATTACAGTTCTAGCGACAATAACTGCATTATATGGGTAATAATGCATGTTATATTGATGATAATATAAGTAATAAGTATAATTATTACAGTTCTAGCGATAATAACTGCATTATATGGGTAATAATGGATGTTGTATTGATAATATCGGTAGTAATAAGTATATTTATTATAGTTCTAGCGATAATAACTGCATAATATAGGTAGTAATGCATGTTATATTGATGATAATATAAGTAATAAGTATAATTATTACAGTTCTAGCGATAATAACTGCATTATATGGGTAATAATGCATGTTATATTGATAATATCGGGAGTAATAAGTATATTTATTATAGTTCTAGCGATAATAACTGCATAATATAGGTAATAATGCATGTTATATTGAAAATAATAAAAGTAATAAGTATATTTATTGTAGTTCTATCAATAATAACTGCATAATATGGGTAATAATGCATGTTATATTGAGGATAATAAAAGTAATAAGTGTATCTATTACAGTTCTAGCGATAATGACTGCATAATATGGGTAATAATGCATGTTATATTGATGATAATATAAGTAATAAGTATAATTATTACAGTTCTAGCGATAATAACTGCATTATATGGGTAATAATGCATGATATGTTGATAATATTGGGAGTAATAAGTATAATTATTATAGTTCTAGCGATAATAATAGTAAAATATGGCAAATAGTGCATGTTATATTGATAATAGTAAAAGCAATAAGTATATTTATTACAGTTCTATCGATAATAACTGCATAATATGGGTATTAATGCATGTTATATTGATGATAATAAAAGTAGTAAGTATATTTATTATAGTTCTAGCGATTATAACTGCATAATATGGGTAATAATGCATGTTATATTGATAATATCCGGAGTAATATGTATAATTATTATTGTTCTAGCGATAATAATAGTAAAATATGGCTAATAGTGCATGTTATATTGATAATAATAAAAGTAATAAGTATATTTATTATAGTTCTATCAATAATAACTGCACAATATGGGTAAAAATGCATGTTATATTGATGATAATAAAAGTAATAAGTGTATTTATTACAGTTCTAGCGATAATGACTGCATAATATGGGTAATAATGCATGTTATATTGATGATAATATAAGTAACAAGTATAATTATTACAGTTCTAGCGATAATAACTGCATTATATGGGTAATAATGCATGATATGTTGATAGTATTGGGAGTAATAAGTATAATTATTATAGTTCTAGCGATAATAAAGCAAAATATGGCAAATAGTGCATGTTATATTGATAATAGTAAAAGCAATAAGTATATTTATTACAGTTCTATCGATAATAACTGCATAATATGGGTATTAATGCAGATTATATTGATGATAATAAAAGTAGTAAGTATATTTATTATAGTTCTAGCGATTATAACAGCATAATATGGGTAATAATGCATGTTATATTGATAATAATATAAGTAATAAGTATAATTATTACAGTTCTAGCGATAATAACTGCATTAAATGCGTATAATGCATGTTATATTGATAATATCTGGAGTAGTAAGTATAATTTTTATAGTTCTAGCGATAATATAAGTAAAATATGGCTAATAGTGCATGTTATATTGATAATAATAAAAGTAATAAGTATATTTATTATAATTCTATCGATAATAACTGCATAATATGGGTAATAATGCATATTATATTGATAATAATATAAGTAATTAGTATAATTATTACAGTTCTAGCGACAATAACTGCATTATATGGGTAATAATGCATGTTATATTGATGATAATATAAGTAATAAGTATAATTATTACAGTTCTAGCGATAATAACTGCATTATATGGGTAATAATGGATGTTGTATTGATAATATCGGTAGTAATAAGTATATTTATTATAGTTCTAGCGATAATAACTGCATAATATAGGTAATAATGCATGTTATATTGATGATAATATAAGTAATAAGTATAATTGTTACAGTTCTAGCGATAATAACTGCATTATATGGGTAATAATGGATGTTATATTGATAATATCGGGAGTAATAAGTATATTTATTATAGTTCTAGCGATAATAACTGCATAATATAGGTAATAATGCATGTTATATTGAAAATAATAAAAGTAATAAGTATATTTATTGTAGTTCTATCAATAATAACTGCATAATATGGGTAATAATGCATGTTATATTGAGGATAATAAAAGTAATAAGTGTATTTATTACAGTTCTAGTGATAATGACTGCATAATATGGGTAATAATGCATGTTATATTGATGATAATATAAGTAATAAGTATAATTATTACAGTTCTAGCGATAATAACTGCATTATATGGGTAATAATGCATGATATGTTGATAATATTGGGAGTAATAAGTATAATTATTACAGTTCTAGCGATAATAATAGTAAAATATGGCAAATAGTGCATGTTATATTGATAATAGTAAAAGCAATAAGTATATTTATTACAGTTCTATCGATAATAACGGCATAATATGGGTATTAATGCATGTTATGTTGATGATAATAAAAGTAGTAAGTATATTTATTATAGTTCTAGCGATTATAACTGCATAATATGGGTAATAATGCATGTTATATTGATAATAATATAAGTAATAAGTATAATTATTACAGTTCTAGCGATAATAACTGCATTATATGGGTAATAATGGATGTTATATTGATAATATCGGGAGTAATAAGTATATTTATTATAGTTCTAGCGATAATAACTGCATAATATGGGTAATAATGCATGTTATATTGATAATAATATAAGTAATAAGTATAATTATTACAGTTCTAGCGATAATAACTGCATTAAATGCGTATAATGCATGTTATATTGATAATATCTGGAGTAGTAAGTATAATTTTTATAGTTCTAGCGATAATATAAGTAAAATATGGCTAATAGTGCATGTTATATTGATAATAATAAAAGTAATAAGTATATTTATTATAATTCTATCGATAATAACTGCATAATATGGGTAATAATGCATATTATATTGATAATAATATAAGTAATTAGTATAATTATTACAGTTCTAGCGACAATAACTGCATTATATGGGTAATAATGCATGTTATATTGATGATAATATAAGTAATAAGTATAATTATTACAGTTCTAGCGATAATAACTGCATTATATGGGTAATAATGGATGTTGTATTGATAATATCGGTAGTAATAAGTATATTTATTATAGTTCTAGCGATAATAACTGCATAATATAGGTAATAATGCATGTAATATTGATGATAATATAAGTAATAAGTATAATTGTTACAGTTCTAGCGATAATAACTGCATTATATGGGTAATAATGCATGTTATATTGATAATATCGGGAGTAATAAGTATATTTATTATAGTTCTAGCGATAATAACTGCATAATATAGGTAATAGTGCATGTTATATTGATAATAATAAAAGTAATAAGTATATTTATTATAGTTCTATCAATAATAACTGCATAATATGGGTAATAATGGATGTTATATTGATAATATCGGGAGTAATAAGTATATTTATTATAGTTCTAGCGATAATAACTGCATAATATAGGTAATAATGCATGTTATATTGAAAATAATAAAAGTAATAAGTATATTTATTGTAGTTCTATCAATAATAACTGCATAATATGGGTAATAATGCATGTTATATTGAGGATAATAAAAGTAATAAGTGTATTTATTACAGTTCTAGTGATAATGACTGCATAATATGGGTAATAATGCATGTTATATTGATGATAATATAAGTAATAAGTATAATTATTACAGTTCTAGCGATAATAACTGCATTATATGGGTAATAATGCATGATATGTTGATAATATTGGGAGTAATAAGTATAATTATTACAGTTCTAGCGATAATAATAGTAAAATATGGCAAATAGTGCATGTTATATTGATAATAGTAAAAGCAATAAGTATATTTATTACAGTTCTATCGATAATAACTGCATAATATGGGTATTAATGCATGTTATATTGATGATAATAAAAGTAGTAAGTATATTTATTATAGTTCTAGCGATTATAACTGCATAATATGGGTAATAATGCATGTTATATTGATAATAATATAAGTAATAAGTATAATTATTACAGTTCTAGCGATAATAACTGCATTATATGGGTAATAATGGATGTTATATTGATAATATCGGGAGTAATAAGTATATTTATTATAGTTCTAGCGATTATAACTGCATAATATGGGTAATAATGCATGTTATATTAATAATAATATAAGTAATAAGTATAATTATTACAGTTCTAGCGATAATAACTGCATTATATGGGTAATAATGGATGTTATATTGATAATATCGGGAGTAATAAGTATATTTATTATAGTTCTAGCGATAATAACTGCATAATATGGGTAATAATGCATGTTATATTGATGATAATATAAGTAACAAGTATAATTATTACAGTTCTAGCGATAATAACTGCATTTTATGGGTAATAATGCATGATATGTTGATAATATTGGGAGTAATAAGTATAATTATTATAGTTCTAGCGATAATAATAGCAAAATATGGCAAATAGTGCATGTTATATTGATAATAGTAAAAGCAATAAGTATATTTATTACAGTTCTATCGATAATAACTGCATAATATGGGTATTAATGCAGATTATATTGATGATAATAAAAGTAGTAAGTATATTTATTATAGTTCTAGCGATTATAACTGCATAATATGGGTAATAATGCATGTTATATTGATAGTAATATAAGTAATAAGTATAATTATTACAGTTCTAGCGATAATAACTGCATTAAATGCGTATAATGCATGTTATATTGATAATATCTGGAGTAGTAAGTATAATTTTTATAGTTCTAGCGATAATATAAGTAAAATATGGCTAATAGTGCATGTTATATTGATAATAATAAAAGTAATAAGTATATTTATTATAATTCTATCGATAATAACTGCATAATATGGGTAATAATGCATATTATATTGATAATAATATAAGTAATTAGTATAATTATTACAGTTCTAGCGACAATAACTGCATTATATGGGTAATAATGCATGTTATATTGATGATAATATAAGTAATAAGTATAATTATTACAGTTCTAGCGATAATAACTGCATTATATGGGTAATAATGGATGTTGTATTGATAATATCGGTAGTAATAAGTATATTTATTATAGTTCTAGCGATAATAACTGCATAATATAGGTAATAATGCATGTTATATTGATGATAATATAAGTAATAAGTATAATTGTTACAGTTCTAGCGATAATAACTGCATTATATGGGTAATAATGGATGTTATATTGATAATATCGGGTGTAATAAGTATATTTATTATAGTTCTAGCGATAATAACTGCATAATATAGGTAATAATGCATGTTATATTGAAAATAATAAAAGTAATAAGTATATTTATTGTAGTTCTATCAATAATAACTGCATAATATGGGTAATAATGCATGTTATATTGAGGATAATAAAAGTAATAAGTGTATTTATTACAGTTCTAGTGATAATGACTGCATAATATGGGTAATAATGCATGTTATATTGATGATAATATATGTAATAAGTATAATTATTACAGTTCTAGCGATAATAACTGCATTATATGGGTAATAATGCATGATATGTTGATAATATTGGGAGTAATAAGTATAATTATTATAGTTCTAGCGATAATAATAGCAAAATATGGCAAATAGTGCATGTTATATTGATAATAGTAAAAGCAATAAGTATATTTATTACAGTTCTATCGATAATAACTGCATAATATGGGTATTAATGCATGTTATATTGATGATAATAAAAGTAGTAAGTATATTTATTACAGTTCTAGCGATTATAACTGCATAATATGGGTAATAATGCATGTTATATTGATAATATCCGGAGTAATATGTATAATTATTATTGTTCTAGCGATAATAATAGTAAAATATGGCTAATAGTGCATGTTATATTGATAATAATAAAAGTAATAAGTATATTTATTATAGTTCTATCAATAATAACTGCATAATATGGGTAAAAATGCATGTTATATTGATGATAATAAAAGTAATAAGTGTATTTATTACAGTTCTAGCGATAATGACTGCATAATATGGGTAATAATGCATGTTATATTGATGATAATATAAGTAACAAGTATAATTATTACAGTTCTAGCGATAATAACTGCATTATATGGGTAATAATGCATGATATGTTGATAATATTGGGAGTAATAAGTATAATTATTACAGTTCTAGCGATAATAATAGTAAAATATGGCAAATAGTGCATGTTATATTGATAATAGTAAAAGCAATAAGTATATTTATTACAGTTCTATCGATAATAACTGCATAATATGGGTATTAATGCATGTTATGTTGATGGTAATAAAAGTAGTAAGTATATTTATTATAGTTCTAGCGATTATAACTGCATAATATGGGTAATAATGCATGTTATATTGATAATAATATAAGTAATAAGTATGATTATTACAGTTCTAGCGATAATAACTGCATTATATGGGTAATAATGGATGTTATATTGATAATATCGGGAGTAATAAGTATATTTATTATAGTTCTAGCGATAATAACTGCATAATATGGGTTATAATGCATGTTATATTGATAATAATATAAGTAATAAGTATAATTATTACAGTTCTAGCGATAATAACTGCATTAAATGCGTATAATGCATGTTATATTGATAATATCTGGAGTAGTAAGTATAATTTTTATAGTTCTAGCGATAATATAAGTAAAATATGGCTAATAGTGCATGTTATATTGATAATAATAAAAGTAATAAGTATATTTATTATAATTCTATCGATAATAACTGCATAATATGGGTAATAATGCATATTATATTGATAATAATATAAGTAATTAGTATAATTATTACAGTTCTAGCGACAATAACTGCATTATATGGGTAATAATGCATGTTATATTGATGATAATATAAGTAATAAGTATAATTATTACAGTTCTAGCGATAATAACTGCATTATATGGGTAATAATGGATGTTGTATTGATAATATCGGTAGTAATAAGTATATTTATTATAGTTCTAGCGATAATAACTGCATAATATAGGTAATAATGCATGTTATATTGATAATATCCGGAGTAATATGTATAATTATTATTGTTCTAGCGATAATAATAGTAAAATATGGCTAATAGTGCATGTTATATTGATAATAATAAAAGTAATAAGTATATTTATTATAGTTCTATCAATAATAACTGCATAATATGGGTAAAAATGCATGTTATATTGATGATAATAAAAGTAATAAGTGTATTTATTACAGTTCTAGCGATAATGACTGCATAATATGGGTAATAATGCATGTTATATTGATGATAATATAAGTAACAAGTATAATTATTACAGTTCTAGCGATAATAACTGCATTATATGGGTAATAATGCATGATATGTTGATAATATTGGGAGTAATAAGTATAATTATTATAGTTCTAGCGATAATAAAGCAAAATATGGCAAATAGTGCATGTTATATTGATAATAGTAAAAGCAATAGGTATATTTATTACAGTTCTATCGATAATAACTGCATAATATGGGTATTAATGCAGATTATATTGATGATAATAAAAGTAGTAAGTATATTTATTATAGTTCTAGCGATTATAACTGCATAATATGGGTAATAATGCATGTTATATTGATAATAATATAAGTAATAAGTATAATTATTACAGTTCTAGCGATAATAACTGCATTAAATGCGTATAATGCATGTTATATTGATAATATCTGGAGTAGTAAGTATAATTTTTATAGTTCTAGCGATAATATAAGTAAAATATGGCTAATAGTGCATGTTATATTGATAATAATAAAAGTAATAAGTATATTTATTATAATTCTATCGATAATAACTGCATAATATGGGTAATAATGCATATTATATTGATAATAATATAAGTAATTAGTATAATTATTACAGTTCTAGCGACAATAACTGCATTATATGGGTAATAATGCATGTTATATTGATGATAATATAAGTAATAAGTATAATTATTACAGTTCTAGCGATGATAACTGCATTATATGGGTAATAATGGATGTTGTATTGATAATATCGGTAGTAATAAGTATATTTATTATAGTTCTAGCGATAATAACTGCATAATATAGGTAATAATGCATGTTATATTGATGATAATATAAGTAATAAGTATAATTGTTACAGTTCTAGCGATAATAACTGCATTATATGGGTAATAATGGATGTTATATTGATAATATCGGGAGTAATAAGTATATTTATTATAGTTCTAGCGATAATAACTGCATAATATAGGTAATAATGCATGTTATATTGAAAATAATAAAAGTAATAAGTATATTTATTGTAGTTCTATCAATAATAACTGCATAATATGGGTAATAATGCATGTTATATTGAGGATAATAAAAGTAATAAGTGTATTTATTACAGTTCTAGTGATAATGACTGCATAATATGGGTAATAATGCATGTTATATTGATGATAATATAAGTAACAAGTATAATTATTACAGTTCTAGCGATAATAACTGCATTATATGGGTAATAATGCATGATATGTTGATAATATTGGGAGTAATAAGTATAATTATTATAGTTCTAGCGATAATAAAGCAAAATATGGCAAATAGTGCATGTTATATTGATAATAGTAAAAGCAATAAGTATATTTATTACAGTTCTATCGATAATAACTGCATAATATGGGTAATAATGCATGTTATACTGATGATAATAAAAGTAATAAGTGTATTTATTACAGTTCTAGCGATAATAACTGCATAATATGGGTAATAACGCATGTTATATTGATGATAATATAAGAAATAAGTATAATTATTACAGTTCTAGCGATAATAACTGCATTATATGGGTAATAATGGATGTTATATTGATAATATCGGGAGTAATAAGTATATTTATTATAGTTCTAGCGATTATAACTGCATAATATGGGTAATAATGCATGTTATATTAATAATAATATAAGTAATAAGTATAATTATTACAGTTCTAGCGATAATAACTGCATTATATGGGTAATAATGCATGTTATATTGATCATAATACAAGTAATAAGTATAATCATTACAGTTCTAGCGATAATACTAGTAAAATATGGCTAAGAGTCCCTGTTATATTGATAATAATAAAAGTAATAAGTATATTTATTGTAATTCTATCGATAATAACTGCATAATATGGGTAATAATGCATGTTATATTGATAATAATATAAGTAATAAGTATAATTATTACAGTTCTAGCGATAATAACTGCATTATATGGGTAATAATGGAGGTTATATTGATAATATCGCGAGTAATAAGTATATTTATTATAGTTCTAGCGATAATAACTGCATAATATAGGTAATAATGCATGTTATATTGATAATAATAAAAGTAATAAGTATATTTATTATAGTTCTATCAATAATAACTGCATAATATGGGTAATAATGCATGTTATATTGATGATAATATAAGTAATAAGTATAATTATTACAGTTCTAGCGATAATAACTGCATTATATGGGTAATAATGCATGTTATATTGATAACAATATAGGTAATAAGTATAATTATTACAGTTCTAGCGATAATAACTGCATTAAATGCGTATAATGCATGTTATATTGATAATATCTGGAGTAGTAAGTATAATTCTCATAGTTCTAGCGATAATATAAGTAAAATATGGCTAATAGTGCATGTTATATTGATAATAATAAAAGTAATAAGTATATTTATTATAATTCTATCGATAATAACTGCATAATATGGGTAATAATGCATATTATATTGATAATAATATAAGTAATAAGTATAATTATTACAGTTCTAGCGACAATAACTGCATTATATGGGTAATAATGCATGTTATATTGATGATAATATAAGTAATAAGTATAATTATTACAGTTCTAGCGATAATAACTGCATTATGTGGGTAATAATGCATGATATGTTGATAATATTGGGAGTAATAAGTATAATTATTATAGTTCTAGCGATAATAATAGTAAAATATGGCAAATAGTGCATGTTATATTGATAATAGTAAAAGCAATAAGTATATTTATTACAGTTCTATCGATAATAACTGCATAATATGGGTATTAATGCATGTTATATTGATGATAATAAAAGTAGTAAGTATATTTATTATAGTTCTAGCGATTATAACTGCATAATATGGGTAATAATGCATGTTATATTGATAATATCCGGAGTAATATGTATAATTATTATTGTTCTAGCGATAATAATAGTAAAATATGGCTAATAGTGCATGTTATATTGATAATAATAAAAGTAATAAGTATATTTATTATAGTTCTATCAATAATAACTGCATAATATGGGTAATAATGCATGTTATATTGATGATAATAAAAGTAATAAGTGTATTTATTACAGTTCTAGCGATAATGACTGCATAATATGGGTAATAATGCATGTTATATTGATGATAATATAAGTAACAAGTATAATTATTACAGTTCTAGCGATAATAACTGCATTATGTGGGTAATAATGCATGATATGTTGATAATATTGGGAGTAATAAGTATAATTATTATAGTTCTAGCGATAATAATAGCAAAATATGGCAAATAGTGCATGTTATATTGATAATAGTAAAAGCAATAAGTATATTTATTACAGTTCTATCGATAATAACTGCATAATATGGGTATTAATGCAGATTATATTGATGATAATAAAAGTAGTAAGTATATTTATTATAGTTCTAGCGATTATAACTGCATAATATGGGTAATAATGCATGTTATATTGATAGTAATATAAGTAATAAGTATAATTATTACAGTTCTAGCGATAATAACTGCATTAAATGCGTATAATGCATGTTATATTGATAATATCTGGAGTAGTAAGTATAATTTTTATAGTTCTAGCGATAATATAAGTAAAATATGGCTAATAGTGCATGTTATATTGATAATAATAAAAGTAATAAGTATATTTATTATAATTCTATCGATAATAACTGCATAATATGGGTAATAATGCATATTATATTGATAATAATATAAGTAATTAGTATAATTATTACAGTTCTAGCGACAATAACTGCATTATATGGGTAATAATGCATGTTATATTGATGATAATATAAGTAATAAGTATAATTATTACAGTTCTAGCGATAATAACTGCATTATATGGGTAATAATGGATGTTGTATTGATAATATCGGTAGTAATAAGTATATTTATTATAGTTCTAGCGATAATAACTGCATAATATAGGTAATAATGCATGTTATATTGATGATAATATAAGTAATAAGTATAATTGTTACAGTTCTAGCGATAATAACTGCATTATATGGGTAATAATGCATGTTATATTGATAATATCGGGAGTAATAAGTATATTTATTATAGTTCTAGCGATAATAACTGCATAATATAGGTAATAGTGCATGTTATATTGATAATAATAAAAGTAATAAGTATATTTATTATAGTTCTATCAATAATAACTGCATAATATGGGTAATAATGGATGTTATATTGATAATATCGGGTGTAATAAGTATATTTATTATAGTTCTAGCGATAATAACTGCATAATATAGGTAATAATGCATGTTATATTGAAAATAATAAAAGTAATAAGTATATTTATTGTAGTTCTATCAATAATAACTGCATAATATGGGTAATAATGCATGTTATATTGAGGATAATAAAAGTAATAAGTGTATTTATTACAGTTCTAGTGATAATGACTGCATAATATGGGTAATAATGCATGTTATATTGATGATAATATAAGTAATAAGTATAATTATTACAGTTCTAGCGATAATAACTGCATTATATGGGTAATAATGGATGTTGTATTGATAATATCGGTAGTAATAAGTATATTTATTATAGTTCTAGCGATAATAACTGCATAATATAGGTAATAATGCATGTTATATTGATGATAATATAAGTAATAAGTATAATTGTTACAGTTCTAGCGATAATAACTGCATTATATGGGTAATAATGGATGTTATATTGATAATATCGGGAGTAATAAGTATATTTATTATAGTTCTAGCGATAATAACTGCATAATATAGGTAATAATGCATGTTATATTGAAAATAGTAAAAGTAATAAGTATATTTATTGTAGTTCTATCAATAATAACTGCATAATATGGGTAATAATGCATGTTATATTGAGGATAATAAAAGTAATAAGTGTATTTATTACAGTTCTAGTGATAATGACTGCATAATATGGGTAATAATGCATGTTATATTGATGATAATATAAGTAATAAGTATAATTATTACAGTTCTAGCGATAATAACTGCATTATATGGGTAATAATGCATGATATGTTGATAATATTGGGAGTAATAAGTATAATTATTACAGTTCTAGCGATAATAATAGTAAAATATGGCAAATAGTGCATGTTATATTGATAATAGTAAAAGCAATAAGTATATTTATTACAGTTCTATCGATAATAACGGCATAATATGGGTATTAATGCATGTTATGTTGATGATAATAAAAGTAGTAAGTATATTTATTATAGTTCTAGCGATTATAACTGCATAATATGGGTAATAATGCATGTTATATTGATAATAATATAAGTAATAAGTATAATTATTACAGTTCTAGCGATAATAACTGCATTATATGGGTAATAATGGATGTTATATTGATAATATCGGGAGTAATAAGTATATTTATTATAGTTCTAGCGATAATAACTGCATAATATGGGTAATAATGCATGTTATATTGATAATAATATAAGTAATAAGTATAATTATTACAGTTCTAGCGATAATAACTGCATTAAATGCGTATAATGCATGTTATATTGATAATATCTGGAGTAGTAAGTATAATTTTTATAGTTCTAGCGATAATATAAGTAAAATATGGCTAATAGTGCATGTTATATTGATAATAATAAAAGTAATAAGTATATTTATTATAATTCTATCGATAATAACTGCATAATATGGGTAATAATGCATATTATATTGATAATAATATAAGTAATTAGTATAATTATTACAGTTCTAGCGACAATAACTGCATTATATGGGTAATAATGCATGTTATATTGATGATAATATAAGTAATAAGTATAATTATTACAGTTCTAGCGATAATAACTGCATTATATGGGTAATAATGGATGTTGTATTGATAATATCGGTAGTAATAAGTATATTTATTATAGTTCTAGCGATAATAACTGCATAATATAGGTAATAATGCATGTAATATTGATGATAATATAAGTAATAAGTATAATTGTTACAGTTCTAGCGATAATAACTGCATTATATGGGTAATAATGCATGTTATATTGATAATATCGGGAGTAATAAGTATATTTATTATAGTTCTAGCGATAATAACTGCATAATATAGGTAATAGTGCATGTTATATTGATAATAATAAAAGTAATAAGTATATTTATTATAGTTCTATCAATAATAACTGCATAATATGGGTAATAATGGATGTTATATTGATAATATCGGGAGTAATAAGTATATTTATTATAGTTCTAGCGATAATAACTGCATAATATAGGTAATAATGCATGTTATATTGAAAATAATAAAAGTAATAAGTATATTTATTGTAGTTCTATCAATAATAACTGCATAATATGGGTAATAATGCATGTTATATTGAGGATAATAAAAGTAATAAGTGTATTTATTACAGTTCTAGTGATAATGACTGCATAATATGGGTAATAATGCATGTTATATTGATGATAATATAAGTAATAAGTATAATTATTACAGTTCTAGCGATAATAACTGCATTATATGGGTAATAATGCATGATATGTTGATAATATTGGGAGTAATAAGTATAATTATTACAGTTCTAGCGATAATAATAGTAAAATATGGCAAATAGTGCATGTTATATTGATAATAGTAAAAGCAATAAGTATATTTATTACAGTTCTATCGATAATAACTGCATAATATGGGTATTAATGCATGTTATATTGATGATAATAAAAGTAGTAAGTATATTTATTATAGTTCTAGCGATTATAACTGCATAATATGGGTAATAATGCATGTTATATTGATAATAATATAAGTAATAAGTATAATTATTACAGTTCTAGCGATAATAACTGCATTATATGGGTAATAATGGATGTTATATTGATAATATCGGGAGTAATAAGTATATTTATTATAGTTCTAGCGATTATAACTGCATAATATGGGTAATAATGCATGTTATATTAATAATAATATAAGTAATAAGTATAATTATTACAGTTCTAGCGATAATAACTGCATTATATGGGTAATAATGGATGTTATATTGATAATATCGGGAGTAATAAGTATATTTATTATAGTTCTAGCGATAATAACTGCATAATATGGGTAATAATGCATGTTATATTGATGATAATATAAGTAACAAGTATAATTATTACAGTTCTAGCGATAATAACTGCATTTTATGGGTAATAATGCATGATATGTTGATAATATTGGGAGTAATAAGTATAATTATTATAGTTCTAGCGATAATAATAGCAAAATATGGCAAATAGTGCATGTTATATTGATAATAGTAAAAGCAATAAGTATATTTATTACAGTTCTATCGATAATAACTGCATAATATGGGTATTAATGCAGATTATATTGATGATAATAAAAGTAGTAAGTATATTTATTATAGTTCTAGCGATTATAACTGCATAATATGGGTAATAATGCATGTTATATTGATAGTAATATAAGTAATAAGTATAATTATTACAGTTCTAGCGATAATAACTGCATTAAATGCGTATAATGCATGTTATATTGATAATATCTGGAGTAGTAAGTATAATTTTTATAGTTCTAGCGATAATATAAGTAAAATATGGCTAATAGTGCATGTTATATTGATAATAATAAAAGTAATAAGTATATTTATTATAATTCTATCGATAATAACTGCATAATATGGGTAATAATGCATATTATATTGATAATAATATAAGTAATTAGTATAATTATTACAGTTCTAGCGACAATAACTGCATTATATGGGTAATAATGCATGTTATATTGATGATAATATAAGTAATAAGTATAATTATTACAGTTCTAGCGATAATAACTGCATTATATGGGTAATAATGGATGTTGTATTGATAATATCGGTAGTAATAAGTATATTTATTATAGTTCTAGCGATAATAACTGCATAATATAGGTAATAATGCATGTTATATTGATGATAATATAAGTAATAAGTATAATTGTTACAGTTCTAGCGATAATAACTGCATTATATGGGTAATAATGGATGTTATATTGATAATATCGGGTGTAATAAGTATATTTATTATAGTTCTAGCGATAATAACTGCATAATATAGGTAATAATGCATGTTATATTGAAAATAATAAAAGTAATAAGTATATTTATTGTAGTTCTATCAATAATAACTGCATAATATGGGTAATAATGCATGTTATATTGAGGATAATAAAAGTAATAAGTGTATTTATTACAGTTCTAGTGATAATGACTGCATAATATGGGTAATAATGCATGTTATATTGATGATAATATATGTAATAAGTATAATTATTACAGTTCTAGCGATAATAACTGCATTATATGGGTAATAATGCATGATATGTGATAATATTGGGAGTAATAAGTATAATTATTATAGTTCTAGCGATAATAATAGCAAAATATGGCAAATAGTGCATGTTATATTGATAATAGTAAAAGCAATAAGTATATTTATTTCAGTTCTATCGATAATAACTGCATAATATGGGTATTAATGCATGTTATATTGATGATAATAAAAGTAGTAAGTATATTTATTACAGTTCTAGCGATTATAACTGCATAATATGGGTAATAATGCATGTTATATTGATAATATCCGGAGTAATATGTATAATTATTATTGTTCTAGCGATAATAATAGTAAAATATGGCTAATAGTGCATGTTATATTGATAATAATAAAAGTAATAAGTATATTTATTATAGTTCTATCAATAATAACTGCATAATATGGGTAAAAATGCATGTTATATTGATGATAATAAAAGTAATAAGTGTATTTATTACAGTTCTAGCGATAATGACTGCATAATATGGGTAATAATGCATGTTATATTGATGATAATATAAGTAACAAGTATAATTATTACAGTTCTAGCGATAATAACTGCATTATATGGGTAATAATGCATGATATGTTGATAATATTGGGAGTAATAAGTATAATTATTACAGTTCTAGCGATAATAATAGTAAAATATGGCAAATAGTGCATGTTATATTGATAATAGTAAAAGCAATAAGTATATTTATTACAGTTCTATCGATAATAACTGCATAATATGGGTATTAATGCATGTTATGTTGATGGTAATAAAAGTAGTAAGTATATTTATTATAGTTCTAGCGATTATAACTGCATAATATGGGTAATAATGCATGTTATATTGATAATAATATAAGTAATAAGTATGATTATTACAGTTCTAGCGATAATAACTGCATTATATGGGTAATAATGGATGTTATATTGATAATATCGGGAGTAATAAGTATATTTATTATAGTTCTAGCGATAATAACTGCATAATATGGGTTATAATGCATGTTATATTGATAATAATATAAGTAATAAGTATAATTATTACAGTTCTAGCGATAATAACTGCATTAAATGCGTATAATGCATGTTATATTGATAATATCTGGAGTAGTAAGTATAATTTTTATAGTTCTAGCGATAATATAAGTAAAATATGGCTAATAGTGCATGTTATATTGATAATAATAAAAGTAATAAGTATATTTATTATAATTCTATCGATAATAACTGCATAATATGGGTAATAATGCATATTATATTGATAATAATATAAGTAATTAGTATAATTATTACAGTTCTAGCGACAATAACTGCATTATATGGGTAATAATGCATGTTATATTGATGATAATATAAGTAATAAGTATAATTATTACAGTTCTAGCGATAATAACTGCATTATATGGGTAATAATGGATGTTGTATTGATAATATCGGTAGTAATAAGTATATTTATTATAGTTCTAGCGATAATAACTGCATAATATAGGTAATAATGCATGTTATATTGATAATATCCGGAGTAATATGTATAATTATTATTGTTCTAGCGATAATAATAGTAAAATATGGCTAATAGTGCATGTTATATTGATAATAATAAAAGTAATAAGTATATTTATTATAGTTCTATCAATAATAACTGCATAATATGGGTAAAAATGCATGTTATATTGATGATAATAAAAGTAATAAGTGTATTTATTACAGTTCTAGCGATAATGACTGCATAATATGGGTAATAATGCATGTTATATTGATGATAATATAAGTAACAAGTATAATTATTACAGTTCTAGCGATTATAACTGCATAATATGGGTAATAATGCATGTTATATTGATAATAATATAAGTAATAAGTATAATTATTACAGTTCTAGCGATAATAACTGCATTAAATGCGTATAATGCATGTTATATTGATAATATCTGGAGTAGTAAGTATAATTTTTATAGTTCTAGCGATAATATAAGTAAAATATGGCTAATAGTGCATGTTATATTGATAATAATAAAAGTAATAAGTATATTTATTATAATTCTATCGATAATAACTGCATTATATGGGTAATAATGCATGTTATATTGATGATAATATAAGTAATAAGTATAATTATTACAGTTCTAGCGATGATAACTGCATTATATGGGTAATAATGGATGTTGTATTGATAATATCGGTAGTAATAAGTATATTTATTATAGTTCTAGCGATAATAACTGCATAATATAGGTAATAATGCATGTTATATTGATGATAATATAAGTAATAAGTATAATTGTTACAGTTCTAGCGATAATAACTGCATTATATGGGTAATAATGGATGTTATATTGATAATATCGGGAGTAATAAGTATATTTATTATAGTTCTAGCGATAATAACTGCATAATATAGGTAATAATGCATGTTATATTGAAAATAATAAAAGTAATAAGTATATTTATTGTAGTTCTATCAATAATAACTGCATAATATGGGTAATAATGCATGTTATATTGAGGATAATAAAAGTAATAAGTGTATTTATTACAGTTCTAGTGATAATGACTGCATAATATGGGTAACAATGCATGTTATATTGATGACAATATAAGTAATAAGTATAATTATTACAGTTCTAGCGATAATAACTGCATTATATGGGTAATAATGCATGATATGTTGATAATATTGGGAGTAATAAGTATAATTATTACAGTTCTAGCGATAATAAAGCAAAATATGGCAAATAGTGCATGTTATATTGATAATAGTAAAAGCAATAAGTATATTTATTACAGTTCTATCGATAATAACTGCATAATATGGGTAATAATGCATGTTATACTGATGATAATAAAAGTAATAAGTGTATTTATTACAGTTCTAGCGATAATAACTGCATAATATGGGTAATAACGCATGTTATATTGATGATAATATAAGAAATAAGTATAATTATTACAGTTCTAGCGATAATAACTGCATTATATGGGTAATAATGGATGTTATATTGATAATATCGGGAGTAATAAGTATATTTATTATAGTTCTAGCGATTATAACTGCATAATATGGGTAATAATGCATGTTATATTAATAATAATATAAGTAATAAGTATAATTATTACAGTTCTAGCGATAATAACTGCATTATATGGGTAATAATGCATGTTATATTGATCATAATACAAGTAATAAGTATAATCATTACAGTTCTAGCGATAATACTAGTAAAATATGGCTAAGAGTCCCTGTTATATTGATAATAATAAAAGTAATAAGTATATTTATTGTAATTCTATCGATAATAACTGCATAATATGGGTAATAATGCATGTTATATTGATAATAATATAAGTAATAAGTATAATTATTACAGTTCTAGCGATAATAACTGCATTATATGGGTAATAATGGAGGTTATATTGATAATATCGCGAGTAATAAGTATATTTATTATAGTTCTAGCGATAATAACTGCATAATATAGGTAATAATGCATGTTATATTGATAATAATAAAAGTAATAAGTATATTTATTATAGTTCTATCAATAATAACTGCATAATATGGGTAATAATGCATGTTATATTGATGATAATATAAGTAATAAGTATAATTATTACAGTTCTAGCGATAATAACTGCATTATATGGGTAATAATGCATGTTATATTGATAACAATATAGGTAATAAGTATAATTATTACAGTTCTAGCGATAATAACTGCATTAAATGCGTATAATGCATGTTATATTGATAATATCTGGAGTAGTAAGTATAATTCTCATAGTTCTAGCGATAATATAAGTAAAATATGGCTAATAGTGCATGTTATATTGATAATAATAAAAGTAATAAGTATATTTATTATAATTCTATCGATAATAACTGCATAATATGGGTAATAATGCATATTATATTGATAATAATATAAGTAATAAGTATAATTATTACAGTTCTAGCGACAATAACTGCATTATATGGGTAATAATGCATGTTATATTGATGATAATATAAGTAATAAGTATAATTATTACAGTTCTAGCGATAATAACTGCATTATGTGGGTAATAATGCATGATATGTTGATAATATTGGGAGTAATAAGTATAATTATTATAGTTCTAGCGATAATAATAGTAAAATATGGCAAATAGTGCATGTTATATTGATAATAGTAAAAGCAATAAGTATATTTATTACAGTTCTATCGATAATAACTGCATAATATGGGTATTAATGCATGTTATATTGATGATAATAAAAGTAGTAAGTATATTTATTATAGTTCTAGCGATTATAACTGCATAATATGGGTAATAATGCATGTTATATTGATAATATCCGGAGTAATATGTATAATTATTATTGTTCTAGCGATAATAATAGTAAAATATGGCTAATAGTGCATGTTATATTGATAATAATAAAAGTAATAAGTATATTTATTATAGTTCTATCAATAATAACTGCATAATATGGGTAATAATGCATGTTATATTGATGATAATAAAAGTAATAAGTGTATTTATTACAGTTCTAGCGATAATGACTGCATAATATGGGTAATAATGCATGTTATATTGATGATAATATAAGTAACAAGTATAATTATTACAGTTCTAGCGATAATAACTGCATTATGTGGGTAATAATGCATGATATGTTGATAATATTGGGAGTAATAAGTATAATTATTATAGTTCTAGCGATAATAATAGCAAAATATGGCAAATAGTGCATGTTATATTGATAATAGTAAAAGCAATAAGTATATTTATTACAGTTCTATCGATAATAACTGCATAATATGGGTATTAATGCAGATTATATTGATGATAATAAAAGTAGTAAGTATATTTATTATAGTTCTAGCGATTATAACTGCATAATATGGGTAATAATGCATGTTATATTGATAGTAATATAAGTAATAAGTATAATTATTACAGTTCTAGCGATAATAACTGCATTAAATGCGTATAATGCATGTTATATTGATAATATCTGGAGTAGTAAGTATAATTTTTATAGTTCTAGCGATAATATAAGTAAAATATGGCTAATAGTGCATGTTATATTGATAATAATAAAAGTAATAAGTATATTTATTATAATTCTATCGATAATAACTGCATAATATGGGTAATAATGCATATTATATTGATAATAATATAAGTAATTAGTATAATTATTACAGTTCTAGCGACAATAACTGCATTATATGGGTAATAATGCATGTTATATTGATGATAATATAAGTAATAAGTATAATTATTACAGTTCTAGCGATAATAACTGCATTATATGGGTAATAATGGATGTTGTATTGATAATATCGGTAGTAATAAGTATATTTATTATAGTTCTAGCGATAATAACTGCATAATATAGGTAATAATGCATGTTATATTGATGATAATATAAGTAATAAGTATAATTGTTACAGTTCTAGCGATAATAACTGCATTATATGGGTAATAATGCATGTTATATTGATAATATCGGGAGTAATAAGTATATTTATTATAGTTCTAGCGATAATAACTGCATAATATAGGTAATAGTGCATGTTATATTGATAATAATAAAAGTAATAAGTATATTTATTATAGTTCTATCAATAATAACTGCATAATATGGGTAATAATGGATGTTATATTGATAATATCGGGTGTAATAAGTATATTTATTATAGTTCTAGCGATAATAACTGCATAATATAGGTAATAATGCATGTTATATTGAAAATAATAAAAGTAATAAGTATATTTATTGTAGTTCTATCAATAATAACTGCATAATATGGGTAATAATGCATGTTATATTGAGGATAATAAAAGTAATAAGTGTATTTATTACAGTTCTAGTGATAATGACTGCATAATATGGGTAATAATGCATGTTATATTGATGATAATATAAGTAATAAGTATAATTATTACAGTTCTAGCGATAATAACTGCATTATATGGGTAATAATGCATGATATGTTGATAATATTGGGAGTAATAAGTATAATTATTACAGTTCTAGCGATAATAATAGTAAAATATGGCAAATAGTGCATGTTATATTGATAATAGTAAAAGCAATAAGTATATTTATTACAGTTCTATCGATAATAACTGCATAATATGGGTATTAATGCATGTTATATTGATGATAATAAAAGTAGTAAGTATATTTATTATAGTTCTAGCGATGATAACTGCATAATATGGGTAATAATGCATGTTATATTGATAATAATATAAGTAATAAGTATAATTATTACAGTTCTCGCGATAATAACTGCATTATATGGGTAATAATGGATGTTATATTGATAATATCGGGAGTAATAAGTATATTTATTATAGTTCTAGCGATAATAACTGCATAATATAGGTAATAATGCATGTTATATTGATAATAATAAAAGTAATACGTATATTTATTATAGTTCTATCAATAATAACTGCATAATATGGGTAATAATGCATGTTATACTGATGATAATAAAAGTAATAAGTGTATTTATTATAGTTCTAGCGATAATAACTGCATAATATGGGTAATAATGGATGTTATATTGATAATATCGGGTGTAATAAGTATATTTATTATAGTTCTAGCGATAATAACTGCATAATATAGGTAATAATGCATGTTATATTGATAATAATAAAAGTAATAAGTATATTTATTATGGTTCTAGCGATAATAACTGCATAATATGGGTAATAATGCATGTTATATTGATAATAATAAAAGTAATAAGTATATTTATTATGGTTCTAGCGATAATAACTGCATAATATGGGTAATAATGTATGTGATATTGATAATAATATAGGTAATAATTATAATTATTTCAGTTCTAGCGATAATAACTGCATTGTATGGGTAATAATGGATGTTATATTGATAATATCGGGAGTAATAAGTATATTTACTATAGTTCTAGCGATAATAACTGCATAATATGGGTAATAATGCCTGTTATATTGATAATAATATAAGTAATAAGTATAATTGTTACAGTTCTAGCGATAATAACTGCATTATATGGGTAATAATGGATGTTATGTTGATAATATCGGGAGTAATAAGTATTTTTATTATAGTTCTAGCGATAATAATTGCATAATATAGGTAATAATGCATGTTATGTTGATAATAATAAAAGTAATAAGTATATTTATTATAGTTCTAGCGATAATAATTGCATTAAATGCGTATAATGCATGTTATATTGATAATATCTGGAGTAGTAAGTATAATTTTTATAGTTCTAGCGATAATATAAGTAAAATATGGCTAATAGTGCATGTTATATTGATAATAATAAAAGTAATAAGTATATTTATTATAATTCTATCGATAATAACTGCATTATATGGGTAATAATGCATATTATATTGATAATAATATAAGTAATAAGTATAATTATTACAGTTCTAGCGACAATAACTGCATTATATGGGTAATAATGCATGTTATATTGATGATAATAAAAGTAATAAGTATATTTATTACAGTTCTAGCGATAATAACTGCATAATATGGGTAATAATGCATGTTATATTGATGATAATATAAGAAATAAGTATAATTATTACAGTTCTAGCGATAATAACTGCATTATATGGGTAATAATGGATGTTATATTGATAATATCGGGAGTAATAAGTATATTTATTATAGTTCTAGCGATAATAATAGTAAAATATGGCAAATAGTGCATGTTATATTGATAATAGTAAAAGCAATAAGTATATTTATTACAGTTCTATCGATAATGACTGCATAATATGGGTAATAATGCATGTTATATTGATGATAATATAAGTAATAAGTATAATTATTACAGTTCTAGCGATAATAACTGCATTATATGGGTAATAATGCATGATATGTTGATAATATTGGGAGTAATAAGTATAATTATTACAGTTCTAGCGATAATAATAGTAAAATATGGCAAATAGTGCATGTTATATTGATAATAGTAAAAGCAATAAGTATATTTATTACAGTTCTATCGATAATAACTGCATAATATGGGTATTAATGCATGTTATATTGATGATAATAAAAGTAGTAAGTATATTTATTATAGTTCTAGCGATGATAACTGCATAATATGGGTAATAATGCATGTTATATTGATAATAATATAAGTAACAAGTATAATTATTACAGTTCTAGCGATAATAACTGCATTATGTGGGTAATAATGCATGATATGTTGATAATATTGGGAGTAATAAGTATAATTATTATAGTTCTAGCGATAATAATAGCAAAATATGGCAAATAGTGCATGTTATATTGATAATAGTAAAAGCAATAAGTATATTTATTACAGTTCTATCGATAATAACTGCATAATATGGGTATTAATGCAGATTATATTGATGATAATAAAAGTAGTAAGTATATTTATTATAGTTCTAGCGATTATAACTGCATAATATGGGTAATAATGCATGTTATATTGATAGTAATATAAGTAATAAGTATAATTATTACAGTTCTAGCGATAATAACTGCATTAAATGCGTATAATGCATGTTATATTGATAATATCTGGAGTAGTAAGTATATTTATTATAGTTCTAGCGATAATAACTGCATAATATAGGTAATAATGCATGTTATATTGATAATAATAAAAGTAATACGTATATTTATTATAGTTCTATCAATAATAACTGCATAATATGGGTAATAATGCATGTTATACTGATGATAATAAAAGTAATAAGTGTATTTATTATAGTTCTAGCGATAATAACTGCATAATATGGGTAATAATGGATGTTATATTGATAATATCGGGTGTAATAAGTATATTTATTATAGTTCTAGCGATAATAACTGCATAATATAGGTAATAATGCATGTTATATTGATAATAATAAAAGTAATAAGTATATTTATTATGGTTCTAGCGATAATAACTGCATAATATGGGTAATAATGCATGTTATATTGATAATAATAAAAGTAATAAGTATATTTATTATGGTTCTAGCGATAATAACTGCATAATATGGGTAATAATGTATGTGATATTGATAATAATATAGGTAATAATTATAATTATTTCAGTTCTAGCGATAATAACTGCATTGTATGGGTAATAATGGATGTTATATTGATAATATCGGGAGTAATAAGTATATTTACTATAGTTCTAGCGATAATAACTGCATAATATGGGTAATAATGCCTGTTATATTGATAATAATATAAGTAATAAGTATAATTGTTACAGTTCTAGCGATAATAACTGCATTATATGGGTAATAATGGATGTTATGTTGATAATATCGGGAGTAATAAGTATTTTTATTATAGTTCTAGCGATAATAATTGCATAATATAGGTAATAATGCATGTTATGTTGATAATAATAAAAGTAATAAGTATATTTATTATAGTTCTAGCGATAATAATTGCATTAAATGCGTATAATGCATGTTATATTGATAATATCTGGAGTAGTAAGTATAATTTTTATAGTTCTAGCGATAATATAAGTAAAATATGGCTAATAGTGCATGTTATATTGATAATAATAAAAGTAATAAGTATATTTATTATAATTCTATCGATAATAACTGCATTATATGGGTAATAATGCATATTATATTGATAATAATATAAGTAATAAGTATAATTATTACAGTTCTAGCGACAATAACTGCATTATATGGGTAATAATGCATGTTATATTGATGATAATAAAAGTAATAAGTATATTTATTACAGTTCTAGCGATAATAACTGCATAATATGGGTAATAATGCATGTTATATTGATGATAATATAAGAAATAAGTATAATTATTACAGTTCTAGCGATAATAACTGCATTATATGGGTAATAATGGATGTTATATTGATAATATCGGGAGTAATAAGTATATTTATTATAGTTCTAGCGATTATAACTGCATAATATGGGTATTAATGCATGTTATATTGATAATAATATAAGTAATAAGTATAATTATTACAGTTCTAGCGATAATAACTGCATAATATGGGTAATAATGCATGTTATACTGATGATAATAAAAGTAATAAGTGTATTTATTACAGTTCTAGCGATAATAACTGCATAATATGGGTAATAATGCATGTTATATTGATGATAATATAAGAACTAAGTATAATTATTACAGTTCTAGCGATAATAACTGCATTATATGGGTAATAATGGATGTTATATTGATAATATCGGGAGTAATAAGTATATTTATTATAGTTCTGGCGATTATAACTGCATAATATGGGTAATAATGCATGTTATATTAATAATAATATAAGTAATAAGTATAATTATTACAGTTCTAGCGATAATAACTGCATTATATGGGTAATAATGCATGTTATATTGATAATATCTGGAGTAGTAAGTATAATTTTTATAGTTCTAGCGATAATATAAGTAAAATATGGCTAATAGTGCATGTTATATTGAAAATAATAAAAGTAATAAGTATATTTATTATAATTCTATCGATAATAACTGCATAATATGGGTAATAATGCATATTATATTGATAATAATATAAGTAATTAGTATAATTATTACAGTTCTAGCGACAATAACTGCATTATATGGGTAATAATGCATGTTATATTGATGATAATATAAGTAATAAGTATAATTATTACAGTTCTAGCGATAATAACTGCATTATATGGGTAATAATGCATGATATGTTGATAATATTGGGAGTAATAAGTATAATTATTATAGTTCTAGCGATAATAATAGCAAAATATGGCAAATAGTGCATGTTATATTGATAATAGTAAAAGCAATAAGTATATTTATTACAGTTCTATCGATAATAACTGCATAATATGGGTATTAATGCATGTTATATTGATGATAATAAAAGTAGTAAGTATATTTATTATAGTTCTAGCGATTATAACTACATAATATGGGTAATAATGCATGTTATATTGATAATAATAAAAGTAATAAGTATATTTATTATGGTTCTAGCGATAATAACTGCATAATATGGGTAATAATGCATGTTATATTGATAATAATAAAAGTAATAAGTATATTTATTATGGTTCTAGCGATAATAACTGCATAATATGGGTAATAATGTATGTGATATTGATAATAATATAGGTAATAATTATAATTATTTCAGTTCTAGCGATAATAACTGCATTGTATGGGTAATAATGGATGTTATATTGATAATATCGGGAGTAATAAGTATATTTATTATAGTTCTAGCGATAATAACTGCATAATATGGGTAATAATGCATGTTATATTGATAATAATATAAGTAATAAGTATAATTGTTACAGTTCTAGCGATAATAACTGCATTATATGGGTAATAATGGATGTTATGTTGATAATATCGGGAGTAATAAGTATTTTTATTATAGTTCTAGCGATAATAATTGCATAATATAGGTAATAATGCATGTTATGTTGATAATAATAAAAGTAATAAGTATATTTATTATAGTTCTAGCGATAATAATTGCATTAAATGCGTATAATGCATGTTATATTGATAATATCTGGAGTAGTAAGTATAATTTTTATAGTTCTAGCGATAATATAAGTAAAATATGGCTAATAGTGCATGTTATATTGATAATAATAAAAGTAATAAGTATATTTATTATAATTCTATCGATAATAACTGCATAATATGGGTAATAATGCATATTATATTGATAATAATATAAGTAATAAGTATAATTATTACAGTTCTAGCGACAATAACTGCATTATATGGGTAATAATGCATGTTATATTGATGATAATAAAAGTAATAAGTATATTTATTACAGTTCTAGCGATAATAACTGCATAATATGGGTAATAATGCATGTTATATTGATGATAATATAAGAAATAAGTATAATTATTACAGTTCTAGCGATAATAACTGCATTATATGGGTAATAATGGATGTTATATTGATAATATCGGGAGTAATAAGTATATTTATTATAGTTCTAGCGATTATAACTGCATAATATGGGTATTAATGCATGTTATATTGATAATAATATAAGTAATAAGTATAATTATTACAGTTCTAGCGATAATAACTGCATAATATGGGTAATAATGCATGTTATACTGATGATAATAAAAGTAATAAGTGTATTTATTACAGTTCTAGCGATAATAACTGCATAATATGGGTAATAATGCATGTTATATTGATGATAATATAAGAAATAAGTATAATTATTACAGTTCTAGCGATAATAACTGCATTATATGGGTAATAATGGATGTTATATTGATAATATCGGGAGTAATAAGTATATTTATTATAGTTCTGGCGATTATAACTGCATAATATGGGTAATAATGCATGTTATATTAATAATAATATAAGTAATAAGTATAATTATTACAGTTCTAGCGATAATAACTGCATTATATGGGTAATAATGCATGTTATATTGATAATAATAAAAGTAATAAGTATATTTATTATGGTTCTAGCGATAATAACTGCATAATATGGGTAATAATGCATGTTATATTGATGATAACAAAAGTAATACGTATATTTATTATAGTTCTAGCGATAATAACTGCATTATATGGGTAATAATGCATGGTATACTGATGATAATAAAAGTAATAAGTATATTTATTGTAGTTCTATCAATAATAACTGCATAATATGGGTAATAATGCATGTTATATTGAGGATAATATAAGTAATAAGTATAATTATTACAGTTCTAGCGATAATAACTGCATTATATGGGTAATAATGGATGTTGTATTGATAATATCGGTAGTAATAAGTATATTTATTATAGTTCTAGCGATAATAACTGCATAATATAGGTAATAATGCATGTTATATTGATGATAATATAAGTAATAAGTATAATTATTACAGTTCTAGCGATAATAACTGCATTATATGGGTAATAATGCATGTTATATTGATAATATCGGGAGTAATAAGTATATTTATTATAGTTCTAGCGATAATAACTGCATAATATAGGTAATAATGCATGTTATATTGAAAATAATAAAAGTAATAAGTATATTTATTGTAGTTCTATCAATAATAACTGCATAATATGGGTAATAATGCATGTTATATTGAGGATAATAAAAGTAATAAGTGTATCTATTACAGTTCTAGCGATAATGACTGCATAATATGGGTAATAATGCATGTTATATTGATGATAATATAAGTAATAAGTATAATTATTACAGTTCTAGCGATAATAACTGCATTATATGGGTAATAATGCATGATATGTTGATAATATTGGGAGTAATAAGTATAATTATTATAGTTCTAGCGATAATAATAGTAAAATATGGCAAATAGTGCATGTTATATTGATAATAGTAAAAGCAATAAGTATATTTATTACAGTTCTATCGATAATAACTGCATAATATGGGTATTAATGCATGTTATGTTGATGATAATAAAAGTAGTAAGTATATTTATTATAGTTCTAGCGATTATAACTGCATAATATGGGTAATAATGCATGTTATATTGATAATATCCGGAGTAATATGTATAATTATTATTGTTCTAGCGATAATAATAGTAAAATATGGCAAATAGTGCATGTTATATTGATAATAGTAAAAGCAATGAGTATATTTATTACAGTTCTATCGATAATAACTGCATAATATGGGTATTAATGCATGTTATGTTGATGATAATAAAAGTAGTAAGTATATTTATTATAGTTCTAGCGATTATAACTGCATAATATGGGTAATAATGCATGTTATATTGATAATAATATAAGTAATAAGTATAATTATTACAGTTCTAGCGATAATAACTGCATTATATGGGTAATAATGGATGTTATATTGATAATATCGGGAGTAATAAGTATTATTATTATAGTTCTAGCGATAATAACTGCATAATATGGGTAATAATGCATGTTATATTGATAATAATATAAGTAATAAGTATAATTATTACAGTTCTAGCGATAATAACTGCATTAAATGCGTATAATGCATGTTATATTGATAATATCTGGAGTAGTAAGTATAATTTTTATAGTTCTAGCGATAATATAAGTAAAATATGGCTAATAGTGCATGTTATATTGATAATAATAAAAGTAATAAGTATATTTATTATAATTCTATCGATAATAACTGCATAATATGGGTAATAATGCATATTATATTGATAATAATATAAGTAATTAGTATAATTATTACAGTTCTAGCGACAATAACTGCATTATATGGGTAATAATGCATGTTATATTGATGATAATATAAGTAATAAGTATAATTATTACAGTTCTAGCGATAATAACTGCATTATATGGGTAATAATGGATGTTGTATTGATAATATCGGTAGTAATAAGTATATTTATTATAGTTCTAGCGATAATAACTGCATAATATAGGTAATAATGCATGTTATATTGATGATAATATAAGTAATAAGTATAATTGTTACAGTTCTAGCGATAATAACTGCATTATATGGGTAATAATGCATGTTATATTGATAATATCGGGAGTAATAAGTATATTTATTATAGTTCTAGCGATAATAACTGCATAATATAGGTAATAGTGCATGTTATATTGATAATAATAAAAGTAATAAGTATATTTATTATAGTTCTATCAATAATAACTGCATAATATGGGTAATAATGGATGTTATATTGATAATATCGGGAGTAATAAGTATATTTATTATAGTTCTAGCGATAATAACTGCATAATATAGGTAATAATGCATGTTATATTGAAAATAATAAAAGTAATAAGTATATTTATTGTAGTTCTATCAATAATAACTGCATAATATGGGTAATAATGCATGTTATATTGAGGATGATAAAAGTAATAAGTGTATTTATTACAGTTCTAGTGATAATGACTGCATAATATGGGTAATAATGCATGTTATATTGATGATAATATAAGTAATAAGTATAATTATTACAGTTCTAGCGATAATAACTGCATTATATGGGTAATAATGCATGATATGTTGATAATATTGGGAGTAATAAGTATAATTATTACAGTTCTAGCGATAATAATAGTAAAATATGGCAAATAGTGCATGTTATATTGATAATAGTAAAAGCAATAAGTATATTTATTACATTTCTATCGATAATAACTGCATAATATGGGTATTAATGCATGTTATATTGATGATAATAAAAGTAGTAAGTATATTTATTATAGTTCTAGCGATTATAACTGCATAATATGGGTAATAATGCATGTTATATTGATAATAATATAAGTAATAAGTATAATTATTACAGTTCTAGCGATAATAACTGCATTATATGGGTAATAATGGATGTTATATTGATAATATCGGGAGTAATAAGTATATTTATTATAGTTCTAGCGATAATAACTGCATAATATAGGTAATAATGCATGTTATATTGATAATAATAAAAGTAATACGTATATTTATTATAGTTCTATCAATAATAACTGCATAATATGGGTAATAATGCATGTTATACTGATGACAATAAAAGTAATAAGTGTATTTATTACAGTTCTAGCGATAATAACTGCATAATATGGGTAATAACGCATGTTATATTGATGATAATATAAGAAATAAGTATAATTATTACAGTTCTAGCGATAATAACTGCATTATATGGGTAATAATGGATGTTATATTGATAATATCGGGAGTAATAAGTATATTTATTATAGTTCTAGCGATTATAACTGCATATTATGGGTAATAATGCATGTTATATTAATAATAATATAAGTAATAAGTATAATTATTACAGTTCTAGCGATAATAACTGCATTATATGGGTAATAATGCATGTTATATTGATCATAATACAAGTAATAAGTATAATCATTACAGTTCTAGCGATAATACTAGTAAAATATGGCTAAGAGTCCCTGTTATATTGATAATAATAAAAGTAATAAGTATATTTATTGTAATTCTATCGATAATAACTGCATAATATGGGTAATAATGCATGTTATATTGATAATAATATAAGTAATAAGTATAATTATTACAGTTCTAGCGATAATAACTGCATTATATGGGTAATAATGCATGTTATATTGATAACAATATAGGTAATAAGTATAATTATTACAGTTCTAGCGATAATAACTGCATTAAATGCGTATAATGCATGTTATATTGATAATATCTGGAGTAGTAAGTATAATTTTCATAGTTCTAGCGATAATATAAGTAAAATATGGCTAATAGTGCATGTTATATTGATAATAATAAAAGTAATAAGTATATTTATTATAATTCTAACGATAATAACTGCATAATATGGGTAATAATGCATATTATATTGATAATAATATAAGTAATAAGTATAATTATTACAGTTCTAGCGACAATAACTGTATTATATGGGTAATAATGCATGTTATATTGATGATAATATAAGTAATAAGTATAATTATTACAGTTCTAGCGATAATAACTGCATTATATGGGTAATAATGCATGTTATATTGATGATAATATAAGTAATAAGTATAATTATTACAGTTCTAGCGATAATAACTGCATTATATGGGTAATAATGGATGTTGTATTGATAATATCGGTAGTAATAAGTATATTTATTATAGTTCTAGCGATAATAACTGCATAATATAGGTAATAATGCATGTTATATTGATGATAATATAAGTAATAAGTATAATTGTTACAGTTCTAGCGATAATAACTGCATTATATGGGTAATAATGCATGTTATATTGATAATATCGGGAGTAATAAGTATATTTATTATAGTTCTAGCGATAATAACTGCATAATATAGGTAATAGTGCATGTTATATTGATAATAATAAAAGTAATAAGTATATTTATTGTAGTTCTATCAATAATAACTGCATAATATGGGTAATAATGCATGTTATATTGAGGATAATAAAAGTAATAAGTGTATCTATTACAGTTCTAGCGATAATGACTGCATAATATGGGTAATAATGCATGTTATATTGATGATAATATAAGTAATAAGTATAATTATTACAGTTCTAGCGATAATAACTGCATTATATGGGTAATAATGCATGATATGTTGATAATATTGGGAGTAATAAGTATAATTATTATAGTTCTAGCGATAATAATAGTAAAATATGGCAAATAGTGCATGTTATATTGATAATAGTAAAAGCAATAAGTATATTTATTACAGTTCTATCGATAATAACTGCATAATATGGGTATTAATGCATGTTATATTGATGATAATAAAAGTAGTAAGTATATTTATTATAGTTCTAGCGATTATAACTGCATAATATGGGTAATAATGCATGTTATATTGATAATATCCGGAGTAATATGTATAATTATTATTGTTCTAGCGATAATAATAGTAAAATATGGCTAATAGTGCATGTTATATTGATAATAATAAAAGTAATAAGTATATTTATTATAGTTCTATCAATAATAACTGCACAATATGGGTAAAAATGCATGTTATATTGATGATAATAAAAGTAATAAGTGTATTTATTACAGATCTAGCGATAATGACTGCATAATATGGGTAATAATGCATGTTATATTGATGATAATATAAGTAACAAGTATAGTTATTACAGTTCTAGCGATAATAACTGCATTATATGGGTAATAATGCATGATATGTTGATAGTATTGGGAGTAATAAGTATAATTATTATAGTTCTAGCGATAATAAAGCAAAATATGGCAAATAGTGCATGTTATATTGATAATAGTAAAAGCAATAAGTATATTTATTACAGTTCTATCGATAATAACTGCATAATATGGGTATTAATGCAGATTATATTGATGATAATAAAAGTAGTAAGTATATTTATTATAGTTCTAGCGATTATAACTGCATAATATGGGTAATAATGAATGTTATATTGATAATAATATAAGTAATAAGTATAATTATTACAGTTCTAGCGATAATAACTGCATTAAATGCGTATAATGCATGTTATATTGATAATATCTGGAGTAGTAAGTATAATTTTTATAGTTCTAGCGATAATATAAGTAAAATATGGCTAATAGTGCATGTTATATTGATAATAATAAAAGTAATAAGTATATTTATTATAATTCTATCGATAATAACTGCATAATATGGGTAATAATGCATATTATATTGATAATAATATAAGTAATTAGTATAATTATTACAGTTCTAGCGACAATAACTGCATTATATGGGTAATAATGCATGTTATATTGATGATAATATAAGTAATAAGTATAATTATTACAGTTCTAGCGATAATAACTGCATTATATGGGTAATAATGGATGTTGTATTGATAATATCGGTAGTAATAAGTATATTTATTATAGTTCTAGCGATAATAACTGCATAATATAGGTAATAATGCATGTTATATTGATGATAATATAAGTAATAAGTATAATTGTTACAGTTCTAGCGATAATAACTGCATTATATGGGTAATAATGGATGTTATATTGATAATATCGGGAGTAATAAGTATATTTATTATAGTTCTAGCGATAATAACTGCATAATATAGGTAATAATGCATGTTATATTGAAAATAATAAAAGTAATAAGTATATTTATTGTAGTTCTATCAATAATAACTGCATAATATGGGTAATAATGCATGTTATATTGAGGATAATAAAAGTAATAAGTGTATTTATTACAGTTCTAGTGATAATGACTGCATAATATGTTTAATAATGCATGTTATATTGATGATAATATAAGTAATAAGTATAATTATTACAGTTCTAGCGATAATAACTGCATTATATGGGTAATAATGCATGATATGTTGATAATATTGGGAGTAATAAGTATAATTATTACAGTTCTAGCGATAATAATAGTAAAATATGGCAAATAGTGCATGTTATATTGATAATAGTAAAAGCAATAAGTATATTTATTACAGTTCTATCGATAATAACGGCATAATATGGGTATTAATGCATGTTATGTTGATGATAATAAAAGTAGTAAGTATATTTATTATAGTTCTAGCGATTATAACTGCATAATATGGGTAATAATGCATGTTATATTGATAATAATATAAGTAATAAGTATAATTCTTACAGTTCTAGCGATAATAACTGCATTGTATGGGTAATAATGGATGTTATATTGATAATATCGGGAGTAATAAGTATATTTATTATAGTTCTAGCGATAATAACTGCATAATATGGGTAATAATGCATGTTATATTGATAATAATATAAGTAATAAGTATAATTATTACAGTTCTAGCGATAATAACTGCATTAAATGCGTATAATGCATGTTATATTGATAATATCTGGAGTAGTAAGTATAATTTTTATAGTTCTAGCGATAATATAAGTAAAATATGGCTAATAGTGCATGTTATATTGATAATAATAAAAGTAATAAGTATATTTATTATAATTCTATCGATAATAACTGCATAATATGGGTAATAATGCATATTATATTGATAATAATATAAGTAATTAGTATAATTATTACAGTTCTAGCGACAATAACTGCATTATATGGGTAATAATGCATGTTATATTGATGATAATATAAGTAATAAGTATAATTATTACAGTTCTAGCGATAATAACTGCATTATATGGGTAATAATGGATGTTGTATTGATAATATCGGTAGTAATAAGTATATTTATTATAGTTCTAGCGATAATAACTGCATAATATAGGTAATAATGCATGTTATATTGATGATAATATAAGTAATAAGTATAATTGTTACAGTTCTAGCGATAATAACTGCATTATATGGGTAATAATGCATGTTATATTGATAATATCGGGAGTAATAAGTATATTTATTATAGTTCTAGCGATAATAACTGCATAATATAGGTAATAGTGCATGTTATATTGATAATAATAAAAGTAATAAGTATATTTATTATAGTTCTATCAATAATAACTGCATAATATGGGTAATAATGGATGTTATATTGATAATATCGGGAGTAATAAGTATATTTATTATAGTTCTAGCGATAATAACTGCATAATATAGGTAATAATGCATGTTATATTGAAAATAATAAAAGTAATAAGTATATTTATTGTAGTTCTATCAATAATAACTGCATAATATGGGTAATAATGCATGTTATATTGAGGATAATAAAAGTAATAAGTGTATTTATTACAGTTCTAGTGATAATGACTGCATAATATGGGTAATAATGCATGTTATATTGATGATAATATAAGTAATAAGTATAATTATTACAGTTCTAGCGATAATAACTGCATTATATGGGTAATAATGCATGATATGTTGATAATATTGGGAGTAATAAGTATAATTATTACAGTTCTAGCGATAATAATAGTAAAATATGGCAAATAGTGCATGTTATATTGATAATAGTAAAAGCAATAAGTATATTTATTACAGTTCTATCGATAATAACTGCATAATATGGGTATTAATGCATGTTATATTGATGATAATAAAAGTAGTAAGTATATTTATTATAGTTCTAGCGATTATAACTGCATAATATGGGTAATAATGCATGTTATATTGATAATAATATAAGTAATAAGTATAATTATTACAGTTCTAGCGATAATAACTGCATTATATGGGTAATAATGGATGTTATATTGATAATATCGGGAGTAATAAGTATATTTATTATAGTTCTAGCGATAATAACTGCATAATATAGGTAATAATGCATGTTATATTGATAATAATAAAAGTAATACGTAAATTTATTATAGTTCTATCAATAATAACTGCATAATATGGGTAATAATGCATGTTATACTGATGATAATAAAAGTAATAAGTGTATTTATTACAGTTCTAGCGATAATAACTGCATAATATGGGTAATAACGCATGTTATATTGATGATAATATAAGAAATAAGTATAATTATTACAGTTCTAGCGATAATAACTGCATTATATGGGTAATAATGGATGTTATATTGATAATATCGGGAGTAATAAGTATATTTATTATAGTTCTAGCGATTATAACTGCATAATATGGGTAATAATGCATGTTATATTAATAATAATATAAGTAATAAGTATAATTATTACAGTTCTATCAATAATAACTGCATAATATGGGTAATAATGCATGTTATACTGATGATAATAAAAGTAATAAGTGTATTTATTACAGTTCTAGCGATAATAACTGCATAATATGGGTAATAACGCATGTTATATTGATGATAATATAAGAAATAAGTATAATTATTACAGTTCTAGCGATAATAACTGCATTATATGGGTAATAATGGATGTTATATTGATAATATCGGGAGTAATAAGTATATTTATTATAGTTCTAGCGATTATAACTGCATAATATGGGTAATAATGCATGTTATATTAATAATAATATAAGTAATAAGTATAATTATTACAGTTCTAGCGATAGTAACTGCATTATATGGGTAATAATGCATGTTATATTGATCATAATACAAGTAATAAGTATAATCATTACAGTTCTAGCGATAATACTAGTAAAATATGGCTAAGAGTCCCTGTTATATTGATAATAATAAAAGTAATAAGTATATTTATTGAAATTCTATCGATAATAACTGCATAATATGGGTAATAATGCATGTTATATTGATAATAATATAAGTAATAAGTATAATTATTACAGTTCCAGCGATAATAACTGCATTATATGGGTAATAATGGAGGTTATATTGATAATATCGCGAGTAATAAGTATATTTATTATAGTTCTAGCGATAATAACTGCATAATATAGGTAATAATGCATGTTATATTGATAATAATAAAAGTAATAAGTATATTTATTATAGTTCTATCAATAATAACTGCATAATATTGGTAATAATGCATGTTATATTGATGATAATATAAGTAATAAGTATAATTATTACAGTTCTAGCGATAATAACTGCATTATATGGGTAATAATGCATGTTATATTGATAACAATATAGGTAATAAGTATAATTATTACAGTTCTAGCGATAATAACTGCATTAAATGCGTATAATGCATGTTATATTGATAATATCTGGAGTAGTAAGTATAATTTTCATAGTTCTAGCGATAATATAAGTAAAATATGGCTAATAGTGCATGTTATATTGATAATAATAAAAGTAATAAGTATATTTATTATAATTCTATCGATAATAACTGCATAATATGGGTAATAATGCATGTTATATTGATGATAATATAAGTAATAAGTATAATTATTACAGTTCTAGCGATAATAACTGCATTATATGGGTAATAATGCATGTTATATTGATGATAATATAAGTAATAAGTATATTTATTACAGTTCTATCGATAATAACTGCATAATATGGGTATTAATGCATGTTATATTGATGATAATAAAAGTAGTAAGTATATTTATTATAGTTCTAGCGATTATAACTGCATAATATGGGTAGTAATGCATGTTATATTGATAATATCCGGAGTAATATGTATAATTATTATTGTTCTAGCGATAATAATAGTAAAATATGGCTAATAGTGCATGTTATATTGATAATAATAAAAGTAATAAGTATATTTATTATAGTTCTATCAATAATAACTGCATAATATGGGTAATAATGCATGTTATATTGATGATAATAAAAGTAATAAGTGTATTTATTACAGTTCTAGCGATAATGACTGCATAATATGGGTAATAATGCATGTTATATTGATGATAATATAAGTAACAAGTATAATTATTACAGTTCTAGCGATAATAACTGCATTATATGGGTAATAATGCATGATATGTTGATAATATTGGGAGTAATAAGTATAATTATTACAGTTCTAGCGGTAATAATAGTAAAATATGGCAAATAGTGCATGTTATATTGATAATAGTAAAAGCAATAAGTATATTTATTACAGTTCTATCGATAATAACTGCATAATATGGGTATTAATGCATGTTATGTTGATGATAATAAAAGTAGTAAGTATATTTATTATAGTTCTAGCGATTATAACTGCATAATATGGGTAATAATGCATGTTATATTGATAATAATATAAGTAATAAGTATAATTATTACAGTTCTAGCGATAATAACTGCATTATATGGGTAATAATGCATGTTATATTGATAATATCGGGAGTAATAAGTATATTTATTATAGTTCTAGCGATAATAACTGCATAATATGGGTAATAATGCATGTTATATTGATAATAATATAAGTAATAAGTATAATTATTACAGTTCTAGCGATAATAACTGCATTAAATGCGTATAATGCATGTTATATTGATAATATCTGGAGTAGTAAGTATAATTTTTATAGTTCTAGCGATAATATAAGTAAAATATGGCTAATAGTGCATGTTATATTGATAATAATAAAAGTAATAAGTATATTTATTATAATTCTATCGATAATAACTGCATAATATGGGTAATAATGCATATTATATTGATAATAATATAAGTAATTAGTATAATTATTACAGTTCTAGCGACAATAACTGCATTATATGGGTAATAATGCATGTTATATTGATGATAATATAAGTAATAAGTATAATTATTACAGTTCTAGCGATAATAACTGCATTATATGGGTAATAATGGATGTTGTATTGATAATATCGGTAGTAATAAGTATATTTATTATAGTTCTAGCGATAATAACTGCATAATATAGGTAATAATGCATGTTATATTGATGATAATATAAGTAATAAGTATAATTGTTACAGTTCTAGCGATAATAACTGCATTATATGGGTAATAATGGATGTTATATTGATAATATCGGGAGTAATAAGTATATTTATTATAGTTCTAGCGATAATAACTGCATAATATAGGTAATAATGCATGTTATATTGAAAATAATAAAAGTAATAAGTATATTTATTGTAGTTCTATCAATAATAACTGCATAATATGGGTAATAATGCATGTTATATTGAGGATAATAAAAGTAATAAGTGTATTTATTACAGTTCTAGTGATAATGACTGCATAATATGGGTAATAATGCATGTTATATTGATGATAATATAAGTAATAAGTATAATTATTACAGTTCTAGCGATAATAACTGCATTATATGGGTAATAATGCATGATATGTTGATAATATTGGGAGTAATAAGTATAATTATTACAGTTCTAGCGATAATAATAGTAAAATATGGCAAATAGTGCATGTTATATTGATAATAGTAAAAGCAATAAGTATATTTATTACAGTTCTATCGATAATAACTGCATAATATGGGTATTAATGCATGTTATGTTGATGATAATAAAAGTAGTAAGTATATTTATTATAGTTCTAGCGATTATAACTGCATAATATGGGTAATAATGCATGTTATATTGATAATAATATAAGTAATAAGTATAATTATTACAGTTCTAGCGATAATAACTGCATTATATGGGTAATAATGGATGTTATATTGATAATATCGGGAGTAATAAGTATATTTATTATAGTTCTAGCGATAATAACTGCATAATATGGGTAATAATGCATGTTATATTGATAATAATATAAGTAATAAGTATAATTATTACAGTTCTAGCGATAATAACTGCATTAAATGCGTATAATGCATGTTATATTGATAATATCTGGAGTAGTAAGTATAATTTTTATAGTTCTAGCGATAATATAAGTAAAATATGGCTAATAGTGCATGTTATATTGATAATAATATAAGTAATTAGTATAATTATTACAGTTCTAGCGACAATAACTGCATTATATGGGTAATAATGGATGTTGTATTGATAATATCGGTAGTAATAAGTATATTTATTATAGTTCTAGCGATAATAACTGCATAATATAGGTAATAATGCATGTTATATTGATGATAATATAAGTAATAAGTATAATTGTTACAGTTCTAGCGATAATAACTGCATTATATGGGTAATAATGCATGTTATATTGATAATATCGGGAGTAATAAGTATATTTATTGTAGTTCTATCAATAATAACTGCATAATATGGGTAATAATGCATGTTATATTGAGGATAATAAAAGTAATAAGTGTATTTATTACAGTTCTAGTGATAATGACTGCATAATATGGGTAATAATGCATGTTATATTGATGATAATATAAGTAATAAGTATAATTATTACAGTTCTAGCGATAATAACTGCATTATATGGGTAATAATGCATGATATGTTGATAATATTGGGAGTAATAAGTATAATTATTACAGTTCTAGCGATAATAATAGTAAAATATGGCAAATAGTGCATGTTATATTGATAATAGTAAAAGCAATAAGTATATTTATTACAGTTCTATCGATAATAACTGCATAATATGGGTATTAATGCATGTTATGTTGATGATAATAAAAGTAGTAAGTATATTTATTATAGTTCTAGCGATTATAACTGCATAATATGGGTAATAATGCATGTTATATTGATAATAATATAAGTAATAAGTATAATTATTACAGTTCTAGCGATAATAACTGCATTATATGGGTAATAATGGATGTTATATTGATAATATCGGGAGTAATAAGTATATTTATTATAGTTCTAGCGATAATAACTGCATAATATGGGTAATAATGCATGTTATATTGATAATAATATAAGTAATAAGTATAATTATTACAGTTCTAGCGATAATAACTGCATTAAATGCGTATAATGCATGTTATATTGATAATATCTGGAGTAGTAAGTATAATTTTTATAGTTCTAGCGATAATATAAGTAAAATATGGCTAATAGTGCATGTTATATTGATAATAATAAAAGTAATAAGTATATTTATTATAATTCTATCGATAATAACTGCATAATATGGGTAATAATGCATATTATATTGATAATAATATAAGTAATTAGTATAATTATTACAGTTCTAGCGACAATAACTGCATTATATGGGTAATAATGGATGTTGTATTGATAATATCGGTAGTAATAAGTATATTTATTATAGTTCTAGCGATAATAACTGCATAATATAGGTAATAATGCATGTTATATTGATGATAATATAAGTAATAAGTATAATTGTTACAGTTCTAGCGATAATAACTGCATTATATGGGTAATAATGCATGTTATATTGATAATATCGGGAGTAATAAGTATATTTATTATAGTTCTAGCGATAATAACTGCATAATATAGGTAATAGTGCATGTTATATTGATAATAATAAAAGTAATAAGTATATTTATTATAGTTCTATCAATAATAACTGCATAATATGGGTAATAATGCATGTTATATTGATAATATCCGGAGTAATATGTATAATTATTATTGTTCTAGCGATAATAATAGTAAAATATGGCTAATAGTGCATGTTATATTGATAATAATAAAAGTAATAAGTATATTTATTATAGTTCTATCAATAATAACTGCATAATATGGGTAAAAATGCATGTTATATTGATGATAATAAAAGTAATAAGTGTATTTATTACAGTTCTAGCGATAATGACTGCATAATATGGGTAATAATGCATGTTATATTGATGATAATATAAGTAACAAGTATAATTATTACAATTCTAGCGATAATAACTGCATTATATGGGTAATAATGCATGATATGTTGATAATATTGGGAGTAATAAGTATAATTATTATAGTTCTAGCGATTATAACTGCATAATATGGGTAATAATGCATGTTATATTAATAATAATATAAGTAATAAGTATAATTATTACAGTTCTAGCGATAATAACTGCATTATATGGGTAATAATGCATGTTATATTGATCATAATACAAGTAATAAGTATAATCATTACAGTTCTAGCGATAATACTAGTAAAATATGGCTAAGAGTCCCTGTTATATTGATAATAATAAAAGTAATAAGTATATTTATTATAATTCTATCGATAATAACTGCATAATATGGGTAATAATGCATGTTATATTGATAATAATATAAGTAATAAGTATAATTATTACAGTTCTAGCGATAATAACTGCATTATATGGGTAATAATGGAGGTTATATTGATAATATCGCGAGTAATAAGTATATTTATTATAGTTCTAGCGATAATAACTGCATAATATAGGTAATAATGCATGTTATATTGATAATAATAAAAGTAATAAGTATATTTATTATAGTTCTATCAATAATAACTGCATAATATGGGTAATAATGCATGTTATATTGATGATAATATAAGTAATAAGTATAATTATTACAGTTCTAGCGATAATAACTGCATTATATGGGTAATAATGCATGTTATATTGATAATATCTGGAGTAGTAAGTATAATTTTTATAGTTCTAGCGATAATATAAGTAAAATATGGCTAATAGTGCATGTTATATTGAAAATAATAAAAGTAATAAGTATATTTATTATAATTCTATCGATAATAACTGCATAATATGGGTAATAATGCATATTATATTGATAATAATATAAGTGATTAGTATAATTATTACAGTTCTAGCGACAATAACTGCATTATATGGGTAATAATGCATGTTATATTGATGATAATATAAGTAATAAGTATAATTATTACAGTTCTAGCGATAATAACTGCATTATATGGGTAATAATGGATGTTGTATTGATAATATCGGGAGTAATAAGTATATTTATTATAGTTCTAGCGATAATAACTGCATAATATAGGTAATAGTGCATGTTATATTGATAATAATAAAAGTAATAAGTATATTTATGATAGTTCTATCAATAATAACTGCATAATATGGGTAATAATGGATGTTATATTTATAATATCGGTAGTAATAAGTATATTTATTATAGTTCTAGCGATAATAACTGCATAATATAGGTAATAATGCATGTTATATTGATGATAATATAAGTAATAAGTATAATTGTTACAGTTCTAGCGATAATAACTGCATTATATGGGTAATAATGCATGTTATATTGATAATATCGGGAGTAATAAGTATATTTATTATAGTTCTAGCGATAATAACTGCATAATATAGGTAATAGTGCATGTTATATTGATAATAATAAAAGTAATAAGTATATTTATTATAGTTCTATCAATAATAACTGCATAATATGGGTAATAATGGATGTTATATTGATAATATCGGGAGTAATAAGTATATTTATTATAGTTCTAGCGATAATAACTGCATAATATAGGTAATAATGCATGTTATATTGAAAATAATAAAAGTAATAAGTATATTTATTGTAGTTCTATCAATAATAACTGCATAATATGGGTAATAATGCATGTTATATTGATGATAATATAAGTAATAAGTATAATTATTACAGTTCTAGCGATAATAACTGCATTATATGGGTAATAATGCATGTTATATTGATAACAATATAGGTAATAAGTATAATTATTACAGTTCTAGCGATAATAACTGCATTAAATGCGTATAATGCATGTTATAATGATAATATCTGGAGTAGTAAGTATAATTTTCATAGTTCTAGCGATAATATAAGTAAAATATGGCTAATAGTGCATGTTATATTGATAATAATAAAAGTAATAAGTATATTTATTATAGTTCTATCAATAATAACTGCATAATATGGGTAATAATGCATGTTATATTGATGATAATAAAAGTAATAAGTGTATTTATTACAGTTCTAGCGATAATGACTGCATAATATGGGTAATAATGCATGTTATATTGATGATAATATAAGTAACAAGTATAATTATTACAGTTCTAGCGATAATAACTGCATTATATGGGTAATAATGCATGATATGTTGATAATATTGGGAGTAATAAGTATAATTATTATAGTTCTAGCGATAATAATAGCAAAATATGGCAAATAGTGCATGTTATATTTATAATAGTAAAAGCAATAAGTATATTTATTACAGTTCTATCGATAATAACTGCATAATATGGGTATTAATGCAGATTATATTGATGATAATAAAAGTAGTAAGTATATTTATTATAGTTCTAGCGATTATAACTGCATAATATGGGTAATAATGCATGTTATATTGATAGTAATATAAGTAATAAGTATAATTATTACAGTTCTAGCGATAATAACTGCATTAAATGCGTATAATGCATGTTATATTGATAATATCTGGAGTAGTAAGTATAATTTTTATAGTTCTAGCGATAATATAAGTAAAATATGGCTAATAGTGCATGTTATATTGATAATAATAAAAGTAATAAGTATATTTATTATAATTCTATCGATAATAACTGCATAATATGGGTAATAATGCATATTATATTGATAATAATATAAGTAATTAGTATAATTATTACAGTTCTAGCGACAATAACTGCATTATATGGGTAATAATGCATGTTATATTGATGATAATATAAGTAATAAGTATAATTATTACAGTTCTAGCGATAATAACTGCATTATATGGGTAATAATGGATGTTGTATTGATAATATCGGTAGTAATAAGTATATTTATTATAGTTCTAGCGATAATAACTGCATAATATAGGTAATAATGCATGTTATATTGATGATAATATAAGTAATAAGTATAATTGTTACAGTTCTAGCGATAATAACTGCATTATATGGGTAATAATGCATGTTATATTGATAATATCGGGAGTAATAAGTATATTTATTATAGTTCTAGCGATAATAACTGCATAATATAGGTAATAGTGCATGTTATATTGAGTATAATAAAAGTAATAAGTATATTTATTATAGTTCTATCAATAATAACTGCATAATATGGGTAATAATGGATGTTATATTGATAATATCGGGTGTAATAAGTATATTTATTATAGTTCTAGCGATAATAACTGCATAATATAGGTAATAATGCATGTTATATTGAAAATAATAAAAGTAATAAGTATATTTATTGTAGTTCTATCAATAATAACTGCATAATATGGGTAATAATGCATGTTATATTGAGGATAATAAAAGTAATAAGTGTATTTATTACAGTTCTAGTGATAATGACTGCATAATATGGGTAATAATGCATGTTATATTGATGATAATATAAGTAATAAGTATAATTATTACAGTTCTAGCGATAATAACTGCATTATATGGGTAATAATGGATGTTGTATTGATAATATCGGTAGTAATAAGTATATTTATTATAGTTCTAGCGATAATAACTGCATAATATAGGTAATAATGCATGTTATATTGATGATAATATAAGTAATAAGTATAATTATTACAGTTCTAGCGATAATAACTGCATTATATGGGTAATAATGCATGTTATATTGATAACATCGGGAGTAATAAGTATATTTATTATAGTTCTAGCGATAATAACTGCATAATATAGGTAATAATGCATGTTATATTGAAAATAATAGAAGTAATAAGTATATTTATTGTAGTTCTATCAATAATAACTGCATAATATGGGTAATAATGCATGTTATATTGAGGATAATAAAAGTAATAAGTGTATCTATTACAGTTCTAGCGATAATGACTGCATAATATGGGTAATAATGCATGTTATATTGATGATAATATAAGTAATAAGTATAATTATTACAGTTCTAGCGATAATAACTGCATTATATGGGTAATAATGCATGATATGTTGATAATATTGGGAGTAATAAGTATAATTATTATAGTTCTAGCGATAATAATAGTAAAATATGGCAAATAGTGCATGTTATATTGATAATAGTAAAAGCAATAAGTATATTTATTACAGTTCTATCGATAATAACTGCATAATATGGGTATTAATGCATGTTATATTGATGATAATAAAAGTAGTAAGTATATTTATTATAGTTCTAGCGATTATAACTGCATAATATGGGTAATAATGCATGTTATATTGATAATATCCGGAGTAATACGTATAATTATTATTGTTCTAGCGATAATAATAGTAAAATATGGCTAATAGTGCATGTTATATTGATAATAATAAAAGTAATAAGTATATTTATTATAGTTCTATCAATAATAACTGCATAATATGGGTAAAAATGCATGTTATATTGATGATAATAAAAGTAATAAGTGTATTTATTACAGTTCTAGCGATAATGACTGCATAATATGGGTAATAATGCATGTTATATTGATGATAATATAAGTAACAAGTATAATTATTACAGTTCTAGCGATAATAACTGCATTATATGGGTAATAATGCATGATATGTTGATAATATTGGGAGTAATAAGTATAATTATTATAGTTCTAGCGATAATAAAGCAAAATATGGCAAATAGTGCATGTTATATTGATAATAGTAAAAGCAATAAGTATATTTATTACAGTTCTATCGATAATAACTGCATAATATGGGTATTAATGCAGATTATATTGATGATAATAAATGTAGTAAGTATATTTATTATAGTTCTAGCGATTATAACTGCATAATATGGGTAATAATGCATGTTATATTGATAATAATATAAGCAATAAGTATAATTATTACAGTTCTAGCGATAATAACTGCATTAAATGCGTATAATGCATGTTATATTGATAATATCTGGAGTAGTAAGTATAATTTTTATAGTTCTAGCGATAATATAAGTAAAATATGGCTAATAGTTCATGTTATATTGATAATAATAAAAGTAATAAGTATATTTATTATAATTCTATCGATAATAACTGCATAATATGGGTAATAATGCATATTATATTGATAATAATATAAGTAATTAGTATAATTATTACAGTTCTAGCGACAATAACTGCATTATATGGGTAATAATGCATGTTATATTGATGATAATATAAGTAATAAGTATAATTATTACAGTTCTAGCGATAATAACTGCATTATATGGGTAATAATGGATGTTGTATTGATAATATCGGTCGTAATAAGTATATTTATTATAGTTCTAGCGATAATAACTGCATAATATGGGTATTAATGCATGTTATATTGATGATAATAAAAGTAGTAAGTATATTTATTATAGTTCTAGCGATTATAACTGCATAATATGGGTAATAATGCATGTTATATTGATAATAATATAAGTAATAAGTATAATTATTACAGTTCTCGCGATAATAACTGCATTATATGGGTAATAATGGATGTTATATTGATAATATCGGGAGTAATAAGTATATTTATTATAGTTCTAGCGATAATAACTGCATAATATAGGTAATAATGCATGTTATATTGATAATAATAAAAGTAATACGTATATTTATTATAGTTCTATCAATAATAACTGCATAATATGGGTAATAATGCATGTTATACTGATGATAATAAAAGTAATAAGTGTATTTATTACAGTTCTAGCGATAATAACTGCATAATATGGGTAATAACGCATGTTATATTGATGATAATATAACAAATAAGTATAATTATTACAGTTCTAGCGATAATAACTGCATTATATGGGTAATAATGGATGTTATATTGATAATATCGGGAGTAATAAGTATATTTATTATAGTTCTAGCGATTATAACTGCATAATATGGGTAATAATGCATGTTATATTAATAATAATATAAGTAATAAGTATAGTTATTACAGTTCTAGCGATAATAACTGCATTATATGGGTAATAATGCATGTTATATTGATCATAATACAAGTAATAAGTATAATCATTACAGTTCTAGCGATAATACTAGTAAAATATGGCTAAGAGTCCCTGTTATATTGATAATAATAAAAGTAATAAGTATATTTATTATAATTCTATCGATAATAACTGCATAATATGGGTAATAATGCATGTTATATTGATAATAATATAAGTAATAAGTATAATTATTACAGTTCTAGCGATAATAACTGCATTATATGGGTAATAATGGAGGTTATATTGATAATATCGCGAGTAATAAGTATATTTATTATAGTTCTAGCGATAATAACTGCATAATATAGGTAATAATGCATGTTATATTGATAATAATAAAAGTAATAAGTATATTTATTATAGTTCTATCAATAATAACTGCATAATATGGGTAATAATGCATGTTATATTGATGATAATATAAGTAATAAGTATAATTATTACAGTTCTAGCGATAATAACTGCATTATATGGGTAATAATGCATGTTATATTGATAATATCTGGAGTAGTAAGTATAATTTTTATAGTTCTAGCGATAATATAAGTAAAATATGGCTAATAGTGCATGTTATATTGAAAATAATAAAAGTAATAAGTATATTTATTATAATTCTATCGATAATAACTGCATAATATGGGTAATAATGCATATTATATTGATAATAATATAAGTAATTAGTATAATTATTACAGTTCTAGCGACAATAACTGCATTATATGGGTAATAATGCATGTTATATTGATGATAATATAAGTAATAAGTATAATTATTACAGTTCTAGCGATAATAACTGCATTATATGGGTAATAATGGATGTTGTATTGATAATATCGGGAGTAATAAGTATATTTATTATAGTTCTAGCGATAATAACTGCATAATATAGGTAATAGTGCATGTTATATTGATAATAATAAAAGTAATAAGTATATTTATTACAGTTCTAGCGATGATAACTGCATTATATGGGTAATAATGCATGTTATATTGATAATATCGGGAGTAATAAGTATATTTATTATAGTTCTAGCGATAATAACTGCATAATATAGGTAATAATGCATGTTATATTGAAAATAATAAAAGTAATAAGTATATTTATTGTAGTTCTATCAATAATAACTGCATAATATGGGTAATAATGCATGTTATATTGAGGATAATAAAAGTAATAAGTGTATCTATTACAGTTCTAGCGATAATGACTGCATAATATGGGTAATAATGCATGTTATATTGATGATAATATAAGTAATAAGTATAATTATTACAGTTCTAGCGATAATAACTGCATTATATGGGTAATAATGCATGATATGTTGATAATATTGGGAGTAATAAGTATAATTATTATAGTTCTAGCGATAATAATAGTAAAATATGGCAAATAGTGCATGTTATATTGATAATAGTAAAAGCAATAAGTATATTTATTACAGTTCTATCGATAATAACTGCATAATATGGGTATTAATGCATGTTATATTGATGATAATAAAAGTAGTAAGTATATTTATTATAGTTCTAGCGATTATAACTGCATAATATGGGAAATAATGCATGTTATATTGATAATATCCGGAGTAATATGTATAATTATTATTGTTCTAGCGATAATAATAGTAAAATATGGCTAATAGTGCATGTTATATTGATAATAATAAAAGTAATAAGTATATTTATTATAGTTCTCTCAATAATAACTGCATAATATGGGTAAAAATGCATGTTATATTGATGATAATAAAAGTAATAAGTGTATTTATTACAGTTCTAGCGATAATGACTGCATAATATGGGTAATAATGCATGTTATATTGATGATAATATAAGTAACAAGTATAATTATTACAGTTCTAGCGATAATAACTGCATTATATGGGTAATAATGCATGATATGTTGATAATATTGGGAGTAATAAGTATAATTATTATAGTTCTAGCGATAATAAAGCAAAATATGGCAAATAGTGCATGTTATATTGATAATAGTAAAAGCAATAAGTATATTTATTACAGTTCTATCGATAATAACTGCATAATATGGGTATTAATGCAGATTATATTGATGATAATAAATGTAGTAAGTATATTTATTATAGTTCTAGCGATTATAACTGCATAATATGGGTAATAATGCATGTTATATTGATAATAATATAAGCAATAAGTATAATCATTACAGTTCTAGCGATAATACTAGTAAAATATGGCTAAGAGTCCCTGTTATATTGATAATAATAAAAGTAATAAGTATATTTATTATAATTCTATCGATAATAACTGCATAATATGGGTAATAATGCATGTTATATTGATAATAATATAAGTAATAAGTATAATTATTACAGTTCTAGCGATAATAACTGCATTATATGGGTAATAATGGAGGTTATATTGATAATATCGCGAGTAATAAGTATATTTATTATAGTTCTAGCGATAATAACTGCATAATATAGGTAATAATGCATGTTATATTGATAATAATAAAAGTAATAAGTATATTTATTATAGTTCTATCAATAATAACTGCATAATATGGGTAATAATGCATGTTATATTGATGATAATATAAGTAATAAGTATAATTATTACAGTTCTAGCGATAATAACTGCATTATATGGGTAATAATGCATGTTATATTGATAATATCTGGAGTAGTAAGTATAATTTTTATAGTTCTAGCGATAATATAAGTAAAATATGGCTAATAGTGCATGTTATATTGAAAATAATAAAAGTAATAAGTATATTTATTATAATTCTATCGATAATAACTGCATAATATGGGTAATAATGCATATTATATTGATAATAATATAAGTAATTAGTATAATTATTACAGTTCTAGCGACAATAACTGCATTATATGGGTAATAATGCATGTTATATTGATGATAATATAAGTAATAAGTATAATTATTACAGTTCTAGCGATAATAACTGCATTATATGGGTAATAATGGATGTTGTATTGATAATATCGGGAGTAATAAGTATATTTATTATAGTTCTAGCGATAATAACTGCATAATATAGGTAATAGTGCATGTTATATTGATAATAATAAAAGTAATAAGTATATTTATTACAGTTCTAGCGATAATAACTGCATTATATGGGTAATAATGCATGTTATATTGATAATATCGGGAGTAATAAGTATATTTATTATAGTTCTAGCGATAATAACTGCATAATATAGGTAATAATGCATGTTATATTGAAAATAATAAAAGTAATAAGTATATTTATTGTAGTTCTATCAATAATAACTGCATAATATGGGTAATAATGCATGTTATATTGATGATAATATAAGTAATAAGTATAATTATTACAGTTCTAGCGATAATAACTGCATTATATGGGTAATAATGCATGTTATATTGATAACAATATAGGTAATAAGTATAATTATTACAGTTCTAGCGATAATAACTGCATTATATGGGTAATAATGGATGTTGTATTGATAATATCGGTAGTAATAAGTATATTTATTATAGTTCTAGCGATAATAACTGCATAATATAGGTAATAATGCATGTTATATTGATGATAATATAAGTAATAAGTATAATTGTTACAGTTCTAGCGATAATAACTGCATTATATGGGTAATAATGCATGTTATATTGATAATATAGGGAGTAATAAGTATATTTATTATAGTTCTAGCGATAATAACTGCATAATATAGGTAATAGTGCATGTTATATTGATAATAATAAAAGTAATAAGTATATTTATTATAGTTCTATCAATAATAACTGCATAATATGGGTAATAAGGGATGTTATATTGATAATATCGGGAGTAATAAGTATATTTATTATAGTTCTAGCGATAATAACTGCATAATATAGGTAATAATGCATGTTATATTGAAAATAATAAAAGTAATAAGTATATTTATTGTAGTTCTATCAATAATAACTGCATAATATGGGTAATAATGCATGTTATATTGAGGATAATAAAAGTAATAAGTGTATTTATTACAGTTCTAGTGATAATGACTGCATAATATGGGTAATAATGCATGTTATATTGATGATAATATAAGTAATAAGTATAATTATTACAGTTCTAGCGATAATAACTGCATTATATGGGTAATAATGCATGATATGTTGATAATATTGGGAGTAATAAGTATAATTATTACAGTTCTAGCGATAATAACTGCATTATATGGGTAATAATGCATGTTATATTGATAATATAGGGAGTAATAAGTATATTTATTATAGTTCTAGCGATAATAACTGCATAATATAGGTAATAGTGCATGTTATATTGATAATAATAAAAGTAATAAGTATATTTATTATAGTTCTATCAATAATAACTGCATAATATGGGTAATAAGGGATGTTATATTGATAATATCGGGAGTAATAAGTATATTTATTATAGTTCTAGCGATAATAACTGCATAATATAGGTAATAATGCATGTTATATTGAAAATAATAAAAGTAATAAGTATATTTATTGTAGTTCTATCAATAATAACTGCATAATATGGGTAATAATGCATGTTATATTGAGGATAATAAAAGTAATAAGTGTATTTATTACAGTTCTAGTGATAATGACTGCATAATATGGGTAATAATGCATGTTATATTGATGATAATATAAGTAATAAGTATAATTATTACAGTTCTAGCGATAATAACTGCATTATATGGGTAATAATGCATGATATGTTGATAATATTGGGAGTAATAAGTATAATTATTACAGTTCTAGCGATAATAATAGTAAAATATGGCAAATAGTGCATGTTATATTGATAATAGTAAAAGCAATAAGTATATTTATTACAGTTCTATCGATAATAACTGCATAATATGGGTATTAATGCATGTTATATTGATGATAATAAAAGTAGTAAGTATATTTATTATAGTTCTAGCGATTATAACTGCATAATATGGGTAATAATGCATGTTATATTGATAATAATATAAGTAATAAGTATAATTATTACAGTTCTAGCGATAATAACTGCATTATATGGGTAATAATGGATGTTATATTGATAATATCGGGAGTAATAAGTATATTTATTACAGTTCTAGCGATAATAACTGCATAATATAGGTAATAATGCATGTTATATTGATAATAATAAAAGTAATACGTATATTTATTATAGTTCTATCAATAATAACTGCATAATATGGGTAATAATGCATGTTATACTGATGATAATAAAAGTAATAAGTGTATTTATTACAGTTCTAGCGATAATAACTGCATAATATGGGTAATAACGCATGTTATATTGATGATAATATAAGAAATAAGTATAATTATTACAGTTCTAGCGATAATAACTGCATTACATGGGTAATAATGGATGTTATATTGATAATATCGGGAGTAATAAGTATATTTATTATAGTTCTAGCGATTATAACTGCATAATATGGGTAATAATGCATGTTATATTAATAATAATATAAGTAATAAGTATAATTATTACAGTTCTAGCGATAATAACTGCATTATATGGGTAATAATGCATGTTATATTGATCATAATACAAGTAATAAGTATAATCATTACAGTTCTAGCGATAATACTAGTAAAATATGGCTAAGAGTCCCTGTTATATTGATAATAATAAAAGTAATAAGTATATTTATTGTAATTCTATCGATAATAACTGCATAATATGGGTAATAATGCATGTTATATTGATAATAATATAAGTAATAAGTATAATTATTACAGTTCTAGCGATAATAACTGCATTATATGGGTAATAATGGAGGTTATATTGATAATATCGCGAGTAATAAGTATATTTATTATAGTTCTAGCGATAATAACTGCATAATATAGGTAATAATGCATGTTATATTGATAATAATAAAAGTAATAAGTATATTTATTATAGTTCTATCAATAATAACTGCCTAATATGGGTAATAATGCATGTTATATTGATGATAATATAAGTAATAAGTATAATTATTACAGTTCTAGCGATAATAACTGCATTATATGGGTAATAATGCATGTTATATTGATAACAATATAGGTAATAAGTATAATTATTACAGTTCTAGCGATAATAACTGCATTAAATGCGTATAATGCATGTTATATTGATAATATCTGGAGTAGTAAGTATAATTTTCATAGTTCTAGCGATAATATAAGTAAAATATGGCTAATAGTGCATGTTATATTGATAATAATAAAAGTAATAAGTATATTTATTATAATTCTATCGATAATAACTGCATAATATGGGTAATAATGCATATTATATTGATAATAATATAAGTAATAAGTATAATTATTACAGTTCTAGCGACAATAACTGCATTATATGGGTAATAATGCATGTTATATTGATGATAATATAAGTAATAAGTATAATTATTACAGTTCTAGCGATAATAACTGCATTATGTGGGTAATAATGCATGATATGTTGATAATATTGGGAGTAATAAGTATAATTATTATAGTTCTAGCGATAATAATAGTAAAATATGGCAAATAGTGCATGTTATATTGATAATAGTAAAAGCAATAAGTATATTTATTACAGTTCTATCGATAATAACTGCATAATATGGGTATTAATGCATGTTATATTGATGATAATAAAAGTAGTAAGTATATTTATTATAGTTCTAGCGATTATAACTGCATAATATGGGTAATAATGCATGTTATATTGATAATATCCGGAGTAATATGTATAATTATTATTGTTCTAGCGATAATAATAGTAAAATATGGCTAATAGTGCATGTTATATTGATAATAATAAAAGTAATAAGTATATTTATTATAGTTCTATCAATAATAACTGCATAATATGGGTAATAATGCATGTTATATTGATGATAATAAAAGTAATAAGTGTATTTATTACAGTTCTAGCGATAATGACTGCATAATATGGGTAATAATGCATGTTATATTGATGATAATATAAGTAACAAGTATAATTATTACAGTTCTAGCGATAATAACTGCATTATATGGGTAATAATGCATGATATGTTGATAATATTGGGAGTAATAAGTATAATTATTATAGTTCTAGCGATAATAATAGCAAAATATGGCAAACAGTGCATGTTATATTGATAATAGTAAAAGCAATAAGTATATTTATTACAGTTCTATCGATAATAACTGCATAATATGGGTATTAATGCAGATTATATTGATGATAATAAAAGTAGTAAGTATATTTATTATAGTTCTAGCGATTATAACTGCATAATATGGGTAATAATGCATGTTATATTGATAGTAATATAAGTAATAAGTATAATTATTACAGTTCTAGCGATAATAACTGCATTAAATGCGTATAATGCATGTTATATTGATAATATCTGGAGTAGTAAGTATAATTTTTATAGTTCTAGCGATAATATAAGTAAAATATGGCTAATAGTGCATGTTATATTGATAATAATAAAAGTAATAAGTATATTTATTATAATTCTATCGATAATAACTGCATAATATGGGTAATAATGCATATTATATTGATAATAATATAAGTAATTAGTATAATTATTACAGTTCTAGCGACAATAACTGCATTATATGGGTAATAATGCATGTTATATTGATGATAATATAAGTAATAAGTATAATTATTACAGTTCTAGCGATAATAACTGCATTATATGGGTAATAATGGATGTTGTATTGATAATATCGGTAGTAATAAGTATATTTATTATAGTTCTAGCGATAATAACTGCATAATATAGGTAATAATGCATGTTATATTGATGATAATATAAGTAATAAGTATAATTGTTACAGTTCTAGCGATAATAACTGCATTATATGGGTAATAATGCATGTTATATTGATAATATCGGGAGTAATAAGTATATTTATTATAGTTCTAGCGATAATAACTGCATAATATAGGTAATAGTGCATGTTATATTGATAATAATAAAAGTAATAAGTATATTTATTATAGTTCTATCAATAATAACTGCATAATATGGGTAATAATGGATGTTATATTGATAATATCGGGTGTAATAAGTATATTTATTATAGTTCTAGCGATAATAACTGCATAATATAGGTAATAATGCATGTTATATTGAAAATAATAAAAGTAATAAGTATATTTATTGTAGTTCTATCAATAATAACTGCATAATATGGGTAATAATGCATGTTATATTGAGGATAATAAAAGTAATAAGTGTATTTATTACAGTTCTAGTGATAATGACTGCATAATATGGGTAATAATGCATGTTATATTGATGATAATATAAGTAATAAGTATAATTATTACAGTTCTAGCGATAATAACTGCATTATATGGGTAATAATGCATGATATGTTGATAATATTGGGAGTAATAAGTATAATTATTACAGTTCTAGCGATAATAATAGTAAAATATGGCAAATAGTGCATGTTATATTGATAATAGTAAAAGCAATAAGTATATTTATTACAGTTCTATCGATAATAACTGCATAATATGGGTATTAATGCATGTTATATTGATGATAATAAAAGTAGTAAGTATATTTATTATAGTTCTAGCGATTATAACTGCATAATATGGGTAATAATGCATGTTATATTGATAATAATATAAGTAATAAGTATAATTATTACAGTTCTCGCGATAATAACTGCATTATATGGGTAATAATGGATGTTATATTGATAATATCGGGAGTAATAAGTATATTTATTATAGTTCTAGCGATAATAACTGCATAATATAGGTAATAATGCATGTTATATTGATAATAATAAAAGTAATACGTATATTTATTATAGTTCTATCAATAATAACTGCATAATATGGGTAATAATGCATGTTATACTGATGATAATAAAAGTAATAAGTGTATTTATTACAGTTCTAGCGATAATAACTGCATAATATGGGTAATAACGCATGTTATATTGATGATAATATAAGAAATAAGTATAATTATAACAGTTCTAGCGATAATAACTGCATTATATGGGTAATAATGGATGTTATATTGATAATATCGGGAGTAATAAGTATATTTATTATAGTTCTAGCGATTATAACTGCATAATATGGGTAATAATGCATGTTATATTAATAATAATATAAGTAATAAGTATAATTATTACAGTTCTAGCGATAATAACTGCATTATATGGGTAATAATGCATGTTATATTGATGATAATATAAGTAATAAGTATAATTATTACAGTTCTAGCGATAATAACTGCATTATGTGGGTAATAATGCATGATATGTTGATAATATTGGGAGTAATAAGTATAATTATTATAGTTCTAGCGATAATAATAGTAAAATATGGCAAATAGTGCATGTTATATTGATAATAGTAAAAGCAATAAGTATATTTATTACAGTTCTATCGATAATAACTGCATAATATGGGTATTAATGCATGTTATATTGATGATAATAAAAGTAGTAAGTATATTTATTATAGTTCTAGCGATTATAACTGCATAATATGGGTAATAATGCATGTTATATTGATAATATCCGGAGTAATATGTATAATTATTATTGTTCTAGCGATAATAATAGTAAAATATGGCTAATAGTGCATGTTATATTGATAATAATAAAAGTAATAAGTATATTTATTATAGTTCTATCAATAATAACTGCATAATATGGGTAATAATGCATGTTATATTGATGATAATAAAAGTAATAAGTGTATTTATTACAGTTCTAGCGATAATGACTGCATAATATGGGTAATAATGCATGTTATATTGATGATAATATAAGTAACAAGTATAATTATTACAGTTCTAGCGATAATAACTGCATTATATGGGTAATAATGCATGATATGTTGATAATATTGGGAGTAATAAGTATAATTATTATAGTTCTAGCGATAATAATAGCAAAATATGGCAAACAGTGCATGTTATATTGATAATAGTAAAAGCAATAAGTATATTTATTACAGTTCTATCGATAATAACTGCATAATATGGGTATTAATGCAGATTATATTGATGATAATAAAAGTAGTAAGTATATTTATTATAGTTCTAGCGATTATAACTGCATAATATGGGTAATAATGCATGTTATATTGATAGTAATATAAGTAATAAGTATAATTATTACAGTTCTAGCGATAATAACTGCATTAAATGCGTATAATGCATGTTATATTGATAATATCTGGAGTAGTAAGTATAATTTTTATAGTTCTAGCGATAATATAAGTAAAATATGGCTAATAGTGCATGTTATATTGATAATAATAAAAGTAATAAGTATATTTATTATAATTCTATCGATAATAACTGCATAATATGGGTAATAATGCATATTATATTGATAATAATATAAGTAATTAGTATAATTATTACAGTTCTAGCGACAATAACTGCATTATATGGGTAATAATGCATGTTATATTGATGATAATATAAGTAATAAGTATAATTATTACAGTTCTAGCGATAATAACTGCATTATATGGGTAATAATGGATGTTGTATTGATAATATCGGTAGTAATAAGTATATTTATTATAGTTCTAGCGATAATAACTGCATAATATAGGTAATAATGCATGTTATATTGATGATAATATAAGTAATAAGTATAATTGTTACAGTTCTAGCGATAATAACTGCATTATATGGGTAATAATGCATGTTATATTGATAATATCGGGAGTAATAAGTATATTTATTATAGTTCTAGCGATAATAACTGCATAATATAGGTAATAGTGCATGTTATATTGATAATAATAAAAGTAATAAGTATATTTATTATAGTTCTATCAATAATAACTGCATAATATGGGTAATAATGGATGTTATATTGATAATATCGGGTGTAATAAGTATATTTATTATAGTTCTAGCGATAATAACTGCATAATATAGGTAATAATGCATGTTATATTGAAAATAATAAAAGTAATAAGTATATTTATTGTAGTTCTATCAATAATAACTGCATAATATGGGTAATAATGCATGTTATATTGAGGATAATAAAAGTAATAAGTGTATTTATTACAGTTCTAGTGATAATGACTGCATAATATGGGTAATAATGCATGTTATATTGATGATAATATAAGTAATAAGTATAATTATTACAGTTCTAGCGATAATAACTGCATTATATGGGTAATAATGCATGATATGTTGATAATATTGGGAGTAATAAGTATAATTATTACAGTTCTAGCGATAATAATAGTAAAATATGGCAAATAGTGCATGTTATATTGATAATAGTAAAAGCAATAAGTATATTTATTACAGTTCTATCGATAATAACTGCATAATATGGGTATTAATGCATGTTATATTGATGATAATAAAAGTAGTAAGTATATTTATTATAGTTCTAGCGATTATAACTGCATAATATGGGTAATAATGCATGTTATATTGATAATAATATAAGTAATAAGTATAATTATTACAGTTCTCGCGATAATAACTGCATTATATGGGTAATAATGGATGTTATATTGATAATATCGGGAGTAATAAGTATATTTATTATAGTTCTAGCGATAATAACTGCATAATATAGGTAATAATGCATGTTATATTGATAATAATAAAAGTAATACGTATATTTATTATAGTTCTATCAATAATAACTGCATAATATGGGTAATAATGCATGTTATACTGATGATAATAAAAGTAATAAGTGTATTTATTACAGTTCTAGCGATAATAACTGCATAATATGGGTAATAACGCATGTTATATTGATGATAATATAAGAAATAAGTATAATTATAACAGTTCTAGCGATAATAACTGCATTATATGGGTAATAATGGATGTTATATTGATAATATCGGGAGTAATAAGTATATTTATTATAGTTCTAGCGATTATAACTGCATAATATGGGTAATAATGCATGTTATATTAATAATAATATAAGTAATAAGTATAATTATTACAGTTCTAGCGATAATAACTGCATTATATGGGCAATAATGCATGTTATATTGATCATAATACAAGTAATAAGTATAATCATTACAGTTCTAGCGATAATACTAGTAAAATATGGCTAAGAGTCCCTGTTATATTGATAATAATAAAAGTAATAAGTATATTTATTATAATTCTATCGATAATAACTGCATAATATGGGTAATAATGCATGTTATATTGATAATAATATAAGTAATAAGTATAATTATTACAGTTCTAGCGATAATAACTGCATTATATGGGTAATAATGGAGGTTATATTGATAATATCGCGAGTAATAAGTATATTTATTATAGTTCTAGCGATAATAACTGCATAATATAGGTAATAATGCATGTTATATTGATAATAATAAAAGTAATAAGTATATTTATTATAGTTCTATCAATAATAACTGCATAATATGGGTAATAATGCATGTTATGTTGATAATATTGGGAGTAATAAGTATAATTATTACAGTTCTAGCGATAATAATAGTAAAATATGGCAAATAGTGCATGTTATATTGATAATAGTAAAAGCAATAAGTATATTTATTACAGTTCTATCGATAATAACTGCATAATATGGGTATTAATGCATGTTATGTTGATAATATCTGGAGTAGTAAGTATAATTTTTATAGTTCTAGCGATAATATAAGTAAAATATGGCTAATAGTGCATGTTATATTGATAATAATAAAAGTAATAAGTATATTTATTATAATTCTATCGATAATAACTGCATAATATGGGTAATAATGCATATTATATTGATAATAATATAAGTAATTAGTATAATTATTACAGTTCTAGCGACAATAACTGCATTCTATGGGTAATAATGCATGTTATATTGATGATAATATAAGTAATAAGTATAATTATTACAGTTCTAGCGATAATAATTGCATTATATGGGTAATAATGGATGTTGTATTGATAATAATAAAAGTAATAAGTATATTTATTATAATTCTATCGATAATAACTGCATAATATGGGTAATAATGCATATTATATTGATAATAATATAAGTAATTAGTATAATTATTACAGTTCTAGCGACAATAACTGCATTCTATGGGTAATAATGCATGTTATATTGATGATAATATAAGTAATAAGTATAATTATTACAGTTCTAGCGATAATAACTGCATTATATGGGTAATAATGGATGTTGTATTGATAATATCGGTAGTAATAAGTATATTTATTATAGTTCTAGCGATAATAACTGCATAATATAGGTAATAATGCATGTTATATTGATGATAATATAAGTAATAAGTATAATTATTACAGTTCTAGCGATAATAACTGCATTATATGGGTAATAATGCATGATATGTTGATAATATTGGGAGTAATAAGTATAATTATTATAGTTCTAGCGATAATAATAGTAAAATATGGCAAATAGTGCATGTTATATTGATAATAGTAAAAGCAATAAGTATATTTATTACAGTTCTATCGATAATAACTGCATAATATGGGTATTAATGCATGTTATATTGATGATAATAAAAGTAGTAAGTATATTTATTATAGTTCTAGCGATTATAACTGCATAATATGGGTAATAATGCATGTTATATTGATAATATCCGGAGTAATATGTATAATTATTATTGTTCTAGCGATAATAATAGTAAAATATGGCTAATAGTGCATGTTATATTGATAATAATAAAAGTAATAAGTATATTTATTATAGTTCTATCAATAATAACTGCATAATATGGGTAATAATGCATGTTATATTGATGATAATAAAAGTAATAAGTGTGTTTATTACAGTTCTAGCGATAATGACTGCATAATATGGGTAATAATGCATGTTATATTGATGATAATATAAGTAACAAGTATAATTATTACAGTTCTAGCGATAATAACTGCATTATATGGGTAATAATGCATGATATGTTGATAATATTGGGAGTAATAAGTATAATTATTATAGTTCCAGCGATAATAAGAGCAAAATGTGGCAAATAGTGCATGTTATATTGATAATAGTAAAAGCAATAAGTATATTTATTACAGTTCTATCGATAATAACTGCATAATATGGGTATTAATGCAGATTATATTGATGATAATAAAAGTAGTAAGTATATTTATTATAGTTCTAGCGATTATAACTGCATAATATGGGTAATAATGCATGTTATATTGATAATAATATAAGTAATAAGTATAATTATTACAGTTCTAGCGATAATAACTGCATTAAATGCGTATAATGCATGTTATATTGATAATATCTGGAGTAGTAAGTATAATTTTTATAGTTCTAGCGATAATATCAGTAAAATTTGGCTAATAGTGCATGTTATATTGATAATAATAAAAGTAATAAGTATATTTATTATAATTCTATCGATAATAACTGCATAATATGGGTAATAATGCATATTATATTGATAATAATATAAGTAATTAGTATAATTATTACAGTTCTAGCGACAATAACTGCATTATATGGGTAATAATGCATGTTATATTGATGATAATATAAGTAATAAGTATAATTATTACAGTTCTAGCGATAATAACTGCATTATATGGGTAATAATGGATGTTGTATTGATAATATCGGTAGTAATAAGTATATTTATTATAGTTCTAGCGATAATAACTGCATAATATAGGTAATAGTGCATGTTATATTGATAATAATAAAAGTAATAAGTATATTTATTATAGTTCTATCAATAATAACTGCATAATATGGGTAATAATGGATGTTATATTGATAATATCGGGTGTAATAAGTATATTTATTATAGTTCTAGCGATAATAACTGCATAATATAGGTAATAATGCATGTTATATTGAAAATAATAAAAGTAATAAGTATATTTATTGTAGTTCTATCAATAATAACTGCATAATATGGGTAATAATGCATGTTATATTGAGGATAATAAAAGTAATAAGTGTATTTATTACAGTTCTAGTGATAATGACTGCATAATATGGGTAATAATGCATGTTATATTGATGATAATATAAGTAATAAGTATAATTATTACAGTTCTAGCGATAATAACTGCATTATATGGGTAATAATGCATGATATGTTGATAATATTGGGAGTAATAAGTATAATTATTACAGTTCTAGCGATAATAATAGTAAAATATGGCAAATAGTGCATGTTATATTGATAATAGTAAAAGCAATAAGTATATTTATTACAGTTCTATCGATAATAACTGCATAATATGGGTATTAATGCATGTTATATTGATGATAATAAAAGTAGTAAGTATATTTATTATAGTTCTAGCGATTATAACTGCATAATATGGGTAATAATGCATGTTATATTGATGATAATATAAGAAATAAGTATAATTATTACAGTTCTAGCGATAATAACTGCATTATATGGGTAATAATGGAGGTTATATTGATAATATCGCGAGTAATAAGTATATTTATTATAGTTCTAGCGATAATAACTGCATAATATAGGTAATAATGCATGTTATATTGATAATAATAAAAGTAATAAGTATATTTATTATAGTTCTATCAATAATAACTGCATAATATGGGTAATAATGCATGTTATATTGATGATAATATAAGTAATAAGTATAATTATTACAGTTCTAGCGATAATAACTGCATTATATGGGTAATAATGCATGTTATATTGATAATATCTGGAGTAGTAAGTATAATTTTTATAGTTCTAGCGATAATATAAGTAAAATATGGCTAATAGTGCATGTAATATTGATAATAATAAAAGTAATAAGTATATTTATTATAATTCTATCGATAATAACTGCATAATATGGGTAATAATGCATATTATATTGATAATAATATAAGTAATTAGTATAATTATTACAGTTCTAGCGATAATAACTGCATAATATAGGTAATAATGCATGTTATATTGAAAATAATAAAAGTAATAAGTATATTTATTGTAGTTCTATCAATAATAACTGCATAATATGGGTAATAATGCATGTTATATTGAGGATAATAAAAGTAATAAGTGTATCTATTACAGTTCTAGCGATAATGACTGCATAATATGGGTAATAATGCATGTTATATTGATGATAATATAAGTAATAAGTATAATTATTACAGTTCTAGCGATAATAACTGCATTATATGGGTAATAATGCATGATATGTTGATAATATTGGGAGTAATAAGTATAATTATAATAGTTCTAGCGATAATAATAGTAAAATATGGCAAATAGTGCATGTTATATTGATAATAGTAAAAGCAATAAGTATATTTATTACAGTTCTATCGATAATAACTGCATAATATGGGTATTAATGCATGTTATATTGATGATAATAAAAGTAGTAAGTATATTTATTATAGTTCTAGCGATTATAACTGCATAATATGGGTAATAATGCATGTTATATTGATAATATCCGGAGTAATATGTATAATTATTATTGTTCTAGCGATAATAATAGTAAAATATGGCTAATAGTGCATGTTATATTGATAATAATAAAAGTAATAAGTATATTTATTATAGTTCTATCAATAATAACTGCATAATATGGGTAAAAATGCATGTTATATTGATGATAATAAAAGTAATAAGTGTATTTATTACAGTTCTAGCGATAATGACTGCATAATATGGGTAATAATGCATGTTATATTGATGATAATATAAGTAACAAGTATAATTATTACAGTTCTAGCGATAATAACTGCATTATATGGGTAATAATGCATGATATGTTGATAATATTGGGAGTAATAAGTATAATTATTATAGTTCTAGCGATAATAAAGCAAAATATGGCAAATAGTGCATGTTATATTGATAATAGTAAAAGCAATAAGTATATTTATTACAGTTCTATCGATAATAACTGCATAATATGGGTATTAATGCAGATTATATTGATGATAATAAAAGTAGTAAGTATATTTATTATAGTTCTAGCGATTATAACTGCATAATATGGGTAATAATGCATGTTATATTGATAATAATATAAGTAATAAGTATAATTATTACAGTTCTAGCGATAATAACTGCATTAAATGCGTATAATGCATGTTATATTGATAATATCTGGAGTAGTAAGTATAATTTTTATATTTCTAGCGATAATATAAGTAAAATATGGCTAATAGTGCATGTTATATTGATAATAATAAAAGTAATAAGTATATTTATTATAATTCTATCGATAATAACTGCATAATATGGGTAATAATGCATATTATATTGATAATAATATAAGTAATTAGTATAATTATTACAGTTCTAGCGACAATAACTGCATTATATGGGTAATAATGCATGTTATATTGATGATAATATAAGTAATAAGTATAATTATTACAGTTCTAGCGATAATAACTGCATTATATGGGTAATAATGGATGTTGTATTGATAATATCGGTAGTAATAAGTATATTTATTATAGTTCTAGCGATAATAACTGCATAATATAGGTAATAATGCATGTTATATTGATGATAATATAAGTAATAAGTATAATTGTTACAGTTCTAGCGATAATAACTGCATTATATGGGTAATAATGCATGTTATATTGATAATATCGGGAGTAATAAGTATATTTATTATAGTTCTAGCGATAATAACTGCATAATATAGGTAATAGTGCATGTTATATTGATAATAATAAAAGTAATAAGTATATTTATTATAGTTCTATCAATAATAACTGCATAATATGGGTAATAAGGGATGTTATATTGATAATATCGGGAGTAATAAGTATATTTATTATAGTTCTAGCGATAATAACTGCATAATATAGGTAATAATGCATGTTATATTGAAAATAATAAAAGTAATAAGTATATTTATTGTAGTTCTATCAATAATAACTGCATAATATGGGTAATAATGCATGTTATATTGAGGATAATAAAAGTAATAAGTGTATTTATTACAGTTCTAGTGATAATGACTGCATAATATGGGTAATAATGCATGTTATATTGATGATAATATAAGTAATAAGTATAATTATTACAGTTCTAGCGATAATAACTGCATTATATGGGTAATAATGCATGATATGTTGATAATATTGGGAGTAATAAGTATAATTATTACAGTTCTAGCGATAATAATAGTAAAATATGGCAAATAGTGCATGTTATATTGATAATAGTAAAAGCAATAAGTATATTTATTACAGTTCTATCGATAATAACTGCATAATATGGGTATTAATGCATGTTATATTGATGATAATAAAAGTAGTAAGTATATTTATTATAGTTCTAGCGATTATAACTGCATAATATGGGTAATAATGCATGTTATATTGATAATATCCGGAGTAATATGTATAATTATTATTGTTCTAGCGATAATAATAGTAAAATATGGCTAATAGTGCATGTTATATTGATAATAATAAAAGTAATAAGTATATTTATTATAGTTCTATCAATAATAACTGCATAATATGGGTAATAATGCATGTTATATTGATGATAATAAAAGTAATAAGTGTATTTATTACAGTTCTAGCGATAATGACTGCATAATATGGGTAATAATGCATGTTATATTGATGATAATATAAGTAACAAGTATAATTATTACAGTTCTAGCGATAATAACTGCATTATATGGGTAATAATGCATGATATGTTGATAATATTGGGAGTAATAAGTATAATTATTATAGTTCTAGCGATAATAATAGCAAAATATGGCAAATAGTGCATGTTATATTGATAATAGTAAAAGCAATAAGTATATTTATTACAGTTCTATCGATAATAACTGCATAATATGGGTATTAATGCAGATTATATTGATGATAATAAAAGTAGTAAGTATATTTATTATAGTTCTAGCGATTATAACTGCATAATATGGGTAATAATGCATGTTATATTGATAGTAATATAAGTAATAAGTATAATTATTACAGTTCTAGCGATAATAACTGCATTAAATGCGTATAATGCATGTTATATTGATAATATCTGGAGTAGTAAGTATAATTTTTATAGTTCTAGGGATAATATAAGTAAAATATGGCTAATAGTGCATGTTATATTGATAATAATAAAAGTAATAAGTATATTTATTATAATTCTATCGATAATAACTGCATAATATGGGTAATAATGCATATTATATTGATAATAATATAAGTAATTAGTATAATTATTACAGTTCTAGCGACAATAACTGCATTATATGGGTAATAATGCATGTTATATTGATGATAATATAAGTAATAAGTATAATTATTACAGTTCTAGCGATAATAACTGCATTATATGGGTAATAATGGATGTTGTATTGATAATATCGGTAGTAATAAGTATATTTATTATAGTTCTAGCGATAATAACTGCATAATATAGGTAATAATGCATGTTATATTGATGATAATATAAGTAATAAGTATAATTGTTACAGTTCTAGCGATAATAACTGCATTATATGGGTAATAATGCATGTTATATTGATAATATCGGGAGTAATAAGTATATTTATTATAGTTCTAGCGATAATAACTGCATAATATAGGTAATAGTGCATGTTATATTGATAATAATAAAAGTAATAAGTATATTTATTATAGTTCTATCAATAATAACTGCATAATATGGGTAATAATGGATGTTATATTGATAATATCGGGTGTAATAAGTATATTTATTATAGTTCTAGCGATAATAACTGCATAATATAGGTAATAATGCATGTTATATTGAAAATAATAAAAGTAATAAGTATATTTATTGTAGTTCTATCAATAATAACTGCATAATATGGGTAATAATGCATGTTATATTGAGGATAATAAAAGTAATAAGTGTATTTATTACAGTTCTAGTGATAATGACTGCATAATATGGGTAATAATGCATGTTATATTGATGATAATATAAGTAATAAGTATAATTATTACAGTTCTAGCGATAATAACTGCATTATATGGGTAATAATGCATGATATGTTGATAATATTGGGAGTAATAAGTATAATTATTACAGTTCTAGCGATAATAATAGTAAAATATGGCAAATAGTGCATGTTATATTGATAATAGTAAAAGCAATAAGTATATTTATTACAGTTCTATCGATAATAACTGCATAATATGGGTATTAATGCATGTAATATTGATGATAATAAAAGTAGTAAGTATATTTATTATAGTTCTAGCGATTATAACTGCATAATATGGGTAATAATGCATGTTATATTGATAATAATATAAGTAATAAGTATAATTATTACAGTTCTCGCGATAATAACTGCATTATATGGGTAATAATGGATGTTATATTGATAATATCGGGAGTAATAAGTATATTTATTATAGTTCTAGCGATAATAACTGCATAATATAGGTAATAATGCATGTTATATTGATAATAATAAAAGTAATACGTATATTTATTATAGTTTTATCAATAATAACTGCATAATATGGGTAATAATGCATGTTATACTGATGATAATAAAAGTAATAAGTGTATTTATTACAGTTCTAGCGATAATAACTGCATAATATGGGTAATAACGCATGTTATATTGATGATAATATAAGAAATAAGTATAATTATAACAGTTCTAGCGATAATAACTGCATTATATGGGTAATAATGGATGTTATATTGATAATATCGGGAGTAATAAGTATATTTATTATAGTTCTAGCGATTATAACTGCATAATATGGGTAATAATGCATGTTATATTAATAATAATATAAGTAATAAGTATAATTATTACAGTTCTAGCGATAATAACTGCATTATATGGGCAATAATGCATGTTATATTGATCATAATACAAGTAATAAGTATAATCATTACAGTTCTAGCGATAATACTAGTAAAATATGGCTAAGAGTCCCTGTTATATTGATAATAATAAAAGTAATAAGTATATTTATTATAATTCTATCGATAATAACTGCATAATATGGGTAATAATGCATGTTATATTGATAATAATATAAGTAATAAGTATAATTATTACAGTTCTAGCGATAATAACTGCATTATATGGGTAATAATGGAGGTTATATTGATAATATCGCGAGTAATAAGTATATTTATTATAGTTCTAGCGATAATAACTGCATAATATAGGTAATAATGCATGTTATATTGATAATAATAAAAGTAATAAGTATATTTATTATAGTTCTATCAATAATAACTGCATAATATGGGTAATAATGGATGTTATATTGATAATATCGGGTGTAATAAGTATATTTATTATAGTTCTAGCGATAATAACTGCATAATATAGGTAATAATGCATGTTATATTGAAAATAATAAAAGTAATAAGTATATTTATTGTAGTTCTATCAATAATAACTGCATAATATGGGTAATAATGCATGTTATATTGAGGATAATAAAAGTAATAAGTGTATTTATTACAGTTCTAGTGATAATGACTGCATAATATGGGTAATAATGCATGTTATATTGATGATAATATAAGTAATAAGTATAATTATTACAGTTCTAGCGATAATAACTGCATTATATGGGTAATAATGCATGATATGTTGATAATATTGGGAGTAATAAGTATAATTATTACAGTTCTAGCGATAATAATAGTAAAATATGGCAAATAGTGCATGTTATATTGATAATAGTAAAAGCAATAAGTATATTTATTACAGTTCTATCGATAATAACTGCATAATATGGGTATTAATGCATGTTATATTGATGATAATAAAAGTAGTAAGTATATTTATTATAGTTCTAGCGATTATAACTGCATAATATGGGTAATAATGCATGTTATATTGATAATAATATAAGTAATAAGTATAATTATTACAGTTCTCGCGATAATAACTGCATTATATGGGTAATAATGGATGTTATATTGATAATATCGGGAGTAATAAGTATATTTATTATAGTTCTAGCGATAATAACTGCATAATATAGGTAATAATGCATGTTATATTGATAATAATAAAAGTAATACGTATATTTATTATAGTTCTATCAATAATAACTGCATAATATGGGTAATAATGCATGTTATACTGATGATAATAAAAGTAATAAGTGTATTTATTACAGTTCTAGCGATAATAACTGCATAATATGGGTAATAACGCATGTTATATTGATGATAATATAAGAAATAAGTATAATTATAACAGTTCTAGCGATAATAACTGCATTATATGGGTAATAATGGATGTTATATTGATAATATCGGGAGTAATAAGTATATTTATTATAGTTCTAGCGATTATAACTGCATAATATGGGTAATAATGCATGTTATATTAATAATAATATAAGTAATAAGTATAATTATTACAGTTCTAGCGATAATAACTGCATTATATGGGCAATAATGCATGTTATATTGATCATAATACAAGTAATAAGTATAATCATTACAGTTCTAGCGATAATACTAGTAAAATATGGCTAAGAGTCCCTGTTATATTGATAATAATAAAAGTAATAAGTATATTTATTATAATTCTATCGATAATAACTGCATAATATGGGTAATAATGCATGTTATATTGATAATAATATAAGTAATAAGTATAATTATTACAGTTCTAGCGATAATAACTGCATTATATGCGTAATAATGGAGGTTATATTGATAATATCGCGAGTAATAAGAATATTTATTATAGTTCTAGCGATAATAACTGCATAATATAGGTAATAATGCATGTTATATTGATAATAATAAAAGTAATAAGTATATTTATTATAGTTCTATCAATAATAACTGCATAATATGGGTAATAATGGATGTTATATTGATAATATCGGGTGTAATAAGTATATTTATTATAGTTCTAGCGATAATAACTGCATAATATAGGTAATAATGCATGTTATATTGAAAATAATAAAAGTAATAAGTATATTTATTGTAGTTCTATCAATAATAACTGCATAATATGGGTAATAATGCATGTTATATTGAGGATAATAAAAGTAATAAGTGTATTTATTACAGTTCTAGTGATAATGACTGCATAATATGGGTAATAATGCATGTTATATTGATGATAATATAAGTAATAAGTATAATTATTACAGTTCTAGCGATAATAACTGCATTATATGGGTAATAATGCATGATATGTTGATAATATTGGGAGTAATAAGTATAATTATTACAGTTCTAGCGATAATAATAGTAAAATATGGCAAATAGTGCATGTTATATTGATAATAGTAAAAGCAATAAGTATATTTATTACAGTTCTATCGATAATAACTGCATAATATGGGTATTAATGCATGTTATATTGATGATAATAAAAGTAGTAAGTATATTTATTATAGTTCTAGCGATTATAACTGCATAATATGGGTAATAATGCATGTTATATTGATAATAATATAAGTAATAAGTATAATTATTACAGTTCTCGCGATAATAACTGCATTATATGGGTAATAATGGATGTTATATTGATAATATCGGGAGTAATAAGTATATTTATTATAGTTCTAGCGATAATAACTGCATAATATAGGTAATAATGCATGTTATATTGATAATAATAAAAGTAATACGTATATTTATTATAGTTCTATCAATAATAACTGCATAATATGGGTAATAATGCATGTTATACTGATGATAATAAAAGTAATAAGTGTATTTATTACAGTTCTAGCGATAATAACTGCATAATATGGGTAATAACGCATGTTATATTGATGATAATATAAGAAATAAGTATAATTATAACAGTTCTAGCGATAATAACTGCATTATATGGGTAATAATGGATGTTATATTGATAATATCGGGAGTAATAAGTATATTTATTATAGTTCTAGCGATTATAACTGCATAATATGGGTAATAATGCATGTTATATTAATAATAATATAAGTAATAAGTATAATTATTACAGTTCTAGCGATAATAACTGCATTATATGGGCAATAATGCATGTTATATTGATCATAATACAAGTAATAAGTACAATCATTACAGTTCTAGCGATAATACTAGTAAAATATGGCTAAGAGTCCCTGTTATATTGATAATAATAAAAGTAATAAGTATATTTATTATAATTCTATAGATAATAACTGCATAATATGGGTAATAATGCATGTTATATTGATAATAATATAAGTAATAAGTATAATTATTACAGTTCTAGCGATAATAACTGCATTATATGGGTAATAATGGAGGTTATATTGATAATATCGCGAGTAATAAGAATATTTATTATAGTTCTAGCGATAATAACTGCATAATATAGGTAATAATGCATGTTATATTGATAATAATAAAAGTAATAAGTATATTTATTATAGTTCTATCAATAATAACTGCATAATATGGGTAATAATGCATGTTATGTTGATAATATTGGGAGTAATAAGTATAATTATTACAGTTCTAGCGATAATAATAGTAAAATATGGCAAATAGTGCATGTTATATTGATAATAGTAAAAGCAATAAGTATATTTATTATAGTTCTATCAATAATAACTGCATAATATGGGTAATAATGCATGTTATGTTGATAATATTGGGAGTAATAAGTATAATTATTACAGTTCTAGCGATAATAATAGTAAAATATGGCAAATAGTGCATGTTATATTGATAATAGTAAAAGCAATAAGTATATTTATTACAGTTCTATCGATAATAACTGCATAATATGGGTATTAATGCATGTTATGTTGATGATAATAAAAGTAGTAAGTATATTTATTATAGTTCTAGCGATTATAACTGCATAATATGGGTAATAATGCATGTTATATTGATAATAATATAAGTAATAAGTATAATTATTACAGTTCTAGCGATAATAACTGCATTATATGGGTAATAATGGATGTTATATTGATAATATCGGGAGTAATAAGTATATTTATTATAGTTCTAGCGCTAATAACTGCATAATATGGGTAATAATGCATGTTATATTGATAATAATATAAGTAATAAGTATAATTATTACAGTTCTAGCGATAATAACTGCATTAAATGCGTATAATGCATGTTATATTGATAATATCTGGAGTAGTAAGTATAATTTTTATAGTTCTAGCGATAATATAAGTAAAATATGGGTAATAGTGCATGTTATATTGATAATAATAAAAGTAATAAGTATATTTATTATAATTCTATCGATAATAACTGCATAATATGGGTAATAATGCATATTATATTGATAATAATATAAGTAATTAGTATAATTATTACAGTTCTAGCGACAATAACTGCATTCTATGGGTAATAATGCATGTTATATTGATGATAATATAAGTAATAAGTATAATTATTACAGTTCTAGCGATAATAACTGCATTATATGGGTAATAATGGATGTTGTATTGATAATATCGGTAGTAATAAGTATATTTATTATAGTTCTAGCGATAATAACTGCATAATATAGGTAATAATGCATGTTATATTGATGATAATATAAGTAATAAGTATAATTATTACAGTTCTAGCGATAATAACTGCATTATATGGGTAATAATGCATGATATGTTGATAATATTGGGAGTAATAAGTATAATTATTATAGTTCTAGCGATAATAATAGTAAAATATGGCAAATAGTGCATGTTATATTGATGATAATAAAAGTAATAAGTGTATTTATTACAGTTCTAGCGATAATGACTGCATAATATGGGTAATAATGCATGTTATATTGATGGTAATATAAGTAACAAGTATAATTATTACAGTTCTAGCGATAATAACTGCATTATATGGGTAATAATGCATGATATGTTGATAATATTGGGAGTAATAAGTATAATTATTATAGTTCCAGCGATAATAAGAGCAAAATGTGGCAAATAGTGCATGTTATATTGATAATAGTAAAAGCAATAAGTATATTTATTACAGTTCTATCGATAATAACTGCATAATATGGGTATTAATGCAGATTATATTGATGATAATAAAAGTAGTAAGTATATTTATTATAGTTCTAGCGATTATAACTGCATAATATGGGTAATAATGCATGTTATATTGATAATAATATAAGTAATAAGTATAATTATTACAGTTCTAGCGATAATAACTGCATTAAATGCGTATAATGCATGTTATATTGATAATATCTGGAGTAGTAAGTATAATTTTTATAGTTCTAGCGATAATATAAGTAAAATATGGCTAATAGTGCATGTTATATTGATAATAATAAAAGTAATAAGTATATTTATTATAATTCTATCGATAATAACTGCATAATATGGGTAATAATGCATATTATATTGATAATAATATAAGTAATTAGTATAATTATTACAGTTCTAGCGACAGTAACTGCATTATATGGGTAATAATGCATGTTATATTGATGATAATATAAGTAATAAGTATAATTATTACAGTTCTAGCGATAATAACTGCATTATATGGGTAATAATGGATGTTGTATTGATAATATCGGTAGTAATAAGTATATTTATTATAGTTCTAGCGATAATAACTGCATAATATAGGTAATAATGCATGTTATATTGATGATAATATAAGTAATAAGTATAATTGTTACAGTTCTAGCGATAATAACTGCATTATATGGGTAATAATGCATGTTATATTGATAATATCGGGAGTAATAAGTATATTTATTATAGTTCTAGCGATAATAACTGCATAATATAGGTAATAGTGCATGTTATATTGATAATAATAAAAGTAATAAGTATATTTATTATAGTTCTATCAATAATAACTGCATAATATGGGTAATAATGGATGTTATATTGATAATATCGGGTGTAATAAGTATATTTATTATAGTTCTAGCGATAATAACTGCATAATATAGGTAATAATGCATGTTATATTGAAAATAATAAAAGTAATAAGTATATTTATTGTAGTTCTATCAATAATAACTGCATAATATGGGTAATAATGCATGTTATATTGAGGATAATAAAAGTAATAAGTGTATTTATTACAGTTCTAGTGATAATGACTGCATAATATGGGTAATAATGCATGTTATATTGATGATAATATAAGTAACAAGTATAATTATTACAGTTCTAGCGATAATAACTGCATTATATGGGTAATAATGAATGATATGTGGATAATATTGGGAGTAATAAGTATAATTATTACAGTTCTAGCGATAATAATAGTAAAATATGGCAAATAGTGCATGTTATATTGATAATAGTAAAAGCAATAAGTATATTTATTACAGTTCTATCGATAATAACTGCATAATATGGGTATTAATGCATGTTATATTGATGATAATAAAAGTAGTAAGTATATTTATTATAGTTCTAGCGATTATAACTGCATAATATGGGTAATAATGCATGTTATATTGATGATAATATAAGAAATAAGTATAATTATTACAGTTCTAGCGATAATAACTGCATTATATGGGTAATAATGGAGGTTATATTGATAATATCGCGAGTAATAAGTATATTTATTATAGTTCTAGCGATAATAACTGCATAATATAGGTAATAATGCATGTTATATTGATAATAATAAAAGTAATAAGTATATTTATTATAGTTCTATCAATAATAACTGCATAATATGGGTAATAATGCATGTTATATTGATGATAATATAAGTAATAAGTATAATTATTACAGTTCTAGCGATAATAACTGCATTATATGGGTAATAATGCATGTTATATTGATAATATCTGGAGTAGTAAGTATAATTTTTATAGTTCTAGCGATAATATAAGTAAAATATGGCTAATAGTGCATGTTATATTGATAATAATAAAAGTAATAAGTATATTTATTATAATTCTATCGATAATAACTGCATAATATGGGTAATAATGCATATTATATTGATAATAATATAAGTAATTAGTATAATTATTACAGTTCTAGCGACAATAACTGCATTATATGGGTAATAATGCATGTTATATTGATAATATCTGGAGTAGTAAGTATAATTTTTATAGTTCTAGCGATAATATAAGTAAAATATGGCTAATAGTGCATGTTATATTGATAATAATAAAAGTAATAAGTATATTTATGATAGTTCTATCAATAATAACTGCATAATATGGGTAATAATGGATGTTATATTGATAATATCGGTAGTAATAAGTATATTTATTATAGTTCTAGCGATAATAACAGCATAATATAGGTAATAATGCATGTTATATTGATGATAATATAAGTAATAAGTATAATTGTTACAGTTCTAGCGATAATAACTGCATTATATGGGTAATAATGCATGTTATATTGATAATATCGGGAGTAATAAGTATATTTATTATAGTTCTAGCGATAATAACTGCATAATATAGGTAATAGTGCATGTTATATTGATAATAATAAAAGTAATAAGTATATTTATTATAGTTCTATCAATAATAACTGCATAATATGGGTAATAATGGATGTTATATTGATAATATCGGGAGTAATAAGTATATTTATTATAGTTCTAGCGATAATAACTGCATAATATAGGTAATAATGCATGTTATATCGAAAATAATAAAAGTAATAAGTATATTTATTGTAGTTCTATCAATAATAACTGCATAATATGGGTAATAATGCATGTTATATTGAGGATAATAAAAGTAATAAGTGTATTTATTACAGTTCTAGTGATAATGACTGCATAATATGGGTAATAATGCATGTTATATTGATGATAATATAAGTAATAAGTATAATTATTACAGTTCTAGCGATAATAACTGCATTATATGGGTAATAATGCATGATATGTTGATAATATTGGGAGTAATAAGTATAATTATTACAGTTCTAGCGATAATAATAGTAAAATATGGCAAATAGTGCATGTTATATTGATAATAGTAAAAGCAATAAGTATATTTATTACAGTTCTATCGATAATAACTGCATAATATGGGTATTAATGCATGTTATGTTGATGATAATAAAAGTAGTAAGTATATTTATTATAGTTCTAGCGATTATAACTGCATAATATGGGTAATAATGCATGTTATATTGATAATAATATAAGTAATAAGTATAATTATTACAGTTCTAGCGATAATAACTGCATTATATGGGTAATAATGGATGTTATATTGATAATATCGGGAGTAATAAGTATATTTATTATAGTTCTAGCGCTAATAACTGCATAATATGGGTAATAATGCATGTTATATTGATAATAATATAAGTAATAAGTATAATTATTACAGTTCTAGCGATAATAACTGCATTAAATGCGTATAATGCATGTTATATTGATAATATCTGGAGTAGTAAGTATAATTTTTATAGTTCTAGCGATAATATAAGTAAAATATGGCTAATAGTGCATGTTATATTGATAATAATAAAAGTAATAAGTATATTTATTATAATTCTATCGATAATAACTGCATAATATGGGTAATAATGTATATTATATTGATAATAATATAAGTAATTAGTATAATTATTACAGTTCTAGCGACAATAACTGCATTCTATGGGTAATAATGCATGTTATATTGATGATAATATAAGTAATAAGTATAATTATTACAGTTCTAGCGATAATAACTGCATTATATGGGTAATAATGGATGTTGTATTGATAATATCGGTAGTAATAAGTATATTTATTATAGTTCTAGCGATAATAACTGCATAATATAGGTAATAATGCATGTTATATTGATGATAATATAAGTAATAAGTATAATTGTTACAGTTCTAGCGATAATAACTGCATTATATGGGTAATAATGCATGTTATATTGATAATATCGGGAGTAATAAGTATACTTATTATAGTTCTAGCGATAATAACTGCATAATATAGGTAATAGTGCATGTTATATTGATAATAATAAAAGTAATAAGTATATTTATTATAGTTCTATCAATAATAACTGCATAATATGGGTAATAATGGATGTTATATTGATAATATCGGGAGTAATAAGTATATTTATTATAGTTCTAGCGATAATAACTGCATAATATAGGTAATAATGCATGTTATATTGAAAATAATAAAAGTAATAAGTATATTTATTGTAGTTCTATCAATAATAACTGCATAATATGGGTAATAATGCATGTTATATTGAGGATAATAAAAGTAATAAGTGTATTTATTACAGTTCTAGTGATAATGACTGCATAATATGGGTAGTAATGCATGTTATATTGATGATAATATAAGTAATAAGTATAATTATTACAGTTCTAGCGATAATAACTGCATTATATGGGTAATAATGCATGATATGTTGATAATATTGGGAGTAATAAGTATAATTATTACAGTTCTAGCGATAATAATAGTAAAATATGGCAAATAGTGCATGTTATATTGATAATAGTAAAAGCAATAAGTATATTTATTACAGTTCTATCGATAATAACTGCATAATATGGGTATTAATGCATGTTATATTGATGATAATAAAAGTAGTAAGTATATTTATTATAGTTCTAGCGATTATAACTGCATAATATGGGTAATAATGCATGTTATATTGATAATAATATAAGTAATAAGTATAATTATTACAGTTCTAGCGATAATAACTGCATAATATGGGTAATAATGCATGTTATATTGATGATAATATAAGTAATAAGTATAATTATTACAGTTCTAGCGATAATAATAGTAAAATATGGCAAATAGTGCATGTTATATTGATAATAGTAAAAGCAATAAGTATATTTATTACAGTTCTATCGATAATAACTGCATAATATGGGTATTAATGCATGTTATATTGATGATAATAAAAGTAGTAAGTATATTTATTATAGTTCTAGCGATTATAACTGCATAATATGGGTAATAATGCATGTTATATTGATAATAATATAAGTAATAAGTATAATTATTACAGTTCTAGCGATAATAACTGCATTATATGGGTAATAATGGATGTTATATTGATAATATCGGGAGTAATAAGTATATTTATTATAGTTCTAGCGATAATAACTGCATAATATAGGTAATAATGCATGTTATATTGATAATAATAAAAGTAATACGTATATTTATTATAGTTCTATCAATAATAACTGCATAATATGGGTAATAATGCATGTTATACTGATGATAATAAAAGTAATAAGTGTATTTATTACAGTTCTAGCGATAATAACTGCATAATATGGGTAATAACGCATGTTATATTGATGATAATATAAGAAATGAGTATAATTATTACAGTTCTAGCGATAATAACTGCATTATATGGGTAATAATGGATGTTATATTGATAATATCGGGAGTAATAAGTATATTTATTATAGTTCTAGCGATTATAACTGCATAATATGGGTAATAATGCATGTTATATTAATAATAATATAAGTAATAAGTATAATTATTACAGTTCTAGCGATAATAACTGCATTATATGGGTAATAATGCATGTTATATTGATCATAATACAAGTAATAAGTATAATCATTACAGTTCTAGCGATAATACTAGTAAAATATGGCTAAGAGTCCCTGTTATATTGATAATAATAAAAGTAATAAGTATATTTATTATAATTCTATCGATAATAACTGCATAATATGGGTAATAATGCATGTTATATTGATAATAATATAAGTAATAAGTATAATTATTACAGTTCTAGCGATAATAACTGCATTATATGGGTAATAATGGAGGTTATATTGATAATATCGCGAGTAATAAGTATATTTATTATAGTTCTAGCGATAATAACTGCATAATATAGGTAATAATGCATGTTATATTGATAATAATAAAAGTAATAAGTATATTTATTATAATTCTATCGATAATAACTGCATAATATGGGTAATAATGCATGTTATATTGATAATAATATAAGTAATAGGTATAATTATTACAGTTCTAGCGATAATAACTGCATTATATGGGTAATAATGGAGGTTATATTGATAATATCGCGAGTAATAAGTATATTTATTATAGTTCTAGCGATAATAACTGCATTATATGGGTAATAATGCATGTTATACTGATAATAATAAAAGTAATAAGTATATTTATTATAATTCTATCGATAATAACTGCATAATATGGGTAATAATGCATGTTATATTGATAATAATATAAGTAATAAGTATAATTATTACAGTTCTAGCGATAATAACTGCATTATATGGGTAATAATGGATGTTATATTGATAATATCGGGAGTAATAAGTATATTTATTATAGTTCTAGCGATTATAACTGCATAATATGGGTAATAATGCATGTTATATTAATAATAATATAAGTAATAAGTATAATTATTACTGTTCTAGCGATAATAACTGCATTATATGGGTAATAATGGATGTTATATTGATAATATCGGGTGTAATAAGTATATTTATTATAGTTCTAGCGATAATAACTGCATAATATAGGTAATAATGCATGTTATATTGAAAATAATAAAAGTAATAGGTATATTTATTGTAGTTCTATCAATAATAACTGCATAATATGGGTAATAATGCATGTTATATTGAGGATAATAAAAGTAATAAGTGTATTTATTACAGTTCTAGTGATAATGACTGCATAATATGGGTAATAATGCATGTTATATTGATGATAATATAAGTAATAAGTATAATTATTACAGTTCTAGCGATAATAACTGCATTATATGGGTAATAATGCATGATATGTTGATAATATTGGGAGTAATAAGTATAATTATTACAGTTCTAGCGATAATAATAGTAAAATATGGCAAATAGTGCATGTTATATTGATAATAGTAAAAGCAATAAGTATATTTATTACAGTTCTATCGATAATAACTGCATAATATGGGTATTAATGCATGTTATGTTGATGATAATAAAAGTAGTAAGTATATTTATTATAGTTCTAGCGATTATAACTGCATAATATGGGTAATAATGCATGTTATATTGATAATAATATAAGTAATAAGTATAATTATTACAGTTCTAGCGATAATAACTGCATTATATGGGTAATAATGGATGTTATATTGATAATATCGGGAGTAATAAGTATATTTATTATAGTTCTAGCGCTAATAACTGCATAATATGGGTAATAATGCATGTTATATTGATAATAATATAAGTAATAAGTATAATTATTACAGTTCTAGCGATAATAACTGCATTAAATGCGTATAATGCATGTTATATTGATAATATCTGGAGTAGTAAGTATAATTTTTATAGTTCTAGCGATAATATAAGTAAAATATGGCTAATAGTGCATGTTATATTGATAATAATAAAAGTAATAAGTATATTTATTATAATTCTATCGATAATAACTGCATAATATGGGTAATAATGTATATTATATTGATAATAATATAAGTAATTAGTATAATTATTACAGTTCTAGCGACAATAACTGCATTCTATGGGTAATAATGCATGTTATATTGATGATAATATAAGTAATAAGTATAATTATTACAGTTCTAGCGATAATAACTGCATTATATGGGTAATAATGGATGTTGTATTGATAATATCGGTAGTAATAAGTATATTTATTATAGTTCTAGCGATAATAACTGCATAATATAGGTAATAATGCATGTTATATTGATGATAATATAAGTAATAAGTATAATTGTTACAGTTCTAGCGATAATAACTGCATTATATGGGTAATAATGCATGTTATATTGATAATATCGGGAGTAATAAGTATACTTATTATAGTTCTAGCGATAATAACTGCATAATATAGGTAATAGTGCATGTTATATTGATAATAATAAAAGTAATAAGTATATTTATTATAGTTCTATCAATAATAACTGCATAATATGGGTAATAATGGATGTTATATTGATAATATCGGGAGTAATAAGTATATTTATTATAGTTCTAGCGATAATAACTGCATAATATAGGTAATAATGCATGTTATATTGAAAATAATAAAAGTAATAAGTATATTTATTGTAGTTCTATCAATAATAACTGCATAATATGGGTAATAATGCATGTTATATTGAGGATAATAAAAGTAATAAGTGTATTTATTACAGTTCTAGTGATAATGACTGCATAATATGGGTAGTAATGCATGTTATATTGATGATAATATAAGTAATAAGTATAATTATTACAGTTCTAGCGATAATAACTGCATTATATGGGTAATAATGCATGATATGTTGATAATATTGGGAGTAATAAGTATAATTATTACAGTTCTAGCGATAATAATAGTAAAATATGGCAAATAGTGCATGTTATATTGATAATAGTAAAAGCAATAAGTATATTTATTACAGTTCTATCGATAATAACTGCATAATATGGGTATTAATGCATGTTATATTGATGATAATAAAAGTAGTAAGTATATTTATTATAGTTCTAGCGATTATAACTGCATAATATGGGTAATAATGCATGTTATATTGATAATAATATAAGTAATAAGTATAATTATTACAGTTCTAGCGATAATAACTGCATAATATGGGTAATAATGCATGTTATATTGATGATAATATAAGTAATAAGTATAATTATTACAGTTCTAGCGATAATAATAGTAAAATATGGCAAATAGTGCATGTTATATTGATAATAGTAAAAGCAATAAGTATATTTATTACAGTTCTATCGATAATAACTGCATAATATGGGTATTAATGCATGTTATATTGATAATAATAAAAGTAGTAAGTATATTTATTATAGTTCTAGCGATTATAACTGCATAATATGGGTAATAATGCATGTTATATTGATAATAATATAAGTAATAAGTATAATTATTACAGTTCTAGCGATAATAACTGCATTATATGGGTAATAATGGATGTTATATTGATAATATCGGGAGTAATAAGTATATTTATTATAGTTCTAGCGATAATAACTGCATAATATAGGTAATAATGCATGTTATATTGATAATAATAAAAGTAATACGTATATTTATTATAGTTCTATCAATAATAACTGCATAATATGGGTAATAATGCATGTTATACTGATGATAATAAAAGTAATAAGTGTATTTATTACAGTTCTAGCGATAATAACTGCATAATATGGGTAATAACGCATGTTATATTGATGATAATATAAGAAATGAGTATAATTATTACAGTTCTAGCGATAATAACTGCATTATATGGGTAATAATGGATGTTATATTGATAATATCGGGAGTAATAAGTATATTTATTATAGTTCTAGCGATTATAACTGCATAATATGGGTAATAATGCATGTTATATTAATAATAATATAAGTAATAAGTATAATTATTACAGTTCTAGCGATAATAACTGCATTATATGGGTAATAATGCATGTTATATTGATCATAATACAAGTAATAAGTATAATCATTACAGTTCTAGCGATAATACTAGTAAAATATGGCTAAGAGTCCCTGTTATATTGATAATAATAAAAGTAATAAGTATATTTATTATAATTCTATCGATAATAACTGCATAATATGGGTAATAATGCATGTTATATTGATAATAATATAAGTAATAAGTATAATTATTACAGTTCTAGCGATAATAACTGCATTATATGGGTAATAATGGAGGTTATATTGATAATATCGCGAGTAATAAGTATATTTATTGTAGTTCTAGCGATAATAACTGCATAATATAGGTAATAATGCATGTTATATTGATAATAATAAAAGTAATAAGTATATTTATTATAATTCTATCGATAATAACTGCATAATATGGGTAATAATGCATGTTATATTGATAATAATATAAGTAATAGGTATAATTATTACAGTTCTAGCGATAATAACTGCATTATATGGGTAATAATGGAGGTTATATTGATAATATCGCGAGTAATAAGTATATTTATTATAGTTCTAGCGATAATAACTGCATTATATGGGTAATAATGCATGTTATACTGATAATAATAAAAGTAATAAGTATATTTATTATAATTCTATCGATAATAACTGCATAATATGGGTAATAATGCATGTTATATTGATAATAATATAAGTAATAAGTATAATTATTACAGTTCTAGCGATAATAACTGCATTATATGGGTAATAATGGATGTTATATTGATAATATCGGGAGTAATAAGTATATTTATTATAGTTCTAGCGATTATAACTGCATAATATGGGTAATAATGCATGTTATATTAATAATAATATAAGTAATAAGTATAATTATTACTGTTCTAGCGATAATAACTGCATTATATGGGTAATAATGGATGTTATATTGATAATATCGGGTGTAATAAGTATATTTATTATAGTTCTAGCGATAATAACTGCATAATATAGGTAATAATGCATGTTATATTGAAAATAATAAAAGTAATAGGTATATTTATTGTAGTTCTATCAATAATAACTGCATAATATGGGTAATAATGCATGTTATATTGAGGATAATAAAAGTAATAAGTGTATTTATTACAGTTCTAGTGATAATGACTGCATAATATGGGTAATAATGCATGTTATATTGATGATAATATAAGTAATAAGTATAATTATTACAGTTCTAGCGATAATAACTGCATTATATGGGTAATAATGCATGATATGTTGATAATATTGGGAGTAATAAGTATAATTATTACAGTTCTAGCGATAATAATAGTAAAATATGGCAAATAGTGCATGTTATATTGATAATAGTAAAAGCAATAAGTATATTTATTACAGTTCTATCGATAATAACTGCATAATATGGGTATTAATGCAGATTATATTGATGATAATAAAAGTAGTAAGTATATTTATTATAGTTCTAGCGATTATAACTGCATAATATGGGTAATAATGCATGTTATATTGATAATAATATAAGTAATAAGTATAATTATTACAGTTCTAGCGATAATAACTGCATTAAATGCGTATAATGCATGTTATATTGATAATATCTGGAGTAGTAAGTATAATTTTTATAGTTCTAGCGATAATATAAGTAAAATATGGCTAATAGTGCATGTTATATTGATAATAATAAAAGTAATAAGTATATTTATTATAATTCTATCGATAATAACTGCATAATATGGGTAATAATGCATATTATATTGATAATAATATAAGTAATTAGTATAATTATTACAGTTCTAGCGACAATAACTGCATTATATGGGTAATAATGCATGTTATATTGATGATAATATAAGTAATAAGTATAATTATTACAGTTCTAGCGATAATAACTGCATTATATGGGTAATAATGGATGTTGTATTGATAATATCGGTAGTAATAAGTATATTTATTATAGTTCTAGCGATAATAACTGCATAATATAGGTAATAATGCATGTTATATTGATGATAATATAAGTAATAAGTATAATTGTTACAGTTCTAGCGATAATAACTGCATTATATGGGTAATAATGCATGTTATATTGATAATATCGGGAGTAATAAGTATATTTATTATAGTTCTAGCGATAATAACTGCATAATATAGGTAATAGTGCATGTTATATTGATAATAATAAAAGTAATAAGTATATTTATTATAGTTCTATCAATAATAACTGCATAATATGGGTAATAATGGATGTTATATTGATAATATCGGGAGTAATAAGTATATTTATTATAGTTCTAGCGATAATAACTGCATAATATAGGTAATAATGCATGTTATATTGAAAATAATAAAAGTAATAAGTATATTTATTGTAGTTCTATCAATAATAACTGCATAATATGGGTAATAATGCATGTTATATTGAGGATAATAAAAGTAATAAGTGTATTTATTACAGTTCTAGTGATAATGACTGCATAATATGGGTAATAATGCATGTTATATTGATGATAATATAAGTAATAAGTATAATTATTACAGTTCTAGCGATAATAACTGCATTATATGGGTAATAATGCATGATATGTTGATAATATTGGGAGTAATAAGTATAATTATTACAGTTCTAGCGATAATAATAGTAAAATATGGCAAATAGTGCATGTTATATTGATAATAGTAAAAGCAATAAGTATATTTATTACAGTTCTATCGATAATAACTGCATAATATGGGTATTAATGCATGTTATGTTGATGATAATAAAAGTAGTAAGTATATTTATTATAGTTCTAGCGATTATAACTGCATAATATGGGTAATAATGCATGTTATATTGATAATAATATAAGTAATAAGTATAATTATTACAGTTCTAGCGATAATAACTGCATTATATGGGTAATAATGGATGTTATATTGATAATATCGGGAGTAATAAGTATATTTATTATAGTTCTAGCGCTAATAACTGCATAATATGGGTAATAATGCATGTTATATTGATAATAATATAAGTAATAAGTATAATTATTACAGTTCTAGCGATAATAACTGCATTAAATGCGTATAATGCATGTTATATTGATAATATCTGGAGTAGTAAGTATAATTTTTATAGTTCTAGCGATAATATAAGTAAAATATGGCTAATAGTGCATGTTATATTGATAATAATAAAAGTAATAAGTATATTTATTATAATTCTATCGATAATAACTGCATAATATGGGTAATAATGTATATTATATTGATAATAATATAAGTAATTAGTATAATTATTACAGTTCTAGCGACAATAACTGCATTCTATGGGTAATAATGCATGTTATATTGATGATAATATAAGTAATAAGTATAATTATTACAGTTCTAGCGATAATAACTGCATTATATGGGTAATAATGGATGTTGTATTGATAATATCGGTAGTAATAAGTATATTTATTATAGTTCTAGCGATAATAACTGCATAATATAGGTAATAATGCATGTTATATTGATGATAATATAAGTAATAAGTATAATTGTTACAGTTCTAGCGATAATAACTGCATTATATGGGTAATAATGCATGTTATATTGATAATATCGGGAGTAATAAGTATACTTATTATAGTTCTAGCGATAATAACTGCATAATATAGGTAATAGTGCATGTTATATTGATAATAATAAAAGTAATAAGTATATTTATTATAGTTCTATCAATAATAACTGCATAATATGGGTAATAATGGATGTTATATTGATAATATCGGGAGTAATAAGTATATTTATTATAGTTCTAGCGATAATAACTGCATAATATAGGTAATAATGCATGTTATATTGAAAATAATAAAAGTAATAAGTATATTTATTGTAGTTCTATCAATAATAACTGCATAATATGGGTAATAATGCATGTTATATTGAGGATAATAAAAGTAATAAGTGTATTTATTACAGTTCTAGTGATAATGACTGCATAATATGGGTAGTAATGCATGTTATATTGATGATAATATAAGTAATAAGTATAATTATTACAGATCTAGCGATAATAACTGCATTATATGGGTAATAATGCATGATATGTTGATAATATTGGGAGTAATAAGTATAATTATTACAGTTCTAGCGATAATAATAGTAAAATATGGCAAATAGTGCATGTTATATTGATAATAGTAAAAGCAATAAGTATATTTATTACAGTTCTATCGATAATAACTGCATAATATGGGTATTAATGCATGTTATATTGATGATAATAAAAGTAGTAAGTATATTTATTATAGTTCTAGCGATTATAACTGCATAATATGGGTAATAATGCATGTTATATTGATAATAATATAAGTAATAAGTATAATTATTACAGTTCTAGCGATAATAACTGCATAATATGGGTAATAATGCATGTTATATTGATGATAATATAAGTAATAAGTATAATTATTACAGTTCTAGCGATAATAATAGTAAAATATGGCAAATAGTGCATGTTATATTGATAATAGTAAAAGCAATAAGTATATTTATTACAGTTCTATCGATAATAACTGCATAATATGGGTATTAATGCATGTTATATTGATGATAATAAAAGTAGTAAGTATATTTATTATAGTTCTAGCGATTATAACTGCATAATATGGGTAATAATGCATGTTATATTGATAATAATATAAGTAATAAGTATAATTATTACAGTTCTAGCGATAATAACTGCATTATATGGGTAATAATGGATGTTATATTGATAATATCGGGAGTAATAAGTATATTTATTATAGTTCTAGCGATAATAACTGCATAATATAGGTAATAATGCATGTTATATTGATAATAATAAAAGTAATACGTATATTTATTATAGTTCTATCAATAATAACTGCATAATATGGGTAATAATGCATGTTATACTGATGATAATAAAAGTAATAAGTGTATTTATTACAGTTCTAGCGATAATAACTGCATAATATGGGTAATAACGCATGTTATATTGATGATAATATAAGAAATGAGTATAATTATTACAGTTCTAGCGATAATAACTGCATTATATGGGTAATAATGGATGTTATATTGATAATATCGGGAGTAATAAGTATATTTATTATAGTTCTAGCGATTATAACTGCATAATATGGGTAATAATGCATGTTATATTAATAATAATATAAGTAATAAGTATAATTATTACAGTTCTAGCGATAATAACTGCATTATATGGGTAATAATGCATGTTATATTGATCATAATACAAGTAATAAGTATAATCATTACAGTTCTAGCGATAATACTAGTAAAATATGGCTAAGAGTCCCTGTTATATTGATAATAATAAAAGTAATAAGTATATTTATTATAATTCTATCGATAATAACTGCATAATATGGGTAATAATGCATGTTATATTGATAATAATATAAGTAATAAGTATAATTATTACAGTTCTAGCGATAATAACTGCATTATATGGGTAATAATGGAGGTTATATTGATAATATCGCGAGTAATAAGTATATTTATTATAGTTCTAGCGATAATAACTGCATTATATGGGTAATAATGCATGTTATACTGATAATAATAAAAGTAATAAGTATATTTATTATAATTCTATCGATAATAACTGCATAATATGGGTAATAATGCATGTTATATTGATAATAATATAAGTAATAAGTATAATTATTACAGTTCTAGCGATAATAACTGCATTATATGGGTAATAATGGATGTTATATTGATAATATCGGGAGTAATAAGTATATTTATTATAGTTCTAGCGATTATAACTGCATAATATGGGTAATAATGCATGTTATATTAATAATAATATAAGTAATAAGTATAATTATTACTGTTCTAGCGATAATAACTGCATTATATGGGTAATAATGGATGTTATATTGATAATATCGGGTGTAATAAGTATATTTATTATAGTTCTAGCGATAATAACTGCATAATATAGGTAATAATGCATGTTATATTGAAAATAATAAAAGTAATAGGTATATTTATTGTAGTTCTATCAATAATAACTGCATAATATGGGTAATAATGCATGTTATATTGAGGATAATAAAAGTAATAAGTGTATTTATTACAGTTCTAGTGATAATGACTGCATAATATGGGTAATAATGCATGTTATATTGATGATAATATAAGTAATAAGTATAATTATTACAGTTCTAGCGATAATAACTGCATTATATGGGTAATAATGCATGATATGTTGATAATATTGGGAGTAATAAGTATAATTATTACAGTTCTAGCGATAATAATAGTAAAATATGGCAAATAGTGCATGTTATATTGATAATAGTAAAAGCAATAAGTATATTTATTACAGTTCTATCGATAATAACTGCATAATATGGGTATTAATGCAGATTATATTGATGATAATAAAAGTAGTAAGTATATTTATTATAGTTCTAGCGATTATAACTGCATAATATGGGTAATAATGCATGTTATATTGATAATAATATAAGTAATAAGTATAATTATTACAGTTCTAGCGATAATAACTGCATTAAATGCGTATAATGCATGTTATATTGATAATATCTGGAGTAGTAAGTATAATTTTTATAGTTCTAGCGATAATATAAGTAAAATATGGCTAATAGTGCATGTTATATTGATAATAATAAAAGTAATAAGTATATTTATTATAATTCTATCGATAATAACTGCATAATATGGGTAATAATGCATATTATATTGATAATAATATAAGTAATTAGTATAATTATTACAGTTCTAGCGACAATAACTGCATTATATGGGTAATAATGCATGTTATATTGATGATAATATAAGTAATAAGTATAATTATTACAGTTCTAGCGATAATAACTGCATTATATGGGTAATAATGGATGTTGTATTGATAATATCGGTAGTAATAAGTATATTTATTATAGTTCTAGCGATAATAACTGCATAATATAGGTAATAATGCATGTTATATTGATGATAATATAAGTAATAAGTATAATTGTTACAGTTCTAGCGATAATAACTGCATTATATGGGTAATAATGCATGTTATATTGATAATATCGGGAGTAATAAGTATACTTATTATAGTTCTAGCGATAATAACTGCATAATATAGGTAATAGTGCATGTTATATTGATAATAATAAAAGTAATAAGTATATTTATTATAGTTCTATCAATAATAACTGCATAATATGGGTAATAATGGATGTTATATTGATAATATCGGGAGCAATAATTATATTTATTATAGTTCTAGCGATAATAACTGCATAATATAGGTAATAATGCATGTTATATTGAAAATAATAAAAGTAATAAGTATATTTATTGTAGTTCTATCAATAATAACTGCATAATATGGGTAATAATGCATGTTATATTGAGGATAATAAAAGTAATAAGTGTATTTATTACAGTTCTAGTGATAATGACTGCATAATATGGGTAGTAATGCATGTTATATTGATGATAATATAAGTAATAAGTATAATTATTACAGTTCTAGCGATAATAATAGTAAAATATGGCAAATAGTGGATGTTATATTGATAATAGTAAAAGCAATAAGTATATTTATTACAGTTCTATCGATAATAACTGCATAATATGGGTATTAATGCATGTTATATTGATGATAATAAAAGTAGTAAGTATATTTATTATAGTTCTAGCGATTATAACTGCATAATATGGGTAATAATGCATGTTATATTGATAATAATATAAGTAATAAGTATAATTATTACAGTTCTAGCGATAATAACTGCATTATATGGGTAATAATGGATGTTATATTGATAATATCGGGAGTAATAAGTATATTTATTATAGTTCTAGCGATAATAACTGCATAATATAGGTAATAATGCATGTTATATTGATAATAATAAAAGTAATACGTATATTTATTATAGTTCTATCAATAATAACTGCATAATATGGGTAATAATGCATGTTATATTGATGATAATAAAAGTAATAAGTGTATTTATTACAGTTCTAGCGATAATAACTGCATAATATGGGTAATAACGCATGTTATATTGATGATAATATAAGAAATGAGTATAATTATTACAGTTCTAGCGATAATAACTGCATTATATGGGTAATAATGGATGTTATATTGATAATATCGGGAGTAATAAGTATATTTATTATAGTTCTAGCGATTATAACTGCATAATATGGGTAATAATGCATGTTATATTAATAATAATATAAGTAATAAGTATAATTATTACAGTTCTAGCGATAATAACTGCATTATATGGGTAATAATGCATGTTATATTGATCATAATACAAGTAATAAGTATAATCATTACAGTTCTAGCGATAATACTAGTAAAATATGGCTAAGAGTCCCTGTTATATTGATAATAATAAAAGTAATAAGTATATTTATTATAATTCTATCGATAATAACTGCATAATATGGGTAATAATGCATGTTATATTGATAATAATATAAGTAATAAGTATAATTATTACAGTTCTAGCGATAATAACTGCATTATATGGGTAATAATGGAGGTTATATTGATAATATCGCGAGTAATAAGTCTATTTATTATAGTTCTAGCGATAATAACTGCATAATATAGGTAATAATGCATGTTATATTGATAATAATAAAAGTAATAAGTATATTTATTATAATTCTATCGATAATAACTGCATAATATGGGTAATAATGCATGTTATATTGATAATAATATAAGTAATAAGTATAATTATTACAGTTCTAGCGATAATAACTGCATTATATGGGTAATAATGGAGGTTATATTGATAATATCGCGAGTAATAAGTATATTTATTATAGTTCTAGCGATAATAACTGCATTATATGGGTAATAATGCATGTTATACTGATGATAATAAAAGTAATAAGTGTATTTATTACAGTTCTAGCGATAATAACTGCATAATATGGGTAATAACGCATGTTATATTGATGATAATATAAGAAATAAGTATAATTATTACTGTTCTAGCGATAATAACTGCATTATATGGGTAATAATGGATGTTATATTGATAATATCGGGAGTAATAAGTATATTTATTATAGTTCTAGCGATTATAACTGCATAATATGGGTAATAATGCATGTTATATTAATAATAATATAAGTAATAAGTATAATTATTACAGTTCTAGCGATAATAACTGCATTATATGGGTAATAATGCATGTTATATTGATCATAATACAAGTAATAAGTATAATCATTACAGTACTAGCGATAATACTAGTAAAATATGGCTAAGAGTCCCTGTTATATTGATAATAATAAAAGTAATAAGTATATTTATTATAATTCTATCGATAATAACTGCATAATATGGGTAATAATGCATGTTATATTGATAATAATATAAGTAATAAGTATAATTATTACAGTTCTAGCGATAATAACTGCATTATATGGGTAATAATGGAGGTTATATTGATAATATCGCGAGTAATAAGTATATTTATTATAGTTCTAGCGATAATAACTGCATAATATAGGTAATAATGCATGTTATATTGATAATAATAAAAGTAATAAGTATATTTATTATAATTCTATCGATAATAACTGCATAATATGGGTAATAATGCATGTTATATTGATAATAATATAAGTAATAAGTATAATTATTACAGTTCTAGCGATAATAACTGCATAATATGGGTAATAATGCATGTTATATTGATAATAATATAAGTAATAAGTATAATTATTACAGTTCTAGCGATAATAACTGCATTATATGGGTAATAATGGAGGTTATATTGATAATATCGCGAGTAATAAGTATATTTATTATAGTTCTAGCGATAATAACTGCATTATATGGGTAATAATGCATGTTATACTGATGATAATAAAAGTAATAAGTGTATTTATTACAGTTCTAGCGATAATAACTGCATAATATGGGTAATAACGCATGTTATATTGATGATAATATAAGAAATAAGTATAATTATTACTGTTCTAGCGATAATAACTGCATTATATGGGTAATAATGGATGTTATATTGATAATATCGGGAGTAATAAGTATATTTATTATAGTTCTAGCGATTATAACTGCATAATATGGGTAATAATGCATGTTATATTGATAATAATATAAGTAATAAGTATAATTATTACAGTTCTAGCGATAATAACTGCATTATATGGGTAATAATGGAGGTTATATTGATAATATCGCGAGTAATAAGTATATTTATTATAGTTCTAGCGATAATAACTGCATAATATAGGTAATAATGCATGTTATATTGATAATAATAAAAGTAATAAGTATATTTATTATAATTCTATCGATAATAACTGCATAATATGGGTAATAATGCATGTTATATTGATAATAATATAAGTAATAAGTATAATTATTACAGTTCTAGCGATAATAACTGCATTATATGGGTAATAATGGAGGTTATATTGATAATATCGCGAGTAATAAGTATATTTATTATAGTTCTAGCGATAATAACTGCATAATATAGGTAATAATGCATGTTATATTGATAATAATAAAAGTAATAAGTATATTTATTATAATTCTATCGATAATAACTGCATAATATGGGTAATAATGCATGTTATATTGATAATAATATAAGTAATAAGTATAATTATTACAGTTCTAGCGATAATAACTGCATTATATGGGTAATAATGGAGGTTATATTGATAATATCGCGAGTAATAAGTATATTTATTATAGTTCTAGCGATAATAACTGCATTATATGGGTAATAATGCATGTTATATTGATAATATCCGGAGTAATATGTATAATTATTATTGTTCTAGCGATAATAATAGTAAAATATGGCTAATAGTGCATGTTATATTGATAATAATAAAAGTAATAAGTATATTTATTATAGTTCTATCAATAATAACTGCATAATATGGGTAATAATGCATGTTATATTGATGATAATAAAAGTAATAAGTGTATTTATTACAGTTCTAGCGATAATGACTGCATAATATGGGTAATAATGCATGTTATATTGATGATAATATAAGTAACAAGTATAATTATTACAGTTCTAGCGATAATAACTGCATTATATGGTAATAATGCATGATATGTTGATAATATTGGGAGTAATAAGTATAATTATTATAGTTCCAGCGATAATAAGAGCAAAATGTGGCAAATAGTGCATGTTATATTGATAATAGTAAAAGCAATAAGTATATTTATTACAGTTCTATCGATAATAACTGCATAATATGGGTATTAATGCAGATTATATTGATGATAATAAAAGTAGTAAGTATATTTATTATAGTTCTAGCGATTATAACTGCATAATATGGGTAATAATGCATGTTATATTGATAATAATATAAGTAATAAGTATAATTATTACAGTTCTAGCGATAATAACTGCATTAAATGCGTATAATGCATGTTATATTGATAATATCTGGAGTAGTAAGTATAATTTTTATAGTTCTAGCGATAATATAAGTAAAATATGGCTAATAGTGCATGTTATATTGATAATAATAAAAGTAATAAGTATATTTATTATAATTTTATCGATAATAACTGCATAATATGGGTAATAATGCATATTATATTGATAATAATATAAGTAATTAGTATAATTATTACAGTTCTAGCGACAATAACTGCATTATATGGGTAATAATGCATGTTATATTGATGATAATATAAGTAATAAGTATAATTATTACAGTTCTAGCGATAATAACTGCATTATATGGGTAATAATGGATGTTGTATTGATAATATCGGTAGTAATAAGTATATTTATTATAGTTCTAGCGATAATAACTGCATAATATAGGTAATAATGCATGTTATATTGATGATAATATACGTAATAAGTATAATTGTTACAGTTCTAGCGATAATAACTGCATTATATGGGTAATAATGCATGTTATATTGATAATATCGGGAGTAATAAGTATATTTATTATAGTTCTAGCGATAATAACTGCATAATATAGGTAATAGTGCATGTTATATTGATAATAATAAAAGTAATAAGTATATTTATTATAGTTCTATCAATAATAACTGCATAATATGGGTAATAATGGATGTTATATTGATAATATCGGGAGTAATAAGTATATTTATTATAGTTCTAGCGATAATAACTGCATAATATAGGTAATAATGCATGTTATATTGAAAATAATAAAAGTAATAAGTATATTTATTGTAGTTCTATCAATAATAACTGCATAATATGGGTAATAATGCATGTTATATTGAGGATAATAAAAGTAATAAGTGTATTTATTACAGTTCTAGTGATAATGACTGCATAATATGGGTAATAATGCATGTTATATTGATGATAATATAAGTAATAAGTATAATTATTACAGTTCTAGCGATAATAACTGCATTATATGGGTAATAATGCATGATATGTTGATAATATTGGGAGTAATAAGTATAATTATTACAGTTCTAGCGATAATAATAGTAAAATATGGCAAATAGTGCATGTTATATTGATAATAGTAAAAGCAATAAGTATATTTATTACAGTTCTATCGATAATAACTGCATAATATGGGTATTAATGCATGTTATGTTGATGATAATAAAAGTAGTAAGTATATTTATTATAGTTCTAGCGATTATAACTGCATAATATGGGTAATAATGCATGTTATATTGATAATAATATAAGTAATAAGTATAATTATTACAGTTCTAGCGATAATAACTGCATTATATGGGTAATAATGGATGTTATATTGATAATATCGGGAGTAATAAGTATATTTATTATAGTTCTAGCGATAATAACTGCATAATATGGGTAATAATGCATGTTATATTGATAATAATATAAGTAATAAGTATAATTATTACAGTTCTAGCGATAATAACTGCATTAAATGCGTATAATGCATGTTATATTGATAATATCTGGAGTAGTAAGTATAATTTTTATAGTTCTAGCGATAATATAAGTAAAATATGGCTAATAGTGCATGTTATATTGATAATAATAAAAGTAATAAGTATATTTATTATAATTCTATCGATAATAACTGCATAATATGGGTAATAATGCATATTATATTGATAATAATATAAGTAATTAGTATAATTATTACAGTTCTAGCGACAATAACTGCATTCTATGGGTAATAATGCATGTTATATTGATGATAATATAAGTAATAAGTATAATTATTACAGTTCTAGCGATAATAACTGCATTATATGGGTAATAATGGATGTTGTATTGATAATATCGGTAGTAATAAGTATATTTATTATAGTTCTAGCGATAATAACTGCATAATATAGGTAATAATGCATGTTATATTGATGATAATATAAGTAATAAGTATAATTGTTACAGTTCTAGCGATAATAACTGCATTATATGGGTAATAATGCATGATATGTTGATAATATTGGGAGTAATAAGTATAATTATTACAGTTCTAGCGATAATAATAGTAAAATATGGCAAATAGGGCATGTTATATTGATAATAGTAAAAGCAATAAGTATATTTATTACAGTTCTATCGATAATAACTGCATAATATGGGTATTAATGCATGTTATATTGATGATAATAAAAGTAGTAAGTATATTTATTATAGTTCTAGCGATTATAACTGCATAATATGGGTAATAATGCATGTTATATTGATAATAATATAAGTAATAAGTATAATTATTACAGTTCTAGCGATAATAACTGCATAGTATGGGTAATAATGCATGTTATATTGATGATAATATAAGTAATAAGTATAATTATTACAGTTCTAGCGATAATAACTGCATTATATGGGTAATAATGCATGATATGTTGATAATATTGGGAGTAATAAGTATAATTATTACAGTTCTAGCGATAATAATAGTAAAATATGGCAAATAGTGCATGTTATATTGATAATAGTAAAAGCAATAAGTATATTTATTACAGTTCTATCGATAATAACTGCATAATATGGGTATTAATGCATGTTATATTGATGATTATAAAAGTAGTAAGTATATTTATTATAGTTCTAGCGATTATAACTGCATAATATGGGTAATAATGCATGTTATATTGATAATAATATAAGTAATAAGTATAATTATTACAGTTCTAGCGATAATAACTGCATTATATGGGTAATAATGGATGTTATATTGATAATATCGGGAGTAATAAGTATATTTATTATAGTTCTAGCGATAATAACTGCATAATATAGGTAATAATGCATGTTATATTGATAATAATAAAAGTAATACGTATATTTATTATAGTTCTATCAATAATAACTGCATAATATGGGTAATAATGCATGTTATACTGATGATAATAAAAGTAATAAGTGTATTTATTACAGTTCTAGCGATAATAACTGCATAATATGGGTAATAACGCATGTTATATTGATGACAATATAAGAAATAAGTATAATTATTACAGTTCTAGCGATAATAACTGCATTATATGGGTAATAATGGATGTTATATTGATAATATCGGGAGTAATAAGTATATTTATTATAGTTCTAGCGATTATAACTGCATAATATGGGTAATAATGCATGTTATATTAATAATAATATAAGTAATAAGTATAATTATTACAGTTCTTGCGATAATAACTGCATTATATGGGTAACAATGCATGTTATATTGATAATATCGGGAGTATTAAGTATACTTATTATAGTTCTAGCGATAATAACTGCATAATATAGGTAATAGTGCATGTTATATTGATAATAATAAAAGTAATAAGTATATTTATTATAGTTCTATCAATAATAACTGCATAATATGGGTAATAATGGATGTTACATTGATAATATCGGGAGTAATAAGTATATTTATTATAGTTCTAGCGATAATATCTGCATAATATAGGTAATAATGCATGTTATATTGATGATAATATAAGTAATAAGTATAATTATTACAGTTCTAGCGATAATAACTGCATTATATGGGTGATAATGCATGATATGTTGATAATATTGGGAGTAATAAGTATAATTATTACAGTTCTAGCGATAATAATAGTAAAATATGGCAAATAGTGCATGTTATATTGATAATAGTAAAAGCAATAAGTATATTTATTACAGTTCTATCGATAATAACTGCATAATATGGGTATTAATGCATGTTATATTGATGATAATAAAAGTAGTAAGTATATTTATTATAGTTCTAGCGATTATAACTGCATAATATGGGTAATAATGCATGTTATATTGAAAATAATATAAGTAATAAGTATAATTATTACAGTTCTATCGATAATAACTGCATAATATGGGTAATAATGCATGTTATATTGATGATAATATAAGTAATAAGTATAATTATTACAGTTCTAGCGATAATAACTGCATTATATGGGTAATAATGCATGATATGTTGATAATATTGGGAGTAATAAGTATAATTATTACAGTTCTAGCGATAATAATAGTAAAATATGGCAAATAGTGCATGTTATATTGATAATAGTAAAAGCAATAAGTATATTTATTACAGTTCTATCGATAATAACTGCATAATATGGGTATTAATGCATGTTATATTGATGATTATAAAAGTAGTAAGTATATTTATTATAGTTCTAGCGATTATAACTGCATAATATGGGTAATAATGCATGTTATATTGATAATAATATAAGTAATAAGTATAATTATTACAGTTCTAGCGATAATAACTGCATTATATGGGTAATAATGGATGTTATATTGATAATATCGGGAGTAATAAGTATATTTATTATAGTTCTAGCGATAATAACTGCATAATATAGGTAATAATGCATGTTATATTGATAATAATAAAAGTAATACGTATATTTGTTATAGTTCTATCAATAATAACTGCATAATATGGGTAATAATGCATGTTATACTGATGATAATAAAAGTAATAAGTGTATTTATTACAGTTCTAGCGATAATAACTGCATAATATGGGTAATAACGCATGTTATATTGATGATAATATAAGAAATAAGTATAATTATTACAGTTCTAGCGATAATAACTGCATTATATGGGTAATAATGGATGTTATATTGATAATATCGGGAGTAATAAGTATATTTATTATAGTTCTAGCGATTATAACTGCATAATATGGGTAATAATGCATGTTATATTAATAATAATATAAGTAATAAGTATAATTATTACAGTTCTAGCGATAATAACTGCATTATATGGGTAATAATGCATGTTATATTGATCATAATACAAGTAATAAGTATAATCATTACAGTTCTAGCGATAATACTAGTAAAATATGGCTAAGAGTCCCTGTTATATTGATAATAATAAAAGTAATAAGTATATTTATTATAATTCTATCGATAATAACTGCATAATATGGGTAATAATGCATGTTATATTGATAATAATATAAGTAATAAGTATAATTATTACAGTTCTAGCGATAATAACTGCATTATATGGGTAATAATGGAGGTTATATTGATAATATCGCGAGTAATAAGTATATTTATTATAGTTCTAGCGATAATAACTGCATAATATAGGTAATAATGCATGTTATATTGATAATAATAAAAGTAATAAGTATATTTATTATAATTCTATCGATAATAACTGCATAATATGGGTAATAATGCATGTTATATTGATGATAATAAAAGTAATAAGTGTATTTATTACAGTTCTAGCGATAATGACTGCATAATATGGGTAATAATGCATGTTATATTGATGATAATATAAGTAACAAGTATAATTATTACAGTTCTAGCGATAATAACTGCATTATATGGGTAATAATGCATGATATGTTGATAATATTGGGAGTAATAAGTATAATTATTATAGTTCTAGCGATAATAAGAGCAAAATATGGCAAATAGTGCATGTTATATTGATAATAGTAAAAGCAATAAATATATTTATTACAGTTCTAGCGATAATAACTGCATAATATGGGTATTAATGCAGATTATATTGATGATAATAAAAGTAGTAAGTATATTTATTATAGTTCTAGCGATTATAACTGCATAATATGGGTAATAATGCATGTTATATTGATAATAATATAAGTAATAAGTATAATTATTACAGTTCTAGCGATAATAACTGCATTAAATGCGTATAATGCATGTTATATTGATAATATCTGGAGTAGTAAGTATAATTTTTATAGTTCTAGCGATAATATAAGTAAAATATGGCTAATAGTGCATGTTATATTGATAATAATAAAAGTAATAAGTATATTTATTATAATTCTATCGATAATAACTGCATAATATGGGTAATAATGCATATTATATTGATAATAATATAAGTAATTAGTATAATTATTACAGTTCTAGCGACAATAACTGCATTCTATGGGTAATAATGCATGTTATATTGATGATAATATAAGTAATAAGTATAATTATTACAGTTCTAGCGATAATAACTGCATTATATGGGTAATAATGGATGTTGTATTGATAATATCGGTAGTAATAAGTATAATTATTACAGTTCTAGCGACAATAACTGCATTCTATGGGTAATAATGCATGTTATATTGATGATAATATAAGTAATAAGTATAATTATTACAGTTCTAGCGATAATAACTGCATTATATGGGTAATAATGGATGTTGTATTGATAATATCGGTAGTAATAAGTATATTTATTATAGTTCTAGCGATAATAACTGCATAATATAGGTAATAATGCATGTTATATTGATGATAATATAAGTAATAAGTATAATTATTACAGTTCTAGCGATAATAACTGCATTATATGGGTAATAATGCATGATATGTTGATAATATTGGGAGTAATAAGTATAATTATTATAGTTCTAGCGATAATAATAGTAAAATATGGCAAATAGTGCATGTTATATTGATAATAGTAAAAGCAATAAGTATATTTATTACAGTTCTATCGATAATAACTGCATAATATGGGTATTAATGCATGTTATATTGATGATAATAAAAGTAGTAAGTATATTTATTATAGTTCTAGCGATTATAACTGCATAATATGGGTAATAATGCATGTTATATTGATAATATCCGGAGTAATATGTATAATTATTATTGTTCTAGCGATAATAATAGTAAAATATGGCTAATAGTGCATGTTATATTGATAATAATAAAAGTAATAAGTATATTTATTAAAGTTCTATCAATAATAACTGCATAATATGGGTAATAATGCATGTTATATTGATGATAATAAAAGTAATAAGTGTATTTATTACAGTTCTAGCGATAATGACTGCATAATATGGGTAATAATGCATGTTATATTGATGATAATATAAGTAACAAGTATAATTATTACAGTTCTAGCGATAATAACTGCATTATATGGGTAATAATGCATGATATGTTGATAATATTGGGAGTAATAAGTATAATTATTATAGTTCCAGCGATAATAAGAGCAAAATGTGGCAAATAGTGCATGTTATATTGATAATAGTAAAAGCAATAAGTATATTTATTACAGTTCTATCGATAATAACTGCATAATATGGGTATTAATGCAGATTATATTGATGATAATAAAAGTAGTAAGTATATTTATTATAGTTCTAGCGATTATAACTGCATAATATGGGTAATAATGCATGTTATATTGATAATAATATAAGTAATAAGTATAATTATTACAGTTCTAGCGATAATAACTGCATTAAATGCGTATAATGCATGTTATATTGATAATATCTGGAGTAGTAAGTATAATTTTTATAGTTCTAGCGATAATATAAGTAAAATATGGCTAATAGTGCATGTTATATTGATAATAATAAAAGTAATAAGTATATTTATTATAATTCTATCGATAATAACTGCATAATATGGGTAATAATGCATATTATATTGATAATAATATAAGTAATTAGTATAATTATTACAGTTCTAGCGACAATAACTGCATTCTATGGGTAATAATGCATGTTATATTGATGATAATATAAGTAATAAGTATAATTATTACAGTTCTAGCGATAATAACTGCATTATATGGGTAATAATGGATGTTGTATTGATAATATCGGTAGTAATAAGTATATTTATTATAGTTCTAGCGATAATAACTGCATAATATAGGTAATAATGCATGTTATATTGATGATAATATAAGTAATAAGTATAATTGTTACAGTTCTAGCGATAATAACTGCATTATATGGGTAATAATGCATGTTATATTGATAATATCGGGAGTAATAAGTATATTTATTATAGTTCTAGCGATAATAACTGCATAATATAGGTAATAGTGCATGTTGTATTGATAATAATAAAAGTAATAAGTATATTTATTATAGTTCTATCAATAATAACTGCATAATATGGGTAATAATGGATGTTATATTGATAATATCGGGAGTAATAAGTATATTTATTATAGTTCTAGCGATAATAACTGCATAATATAGGTAATAATGCATGTTATATTGAAAATAATAAAAGTAATAAGTATATTTATTGTAGTTCTATCAATAATAACTGCATAATATGGGTAATAATGCATGTTATATTGATGATAATATAAGTAATGAGTATAATTATTACAGTTCTAGCGATAATAACTGCATTATATGGGTAATAATGCATGATATGTTGATAATATTGGGAGTAATAAGTATAATTATTACAGTTCTAGCGATAATAATAGTAAAATATGGCAAATAGTGCATGTTATATTGATAATAGTAAAAGCAATAAGTATATTTATTACAGTTCTATCGATAATAACTGCATAATATGGGTATTAATGCATGTTATGTTGATGATAATAAAAGTAGTAAGTATATTTATTATAGTTCTAGCGCTAATAACTGCATAATATGGGTAATAATGCATGTTATATTGATAATAATATAAGGAATAAGTATAATTATTACAGTTCTAGCGATAATAACTGCATTAAATGCGTATAATGCATGTTATATTGATAATATCTGGAGTAGTAAGTATAATTTTTATAGTTCTAGCGATAATATAAGTAAAATATGGCTAATAGTGCATGTTATATTGATAATAATAAAAGTAATAAGTATATTTATTATAATTCTATCGATAATAACTGCATAATATGGGTAATAATGCATATTATATTGATAATAATATAAGTAATTAGTATAATTATTACAGTTCTAGCGACAATAACTGCATTCTATGGGTAATAATGCATGTTATATTGATGATAATATAAGTAATAAGTATAATTATTACAGTTCTAGCGATAATAACTGCATTAAATGCGTATAATGCATGTTATATTGATAATATCTGGAGTAGTAAGTATAATTTTTATAGTTCTAGCGATAATATAAGTAAAATATGGCTAATAGTGCATGTTATATTGATAATAATAAAAGTAATAAGTATATTTATTATAATTCTATCGATAATAACTGCATAATATGGGTAATAATGCATATTATATTGATAATAATATAAGTAATTAGTATAATTATTACAGTTCTAGCGACAATAACTGCATTCTATGGGTAATAATGCATGTTATATTGATGATAATATAAGTAATAAGTATAATTATTACAGTTCTAGCGATAATAACTGCATTATATGGGTAATAATGGATGTTGTATTGATAATATCGGTAGTAATAAGTATATTTATTATAGTTCTAGCGATAATAACTGCATAATATAGGTAATAATGCATGTTATATTGATGATAATATAAGTAATAAGTATAATTGTTACAGTTCTAGCGATAATAACTGCATTATATGGGTAATAATGCATGTTATATTGATAATATCGGGAGTAATAAGTATACTTATTATAGTTCTAGCGATAATAACTGCATAATATAGGTAATAGTGCATGTTATATTGATCATAATAAAAGTAATAAGTATATTTATTATAGTTCTATCAATAATAACTGCATAATATGGGTAATAATGGATGTTATATTGATAATATCGGGAGTAATAAGTATATTTATTATAGTTCTAGCGATAATAACTGCATAATATAGGTAATAATGCATGTTATATTGAAAATAATAAAAGTAAAAAGTATATTTATTGTAGTTCTATCAATAATAACTGCATAATATGGGTAATAATGCATGTTATATTGAGGATAATAAAAGTAATAAGTGTATTTATTACAGTTCTAGTGATAATGACTGCATAATATGGGTAATAATGCATGTTATATTGATGATAATATAAGTAATAAGTATAATTATTACAGTTCTAGCGATAATAACTGCATTATATGGGTAATAATGCATGATATGTTGATAATATTGGGAGTAATAAGTATAATTATTACAGTTCTAGCGATAATACTAGTAAAATATGGCAAATAGTGCATGTTATATTGATAATAGTAAAAGCAATAAGTATATTTATTACAGTTCTATCGATAATAACTGCATAATATGGGTATTAATGCATGTTATATTGATGATAATAAAAGTAGTAAGTATATTTATTATAGTTCTAGCGATTATAAATGCATAATATGGGTAATAATGCATGTTATATTGATAATAATATAAGTAATAAGTATAATTATTACAGTTCTAGCGATAATAACTGCATAATATGGGTAATAATGCATGTTATATTGATGATAATATAAGTAATAAGTATAATTATTACAGTTCTAGCGATAATAATAGTAAAATATGGCAAATAGTGCATGTTATATTGATAATAGTAAAAGCAATAAGTATATTTATTACAGTTCTATCGATAATAACTGCATAATATGGGTATTAATGCATGTTATATTGATGATAATAAAAGTAGTAAGTATATTTATTATAGTTCTAGCGATTATAACTGCATAATATGGGTAGTAATGCATGTTATATTGATAATAATATAAGTAATAAGTATAATTATTACAGTTCTAGCGATAATAACTGCATTATATGGGTAATAATGGATGTTATATTGATAATATCGGGAGTAATAAGTATATTTATTATAGTTCTAGCGATAATAACTGCATAATATAGGTAATAATGCATGTTATATTGATAATAATAAAAGTAATACGTATATTTATTATAGTTCTATCAATAATAACTGCATAATATGGGTAATAATGCATGTTATACTGATGATAATAAAAGTAATAAGTGTATTTATTACAGTTCTAGCGATAATAACTGCATAATATGGGTAATAACGCATGTTATATTGATGATAATATAAGAAATGAGTATAATTATTACAGTTCTAGCGATAATAACTGCATTATATGGGTAATAATGGATGTTATATTGATAATATCGGGAGTAATAAGTATATTTATTATAGTTCTAGCGATTATAACTGCATAATATGGGTAATAATGCATGTTATATTAATAATAATATAAGTAATAAGTATAATTATTACAGTTCTAGCGATAATAACTGCATTATATGGGTAATAATGCATGTTATATTGATCATAATACAAGTAATAAGTATAATCATTACAGTTCTAGCGATAATACTAGTAAAATATGGCTAAGAGTCCCTGTTATATTGATAATAATAAAAGTAATAAGTATATTTATTATAATTCTATCGATAATAACTGCATAATATGGGTAATAATGCATGTTATATTGATAATAATATAAGTAATAAGTATAATTATTACAGTTCTAGCGATAATAACTGCATTATATGGGTAATAATGGAGGTTATATTGATAATATCGCGAGTAATAAGTATATTTATTATAGTTCTAGCGATAATAACTGCATAATATAGGTAATAATGCATGTTATATTGATAATAATAAAAGTAATAAGTATATTTATTATAATTCTATCGATAATAACTGCATAATATGGGTAATAATGCATGTTATATTGATAATAATATAAGTAATAAGTATAATTATTACAGTTCTAGCGATAATAACTGCATTATATGGGTAATAATGGAGGTTATATTGATAATATCGCGAGTAATAAGTATATTTATTATAGTTCTAGCGATAATAACTGCATTATATGGGTAATAATGCATGTTATACTGATGATAATAAAAGTAATAAGTGTATTTATTACAGTTCTAGCGATAATAACTGCATAATATGGGTAATAACGCATGTTATATTGATGATAATATAAGAAATAAGTATAATTATTACCGTTCTAGCGATAATAACTGCATTATATGGGTAATAATGGATGTTATATTGATAATATCGGGAGTAATAAGTATATTTATTATAGTTCTAGCGATTATAACTGCATAATATGGGTAATAATGCATGTTATATTAATAATAATATAAGTAATAAGTATAATTATTACAGTTCTAGCGATAATAACTGCATTATATGGGTAATAATGCATGTTATATTGATCATAATACAAGTAATAAGTATAATCATTACAGTACTAGCGATAATACTAGTAAAATATGGCTAAGAGTCCCTGTTATATTGATAATAATAAAAGTAATAAGTATATTTATTATAATTCTATCGATAATAACTGCATAATATGGGTAATAATGCATGTTATATTGATAATAATATAAGTAATAAGTATAATTATTACAGTTCTAGTGATAATAACTGCATTATATGGGTAATAATGGAGGTTATATTGATAATATCGCGAGTAATAAGTATATTTATTATAGTTCTAGCGATAATAACTGCATAATATAGGTAATAATGCATGTTATATTGATAATAATAAAAGTAATAAGTATATTTATTATAATTCTATCGATAATAACTGCATAATATGGGTAATAATGCATGTTATATTGATGATAATATAAGTAATAAGTATAATTATTACAGTTCTAGCGATAGTAACTGCATTATATGGGTAATAATGCATGTTATATTGATAACAATATAGGTAATAAGTATAATTATTACAGTTCTAGCGATAATAACTGCATTAAATGCGTATAATGCATGTTATATTGATAATATCTGGAGTAGTAAGTATAATTTTCATAGTTCTAGCGATAATATAAGTAAAATATGGCTAATAGTGCATGTTATATTGATAATAATAAAAGTAATAAGTATATTTATTATAATTCTATCGATAATAACTGCATAATATGGGTAATAATGCATATTATATTGATAATAATATAAGTAATAAGTATAATTATTACAGTTCTAGCGACAATAACTGCATTATATGGGTAATAATGCATGTTATATTGATGATAATATAAGTAATAAGTATAATTATTACAGTTCTAGCGATAATAACTGCATTATATGGGTAATAATGGATGTTGTATTGATAATATCGGTAGTAATAAGTATATTTATTATAGTTCTAGCGATAATAACTGCATAATATAGGTAATAATGCATGTTATGTTGATGATAATATAAGTAATAAGTATAATTATTACAGTTCTAGCGATAATAACTGCATTATATGGGTAATAATGCATGTTATATTGATAATATCGGGAGTAATAAGTATATTTATTATAGTTCTAGCGATAATAACTGCATAATATAGGTAATAGTGCATGTTATATTGATAATAATAAAAGTAATAAGTATATCTATTGTAGTTCTATCAATAATAACTGCATAATATGGGTAATAATGCATGTTATATTGAGGATAATAAAAGTAATAAGTGTATTTATTACAGTTCTAGCGATAATGACTGCATAATATGGGTAATAATGCATGTTGTATTGATGATAATATAAGTAATAAGTATAATTATTACAGTTCTAGCGATAATAACTGCATTATATGGGTAATAATGCATGATATGTTGATAATATTGGGAGTAATAAGTATAATTATTATAGTTCTAGCGATAATAATAGTAAAATATGGCAAATAGTGCATGTTATATTGATAATAGTAAAAGCAATAAGTATATTTATTACAGTTCTATCGATAATAACTGCATAATATGGGTAATAATGCATGTTATATTGATGATAACAAAAGTAATACGTATATTTATTATAATTCTATCGATAATAACTGCATAATATGGGTAATAATGCATGTTATATTGATAATAATATAAGTAATAAGTATAATTATTACAGTTCTAGCGATAATAACTGCATTATATGGGTAATAATGGAGGTTATATTGATAATATCGGGAGTAATAAGTATATTTATTATAGTTCTAGCGATAATAACTGCATAATATGGGTAATAATGCATGTTATATTGATAATAATAAAAGTAATAAGTATATTTATTATAGTTCTATCAATAATAACTGCATAATATGGGTAATAATGCATGTTATATTCATGATAATATAAGTAATAAGTATAATTATTACAGTTCTAGCGATAATAACTGCATTATATGGGTAATAATGCATGTTATATTGATAACAATATAGGTAATAAGTATAATTATTACAGTTCTAGCGATAATAACTGCATTATATGGGTAATAATGGATGTTATATTGATAATATCGGGAGTAATAAGTATAATTATTAGAGTTCTAGCGATAATAACTGCATTACATGGGTAATAATGCATGTTATATTGATAATAATAAAAGTAATAAGTACATTTATTATAGTTCTAGCGATTATAACTGCATGATATGGGTATTAATGCATGTTATATTGATAATAATATAAGTAATAAGTATAATTATTACAGTTCTAGCGATAATAACTGCATTATATGGGTAATAATGCATGTTATATTGATAATATCGGGAGTAATAAGTATAATCATTACAGTTCTAGCGATAATACTAGTAAAATATGGCTAAAGATTGCCTGTTATATTGATAATAATAAAAGTAATAAGTATATTTATTATAATTCTATCGATAATAACTGCATAATATGGGTAATAATGCATTTTATATTGATGATAATATAAGTAATAAGTATAATTATTACAGTTCTAGCGATAATAACTGCATTATATGGGTAATAATGCATGTTATATTGATAATATCGGGAGTAATAAGTATATTTATTATAGTTCTAGCGATAATAACTGCATAATATAGGTAATAGTGCATGTTATATTGATAATAATAAAAGTAATAAGTATATTTATTATAGCTCTATCAATAATAACTGCATAATATGGGTAATAATGGATGTTATATTGATAATATCGGGAGTAATAAGTATATTTATTATAGTTCTAGCGATAATAACTGCATAATATAGGTAATAATGCATGTTATACTGATAATAATAAAAGTAATAAGTATATTTATTGTAGTTCTATCAATAATAACTGCATAATATGGGTAATAATGCATGTTATATTCAGGATAATAAAAGTAATAAGTGTATTTATTACAGTTCTAGCGATAATGACTGCATAATATGGGTAATAATGCATGTTATATTGATGATAACAAAAGTAATACGTATATTTATTATAGTTCTAGCGATAATAACTGCATTATATGGGTAATAATGCATGTTATATTGATAATAATACAAGTAATAAGTATAATCATTACAGTTCTAGCGATAATACTAGTAAAATATGGCTAAGAGTCCCTGTTATATTGATAATAATAAAAGTAATAAGTATATTTATTATAATTCTATCGATAATAACTGCATAATATGGGTAATAATGCATGTTATATTGATAATAATATAAGTAATAAGTATACTTATTACAGTTCTAGCGATAATAACTGCATTATATGGGTAATAATGGAGGTTATATTGATAATATCGGGAGTAATAAGTATATTTATTATAGTTCTAGCGATAATAACTGCATTACATGGGTAATAATGCATGTTATATTGATAATAATAAAAGTAATAAGTATATTTATTATAGTTCTAGCGATAATAATTGCATAATATAGGTAATAATGCATGTTATATTGATAATAATATAAGTAATAAGTATAATTATTACAGTCCTAGCGATTATAACTGCATAGTATGGGTAATAATGCATCTTATATTGATAATAATATAAGTAATAAGTATAATTATTACAGTTCCAGCGATATTAACTGCATTATATGGGTAATAATGCATGTTATATTGATAATATCGGGAGTAATATGTATAATTATTATTGTTCTAGCGATAATAATAGTAAAATATGGCTAATAGTGCATGTTATATTGATAATAATAAAAGTAATAAGTATACTTATTATAGTTCTCTCGATAATAACTGCATAATATGGGTAATAATGCATGTTATATTGATGATAATAAAAGTAGTAAGTATATTTATTATAGTTCTAGCGATTATAACTGCATAATATGGGTAATAATGCATGTTACATTGATGATAATATAAGAAATAAGTATAATTATTACAGTTCTAGCGATAATAACTGCATTATATGGGTAATAATGCATGTTATATTGATAATATCGGGAGTAATATGTATAATTATTATTGTTCTAGCGATAATAATAGTAAAATATGGCTAATAGTGCATGTTATATTGATAATAATAAAAGTAATAAGTATATTTACTATAGTTCTGTCGATAATAACTGCATTATATGGGTAATAATGCATGTTATATTGATAATATCGGGAGTAATAAGTATAATCATTACAGTTCTAGCGATAATACTAGTAAAATATGGCTAAGAGTGCCTGTTATATTGATAATAATAAAAGTAATAATTATATTTATTATAATTCTATCGATAATAACTGCATAATATGGGTAATAATGCATGTTATATTGATAACAATATAGGTAATAAGTATAATTATTACAGTTCTAGCGAAAATAACTGCATTATATGGGTAATAATGCATGTTATATTGATAATAATAAAAGTAAAAAGTATATTTATTATAGTTCTAGCGATAATAATTGCATAATATAGGTAATAATGCATGTTATATTGATAATAATATAAGTAATAAGTATAATTATTACAGTTCTAGCGATTATAACTGCATAATATGGGTAACAATGCATGTTATATTGACAATAATATAAGTAATAAGTATAATTATTACAGTTCCAGCGATATTAACTGCATTATATGGGTAATAATGCATGTTGTATTGATAATATCGGGAGTAATATGTATAATTATTATTGTTCTAGCGATAATAATAGTAAAATATGGCTAATAGTGCATGTTATATTGATAATAATAAAAGTAATAAGTATATTTATTATAGTTCTATCGATAATAACTGCATAATATGGGTAATAATGCATGTTATATTGATGATAATAAAAGGAGTAAGTATATTTATTGTAGTTCTAGCGACTATAACTGCATAATATGGGTAATAATGCATGTTACATTGATGATAATATAAGAAATAAGTATAATTATTACAGTTCTAGCGATAATAACTGCATTATATGGGTAATAATGCATGTTATATTGATAATATCGGGAGTAATATGTATAATTATTATTGTTCTAGCGATAATAATAGTAAAATATGGCTAATAGTGCATGTTATATTGATAATAATAAAAGTAATAAGTATATTTACTATAGTTCTGTCGATAGTAACTGCATTATATGGGTAATAATGCATGTTATATTGATAATATCGGGAGTAATAAGTATAATCATTACAGTTCTAGCGATAATACTAGTAAAATATGGCTAAGAGTGCCTGTTATATTGATAATAATAAAAGTAATAATTATATTTATTATAATTCTATCGATAATAACTGCATAATATGGGTAATAATGCATGTTATATTGATAACAATATAGGTAATAAGTATAATTATTACAGTTCTAGCGATAATAACTGCATTATATGGGTAATAATGGATGTTATATTGATAATATCGGGAGTAATAAGTATAATTATTAGAGTTCTAGCGATAATAACTGCATTACATGGGTAATAATGCATGTTATATTGATAATAATAAAAGTAATAAGTACATTTATTATAGTTCTAGCGATTATAACTGCATAATATGGGTATTAATGCATGTTATATTGATAATAATATAAGTAATAAGTATAATTATTACAGTTCTAGCGATAATAACTGCATTATATGGGTAATAATGCATGTTATATTGATAATATCGGGAGTAATAAGTATAATCATTACAGTTCTAGCGATAATACTAGTAAAATATGGCTAAAGATTGCCTGTTATATTGATAATAATAAAAGTAATAAGTATATTTATTATAATTCTATCGATAATAACTGCATAATATGGGTAATAATGCATTTTATATTGATGATAATATAAGTAATAAGTATAATTATTACAGTTCTAGCGATAATAACTGCATTATATGGGTAATAATGCATGTTATATTGATAATATCGGGAGTAATAAGTATATTTATTATAGTTCTAGCGATAATAACTGCATAATATAGGTAATAGTGCATGTTATATTGATAATAATAAAAGTAATAAGTATATTTATTATAGCTCTATCAATAATAACTGCATAATATGGGTAATAATGGATGTTATATTGATAATATCGGGAGTAATAAGTATATTTATTATAGTTCTAGCGATAATAACTGCATAATATAGGTAATAATGCATGTTATATTGATAATAATAAAAGTAATAAGTATATTTATTGTAGTTCTATCAATAATAACTGCATAATATGGGTAATAATGCATGTTATATTCAGGATAATAAAAGTAATAAGTGTATTTATTACAGTTCTAGCGATAATGACTGCATAATATGGGTAATAATGCATGTTATATTGATGATAACAAAAGTAATACGTATATTTATTATAGTTCTAGCGATAATAACTGCATTATATGGGTAATAATGCATGTTATATTGATAATAATACAAGTAATAAGTATAGTCATTACAGTTCTAGCGATAATACTAGTAAAATATGGCTAAGAGTCCCTGTTATATTGATAATAATAAAAGTAATAAGTATATTTATTATAATTCTATCGATAATAACTGCATAATATGGGTAATAATGCATGTTATATTGATAATAATATAAGTAATAAGTATACTTATTACAGTTCTAGCGATAATAACTGCATTATATGGGTAATAATGGAGGTTATATTGATAATATCGGGAGTAATAAGTATATTTATTATAGTTCTAGCGATAATAACTGCATTACATGGGTAATAATGCATGTTATATTGATAATAATAAAAGTAATAAGTATATTTATTATAGTTCTAGCGATAATAATTGCATAATATAGGTAATAATGCATGTTATATTGATAATAATATAAGTAATAAGTATAATTATTACAGTCCTAGCGATTATAACTGCATAGTATGGGTAATAATGCATCTTATATTGATAATAATATAAGTAATAAGTATAATTATTACAGTTCCAGCGATATTAACTGCATTATATGGGTAATAATGCATGTTATATTGATAATATCGGGAGTAATATGTATAATTATTATTGTTCTAGCGATAATAATAGTAAAATATGGCTAATAGTGCATGTTATATTGATAATAATAAAAGTAATAAGTATACTTATTATAGTTCTCTCGATAATAACTGCATAATATGGGTAATAATGCATGTTATATTGATGATAATAAAAGTAGTAAGTATATTTATTATAGTTCTAGCGATTATAACTGCATAATATGGGTAATAATGCATGTTACATTGATGATAATATAAGAAATAAGTATAATTATTACAGTTCTAGCGATAATAACTGCATTATATGGGTAATAATGCATGTTATATTGATAATATCGGGAGTAATATGTATAATTATTATTGTTCTAGCGATAATAATAGTAAAATATGGCTAATAGTGCATGTTATATTGATAATAATAAAAGTAATAAGTATATTTATTATAGTTCTATCAATAATAACTGCATAATATGGGTAATAATGCATGTTATATTGATGATAATAAAAGTAATAAGTGTATTTATTACAGTTCTAGCGATAATAACTGCATTATATGGGTAATAATGCATGTTATATTGATAATATCCGGAGTAATATGTATAATTATTATTGTTCTAGCGATAATAATAGTAAAATATGGCTAATAGTGCATGTTATATTGATAATAATAAAAGTAATAAGTATATTTATTATAGTTCTATCAATAATAACTGCATAATATGGGTAATAATGCATGTTATATTGATGATAATAAAAGTAGTAAGTATATTTATTATAGTTCTAGCGATTATAACTGCATAATATGGGTAATAATGCATGTTATATTGATAATAATATGAGTAATAAGTATAATTATTACAGTTCTAGCGATAATAACTGCATTAAATGCGTATAATGCATGTTATATTGATAATATCTGGAGTAGTAAGTATAATTTTTATAGTTCTAGCGATAATATAAGTAAAATATGGCTAATAGTGCCTGTTATATTGATAATAATAAAAGTAATAAGTATATTTATTATAATTCTATCGATAATAACTGCATAATATGGGTAATAATGCATGTTATATTGATAATAATATAAGTAATAAGTATAATTATTACAGTTCTAGCGATAATAACTGCATTATATGGGTAATAATGCATGTTATATTGATCACAACAAAAGTAATACGTATATTTATTATAGTTCTAGCGATAATAACTGCATTATATGGGTAAAAATGCATGTTATATTGATAATATTGGGAGTAATAAGTATAATTATTATAGTTCTAGCGATAATAATAGTAAAATATGGCTAATAGTGCATGTTATATTGATAATAATATAAGTAATAAGTATAATTATTACAGTTCCAGCGATAATAACTGCATTATATGGGTAATAATGGATGTTATATTGATAATATCGGGAGTAATAAGTATATATATTATAGTTCTAGCGATAATAACTGCATAATATAGGTAATAATGCATGTTATATTGATAATAATAAAAGTAATAAGTATATTTATTATAGTTCTATCAATAATAACTGCATAATATGGGTAATAATGCATGTTATATTGATGATAATAAAAGTAATACGTATATTTATTATAGTTCTAGCGATAATAGCTGCATAATATGTGTAATAATGCATGTTATATTGATGATAATATAAGTAATAAGTATATTTATTACAGTTCTAGCGATAATAACTGCATTATATGGGTAATAATAGATGTTACATTGATAATATCGGGAGTAATAAGTATAATTATTACAGTTTTAGCGATAATACTAGTAAAATATGGCTAAGAGTGCATGTTATATTCATAATAAAGATGTAATAAGTATATTTATTATACTTCTATCGATAATAACTGCATAATATGGGTAATAATGCACGTTATATTGCTAATAATATAAGTAATAAGTATAATTATTATAGTTCTAGCGCTAATAACTGCATTATATGAGTAATAATGGATGTGATATTGATAATATCGGGAGTAATAAGTATAATTATTACAGTTGTAGCGGTAATACTAGTAAAATATGGCTAAGAGTGCATGTTATATTCATAATAAAAAAGTAATAAGTATATTTATTACAGTTCTATCAATAATAACTGCATAATATGGGTAATAATGCATGTTATATTGATAATAATAAAAGTAATAAGTATATTTATTATGGTTCTAGCGATAATAGCTGCATAATATGGGTAATAATGCATGTGATATTGATAATAATATAGGTAATAAGTATAATTATTACAGTTCTAGCGATAATAACTGCATTGTATGGGTAATAATGGATGTTATATTGATAATATCGGGAGTAATAAGTATATTTATTATAGTTCTATCAATAATAACTGCATAATATGGGTAATAATGCATGTTATATTGATGATAATAAAAGTAATAAGTATATTTATTACAGTTTTATCGATAATAACTGCATAATATGGGTATTAATGCATGTTATATTGATGATAATAAAAGTAGTAAGTATATTTATTATAGTTCTAGCGATTATAACTGCATAATATGGGTAATAATGCATGTTATATTGATAATAATAAAAGTAATAAGTATATTTATTATAGTTCTATCAATAATAACTGCATAATATGGGTAATAATGCATGTTATATTGATGATAATAAAAGTAATAAGTATAATTATTACAGTTCTAGCGATAATAACTGCATTATATGGGTAATAATGGATGTTATATTGATAATATCGGGAGTAATAAGTATATTTATTATAGTTCTAGCGATAATAACTGCATAATATAGGTAATAATGCATGTTATATTGATAATAATAAAAGTAATAAGTATATTTATTATAGTTCTATCAATAATAACTGCATAATATGGGTAATAATGCATGTTATATTGATGATAATAAAAGTAATAAGTATAATTATTACAGTTCTAGCGATAATAACTGCATTAAATGCGTATAATGCATGTTATATTGATAATATCTGGAGTAGTAAGTATAATTTTTATAGTTCTAGCGATAATATAAGTAAAATATGGCTAATAGTGCATGTTATATTGGTAATAATAAAAGTAATAAGTATATTTATTATAATTCTATCGATAATAACTGCATAATATGGGTAATAATGCATGTTATATTGATAATAATATAAGTAATAAGTATAATTATTACAGTTCTACCGATAATAACTGCATTATATAGGTAATAATGCATGTTATATTGATGACACCAAAAGTAATAAGCGTATTTATTACAGTTCTAGCGATAATAACTGCATTATATGGATAATAATGCATGTTATATTGATAATATCCGGAGTAATATGTATAATTATTACTGTTCTAGCGATAATAATAGTAAAATATGGCTAATAGTGCATGTTATATTGATAATAATAAAAGTAATAAGTATATTTATTATAGTTCTATCAATAATAACTGCATAATATGGGTAATAATGCATGTTATATTGATGATAATAAAAGTAATAAGTGTATTTATTACAGTTCTAGCGATAATGACTGCATAATATGGGTAATAATGCATGTTATATTGATGATAATATAAGTAATAAGTATAATTATTACAGTTCTAGCGATAATAACTGCATTATATGGGTAATAATGCATGATATGTTGATAATATTGGGAGTAATAAGTATAATTATTATAGTTCTAGCGATAATAATAGTAAAATATGGCAAATAGTGCATGTTATATTGATAATAGTAAAAGGAATAAGTATATTTATTACAGTTTTATCGATAATAACTGCATAATATGGGTATTAATGCATGTTATATTGATGATAATAAAAGTAGTAAGTATATTTATTATAGTTCTAGCGATTATAACTGCATAATATGGGTAATAATGCATGTTATATTGATAATAATATAAGTAATAAGTATAATTATTACAGTTCTAGCGATAATAACTGCATTATATGGGTAATAATGCACGTTATATTGATGACAACAAAAGTAATACGTATATTTATTATAGTTCTAGCGATAATAGCTGCATTATATGGGTAAAAATGCATGTTATATTGATAATATTGGGAGTAATAAGTATAATTATTATAGTTCTAGCGATAATAACTGCATAATATGGGTAATAATGCATGTTATATTGATAATAATAAAAGTAATAAGTATATTTATTATAGTTCTATCGATAATAACTGCATAATATCGGTAATAATGCATGTTATATTGATGATAATAAAAGTAATAAGTATATTTATTACAGTTCTAGCGATAATAACTGCATAATATGGGTAATAATGCATGTTATATTGATGATAATATAAGAAATAAGTATAATTATTACAGTTCTAGCGATAATAACTGCATTATATGGGTAATAATGGATGTTATATTGATAATATCGGGAGTAATAAGTATATTTATTATAGTTCTAGCGATTATAACTGCATAATATGGGTATTAATGCATGTTATATTGATAATAATAAAAGTAATAAGTATATTTATTATAGTTCTATCAATAATAACTGCATAATATCGGTAATAATGCATGTTATATTGATGATATCTGGAGTAGTAAGTATAATTTTTATAGTTCTAGCGATAATAAAAGTAAAATATGGCTAATAGTGCATGTTATGTTGATAATAATAAAAGTAATAAGTATATTTATTATAGTTCTGTCGATAATAACTGCATTATATGGGTAATAATGCATGTTATATTGATAATATTGGGAGTAATAAGTATAATCATTACAGTTCTAGCGATAATACTAGTAAAATATGGCTAAGAGTGCCTGTTATATTGATAATAATAAAAGTAATAAGTATATTTATTATAATTCTATCGATAATAACTGCATAATATGGGTAATAATGCATGTTATATTGATGATAATATAAGTAATAAGTATAATTATTACAGTTCTAGCGATAATAACTGCATTATATGCGTAATAATGGATGTTATATTGATAATATCGGGAGTAATAAGTATATTTATTATAGTTCTAGCGATAATAACTGCATAATATAGGTAATAATGCATGTTATATTGATGATAATAAAAGTAATACGTATATTTATTATAGTTCTAGCGATAATAACTGCATAATATGGGTAATAATGCATGTTATATTGATAGTAATATAAGTAATAAGTATAATTATTACAGTTCTAGCGATAATAACTGCATTATATGGGTAATAATGGATGTTATATTGGTAATATCTGGAGTAGTAAGTATAATTTTTATAGTTCTAGCGATAATAAAAGTAATATATGGCTAATAGTGCATGTTATATTGATAATAATAAAAGTAATAAGTATATTTATTATAGTTCTATCGATAATAACTGCATAATATGGGTAATAATGCATGTTATATTGATGATAATATAAGTAATAAGTATAATTATTACAGTTCTAGCGATAATAACTGCATTATATGGGTAATAATGGATGTTATATTGATAATATCGGTAGTAATAGGTATATTTATTATAGTTCTAGCGATAATAACTGCATAATATGGGTAATAATGCATGTTATATTGATGATAATAAAAGTAATAAGTGTATTTATTACAGTTCTAGCGATAATGACTGCATAATATGGGTAATAATGCATGTTATATTGATGATAATATAAGTAATAAGTATAATTATTACAGTTCTAGCGATAATAACTGCATTATATGGGTAATAATGCATGATATGTTGATAATATTGGGAGTAATAAGTATAATTATTATAGTTCTAGCGATAATAATAGTAAAATATGGCAAATAGTGCATGTTATATTGATAATAGTAAAAGGAATAAGTATATTTATTACAGTTTTATCGATAATAACTGCATAATATGGGTATTAATGCATGTTATATTGATGATAATAAAAGTAGTAAGTATATTTATTATAGTTCTAGCGATTATAACTGCATAATATGGGTAATAATGCATGTTATATTGATAATAATATAAGTAATAAGTATAATTATTACAGTTCTAGCGATAATAACTGCATTATATGGGTAATAATGCACGTTATATTGATGACAACAAAAGTAATACGTATATTTATTATAGTTCTAGCGATAATAGCTGCATTATATGGGTAAAAATGCATGTTATATTGATAATATTGGGAGTAATAAGTATAATTATTATAGTTCTAGCGATAATAACTGCATAATATGGGTAATAATGCATGTTATATTGATAATAATAAAAGTAATAAGTATATTTATTATAGTTCTATCGATAATAACTGCATAATATCGGTAATAATGCATGTTATATTGATGATAATAAAAGTAATAAGTATATTTATTACAGTTCTAGCGATAATAACTGCATAATATGGGTAATAATGCATGTTATATTGATGATAATATAAGAAATAAGTATAATTATTACAGTTCTAGCGATAATAACTGCATTATATGGGTAATAATGGATGTTATATTGATAATATCGGGAGTAATAAGTATATTTATTATAGTTCTAGCGATTATAACTGCATAATATGGGTATTAATGCATGTTATATTGATAATAATAAAAGTAATAAGTATATTTATTATAGTTCTATCAATAATAACTGCATAATATCGGTAATAATGCATGTTATATTGATGATATCTGGAGTAGTAAGTATAATTTTTATAGTTCTAGCGATAATAAAAGTAAAATATGGCTAATAGTGCATGTTATGTTGATAATAATAAAAGTAATAAGTATATTTATTATAGTTCTGTCGATAATAACTGCATTATATGGGTAATAATGCATGTTATATTGATAATATTGGGAGTAATAAGTATAATCATTACAGTTCTAGCGATAATACTAGTAAAATATGGCTAAGAGTGCCTGTTATATTGATAATAATAAAAGTAATAAGTATATTTATTATAATTCTATCGATAATAACTGCATAATATGGGTAATAATGCATGTTATATTGATGATAATATAAGTAATAAGTATAATTATTACAGTTCTAGCGATAATAACTGCATTATATGCGTAATAATGGATGTTATATTGATAATATCGGGAGTAATAAGTATATTTATTATAGTTCTAGCGATAATAACTGCATAATATAGGTAATAATGCATGTTATATTGATGATAATAAAAGTAATACGTATATTTATTATAGTTCTAGCGATAATAACTGCATAATATGGGTAATAATGCATGTTATATTGATAGTAATATAAGTAATAAGTATAATTATTACAGTTCTAGCGATAATAACTGCATTATATGGGTAATAATGGATGTTATATTGGTAATATCTGGAGTAGTAAGTATAATTTTTATAGTTCTAGCGATAATAAAAGTAATATATGGCTAATAGTGCATGTTATATTGATAATAATAAAAGTAATAAGTATATTTATTATAGTTCTATCGATAATAACTGCATAATATGGGTAATAATGCATGTTATATTGATGATAATATAAGTAATAAGTATAATTATTACAGTTCTAGCGATAATAACTGCATTATATGGGTAATAATGGATGTTATATTGATAATATCGGTAGTAATAGGTATATTTATTATAGTTCTAGCGATAATAACTGCATAATATAGGTATTAATGCATGTTATATTGATAATAATGAAAGTAATAAGTATATTTATTATAGTTCTATCAATAATAACTGCATAATATCGGTAATAATGCATGTTATATTGATGATAATATAAGTAATAAGTATAATTATTACAGTTCTAGCGATAATAACTGCATTATATGGGTAATAATGGATGTTATATTGGTAATATCGGGAGTAATAAGTATATTTATTATAGTTCTAGCGATAATAACTGCATTATATGGGTAATAATGGATGTTATATTGATAATATCGGGAGTAATAAGTATATTTATTATAGTTCTAGCGATTATGACTGCATAATATGGGTAATAATGCATGTTATATTGATAATAATATAAGTAATAAGTATAATTATTACAGTTCTAGCGATAATAACTGCATTATATGGGTAATAATGCATGTTATATTGATAATATCGGGAGTAATATGTATAATTATTATTGTTCTAGCGATAATAATAGTAAAATATGGCTAATAGTGCATGTTATATTGATAATAATAAAAGTAATAAGTATATTTGTTATAGCTCTATCGATAATAACTGCATAATATGGGTAATAACGCATGTTATATTGGTGATAATAAAAGTAGTAAGTATATTTATTATAGTTCTAGCGATTATAACTGCATAATATGGGTAATAATGCATGTTATATAGATAATTATATAAGTAATAAGTACAATTATTACATTTCTAGCGCTAACAACTGCATTATATGCGTATAATGCATGTTACATTGATAATATCTGGAGTAGTAAGTATAATTTTTATAGTTCTAGCGATAATAAAAGTAATATATGGCTAATAGTGCATGTTATATTGATAATAATAAAAGTAATAAGTATATGTATTATAGTTCTGTCGATAATAACTGCATTATATGGGTAATAATGCATGTTATATTGATAACATCGGGAGTAATGAGGATAATCATTACAGTTCTTGCGATAATACTAGTAAAATATGGCTAAGACTGCCTGTTATATTGATAATAATATAAGTAATAAGTATATTTATTATAATTCTATCGATAATAACTGCATAATATGGGTAATAATGCATGTTATATTGATGATAATATAAGTAATAAGTATAATTATTACAGTTCTAGCGATAATAACTGCATTATATTGGTAATAATGCATGTTATATTGATAATAATAAAAGTAATAAGTATATTTATTACAGTTCTATCGATAATAACAGCATAATATGGGTAATAATGCATGTTATATTGATGATAACAAAAGTAATACGTATATTTATTATAGTTCTAGCGATAATAACTACATTATATGGGTAAAAATGCATGTTATATAGATAATATTGGGAGTAATAAGTATAATTATTATAGTTCTAGCGATAATAATAGTAAAATATGGCTAATAGTGCATGTTATATTGATAATAATAAAAGTAAAAAGCATATTTATTACAGTTCTATCGATAATAACTGCATAATATGGGTAATAATGCATGTTATATTGATAATAATATAAGTAATAAGTATAATTATTACAGTTCTAGCGATAATAACTGCATTATATGGGTAATAATGCATGTTATATTGATGATAATATAAGTAATAAGTATAATTATTACAGTTCTAGCGATAATAACTGCATTATATGGGTAATAATGGATGTTATATTGGTAATATCTGGAGTAGTAAGTATAATTTTTATAGTTCTAGCGATAATAAAAGTAATATATGGCTAATAGTGCATGTTATATTGATAATAATAAGAGTAATAAGTATATTTATTATAATTCTATCGATAATAACTGCATAATATGGGTAATAATGCATGTTATATTGATGATAATATAAGTAATAAGTATAATTATTACAGTTCTAGCGATAATAACTGCATTATATGGGTAATAATGCATGTTATATTGATGATAATATAAGTAATAAGTATAATTATTACAGTTCTAGCGATAATAACTGCATTATATGGGTAATAATGGATGTTATATTGGTAATATCTGGAGTAGTAAGTATAATTTTTATAGTTCTAGCGATAATAAAAGTAATATATGGCTAATAGTGCATGTTATATTGATAATAATAAGAGTAATAAGTATATTTATTATAATTCTATCGATAATAACTGCATAATATGGGTAATAATGCATGTTATATTGATGATAATATAAGTAATAAGTATAATTATTACAGTTCTAGCGATAATAACTGCATTATATGGGTAATAATGGATGTTATATTGATAATATCGGGAGTAATAAGTATATTTATTATAGTTCTAGCGATAATAACTGCATAATATAGGTAATAGTGCATGTTATATTGCTAATAATAAAAGTAATAAGCATATTTATTATAGTTCTATCAATAATAACTGCATAATATGGGTAATAATGGATGTTATATTGATAATATCGGGAGTAATAAGTATATTTACTATAGTTCTAGCGATAATAACTGCATTATATGGGTAATAATGCATGTTATATTGATAATAATAGAAGTAATAGGTAGATTTATTATGGTTCTAGCGATAATAACTGCATAATATGGGTAATAATGCATGTGATATTGATAATAATATAGGTAGTAAGTATAATTATTACAGTTCTAGCGATAATAACTGCATTGTATGGGTAATAATGGATGTTATATTGATAATATCGGGAGTAATAAGTATATTTATTATAGTTCTAGCGATAATAACTGCATAATATGGGTAATAATGCATGTTATATTGATAATAATATAAGTAATAAGTATAATTATTACAGTTCTAGCGATAATAACTGCATAATATGGGTAATAATGCATGTTATATTGATGATAACAAAAGTAATACGTATATTTATTATAGTTCTAGCGATAATAACTGCATAATATGGGTAATAATGCATGTTATATTGATAATAATATAAGTAATAAGTATAATTATTACAGTTCTAGCGATAATAACTGCATTATATGGGTAATAATGGATGTTATATTGATAATATCGGGAGTAATAAGTATATTTATTATAGTTCTAGCGATTATAACTGCATAATATGGGTAATAATGCATGTTATATTGATAATAATATAAGTAATAAGTATAATTATTACAGTTCTAGCGATAATAACTGCATTATATGGGTAATAATGCATGTTATATTGATAATATCGGGAGTAATATGTATAATTATTATTGTTCTAGCGATAATAATAGTAAAGTATGGCTAATAGTGCATGTTATATTGATAATAATAAAAGTAATAAGTATATTTGTTATAGCTCTATCGATAATAACTGCATAATATGGGTAATAACGCATGTTATATTGGTGATAATAAAAGTAGTAAGTATATTTATTATAGTTCTAGCGATTATAACTGCATAATATGGGTAATAATGCATGTTATATAGATAATTATATAAGTAATAAGTACAATTATTACATTTCTAGCGATAACAACTGCATTATATGCGTATAATGCATGTTACATTGATAATATCTGGAGTAGTAAGTATAATTTTTATAGTTCTAGCGATAATAAAAGTAATATATGGCTAATAGTGCATGTTATATTGATAATAATAAAAGTAATAAGTATATGTATTATAGTTCTGTCGATAATAACTGCATTATATGGGTAATAATGCATGTTATATTGATAATATCGGGAGTAATGAGGATAATCATTACAGTTCTTGCGATAATACTAGTAAAATATGGCTAAGAGTGCCTGTTATATTGATAATAATATAAGTAATAAGTATATTTATTATAATTCTATCGATAATAACTGCATAATATGGGTAATAATGCATGTTATATTGATGATAATATAAGTAATAAGTATAATTATTACAGTTCTAGCGATAATAACTGCATTATATTGGTAATAATGCATGTTATATTGATAATAATAAAAGTAATAAGTATATTTATTACAGTTCTATCGATAATAACAGCATAATATGGGTAATAATGCATGTTATATTGATGATAACAAAAGTAATACGTATATTTATTATAGTTCTAGCGATAATAACTACATTATATGGGTAAAAATGCATGTTATATAGATAATATTGGGAGTAATAAGTATAATTATTATAGTTCTAGCGATAATAATAGTAAAATATGGCTAATAGTGCATGTTATATTGATAATAATAAAAGTAAAAAGCATATTTATTACAGTTCTATCGATAATAACTGCATAATATGGGTAATAATGCATGTTATATTGATGATAATATAAGTAATAAGTATAATTATTACAGTTCTAGCGATAATAACTGCATTATATGGGTAATAATGGATGTTATATTGGTAATATCTGGAGTAGTAAGTATAATTTTTATAGTTCTAGCGATAATAAAAGTAATATATGGCTAATAGTGCATGTTATATTGATAATAATAAGAGTAATAAGTATATTTATTATAGTTCTAGCGATAATAACTGCATAATATAGGTAATAATGCATGTTATATTGATGATAATAAAAGTAATACGTATATTTATTATAGTTCTAGCGATAATAACTGCATAATATGGGTAATAATGCATGTTATATTGATAGTAATATAAGTAATAAGTATAATTATTACAGTTCTAGCGATAATAACTGCATTATATGGGTAATAATGGATGTTATATTGGTAATATCTGGAGTAGTAAGTATAATTTTTATAGTTCTAGCGATAATAAAAGTAATATATGGCTAATAGTGCATGTTATATTGATAATAATAAAAGTAATAAGTATATTTATTATAGTTCTATCGATAATAACTGCATAATATGGGTAATAATGCATGTTATATTGATGATAATATAAGTAATAAGTATAATTATTACAGTTCTAGCGATAATAACTGCATTATATGGGTAATAATGGATGTTATATTGATAATATCGGTAGTAATAGGTATATTTATTATAGTTCTAGCGATAATAACTGCATAATATAGGTATTAATGCATGTTATATTGATAATAATGAAAGTAATAAGTATATTTATTATAGTTCTATCAATAATAACTGCATAATATCGGTAATAATGCATGTTATATTGATGATAATATAAGTAATAAGTATAATTATTACAGTTCTAGCGATAATAACTGCATTATATGGGTAATAATGGATGTTATATTGGTAATATCGGGAGTAATAAGTATATTTATTATAGTTCTAGCGATAATAACTGCATTATATGGGTAATAATGGATGTTATATTGATAATATCGGGAGTAATAAGTATATTTATTATAGTTCTAGCGATTATGACTGCATAATATGGGTAATAATGCATGTTATATTGATAATAATATAAGTAATAAGTATAATTATTACAGTTCTAGCGATAATAACTGCATTATATGGGTAATAATGCATGTTATATTGATAATATCGGGAGTAATATGTATAATTATTATTGTTCTAGCGATAATAATAGTAAAATATGGCTAATAGTGCATGTTATATTGATAATAATAAAAGTAATAAGTATATTTGTTATAGCTCTATCGATAATAACTGCATAATATGGGTAATAACGCATGTTATATTGGTGATAATAAAAGTAGTAAGTATATTTATTATAGTTCTAGCGATTATAACTGCATAATATGGGTAATAATGCATGTTATATAGATAATTATATAAGTAATAAGTACAATTATTACATTTCTAGCGCTAACAACTGCATTATATGCGTATAATGCATGTTACATTGATAATATCTGGAGTAGTAAGTATAATTTTTATAGTTCTAGCGATAATAAAAGTAATATATGGCTAATAGTGCATGTTATATTGATAATAATAAAAGTAATAAGTATATGTATTATAGTTCTGTCGATAATAACTGCATTATATGGGTAATAATGCATGTTATATTGATAACATCGGGAGTAATGAGGATAATCATTACAGTTCTTGCGATAATACTAGTAAAATATGGCTAAGACTGCCTGTTATATTGATAATAATATAAGTAATAAGTATATTTATTATAATTCTATCGATAATAACTGCATAATATGGGTAATAATGCATGTTATATTGATGATAATATAAGTAATAAGTATAATTATTACAGTTCTAGCGATAATAACTGCATTATATTGGTAATAATGCATGTTATATTGATAATAATAAAAGTAATAAGTATATTTATTACAGTTCTATCGATAATAACAGCATAATATGGGTAATAATGCATGTTATATTGATGATAACAAAAGTAATACGTATATTTATTATAGTTCTAGCGATAATAACTACATTATATGGGTAAAAATGCATGTTATATAGATAATATTGGGAGTAATAAGTATAATTATTATAGTTCTAGCGATAATAATAGTAAAATATGGCTAATAGTGCATGTTATATTGATAATAATAAAAGTAAAAAGCATATTTATTACAGTTCTATCGATAATAACTGCATAATATGGGTAATAATGCATGTTATATTGATAATAATATAAGTAATAAGTATAATTATTACAGTTCTAGCGATAATAACTGCATTATATGGGTAATAATGCATGTTATATTGATGATAATATAAGTAATAAGTATAATTATTACAGTTCTAGCGATAATAACTGCATTATATGGGTAATAATGGATGTTATATTGGTAATATCTGGAGTAGTAAGTATAATTTTTATAGTTCTAGCGATAATAAAAGTAATATATGGCTAATAGTGCATGTTATATTGATAATAATAAGAGTAATAAGTATATTTATTATAATTCTATCGATAATAACTGCATAATATGGGTAATAATGCATGTTATATTGATGATAATATAAGTAATAAGTATAATTATTACAGTTCTAGCGATAATAACTGCATTATATGGGTAATAATGCATGTTATATTGATGATAATATAAGTAATAAGTATAATTATTACAGTTCTAGCGATAATAACTGCATTATATGGGTAATAATGGATGTTATATTGGTAATATCTGGAGTAGTAAGTATAATTTTTATAGTTCTAGCGATAATAAAAGTAATATATGGCTAATAGTGCATGTTATATTGATAATAATAAGAGTAATAAGTATATTTATTATAATTCTATCGATAATAACTGCATAATATGGGTAATAATGCATGTTATATTGATGATAATATAAGTAATAAGTATAATTATTACAGTTCTAGCGATAATAACTGCATTATATGGGTAATAATGGATGTTATATTGATAATATCGGGAGTAATAAGTATATTTATTATAGTTCTAGCGATAATAACTGCATAATATAGGTAATAGTGCATGTTATATTGCTAATAATAAAAGTAATAAGCATATTTATTATAGTTCTATCAATAATAACTGCATAATATGGGTAATAATGGATGTTATATTGATAATATCGGGAGTAATAAGTATATTTACTATAGTTCTAGCGATAATAACTGCATTATATGGGTAATAATGCATGTTATATTGATAATAATAGAAGTAATAGGTAGATTTATTATGGTTCTAGCGATAATAACTGCATAATATGGGTAATAATGCATGTGATATTGATAATAATATAGGTAGTAAGTATAATTATTACAGTTCTAGCGATAATAACTGCATTGTATGGGTAATAATGGATGTTATATTGATAATATCGGGAGTAATAAGTATATTTATTATAGTTCTAGCGATAATAACTGCATAATATGGGTAATAATGCATGTTATATTGATAATAATATAAGTAATAAGTATAATTATTACAGTTCTAGCGATAATAACTGCATAATATGGGTAATAATGCATGTTATATTGATGATAACAAAAGTAATACGTATATTTATTATAGTTCTAGCGATAATAACTGCATAATATGGGTAATAATGCATGTTATATTGATAATAATATAAGTAATAAGTATAATTATTACAGTTCTAGCGATAATAACTGCATTATATGGGTAATAATGGATGTTATATTGATAATATCGGGAGTAATAAGTATATTTATTATAGTTCTAGCGATTATAACTGCATAATATGGGTAATAATGCATGTTATATTGATAATAATATAAGTAATAAGTATAATTATTACAGTTCTAGCGATAATAACTGCATTATATGGGTAATAATGCATGTTATATTGATAATATCGGGAGTAATATGTATAATTATTATTGTTCTAGCGATAATAATAGTAAAGTATGGCTAATAGTGCATGTTATATTGATAATAATAAAAGTAATAAGTATATTTGTTATAGCTCTATCGATAATAACTGCATAATATGGGTAATAACGCATGTTATATTGGTGATAATAAAAGTAGTAAGTATATTTATTATAGTTCTAGCGATTATAACTGCATAATATGGGTAATAATGCATGTTATATAGATAATTATATAAGTAATAAGTACAATTATTACATTTCTAGCGATAACAACTGCATTATATGCGTATAATGCATGTTACATTGATAATATCTGGAGTAGTAAGTATAATTTTTATAGTTCTAGCGATAATAAAAGTAATATATGGCTAATAGTGCATGTTATATTGATAATAATAAAAGTAATAAGTATATGTATTATAGTTCTGTCGATAATAACTGCATTATATGGGTAATAATGCATGTTATATTGATAATATCGGGAGTAATGAGGATAATCATTACAGTTCTTGCGATAATACTAGTAAAATATGGCTAAGAGTGCCTGTTATATTGATAATAATATAAGTAATAAGTATATTTATTATAATTCTATCGATAATAACTGCATAATATGGGTAATAATGCATGTTATATTGATGATAATATAAGTAATAAGTATAATTATTACAGTTCTAGCGATAATAACTGCATTATATTGGTAATAATGCATGTTATATTGATAATAATAAAAGTAATAAGTATATTTATTACAGTTCTATCGATAATAACAGCATAATATGGGTAATAATGCATGTTATATTGATGATAACAAAAGTAATACGTATATTTATTATAGTTCTAGCGATAATAACTACATTATATGGGTAAAAATGCATGTTATATAGATAATATTGGGAGTAATAAGTATAATTATTATAGTTCTAGCGATAATAATAGTAAAATATGGCTAATAGTGCATGTTATATTGATAATAATAAAAGTAAAAAGCATATTTATTACAGTTCTATCGATAATAACTGCATAATATGGGTAATAATGCATGTTATATTGATGATAATATAAGTAATAAGTATAATTATTACAGTTCTAGCGATAATAACTGCATTATATGGGTAATAATGGATGTTATATTGGTAATATCTGGAGTAGTAAGTATAATTTTTATAGTTCTAGCGATAATAAAAGTAATATATGGCTAATAGTGCATGTTATATTGATAATAATAAGAGTAATAAGTATATTTATTATAGTTCTATCGATAATAACTGCATAATATGGGTAATAATGCATGTTATATTGATGATAATATAAGTAATAAGTATAATTATTACAGTTCTAGCGATAATAAGTGCATTATATGGGTAATAATGGATGTTATATTGATAATATCGGGAGTAATAAGTATATTTATTATAGTTCTAGCGATAATAACTGCATAATATAGGTAATAGTGCATGTTATATTGATAATAATAAAAGTAATAAGCATATTTATTATAGTTCTATCAATAATAACTGCATAATATGGGTAATAATGGATGTTATATTGATAATATCGGGAGTAATAAGTATATTTACTATAGTTCTAGCGATAATAACTGCATTATATGGGTAATAATGCATGTTATATTGATAATAATAGAAGTAATAGGTAGATTTATTATGGTTCTAGCGATAATAACTGCATAATATGGGTAATAATGCATGTGATATTGATAATAATATAGGTAGTAAGTATAATTATTACAGTTCTAGCGATAATAACTGCATTGTATGGGTAATAATGGATGTTATATTGATAATATCGGGAGTAATAAGTATATTTATTATAGTTCTAGCGATAATAACTGCATAATATGGGTAATAATGCATGTTATATTGATAATAATATAAGTAATAAGTATAATTATTACAGTTCTAGCGATAATAACTGCATAATATGGGTAATAATGCATGTTATATTGATGATAACAAAAGTAATACGTATATTTATTATAGTTCTAGCGATAATAACTGCATAATATGGGTAATAATGCATGTTATATTGATAATAATATAAGTAATAAGTATAATTATTACAGTTCTAGCGATAATAACTGCATTATATGGGTAATAATGGATGTTATATTGATAATATCGGGAGTAATAAGTATATTTATTATAGTTCTAGCGATTATAACTGCATAATATGGGTAATAATGCATGTTATATTGATAATAATATAAGTAATAAGTATAATTATTACAGTTCTAGCGATAATAACTGCATTATATGGGTAATAATGCATGTTATATTGATAATATCGGGAGTAATATGTATAATTATTATTGTTCTAGCGATAATAATAGTAAAGTATGGCTAATAGTGCATGTTATATTGATAATAATAAAAGTAATAAGTATATTTGTTATAGCTCTATCGATAATAACTGCATAATATGGGTAATAACGCATGTTATATTGGTGATAATAAAAGTAGTAAGTATATTTATTATAGTTCTAGCGATTATAACTGCATAATATGGGTAATAATGCATGTTATATAGATAATTATATAAGTAATAAGTACAATTATTACATTTCTAGCGATAACAACTGCATTATATGCGTATAATGCATGTTACATTGATAATATCTGGAGTAGTAAGTATAATTTTTATAGTTCTAGCGATAATAAAAGTAATATATGGCTAATAGTGCATGTTATATTGATAATAATAAAAGTAATAAGTATATGTATTATAGTTCTGTCGATAATAACTGCATTATATGGGTAATAATGCATGTTATATTGATAATATCGGGAGTAATGAGGATAATCATTACAGTTCTTGCGATAATACTAGTAAAATATGGCTAAGAGTGCCTGTTATATTGATAATAATATAAGTAATAAGTATATTTATTATAATTCTATCGATAATAACTGCATAATATGGGTAATAATGCATGTTATATTGATGATAATATAAGTAATAAGTATAATTATTACAGTTCTAGCGATAATAACTGCATTATATTGGTAATAATGCATGTTATATTGATAATAATAAAAGTAATAAGTATATTTATTACAGTTCTATCGATAATAACAGCATAATATGGGTAATAATGCATGTTATATTGATGATAACAAAAGTAATACGTATATTTATTATAGTTCTAGCGATAATAACTACATTATATGGGTAAAAATGCATGTTATATAGATAATATTGGGAGTAATAAGTATAATTATTATAGTTCTAGCGATAATAATAGTAAAATATGGCTAATAGTGCATGTTATATTGATAATAATAAAAGTAAAAAGCATATTTATTACAGTTCTATCGATAATAACTGCATAATATGGGTAATAATGCATGTTATATTGATGATAATATAAGTAATAAGTATAATTATTACAGTTCTAGCGATAATAAGTGCATTATATGGGTAATAATGGATGTTATATTGGTAATATCGGGAGTAATAAGTATATTTATTATAGTTCTAGCGATAATAACTGCATAATATAGGTAATAGTGCATGTTATATTGATAATAATAAAAGTAATAAGCATATTTATTATAGTTCTATCAATAATAACTGCATAATATGGGTAATAATGGATGTTATATTGATAATATCGGGAGTAATAAGTATATTTACTATAGTTCTAGCGATAATAACTGCATTATATGGGTAATAATGCATGTTATATTGATAATAATAGAAGTAATAGGTAGATTTATTATGGTTCTAGCGATAATAACTGCATAATATGGGTAATAATGCATGTGATATTGATAATAATATAGGTAGTAAGTATAATTATTACAGTTCTAGCGATAATAACTGCATTGTATGGGTAATAATGGATGTTATATTGATAATATCGGGAGTAATAAGTATATTTATTATAGTTCTAGCGATAATAACTGCATAATATGGGTAATAATGCATGTTATATTGATAATAATATAAGTAATAAGTATAATTATTACAGTTCTAGCGATAATAACTGCATAATATGGGTAATAATGCATGTTATATTGATGATAACAAAAGTAGTACGTATATTTATTATAGTTCTAGCGATAATAACTGCATAATATGGGTAATAATGCATGTTATATTGATAATAATATAAGTAATAAGTATAATTATTACAGTTCTAGCGATAATAACTGCATTATATGGGTAATAATGGATGTTATATTGATAATATCGGGAGTAATAAGTATATTTATTACAGTTCTAGCGATAATAACTGCATTATATGGGTAATAATGCATGATATGTTGATAACATTGGGAGTAATAAGTATAATTATTATAGTTCTAGCGATAATAATAGTAAAATATGGCAAATAGTGCATGTTATATTGATAATAGTAAAAGCAATAAGTATAATTATTACAGTTCTAGCGATAATAACTGCATTATATGGGTAATAATGCATGTTATATTGATCATAATAAAAGTAATAAGTATATTTATTATGGTTCTAGCGATAATAACTGCATAATATGGGTAATAATGCATGTTATATTGATAATAATATAAGTAATAAGTATAATTATTACAGTTCTAGCGATAATAACTGCATTATATGGGTAATAATGGATGTTATGTTGATAATATCGGGAGTAATAAGTATTTTTATTATAGTTCTAGCGATAATAATTGCATAATATCGGTAATAATGCATGTTATGTTGATAATAATAACAGTAATTAGTATATTTATTACAGTTCTATCGATAATAACTGCATAATATGGGTAATAATGCATGTTATATTGATGATAACAAAAGTAATACGTATATTTATTATAGTTCTAGCGATAATAACTGCATTATATGGGTAATAATGGATGTTATATTGGTAATATCTGGAGTAGTAAGTATAATTTTTATAGTTCTAGCGATAATAAAAGTAATATATGGCTAATAGTGCATGTTATATTGATAATAATAAAAGTAATAAGTATATTTATTATAGTTCTATCGATAATAACTGCATAATATGGGTAATAATGCATGTTATATTGATGATAATATAAGTAATAAGTATAATTATTACAGTTCTAGCGATAATAACTGCATTATATGGGTAATAATGGATGTTATATTGATAATATCGGTAGTAATAGGTATATTTATTATAGTTCTAGCGATAATAACTGCATAATATAGGTATTAATGCATGTTATATTGATAATAATGAAAGTAGTAAGTATATTTATTATAGTTCTAGCGATTATAACTGCATAATATGGGTAATAATGCATGTTATATAGATAATTATATAAGTAATAAGTACAATTATTACATTTCTAGCGATAACAACTGCATTATATGCGTATAATGCATGTTACATTGATAATATCTGGAGTAGTAAGTATAATTTTTATAGTTCTAGCGATAATAAAAGTAATATATGGCTAATAGTGCATGTTATATTGATAATAATAAAAGTAATAAGTATATGTATTATAGTTCTGTCGATAATAACTGCATTATATGGGTAATAATGCATGTTATATTGATAATATCGGGAGTAATGAGGATAATCATTACAGTTCTTGCGATAATACTAGTAAAATATGGCTAAGAGTGCCTGTTATATTGATAATAATATAAGTAATAAGTATATTTATTATAATTCTATCGATAATAACTGCATAATATGGGTAATAATGCATGTTATATTGATGATAATATAAGTAATAAGTATAATTATTACAGTTCTAGCGATAATAACTGCATTATATTGGTAATAATGCATGTTATATTGATAATAATAAAAGTAATAAGTATATTTATTACAGTTCTATCGATAATAACAGCATAATATGGGTAATAATGCATGTTATATTGATGATAACAAAAGTAATACGTATATTTATTATAGTTCTAGCGATAATAACTACATTATATGGGTAAAAATGCATGTTATATAGATAATATTGGGAGTAATAAGTATAATTATTATAGTTCTAGCGATAATAATAGTAAAATATGGCTAATAGTGCATGTTATATTGATAATAATAAAAGTAAAAAGCATATTTATTACAGTTCTATCGATAATAACTGCATAATATGGGTAATAATGCATGTTATATTGATGATAATATAAGTAATAAGTATAATTATTACAGTTCTAGCGATAATAACTGCATTATATGGGTAATAATGGATGTTATATTGGTAATATCTGGAGTAGTAAGTATAATTTTTATAGTTCTAGCGATAATAAAAGTAATATATGGCTAATAGTGCATGTTATATTGATAATAATAAGAGTAATAAGTATATTTATTATAGTTCTATCGATAATAACTGCATAATATGGGTAATAATGCATGTTATATTGATGATAATATAAGTAATAAGTATAATTATTACAGTTCTAGCGATAATAAGTGCATTATATGGGTAATAATGGATGTTATATTGATAATATCGGGAGTAATAAGTATATTTATTATAGTTCTAGCGATAATAACTGCATAATATAGGTAATAGTGCATGTTATATTGATAATAATAAAAGTAATAAGCATATTTATTATAGTTCTATCAATAATAACTGCATAATATGGGTAATAATGGATGTTATATTGATAATATCGGGAGTAATAAGTATATTTACTATAGTTCTAGCGATAATAACTGCATTATATGGGTAATAATGCATGTTATATTGATAATAATAGAAGTAATAGGTAGATTTATTATGGTTCTAGCGATAATAACTGCATAATATGGGTAATAATGCATGTGATATTGATAATAATATAGGTAGTAAGTATAATTATTACAGTTCTAGCGATAATAACTGCATTGTATGGGTAATAATGGATGTTATATTGATAATATCGGGAGTAATAAGTATATTTATTATAGTTCTAGCGATAATAACTGCATAATATGGGTAATAATGCATGTTATATTGATAATAATATAAGTAATAAGTATAATTATTACAGTTCTAGCGATAATAACTGCATAATATGGGTAATAATGCATGTTATATTGATGATAACAAAAGTAATACGTATATTTATTATAGTTCTAGCGATAATAACTGCATAATATGGGTAATAATGCATGTTATATTGATAATAATATAAGTAATAAGTATAATTATTACAGTTCTAGCGATAATAACTGCATTATATGGGTAATAATGGATGTTATATTGATAATATCGGGAGTAATAAGTATATTTATTACAGTTCTAGCGATAATAACTGCATTATATGGGTAATAATGCATGATATGTTGATAACATTGGGAGTAATAAGTATAATTATTATAGTTCTAGCGATAATAATAGTAAAATATGGCAAATAGTGCATGTTATATTGATAATAGTAAAAGCAATAAGTATAATTATTACAGTTCTAGCGATAATAACTGCATTATATGGGTAATAATGCATGTTATATTGATCATAATAAAAGTAATAAGTATATTTATTATGGTTCTAGCGATAATAACTGCATAATATGGGTAATAATGCATGTTATATTGATAATAATATAAGTAATAAGTATAATTATTACAGTTCTAGCGATAATAACTGCATTATATGGGTAATAATGGATGTTATGTTGATAATATCGGGAGTAATAAGTATTTTTATTATAGTTCTAGCGATAATAATTGCATAATATCGGTAATAATGCATGTTATGTTGATAATAATAACAGTAATTAGTATATTTATTACAGTTCTATCGATAATAACTGCATAATATGGGTAATAATGCATGTTATATTGATGATAACAAAAGTAATACGTATATTTATTATAGTTCTAGCGATAATAACTGCATTATATGGGTAATAATGGATGTTATATTGGTAATATCTGGAGTAGTAAGTATAATTTTTATAGTTCTAGCGATAATAAAAGTAATATATGGCTAATAGTGCATGTTATATTGATAATAATAAAAGTAATAAGTATATTTATTATAGTTCTATCGATAATAACTGCATAATATGGGTAATAATGCATGTTATATTGATGATAATATAAGTAATAAGTATAATTATTACAGTTCTAGCGATAATAACTGCATTATATGGGTAATAATGGATGTTATATTGATAATATCGGTAGTAATAGGTATATTTATTATAGTTCTAGCGATAATAACTGCATAATATAGGTATTAATGCATGTTATATTGATAATAATGAAAGTAATAAGTATATTTATTATAGTTCTATCAATAATAACTGCATAATATCGGTAATAATGCATGTTATATTGATGATAATATAAGTAATAAGTATAATTATTACAGTTCTAGCGATAATAACTGCATTATATGGGTAATAATGGATGTTATATTGGTAATATCGGGAGTAATAAGTATATTTATTATAGTTCTAGCGATAATAACTGCATTATATGGGTAATAATGGATGTTATATTGATAATATCGGGAGTAATAAGTATATTTATTATAGTCCTAGCGATTATAACTGCATAATATGGGTAATAATGCATGTTATATTGATAATAATATAAGTAATAAGTATAATTATTACAGTTCTAGCGATAATAACTGCATTATATGGGTAATAATGCATGTTATATTGATAATATCGGGAGTAATATGTATAATTATTATTGTTCTAGCGATAATAATAGTAAAATATGGCTAATAGTGCATGTTATATTGATAATAATAAAAGTAATAAGTATATTTGTTATAGTTCTATCGATAATAACTGCATAATATGGGTAATAACGCATGTTATATTGGTGATAATAAAAGTAGTAAGTATATTGATTATAGTTCTAGCGATTATAACTGCATAATATGGGTAATAATGCATGTTATATAGATAATTATATAAGTAATAAGTACAATTATTACATTTCTAGCGATAACAACTGCATTATATGCGTATAATGCATGTTACATTGATAATATCTGGAGTAGTAAGTATAATTTTTATAGTTCTAGCGATAATAAAAGTAATATATGGCTAATAGTGCATGTTATATTGATAATAATAAAAGTAATAAGTATATGTATTATAGTTCTGTCGATAATAACTGCATTATATGGGTAATAATGCATGTTATATTGATAATATCGGGAGTAATGAGGATAATCATTACAGTTCTTGCGATAATACTAGTAAAATATGGCTAAGAGTGCCTGTTATATTGATAATAATATAAGTAATAAGTATATTTATTATAATTCTATCGATAATAACTGCATAATATGGGTAATAATGCATGTTATATTGATGATAATATAAGTAATAAGTATAATTATTACAGTTCTAGCGATAATAACTGCATTATATTGGTAATAATGCATGTTATATTGATAATAATAAAAGTAATAAGTATATTTATTACAGTTCTATCGATAATAACAGCATAATATGGGTAATAATGCATGTTATATTGATGATAACAAAAGTAATACGTATATTTATGATAGTTCTAGCGATAATAACTACATTATATGGGTAAAAATGCATGTTATATAGATAATATTGGGAGTAATAAGTATAATTATTATAGTTCTAGCGATAATAATAGTAAAATATGGCTAATAGTGCATGTTATATTGATAATAATAAAAGTAAAAAGCATATTTATTACAGTTCTATCGATAATAACTGCATAATATGGGTAATAATGCATGTTATATTGATAATAATATAAGTAATAAGTATAATTATTACAGTTCTAGCGATAATAACTGCATTATATGGGTAATAATGCATGTTATATTGATGATAATATAAGTAATAAGTATAATTATTACAGTTCTAGCGATAATAACTGCATTATATGGGTAATAATGGATGTTATATTGGTAATATCTGGAGTAGTAAGTATAATTTTTATAGTTCTAGCGATAATAAAAGTAATATATGGCTAATAGTGCATGTTATATTGATAATAATAAGAGTAATAAGTATATTTATTATAATTCTATCGATAATAACTGCATAATATGGGTAATAATGCATGTTATATTGATGATAATATAAGTAATAAGTATAATTATTACAGTTCTAGCGATAATAACTGCATTATATGGGTAATAATGCATGTTATATTGATGATAATATAAGTAATAAGTATATTTATTATAGTTCTAGCGATAATAACTGCATTATATGGGTAATAATGGATGTTATATTGATAATATCGGGAGTAATATGTATAATTATTATTGTTCTAGCGATAATAATAGTAAAATATGGCTAATAGTGCATGTTATATTGATAATAATAAAAGTAATAAGTATATTTGTTACAGTTCTATCGATAATAACTGCATAATATGGGTAATAACGCATGTTATATTGGTGATAATAAAAGTAGTAAGTATATTTATTATAGTTCTAGCGATTATAACTGCATAATATGGGTAATAATGCATGTTATATAGATAATTATATAAGTAATAAGTACAATTATTACATTTCTAGCGATAACAACTGCATTATATGCGTATAATGCATGTTACATTGATAATATCTGGAGTAGTAAGTATAATTTTTATAGTTCTAGCGATAATAAAAGTAATATAGGGCTAATAGTGCATGTTATATTGATAATAATAAAAGTAATAAGTATATGTATTATAGTTCTGTCGATAATAACTGCATTATATGGGTAATAATGCATGTTATATTGATAATATCGGGAGTAATGAGGATAATCATTACAGTTCTTGCGATAATACTAGTAAAATATGGCTAAGAGTGCCTGTTATATTGATAATAATATAAGTAATAAGTATATTTATTATAATTCTATCGATAATAACTGCATAATATGGGTAATAATGCATGTTATATTGATGATAATATAAGTAATAAGTATAATTATTACAGTTCTAGCGATAATAACTGCATTATATTGGTAATAATGCATGTTATATTGATAATAATAAAAGTAATAAGTATATTTATTACAGTTCTATCGATAATAACAGCATAATATGGGTAATAATGCATGTTATATTGATGATAACAAAAGTAATACGTATATTTATTATAGTTCTAGCGATAATAACTACATTATATGGGTAAAAATGCATGTTATATAGATAATATTGGGAGTAATAAGTATAATTATTATAGTTCTAGCGATAATAATAGTAAAATATGGCTAATAGTGCATGTTATATTGATAATAATAAAAGTAAAAAGCATATTTATTACAGTTCTATCGATAATAACTGCATAATATGGGTAATAATGCATGTTATATTGATAATAATATAAGTAATAAGTATAATTATTACAGTTCTAGCGATAATAACTGCATTATATGGGTAATAATGCATGTTATATTGATGATAATATAAGTAATAAGTATAATTATTACAGTTCTAGCGATAATAACTGCATTATATGGGTAATAATGGATTTTATATTGGTAATATCTGGAGTAGTAAGTATAATTTTTATAGTTCTAGCGATAATAAAAGTAATATATGGCTAATAGTGCATGTTATATTGATAATAATAAGAGTAATAAGTATATTTATTATAATTCTATCGATAATAACTGCATAATATGGGTAATAATGCATGTTATATTGATGATAATATAAGTAATAAGTATAATTATTACAGTTCTAGCGATAATAACTGCATTATATGGGTAATAATGCATGTTATATTGATGATAATATAAGTAATAAGTATAATTATTACAGTTCTAGCGATAATAACTGCATTATATGGGTAATAATGGATGATATATTGGTAATATCTGGAGTAGTAAGTATAATTTTTATAGTTCTAGCGATAATAAAAGTAATATATGGCTAATAGTGCATGTTATATTGATAATAATAAGAGTAATAAGTATATTTATTATAATTCTATCGATAATAACTGCATAATATGGGTAATAATGCATGTTATATTGATGATAATATAAGTAATAAGTATAATTATTACAGTTCTAGCGATAATAACTGCATTATATGGGTAATAATGGATGTTATATTGATAATATCGGGAGTAATAAGTATATTTATTATAGTTCTAGCGATAATAACTGCATAATATAGGAAATAGTGCATGTTATATTGATAATAATAAAAGTAATAAGCATATTTATTATAGTTCTATCAATAATAACTGCATAATATGGGTAATAATGGATGTTATATTGATAATATCGGGAGTAATAAGTATATTTATTATAGTTCTAGCGATAATAACTGCATAATATGGGTAATAATGCATGTTATATTGATAATAATATAAGTAATAAGTATAATTATTACAGTTCTAGCGATAATAACTGCATAATATGGGTAATAATGCATGTTATATTGATGATAACAAAAGTAATACGTATATTTATTATAGTTCTAGCGATAATAACTGCATAATATGGGTAATAATGCATGTTATATTGATAATAATATAAGTAATAAGTATAATTATTACAGTTCTAGCGATAATAACTGCATTATATGGGTAATAATGGATGTTATATTGATAATATCGGGAGTAATAAGTATATTTATTACAGTTCTAGCGATAATAACTGCATTATATGGGTAATAATGCATGATATGTTGATAACATTGGGAGTAATAAGTATAATTATTATAGTTCTAGCGATAATAATAGTAAAATATGGCAAATAGTGCATGTTATATTGATAATAGTAAAAGCAATAAGTATATTTATTACAGTTCTATCGATAATAACTGCATAATATGGGTAATAATGCATGTTATATTGATGATAATAAAAGTAATAAGTGTATTTATTACAGTTCTAGCGATAATGACTGCATAATATGGGTAATAATGCACGTTATATTGATAATAATATAAGTAATAAGTATAATTATTACAGTTCTAGTGATAATAACTGCATTATATGGGTAATAATGGATGTTATGTTGATAATATCGGGAGTAATAAGTATTTTTATTATAGTTCTAGCGATAATAATTGCATAATATCGGTAATAATGCATGTTATGTTGATAATAATAACAGTAATTAGTATATTTATTACAGTTCTATCGATAATAACTGCATAATATGGGTAATAATGCATGTTATATTGATGATAACAAAAGTAATACGTATATTTATTATAGTTCTAGCGATAATAACTGCATTATATGGGTAATAATGGATGTTATATTGGTAATATCTGGAGTAGTAAGTATAATTTTTATAGTTCTAGCGATAATAAAAGTAATATATGGCTAATAGTGCATGTTATATTGATAATAATAAAAGTAATAAGTATATTTATTATAGTTCTATCGATAATAACTGCATAATATGGGTAATAATGCATGTTATATTGATGATAATATAAGTAATAAGTATAATTATTACAGTTCTAGCGATAATAACTGCATTATATGGGTAATAATGGATGTTATATTGATAATATCGGTAGTAATAGGTATATTTATTATAGTTCTAGCGATAATAACTGCATAATATAGGTATTAATGCATGTTATATTGATAATAATGAAAGTAATAAGTATATTTATTATAGTTCTATCAATAATAACTGCATAATATCGGTAATAATGCATGTTATATTGATGATAATATAAGTAATAAGTATAATTATTACAGTTCTAGCGATAATAACTGCATTATATGGGTAATAATGGATGTTATATTGGTAATATCGGGAGTAATAAGTATATTTATTATAGTTCTAGCGATAATAACTGCATTATATGGGTAATAATGGATGTTATATTGATAATATCGGGAGTAATAAGTATATTTATTATAGTTCTAGCGATTATAACTGCATAATATGGGTAATAATGCATGTTATATTGATAATAATATAAGTAATAAGTATAATTATTACAGTTCTAGCGATAATAACTGCATTATATGGGTAATAATGCATGTTATATTGATAATATCGGGAGTAATATGTATAATTATTATTGTTCTAGCGATAATAATAGTGAAATATGGCTAATAGTGCACGTTATATTGATAATAATAAAAGTAATAAGTATATTTGTTATAGTTCTATCGATAATAACTGCATAATATGGGTAATAACGCATGTTATATTGATAATATCGGGAGTAATGAGGATAATCATTACAGTTCTTGCGATAATACTAGTAAAATATGGCTAAGAGTGCCTGTTATATTGATAATAATATAAGTAATAAGTATATTTATTATAATTCTATCGATAATAACTGCATAATATGGGTAATAATGCATGTTATATTGATGATAATATAAGTAATAAGTATAATTATTACAGTTCTAGCGATAATAACTGCATTATATTGGTAATAATGCATGTTATATTGATAATAATAAAAGTAATAAGTATATTTATTACAGTTCTATCGATAATAACAGCATAATATGGGTAATAATGCATGTTATATTGATGATAACAAAAGTAATACGTATATTTATTATAGTTCTAGCGATAATAACTACATTATATGGGTAAAAATGCATGTTATATAGATAATATTGGGAGTAATAAGTATAATTATTATAGTTCTAGCGATAATAATAGTAAAATATGGCTAATAGTGCATGTTATATTGATAATAATAAAAGTAAAAAGCATATTTATTACAGTTCTATCGATAATAACTGCATAATATGGGTAATAATGCATGTTATATTGATAATAATATAAGTAATAAGTATAATTATTACAGTTCTAGCGATAATAACTGCATTATATGGGTAATAATGCATGTTATATTGATGATAATATAAGTAATAAGTATAATTATTACAGTTCTAGCGATAATAACTGCATTATATGGGTAATAATGGATGTTATATTGATAATATCGGGAGTAATAAGTATATTTATTATAGTTCTAGCGATTATAACTGCATAATATGGGTAATAATGCATGTTATATTGATAATAATATAAGTAATAAGTATAATTATTACAGTTCTAGCGATAATAACTGCATTATATGGGTAATAATGCATGTTATATTGATAATATCGGGAGTAATATGTATAATTATTATTGTTCTAGCGATAATAATAGTAAAGTATGGCTAATAGTGCATGTTATATTGATAATAATAAAAGTAATAAGTATATTTGTTATAGCTCTATCGATAATAACTGCATAATATGGGTAATAACGCATGTTATATTGGTGATAATAAAAGTAGTAAGTATATTTATTATAGTTCTAGCGATTATAACTGCAAAATGTGGGTAATAATGCATGTTATATAGATAATTATATAAGTAATAAGTACAATTATTACATTTCTAGCGATAACAACTGCATTATATGCGTATAATGCATGTTACATTGATAATATCTGGAGTAGTAAGTATAATTTTTATAGTTCTAGCGATAATAAAAGTAATATATGGCTAATAGTGCATGTTATATTGATAATAATAAAAGTAATAAGTATATGTATTATAGTTCTGTCGATAATAACTGCATTATATGGGTAATAATGCATGTTATATTGATAATATCGGGAGTAATGAGGATAATCATTACAGTTCTTGCGATAATACTAGTAAAATATGGCTAAGAGTGCCTGTTATATTGATAATAATATAAGTAATAAGTATATTTATTATAATTCTATCGATAATAACTGCATAATATGGGTAATAATGCATGTTATATTGATGATAATATAAGTAATAAGTATAATTATTACAGTTCTAGCGATAATAACTGCATTATATTGGTAATAATGCATGTTATATTGATAATAATAAAAGTAATAAGTATATTTATTACAGTTCTATCGATAATAACAGCATAATATGGGTAATAATGCATGTTATATTGATGATAACAAAAGTAATACGTATATTTATTATAGTTCTAGCGATAATAACTACATTATATGGGTAAAAATGCATGTTATATAGATAATATTGGGAGTAATAAGTATAATTATTATAGTTCTAGCGATAATAATAGTAAAATATGGCTAATAGTGCATGTTATATTGATAATAATAAAAGTAAAAAGCATATTTATTACAGTTCTATCGATAATAACTGCATAATATGGGTAATAATGCATGTTATATTGATGATAATATAAGTAATAAGTATAATTATTACAGTTCTAGCGATAATAACTGCATTATATGGGTAATAATGGATGTTATATTGGTAATATCTGGAGTAGTAAGTATAATTTTTATAGTTCTAGCGATAATAAAAGTAATATATGGCTAATAGTGCATGTTATATTGATAATAATAAGAGTAATAAGTATATTTATTATAGTTCTATCGATAATAACTGCATAATATGGGTAATAATGCATGTTATATTGATGATAATATAAGTAATAAGTATAATTATTACAGTTCTAGCGATAATAAGTGCATTATATGGGTAATAATGGATGTTATATTGATAATATCGGGAGTAATAAGTATATTTATTATAGTTCTAGCGATAATAACTGCATAATATAGGTAATAGTGCATGTTATATTGATAATAATAAAAGTAATAAGCATATTTATTATAGTTCTATCAATAATAACTGCATAATATGGGTAATAATGGATGTTATATTGATAATATCGGGAGTAATAAGTATATTTACTATAGTTCTAGCGATAATAACTGCATTATATGGGTAATAATGCATGTTATATTGATAATAATAGAAGTAATAGGTAGATTTATTATGGTTCTAGCGATAATAACTGCATAATATGGGTAATAATGCATGTGATATTGATAATAATATAGGTAGTAAGTATAATTATTACAGTTCTAGCGATAATAACTGCATTGTATGGGGAATAATGGATGTTATATTGATAATATCGGGAGTAATAAGTATATTTATTATAGTTCTAGCGATAATAACTGCATAATATGGGTAATAATGCATGTTATATTGATAATAATATAAGTAATAAGTATAATTATTACAGTTCTAGCGATAATAACTGCATAATATGGGTAATAATGCATGTTATATTGATGATAACAAAAGTAGTACGTATATTTATTATAGTTCTAGCGATAATAACTGCATAATATGGGTAATAATGCATGTTATATTGATAATAATATAAGTAATAAGTATAATTATTACAGTTCTAGCGATAATAACTGCATTATATGGGTAATAATGGATGTTATATTGATAATATCGGGAGTAATAAGTATATTTATTATAGTTCTAGCGATTATAACTGCATAATATGGGTAATAATGCATGTTATATTGATAATAATATAAGTAATAAGTATAATTATTACAGTTCTAGCGATAATAACTGCATTATATGGGTAATAATGCATGTTATATTGATAATATCGGGAGTAATATGTATAATTATTATTGTTCTAGCGATAATAATAGTAAAGTATGGCTAATAGTGCATGTTATATTGATAATAATAAAAGTAATAAGTATATTTGTTATAGCTCTATCGATAATAACTGCATAATATGGGTAATAACGCATGTTATATTGGTGATAATAAAAGTAGTAAGTATATTTATTATAGTTCTAGCGATTATAACTGCATAATATGGGTAATAATGCATGTTATATAGATAATTATATAAGTAATAAGTACAATTATTACATTTCTAGCGATAACAACTGCATTATATGCGTATAATGCATGTTACATTGATAATATCTGGAGTAGTAAGTATAATTTTTATAGTTCTAGCGATAATAAAAGTAATATATGGCTAATAGTGCATGTTATATTGATAATAATAAAAGTAATAAGTATATGTATTATAGTTCTGTCGATAATAACTGCATTATATGGGTAATAATGCATGTTATATTGATAATATCGGGAGTAATGAGGATAATCATTACAGTTCTTGCGATAATACTAGTAAAATATGGCTAAGAGTGCCTGTTATATTGATAATAATATAAGTAATAAGTATATTTATTATAATTCTATCGATAATAACTGCATAATATGGGTAATAATGCATGTTATATTGATGATAATATAAGTAATAAGTATAATTATTACAGTTCTAGCGATAATAACTGCATTATATTGGTAATAATGCATGTTATATTGATAATAATAAAAGTAATAAGTATATTTATTACAGTTCTATCGATAATACCAGCATAATATGGGTAATAATGCATGTTATATTGATGATAACAAAAGTAATACGTATATTTATTATAGTTCTAGCGATAATAACTACATTATATGGGTAAAAATGCATGTTATATAGATAATATTGGGAGTAATAAGTATAATTATTATAGTTCTAGCGATAATAATAGTAAAATATGGCTAATAGTGCATGTTATATTGATAATAATAAAAGTAAAAAGCATATTTATTACAGTTCTATCGATAATAACTGCATAATATGGGTAATAATGCATGTTATATTGATGATAATATAAGTAATAAGTATAATTATTACAGTTCTAGCGATAATAAGTGCATTATATGGGTAATAATGGATGTTATATTGGTAATATCGGGAGTAATAAGTATATTTATTATAGTTCTAGCGATAATAACTGCATAATATAGGTAATAGTGCATGTTATATTGATAATAATAAAAGTAATAAGCATATTTATTATAGTTCTATCAATAATAACTGCATAATATGGGTAATAATGGATGTTATATTGATAATATCGGGAGTAATAAGTATATTTACTATAGTTCTAGCGATAATAACTGCATTATATGGGTAATAATGCATGTTATATTGATAATAATAGAAGTAATAGGTAGATTTATTATGGTTCTAGCGATAATAACTGCATAATATGGGTAATAATGCATGTGATATTGATAATAATATAGGTAGTAAGTATAATTATTACAGTTCTAGCGATAATAACTGCATTGTATGGGTAATAATGGATGTTATATTGATAATATCGGGAGTAATAAGTATATTTATTATAGTTCTAGCGATAATAACTGCATAATATGGGTAATAATGCATGTTATATTGATAATAATATAAGTAATAAGTATAATTATTACAGTTCTAGCGATAATAACTGCATAATATGGGTAATAATGCATGTTATATTGATGATAACAAAAGTAATACGTATATTTATTATAGTTCTAGCGATAATAACTGCATAATATGGGTAATAATGCATGTTATATTGATAATAATATAAGTAATAAGTATAATTATTACAGTTCTAGCGATAATAACTGCATTATATGGGTAATAATGGATGTTATATTGATAATATCGGGAGTAATAAGTATATTTATTACAGTTCTAGCGATAATAACTGCATTATATGGGTAATAATGCATGATATGTTGATAACATTGGGAGTAATAAGTATAATTATTATAGTTCTAGCGATAATAATAGTAAAATATGGCAAATAGTGCATGTTATATTGATAATAGTAAAAGCAATAAGTATAATTATTACAGTTCTAGCGATAATAACTGCATTATATGGGTAATAATGCATGTTATATTGATCATAATAAAAGTAATAAGTATATTTATTATGGTTCTAGCGATAATAACTGCATAATATGGGTAATAATGCATGTTATATTGATAATAATATAAGTAATAAGTATAATTATTACAGTTCTAGCGATAATAACTGCATTATATGGGTAATAATGGATGTTATGTTGATAATATCGGGAGTAATAAGTATTTTTATTATAGTTCTAGCGATAATAATTGCATAATATCGGTAATAATGCATGTTATGTTGATAATAATAACAGTAATTAGTATATTTATTACAGTTCTATCGATAATAACTGCATAATATGGGTAATAATGCATGTTATATTGATGATAACAAAAGTAATACGTATATTTATTATAGTTCTAGCGATAATAACTGCATTATATGGGTAATAATGGATGTTATATTGGTAATATCTGGAGTAGTAAGTATAATTTTTATAGTTCTAGCGATAATAAAAGTAATATATGGCTAATAGTGCATGTTATATTGATAATAATAAAAGTAATAAGTATATTTATTATAGTTCTATCGATAATAACTGCATAATATGGGTAATAATGCATGTTATATTGATGATAATATAAGTAATAAGTATAATTATTACAGTTCTAGCGATAATAACTGCATTATATGGGTAATAATGGATGTTATATTGATAATATCGGTAGTAATAGGTATATTTATTATAGTTCTAGCGATAATAACTGCATAATATAGGTATTAATGCATGTTATATTGATAATAATGAAAGTAGTAAGTATATTTATTATAGTTCTAGCGATTATAACTGCATAATATGGGTAATAATGCATGTTATATAGATAATTATATAAGTAATAAGTACAATTATTACATTTCTAGCGATAACAACTGCATTATATGCGTATAATGCATGTTACATTGATAATATCTGGAGTAGTAAGTATAATTTTTATAGTTCTAGCGATAATAAAAGTAATATATGGCTAATAGTGCATGTTATATTGATAATAATAAAAGTAATAAGTATATGTATTATAGTTCTGTCGATAATAACTGCATTATATGGGTAATAATGCATGTTATATTGATAATATCGGGAGTAATGAGGATAATCATTACAGTTCTTGCGATAATACTAGTAAAATATGGCTAAGAGTGCCTGTTATATTGATAATAATATAAGTAATAAGTATATTTATTATAATTCTATCGATAATAACTGCATAATATGGGTAATAATGCATGTTATATTGATGATAATATAAGTAATAAGTATAATTATTACAGTTCTAGCGATAATAACTGCATTATATTGGTAATAATGCATGTTATATTGATAATAATAAAAGTAATAAGTATATTTATTACAGTTCTATCGATAATAACAGCATAATATGGGTAATAATGCATGTTATATTGATGATAACAAAAGTAATACGTATATTTATTATAGTTCTAGCGATAATAACTACATTATATGGGTAAAAATGCATGTTATATAGATAATATTGGGAGTAATAAGTATAATTATTATAGTTCTAGCGATAATAATAGTAAAATATGGCTAATAGTGCATGTTATATTGATAATAATAAAAGTAAAAAGCATATTTATTACAGTTCTATCGATAATAACTGCATAATATGGGTAATAATGCATGTTATATTGATGATAATATAAGTAATAAGTATAATTATTACAGTTCTAGCGATAATAACTGCATTATATGGGTAATAATGGATGTTATATTGGTAATATCTGGAGTAGTAAGTATAATTTTTATAGTTCTAGCGATAATAAAAGTAATATATGGCTAATAGTGCATGTTATATTGATAATAATAAGAGTAATAAGTATATTTATTATAGTTCTATCGATAATAACTGCATAATATGGGTAATAATGCATGTTATATTGATGATAATATAAGTAATAAGTATAATTATTACAGTTCTAGCGATAATAAGTGCATTATATGGGTAATAATGGATGTTATATTGATAATATCGGGAGTAATAAGTATATTTATTATAGTTCTAGCGATAATAACTGCATAATATAGGTAATAGTGCATGTTATATTGATAATAATAAAAGTAATAAGCATATTTATTATAGTTCTATCAATAATAACTGCATAATATGGGTAATAATGGATGTTATATTGATAATATCGGGAGTAATAAGTATATTTACTATAGTTCTAGCGATAATAACTGCATTATATGGGTAATAATGCATGTTATATTGATAATAATAGAAGTAATAGGTAGATTTATTATGGTTCTAGCGATAATAACTGCATAATATGGGTAATAATGCATGTGATATTGATAATAATATAGGTAGTAAGTATAATTATTACAGTTCTAGCGATAATAACTGCATTGTATGGGTAATAATGGATGTTATATTGATAATATCGGGAGTAATAAGTATATTTATTATAGTTCTAGCGATAATAACTGCATAATATGGGTAATAATGCATGTTATATTGATAATAATATAAGTAATAAGTATAATTATTACAGTTCTAGCGATAATAACTGCATAATATGGGTAATAATGCATGTTATATTGATGATAACAAAAGTAATACGTATATTTATTATAGTTCTAGCGATAATAACTGCATAATATGGGTAATAATGCATGTTATATTGATAATAATATAAGTAATAAGTATAATTATTACAGTTCTAGCGATAATAACTGCATTATATGGGTAATAATGGATGTTATATTGATAATATCGGGAGTAATAAGTATATTTATTACAGTTCTAGCGATAATAACTGCATTATATGGGTAATAATGCATGATATGTTGATAACATTGGGAGTAATAAGTATAATTATTATAGTTCTAGCGATAATAATAGTAAAATATGGCAAATAGTGCATGTTATATTGATAATAGTAAAAGCAATAAGTATAATTATTACAGTTCTAGCGATAATAACTGCATTATATGGGTAATAATGCATGTTATATTGATCATAATAAAAGTAATAAGTATATTTATTATGGTTCTAGCGATAATAACTGCATAATATGGGTAATAATGCATGGTATATTGATAATAATATAAGTAATAAGTATAATTATTACAGTTCTAGCGATAATAACTGCATTATATGGGTAATAATGGATGTTATGTTGATAATATCGGGAGTAATAAGTATTTTTATTATAGTTCTAGCGATAATAATTGCATAATATCGGTAATAATGCATGTTATGTTGATAATAATAACAGTAATTAGTATATTTATTACAGTTCTATCGATAATAACTGCATAATATGGGTAATAATGCATGTTATATTGATGATAACAAAAGTAATACGTATATTTATTATAGTTCTAGCGATAATAACTGCATTATATGGGTAATAATGGATGTTATATTGGTAATATCTGGAGTAGTAAGTATAATTTTTATAGTTCTAGCGATAATAAAAGTAATATATGGCTAATAGTGCATGTTATATTGATAATAATAAAAGTAATAAGTATATTTATTATAGTTCTATCGATAATAACTGCATAATATGGGTAATAATGCATGTTATATTGATGATAATATAAGTAATAAGTATAATTATTACAGTTCTAGCGATAATAACTGCATTATATGGGTAATAATGGATGTTATATTGATAATATCGGTAGTAATAGGTATATTTATTATAGTTCTAGCGATAATAACTGCATAATATAGGTATTAATGCATGTTATATTGATAATAATGAAAGTAATAAGTATATTTATTATAGTTCTATCAATAATAACTGCATAATATCGGTAATAATGCATGTTATATTGATGATAATATAAGTAATAAGTATAATTATTACAGTTCTAGCGATAATAACTGCATTATATGGGTAATAATGGATGTTATATTGGTAATATCGGGAGTAATAAGTATATTTATTATAGTTCTAGCGATAATAACTGCATTATATGGGTAATAATGGATGTTATATTGATAATATCGGGAGTAATAAGTATATTTATTATAGTTCTAGCGATTATAACTGCATAATATGGGTAATAATGCATGTTATATTGATAATAATATAAGTAATAAGTATAATTATTACAGTTCTAGCGATAATAACTGCATTATATGGGTAATAATGCATGTTATATTGATAATATCGGGAGTAATATGTATAATTATTATTGTTCTAGCGATAATAATAGTAAAATATGGCTAATAGTGCATGTTATATTGATAATAATAAAAGTAATAAGTATATTTGTTATAGTTCTATCGATAATAACTGCATAATATGGGTAATAACGCATGTTATATTGGTGATAATAAAAGTAGTAAGTATATTGATTATAGTTCTAGCGATTATAACTGCATAATATGGGTAATAATGCATGTTATATAGATAATTATATAAGTAATAAGTACAATTATTACATTTCTAGCGATAACAACTGCATTATATGCGTATAATGCATGTTACATTGATAATATCTGGAGTAGTAAGTATAATTTTTATAGTTCTAGCGATAATAAAAGTAATATATGGCTAATAGTGCATGTTATATTGATAATAATAAAAGTAATAAGTATATGTATTATAGTTCTGTCGATAATAACTGCATTATATGGGTAATAATGCATGTTATATTGATAATATCGGGAGTAATGAGGATAATCATTACAGTTCTTGCGATAATACTAGTAAAATATGGCTAAGAGTGCCTGTTATATTGATAATAATATAAGTAATAAGTATATTTATTATAATTCTATCGATAATAACTGCATAATATGGGTAATAATGCATGTTATATTGATGATAATATAAGTAATAAGTATAATTATTACAGTTCTAGCGATAATAACTGCATTATATTGGTAATAATGCATGTTATATTGATAATAATAAAAGTAATAAGTATATTTATTACAGTTCTATCGATAATAACAGCATAATATGGGTAATAATGCATGTTATATTGATGATAACAAAAGTAATACGTATATTTATGATAGTTCTAGCGATAATAACTACATTATATGGGTAAAAATGCATGTTATATAGATAATATTGGGAGTAATAAGTATAATTATTATAGTTCTAGCGATAATAATAGTAAAATATGGCTAATAGTGCATGTTATATTGATAATAATAAAAGTAAAAAGCATATTTATTACAGTTCTATCGATAATAACTGCATAATATGGGTAATAATGCATGTTATATTGATAATAATATAAGTAATAAGTATAATTATTACAGTTCTAGCGATAATAACTGCATTATATGGGTAATAATGCATTTTATATTGATGATAATATAAGTAATAAGTATAATTATTACAGTTCTAGCGATAATAACTGCATTATATGGGTAATAATGGATGTTATATTGGTAATATCTGGAGTAGTAAGTATAATTTTTATAGTTCTAGCGATAATAAAAGTAATATATGGCTAATAGTGCATGTTATATTGATAATAATAAGAGTAATAAGTATATTTATTATAATTCTATCGATAATAACTGCATAATATGGGTAATAATGCATGTTATATTGATGATAATATAAGTAATAAGTATAATTATTACAGTTCTAGCGATAATAACTGCATTATATGGGTAATAATGCATGTTATATTGATGATAATATAAGTAATAAGTATATTTATTATAGTTCTAGCGATAATAACTGCATTATATGGGTAATAATGGATGTTATATTGATAATATCGGGAGTAATATGTATAATTATTATTGTTCTAGCGATAATAATAGTAAAATATGGCTAATAGTGCATGTTATATTGATAATAATAAAAGTAATAAGTATATTTGTTATAGTTCTATCGATAATAACTGCATAATATGGGTAATAACGCATGTTATATTGGTGATAATAAAAGTAGTAAGTATATTTATTATAGTTCTAGCGATTATAACTGCATAATATGGGTAATAATGCATGTTATATAGATAATTATATAAGTAATAAGTACAATTATTACATTTCTAGCGATAACAACTGCATTATATGCGTATAATGCATGTTACATTGATAATATCTGGAGTAGTAAGTATAATTTTTATAGTTCTAGCGATAATAAAAGTAATATAGGGCTAATAGTGCATGTTATATTGATAATAATAAAAGTAATAAGTATATGTATTATAGTTCTGTCGATAATAACTGCATTATATGGGTAATAATGCATGTTATATTGATAATATCGGGAGTAATGAGGATAATCATTACAGTTCTTGCGATAATACTAGTAAAATATGGCTAAGAGTGCCTGTTATATTGATAATAATATAAGTAATAAGTATATTTATTATAATTCTATCGATAATAACTGCATAATATGGGTAATAATGCATGTTATATTGATGATAATATAAGTAATAAGTATAATTATTACAGTTCTAGCGATAATAACTGCATTATATTGGTAATAATGCATGTTATATTGATAATAATAAAAGTAATAAGTATATTTATTACAGTTCTATCGATAATAACAGCATAATATGGGTAATAATGCATGTTATATTGATGATAACAAAAGTAATACGTATATTTATTATAGTTCTAGCGATAATAACTACATTATATGGGTAAAAATGCATGTTATATAGATAATATTGGGAGTAATAAGTATAATTATTATAGTTCTAGCGATAATAATAGTAAAATATGGCTAATAGTGCATGTTATATTGATAATAATAAAAGTAAAAAGCATATTTATTACAGTTCTATCGATAATAACTGCATAATATGGGTAATAATGCATGTTATATTGATAATAATATAAGTAATAAGTATAATTATTACAGTTCTAGCGATAATAACTGCATTATATGGGTAATAATGCATGTTATATTGATGATAATATAAGTAATAAGTATAATTATTACAGTTCTAGCGATAATAACTGCATTATATGGGTAATAATGGATGTTATATTGGTAATATCTGGAGTAGTAAGTATAATTTTTATAGTTCTAGCGATAATAAAAGTAATATATGGCTAATAGTGCATGTTATATTGATAATAATAAGAGTAATAAGTATATTTATTATAATTCTATCGATAATAACTGCATAATATGGGTAATAATGCATGTTATATTGATGATAATATAAGTAATAAGTATAATTATTACAGTTCTAGCGATAATAACTGCATTATATGGGTAATAATGCATGTTATATTGATGATAATATAAGTAATAAGTATAATTATTACAGTTCTAGCGATAATAACTGCATTATATGGGTAATAATGGATGATATATTGGTAATATCTGGAGTAGTAAGTATAATTTTTATAGTTCTAGCGATAATAAAAGTAATATATGGCTAATAGTGCATGTTATATTGATAATAATAAGAGTAATAAGTATATTTATTATAATTCTATCGATAATAACTGCATAATATGGGTAATAATGCATGTTATATTGATGATAATATAAGTAATAAGTATAATTATTACAGTTCTAGCGATAATAACTGCATTATATGGGTAATAATGGATGTTATATTGATAATATCGGGAGTAATAAGTATATTTATTATAGTTCTAGCGATAATAACTGCATAATATAGGTAATAGTGCATGTTATATTGATAATAATAAAAGTAATAAGCATATTTATTATAGTTCTATCAATAATAACTGCATAATATGGGTAATAATGGATGTTATATTGATAATATCGGGAGTAATAAGTATATTTATTATAGTTCTAGCGATAATAACTGCATAATATGGGTAATAATGCATGTTATATTGATAATAATATAAGTAATAAGTATAATTATTACAGTTCTAGCGATAATAACTGCATAATATGGGTAATAATGCATGTTATATTGATGATAACAAAAGTAATACGTATATTTATTATAGTTCTAGCGATAATAACTGCATAATATGGGTAATAATGCATGTTATATTGATAATAATATAAGTAATAAGTATAATTATTACAGTTCTAGCGATAATAACTGCATTATATGGGTAATAATGGATGTTATATTGATAATATCGGGAGTAATAAGTATATTTATTACAGTTCTAGCGATAATAACTGCATTATATGGGTAATAATGCATGATATGTTGATAACATTGGGAGTAATAAGTATAATTATTATAGTTCTAGCGATAATAATAGTAAAATATGGCAAATAGTGCATGTTATATTGATAATAGTAAAAGCAATAAGTATATTTATTACAGTTCTATCGATAATAACTGCATAATATGGGTAATAATGCATGTTATATTGATGATAATAAAAGTAATAAGTGTATTTATTACAGTTCTAGCGATAATGACTGCATAATATGGGTAATAATGCACGTTATATTGATAATAATATAAGTAATAAGTATAATTATTACAGTTCTAGTGATAATAACTGCATTATATGGGTAATAATGGATGTTATGTTGATAATATCGGGAGTAATAAGTATTTTTATTATAGTTCTAGCGATAATAATTGCATAATATCGGTAATAATGCATGTTATGTTGATAATAATAACAGTAATTAGTATATTTATTACAGTTCTATCGATAATAACTGCATAATATGGGTAATAATGCATGTTATATTGATGATAACAAAAGTAATACGTATATTTATTATAGTTCTAGCGATAATAACTGCATTATATGGGTAATAATGGATGTTATATTGGTAATATCTGGAGTAGTAAGTATAATTTTTATAGTTCTAGCGATAATAAAAGTAATATATGGCTAATAGTGCATGTTATATTGATAATAATAAAAGTAATAAGTATATTTATTATAGTTCTATCGATAATAACTGCATAATATGGGTAATAATGCATGTTATATTGATGATAATATAAGTAATAAGTATAATTATTACAGTTCTAGCGATAATAACTGCATTATATGGGTAATAATGGATGTTATATTGATAATATCGGTAGTAATAGGTATATTTATTATAGTTCTAGCGATAATAACTGCATAATATAGGTATTAATGCATGTTATATTGATAATAATGAAAGTAATAAGTATATTTATTATAGTTCTATCAATAATAACTGCATAATATCGGTAATAATGCATGTTATATTGATGATAATATAAGTAATAAGTATAATTATTACAGTTCTAGCGATAATAACTGCATTATATGGGTAATAATGGATGTTATATTGGTAATATCGGGAGTAATAAGTATATTTATTATAGTTCTAGCGATAATAACTGCATTATATGGGTAATAATGGATGTTATATTGATAATATCGGGAGTAATAAGTATATTTATTATAGTTCTAGCGATTATAACTGCATAATATGGGTAATAATGCATGTTATATTGATAATAATATAAGTAATAAGTATAATTATTACAGTTCTAGCGATAATAACTGCATTATATGGGTAATAATGCATGTTATATTGATAATATCGGGAGTAATATGTATAATTATTATTGTTCTAGCGATAATAATAGTGAAATATGGCTAATAGTGCACGTTATATTGATAATAATAAAAGTAATAAGTATATTTGTTATAGTTCTATCGATAATAACTGCATAATATGGGTAATAACGCATGTTATATTGGTGATAATAAAAGTAGTAAGTATATTTATTATAGTTCTAGCGATTATAACTGCATAATATGGGTAATAATGCATGTTATATAGATAATTATATAAGTAATAAGTACAATTATTACATTTCTAGCGATAACAACTGCATTATATGCGTATAATGCATGTTACATTGATAATATCTGGAGTAGTAAGTATAATTTTTATAGTTCTAGCGATAATAAAAGTAATATATGGCTAATAGTGCATGTTATATTGATAATAATAAAAGTAATAAGTATATGTATTATAGTTCTGTCGATAATAACTGCATTATATGGGTAATAATGCATGTTATATTGATAATATCGGGAGTAATGAGGATAATCATTACAGTTCTTGCGATAATACTAGTAAAATATGGCTAAGAGTGCCTGTTATATTGATAATAATATAAGTAATAAGTATATTTATTATAATTCTATCGATAATAACTGCATAATATGGGTAATAATGCATGTTATATTGATGATAATATAAGTAATAAGTATAATTATTACAGTTCTAGCGATAATAACTGCATTATATGGGTAATAATGGATGATATATTGGTAATATCTGGAGTAGTAAGTATAATTTTTATAGTTCTAGCGATAATAAAAGTAATATATGGCTAATAGTGCATGTTATATTGATAATAATAAGAGTAATAAGTATATTTATTATAATTCTATCGATAATAACTGCATAATATGGGTAATAATGCATGTTATATTGATGATAATATAAGTAATAAGTATAATTATTACAGTTCTAGCGATAATAACTGCATTATATGGGTAATAATGGATGTTATATTGATAATATCGGGAGTAATAAGTATATTTATTATAGTTCTAGCGATAATAACTGCATAATATAGGTAATAGTGCATGTTATATTGATAATAATAAAAGTAATAAGCATATTTATTATAGTTCTATCAATAATAACTGCATAATATGGGTAATAATGGATGTTATATTGATAATATCGGGAGTAATAAGTATATTTATTATAGTTCTAGCGATAATAACTGCATAATATGGGTAATAATGCATGTTATATTGATAATAATATAAGTAATAAGTATAATTATTACAGTTCTAGCGATAATAACTGCATAATATGGGTAATAATGCATGTTATATTGATGATAACAAAAGTAATACGTATATTTATTATAGTTCTAGCGATAATAACTGCATAATATGGGTAATAATGCATGTTATATTGATAATAATATAAGTAATAAGTATAATTATTACAGTTCTAGCGATAATAACTGCATTATATGGGTAATAATGGATGTTATATTGATAATATCGGGAGTAATAAGTATATTTATTACAGTTCTAGCGATAATAACTGCATTATATGGGTAATAATGCATGATATGTTGATAACATTGGGAGTAATAAGTATAATTATTATAGTTCTAGCGATAATAATAGTAAAATATGGCAAATAGTGCATGTTATATTGATAATAGTAAAAGCAATAAGTATATTTATTACAGTTCTATCGATAATAACTGCATAATATGGGTAATAATGCATGTTATATTGATGATAATAAAAGTAATAAGTGTATTTATTACAGTTCTAGCGATAATGACTGCATAATATGGGTAATAATGCACGTTATATTGATAATAATATAAGTAATAAGTATAATTATTACAGTTCTAGTGATAATAACTGCATTATATGGGTAATAATGGATGTTATGTTGATAATATCGGGAGTAATAAGTATTTTTATTATAGTTCTAGCGATAATAATTGCATAATATCGGTAATAATGCATGTTATGTTGATAATAATAACAGTAATTAGTATATTTATTACAGTTCTATCGATAATAACTGCATAATATGGGTAATAATGCATGTTATATTGATGATAACAAAAGTAATACGTATATTTATTATAGTTCTAGCGATAATAACTGCATTATATGGGTAATAATGGATGTTATATTGGTAATATCTGGAGTAGTAAGTATAATTTTTATAGTTCTAGCGATAATAAAAGTAATATATGGCTAATAGTGCATGTTATATTGATAATAATAAAAGTAATAAGTATATTTATTATAGTTCTATCGATAATAACTGCATAATATGGGTAATAATGCATGTTATATTGATGATAATATAAGTAATAAGTATAATTATTACAGTTCTAGCGATAATAACTGCATTATATGGGTAATAATGGATGTTATATTGATAATATCGGTAGTAATAGGTATATTTATTATAGTTCTAGCGATAATAACTGCATAATATAGGTATTAATGCATGTTATATTGATAATAATGAAAGTAATAAGTATATTTATTATAGTTCTATCAATAATAACTGCATAATATCGGTAATAATGCATGTTATATTGATGATAATATAAGTAATAAGTATAATTATTACAGTTCTAGCGATAATAACTGCATTATATGGGTAATAATGGATGTTATATTGGTAATATCGGGAGTAATAAGTATATTTATTATAGTTCTAGCGATAATAACTGCATTATATGGGTAATAATGGATGTTATATTGATAATATCGGGAGTAATAAGTATATTTATTATAGTTCTAGCGATTATAACTGCATAATATGGGTAATAATGCATGTTATATTGATAATAATATAAGTAATAAGTATAATTATTACAGTTCTAGCGATAATAACTGCATTATATGGGTAATAATGCATGTTATATTGATAATATCGGGAGTAATATGTATAATTATTATTGTTCTAGCGATAATAATAGTGAAATATGGCTAATAGTGCACGTTATATTGATAATAATAAAAGTAATAAGTATATTTGTTATAGTTCTATCGATAATAACTGCATAATATGGGTAATAACGCATGTTATATTGGTGATAATAAAAGTAGTAAGTATATTTATTATAGTTCTAGCGATTATAACTGCATAATATGGGTAATAATGCATGTTATATAGATAATTATATAAGTAATAAGTACAATTATTACATTTCTAGCGATAACAACTGCATTATATGCGTATAATGCATGTTACATTGATAATATCTGGAGTAGTAAGTATAATTTTTATAGTTCTAGCGATAATAAAAGTAATATATGGCTAATAGTGCATGTTATATTGATAATAATAAAAGTAATAAGTATATGTATTATAGTTCTGTCGATAATAACTGCATTATATGGGTAATAATGCATGTTATATTGATAATATCGGGAGTAATGAGGATAATCATTACAGTTCTTGCGATAATACTAGTAAAATATGGCTAAGAGTGCCTGTTATATTGATAATAATATAAGTAATAAGTATATTTATTATAATTCTATCGATAATAACTGCATAATATGGGTAATAATGCATGTTATATTGATAATAATATAAGTAATAAGTATAATTATTACAGTTCTAGCGATAATAACTGCATAATATGGGTAATAATGCATGTTATATTGATGATAACAAAAGTAATACGTATATTTATTATAGTTCTAGCGATAATAACTGCATAATATGGGTAATAATGCATGTTATATTGATAATAATATAAGTAATAAGTATAATTATTACAGTTCTAGCGATAATAACTGCATTATATGGGTAATAATGGATGTTATATTGATAATATCGGGAGTAATAAGTATATTTATTACAGTTCTAGCGATAATAACTGCATTATATGGGTAATAATGCATGATATGTTGATAACATTGGGAGTAATAAGTATAATTATTATAGTTCTAGCGATAATAATAGTAAAATATGGCAAATAGTGCATGTTATATTGATAATAGTAAAAGCAATAAGTATATTTATTACAGTTCTATCGATAATAACTGCATAATATGGGTAATAATGCATGTTATATTGATGATAATAAAAGTAATAAGTGTATTTATTACAGTTCTAGCGATAATGACTGCATAATATGGGTAATAATGCACGTTATATTGATAATAATATAAGTAATAAGTATAATTATTACAGTTCTAGTGATAATAACTGCATTATATGGGTAATAATGGATGTTATGTTGATAATATCGGGAGTAATAAGTATTTTTATTATAGTTCTAGCGATAATAATTGCATAATATCGGTAATAATGCATGTTATGTTGATAATAATAACAGTAATTAGTATATTTATTACAGTTCTATCGATAATAACTGCATAATATGGGTAATAATGCATGTTATATTGATGATAACAAAAGTAATACGTATATTTATTATAGTTCTAGCGATAATAACTGCATTATATGGGTAATAATGGATGTTATATTGGTAATATCTGGAGTAGTAAGTATAATTTTTATAGTTCTAGCGATAATAAAAGTAATATATGGCTAATAGTGCATGTTATATTGATAATAATAAAAGTAATAAGTATATTTATTATAGTTCTATCGATAATAACTGCATAATATGGGTAATAATGCATGTTATATTGATGATAATATAAGTAATAAGTATAATTATTACAGTTCTAGCGATAATAACTGCATTATATGGGTAATAATGGATGTTATATTGATAATATCGGGAGTAATAAGTATATTTATTATAGTTCTAGCGATAATAACTGCATAATATAGGTAATAGTGCATGTTATATTGATAATAATAAAAGTAATAAGCATATTTATTATAGTTCTATCAATAATAACTGCATAATATGGGTAATAATGGATGTTATATTGATAATATCGGGAGTAATAAGTATATTTATTATAGTTCTAGCGATAATAACTGCATAATATGGGTAATAATGCATGTTATATTGATAATAATATAAGTAATAAGTATAATTATTACAGTTCTAGCGATAATAACTGCATAATATGGGTAATAATGCATGTTATATTGATGATAACAAAAGTAATACGTATATTTATTATAGTTCTAGCGATAATAACTGCATAATATGGGTAATAATGCATGTTATATTGATAATAATATAAGTAATAAGTATAATTATTACAGTTCTAGCGATAATAACTGCATTATATGGGTAATAATGGATGTTATATTGATAATATCGGGAGTAATAAGTATATTTATTACAGTTCTAGCGATAATAACTGCATTATATGGGTAATAATGCATGATATGTTGATAACATTGGGAGTAATAAGTATAATTATTATAGTTCTAGCGATAATAATAGTAAAATATGGCAAATAGTGCATGTTATATTGATAATAGTAAAAGCAATAAGTATATTTATTACAGTTCTATCGATAATAACTGCATAATATGGGTAATAATGCATGTTATATTGATGATAATAAAAGTAATAAGTGTATTTATTACAGTTCTAGCGATAATGACTGCATAATATGGGTAATAATGCACGTTATATTGATAATAATATAAGTAATAAGTATAATTATTACAGTTCTAGTGATAATAACTGCATTATATGGGTAATAATGGATGTTATGTTGATAATATCGGGAGTAATAAGTATTTTTATTATAGTTCTAGCGATAATAATTGCATAATATCGGTAATAATGCATGTTATGTTGATAATAATAACAGTAATTAGTATATTTATTACAGTTCTATCGATAATAACTGCATAATATGGGTAATAATGCATGTTATATTGATGATAACAAAAGTAATACGTATATTTATTATAGTTCTAGCGATAATAACTGCATTATATGGGTAATAATGGATGTTATATTGGTAATATCTGGAGTAGTAAGTATAATTTTTATAGTTCTAGCGATAATAAAAGTAATATATGGCTAATAGTGCATGTTATATTGATAATAATAAAAGTAATAAGTATATTTATTATAGTTCTATCGATAATAACTGCATAATATGGGTAATAATGCATGTTATATTGATGATAATATAAGTAATAAGTATAATTATTACAGTTCTAGCGATAATAACTGCATTATATGGGTAATAATGGATGTTATATTGATAATATCGGTAGTAATAGGTATATTTATTATAGTTCTAGCGATAATAACTGCATAATATAGGTATTAATGCATGTTATATTGATAATAATGAAAGTAATAAGTATATTTATTATAGTTCTATCAATAATAACTGCATAATATCGGTAATAATGCATGTTATATTGATGATAATATAAGTAATAAGTATAATTATTACAGTTCTAGCGATAATAACTGCATTATATGGGTAATAATGGATGTTATATTGGTAATATCGGGAGTAATAAGTATATTTATTATAGTTCTAGCGATAATAACTGCATTATATGGGTAATAATGGATGTTATATTGATAATATCGGGAGTAATAAGTATATTTATTATAGTTCTAGCGATTATAACTGCATAATATGGGTAATAATGCATGTTATATTGATAATAATATAAGTAATAAGTATAATTATTACAGTTCTAGCGATAATAACTGCATTATATGGGTAATAATGCATGTTATATTGATAATATCGGGAGTAATATGTATAATTATTATTGTTCTAGCGATAATAATAGTGAAATATGGCTAATAGTGCACGTTATATTGATAATAATAAAAGTAATAAGTATATTTGTTATAGTTCTATCGATAATAACTGCATAATATGGGTAATAACGCATGTTATATTGGTGATAATAAAAGTAGTAAGTATATTTATTATAGTTCTAGCGATTATAACTGCATAATATGGGTAATAATGCATGTTATATAGATAATTATATAAGTAATAAGTACAATTATTACATTTCTAGCGATAACAACTGCATTATATGCGTATAATGCATGTTACATTGATAATATCTGGAGTAGTAAGTATAATTTTTATAGTTCTAGCGATAATAAAAGTAATATATGGCTAATAGTGCATGTTATATTGATAATAATAAAAGTAATAAGTATATGTATTATAGTTCTGTCGATAATAACTGCATTATATGGGTAATAATGCATGTTATATTGATAATATCGGGAGTAATGAGGATAATCATTACAGTTCTTGCGATAATACTAGTAAAATATGGCTAAGAGTGCCTGTTATATTGATAATAATATAAGTAATAAGTATATTTATTATAATTCTATCGATAATAACTGCATAATATGGGTAATAATGCATGTTATATTGATGATAATATAAGTAATAAGTATAATTATTACAGTTCTAGCGATAATAACTGCATTATATTGGTAATAATGCATGTTATATTGATAATAATAAAAGTAATAAGTATATTTATTACAGTTCTATCGATAATAACAGCATAATATGGGTAATAATGCATGTTATATTGATGATAACAAAAGTAATACGTATATTTATTATAGTTCTAGCGATAATAACTACATTATATGGGTAAAAATGCATGTTATATAGATAATATTGGGAGTAATAAGTATAATTATTATAGTTCTAGCGATAATAATAGTAAAATATGGCTAATAGTGCATGTTATATTGATAATAATAAAAGTAAAAAGCATATTTATTACAGTTCTATCGATAATAACTGCATAATATGGGTAATAATGCATGTTATATTGATAATAATATAAGTAATAAGTATAATTATTACAGTTCTAGCGATAATAACTGCATTATATGGGTAATAATGCATGTTATATTGATGATAATATAAGTAATAAGTATAATTATTACAGTTCTAGCGATAATAACTGCATTATATGGGTAATAATGGATGTTATATTGATAATATCTGGAGTAGTAAGTATAATTTTTATAGTTCTAGCGATAATAAAAGTAATATATGGCTAATAGTGCATGTTATATTGATAATAATAAGAGTAATAAGTATATTTATTATAATTCTATCGATAATAACTGCATAATATGGGTAATAATGCATGTTATATTGATGATAATATAAGTAATAAGTATAATTATTACAGTTCTAGCGATAATAACTGCATTATATGGGTAATAATGCATGTTATATTGATGATAATATAAGTAATAAGTATATTTATTATAGTTCTAGCGATAATAACTGCATTATATGGGTAATAATGGATGTTATATTGATAATATCGGGAGTAATATGTATAATTATTATTGTTCTAGCGATAATAATAGTAAAATATGGCTAATAGTGCATGTTATATTGATAATAATAAAAGTAATAAGTACATTTGTTATAGTTCTATCGATAATAACTGCATAATATGGGTAATAACGCATGTTATATTGGTGATAATAAAAGTAGTAAGTATATTTATTATAGTTCTAGCGATTATAACTGCATAATATGGGTAATAATGCATGTTATATAGATAATTATATAAGTAATAAGTACAATTATTACATTTCTAGCGATAACAACTGCATTATATGCGTATAATGCATGTTACATTGATAATATCTGGAGTAGTAAGTATAATTTTTATAGTTCTAGCGATAATAAAAGTAATATATGGCTAATAGTGCATGTTATATTGATAATAATAAAAGTAATAAGTATATGTATTATAGTTCTGTCGATAATAACTGCATTATATGGGTAATAATGCATGTTATATTGATAATATCGGGAGTAATGAGGATAATCATTACAGTTCTTGCGATAATACTAGTAAAATATGGCTAAGAGTGCCTGTTATATTGATAATAATATAAGTAATAAGTATATTTATTATAATTCTATCGACAATAACTGCATAATATGGGTAATAATGCATGTTATATTGATGATAATATAAGTAATAAGTATAATTATTACAGTTCTAGCGATAATAACTGCATTATATTGGTAATAATGCATGTTATATTGATAATAATAAAAGTAATAAGTATATTTATTACAGTTCTATCGATAATAACAGCATAATATGGGTAATAATGCATGTTATATTGATGATAACAAAAGTAATACGTATATTTATTATAGTTCCAGCGATAATAACTACATTATATGGGTAAAAATGCATGTTATATAGATAATATTGGGAGTAATAAGTATAATTATTATAGTTCTAGCGATAATAATAGTAAAATATGGCAAATAGTGCATGTTATATTGATAATAGTAAAAGCAATAAGTATATTTATTACAGTTCTATCGATAATAACTGCATAATATGGGTAATAATGCATGTTATATTGATGATAATAAAAGTAATAAGTGTATTTATTACAGTTCTAGCGATAATGACTGCATAATATGGGTAATAATGCACGTTATATTGATAATAATATAAGTAATAAGTATAATTATTACAGTTCTAGCGATAATAACTGCATTATATGGGTAATAATGGATGTTATGTTGATAATATCGGGAGTAATAAGTATTTTTATTATAGTTCTAGCGATAATAATTGCATAATATCGGTAATAATGCATGTTATGTTGATAATAATAACAGTAATTGGTATATTTATTACAGTTCTATCGATAATAACTGCATAATATGGGTAATAATGCATGTTATATTGATGATAACAAAAGTAATACGTATATTTATTATAGTTCTAGCGATAATAACTGCATTATATGGGTAATAATGGATGTTATATTGGTAATATCTGGAGTAGTAAGTATAATTTTTATAGTTCTAGCGATAATAAAAGTAATATATGGCTAATAGTGCATGTTATATTGATAATAATAAAAGTAATAAGTATATTTATTATAGTTCTATCGATAATAACTGCATAATATGGGTAATAATGCATGTTATATTGATGATAATATAAGTAATAAGTATAATTATTACAGTTCTAGCGATAATAACTGCATTATATGGGTAATAATGGATGTTATATTGATAATATCGGTAGTAATAGGTATATTTATTATAGTTCTAGCGATAATAACTGCATAATATAGGTATTAATGCATGTTATATTGATAATAATGAAAGTAATAAGTATATTTATTATAGTTCTATCAATAATAACTGCATAATATCGGTAATAATGCATGTTATATTGATGATAATATAAGTAATAAGTATAATTATTACAGTTCTAGCGATAATAACTGCATTATATGGGTAATAATGGATGTTATATTGGTAATATCGGGAGTAATAAGTATATTTATTATAGTTCTAGCGATAATAACTGCATTATATGGGTAATAATGGATGTTATATTGATAATATCGGGAGTAATAAGTATATTTATTATAGTTCTAGCGATTATAACTGCATAATATGGGTAATAATGCATGTTATATTGATAATAATATAAGTAATAAGTATAATTATTACAGTTCTAGCGATAATAACTGCATTATATGGGTAATAATGCATGTTATATTGATAATATCGGGAGTAATATGTATAATTATTATTGTTCTAGCGATAATAATAGTGAAATATGGCTAATAGTGCACGTTATATTGATAATAATAAAAGTAATAAGTATATTTGTTATAGTTCTATCGATAATAACTGCATAATATGGGTAATAACGCATGTTATATTGGTGATAATAAAAGTAGTAAGTATATTTATTATAGTTCTAGCGATTATAACTGCATAATATGGGTAATAATGCATGTTATATAGATAATTATATAAGTAATAAGTACAATTATTACATTTCTAGCGATAACAACTGCATTATATGCGTATAATGCATGTTACATTGATAATATCTGGAGTAGTAAGTATAATTTTTATAGTTCTAGCGATAATAAAAGTAATATATGGCTAATAGTGCATGTTATATTGATAATAATAAAAGTAATAAGTATATGTATTATAGTTCTGTCGATAATAACTGCATTATATGGGTAATAATGCATGTTATATTGATAATATCGGGAGTAATGAGGATAATCATTACAGTTCTTGCGATAATACTAGTAAAATATGGCTAAGAGTGCCTGTTATATTGATAATAATATAAGTAATAAGTATATTTATTATAATTCTATCGATAATAACTGCATAATATGGGTAATAATGCATGTTATATTGATGATAATATAAGTAATAAGTATAATTATTACAGTTCTAGCGATAATAACTGCATTATATTGGTAATAATGCATGTTATATTGATAATAATAAAAGTAATAAGTATATTTATTACAGTTCTATCGATAATAACAGCATAATATGGGTAATAATGCATGTTATATTGATGATAACAAAAGTAATACGTATATTTATTATAGTTCTAGCGATAATAACTACATTATATGGGTAAAAATGCATGTTATATAGATAATATTGGGAGTAATAAGTATAATTATTATAGTTCTAGCGATAATAATAGTAAAATATGGCTAATAGTGCATGTTATATTGATAATAATAAAAGTAAAAAGCATATTTATTACAGTTCTATCGATAATAACTGCATAATATGGGTAATAATGCATGTTATATTGATAATAATATAAGTAATAAGTATAATTATTACAGTTCTAGCGATAATAACTGCATTATATAGGTAATAATGCATGTTATATTGATGATAATATAAGTAATAAGTATAATTATTACAGTTCTAGCGATAATAACTGCATTATATGGGTAATAATGGATGTTATATTGATAATATCTGGAGTAGTAAGTATAATTTTTATAGTTCTAGCGATAATAAAAGTAATATATGGCTAATAGTGCATGTTATATTGATAATAATAAGAGTAATAAGTATATTTATTATAATTCTATCGATAATAACTGCATAATATGGGTAATAATGCATGTTATATTGATGATAATATAAGTAATAAGTATAATTATTACAGTTCTAGCGATAATAACTGCATTATATGGGTAATAATGCATGTTATATTGATGATAATATAAGTAATAAGTATATTTATTATAGTTCTAGCGATAATAACTGCATTATATGGGTAATAATGGATGTTATATTGATAATATCGGGAGTAATATGTATAATTATTATTGTTCTAGCGATAATAATAGTAAAATATGGCTAATAGTGCATGTTATATTGATAATAATAAAAGTAATAAGTACATTTGTTATAGTTCTATCGATAATAACTGCATAATATGGGTAATAACGCATGTTATATTGGTGATAATAAAAGTAGTAAGTATATTTATTATAGTTCTAGCGATTATAACTGCATAATATGGGTAATAATGCATGTTATATAGATAATTATATAAGTAATAAGTACAATTATTACATTTCTAGCGATAACAACTGCATTATATGCGTATAATGCATGTTACATTGATAATATCTGGAGTAGTAAGTATAATTTTTATAGTTCTAGCGATAATAAAAGTAATATATGGCTAATAGTGCATGTTATATTGATAATAATAAAAGTAATAAGTATATGTATTATAGTTCTGTCGATAATAACTGCATTATATGGGTAATAATGCATGTTATATTGATAATATCGGGAGTAATGAGGATAATCATTACAGTTCTTGCGATAATACTAGTAAAATATGGCTAAGAGTGCCTGTTATATTGATAATAATATAAGTAATAAGTATATTTATTATAATTCTATCGACAATAACTGCATAATATGGGTAATAATGCATGTTATATTGATGATAATATAAGTAATAAGTATAATTATTACAGTTCTAGCGATAATAACTGCATTATATTGGTAATAATGCATGTTATATTGATAATAATAAAAGTAATAAGTATATTTATTACAGTTCTATCGATAATAACAGCATAATATGGGTAATAATGCATGTTATATTGATGATAACAAAAGTAATACGTATATTTATTATAGTTCCAGCGATAATAACTACATTATATGGGTAAAAATGCATGTTATATAGATAATATTGGGAGTAATAAGTATAATTATTATAGTTCTAGCGATAATAATAGTAAAATATGGCAAATAGTGCATGTTATATTGATAATAGTAAAAGCAATAAGTATATTTATTACAGTTCTATCGATAATAACTGCATAATATGGGTAATAATGCATGTTATATTGATGATAATAAAAGTAATAAGTGTATTTATTACAGTTCTAGCGATAATGACTGCATAATATGGGTAATAATGCACGTTATATTGATAATAATATAAGTAATAAGTATAATTATTACAGTTCTAGCGATAATAACTGCATTATATGGGTAATAATGGATGTTATGTTGATAATATCGGGAGTAATAAGTATTTTTATTATAGTTCTAGCGATAATAATTGCATAATATCGGTAATAATGCATGTTATGTTGATAATAATAACAGTAATTGGTATATTTATTACAGTTCTATCGATAATAACTGCATAATATGGGTAATAATGCATGTTATATTGATGATAACAAAAGTAATACGTATATTTATTATAGTTCTAGCGATAATAACTGCATTATATGGGTAATAATGGATGTTATATTGGTAATATCTGGAGTAGTAAGTATAATTTTTATAGTTCTAGCGATAATAAAAGTAATATATGGCTAATAGTGCATGTTATATTGATAATAATAAAAGTAATAAGTATATTTATTATAGTTCTATCGATAATAACTGCATAATATGGGTAATAATGCATGTTATATTGATGATAATATAAGTAATAAGTATAATTATTACAGTTCTAGCGATAATAACTGCATTATATGGGTAATAATGGATGTTATATTGATAATATCGGTAGTAATAGGTATATTTATTATAGTTCTAGCGATAATAACTGCATAATATAGGTATTAATGCATGTTATATTGATAATAATGAAAGTAATAAGTATATTTATTATAGTTCTATCAATAATAACTGCATAATATCGGTAATAATGCATGTTATATTGATGATAATATAAGTAATAAGTATAATTATTACAGTTCTAGCGATAATAACTGCATTATATGGGTAATAATGGATGTTATATTGGTAATATCGGGAGTAATAAGTATATTTATTATAGTTCTAGCGATAATAACTGCATTATATGGGTAATAATGGATGTTATATTGATAATATCGGGAGTAATAAGTATATTTATTATAGTTCTAGCGATTATAACTGCATAATATGGGTAATAATGCATGTTATATTGATAATAATATAAGTAATAAGTATAATTATTACAGTTCTAGCGATAATAACTGCATTATATGGGTAATAATGCATGTTATATTGATAATATCGGGAGTAATATGTATAATTATTATTGTTCTAGCGATAATAATAGTAAAATATGGCTAATAGTGCATGTTATATTGATAATAATAAAAGTAATAAGTATATTTGTTATAGTTCTATCGATAATAACTGCATAATATGGGTAATAACGCATGTTATATTGGTGATAATAAAAGTAGTAAGTATATTTATTATAGTTCTAGCGATTATAACTGCATAATATGGGTAATAATGCATGTTATATAGATAATTATATAAGTAATAAGTACAATTATTACATTTCTAGCGATAACAACTGCATTATATGCGTATAATGCATGTTACATTGATAATATCTGGAGTAGTAAGTATAATTTTTATAGTTCTAGCGATAATAAAAGTAATATATGGCTAATAGTGCATGTTATATTGATAATAATAAAAGTAATAAGTATATGTATTATAGTTCTGTCGATAATAACTGCATTATATGGGTAATAATGCATGTTATATTGATAATATCGGGAGTAATGAGGATAATCATTACAGTTCTTGCGATAATACTAGTAAAATATGGCTAAGAGTGCCTGTTATATTGATAATAATATAAGTAATAAGTATATTTATTATAATTCTATCGATAATAACTGCATAATATGGGTAATAATGCATGTTATATTGATGATAATATAAGTAATAAGTATAATTATTACAGTTCTAGCGATAATAACTGCATTATATTGGTAATAATGCATGTTATATTGATAATAATAAAAGTAATAAGTATATTTATTACAGTTCTATCGATAATAACAGCATAATATGGGTAATAATGCATGTTATATTGATGATAACAAAAGTAATACGTATATTTATTATAGTCCTAGCGATAATAACTACATTATATGGGTAAAAATGCATGTTATATAGATAATATTGGGAGTAATAAGTATAATTATTATAGTTCTAGCGATAATAATAGTAAAATATGGCTAATAGTGCATGTTATATTGATAATAATAAAAGTAAAAAGCATATTTATTACAGTTCTATCGATAATAACTGCATAATATGGGTAATAATGCATATTATATTGATAATAATATAAGTAATAAGTATAATTATTACAGTTCTAGCGATAATAACTGCATTATATGGGTAATAATGCATGTTATATTGATGATAATATAAGTAATAAGTATAATTATTACAGTTCTAGCGATAATAACTGCATTATATGGGTAATAATGGATGTTATATTGATAATATCTGGAGTAGTAAGTATAATTTTTATAGTTCTAGCGATAATAAAAGTAATATATGGCTAATAGTGCATGTTATATTGATAATAATAAGAGTAATAAGTATATTTATTATAATTCTATCGATAATAACTGCATAATATGGGTAATAATGCATGTTATATTGATGATAATATAAGTAATAAGTATAATTATTACAGTTCTAGCGATAATAACTGCATTACATGGGTAATAATGCATGTTATATTGATGATAATATAAGTAATAAGTATATTTATTATAGTTCTAGCGATAATAACTGCATTATATGGGTAATAATGGATGTTATATTGATAATATCGGGAGTAATATGTATAATTATTATTGTTCTAGCGATAATAATAGTAAAATATGGCTAATAGTGCATGTTATATTGATAATAATAAAAGTAATAAGTATATTTGTTATAGTTCTATCGATAATAACTGCATAATATGGGTAATAACGCATGTTATATTGGTGATAATAAAAGTAGTAAGTATATTTATTATAGTTCTAGCGATTATAACTGCATAATATGGGTAATAATGCATGTTATATAGATAATTATATAAGTAATAAGTACAATTATTACATTTCTAGCGATAACAACTGCATTATATGCGTATAATGCATGTTACATTGATAATATCTGGAGTAGTAAGTATAATTTTTATAGTTCTAGCGATAATAAAAGTAATATATGGCTAATAGTGCATGTTATATTGATAATAATAAAAGTAATAAGTATATGTATTATAGTTCTGTCGATAATAACTGCATTATATGGGTAATAATGCATGTTATATTGATAATATCGGGAGTAATGAGGATAATCATTACAGTTCTTGCGATAATACTAGTAAAATATGGCTAAGAGTGCCTGTTATATTGATAATAAGATAAGTAATAAGTATATTTATTATAATTCTATCGACAATAACTGCATAATATGGGTAATAATGCATGTTATATTGATGATAATAAAAGTAATAAGTGTATTTATTACAGTTCTAGCGATAATAACTGCATTATATGGGTAATAATGCATGTTATATTGATAATAATATAAGTAATAAGTATAATTATTACAGTTCTAGCGATAATAACTGCATTATATGGGTAATAATGGATGTTATATTGATAATATCGGGAGTAATAAGTATATTTATTACAGTTCTAGCGATAATAACTGCATAATATGGGTATTAATGCATGTTATATTGATGATAATAAAAGTAGTAAGAATATTTATTATAGTTCTAGCGATTATAACTGCATAATATGGGTAATAATGCATGTTATATTGATGATAATATAAGTAATAAGTATAATTATTACAGTTCCAGCGATAATAACTGCATTATATGGGTAATAATGCATGTTATATTGATAATATTGGGAGTAATAAGTATATTTATTATAGTTCTAGCGATAATAACTGCATAATATAGGTAATAATGCATGTTATATTGATAATAATAAAAGTAATAAGTATATTTATTGTAGTTCTATCAATAATAACTGCATAATATGGGTAATAATGCATGTTATATTGATGATAATAAAAGTAATAAGTGTATTTATTACAGTTCTAGCGATAATGACTGCATAATATGGGTAATAATGCACGTTATATTGCTAATAATATAAGTAATAAGTATAATTATTATAGTTCTAGCGATAATAACTGCATTATATGAGTAATAATGGATGTTATATTGATAATATCGGGAGTAATAAGTATAATTATTTCAGTTGTAGCGATAATACTAGTAAAATATGGCTAAGAGTGCATGTTATATTCATAATAAAAAAGTAATAAGTATATTTATTACAGTTCTATCAATAATAACTGCATAATATGGGTAATAATGCATGTTATATTAATAATAATATAAGTAATAAGTATAATTATTACAGTTCTAGCGATAATAACTGCATTATATGGGTAATAATGCATGTTATATTGATAATAATAAAAGTAATAAGTATATTTATTATGGTTCTAGCGATAATAACTGCATAATATGGGTAATAATGCATGTGATATTGATAATAATATAGGTAATACGTATAATTATTACAGTTCTAGCGATAATAACTGCATTATATGGGTAATAATGCATGTTATATTGATGATAATATAAGTAATAAGTATAATTATTACAGTTCTAGCGATAATAACTGCATTATATGGGTAATAATGGATGTTATATTGGTAATATCTGGAGTAGTAAGTATAATTTTTATAGTTCTAGCGATAATAAAAGTAATATATGGCTAATAGTGCATGTTATATTGATAACAATAAGAGTAATAAGTATATTTATTATAATTCTATCGATAATAACTGCATAATATGGGTAATAATGCATGTTATATTGATGATAATATAAGTAATAAGTATAATTATTACAGTTCTAGCGATAATAACTGCATAATATAGGTAATAGTGCATGTTATATTGATAATAATAAAAGTAATAAGCATATTTATTATAGTTCTATCAATAATAACTGCATAATATGGGTAATAATGCATGTTATATTGATAATAATATAAGTAATAAGTATAATTATTACAGTTCTAGCGATAATAACTGCATTATATGGGTAATAATGCATGTTATATTGATAATAATAGAAGTAATAAGTAGATTTATTATGGTTCTAGCGATAATAACTGCATAATATGGGTAATAATGCATGTGATATTGATAATAATATAGGTAGTAAGTATAATTATTACAGTTCTAGCGATAATAACTGCATTGTATGGGTAATAATGGATGTTATATTGATAATATCGGGAGTAATAAGTATATTTATTATAGTTCTAGCGATAATAACTGCATAATATGGGTAATAATGCATGTTATATTGATAATAATATAAGTAATAAGTATAATTATTACAGTTCTAGCGATAATAACTGCATAATATGGGTAATAATGCATGTTATATTGATGATAACAAAAGTAATACGTATATTTATTATAGTTCTAGCGATAATAACTGCATAATATGGGTAACAATGCATGTTATATTGATAATAATATAAGTAATAAGTATAATTATTACAGTTCTAGCGATAATAACTGCATTATATGGGTAATAATGGATGTTATATTGATAATATCGGGAGTAATAAGTATATTTATTACAGTTCTAGCGATAATAACTGCATTATATGGGTAATAATGCATGATATGTTGATAACATTGGGAGTAATAAGTATTATTATTATAGTTCTAGCGATAATAATAGTAAAATATGGCAAATAGTGCATGTTATATTGATAATAGTAAAAGCAATAAGTATATTTATTACAGTTCTATCGATAATAACTGCATAATATGGGTATTAATGCATGTTATATTGATGATAATAAAAGTAGTAAGAATATTTATTATAGTTCTAGCGATTATAACTGCATAATATGGGTAATAATGCATGTTATATTGATAATAATATAAGTAATAAGTATAATTATTACAGTTCCAGCGATAATAACTGCATTATATGGGTAATAATGCATGTTATATTGATAATATTGGGAGTAATAAGTATATTTATTATAGTTCTAGCGATAATAACTGCATAATATAGGTAATAATGCATGTTATATTGATAATAATAAAAGTAATAAGTATATTTATTGTAGTTCTATCAATAATAGCTGCATAATATGGGTAATAATGCATGTTATATTGATGATAATAAAAGTAATAAGTGTATTTATTACAGTTCTAGCGATAATGACTGCATAATATGGGTAATAATGCACGTTATATTGCTAATAATATAAGTAATAAGTATAATTATTATAGTTCTAGCGATAATAACTGCATTATATGAGTAATAATGGATGTTATATTGATAATATCGGGAGTAATAAGTATAATTATTTCAGTTGTAGCGATAATACTAGTAAAATATGGCTAAGAGTGCATGTTATATTCATAATAAAAAAGTAATAAGTATATTTATTACAGTTCTATCAATAATAACTGCATAATATGGGTAATAATGCATGTTATATTGATAATAATAAAAGTAATAAGTATATTTATTATGGTTCTAGCGATAATAACTGCATAATATGGGTAATAATGCATGTGATATTGATAATAATATAGGTAATAAGTATAATTATTACAGTTCTAGCGATAATAACTGCATTATATGGGTAATAATGCATGTTATATTGATGATAATATAAGTAATAAGTATAATTATTACAGTTCTAGCGATAATAACTGCATTATATGGGTAATAATGGATGTTATATTGGTAATATCTGGAGTAGTAAGTATAATTTTTATAGTTTTAGCGATAACAAAAGTAATATATGACTAATAGTGCATGTTATATTGATAATAATAAAAGTAATAAGTATATTTATTATAGTTCTATCGATAATAACTGCATAATATGGGTAATAATGCATGTTATATTGATAATAGTAAAAGCAACAAGTATATTTATTACAGTTCTATCGATAATAACTGCATAATATGGGTATTAATGCATGTTATATTGATGATAATAAAAGTAGTAAGAATATTTATTATAGTTCTAGCGATTATAACTGCATAATATGGGTAATAATGCATGTTATATTGATAATAATATAAGTAATAAGTATAATTATTACAGTTCCAGCGATAATAACTGCATTATATGGGTAATAATGCATGTTATATTGATAATATTGGGAGTAATAAGTATATTTATTATAGTTCTAGCGATAATAACTGCATAATATAGGTAATAATGCATGTTATATTGATAATAATAAAAGTAATAAGTATATTTATTGTAGTTCTATCAATAATAACTGCATAATATGGGTAATAATGCATGTTATATTGATAATAATAAAAGTAATAAGTATATTTATTGTAGTTCTATCAATAATAACTGCATAATATGGGTAATAATGCATGTTATATTGATGATAATAAAAGTAATAAGTGTATTTATTACAGTTCTAGCGATAATGACTGCATAATATGGGTAATAATGCACGTTATATTGCTAATAATATAAGTAATAAGTATAGTTATTATAGTTCTAGCGATAATAACTGCATTATATGAGTAATAATGGATGTTATATTGATAATATCGGGAGTAATAAGTATAATTATTTCAGTTGTAGCGATAATACTAGTAAAATATGGCTAAGAGTGCATGTTATATTCATAATGAAAAAGTAATAAGTATATTTATTACAGTTCTATCAATAATAACTGCATAATATGGGTAATAATGCATGTTATATTAATAATAATATAAGTAATAAGTATAATTATTACAGTTCTAGCGATAATAACTGCATTATATGGGTAATAATGCATGTTATATTGATAATAATAAAAGTAATAAGTATATTTATTATGGTTCTAGCGATAATAACTGCATAATATGGGTAATAATGCATGTGATATTGATGATAATATAAGTAATAAGTATAATTATTACAGTTCTAGCGATAATAACTGCATTATATGGGTAATAATGAATGTTATATTGATAATATCGGGAGTAATAAGTATATTTATTATAGTTCTAGCGATAATAACTGCATAATATAGGTAATAGTGCATGTTATATTGATAATAATAAAAGTAATAAGCATATTTATTATAGTTCTATCAATAATAACTGCATAATATGGGTAATAATGGATGTTATATTGATAATATCGGGAGTAATAAGTATATTTACTATAGTTCTAGCGATAATAACTGCATTATATGGGTAATAATGCATGTTATATTGATAATAATAGAAGTAATAAGTAGATTTATTATGGTTCTAGCGATAATAACTGCATAATATGGGTAATAATGCATGTGATATTGATAATAATATAGGTAGTAAGTATAATTATTACAGTTCTAGCGATAATAACTGCATTGTATGGGTAATAATGGATGTTATATTGATAATATCGGGAGTAATAAGTATATTTATTATAGTTCTAGCGATAATAACTGCATAATATGGGTAATAATGCATGTTATATTGATAATAATATAAGTAATAAGTATAATTATTACAGTTCTAGCGATAATAACTGCATTATATGGGTAATAATGCATGTTATATTGATAATATCGGGAGTAATATGTATAATTATTATGGTTCTATCGATAATAACTGCATAATATGGGTAATAACGCATGTTATGTTGGTGATAATAAAAGTAGTAAGTATATTTATTATAGTTCTAGCGATTATAACTGCATAATATGGGTAATAATGCATGTTATATAGATAATTATATAAGTAATAAGTACAATTATTACAGTTCTAGCGACAACAACTGCATTATATGCGTATAATGCATGTTACATTGATAATATCTGGAGTAGTAAGTATAATTTTTATAGTTCTAGCGATAATAAAAGTAATATATGGCTAATAGTGCATGTTATATTGATAATAATAAAAGTAATAAGTATATGTATTATAGTTCTGTCGATAATAACTGCATTATATGGGTAATAATGCATGTTATATTGATAATATCGGGAGTAATGAGGATAATCATTACAGTTCTTGCGATAATACTAGTAAAATATGGCTAAGAGTGCCTGTTATATTGATAATAATATAAGTAATAAGTATATTTATTATAATTCTATCGATAATAACTGCATAATATGGGTAATAATGCATGTTATATTGATGATAATATAAGTAATAAGTATAATTATTACAGTTCTAGCGATAATAACTGCATTATATTGGTAATAATGCATGCTATATTGATAATAATAAAAGTAATAAGTATATTTATTACAGTTCTATCGATAATAACAGCATAATATGGGTAATAATGCATGTTATATTGATGATAACAAAAGTAATACGTATATTTATTATAGTTCTAGCGATAATAACTACATTATATGGGTAAAAATGCATGTTATATAGATAATATTGGGAGTAATAAGTATAATTATTATAGTTCTAGCGATAATAATAGTAAAATATGGCTAATAGTGCATGTTATATTGATAATAATAAAAGTAAAAAGCATATTTATTACAGTTCTATCGATAATAACTGCATAATATGGGTAATAATGCATGTTATATTGATAATAATATAAGTAATAAGTATAATTATTACAGTTCTAGCGATAATAACTGCATTATATGGGTAATAATGCATGTTATATTGATGATAATATAAGTAATAAGTATAATTATTACAGTTCTAGCGATAATAACTGCATTATATGGGTAATAATGGATGTTATATTGGTAATATCTGGAGTAGTAAGTATAATTTTTATAGTTCTAGCGATAATAAAAGTAATATATGGCTAATAGTGCATGTTATATTGATAATAATAAGAGTAATAAGTATATTTATTATAATTCTATCGATAATAACTGCATAATATGGGTAATAATGCATGTTATATTGATGATAATATAAGTAATAAGTATAATTATTACAGTTCTAGCGATAATAACTGCATTATATGGGTAATAATGGATGTTATATTGATAATATCGGGAGTAATAAGTATATTTATTATAGTTCTAGCGATAATAACTGCATAATATAGGTAATAATGCATGTTATATTGATAATAATATAAGTAATAAGTATAATTATTACAGTTCCAGCGATAATAACTGCATTATATGGGTAATAATGCATGTTATATTGATAATATTGGGAGTAATAAGTATATTTATTATAGTTCTAGCGATAATAACTGCATAATATAGGTAATAATGCATGTTATATTGATAATAATAAAAGTAATAAGTATATTTATTGTAGTTCTATCAATAATAACTGCATAATATGGGTAATAATGCATGTTATATTGATGATAATAAAAGTAATAAGTGTATTTATTACAGTTCTAGCGATAATGACTGCATAATATGGGTAATAATGCACGTTATATTGCTAATAATATAAGTAATAAGTATAATTATTATAGTTCTAGCGATAATAACTGCATTATATGAGTAATAATGGATGTTATATTGATAATATCGGGAGTAATAAGTATAATTATTTCAGTTGTAGCGATAATACTAGTAAAATATGGCTAAGAGTGCATGTTATATTCATAATAAAAAAGTAATAAGTATATTTATTACAGTTCTATCAATAATAACTGCATAATATGGGTAATAATGCATGTTATATTGATAATAATAAAAGTAATAAGTATATTTATTATGGTTCTAGCGATAATAACTGCATAATATGGGTAATAATGCATGTGATATTGATAATAATATAGGTAATAAGTATAATTATTACAGTTCTAGCGATAATAACTGCATTATATGGGTAATAATGCATGTTATATTGATGATAATATAAGTAATAAGTATAATTATTACAGTTCTAGCGATAATAACTGCATTATATGGGTAATAATGGATGTTATATTGGTAATATCTGGAGTAGTAAGTATAATTTCTATAGTTCTAGCGATAATAAAAGTAATATATGGCTAATAGTGCATGTTATATTGATAACAATAAGAGTAATAAGTATATTTATTATAATTCTATCGATAATAACTGCATAATATGGGTAATAATGCATGTTATATTGATGATAATATAAGTAATAAGTATAATTATTACAGTTCTAGCGATAATAACTGCATTATATGGGTAATAATGGATGTTATATTGATAATATCGGGAGTAATAAGTATATTTATTATAGTTCTAGCGATAATAACTGCATAATATAGGTAATAGTGCATGTTATATTGATAATAATAAAAGTAATAAGCATATTTATTATAGTTCTATCAATAATAACTGCATAATATGGGTAATAATGCATGTTATATTGATAATAATATAAGTAATAAGTATAATTATTACAGTTCTAGCGATAATAACTGCATTATATGGGTAATAATGGATGTTATATTGATAATATCGGGAGTAATAAGTATATTTATTATAGTTCTAGCGATAATAACTGCATAACATAGGTAATAATGCATGTTATATTGATAATAATAAAAGTAATAAGTATATTTATTATAGTTCTATCAATAATAACAGCATAATATCGGTAATAATGCATGTTATATTGATGATAATATAAGTAATAAGTATAATTATTACAGTTCTAGCGATAATAACTGCATTATATGGGTAATAATGGATGTTATATTGGTAATATCTGGAGTAGTAAGTATAATTTTTATAGTTTTAGCGATAATAAAAGTAATATATGGCTAATAGTGCATGTTATATTGATAATAATAAAAGTAATAAGTATATTTATTATAGTTCTATCGATAATAACTGCATAATATGGGTAATAATGCATGTTATATTGATAATAGTAAAAGCAACAAGTATATTTATTACAGTTCTATCGATAATAACTGCATAATATGGGTATTAATGCATGTTATATTGATGATAATAAAAGTAGTAAGAATATTTATTATAGTTCTAGCGATTATAACTGCATAATATGGGTAATAATGCATGTTATATTGATAATAATATAAGTAATAAGTATAATTATTACAGTTCCAGCGATAATAACTGCATTATATGGGTAATAATGCATGTTATATTGATAATATTGGGAGTAATAAGTATATTTATTATAGTTCTAGCGATAATAACTGCATAATATAGGTAATAATGCATGTTATATTGATAATAATAAAAGTAATAAGTATATTTATTGTAGTTCTATCAATAATAACTGCATAATATGGGTAATAATGCATGTTATATTGATAATAATAAAAGTAATAAGTATATTTATTGTAGTTCTATCAATAATAACTGCATAATATGGGTAATAATGCATGTTATATTGATGATAATAAAAGTAATAAGTGTATTTATTACAGTTCTAGCGATAATGACTGCATAATATGGGTAATAATGCACGTTATATTGCTAATAATATAAGTAATAAGTATAATTATTATAGTTCTAGCGATAATAACTGCATTATATGAGTAATAATGGATGTTATATTGATAATATCGGGAGTAATAAGTATAATTATTTCAGTTGTAGCGATAATACTAGTAAAATATGGCTAAGAGTGCATGTTATATTCATAATGAAAAAGTAATAAGTATATTTATTACAGTTCTATCAATAATAACTGCATAATATGGGTAATAATGCATGTTATATTAATAATAATATAAGTAATAAGTATAATTATTACAGTTCTAGCGATAATAACTGCATTATATGGGTAATAATGCATGTTATATTGATAATAATAAAAGTAATAAGTATATTTATTATGGTTCTAGCGATAATAACTGCATAATATGGGTAATAATGCATGTGATATTGATGATAATATAAGTAATAAGTATAATTATTACAGTTCTAGCGATAATAACTGCATTATATGGGTAATAATGAATGTTATATTGATAATATCGGGAGTAATAAGTATATTTATTATAGTTCTAGCGATAATAACTGCATAATATAGGTAATAGTGCATGTTATATTGATAATAATAAAAGTAATAAGCATATTTATTATAGTTCTATCAATAATAACTGCATAATATGGGTAATAATGGATGTTATATTGATAATATCGGGAGTAATAAGTATATTTACTATAGTTCTAGCGATAATAACTGCATTATATGGGTAATAATGCATGTTATATTGATAATAATAGAAGTAATAAGTAGATTTATTATGGTTCTAGCGATAATAACTGCATAATATGGGTAATAATGCATGTGATATTGATAATAATATAGGTAGTAAGTATAATTATTACAGTTCTAGCGATAATAACTGCATTGTATGGGTAATAATGGATGTTATATTGATAATATCGGGAGTAATAAGTATATTTATTATAGTTCTAGCGATAATAACTGCATAATATGGGTAATAATGCATGTTATATTGATAATAATATAAGTAATAAGTATAATTATTACAGTTCTAGCGATAATAACTGCATAATATGGGTAATAATGCATGTTATATTGATGATAACAAAAGTAATACGTATATTTATTATAGTTCTAGCGATAATAACTGCATAATATGGGTAATAATGCATGTTATATTGATAATAATATAAGTAATAAGTATAATTATTACAGTTCTAGCGATAATAACTGCATTATATGGGTAATAATGGATGTTATATTGATAATATCGGGAGTAATAAGTATATTTATTACAGTTCTAGCGATAATAACTGCATTATATGGGTAATAATGCATGATATGTTGATAACATTGGGAGTAATAAGTATAATTATTATAGTTCTAGCGATAATAATAGTAAAATATGGTAAATAGTGCATGTTATATTGATAATAGTAAAAGCAATAAGTATATTTATTACAGTTCTATCGATAATAACTGCATAATATGGGTATTAATGCATGTTATATTGATGATAATAAAAGTAGTAAGAATATTTATTATAGTTCTAGCGATTATAACTGCATAATATGGGTAATAATGCATGTTATATTGATGATAATATAAGTAATAAGTATAATTATTACAGTTCCAGCGATAATAACTGCATTATATGGGTAATAATGCATGTTATATTGATAATATTGGGAGTAATAAGTATATTTATTATAGTTCTAGCGATAATAACTGCATAATATAGGTAATAATGCATGTTATATTGATAATAATAAAAGTAATAAGTATATTTATTGTAGTTCTATCAATAATAACTGCTTAATATGGGTAATAATGCATGTTATATTGATGATAATAAAAGTAATAAGTGTATTTATTACAGTTCTAGCGATAATGACTGCATAATATGGGTAATAATGCACGTTATATTGCTAATAATATAAGTAATAAGTATAATTATTATAGTTCTAGCGATAATAACTGCATTATATGAGTAATAATGGATGTTATATTGATAATATCGGGAGTAATAAGTATAATTATTTCAGTTGTAGCGATAATACTAGTAAAATATGGCTAAGAGTGCATGTTATATTCATAATAAAAAAGTAATAAGTATATTTATTACAGTTCTATCAATAATAACTGCATAATATGGGTAATAATGCATGTTATATTAATAATAATATAAGTAATAAGTATAATTATTACAGTTCTAGCGATAATAACTGCATTATATGGGTAATAATGCATGTTATGTTGATAATAATAAAAGTAATAAGTATATTTATTATGGTTCTAGCGATAATAACTGCATAATATGGGTAATAATGCATGTGATATTGATAATAATATAGGTAATAAGTATAATTATTACAGTTCTAGCGATAATAACTGCATTATATGGGTAATAATGCATGTTATATTGATGATAATATAAGTAATAAGTATAATTATTACAGTTCTAGCGATAATAACTGCATTATATGGGTAATAATGGATGTTATATTGGTAATATCTGGAGTAGTAAGTATAATTTTTATAGTTCTAGCGATAATAAAAGTAATATATGGCTAATAGTGCATGTTATATTGATAACAATAAGAGTAATAAGTATATTTATTATAATTCTATCGATAATAACTGCATAATATGGGTAATAATGCATGTTATATTGATGATAATATAAGTAATATGTATAATTATTACAGTTCTAGCGATAATAACTGCATTATATGGGTAATAATGGATGTTATATTGATAATATCGGGAGTAATAAGTATATTTATTATAGTTCTAGCGATAATAACTGCATAATATAGGTAATAGTGCATGTTATATTGATAATAATAAAAGTAATAAGCATATTTATTATAGTTCTATCAATAATAACTGCATAATATGGGTAATAATGCATGTTATATTGATAATAATATAGGTAATAAGTATAATTATTACAGTTCTAGCGATAATAACTGCATTATATGGGTAATAATGCATGTTATATTGATGATAATATAAGTAATAAGTATAATTATTACAGTTCTAGCGATAATAACTGCATTATATGGGTAATAATGGATGTTATATTGGTAATATCTGGAGTAGTAAGTATAATTTTTATAGTTCTAGCGATAATAAAAGTAATATATGGCTAATAGTGCATGTTATATTGATAACAATAAGAGTAATAAGTATATTTATTATAATTCTATCGATAATAACTGCATAATATGGGTAATAATGCATGTTATATTGATGATAATATAAGTAATAAGTATAATTATTACAGTTCTAGCGATAATAACTGCATTATATGGGTAATAATGGATGTTATATTGATAATATCGGGAGTAATAAGTATATTTATTATAGTTCTAGCGATAATAACTGCATAATATAGGTAATAGTGCATGTTATATTGATAATAATAAAAGTAATAAGCATATTTATTATAGTTCTATCAATAATAACTGCATAATATGGGTAATAATGCATGTTATATTGATAATAATATAAGTAATAAGTATAATTATTACAGTTCTAGCGATAATAACTGCATTATATGGGTAATAATGGATGTTATATTGATAATATCGGGAGTAATAAGTATATTTATTATAGTTCTAGCGATAATAACTGCATAACATAGGTAATAATGCATGTTATATTGATAATAATAAAAGTAATAAGTATATTTATTATAGTTCTATCAATAATAACAGCATAATATCGGTAATAATGCATGTTATATTGATGATAATATAAGTAATAAGTATAATTATTACAGTTCTAGCGATAATAACTGCATTATATGGGTAATAATGGATGTTATATTGGTAATATCTGGAGTAGTAAGTATAATTTTTATAGTTTTAGCGATAATAAAAGTAATATATGGCTAATAGTGCATGTTATATTGATAATAATAAAAGTAATAAGTATATTTATTATAGTTCTATCGATAATAACTGCATAATATGGGTAATAATGCATGTTATATTGATAATAGTAAAAGCAACAAGTATATTTATTACAGTTCTATCGATAATAACTGCATAATATGGGTATTAATGCATGTTATATTGATGATAATAAAAGTAGTAAGAATATTTATTATAGTTCTAGCGATTATAACTGCATAATATGGGTAATAATGCATGTTATATTGATAATAATATAAGTAATAAGTATAATTATTACAGTTCCAGCGATAATAACTGCATTATATGGGTAATAATGCATGTTATATTGATAATATTGGGAGTAATAAGTATATTTATTATAGTTCTAGCGATAATAACTGCATAATATAGGTAATAATGCATGTTATATTGATAATAATAAAAGTAATAAGTATATTTATTGTAGTTCTATCAATAATAACTGCATAATATGGGTAATAATGCATGTTATATTGATAATAATAAAAGTAATAAGTATATTTATTGTAGTTCTATCAATAATAACTGCATAATATGGGTAATAATGCATGTTATATTGATGATAATAAAAGTAATAAGTGTATTTATTACAGTTCTAGCGATAATGACTGCATAATATGGGTAATAATGCACGTTATATTGCTAATAATATAAGTAATAAGTATAATTATTATAGTTCTAGCGATAATAACTGCATTATATGAGTAATAATGGATGTTATATTGATAATATCGGGAGTAATAAGTATAATTATTTCAGTTGTAGCGATAATACTAGTAAAATATGGCTAAGAGTGCATGTTATATTCATAATGAAAAAGTAATAAGTATATTTATTACAGTTCTATCAATAATAACTGCATAATATGGGTAATAATGCATGTTATATTAATAATAATATAAGTAATAAGTATAATTATTACAGTTCTAGCGATAATAACTGCATTATATGGGTAATAATGCATGTTATATTGATAATAATAAAAGTAATAAGTATATTTATTATGGTTCTAGCGATAATAACTGCATAATATGGGTAATAATGCATGTGATATTGATGATAATATAAGTAATAAGTATAATTATTACAGTTCTAGCGATAATAACTGCATTATATGGGTAATAATGGATGTTATATTGATAATATCGGGAGTAATAAGTATATTTATTATAGTTCTAGCGATAATAACTGCATAATATAGGTAATAGTGCATGTTATATTGATAATAATAAAAGTAATAAGCATATTTATTATAGTTCTATCAATAATAACTGCATAATATGGGTAATAATGGATGTTATATTGATAATATCGGGAGTAATAAGTATATTTACTATAGTTCTAGCGATAATAACTGCATTATATGGGTAATAATGCATGTTATATTGATAATAATAGAAGTAATAAGTAGATTTATTATGGTTCTAGCGATAATAACTGCATAATATGGGTAATAATGCATGTGATATTGATAATAATATAGGTAGTAAGTATAATTATTACAGTTCTAGCGATAATAACTGCATTGTATGGGTAATAATGGATGTTATATTGATAATATCGGGAGTAATAAGTATATTTATTATAGATCTAGCGATAATAACTGCATAATATGGGTAATAATGCATGTTATATTAATAATAATATAAGTAATAAGTATAATTATTACAGTTCTAGCGATAATAACTGCATTATATGGGTAATAATGCATGTTATATTGATAATAATAAAAGTAATAAGTATATTTATTATGGTTCTAGCGATAATAACTGCATAATATGGGTAATAATGCATGTGATATTGATGATAATATAAGTAATAAGTATAATTATTACAGTTCTAGCGATAATAACTGCATTATATGGGTAATAATGGATGTTATATTGATAATATCGGGAGTAATAAGTATATTTATTATAGTTCTAGCGATAATAACTGCATAATATAGGTAATAGTGCATGTTATATTGATAATAATAAAAGTAATAAGCATATTTATTATAGTTCTATCAATAATAACTGCATAATATGGGTAATAATGGATGTTATATTGATAATATCGGGAGTAATAAGTATATTTACTATAGTTCTAGCGATAATAACTGCATTGTATGGGTAATAATGGATGTTATATTGATAATATCGGGAGTAATAAGTATATTTATTATAGTTCTAGCGATAATAACTGCATAATATGGGTAAAAATGCATGTTATATAGATAATATTGGGAGTAATAAGTATAATTATTATAGTTCTAGCGATAATAATAGTAAAATATGGCTAATAGTGCATGTTATATTGATAATAATAAAAGTAATAAGTATATTTATTATAGTTCTATCAATAATAACTGCATAATATGGGTAATAATGGATGTTATATTGATAATATCGGGAGTAATAAGTATATTTACTATAGTTCTAGCGATAATAACTGCATTATATGGGTAATAATGCATGTTATATTGATGATAATATAAGTAATAAGTATAATTATTACAGTTCTAGCGATAATAACTGCATTATATTGGTAATAATGCATGCTATATTGATAATAATAAAAGTAATAAGTATATTTATTACAGTTCTATCGATAATAACAGCATAATATGGGTAATAATGCATGTTATATTGATGATAACAAAAGTAATACGTATATTTATTATAGTTCTAGCGATAATAACTACATTATATGGGTAAAAATGCATGTTATATAGATAATATTGGGAGTAATAAGTATAATTATTATAGTTCTAGCGATAATAATAGTAAAATATGGCTAATAGTGCATGTTATATTGATAATAATAAAAGTAATAAGTATATTTATTATAGTTCTATCGATAATAACTGCATAATATGGGTAATAATGCATGTTATATTGATGATAATATAAGTAATAAGTATAATTATTACAGTTCTATCGATAATAACTGCATAATATGGGTAATAATGCATGTTATATTGATGATAATATAAGTTATAAGTGTAATTATTACAGTTCTAGCGATAATAACTGCATTATATGGGTAATAATGGATGTTATATTGATAATATCGGGAGTAATAAGTATATTTATTATAGTTCTAGCGATAATAACTGCATAATATAGGTAATAGTGCATGTTATATTGATAATAATAAAAGTAATAAGTATATTTATTATAGTTCTATCAATAATAACTGCATAATATGGGTAATAATGGATGTTATATTGATAATATCGGGAGTAATAAGTATATTTATTATAGTTCTAGCGATAATAACTGCATAATATAGGTAATAATGCATGTTATATTGATAATAATAAAAGTAATAAGTATATTTATTGTAGTTCTATCAATAATAACTGCATAATATGGGTAATAATGCATGTTATATTGATGATAATAAAAGTAATAAGTGTATTTATTACAGTTCTAGCGATAATGACTGCATAATATGGGTAATAATGCATGTTATATTGATGATAATATAAGTAATAAGTATAATTATTACAGTTCTAGCGATAATAACTGCATTATATGTGTAATAATGCATGATATGTTGATAACATTGGGAGTAATAAGTATAATTATTATAGTTCTAGCGATAATAATAGTAAAATATGGCAAATAGTGCATGTTATATAGATAATAGTAAAAGCAATAAGTATATTTATTACAGTTCTATCGATAATAACTGCATAATATGGGTATTAATGCATGTTATATTGATAATAATAAAAGTAATAAGTATATTTATTGTAGTTCTATCAATAATAACTGCATAATATGGGTAATAATGCATGTTATATTGATAATATCGGGAGTAATAAGTATATTTATTATAGTTCTAGCGATAATAACTGCATAATATAGGTAATAGTGCATGTTATATTGATAATAATAAAAGTAATAAGCATATTTATTATAGTTCTATCAATAATAACTGCATAATATGGGTAATAATGGATGTTATATTGATAATATCGGGAGTAATAAGTATATTTATTATAGTTCTAGCGATAATAACTGCATAATATAGGTAATAGTGCATGTTATATTGATAATAATAAAAGTAATAAGTATATTTATTATAGTTCTATCAATAATAACTGCATAATATGGGTAATAATGGATGTTATATTGATAATATCGGGAGTAATAAGTATATTTATTATAGTTCTAGCGATAATAACTGCATAATATAGGTAATAATGCATGTTATATTGATAATAATAAAAGTAATAAGTATATTTATTGTAGTTCTATCAATAATAACTGCATAATATGGGTAATAATGCATGTTATATTGATGATAATAAAAGTAATAAGTGTATTTATTACAGTTCTAGCGATAATGACTGCATAATATGGGTAATAATGCATGTTATATTGATGATAATATAAGTAATAAGTATAATTATTACAGTTCTAGCGATAATAACTGCATTATATGTGTAATAATGCATGATATGTTGATAACATTGGGAGTAATAAGTATAATTATTATAGTTCTAGCGATAATAATAGTAAAATATGGCAAATAGTGCATGTTATATTGATAATAGTAAAAGCAATAAGTATATTTATTACAGTTCTATCGATAATAACTGCATAATATGGGTATTAATGCATGTTATATTGATAATAATAAAAGTAATAAGTATATTTATTGTAGTTCTATCAATAATAACTGCATAATATGGGTAATAATGCATGTTATATTGATAATAATAAAAGTAATAAGTATATTTATTGTAGTTCTATCAATAATAACTGCATAATATGGGTAATAATGCATGTTATATTGATGATAATAAAAGTAATAAGTGTATTTATTACAGTTCTAGCGATAATGACTGCATAATATGGGTAATAATGCACGTTATATTGCTAATAATATAAGTAATAAGTATAATTATTATAGTTCTAGCGATAATAACTGCATTATATGAGTAATAATGGATGTTATATTGATAATATCGGGAGTAATAAGTATAATTATTTCAGTTGTAGCGATAATACTAGTAAAATATGGCTAAGAGAGCATGTTATATTCATAATAAAAAAGTAATAAGTATATTTATTACAGTTCTATCAATAGTAACTGCATAATATGGGTAATAATGCATGTTATATTAATAATAATATAAGTAATAAGTATAATTATTACAGTTCTAGCGATAATAACTGCATTATATGGGTAATAATGCATGTTATATTGATAATAATAAAAGTAATAAGTATATTTATTATGGTTGTAGCGATAATAACTGCATAATATGGGTAATAATGCATGTGATATTGATGATAATATAAGTAATAAGTATAATTATTACAGTTCTAGCGATAATAACTGCATTATATGGGTAATAATGGATGTTATATTGATAATATCGGGAGTAATAAGTATATTTATTATAGTTCTAGCGATAATAACTGCATAATATAGGTAATAGTGCATGATATATTGATAACATTGGGAGTAATAAGTATAATTATTATAGTTCTAGCGATAATAATAGTAAAATATGGCAAATAGTGCATGTTATATTGATAATAGTAAAAGCAATAAGTATATTTATTACAGTTCTATCGATAATAACTGCATAATATGGGTATTAATGCATGTTATATTGATGATAATAAAAGTAGTAAGAATATTTATTATAGTTCTAGCGATTATAACTGCATAATATGGGTAATAATGCATGTTATATTGATAATAATATAAGTAATAAGTATAATTATTACAGTTCCAGCGATAATAACTGCATTATATGGGTAATAATGCATGTTATATTGATAATATTGGGAGTAATAAGTATATTTATTATAGTTCTAGCGATAATAACTGCATAATATAGGTAACAATGCATGTTATATTGATAATAATAAAAGTAATAAGTATATTTATTGTAGTTCTATCAATAATAACTGCATAATATGGGTAATAATGCATGTTATATTGATGATAATAAAAGTAATAAGTGTATTTATTACAGTTCTAGCGATAATGACTGCATAATATGGGTAATAATGCACGTTATATTGCTAATAATATAAGTAATAAGTATAATTATTATAGTTCTAGCGATAATAACTGCATTATATGAGTAATAATGGATGTTATATTGATAATATCGGGAGTAATAAGTATAATTATTTCAGTTGTAGCGATAATACTAGTAAAATATGGCTAAGAGTGCATGTTATATTCATAATAAAAAAGTAATAAGTATATTTATTACAGTTCTATCAATAATAACTGCATAATATGGGTAATAATGCATGTTATATTGATAATAATATAAGTAATAAGTATAATTATTACAGTTCTAGCGATAATAACTGCATTATATGGGTAATAATGGATGTTATGTTGATAATATCGGGAGTAATAAGTATTTTTATTATAGTTCTAGCGATAATAATTGCATAATATCGGTAATAATGCATGTTATGTTGATAATAATAACAGTAATTAGTATATTTATTACAGTTCTATCGATAATAACTGCATAATATGGGTAATAATGCATGTTATATTGATGATAACAAGAGTAATACGTATATTTATTATAGTTCTAGCGATAATAACTGCATAATATGGGTAATAATGCATGTTATATTGATAATAATATAAGTAATAAGTATAATTATTACAGTTCTAGCGATAATAACTGCATTATATGGGTAATAATGGATGTTATATTGATAATATCGGGAGTAATAAGTATATTTATTATAGTTCTAGCGATAATAACTGCATAATATAGGTAATAGTGCAAGTTATATTGATAATAATAAAAGTAATAAGTATATTTATTATAGTTCTATCAATAATAACTGCATAATATGGGTAATAATGGATGTTATATTGATAATATCGGGAGTAATAAGTATATTTATTATAGTTCTAGCGATAATAACTGCATAATATAGGTAATAATGCATGTTATATTGATAATAATAAAAGTAATAAGTATATTTATTGTAGTTCTATCAATAATAACTGCATAATATGGGTAATAATGCATGTTATATTGATGATAATAAAAGTAATAAGTCTATTTATTACAGTTCTAGCGATAATGACTGCATAATATGGGTAATAATGCATGTTATATTGATGATAATATAAGTAATAAGTATAATTATTACAGTTCTAGCGATAATAACTGCATTATATGGGTAATAATGCATGATATGTTGATAACATTGGGAGTAATAAGTATAATTATTATAGTTCTAGCGATAATAATAGTAAAATATGGCAAATAGTGCATGTTATATTGATAATAGTAAAAGCAATAAGTATATTTATTACAGTTCTATCGATAATAACTGCATAATATGGGTATTAATGCATGTTATATTGATGATAATAAAAGTAGTAAGAATATTTATTATAGTTCTAGCGATTATAACTGCATAATATGGGTAATAATGCATGTTATATTGATAATAATATAAGTAATAAGTATAATTATTACAGTTCCAGCGATAATAACTGCATTATATGGGTAATAATGCATGTTATATTGATAATATTGGGAGTAATAAGTATATTTATTATAGTTCTAGCGATAATAACTGCATAATATAGGTAATAATGCATGTTATATTGATAATAATAAAAGTAATAAGTATATTTATTGTAGTTCTATCAATAATAACTGCATAATATGGTTAATAATGCACGTTATATTGATGATAATAAAAGTAATAAGTGTATTTATTACAGTTCTAGCGATAATGACTGCATAATATGGGTAATAATGCACGTTATATTGCTAATAATATAAGTAATAAGTATAATTATTATAGTTCTAGCGATAATAACTGCATTATATGAGTAATAATGGATGTTATATTGATAATATCGGGAGTAATAAGTATAATTATTTCAGTTGTAGCGATAATACTAGTAAAATATGGCTAAGAGTGCATGTTATATTCATAATAAAAAAGTAATAAGTATATTTATTACAGTTCTATCAATAATAACTGCATAATATGGGTAATAATGCATGTTATATTAATAATAATATAAGTAATAAGTATAATTATTATAGTTCTAGCGATAATAATAGTAAAATATGGCAAATAGTGCATGTTATATTGATAATAGTAAAAGCAATAAGTATATTTATTACAGTTCTATCGATAATAACTGCATAATATGGGTATTAATGCATGTTATATTGATGATAATAAAAGTAGTAAGAATATTTATTATAGTTCTAGCGATTATAACTGCATAATATGGGTAATAATGCATGTTATATTGATAATAATATAAGTAATAAGTATAATTATTACAGTTCCAGCGATAATAACTGCATTATATGGGTAATAATGCATGTTATATTGATAATATTGGGAGTAATAAGTATATTTATTATAGTTCTAGCGATAATAACTGCATAATATAGGTAATAATGCATGTTATATTGATAATAATAAAAGTAATAAGTATATTTATTACAGTTCTATCAATAATAACTGCATAATATGGGTAATAATGCATGTTATATTAATAATAATATAAGTAATAAGTATAATTATTACAGTTCTAGCGATAATAACTGCATTATATGGGTAATAGTGCATGTTATATTGATAATAATAAAAGTAATAAGTATATTTATTATGGTTCTAGCGATAATAACTGCATAATATGGGTAATAATGCATGTGATATTGATGATAATATAAGTAATAAGTATAATTATTACAGTTCTAGCGATAATAACTGCATTATATGGGTAATAATGGATGTTATATTGATAATATCGGGAGTAATAAGTATATTTATTATAGTTCTAGCGATAATAACTGCATAATATAGGTAATAGTGCATGTTATATTGATAATAATAAAAGTAATAAGCATATTTATTATAGTTCTATCAATAATAACTGCATAGTATGGGTAATAATGGATGTTATATTGATAATATCGGGAGTAATAAGTATATTTACTATAGTTCTAGCGATAATAACTGCATAATATGGGTAATAATGCATGTTATATTGATAATAATATAAGTAATAAGTATAATTATTACAGTTCTAGCGATAATAACTGCATTATATGGGTAATAATGCATGTTATATTGATAATATCGGGAGTAATATGTATAATTATTATGGTTCTATCGATAATAACTGCATAATATGGGTAATAACGCATGTTATATTGGTGATAATAAAAGTAGTAAGTATATTTATTATAGTTCTAGCGATTATAACTGCATAATATGGGTAATAATGCATGTTATATAGATAATTATATAAGTAATAAGTACAATTATTACAGTTCTAGCGACAACAACTGCATTATATGCGTATAATGCATGTTACATTGATAATATCTGGAGTAGTAAGTATAATTTTTATAGTTCTAGCGATAATAAAAGTAATATATGGCTAATAGTGCATGTTATATTGATAATAATAAAAGTAATAAGTATATTTATTACAGTTCTATCGATAATAACAGCATAATATGGGTAATAATGCATGTTATATTGATGATAATATAAGTAATAAGTATAATTATTACAGTTCTAGCGATAATAACTGCATTATATGGGTAATAATGCATGTTATATTGATGATAATATAAGTAATAAGTATAATTATTACAGTTCTAGCGATAATAACTGCATTATATGGGTAATAATGGATGTTATATTGGTAATATCTGGAGTAGTAAGTATAATTTTTATAGTTCTAGCGATAATAAAAGTAATATATGGCTAATAGTGCATGTTATATTGATAATAATAAGAGTAATAAGTATATTTATTATAATTCTATCGATAATAACTGCATAATATGGGTAATAATGCATGTTATATTGATGATAATATAAGTAATAAGTATAATTATTACAGTTCTAGCGATAATAACTGCATTATATGGGTAATAATGGATGTTATATTGATAATATCGGGAGTAATAAGTATATTTATTATAGTTCTAGCGATAATAACTGCATAATATAGGTAATAGTGCATGTTATATTGATAATAATAAAAGTAATAAGCATATTTATTATAGTTCTATCAATAATAACTGCATAATATGGGTAATAATGGATGTTATATTGATAATATCGGGAGTAATAAGTATATTTACTATAGTTCTAGCGATAATAACTGCATTATATGGGTAATAATGCATGTTATATTGATAATAATAGAAGTAATAAGTAGATTTATTATGGTTCTAGCGATAATAACTGCATAATATGGGTAATAATGCATGTGATATTGATAATAATATAGGTAGTAAGTATAATTATTACAGTTCTAGCGATAATAACTGCATTGTATGGGTAATAATGGATGTTATATTGATAATATCGGGAGTAATAAGTATATTTATTATAGTTCTAGCGATAATAACTGCATAATATGGGTAATAATGCATGTTATATTGATAATAATATAAGTAATAAGTATAATTATTACAGTTCTAGCGATAATAACTGCATTATATGGGTAATAATGGATGTTATGTTGATAATATCGGGAGTAATAAGTATTTTTATTATAGTTCTAGCGATAATAATTGCATAATATCGGTAATAATGCATGTTATGTTGATAATAATAACAGTAATTAGTATATTTATTACAGTTCTATCGATAATAACTGCATAATATGGGTAATAATGCATGTTATATTCATGATAACAAAAGTAATACGTATATTTATTATGGTTCTAGCGATAATAACTGCATAATATGGGTAATAATGCATGTTATATTGATAATAATATAAGTAATAAGTATAATTATTACAGTTCTAGCGATAATAACTGCATTATATGGGTAATAATGGATGTTATATTGATAATATCGGGATCAATAAGTATATTTATTACAGTTCTAGCGATAATAACTGCATTATATGGGTAATAATGCATGATATATTGATAACATTGGGAGTAATAAGTATAATTATTATAGTTCTAGCGATAATAATAGTAAAATATGGCAAATAGTGCATATTATATTGATAATAGTAAAAGCAATAAGTATATTTATTACAGTTCTATCGATAATAACTGCATAATATGGGTATTAATGCATGTTAAATTGATGATAATAAAAGTAATAAGTGTATTTATTACAGTTCTAGCGATAATGACTGCATAATATGGGTAATAATGCATGTTATATTGCTAATAATATAAGTAATAAGTATAATTATTATAGTTCTAGCGATAATAACTGCATTATATGAGTAATAATGGATGTTATATTGATAATATCGGGAGTAATAAGTATAATTATTTCAGTTGTAGCGATAATACTAGTAAAATATGGCTAAGAGTGCATGTTATATTCATAATAAAAAAGTAATAAGTATATTTGTAACAGTTCTATCAATAATAACTGCATAATATGGGTAATAATGCATGTTATATTGATAATAATATAAGTAATAAGTATAATTATTACAGTTTTAGCGATAATAACTGCATTATATGGGTAATAATGGATGTTATGTTGATAATATCGGGAGTAATAAGTATTTTTATTATAGTTCTAGCGATAATAATTGCATAATATCGGTAATAATGCATGTTATGTTGATAATAATAACAGTAATTAGTATATTTATTACAGTTCTATCGATAATAACTGCATAATATGGGTAATAATGCATGTTATATTGATGATAACAAGAGTAATACGTATATTTATTATAGTTCTAGCGATAATAACTGCATAATATGGGTAATAATGCATGTTATATTGATAATAATATAAGTAATAAGTATAATTATTACAGTTCTAGCGATAATAACTGCATTATATGGGTAATAATGGATGTTATATTGATAATATCGGGAGTAATAAGTATATTTATTATAGTTCTAGCGATAATAACTGCATAACATAGGTAATAATGCATGTCATATTGATAATAATAAAAGTAATAAGTATATTTATTATAGTTCTATCAATAATAACTGCATAATATCGGTAATAATGCATGTTATATTGATGATAATATAAGTAATAAGTATAATTATTACAGTTCTAGCGATAATAACTGCATTATATGGGTAATAATGGATGTTATATTGGTAATATCTGGAGTAGTAAGTATAATTTTTATAGTTCTAGCGATATTAAAAGTAATATATGGCTAATAGTGCATGTTATATTGATAATAGTAAAATCAATAAGTATATTTATTACAGTTCTATCGATAATAACTGCATAATATGGGTATTAATGCATGTTATATTGATGATAATAAAAGTAGTAAGAATATTTATTATAGTTCTAGCGATTATAACTGCATAATATGGGTAATAATGCATGTTATATTGATAATAATATAAGTAATAAGTATAATTATTACAGTTCCAGCGATAATAACTGCATTATATGGGTAATAATGCATGTTATATTGATAATATTGGGAGTAATAAGTATATTTATTATAGTTCTAGCGATAATAACTGCATAATATAGGTAATAATGCATGTTATATTGATAATAATAAAAGTAATAAGTATATTTATTGTAGTTCTATCAATAATAACTGCATAATATGGGTAATAATGCATGTTATATTGATGATAATAAAAGTAATAAGTGTATTTATTACAGTTCTAGCGATAATGACTGCATAATATGGGTAATAATGCACGTTATATTGCTAATAATATAAGTAATAAGTATAATTATTATAGTTCTAGCGATAATAACTGCATTATATGAGTAATAATGGATGTTATATTGATAATATCGGGAGTAATAAGTATAATTATTTCAGTTGTAGCGATAATACTAGTAAAATATGGCTAAGAGTGCATGTTATATTCATAATAAAAAAGCAATAAGTATATTTATTACAGTTCTATCAATAATAACTGCATAATATGGGTAATAATGCATGTTATATTGATAATAATATAAGTAATAAGTATAATTACTACAGTTCTAGCGATAATAACTGCATTATATGGGTAATAATGGATGTTATGTTGATAATATCGGGAGTAATAAGTATATTTATTATAGTTCTAGCGATAATAATAGAATAATATCGGTAATAATGCATGTTATGTTGATAATAATAACAGTAATTAGTATATTTATTACAGTTCTATCGATAATAACTGCATAATATGGGTAATAATGCATGTTATATTGATGATAACAAGAGTAATACGTATATTTATTATAGTTCTAGCGATAATAACTGCATAATATGGGTAATAATGCATGTTATATTGATAATAATATAAGTAATAAGTATAATTATTACAGTTCTAGCGGTAATAACTGCATTATATGGGTAATAATGGATGTTATATTGATAATATCGGGAGTAATAAGTATATTTATTATAGTTCTAGCGATAATAACTGCATAACATAGGTAATAATGCATGTCATATTGATAATAATAAAAGTAATAAGTATATTTATTATAGTTCTATCAATAATAACTGCATAATATCGGTAATAATGCATGTTATATTGATGATAATATAAGTAATAAGTATAATTATTACAGTTCTAGCGATAATAACTGCATTATATGGGTAACAATGGATGTTATATTGGTAATATCTGGAGTAGTAAGTATAATTTTTATAGTTTTAGCGATAATAAAAGTAATATATGGCTAATAGTGCATGTTATATTGATAATAATAAAAGTAATAAGTATATTTATTATAGTTCTATCGATAATAACTGCATAATATGGGTAATAATGCATGTTATATTGATGATAATATAAGTAATAAGTACAATTATTACAGTTCTATCGATAATAACTGCATAATATGGGTAATAATGCATGTTATATTGATGATAATATAAGTAATAAGTGTAATTATTACAGTTCTAGCGATAATAACTGCATTATATGGGTAATAATGGATGTTATATTGATAATATCGGGAGTAATAAGTATATTTATTATAGTTCTGGCGATAATAACTGCATAATATAGGTAATAGTGCATGTTATATTAATAATAATAAAAGTAATAAGTATATTTATTATAGTTCTATCAATAATAACTGCGTAATATGGGTAATAATGGATGTTATATTGATAATATCGGGAGTAATAAGTATATTTATTATAGTTCTAGCGATAATAACTGCATAATATAGGTAATAATGCATGTTATATTGATAATAATAAAAGTAATAAGTATATTTATTGTAGTTCTATCAATAATAACTGCATAATATGGGTAATAATGCATGTGATATTGATGATAATAAAAGTAATAAGTGTATTTATTACAGTTCTAGCGATAATGACTGCATAATATGGGTAATAATGCATGTTATATTGATGATAATATAAGTAATAAGTATAATTATTACAGTTCTAGCGATAATAACTGCATTATATGGGTAATAATGCATGATATGTTGATAACATTGGGAGTAATAGGTATAATTATTATAGTTCTAGCGATAATAATAGTAAAATATGGCAAATAGTGCATGTTATATTGATAATAGTAAAAGCAATAAGTATATTTATTACAGTTCTATCGATAATAACTGCATAATATGGGTATTAATGCATGTTATATTGATGATAATAAAAGTAGTAAGAATATTTATTATAGTTCTAGCGATTATAACTGCATAATATGGGTAATAATGCATGTTATATTGATAATAATATAAGTAATAAGTATAATTATTACAGTTCCAGCGATAATAACTGCATTATATGGGTAATAATGCATGTTATATTGATGATAACAAAAGTAATACGTATATTTATTATAGTTCTAGCGAATATAACTACATTATATGGGTAAAAATGCATGTTATATAGATAATATTGGGAGTAATAAGTATAATTATTATAGTTCTAGCGATAATAATAGTAAAATATGGCTAATAGTGCATGTTATATTGATAATAATAAAAGTAAAAAGTATATTTATTACAGTTCTATCGATAATAACTGCATAATATGGGTAATAATGCATGTTATATTGATAATAATATAAGTAATAAGTATAATTATTACAGTTCTAGCGATAATAACTGCATTATATGGGTAATAATGCATGTTATATTGATGATAATATAAGTAATAAGTATAATTATTACAGTTCTAGCGATAATAACTGCATTATATGGGTAATAATGGATGTTATATTGGTAATATCTGGAGTAGTAAGTATAATTTTTATAGTTCTAGCGATAATAAAAGTAATATATGGCTAATAGTGCATGTTATATTGATAATAGTAAAATCAATAAGTATATTTATTACAGTTCTATCGATAATAACTGCATAATATGGGTATTAATGCATGTTATATTGATGATAATAAAAGTAGTAAGAATATTTATTATAGTTCTAGCGATTATAACTGCATAATATGGGTAATAATGCATGTTATATTGATAATAATATAAGTAATAAGTATAATTATTACAGTTCCAGCGATAATAACTGCATTATATGGGTAATAATGCATGTTATATTGATAATATTGGGAGTAATAAGTATATTTATTATAGTTCTAGCGATAATAACTGCATAATATAGGTAATAATGCATGTTATATTGATAATAATAAAAGTAATAAGTATATTTATTGTAGTTCTATCAATAATAACTGCATAATATGGGTAATAATGCATGTTATATTGATGATAATAAAAGTAATAAGTGTATTTATTACAGTTCTAGCGATAATGACTGCATAATATGGGTAATAATGCACGTTATATTGCTAATAATATAAGTAATAAGTATAATTATTATAGTTCTAGCGATAATAACTGCATTATATGAGTAATAATGGATGTTATATTGATAATATCGGGAGTAATAAGTATAATTATTTCAGTTGTAGCGATAATACTAGTAAAATATGGCTAAGAGTGCATGTTATATTCATAATAAAAAAGTAATAAGTATATTTATTACAGTTCTATCAATAATAACTGCATAATATGGGTAATAATGCATGTTATATTGATAATAATATAAGTAGTAAGTATAATTATTACAGTTCTAGCGATAATAACTGCATTATATGGGTAATAATGGATGTTATGTTGATAATATCGGGAGTAATAAGTATTTTTATTATAGTTCTAGCGATAATAATTGCATAATATCGGTAATAATGCATGTTATGTTGATAATAATAACAGTAATTAGTATATTTATTACAGTTCTATCGATAATAACTGCATAATATGGGTAATAATGCATGTTATATTGATGATAACAAGAGTAATACGTATATTTATTATAGTTCTAGCGATAATAACTGCATAATATGGGTAATAATGCATGTTATATTGATAATAATATAAGTAATAAGTATAATTATTACAGTTCTAGCGATAATAACTGCATTATATGGGTAATAATGGATGTTATATTGATAACATCGGGAGTAATAAGTATATTTATTATAGTTCTAGCGATAATAACTGCATAACATAGGTAATAATGCATGTTATATTGATAATAATAAAAGTAATAAGTATATTTATTATAGTTCTATCGATAATAACTGCATAATATGGGTAATAATGCATGTTATATTGATGATAATATAAGTAATAAGTATAATTATTACAGTTCTATCGATAATAACTGCATAATATGGGTAATAATGCATGTTATATTGATGATAATATAAGTAATAAGTGTAATTATTACAGTTCTAGCGATAATAACTGCATTATATGGGTAATAATGGATGTTATATTGATAATATCGGGAGTAATAAGTATATTTATTATAGTTCTATCAATAATAACTGCATAATATGGGTAATAATGGATGTTATATTGATAATATCGGGAGTAATAAGTATATTTATTATAGTTCTAGCGATAATAACTGCATAATATAGGTAATAATGCATGTTATATTGATAATAATAAAAGTAATAAGTATATTTATTGTAGTTCTATCAATAATAACTGCATAATATGGGTAATAATGCATGTTATATTGATGATAATAAAAGTAATAAGTATATTTATTATGGTTCTAGCGATAATAACTGCATAATATGGGTAATAATGCATGTGATATTGATAATAATATAGGTAATAAGTATAATTATTACAGTTCTAGCGATAATAACTGCATTATATGGGTAATAATGCATGTTATATTGATGATAATATAAGGATTAAGTATAATTATTACAGTTCTAGCGATAATAACTGCATTATATGGGTAATAATGGATGTTATATTGGTAATATCTGGAGTAGTAAGTATAATTTTTATAGTTCTAGCGATAATAAAAGTAATATATGGCTAATAGTGCATGTTATATTGATAATAATAAGAGTAATAAGTATATTTATTATAATTCTATCGATAATAACTGCATAATATGGGTAATAATGCATGTTATATTGATGATAATATAAGTAATAAGTATAATTATTACAGTTCTAGCGATAATAACTGCATTATATGGGTAATAATGGATGTTATATTGATAATATCGGAGTAATAAGTATATTTATTATAGTTCTAGCGATAATAACTGCATAATATAGGTAATAGTGCATGTTATATTGATAATAATAAAAGTAATAAGCATATTTATTATAGTTCTATCAATAATAACTGCATAATATGGGTAATAATGGATGTTATATTGATAATATCGGGAGTAATAAGTATATTTACTATAGTTCTAGCGATAATAACTGCATTATATGGGTAATAATGCATGTTATATTGATAATAATAGAAGTAATAAGTAGATTTATTATGGTTCTAGCGATAATAACTGCATAATATGGGTAATAATGCATGTGATATTGATAATAATATAGGTAGTAAGTATAATTATTACAGTTCTAGCGATAATAACTGCATTGTATGGGTAATAATGGATGTTATATTGATAATATCGGGAGTAATAAGTATATTTATTATAGTTCTAGCGATAATAACTGCATAATATGGGTAATAATGCATGTTATATTGATAATAATAACAGTAATTAGTATATTTATTACAGTTCTATCGATAATAACTGCATAATATGGGTAATAATGCATGTTATATTGATGATAACAAAAGTAATACGTATATTTATTATAGTTCTAGCGATAATAACTGCATAATATGGGTAATAATGCATGTTATATTGATAATAATATAAGTAATAAGTATAATTATTACAGTTCTAGCGATAATAACTGCATTATATGGGTAATAATGGATGTTATATTGATAATATCGGGAGTAATAAGTATATTTATTATAGTTCTAGCGATAATAACTGCATAACATAGGTAATAATGCATGTTATATTGATAATAATAAAAGTAATAAGTATATTTATTATAGTTCTAGCGATAATAACTGCATAATATAGGTAATAATGCATGTTATATTGATAATAATAAAAGTAATAAGTATATTTATTGTAGTTCTATCAATAATAACTGCATAATATGGGTAATAATGCATGTTATATTGATGATAATAAAAGTAATAAGTATATTTATTATGGTTCTAGCGATAATAACTGCATAATATGGGTAATAATGCATGTGATATTGATAATAATATAGGTAATAAGTATAATTATTACAGTTCTAGCGATAATAACTGCATTATATGGGTAATAATGCATGTTATATTGATGATAATATAAGGATTAAGTATAATTATTACAGTTCTAGCGATAATAACTGCATTATATGGGTAATAATGGATGTTATATTGGTAATATCTGGAGTAGTAAGTATAATTTTTATAGTTCTAGCGATAATAAAAGTAATATATGGCTAATAGTGCATGTTATATTGATAATAATAAGAGTAATAAGTATATTTATTATAATTCTATCGATAATAACTGCATAATATGGGTAATAATGCATGTTATATTGATGATAATATAAGTAATAAGTATAATTATTACAGTTCTAGCGATAATAACTGCATTATATGGGTAATAATGGATGTTATATTGATAATATCGGAGTAATAAGTATATTTATTATAGTTCTAGCGATAATAACTGCATAATATAGGTAATAGTGCATGTTATATTGATAATAATAAAAGTAATAAGCATATTTATTATAGTTCTATCAATAATAACTGCATAATATGGGTAATAATGGATGTTATATTGATAATATCGGGAGTAATAAGTATATTTACTATAGTTCTAGCGATAATAACTGCATTATATGGGTAATAATGCATGTTATATTGATAATAATAGAAGTAATAAGTAGATTTATTATGGTTCTAGCGATAATAACTGCATAATATGGGTAATAATGCATGTGATATTGATAATAATATAGGTAGTAAGTATAATTATTACAGTTCTAGCGATAATAACTGCATTGTATGGGTAATAATGGATGTTATATTGATAATATCGGGAGTAATAAGTATATTTATTATAGTTCTAGCGATAATAACTGCATAATATGGGTAATAATGCATGTTATATTGATAATAATAACAGTAATTAGTATATTTATTACAGTTCTATCGATAATAACTGCATAATATGGGTAATAATGCATGTTATATTGATGATAACAAAAGTAATACGTATATTTATTATAGTTCTAGCGATAATAACTGCATAATATGGGTAATAATGCATGTTATATTGATAATAATATAAGTAATAAGTATAATTATTACAGTTCTAGCGATAATAACTGCATTATATGGGTAATAATGGATGTTATATTGATAATATCGGGAGTAATAAGTATATTTACTATAGTTCTAGCGATAATAACTGCATTATATGGGTAATAATGCATGTTATATTGATAATAATAGAAGTAATAAGTAGATTTATTATGGTTCTAGCGATAATAACTGCATAATATGGGTAATAATGCATGTGATATTGATAATAATATAGGTAGTAAGTATAATTATTACAGTTCTAGCGATAATAACTGCATTGTATGGGTAATAATGGATGTTATATTGATAATATCGGGAGTAATAAGTATATTTATTATAGTTCTAGCGATAATAACTGCATAATATGGGTAATAATGCATGTTATATTGATAATAATAACAGTAATTAGTATATTTATTACAGTTCTATCGATAATAACTGCATAATATGGGTAATAATGCATGTTATATTGATGATAACAAAAGTAATACGTATATTTATTATAGTTCTAGCGATAATAACTGCATAATATGGGTAATAATGCATGTTATATTGATAATAATATAAGTAATAAGTATAATTATTACAGTTCTAGCGATAATAACTGCATTATATGGGTAATAATGGATGTTATATTGATAATATCGGGAGTAATAAGTATATTTATTATAGTTCTAGCGATAATAACTGCATAACATAGGTAATAATGCATGTTATATTGATAATAATAAAAGTAATAAGTATATTTATTATAGTTCTATCAATAATAACTGCATAATATCGGTAATAATGCATGTTATATTGATGATAATATAAGTAATAAGTATAATTATTACAGTTCTACCGATAATAACTGCATTATATGGGTAATAATGGATGTTATATTGGTAATATCTGGAGTAGTAAGTATAATTTTTATAGTTTTAGCGATAATAAAAGTAATATATGGCTAATAGTGCATGTTATATTGATAATAATAAAAGTAATAAGTATATTTATTATAGTTCTATCGATAATAACTGCATAATATGGGTAATAATGCATGTTATATTGATGATAATATAAGTAATAAGTATAATTATTACAGTTCTATCGATAATAACTGCATAATATGGGTAATAATGCATGTTATATTGATGATAATATAAGTAATAAGTGTAATTATTACAGTTCTAGCGATAATAACTGCATTATATGGGTAATAATGGATGTTATATTGATAATATCGGGAGTAATAAGTATATTTATTATAGTTCTAGCGATAATAACTGCATAATATAGGTAATAGTGCATGTTATATTGATAATAATAAAAGTAATAAGTATATTTATTATAGTTCTATCAATAATAACTGCATAATATGGGTAATAATGGATGTTATATTGATAATATCGGGAGTAATAAGTATATTTATTATAGTTCTAGCGATAATAACTGCATAATATAGGTAATAATGCATGTTATATTGATAATAATAAAAGTAATAAGTATATTTATTGTAGTTCTATCAATAATAACTGCATAATATGGGTAATAATGCATGTTATATTGATGATAATAAAAGTAATAAGTGTATTTATTACAGCTCTAGCGATAATGACTGCATAATATGGGTAATAATGCATGTTATATTGATGATAATATAAGTAATAAGTATAATTATTACAGTTCTAGCGATAATAACTGCATTATTTGGGTAATAATGCATGATATGTTGATAACATTGGGAGTAATAAGTATAATTATTATAGTTCTAGCGATAATAATAGTAAAATATGGCAAATAGTGCATGTTATATTGATAATAGTAAAAGCAATAAGTATATTTATTACAGTTCTATCGATAATAACTGCATAATATGGGTATTAATGCATGTTATATTGATGATAATAAAAGTAGTAAGAATATTTATTATAGTTCTAGCGATTATAACTGCATAATATGGGTAATAATGCATGTTATATTGATAATAATATAAGTAATAAGTATAATTATTACAGTTCCAGCGATAATAACTGCATTATATGGGTAATAATGCATGTTATATTGATAATATTGGGAGTAATAAGTATATTTATTATAGTTCTAGCGATAATAACTGCATAATATAGGTAATAATGCATGTTATATTGATAATAATAAAAGTAATAAGTATATTTATTGTAGTTCTATCAATAATAACTGCATAATATGGGTAATAATGCATGTTATATTGATGATAATAAAAGTAATAAGTACAATTATTACAGTTCTAGCGATAACAACTGCATTATATGCGTATAATGCATGTTACATTGATAATATCTGGAGTAGTAAGTATAATTTTTATAGTTCTAGCGATAATAAAAGTAATATATGGCTAATAGTGCATGTTATATTGATAATAATAAAAGTAATAAGTATATGTATTATAGTTCTGTCGATAATAACTTCATTATATGGGTAATAATGCATGTTATATTGATAATATCGGGAGTAATGAGGATAATCATTACAGTTCTTGCGATAATACTAGTAAAATATGGCTAAGAGTGCCTGTTATATTGATAATAATATAAGTAATAAGTATATTTATTATAATTCTATCGATAATAACTGCATAATATGGGTAATAATGCATGTTATATTGATGATAATATAAGTAATAAGTATAATTATTACAGTTCTAGCGATAATAACTGCATTATATTGGTAATAATGCATGTTATATTGATAATAATAAAAGTAATAAGTATATTTATTACAGTTCTATCGATAATAACAGCATAATATGGGTAATAATGCATGTTATATTGATGATAACAAAAGTAATACGTATATTTATTATAGTTCTAGCGATAATAACTACATTATATGGGTAAAAATGCATGTTATATAGATAATATTGGGAGTAATAAGTATAATTATTATAGTTCTAGCGATAATAATAGTAAAATATGGCTAATAGTGCATGTTATATTGATAATAATAAAAGTAAAAAGTATATTTATTACAGTTCTATCGATAATAACTGCATAATATGGGTAATAATGCATGTTATATTGATAATAATATAAGTAATAAGTATAATTATTACAGTTCTAGCGATAATAACTGCATTATATGGGCAATAATGGATGTTATATTGATAATATCGGGAGTAATAAGTATATTTATTATAGTTCTAGCGATAATAACTGCATTATATGGGTAATAATGGATGTTATATTGATAATATCGGGAGTAATAAGTATATTTATTATAGTTCTAGCGCTAATAACTGCATAATATGGGTAATAATGCATGTTATATTGATAATAATATAAGTAATAAGTATAATTATTACAGTTCTAGCGATAATAACTGCATTATATGGGTAATAATGGATGTTATGTTGATAATATCGGGAGTAATAAGTATTTTTATTATAGTTCTAGCGATAATAATTGCATAATATAGGTAATAATGCATATTATGTTGATAATAATAACAGTAATTAGTATATTTATTACAGTTCTATCGATAATAACTGCATAATATCGGTAATAATGCATGTTATATTGATGATAGTATAAGTAATAAGTATAATTATTACAGTTCTAGCGATAATAACTGCATTATATGGGTAATAATGGATGTTATATTGGCAATATCTGGAGTAGTAAGTATAATTTTTATAGTTCTAGCGATAATAAAAGTAATATATGGCTAATAGTGCATGTTATATTGATAATAATAAAAGTAAAAAGTATATTTATTACAGTTCTATCGATAATAACTGCATAATATGGGTAATAATGCATGTTATATTGATAATAATATAAGTAATAAGTATAGTTATTACAGTTCTAGCGATAATAACTGCATTATATGGGTAATAATGGATGTTATATTGATAATATCGGGAGTAATAAGTATATTTATTATAGTTCTAGCGATAATAACTGCATAACATAGGTAATAGTGCATGTTATATTGATAATAATAAAAGTAATAAGCATATTTATTATAGTTCTATCAATTATAACTGCATAATAAGGGTAATAATGGATGTTATATTGATAATATCGGGAGTAATAAGTATATTTACTATAGTTCTAGCGATAATAACTGCATTATATGGGTAATAATGCATGTTATATTGATAATAATAGAAGTAATAAGTAGATTTATTATGGTTCTAGCGATAATAACTGCATAATATGGGTAATAATGCATGTGATATTGATAATAATATAGGTAGTAAGTATAATTATTACAGTTCTAGCGATAATAACTGCATTGTATGGGTAATAATGGATGTTATATTGATAATATCGGGAGTAATAAGTATATTTATTATAGTTCTAGCGATAATAACTGCATAATATAGGTAATAGTGCATGTTATATTGATAATAATAAAAGTAATAAGTATATTTATTATAGTTCTATCAATAATAACTGCATAATATGGGTAATAATGGATGTTATATTGATAATATCGGGAGTAATAAGTATATTTATTATAGTTCTAGCGTTAATAACTGCATAATATAGGTAATAATGCATGTTATATTGATAATAATAAAAGTAATAAGTATATTTATTATGGTTCTAGCGATAATAACTGCATAATATGGGTAATAATGCATGTTATGTTGATAATAATAACAGTAATTAGTATATTTATTACAGTTCTATCGATAATAACTGCATAATATGGGTAATAATGCATGTTATATTGATGATAACAAAAGTAATACGTATATTTATTATAGTTCTAGCGATAATAACTGCATAATATGGGTAATAATGCATGTTATATTGATAATAATATAAGTAATAAGTATAATTATTACAGTTCTATCAATAATAACTGCATAATATCGGTAATAATGCATGTTATATTGATGATAATATAAGTAATAAGTATAATTATTACAGTTCTAGCGATAATAACTGCATTATATTGGTAATAATGCATGTTATATTGATGATAATATAAGAAATAAGTATAATTATTACAGTTCTAGCGATAATAACTGCATTATATGGGTAATAATGGATGTTATATTGATAATATCGGGAGTAATAAGTATATTTATTATAGTTCTAGCGATAATAACTGCATAACATAGGTAATAATGCATGTTATATTGATAATAATAAAAGTAATAAGTATATTTATTATAGTTCTATCAATAATAACTGCATAATATCGGTAATAATGCATGTTATATTGATGATAATATAAGTAATAAGTATAATTATTACAGTTCTAGCGATAATGACTGCATAATATGGGTAATAATGCATGTTATATTGATGATAATATATGTAATAAGTATAATTATTACAGTTCTAGCGATAATAACTGCATTATATGGGTAATAATGCATGATATGTTGATAACATTGGGAGTAATAAGTATAATTATTATAGTTCTAGCGATAATAATAGTAAAATATGGCAAATAGTGCATGTTATATTGATAATAGTAAAAGCAATAAGTATATTTATTACAGTTCTATCGATAATAACTGCATAATATGGGTATTAATGCATGTTATATTGATGATAATAAAAGTAGTAAGAATATTTATTATAGTTCTAGCGATTATAACTGCATAATATGGGTAATAATGCATGTTATATTGATAATAATTTAAGTAATAAGTATAATTATTACAGTTCCAGCGATAATAACTGCATTATATGGGTAATAATGCATGTTATATTGATAATATTGGGAGTAATAAGTATATTTATTATAGTTCTAGCGATAATAACTGCATAATATAGGTAATAATGCATGTTATATTGATAATAATAAAAGTAATAAGTATATTTATTGTAGTTCTATCAATAATAACTGCATAATATGGGTAATAATGCATGTTATATTGATAATAATAAAAGTAATAAGTATATTTATTGTAGTTCTATCAATAATAACTGCATAATATGGGTAATAATGCATGTTATATTGATGATAACAAAAGTAATACGTATATTTATTATAGTTCTAGCGATAATAACTGCATAATATGGGTAATAATGCATGTTATATTGATAATAATATAAGTAATAAGTATAATTATTACAGTTCTAGCGATAATAACTGCATTATATGGGTAATAATGGATGTTATATTGATAATATCGGGAGTAATAAGTATATTTATTATTGTTCTAGCGATAATAACTGCATAACATAGGTAATAATGCATGTTATATTGATAATAATAAAAGTAATAAGTATATTTATTATAGTTCTATCAATAATAACTGCATAATATCGGTAATAATGCATGTTATATTGATGATAATATAAGTAATAAGTATATTTATTATAGTTCTATCAATAATAACTGCATAATATGGGTAATAATGGATGTTATATTGATAATATCGGGAGTAATAAGTATATTTATTATAGTTCTAGCGTTAATAACTGCATAATATAGGTAATAATGCATGTTATATTGATAATAATAAAAGTAATAAGTATATTTATTATGGTTCTAGCGATAATAACTGCATAATATGGGTAATAATGCATGTTATGTTGATAATAATAACAGTAATTAGTATATTTATTACAGTTCTATCGATAATAACTGCATAATATGGGTAATAATGCATGTTATATTGATGATAACAAAAGTAATACGTATATTTATTATAGTTCTAGCGATAATAACTGCATAATATGGGTAATAATGCATGTTATATTGATAATAATATAAGTAATAAGTATAATTATTACAGTTCTATCAATAATAACTGCATAATATCGGTAATAATGCATGTTATATTGATGATAATATAAGTAATAAGTATAATTATTACAGTTCTAGCGATAATAACTGCATTATATTGGTAATAATGCATGTTATATTGATGATAATATAAGAAATAAGTATAATTATTACAGTTCTAGCGATAATAACTGCATTATATGGGTAATAATGGATGTTATATTGATAATATCGGGAGTAATAAGTATATTTATTATAGTTCTAGCGATAATAACTGCATAACATAGGTAATAATGCATGTTATATTGATAATAATAAAAGTAATAAGTATATTTATTATAGTTCTATCAATAATAACTGCATAATATCGGTAATAATGCATGTTATATTGATGATAATATAAGTAATAAGTATAATTATTACAGTTCTAGCGATAATGACTGCATAATATGGGTAATAATGCATGTTATATTGATGATAATATATGTAATAAGTATAATTATTACAGTTCTAGCGATAATAACTGCATTATATGGGTAATAATGCATGATATGTTGATAACATTGGGAGTAATAAGTATAATTATTATAGTTCTAGCGATAATAATAGTAAAATATGGCAAATAGTGCATGTTATATTGATAATAGTAAAAGCAATAAGTATATTTATTACAGTTCTATCGATAATAACTGCATAATATGGGTATTAATGCATGTTATATTGATGATAATAAAAGTAGTAAGAATATTTATTATAGTTCTAGCGATTATAACTGCATAATATGGGTAATAATGCATGTTATATTGATAATAATTTAAGTAATAAGTATAATTATTACAGTTCCAGCGATAATAACTGCATTATATGGGTAATAATGCATGTTATATTGATAATATTGGGAGTAATAAGTATATTTATTATAGTTCTAGCGATAATAACTGCATAATATAGGTAATAATGCATGTTATATTGATAATAATAAAAGTAATAAGTATATTTATTGTAGTTCTATCAATAATAACTGCATAATATGGGTAATAATGCATGTTATATTGATAATAATAAAAGTAATAAGTATATTTATTGTAGTTCTATCAATAATAACTGCATAATATGGGTAATAATGCATGTTATATTGATGATAATAAAAGTAATAAGTGTATTTATTACAGTTCTAGCGATAATGACTGCATAATATGGGTAATAATGCACGTTATATTGCTAATAATATAAGTAATAAGTATAATTATTATAGTTCTAGCGATAATAACTGCATTATATGAGTAATAATGGATGTTATATTGATAATATCGGGAGTAATAAGTATAATTATTTCAGTTGTAGCGATAATACTAGTAAAATATGGCTAAGAGTGCATGTTATATTCATAATAAAAAAGTAATAAGTATATTTATTACAGTTCTATCAATAATAACTGCATAATATGGGTAATAATGCATGTTATATTAATAATAATATAAGTAATAAGTATAATTATTACAGTTCTAGCGATAATAACTGCATTATATGGGTAATAATGCATGTTATATTGATAATAATAAAAGTAATAAGTATATTTATTATGGTTCTAGCGATAATAACTGCATAATATGGGTAATAATGCATGTTATGTTGATAATAATAACAGTAATTAGTATATTTATTACAGTTCTATCGATAATAACTGCATAATATGGGTAATAATGCATGTTATATTGATGATAACAAAAGTAATACGTATATTTATTATAGTTCTAGCGATAATAACTGCATAATATGGGTAATAATGCATGTTATATTGATAATAATATAAGTAATAAGTATAATTATTACAGTTCTAGCGATAATAACTGCATTATATGGGTAATAATGGATGTTATATTGATAATATCGGGAGTAATAAGTATATTTATTATTGTTCTAGCGATAATAACTGCATAACATAGGTAATAATGCATGTTATATTGATAATAATAAAAGTAATAAGTATATTTATTATAGTTCTATCAATAATAACTGCATAATATCGGTAATAATGCATGTTATATTGATGATAATATAAGTAATAAGTATAATTATTACAGTTCTAGCGATAATAACTGCATAATATGGGTAATAATGCATGTTATATTGATGATAATATAAGTAATAAGTGTAATTATTACAGTTCTAGCGATAATAACTGCATTATATGGGTAATAATGGATGTTATATTGATAATATCGGGAGTAATAAGTATATTTATTATAGTTCTAGCGATAATAACTGCATAACATAGGTAATAATGCATGTTATATTGATAATAATAAAAGTAATAAGTATATTTATTATAGTTCTATCAATAATAACTGCATAATATCGGTAATAATGCATGTTATATTGATGATAATATAAGTAATAAGTATAATTATTACAGTTCTAGCGATAATAACTGCATTATATGGGTAATAATGGATGTTATGTTGATAATATCGGGAGTAATAAGTATTTTTATTATAGTTCTAGCGATAATAATTGCATAATATCGGTAATAATGCATGTTATGTTGATAATAATAACAGTAATTAGTATATTTATTACAATTCTATCGATAATAACTGCATAATATGGGTAATAATGCATGTTATATTGATGATAACAAAAGTAATACGTATATTTATTATAGTTCTAGCGATAATAACTGCATAATATGGGTAATAATGCATGTTATATTGATAATAATATAAGTAATAAGTATAATTATTACAGTTCTAGCGATAATAACTGCATTATATGGGTAATAATGGATGTTATATTGATAATATCGGGAGTAATAAGTATATTTATTATAGTTCTAGCGATAATAACTGCATAACATAGGTAATAATGCATGTTATATTGATAATAATAAAAGTAATAAGTATTTTTATTATAGTTCTAGCGATAATAATTGCATAATATCGGTAATAATGCATGTTATGTTGATAATAATAACAGTAATTAGTATATTTATTACAGTTCTATCGATAATAACTGCATAATATGGGTAATAATGCATGTTATATTGATGATAACAAAAGTAATACGTATATTTATTATAGTTCTAGCGATAATAACTGCATAATATAGGTAATAATGCATGTTATATTGATAATAATAAAAGTAATAAGTATATTTATTGTAGTTCTATCAATAATAACTGCATAATATGGGTAATAATGCATGTTATATTGATGATAATAAAAGTAATAAGTGTATTTATTACAGTTCTAGCGATAATGACTGCATAATATGGGTAATAATGCATGTTATATTGATGATAATATAAGTAATAAGTATAATTATTACAGTTCTAGCGATAATAACTGCATTATATGGGTAATAATGCATGATATGTTGATAACATTGGGAGTAATAAGTATAATTATTATAGTTCTAGCGATAATAATAGTAAAATATGGCAAATAGTGCATGTTATATTGATAATAGTAAAAGCAATAAGTATATTTATTACAGTTCTATCGATAATAACTGCATAATATGGGTATTAATGCATGTTATATTGATGATAATAAAAGTAGTAAGAATATTTATTATAGTTCTAGCGATTATAACTGCATAATATGGGTAATAATGCATGTTATATTGATAATAATATAAGTAATAAGTATAATTATTACAGTTCCAGCGATAATAACTGCATTATATGGGTAATAATGCATGTTATATTGATAATATTGGGAGTAATAAGTATATTTATTATAGTTCTAGCGATAATAACTGCATAATATAGGTAATAATGCATGTTATATTGATAATAATAAAAGTAATAAGTATATTTATTGTAGTTCTATCAATAATAACTGCATAATATGGGTAATAATGCATGTTATATTGATGATAATAAAAGTAATAAGTGTATTTATTACAGTTCTAGCGATAATGACTGCATAATATGGGTAATAATGCATGTTATATTGATGATAATATAAGTAATACGTATAATTATTACAGTTCTAGCGATAATAACTGCATTATATGGGTAATAATGCATGTTATATTGATAATATCGGGAGTAATATGTATAATTATTAATGTTCTAGCGATAATAATAGTAAAATATGGCTAATAGTGCATGTTATATTGATAATAATAAAAGTAATAAGTATATTTGTTATAGTTCTATCGATAATAACTGCATAATATGGGTAATAATGCATGTTATATTGGTGATAATAAAAGTAGTAAGTATATTTATTATAGTTCTAGCGATTATAACTGCATAATATGGGTAATAATGCATGTTATATAGATAATTATATAAGTAATAAGTACAATTATTACAGTTCTAGCGATAACAACTGCATTATATGCGTATAATGCATGTTATATTGATAATATCGGGAGTAATATGTATAATTATTATTGTTCTAGCGATAATAATAGTAAAATATGGCTAATAGTGCATGTTATATTGATAATAATAAAAGTAATAAGTATATTTGTTATAGTTCTATCGATAATAACTGCATAATATGGGTAATAATGCATGTTAAATTGGTGATAATAAAAGTAGTAAGTATATTTATTATAGTTCTAGCGATTATAACTGCATAATATGGGTAATAATGCATGTTATATAGATAATTATATAAGTAATAAGTACAATTATTACAGTTCTAGCGATAACAACTGCATTATATGCGTATAATGCATGTTACATTGATAATATCTGGAGTAGTAAGTATAATTTTTATAGTTCTAGCGATAATAAAAGTAATATATGGCTAATAGTGCATGTTATATTGATAATAATAAAAGTAATAAGTATATGTATTATAGTTCTGTCGATAATAACTGCATTATATGGGTAATAATGCATGTTATATTGATAATATCGGGAGTAATGAGGATAATCATTACAGTTCTTGCGATAATACTAGTAAAATATGGCTAAGAGTGCCTGTTATATTGATAATAATATAAGTAATAAGTATATTTATTATAATTCTATCGATAATAACTGCATAATATGGGTAATAATGCATGTTATATTGATGATAATATAAGTAATCAGTATAATTATTACAGTTCTAGCGATAATAACTGCATTATATTGGTAATAATGCATGTTATATTGATAATAATAAAAGTAATAAGTATATTTATTACAGTTCTATCGATAATAACAGCATAATATGGGTAATAATGCATGTTATATTGATGATAACAAAAGTAATACGTATATTTATTATAGTTCTAGCGATAATAACTACATTATATGGGTAAAAATGCATGTTATATAGATAATATTGGGAGTAATAAGTATAATTATTATAGTTCTAGCGATAATAATAGTAAAATATGGCTAATAGTGCATGTTATATTGATAATAATAAAAGTAAAAAGTATATTTATTACAGTTCTATCGATAATAACTGCATAATATGGGTAATAATGCATGTTATATTGATAATAATATAAGTAATAAGTATAATTATTACAGTTCTAGCGATAATAACTGCATTATATGGGTAATAATGGATGTTATATTGGTAATATCTGGAGTAGTAAGTATAATTTTTATAGTTCTAGCGATAATAAAAGTAATATATGGCTAATAGTGCATGTTATATTGATAATAATAAAAGTAATAAGTATATTTATTATAGTTCTATCGATAATAACTGCATAATATGGGTAATAATGCATGTTATATTGATGATAATATAAGTAATAAGTATAATTATTACAGTTCTAGCGATAATAACTGCATTATATGGGTAATAATGGATGTTATATTGATAATATCGGTAGTAATAGGTATATTTATTATAGTTCTAGCGATAATAACTGCATAATATGGGTAATAATGCATGTTATATTGATAATAATATAAGTAATAAGTATAATTATTACAGTTCTAGCGATAATAACTGCATTATATGGGTAATAATGGATGTTATATTGATAATATCGGGAGTAATAAGTATATTTATTATAGTTCTAGCGATAATAACTGCATAACATAGGTAATAATGCATGTTATATTGATAATAATAAAAGTAATAAGTATATTTATTATAGTTCTATCAATAATAACTGCATAATATCGGTAATAATGCATGTTATATTGATGATAATATAAGTAATAAGTATAATTATTACAGTTCTAGCGATAATAACTGCATAATATGGGTGATAATGCATGTTATATTGATGATAATATAAGTAATATGTATAGTTATTACAGTTCTAGCGATAATAACTGCATTATATGGGTAATAATGGATGTTATGTTGATAATATCGGGAGTAATAAGTATTTTTATTATAGTTCTAGCGATAATAATTGCATAATATCGGTAATAATGCATGTTATGTTGATAATAATAACAGTAATTAGTATATTTATTACAGTTCTATCGATAATAACTGCATAATATGGGTAATAATGCATGTTATATTGATGATAACAAAAGTAATACGTATATTTATTATAGTTCTAGCGATAATAACTGCATAATATGGGTAATAATGCATGTTATATTGATAATAATATAAGTAATAAGTATAATTATTACAGTTCTAGCGATAATAACTGCATAACATAGGTAATAATGCATGTTATATTGATAATAATAAAAGTAATAAGTATTTTTATTATAGTTCTAGCGATAATAATTGCATAATATCGGTAATAATGCATGTTATGTTGATAATAATAACAGTAATTAGTATATTTATTACAGTTCTATCGGTAATAACTGCATAATATGGGTAATAATGCATGTTATATTGATGATAACAAAAGTAATACGTATATTTATTATAGTTCTAGCGATAATAACTGCATAATATAGGTAATAATGCATGTTATATTGATAATAATAAAAGTAATAAGTATATTTATTGTAGTTCTATCAATAATAACTGCATAATATGGGTAATAATGCATGTTATATTGATGATAATAAAAGTAATAAGTGTATTTATTACAGTTCTAGCGATAATGACTGCATAATATGGGTAATAATGCATGTTATATTGATGATAATATAAGTAATAAGTATAATTATTACAGTTCTAGCGATAATAACTGCATTATATGGGTAATAATGCATGTTATATTGATAATATCGGGAGTAATATGTATAATTATTATTGTTCTAGCGATAATAATAGTAAAATATGGCTAATAGTGCATGTTATATTGATAATAATAAAAGTAATAAGTATATTTGTTATAGTTCTATCGATAATAACTGCATAATATGGGTAATAATGCATGTTATATTGGTGATAATAAAAGTAGTAAGTATATTTATTATAGTTCTAGCGATTATAACTGCATAATATGGGTAATAATGCATGCTATATAGATAATTATATAAGTAATAAGTACAATTATTACAGTTCTAGCGATAACAACTGCATTATATGCGTATAATGCATGTTACATTGATAATATCTGGAGTAGTAAGTATAATTTTTATAGTTCTAGCGATAATAAAAGTAATATATGGCTAATAGTGCATGTTATATTGATAATAATAAAAGTAATAAGTATATGTATTATAGTTCTGTCGATAATAACTGCATTATATGGGTAATAATGCATGTTATATTGATAATATCGGGAGTAATGAGGATAATCATTACAGTTCTTGCGATAATACTAGTAAAATATGGCTAAGAGTGCCTGTTATATTGATAATAATATAAGTAATAAGTATATTTATTATAATTCTATCGATAATAACTGCATAATATGGGTAATAATGCATGTTATATTGATGATAATATAAGTAATAAGTATAATTATTACAGTTCTAGCGATAATAACTGCATTATATTGGTAATAATGCATGTTATATTGATAATAATAAAAGTAATAAGTATATTTATTACAGTTCTATCGATAATAACAGCATAATATGGGTAATAATGCATGTTATATTGATGATAACAAAAGTAATACGTATATTTATTCTAGTTCTAGCGATAATAACTACATTATATGGGTAAAAATGCATGTTATATAGATAATATTGGGAGCAATAAGTATAATTATTATAGTTCTAGCGATAATAATAGTAAAATATGGCTAATAGTGCATGTTATATTGATAATAATAAAAGTAAAAAGTATATTTATTACAGTTCTATCGATAATAACTGCATAATATGGGTAATAATGCATGTTATATTGATAATAATATAAGTAATAAGTATAATTATTACAGTTCTAGCGATAATAACTGCATTATATGGGCAATAATGGATGTTATATTGATAATATCGGGAGTAATAAGTATATTTATTATAGTTCTAGCGATAATAACTGCATTATATGGGTAATAATGGATGTTATATTGATAATATCGGGAGTAATAAGTATATTTATTATAGTTCTAGTGCTAATAACTGCATAATATGGGTAATAATGCATGTTATATTGATGATAATATAAGTAATAAGTATAATTATTACAGTTCTAGCGATAATAACTGCATTATATGGGTAATAATGGATGTTATATTGATAATATCGGGAGTAATGAGGATAATCATTACAGTTCTTGCGATAATACTAGTAAAATATGGCTAAGAGTGCCTGTTATATTGATAAAAATATAAGTAATAAGTATATTTATTATAATTCTATCGATAATAACTGCATAATATGGGTAATAATGCATGTTATATTGATGATAATATAAGTAATAAGTATAATTATTACAGTTCTAGCGATAATAACTGCATTATATTGGTAATAATGCATGTTATATTGATAATAATAAAAGTAATAAGTATATTTATTACAGTTCTATCGATAATAACAGCATAATATGGGTAATAATGCATGTTATATTGATGATAACAAAAGTAATACGTATATTTATTCTAGTTCTAGCGATAATAACTACATTATATGGGTAAAAATGCATGTTATATAGATAATATTGGGAGCAATAAGTATAATTATTATAGTTCTAGCGATAATAATAGTAAAATATGGCTAATAGTGCATGTTATATTGATAATAATAAAAGTAAAAAGTATATTTATTACAGTTCTATCGATAATAACTGCATAATATGGGTAATAATGCATGTTATATTGATAATAATATAAGTAATAAGTATAATTATTACAGTTCTAGCGATAATAACTGCATTATATGGGTAATAATGGATGTTATATTGGTAATATCTGGAGTAGTAAGTATAATTTTTATAGTTCTAGCGATAATAAAAGTAATATATGGCTAATAGTGCATGTTATATTGATAATAATAAAAGTAATAAGTATATTTATTATAGTTCTATCGATAATAACTGCATAATATGGGTAATAATGCATGTTATATTGATGATAATATAAGTAATAAGTATAATTATTACAGTTCTAGCGATAATAACTGCATTATATGGGTAATAATGGATGTTATATTGATAATATCGGTAGTAATAGGTATATTTATTATAGTTCTAGCGATAATAACTGCATAATATAGGTAATAATGCATGTTATATTGATAATAATGAAAGTAGTAAGTATATTTATTATAGTTCTATCAATAATAACTGCATAATATCGGTAATAATGCATGTTATGTTGATGATAATATAAGTAATAAGTATAATTATTACAGTTCTAGCGATAATCACTGCATTATATGGGTAATAATGGATGTTATATTGGTAATATCGGGAGTAATAAGTATATTTATTATAGTTCTAGCGATTATAACTGCATAATATGGGTAATAATGCATGTTATATTGATAATAATGAAAGTAATAAGTATATTTATTGTAGTTCTATCAATAATAACTGCATAATATGGGTAATAATGCATGTTATATTGATGATAATAAAAGTAATAAGTGTATTTATTACAGTTCTAGCGATAATGACTGCATAATATGGGTAATAATGCATGTTATATTGATGATAATATAAGTAATAAGTATAATTATTACAGTTCTAGCGATAATAACTGCATTATATGGGTAATAATGCATGATATGTTGATAACATTGGGAGTAATAAGTATAATTATTATATTTCTAGCGATAATAATAGTAAAATATGGCAAATAGTGCATGTTATATTGATAATAGTAAAAGCAATAAGTGTATTTATTACAGTTCTATCGATAATAACTGCATAATATGGGTATTAATGCATGTTATATTGATGATAATAAAAGTAGTAAGAATATTTATTATAGTTCTAGCGATTATAACTGCATAATATGGGTAATAATGCATGTTATATTGATAATAATATAAGTAATAAGTATAATTATTACAGTTCCAGCGATAATAACTGCATTATATGGGTAATAATGCATGTTATATTGATAATATTGGGAGTAATAAGTATATTTATTATAGTTCTAGCGATAATAACTGCATAATATAGGTAATAATGCATGTTATATTGATAATAATAAAAGTAATAAGTATATTTATTGTAGTTCTATCAATAATAACTGCATAATATGGGTAATAATGCATGTTATATTGATGATAATAAAAGTAATAAGTGTATTTATTACAGTTCTAGCGATAATGACTGCATAATATGGGTAATAATGCATGTTATATTGATGATAATATAAGTAATAAGTATAATTATTACAGTTCTAGCGATAATAACTGCATTATATGGGTAATAATGCATGTTATATTGATAATATCGGGAGTAATATGTATAATTATTATTGTTCTAGCGATAATAATAGTAAAATATGGCTAATAGTGCATGTGATATTGATAATAATAAAAGTAATAAGTATATTTGTTATAGTTCTATCGATAATAACTGCATAATATGGGTAATAATGCATGTTAAATTGGTGATAATAAAAGTAGTAAGTATATTTATTATAGTTCTAGCGATTATAACTGCATAATATGGGTAATAATGCATGTTATATAGATAATTATATAAGTAATAAGTACAATTATTACAGTTCTAGCGATAACAACTGCATTATATGCGTATAATGCATGTTACATTGATAATATCTGGAGTAGTAAGTATAATTTTTATAGTTCTAGCGATAATAAAAGTAATATATGGCTAATAGTGCATGTTATATTGATAATAATAAAAGTAATAAGTATATGTATTATAGTTCTGTCGATAATAACTGCATTATATGGGTAATAATGCATGTTATATTGATAATATCGGGAGTAATGAGGATAATCATTACAGTTCTTGCGATAATACTAGTAAAATATGGCTAAGAGTGCCTGTTATATTGATAATAATATAAGTAATAAGTATATTTATTATAATTCTATCGATAATAACTGCATAATATGGGTAATAATGCATGTTATATTGATGATAATATAAGTAATCAGTATAATTATTACAGTTCTAGCGATAATAACTGCATTATATTGGTAATAATGCATGTTATATTGATAATAATAAAAGTAATAAGTATATTTATTACAGTTCTATCGATAATAACAGCATAATATGGGTAATAATGCATGTTATATTGATGATAACAAAAGTAATACGTATATTTATTATAGTTCTAGCGATAATAACTACATTATATGGGTAAAAATGCATGTTATATAGATAATATTGGGAGTAATAAGTATAATTATTATAGTTCTAGCGATAATAATAGTAAAATATGGCTAATAGTGCATGTTATATTGATAATAATAAAAGTAACAAGTATATTTATTACAGTTCTATCGATAATAACTGCATAATATGGGTAATAATGCATGTTATATTGATAATAATATAAGTAATAAGTATAATTATTACAGTTCTAGCGATAATAACTGCATTATATGGGCAGTAATGGATGTTATATTGATAATATCGGGAGTAATAAGTATATTTATTATAGTTCTAGCGATAATAACTGCATTATATGGGTAATAATGGATGTTATATTGATAATATCGGGAGTAATAAGTATATTTATTATAGTTCTAGCGCTAATAACTGCATAATATGGGTAATAATGCATGTTATATTGATAATAATATAAGTAATAAGTATAATTATTACAGTTCTAGCGATAATAACTGCATTATATGGGTAATAATGGATGTTATGTTGATAATATCGGGAGTAATGAGGATAATCATTACAGTTCTTGCGATAATACTAGTAAAATATGGCTAAGAGTGCCTGTTATATTGATAATAATATAAGTAATAAGTATATTTATTATAATTCTATCGATAATAACTGCATAATATGGGTAATAATGCATGTTATATTGATGATAATATAAGTAATCAGTATAATTATTACAGTTCTAGCGATAATAACTGCATTATATTGGTAATAATGCATGTTATATTGATAATAATAAAAGTAATAAGTATATTTATTACAGTTCTATCGATAATAACAGCATAATATGGGTAATAATGCATGTTATATTGATGATAACAAAAGTAATACGTATATTTATTATAGTTCTAGCGATAATAACTACATTATATGGGTAAAAATGCATGTTATATAGATAATATTGGGAGTAATAAGTATAATTATTATAGTTCTAGCGATAATAATAGTAAAATATGGCTAATAGTGCATGTTATATTGATAATAATAAAAGTAACAAGTATATTTATTACAGTTCTATCGATAATAACTGCATAATATGGGTAATAATGCATGTTATATTGATAATAATATAAGTAATAAGTATAATTATTACAGTTCTAGCGATAATAACTGCATTATATGGGCAGTAATGGATGTTATATTGATAATATCGGGAGTAATAAGTATATTTATTATAGTTCTAGCGATAATAACTGCATTATATGGGTAATAATGGATGTTATATTGATAATATCGGGAGTAATAAGTATATTTATTATAGTTCTAGCGCTAATAACTGCATAATATGGGTAATAATGCATGTTATATTGATAATAATATAAGTAATAAGTATAATTATTACAGTTCTAGCGATAATAACTGCATTATATGGGTAATAATGGATGTTATGTTGATAATATCGGGAGTAATAAGTATTTTTATTATAGTTCTAGCGATAATAATTGCATAATATAGGTAATAATGCATATTATGTTGATAATAATAACAGTAATTAGTATATTTATTACAGTTCTATCGATAATAACTGCATAATATCGGTAATAATGCATGTTATATTGATGATAGTATAAGTAATAAGTATAATTATTACAGTTCTAGCGATAATAACTGCATTATATGGGTAATAATGGATGTTATATTGGTAATATCTGGAGTAGTAAGTATAATTTTTATAGTTCTAGCGATAATAAAAGTAATATATGGCTAATAGTGCATGTTATATTGATAATAATAAAAGTAATAAGTATATTTATTATAGTTCTATCGATAATAACTGCATTATATGGGTAATAATGCATGTTATATTGATGTTAACATAAGTAATAAGTATAATTATTACAGTTCTAGCGATAATAACTGCATTATATGGGTAATAATGGATGTTATATTGATAATATCGGTAGTAATAGGTATATTTATTATAGTTCTAGCGATAATAACTGCATAATATAGGTAATAATGCATGTTATATTGATAATAATGAAAGTAGTAAGTATATTTATTATAGTTCTATCAATAATAACTGCATAATATCGGTAATAATGCATGTTATGTTGATGATAATATAAGTAATAAGTATAATTATTACAGTTCTAGCGATAATAACTGCATTATATGGGTAATAATGGATGTTATATTGGTAATATCGGGAGTAATAAGTATATTTATTATAGTTCTAGCGATTATAACTGCATAATATGGGTAATAATGCATGTTATATTGATAATAATATAAGTAATAAGTATAATTATTACAGTTCTAGCGATAATAACTGCATTATATTGGTAATAATGCATGTTATATTGATGATAATATAAGAAATAAGTATAATTATTACAGTTCTAGCGATAATAAGTGCATTATATGGGTAATAATGGATGTTATATTGATAATATCGGGAGTAATAAGTATATTTATTATAGTTCTAGCGATAATAACTGCATAATATAGGTAATAGTGCATGTTATATTGATAATAATAAAAGTAATAAGCATATTTATTATAGTTCTATCAATTATAACTACATAATATGGGTAATAATGGATGTTATATTGATAATATCGGGAGTAATAAGTATATTTACTATAGTTCTAGCGATAATAACTGCATTATATGGGTAATAATGCATGTTATATTGATAATAATAGAAGTAATAAGTAGATTTATTATGGTTCTAGCGATAATAACTGCATAATATGGGTAATAATGCATGTGATATTGAAAATAATATAGGTAGTAAGTATAATTATTACAGTTCTAGCGATAATAACTGCATTGTATGGGTAATAATGGATGTTATATTGATAATATCGGGAGTAATAAGTATATTTATTATAGTTCTAGCGATAATAACTGCATAATATGGGTAATAATGCATGTTATATTGATAATAATATAAGTAATAAGTATAATTATTACAGTTCTAGCGATAATAACTGCATTATATGGGTAATAATGGATGTTATGTTGATAATATCGGGAGTAATAAGTATTTTTATTATAGTTCTAGCGATAATAATTGCATAATATCGGTAATAATGCATGTTATGTTGATAATAATAACAGTAATTAGTATATTTATTACAGTTCTATCGATAATAACTGCATAATATGGGTAATAATGCATGTTATATTGATGATAACAAAAGTAATACGTATATTTATTATAGTTCTAGCGATAATAACTGCATAATATGGGTAATAATGCATGTTATATTGATAATAATATAAGTAATAAGTATAATTATTACAGTTCTAGCGATAATAACTGCATAACATAGGTAATAATGCATGTTATATTGATAATAATAAAAGTAATAAGTATTTTTATTATAGTTCTAGCGATAATAATTGCATAATATCGGTAATAATGCATGTTATGTTGATAATAATAACAGTAATTAGTATATTTATTACAGTTCTATCGGTAATAACTGCATAATATGGGTAATAATGCATGTTATATTGATGATAACAAAAGTAATACGTATATTTATTATAGTTCTAGCGATAATAACTGCATAATATAGGTAATAATGCATGTTATATTGATAATAATAAAAGTAATAAGTATATTTATTGTAGTTCTATCAATAATAACTGCATAATATGGGTAATAATGCATGTTATATTGATGATAATAAAAGTAATAAGTGTATTTATTACAGTTCTAGCGATAATGACTGCATAATATGGGTAATAATGCATGTTATATTGATGATAATATAAGTAATAAGTATAATTATTACAGTTCTAGCGATAATAACTGCATTATATGGGTAATAATGCATGTTATATTGATAATATCGGGAGTAATATGTATAATTATTATTGTTCTAGCGATAATAATAGTAAAATATGGCTAATAGTGCATGTTATATTGATAATAATAAAAGTAATAAGTATATTTGTTATAGTTCTATCGATAATAACTGCATAATATGGGTAATAATGCATGTTATATTGGTGATAATAAAAGTAGTAAGTATATTTATTATAGTTCTAGCGATTATAACTGCATAATATGGGTAATAATGCATGCTATATAGATAATTATATAAGTAATAAGTACAATTATTACAGTTCTAGCGATAACAACTGCATTATATGCGTATAATGCATGTTACATTGATAATATCTGGAGTAGTAAGTATAATTTTTATAGTTCTAGCGATAATAAAAGTAATATATGGCTAATAGTGCATGTTATATTGATAATAATAAAAGTAATAAGTATATGTATTATAGTTCTGTCGATAATAACTGCATTATATGGGTAATAATGCATGTTATATTGATAATATCGGGAGTAATGAGGATAATCATTACAGTTCTTGCGATAATACTAGTAAAATATGGCTAAGAGTGCCTGTTATATTGATAATAATATAAGTAATAAGTATATTTATTATAATTCTATCGATAATAACTGCATAATATGGGTAATAATGCATGTTATATTGATGATAATATAAGTAATAAGTATAATTATTACAGTTCTAGCGATAATAACTGCATTATATTGGTAATAATGCATGTTATATTGATAATAATAAAAGTAATAAGTATATTTATTACAGTTCTATCGATAATAACAGCATAATATGGGTAATAATGCATGTTATATTGATGATAACAAAAGTAATACGTATATTTATTCTAGTTCTAGCGATAATAACTACATTATATGGGTAAAAATGCATGTTATATAGATAATATTGGGAGCAATAAGTATAATTATTATAGTTCTAGCGATAATAATAGTAAAATATGGCTAATAGTGCATGTTATATTGATAATAATAAAAGTAAAAAGTATATTTATTACAGTTCTATCGATAATAACTGCATAATATGGGTAATAATGCATGTTATATTGATAATAATATAAGTAATAAGTATAATTATTACAGTTCTAGCGATAATAACTGCATTATATGGGCAATAATGGATGTTATATTGATAATATCGGGAGTAATAAGTATATTTATTATAGTTCTAGCGATAATAACTGCATTATATGGGTAATAATGGATGTTATATTGATAATATCGGGAGTAATAAGTATATTTATTATAGTTCTAGTGCTAATAACTGCATAATATGGGTAATAATGCATGTTATATTGATGATAATATAAGTAATAAGTATAATTATTACAGTTCTAGCGATAATAACTGCATTATATGGGTAATAATGGATGTTATATTGATAATATCGGGAGTAATGAGGATAATCATTACAGTTCTTGCGATAATACTAGTAAAATATGGCTAAGAGTGCCTGTTATATTGATAAAAATATAAGTAATAAGTATATTTATTATAATTCTATCGATAATAACTGCATAATATGGGTAATAATGCATGTTATATTGATGATAATATAAGTAATCAGTATAATTATTACAGTTCTAGCGATAATAACTGCATTATATTGGTAATAATGCATGTTATATTGATAATAATAAAAGTAATAAGTATATTTATTACAGTTCTATCGATAATAACAGCATAATATGGGTAATAATGCATGTTATATTGATGATAACAAAAGTAATACGTATATTTATTATAGTTCTAGCGATAATAACTACATTATATGGGTAAAAATGCATGTTATATAGATAATATTGGGAGTAATAAGTATAATTATTATAGTTCTAGCGATAATAATAGTAAAATATGGCTAATAGTGCATGTTATATTGATAATAATAAAAGTAAAAAGTATATTTATTACAGTTCTATCGATAATAACTGCATAATATGGGTAATAATGCATGTTATATTGATAATAATATAAGTAATAAGTATAATTATTACAGTTCTAGCGATAATAACTGCATTATATGGGTAATAATGGATGTTATATTGGTAATATCTGGAGTAGTAAGTATAATTTTTATAGTTCTAGCGATAATAAAAGTAATATATGGCTAATAGTGCATGTTATATTGATAATAATAAAAGTAATAAGTATATTTATTATAGTTCTATCGATAATAACTGCATAATATGGGTAATAATGCATGTTATATTGATGATAATATAAGTAATAAGTATAATTATTACAGTTCTAGCGATAATAACTGCATTATATGGGTAATAATGGATGTTATATTGATAATATCGGTAGTAATAGGTATATTTATTATAGTTCTAGCGATAATAACTGCATAATATGGGTAATAATGCATGTTATATTGATAATAATATAAGTAATAAGTATAATTATTACAGTTCTAGCGATAATAACTGCATTATATGGGTAATAATGGATGTTATATTGATAATATCGGGAGTAATAAGTATATTTATTATAGTTCTAGCGATAATAACTGCATAACATAGGTAATAATGCATGTTATATTGATAATAATAAAAGTAATAAGTATATTTATTATAGTTCTATCAATAATAACTGCATAATATCGGTAATAATGCATGTTATATTGATGATAATATAAGTAATAAGTATAATTATTACAGTTCTAGCGATAATAACTGCATAATATGGGTGATAATGCATGTTATATTGATGATAATATAAGTAATATGTATAGTTATTACAGTTCTAGCGATAATAACTGCATTATATGGGTAATAATGGATGTTATGTTGATAATATCGGGAGTAATAAGTATTTTTATTATAGTTCTAGCGATAATAATTGCATAATATCGGTAATAATGCATGTTATGTTGATAATAATAACAGTAATTAGTATATTTATTACAGTTCTATCGATAATAACTGCATAATATGGGTAATAATGCATGTTATATTGATGATAACAAAAGTAATACGTATATTTATTATAGTTCTAGCGATAATAACTGCATAATATGGGTAATAATGCATGTTATATTGATAATAATATAAGTAATAAGTATAATTATTACAGTTCTAGCGATAATAACTGCATAACATAGGTAATAATGCATGTTATATTGATAATAATAAAAGTAATAAGTATTTTTATTATAGTTCTAGCGATAATAATTGCATAATATCGGTAATAATGCATGTTATGTTGATAATAATAACAGTAATTAGTATATTTATTACAGTTCTATCGGTAATAACTGCATAATATGGGTAATAATGCATGTTATATTGATGATAACAAAAGTAATACGTATATTTATTATAGTTCTAGCGATAATAACTGCATAATATAGGTAATAATGCATGTTATATTGATAATAATAAAAGTAATAAGTATATTTATTGTAGTTCTATCAATAATAACTGCATAATATGGGTAATAATGCATGTTATATTGATGATAATAAAAGTAATAAGTGTATTTATTACAGTTCTAGCGATAATGACTGCATAATATGGGTAATAATGCATGTTATATTGATGATAATATAAGTAATAAGTATAATTATTACAGTTCTAGCGATAATAACTGCATTATATGGGTAATAATGCATGTTATATTGATAATATCGGGAGTAATATGTATAATTATTATTGTTCTAGCGATAATAATAGTAAAATATGGCTAATAGTGCATGTTATATTGATAATAATAAAAGTAATAAGTATATTTGTTATAGTTCTATCGATAATAACTGCATAATATGGGTAATAATGCATGTTATATTGGTGATAATAAAAGTAGTAAGTATATTTATTATAGTTCTAGCGATTATAACTGCATAATATGGGTAATAATGCATGCTATATAGATAATTATATAAGTAATAAGTACAATTATTACAGTTCTAGCGATAACAACTGCATTATATGCGTATAATGCATGTTACATTGATAATATCTGGAGTAGTAAGTATAATTTTTATAGTTCTAGCGATAATAAAAGTAATATATGGCTAATAGTGCATGTTATATTGATAATAATAAAAGTAATAAGTATATGTATTATAGTTCTGTCGATAATAACTGCATTATATGGGTAATAATGCATGTTATATTGATAATATCGGGAGTAATGAGGATAATCATTACAGTTCTTGCGATAATACTAGTAAAATATGGCTAAGAGTGCCTGTTATATTGATAATAATATAAGTAATAAGTATATTTATTATAATTCTATCGATAATAACTGCATAATATGGGTAATAATGCATGTTATATTGATGATAATATAAGTAATAAGTATAATTATTACAGTTCTAGCGATAATAACTGCATTATATTGGTAATAATGCATGTTATATTGATAATAATAAAAGTAATAAGTATATTTATTACAGTTCTATCGATAATAACAGCATAATATGGGTAATAATGCATGTTATATTGATGATAACAAAAGTAATACGTATATTTATTCTAGTTCTAGCGATAATAACTACATTATATGGGTAAAAATGCATGTTATATAGATAATATTGGGAGCAATAAGTATAATTATTATAGTTCTAGCGATAATAATAGTAAAATATGGCTAATAGTGCATGTTATATTGATAATAATAAAAGTAAAAAGTATATTTATTACAGTTCTATCGATAATAACTGCATAATATGGGTAATAATGCATGTTATATTGATAATAATATAAGTAATAAGTATAATTATTACAGTTCTAGCGATAATAACTGCATTATATGGGCAATAATGGATGTTATATTGATAATATCGGGAGTAATAAGTATATTTATTATAGTTCTAGCGATAATAACTGCATTATATGGGTAATAATGGATGTTATATTGATAATATCGGGAGTAATAAGTATATTTATTATAGTTCTAGTGCTAATAACTGCATAATATGGGTAATAATGCATGTTATATTGATGATAATATAAGTAATAAGTATAATTATTACAGTTCTAGCGATAATAACTGCATTATATGGGTAATAATGGATGTTATATTGATAATATCGGGAGTAATGAGGATAATCATTACAGTTCTTGCGATAATACTAGTAAAATATGGCTAAGAGTGCCTGTTATATTGATAAAAATATAAGTAATAAGTATATTTATTATAATTCTATCGATAATAACTGCATAATATGGGTAATAATGCATGTTATATTGATGATAATATAAGTAATAAGTATAATTATTACAGTTCTAGCGATAATAACTGCATTATATTGGTAATAATGCATGTTATATTGATAATAATAAAAGTAATAAGTATATTTATTACAGTTCTATCGATAATAACAGCATAATATGGGTAATAATGCATGTTATATTGATGATAACAAAAGTAATACGTATATTTATTCTAGTTCTAGCGATAATAACTACATTATATGGGTAAAAATGCATGTTATATAGATAATATTGGGAGCAATAAGTATAATTATTATAGTTCTAGCGATAATAATAGTAAAATATGGCTAATAGTGCATGTTATATTGATAATAATAAAAGTAAAAAGTATATTTATTACAGTTCTATCGATAATAACTGCATAATATGGGTAATAATGCATGTTATATTGATAATAATATAAGTAATAAGTATAATTATTACAGTTCTAGCGATAATAACTGCATTATATGGGTAATAATGGATGTTATATTGGTAATATCTGGAGTAGTAAGTATAATTTTTATAGTTCTAGCGATAATAAAAGTAATATATGGCTAATAGTGCATGTTATATTGATAATAATAAAAGTAATAAGTATATTTATTATAGTTCTATCGATAATAACTGCATAATATGGGTAATAATGCATGTTATATTGATGATAATATAAGTAATAAGTATAATTATTACAGTTCTAGCGATAATAACTGCATTATATGGGTAATAATGGATGTTATATTGATAATATCGGTAGTAATAGGTATATTTATTATAGTTCTAGCGATAATAACTGCATAATATAGGTAATAATGCATGTTATATTGATAATAATGAAAGTAGTAAGTATATTTATTATAGTTCTATCAATAATAACTGCATAATATCGGTAATAATGCATGTTATGTTGATGATAATATAAGTAATAAGTATAATTATTACAGTTCTAGCGATAATAACTGCATTATATGGGTAATAATGGATGTTATATTGGTAATATCGGGAGTAATAAGTATATTTATTATAGTTCTAGCGATTATAACTGCATAATATGGGTAATAATGCATGTTATATTGATAATAATGAAAGTAATAAGTATATTTATTGTAGTTCTATCAATAATAACTGCATAATATGGGTAATAATGCATGTTATATTGATGATAATAAAAGTAATAAGTGTATTTATTACAGTTCTAGCGATAATGACTGCATAATATGGGTAATAATGCATGTTATATTGATGATAATATAAGTAATAAGTATAATTATTACAGTTCTAGCGATAATAACTGCATTATATGGGTAATAATGCATGATATGTTGATAACATTGGGAGTAATAAGTATAATTATTATATTTCTAGCGATAATAATAGTAAAATATGGCAAATAGTGCATGTTATATTGATAATAGTAAAAGCAATAAGTGTATTTATTACAGTTCTATCGATAATAACTGCATAATATGGGTATTAATGCATGTTATATTGATGATAATAAAAGTAGTAAGAATATTTATTATAGTTCTAGCGATTATAACTGCATAATATGGGTAATAATGCATGTTATATTGATAATAATATAAGTAATAAGTATAATTATTACAGTTCCAGCGATAATAACTGCATTATATGGGTAATAATGCATGTTATATTGATAATATTGGGAGTAATAAGTATATTTATTATAGTTCTAGCGATAATAACTGCATAATATAGGTAATAATGCATGTTATATTGATAATAATAAAAGTAATAAGTATATTTATTGTAGTTCTATCAATAATAACTGCATAATATGGGTAATAATGCATGTTATATTGATGATAATAAAAGTAATAAGTGTATTTATTACAGTTCTAGCGATAATGACTGCATAATATGGGTAATAATGCATGTTATATTGATGATAATATAAGTAATAAGTATAATTATTACAGTTCTAGCGATAATAACTGCATTATATGGGTAATAATGCATGTTATATTGATAATATCGGGAGTAATATGTATAATTATTATTGTTCTAGCGATAATAATAGTAAAATATGGCTAATAGTGCATGTGATATTGATAATAATAAAAGTAATAAGTATATTTGTTATAGTTCTATCGATAATAACTGCATAATATGGGTAATAATGCATGTTAAATTGGTGATAATAAAAGTAGTAAGTATATTTATTATAGTTCTAGCGATTATAACTGCATAATATGGGTAATAATGCATGTTATATAGATAATTATATAAGTAATAAGTACAATTATTACAGTTCTAGCGATAACAACTGCATTATATGCGTATAATGCATGTTACATTGATAATATCTGGAGTAGTAAGTATAATTTTTATAGTTCTAGCGATAATAAAAGTAATATATGGCTAATAGTGCATGTTATATTGATAATAATAAAAGTAATAAGTATATGTATTATAGTTCTGTCGATAATAACTGCATTATATGGGTAATAATGCATGTTATATTGATAATATCGGGAGTAATGAGGATAATCATTACAGTTCTTGCGATAATACTAGTAAAATATGGCTAAGAGTGCCTGTTATATTGATAATAATATAAGTAATAAGTATATTTATTATAATTCTATCGATAATAACTGCATAATATGGGTAATAATGCATGTTATATTGATGATAATATAAGTAATCAGTATAATTATTACAGTTCTAGCGATAATAACTGCATTATATTGGTAATAATGCATGTTATATTGATAATAATAAAAGTAATAAGTATATTTATTACAGTTCTATCGATAATAACAGCATAATATGGGTAATAATGCATGTTATATTGATGATAACAAAAGTAATACGTATATTTATTATAGTTCTAGCGATAATAACTACATTATATGGGTAAAAATGCATGTTATATAGATAATATTGGGAGTAATAAGTATAATTATTATAGTTCTAGCGATAATAATAGTAAAATATGGCTAATAGTGCATGTTATATTGATAATAATAAAAGTAACAAGTATATTTATTACAGTTCTATCGATAATAACTGCATAATATGGGTAATAATGCATGTTATATTGATAATAATATAAGTAATAAGTATAATTATTACAGTTCTAGCGATAATAACTGCATTATATGGGCAGTAATGGATGTTATATTGATAATATCGGGAGTAATAAGTATATTTATTATAGTTCTAGCGATAATAACTGCATTATATGGGTAATAATGGATGTTATATTGATAATATCGGGAGTAATAAGTATATTTATTATAGTTCTAGCGCTAATAACTGCATAATATGGGTAATAATGCATGTTATATTGATAATAATATAAGTAATAAGTATAATTATTACAGTTCTAGCGATAATAACTGCATTATATGGGTAATAATGGATGTTATGTTGATAATATCGGGAGTAATGAGGATAATCATTACAGTTCTTGCGATAATACTAGTAAAATATGGCTAAGAGTGCCTGTTATATTGATAATAATATAAGTAATAAGTATATTTATTATAATTCTATCGATAATAACTGCATAATATGGGTAATAATGCATGTTATATTGATGATAATATAAGTAATCAGTATAATTATTACAGTTCTAGCGATAATAACTGCATTATATTGGTAATAATGCATGTTATATTGATAATAATAAAAGTAATAAGTATATTTATTACAGTTCTATCGATAATAACAGCATAATATGGGTAATAATGCATGTTATATTGATGATAACAAAAGTAATACGTATATTTATTATAGTTCTAGCGATAATAACTACATTATATGGGTAAAAATGCATGTTATATAGATAATATTGGGAGTAATAAGTATAATTATTATAGTTCTAGCGATAATAATAGTAAAATATGGCTAATAGTGCATGTTATATTGATAATAATAAAAGTAACAAGTATATTTATTACAGTTCTATCGATAATAACTGCATAATATGGGTAATAATGCATGTTATATTGATAATAATATAAGTAATAAGTATAATTATTACAGTTCTAGCGATAATAACTGCATTATATGGGCAGTAATGGATGTTATATTGATAATATCGGGAGTAATAAGTATATTTATTATAGTTCTAGCGATAATAACTGCATTATATGGGTAATAATGGATGTTATATTGATAATATCGGGAGTAATAAGTATATTTATTATAGTTCTAGCGCTAATAACTGCATAATATGGGTAATAATGCATGTTATATTGATAATAATATAAGTAATAAGTATAATTATTACAGTTCTAGCGATAATAACTGCATTATATGGGTAATAATGGATGTTATGTTGATAATATCGGGAGTAATAAGTATTTTTATTATAGTTCTAGCGATAATAATTGCATAATATAGGTAATAATGCATATTATGTTGATAATAATAACAGTAATTAGTATATTTATTACAGTTCTATCGATAATAACTGCATAATATCGGTAATAATGCATGTTATATTGATGATAGTATAAGTAATAAGTATAATTATTACAGTTCTAGCGATAATAACTGCATTATATGGGTAATAATGGATGTTATATTGGTAATATCTGGAGTAGTAAGTATAATTTTTATAGTTCTAGCGATAATAAAAGTAATATATGGCTAATAGTGCATGTTATATTGATAATAATAAAAGTAATAAGTATATTTATTATAGTTCTATCGATAATAACTGCATTATATGGGTAATAATGCATGTTATATTGATGTTAACATAAGTAATAAGTATAATTATTACAGTTCTAGCGATAATAACTGCATTATATGGGTAATAATGGATGTTATATTGATAATATCGGTAGTAATAGGTATATTTATTATAGTTCTAGCGATAATAACTGCATAATATAGGTAATAATGCATGTTATATTGATAATAATGAAAGTAGTAAGTATATTTATTATAGTTCTATCAATAATAACTGCATAATATCGGTAATAATGCATGTTATGTTGATGATAATATAAGTAATAAGTATAATTATTACAGTTCTAGCGATAATAACTGCATTATATGGGTAATAATGGATGTTATATTGGTAATATCGGGAGTAATAAGTATATTTATTATAGTTCTAGCGATTATAACTGCATAATATGGGTAATAATGCATGTTATATTGATAATAATATAAGTAATAAGTATAATTATTACAGTTCTAGCGATAATAACTGCATTATATTGGTAATAATGCATGTTATATTGATGATAATATAAGAAATAAGTATAATTATTACAGTTCTAGCGATAATAAGTGCATTATATGGGTAATAATGGATGTTATATTGATAATATCGGGAGTAATAAGTATATTTATTATAGTTCTAGCGATAATAACTGCATAATATAGGTAATAGTGCATGTTATATTGATAATAATAAAAGTAATAAGCATATTTATTATAGTTCTATCAATTATAACTACATAATATGGGTAATAATGGATGTTATATTGATAATATCGGGAGTAATAAGTATATTTACTATAGTTCTAGCGATAATAACTGCATTATATGGGTAATAATGCATGTTATATTGATAATAATAGAAGTAATAAGTAGATTTATTATGGTTCTAGCGATAATAACTGCATAATATGGGTAATAATGCATGTGATATTGAAAATAATATAGGTAGTAAGTATAATTATTACAGTTCTAGCGATAATAACTGCATTGTATGGGTAATAATGGATGTTATATTGATAATATCGGGAGTAATAAGTATATTTATTATAGTTCTAGCGATAATAACTGCATAATATGGGTAATAATGCATGTTATATTGATAATAATATAAGTAATAAGTATAATTATTACAGTTCTAGCGATAATAACTGCATTATATGGGTAATAATGGATGTTATGTTGATAATATCGGGAGTAATAAGTATTTTTATTATAGTTCTAGCGATAATAATTGCATAATATCGGTAATAATGCATGTTATGTTGATAATAATAACAGTAATTAGTATATTTATTACAGTTCTATCGATAATAACTGCATAATATGGGTAATAATGCATGTTATATTGATGATAACAAAAGTAATACGTATATTTATTATAGTTCTAGCGATAATAACTGCATAATATAGGTAATAATGCATGTTATATTGATAATAATAAAAGTAATAAGTATATTTATTGTAGTTCTATCAATAATAACTGCATAATATGGGTAATAATGCATGTTATATTGATGATAATAAAAGTAATAAGTGTATTTATTACAGTTCTAGCGATAATGACTGCATAATATGGGTAATAATGCATGTTATATTGATGATAATATAAGTAATAAGTATAATTATTACAGTTCTAGCGATAATAACTGCATTATATGGGTAATAATGCATGATATGTTGATAACATTGGGAGTAATAAGTATAATTATTATAGTTCTAGCGATAATAATAGTAAAATATGGCAAATAGTGCATGTTATATTGATAATAGTAAAAGCAATAAGTATATTTATTACAGTTCTATCGATAATAACTGCATAATATGGGTATTAATGCATGTTATATTGATGATAATAAAAGTAGTAAGAATATTTATTATAGTTCTAGCGATTATAACTGCATAATATGGGTAACAATGCATGTTATATTGATAATAATATAAGTAATAAGTATAATTATTACAGTTCCAGCGATAATAACTGCATTATATGGGTAATAATGCATGTTATATTGATAATATTGGGAGTAATAAGTATATTTATTATAGTTCTAGCGATAATAACTGCATAATATAGGTAATAATGCATGTTATATTGATAATAATAAAAGTAATAAGTATATTTATTGTAGTTCTATCAATAATAACTGCATAATATGGGTAATAATGCATGTTATATTGATGATAATAAAAGTAATAAGTGTATTTATTACAGTTCTAGCGATAATGACTGCATAATATGGGTAATAATGCATGTTATATTGATGATAATATAAGTAATAAGTATAATTATTACAGTTCTAGCGATAACAACTGCATTATATGCGTATAATGCATGTTACATTGATAATATCTGGAGTAGTAAGTATAATTTTTATAGTTCTAGCGATAATAAAAGTAATATATGGCTAATAGTGCATGTTATATTGACAATAATAAAAGTAATAAGTATATGTATTATAGTTCTGTCGATAATAACTGCATTATATGGGTAATAATGCATGTTATATTGATAATATCGGGAGTAATGAGGATAATCATTACAGTTCTTGCGATAATACTAGTAAAATATGGCTAAGAGTGCCTGTTATATTGATAATAATATAAGTAATAAGTATATTTATTATAATTCTATCGATAATAACTGCATAATATGGGTAATAATGCATGTTATATTGATGATAATATAAGTAATAAGTATAATTATTACAGTTCTAGCGATAATAACTGCATTATATTGGTAATAATGCATGTTATATTGATAATAATAAAAGTAATAAGTATATTTATTACAGTTCTATCGATAATAACAGCATAATATGGGTAATAATGCATGTTATATTGATGATAACAAAAGTAATACGTATATTTATTATAGTTCTAGCGATAATAACTACATTATATGGGTAAAAATGCATGTTATATAGATAATATTGGGAGTAATAAGTATAATTATTATAGTTCTAGCGATAATAATAGTAAAATATGGCTAATAGTGCATGTTATATTGATAATAATAAAAGTAAAAAGTATATTTATTACAGTTCTATCGATAATAACTGCATAATATGGGTAATAATGCATGTTATATTGATAATAATATAAGTAATAAGTATAATTATTACAGTTCTAGCGATAGTAACTGCATTATATGGGCAATAATGGATGTTATATTGATAATATCGGGAGTAATAAGTATATTTATTATAGTTCTAGCGATAATAACTGCATTATATGGGTAATAATGGATGTTATATTGATAATATCGGGAGTAATAAGTATATTTATTATAGTTCTAGTGCTAATAACTGCATAATATGGGTTAAAATGCATGTTATATTGATAATAATATAAGTAATAAGTATAATTATTACAGTTCTAGCGATAATAACTGCATTATATGGGTAATAATGGATGTTATGTTGATAATATCGGGAGTAATAAGTATTTTTATTATAGTTCTAGCGATAATAATTGCATAATATAGGTAATAATGCATATTATGTTGATAATAATAACAGTAATTAGCATATTTATTACAGTTCTATCGATAATAACTGCATAATATCGGCAATAATGCATGTTATATTGATGATAGTATAAGTAATAAGTATAATTATTACAGTTCTAGCGATAATAACTGCATTATATGGGTAATAATGGATGTTATATTGGTAATATCTGGAGTAGTAAGTATAATTTTTATAGTTCTAGCGATAATAAAAGTAATATATGGCTAATAGTGCATGTTATATTGATAATAATAAAAGTAATAAGTATATTTATTATAGTTCTATCGATAATAACTGCATAATATGGGTAATAATGCATGTTATATTGATGATAATATAAGTAACAAGTATAATTATTACAGTTCTAGCGATAATAACTGCATTATATGGGTAATAATGCATGTTATATTGATAATATCGGGAGTAATATGTATAATTATTATTGTTCTAGCGATAATAATAGTAAAATATGGCTAATAGTGCATGTTATATTGATAATAATAAAAGTAATAAGTGTATTTGTTATAGTTCTATCGATAATAACTGCATAATATGGGTAATAATGCATGTTATATTGGTGATAATAAAAGTAGTAAGTATATGTATTATAGTTCTGTCGATAATAACTGCATTATATGGGTAATAATGCATGTTATATTGATAATATCGGGAGTAATGAGGATAATCATTACAGTTCTTGCGATAATACTAGTAAAATATGGCTAAGAGTGCCTGTTATATTGATAATAATATAAGTAATAAGTATATTTATTATAATTCTATCGATAATAACTGCATAATATGGGTAATAATGCATGTTATATTGATGATAATAAAAGTAATAAGTATATTTATTACAGTTCTATCGATAATAACAGCATAATATGTGTAATAATGCATGTTATATTGATGATAACAAAAGTAATACGTATATTTATTATAGTTCTAGCGATAATAACTACATTATATGGGTAAAAATGCATGTTATATAGATAATATTGGGAGTAATAAGTATAATTATTATAGTTCTAGCGATAATAATAGTAAAATATGGCTAATAGTGCATGTTATATTGATAATAATAAAAGTAACAAGTATATTTATTACAGTTCTATCGATAATAACTGCATAATATGGGTAATAATGCATGTTATATTGATAATAATATAAGTAATAAGTATAATTATTACAGTTCTAGCGATAATACCTGCATTATATGGGCAATAATGGATGTTATATTGATAATATCGGGAGTAATAAGTATATTTATTATAGTTCTAGCGATAATAACTGCATTATATGGGTAATAATGGATGTTATATTGATAATATCGGGAGTAATAAGTATATTTATTATAGTTCTAGCGCTAATAACTGCATAATATGGGTAATAATGCATGTTATATTGATAATAATATAAGTAATAAGTATAATTATTACAGTTCTAGCGATAATAACTGCATTATATGGGTAATAATGGATGTTATGTTGATAATATCGGGAGTAATAAGTATTTTTATTATAGTTCTAGCGATAATACTTGCATAATATAGGTAATAATGCATATTATGTTGATAATAATAACAGTAATTAGTATATTTATTACAGTTCTATCGATAATAACTGCATAATATGGGTAATAATGCATGTTATATTGATGATAATATAAGTAATAAGTATAATTATTACAGTTCTAGCGATAATAACTGCATTATATGGGTAATAATGGATGTTATATTGATAATATCGGGAGTAATAAGTATATTTATTATAGTTCTAGCGCTAATAACTGCATAATATGGGTAATAATGCATGTTATATTGATAATAATATAAGTAATAAGTATAATTATTACAGTTCTAGCGATAATAACTGCATTATATGGGTAATAATGGATGTTATATTGATAATATCGGGAGTAATAAGTATATTTATTATAGTTCTAGCGCTAATAACTGCATAATATGGGTAATAATGCATGTTATATTGATAATAATATAAGAAATAAGTATAATTATTACAGTTCTAGCGATAATAACTGCATTATATGGGTAATAATGGATGTTATATTGGTAATATCTGGAGTAGTAACTATAATTTTTATAGTTCTAGCGATAATAAAAGTAATATATGGCTAATAGTGCATGTTATATTGATAATAATAAAAGTAATAAGTATATTTATTATAGTTCTATCGATAATAACTGCATAATATGGGTAATAATGCATGTTATATTGATGATAATATAAGTAATAAGTATAATTATTACAGTTCTAGCGATAATAACTGCATTATATGGGTAATAATGGATGTTATATTGATAATATCGGTAGTAATAGGTATATTTATTATAGTTCTAGCGATAATAACTGCATAATATAGGTAATAATGCATGTTATATTGATAATAATGAAAGTAGTAAGTATATTTATTATAGTTCTATCAATAATAACTGCATAATATCGGTAATAATGCATGTTATGTTGATGATAATATAAGTAATAAGTATAATTATTACAGTTCTAGCGATAATAACTGCATTATATGGGTAATAATGGATGTTATATTGGTAATATCGGGAGTAATAAGTATATTTATTATAGTTCTAGCGATTATAACTGCATAATATGGGTAATAATGCATGTTATATTGATAATAATATAAGTAATAAGTATAACTATTACAGTTCTAGCGATAATAACTGCATTATATTGGTAATAATGCATGTTATATTGACGATAATATAAGAAATAAGTATAATTATTACAGTTTTAGCGATAATAAGTGCATTATATGGGTAATAATGGATGTTATATTGATAATATCGGGAGTAATAAGTATATTTATTATAGTTCTAGCGATAATAACTGCATAATATAGGTAATAGTGCATGTTATATTGATAATAATAAAAGTAATAAGTATATTTATTATAGTTCTATCAATAATAACTGCATAATATGGGTAATAATGGATGTTATATTGATAATATCGGGAGTAATAAGTATATTTATTATAGTTCTAGCGATAATAACTGCATAATATAGGTAATAATGCATGTTATATTGATAATAATAAAAGTAATAAGTATATTTATTGTAGTTCTATCAATAATAACTGCATAATATGGGTAATAATGCATGTTATATTGATGATAATAAAAGTAATAAGTGTATTTATTACAGTTCTAGCGATAATGACTGCATAATATGGGTAATAATGCATGTTATATTGATGATAATATAAGTAATAAGTGTAATTATTACAGTTCTAGCGATAATAACTGCATTATATGGGTAATAATGCATGATATGTTGATAACATTGGGAGTAATAAGTATAATTATTATAGTTCTAGCGATAATAATAGTAAAATATGGCAAATAGTGCATGTTATATTGATAATAGTAAAAGCAATAAGTATATTTATTACAGTTCTATCGATAATAACTGCATAATATGGGTATTAATGCATGTTATATTGATGACAATAAAAGTAGTAAGTATATTTGTTATAGTTCTAGCGATTATAACTGCATAATATGGGTGTTAATGCATGTTATATTGATGATAATAAAAGTAATAAGTGTATTTATTACAGTTCTAGCGATAATGACTGCATAATATGGGTAATAATGCATGTTATATTGATGATAATATAAGTAATAAGTATAATTATTACAGTTCTAGCGATAATAATAGTAAAATATGGCTTATAGTGCATGTTATATTGATAATAATAAAAGTAATAAGTATATTTATTACAGTTCTATCGATAATAACAGCATAATATGGGTAATAATGCATGTTATATTGATGATAACAAAAGTAATACGTATATTTATTATAGTTCTAGCGATAATAACTACATTATATGGGTAAAAATGCATGTTATATTGATAATATTGGGAGTAATAAGTATAATTATTATAGTTCTAGCGATAATAATAGTAAAATATGGCTAATAGTGCATGTTATATTGATAATAATAAAAGTAAAAAGTATATTTATTACAGTTCTATCGATAATAACTGCATAATATGGGTAATAATGCATGTTATATTGATAATAATATAAGTAATAAGTATAATTATTACAGTTCTAGCGATAATAACTGCATTATATGGGCAATAATGGATGTTATATTGATAATATCGGGAGTAATAAGTATATTTATTATAGTTCTAGCGATAATAACTGCATAATACAGGTAATAGTGCATGTTATATTGATAATAATAAAAGTAATAAGTATATTTATTATAGTTCTATCAATAATAACTGCATAATATGGGTAATAATGCATGTTATATTGATGATAATAAAAGTAGTAAGTATATTTATTATAGTTCTAGCGATTATAACTGCATAATATGGGTAATAATGCATGTTATATTGATAATGATATAAGTAATAAGTATAATTATTACAGTTCTAGCGATAATAACTGCATTAAATGCGTATAATGCATGTTATATTGATAATATTGGGAGTAATAAGTATAATTATTATAGTTCTAGCGATAATAATAGCAAAATATGGCTTATAGTGCATGTTATATTGATGATAATAAAAGTAATAAGTATATTTATTACAGTTCTATCGATAATAACAGCATAATATGGGTAATAATGCTTGTTATATTGATGATAACAAAAGTAATACGTATATTTATTATAGTTCTAGCGATAATAACTACATTATATGGGTAAAAATGCATGTTATATTGATAATATTGGGAGTAATAAGTATAATTATTATAGTTCTAGCGATAATAATAGTAAAATATGGCTAATAGTGCATGTTATATTGATAATAATAAAAGTAAAAAGTATATTTATTACAGTTCTATCGATAATAACTGCATAATATGGGTAATAATGCATGTTATATTGATAATAATATAAGTAATAAGTATAATTATTACAGTTCTAGCGATAATAACTGCATTATATGGGCAATAATGGATGTTATATTGATAATATCGGGAGTAATAAGTATATTTATTATAGTTCTAGCGATAATAACTGCATAATATAGGTAATAGTGCATGTTATATTGATAATAATAAAAGTAATAAGTATATTTATTATAGTTCTATCAATAATAACTGCATAATATGGGTAATAATGCATGTTATATTGATGATAATAAAAGTAATAAGTGTATTTATTACAGTTCTAGCGATAATGACTGCATAATATGGGTAATAATGCATGTTATATTGATGATAATATAAGTAATAAGTATAATTATTACAGTTCTAGCGATTATAACTGCATTATATGGGTAATAATGCATGATATGTTGATAATATTGGGAGCAATAAGTATAATTATTATAGTTCTAGCGATAATAATAGTAAAATATGGCAAATAGTGCATGTTATATTGATAATAGTAAAAGCAATAAGTATATTTATTACAGTTCTATCGATAATAACTGCATAATATGGGTAATAATGCATGTTATATTGATAATTTTTGGAGTAGTAAGTATAATTTTTATAGTTCTAGCGATAATATAAGTAAAATATGGCTAATAGTGCATGTTATATTGATAATAATAAAAGTAATAAGTATATTTATTATAATTCTATCGATAATAACTGCATAATATGGGTAATAATGCATGTTATATTGATAATAATAAAAGTAATAAGTATATTTATTACAGTTCTATCGATAATAACAGCATAATATGGGTAATAATGCATGTTATATTGATGATAACAAAAGTAATACGTATATTTATTATAGTTCTAGCGATAATAACTGCATTATATGGGTAATAATGCATGATATGTTGATAACATTGGGAGTAATAAGTATAATTATTATAGTTCTAGCGATAATAATAGTAAAATATGGCAAATAGTGCATGTTATATTGATAATAGTAAAAGCAATAAGTATATTTATTACAGTTCTATCGATAATAACTGCATAATATGGGTATTAATGCATGTTATATTGATGATAATAAAAGTAGTAAGAATATTTATTATAGTTCTAGCGATTATAACTGCATAATATGGGTAATAATGCATGTTATATTGATAATAATATAAGTAATAAGTATAATTATTACAGTTCCAGCGATAATAACTGCATTATATGGGTAATAATGCATGTTATATTGATAATATTGGGAGTAATAAGTATATTTATTATAGTTCTAGCGATAATAACTGCATAATATAGGTAATAATGCATGTTATATTGATAATAATAAAAGTAATAAGTATATTTATTGTAGTTCTATCAATAATAACTGCATAATATGGGTAATAATGCATGTTATATTGATGATAATAAAAGTAATAAGTGTATTTATTACAGTTCTAGCGATAATGACTGCATAATATGGGTAATAATGCATGTTATATTGATGATAATATAAGTAATAAGTATAACTATTACAGTTCTAGCGATAATAACTGCATTATATGGGTAATAATGCATGTTATATTGATAATATCGGGAGTAATATGTATAATTATTATTGTTCTAGCGATAATAATAGTAAAATATGGCTAATAGTGCATGTTATATTGATAATAATAAAAGTAATAAGTATATTTGTTATAGTTCTATCGATAATAACTGCATAATATGGGTAATAATGCATGTTATATTGGTGATAATAAAAGTAGTAAGTATATTTATTATAGTTCTAGCGATTATAACTGCATAATATGGGTAATAATGCATGTTATATAGATAATTATATAAGTAATAAGTACAATTATTACAGTTCTAGCGATCACATCTGCATTATATGCGTATAATGCATGTTACATTGATAATATCTGGAGTAGTAAGTATAATTTTTATAGTTCTAGCGATAATAAAAGTAATATATGGCTAATAGTGCATGTTATATTGATAATAATAAAAGTAATAAGTATATGTATTATAGTTCTGTCGATAATAACTGCATTATATGGGTAATAATGCATGTTATATTGATAATATCGGGAGTAATGAGGATAATCATTACAGTTCTTGCGATAATACTAGTAAAATATGGCTAAGAGTGCCTGTTATATTGATAATAATATAAGTAATAAGTATATTTATTATAATTCTATCGATAATAACTGCATAATATGGGTAATAATGCATGTTATATTGATGATAATATAAGTAATAAGTATAATTATTACAGTTCTAGCGATAATAACTGCATTATATTGGTAATAATGCATGTTATATTGATAATAATAAAAGTAATAAGTATATTTATTACAGTTCTATCGATAATAACAGCATAATATGGGTAATAATGCATGTTATATTGATGATAACAAAAGTAATACGTATATTTATTATAGTTCTAGCGATAATAACTACATTATATGGGTAAAAATGCATGTTATATAGATAATATTGGGAGTAATAAGTATAATTATTATAGTTCTAGCGATAATAATAGTAAAATATGGCTAATAGTGCATGTTATATTGATAATAATAAAAGTAAAAAGTATATTTATTACAGTTCTATCGATAATAACTGCATAATATGGGTAATAATGCATGTTATATTGATAATAATATAAGTAATAAGTATAATTATTACAGTTCTAGCGATAATAACTGCATTATATGGGCAATAATGGATGTTATATTGATAATATCGGGAGTAATAAGTATATTTATTATAGTTCTAGCGATAATAACTGCATTATATGGGTAATAATGGATGTTATATTGATAATATCGGGAGTAATAAGTATATTTATTATAGTTCTAGTGCTAATAACTGCATAATATGGGTAATAATGCATGTTATATTGATAATAATATAAGTAATAAGTATAATTATTACAGTTCTAGCGATAATAACTGCATTATATGGGTAATAATGGATGTTATGTTGATAATATCGGGAGTAATAAGTATTTTTATTATAGTTCTAGCGATAATAATTGCATAATATAGGTAATAATGCATATTATGTTGATAATAATAACAGTAATTAGCATATTTATTACAGTTCTATCGATAATAACTGCATAATATCGGCAATAATGCATGTTATATTGATGATAGTATAAGTAATAAGTATAATTATTACAGTTCTAGCGATAATAACTGCATTATATGGGTAATAATGGATGTTATATTGGTAATATCTGGAGTAGTAAGTATAATTTTTATAGTTCTAGCGATAATAAAAGTAATATATGGCTAATAGTGCATGTTATATTGATAATAATAAAAGTAATAAGTATATTTATTATAGTTCTATCGATAATAACTGCATAATATGGGTAATAATGCATGTTATATTGATGATAATATAAGTAATAAGTATAATTATTACAGTTCTAGCGATAATAACTGCATTATATGGGTAATAATGGATGTTATATTGATAATATCGGTAGTAATAGGTATATTTATTATAGTTCTAGCGATAATAACTGCATAATATAGGTAATAATGCATGTTATATTGATAATAATGAAAGTAGTAAGTATATTTATTATAGTTCTATCAATAATAACTGCATAATATCGGTAATAATGCATGTTATGTTGATGATAATATAAGTAATAAGTATAATTATTACAGTTCTAGCGATAATAACTGCATTATATGGGTAATAATGGATGTTATATTGGTAATATCGGGAGTAATAAGTATATTTATTATAGTTCTAGCGATTATAACTGCATAATATGGGTAATAATGCATGTTATATTGATAATAATGAAAGTAATAAGTATATTTATTGTAGTTCTATCAATAATAACTGCATAATATGGGTAATAATGCATGTTATATTGATGATAATAAAAGTAATAAGTGTATTTATTACAGTTCTAGCGATAATGACTGCATAATATGGGTAATAATGCATGTTATATTGATGATAATATAAGTAACAAGTATAATTATTACAGTTCTAGCGATAATAACTGCATTATATGGGTAATAATGCATGTTATATTGATAATATCGGGAGTAATATGTATAATTATTATTGTTCTAGCGATAATAATAGTAAAATATGGCTAATAGTGCATGTTATATTGATAATAATAAAAGTAATAAGTGTATTTGTTATAGTTCTATCGATAATAACTGCATAATATGGGTAATAATGCATGTTATATTGGTGATAATAAAAGTAGTAAGTATATTTATTATAGTTCTAGCGATTATAACTGCATAATATGGGTAATAATGCATGTTATATAGATAATTATATAAGTAATAAGTACAATTATTACAGTTCTAGCGATAACAACTGCATTATATGCGTATAATGCATGTTACATTGATAATATCTGGAGTAGTAAGTATAATTTTTATAGTTCTAGCGATAATAAAAGTAATATATGGCTAATAGTGCATGTTATATTGATAATAATAAAAGTAATAAGTATATGTATTATAGTTCTGTCGATAATAACTGCATTATATGGGTAATAATGCATGTTATATTGATAATATCGGGAGTAATGAGGATAATCATTACAGTTCTTGCGATAATACTAGTAAAATATGGCTAAGAGTGCCTGTTATATTGATAATAATATAAGTAATAAGTATATTTATTATAATTCTATCGATAATAACTGCATAATATGGGTAATAATGCATGTTATATTGATGATAATATAAGTAATAAGTATAATTATTACAGTTCTAGCGATAATAACTGCATTATATGGGTAATAATGGATGTTATATTGATAATATCGGTAGTAATAGGTATATTTATTATAGTTCTAGCGATAATAACTGCATAATATAGGTAATAATGCATGTTATATTGATAATAATGAAAGTAGTAAGTATATTTATTATAGTTCTATCGATAATAACTGCATAATATGGGTAATAATGCATGTTATATTGATGAAAATATAAGTAATAAGTATAATTATTACAGTTCTAGCGATAATAACTGCATTATATGGGTAATAATGGATGTTATATTGATAATATCGGTAGTAATAGGTATATTTATTATAGTTCTAGCGATAATAACTGCATAATATAGGTAATAATGCATGTTATATTGATAATAATGAAAGTAGTAAGTATATTTATTATAGTTCTATCAATAATAACTGCATAATATCGGTAATAATGCATGTTATGTTGATGATAATATAAGTAATAAGTATAATTATTACAGTTCTAGCGATAATAACTGCATTATATGGGTAATAATGGATGTTATATTGGTAATATCGGGAGTAATAAGTATATTTATTATAGTTCTAGCGATTATAACTGCATAATATGGGTAACAATGCATGTTATATTGATAATAATATAAGTAATAAGTATAACTATTACAGTTCTAGCGATAATAACTGCATTATATTGGTAATAATGCATGTTATATTGACGATAATATAAGAAATAAGTATAATTATTACAGTTTTAGCGATAATAAGTGCATTATATGGGTAATAATGGATGTTATATTGATAATATCGGGAGTAATAAGTATATTTATTATAGTTCTAGCGATAATAACTGCATAATATAGGTAATAGTGCATGTTATATTGATAATAATAAAAGTAATAAGTATATTTATTATAGTTCTATCAATAATAACTGCATAATATGGGTAATAATGGATGTTATATTGATAATATCGGGAGTAATAAGTATATTTATTATAGTTCTAGCGATAATAACTGCATAATATAGGTAATAATGCATGTTATATTGATAATAATAAAAGTAATAAGTATATTTATTGTAGTTCTATCAATAATAACTGCATAATATGGGTAATAATGCATGTTATATTGATGATAATAAAAGTAATAAGTGTATTTATTACAGTTCTAGCGATAATGACTGCATAATATGGGTAATAATGCATGTTATATTGATGATAATATAAGTAATAAGTATAATTATTACAGTTCTAGCGATAATAACTGCATTATATGGGTAATAATGCATGATATGTTGATAACATTGGGAGTAATAAGTATAATTATTATAGTTCTAGCGATAATAATAGTAAAATATGGCAAATAGTGCATGTTATATTGATAATAGTAAAAGCAATAAGTATATTTATTACAGTTCTATCGATAATAACTGCATAATATGGGTATTAATGCATGTTATATTGATGATAATAAAAGTAGTAAGAATATTTATTATAGTTCTAGCGATTATAACTGCATATTATGGGTAATAATGCATGTTATATTGATAATAATATAAGTAATAAGTATAATTATTACAGTTCCAGCGATAATAACTGCATTATATGGGTAATAATGCATGTTATATTGATAATATTGGGAGTAATAAGTATATTTATTATAGTTCTAGCGATAATAACTGCATAATATAGGTAATAATGCATGTTATATTGATAATAATAAAAGTAATAAGTATATTTATTGTAGTTCTATCAATAATAACTGCATAATATGGGTAATAATGCATGTTATATTGATGATAATAAAAGTAATAAGTGCAATTAATTACAGTTCTAGCGATAATGACTGCATAATATGGGTAATAATGCATGTTATATTGATGATAATATAAGTAATAAGTATAATTATTACAGTTCTAGCGATAATAACTGCATTATATGGGTAATAATGCATGTTATATTGATAATATCGGGAGTGATATGTATAATTATTATTGTTCTAGCGATAATAATAGTAAAATATGGCTAATAGTGCATGTTATATTGATAATAATAAAAGTAATAAGTATATTTGTTATAGTTCTATCGATAATAACTGCATAATATGGGTAATAATGCATGTTATATTGGTGATAATAAAAGTAGTAAGTATATTTATTATAGTTCTAGCGATTATAACTGCATAATATGGGTAATAATGCATGTTATATAGATAATTATATAAGTAATAAGTACAATTATTACAGTTCTAGCGATAACAACTGCATTATATGCGTATAATGCATGTTACATTGATAATATCTGGAGTAGTAAGTATAATTTTTATAGTTCTAGCGATAATAAAAGTAATATATGGCTAATAGTGCATGTTATATTGATAATAATAAAAGTAATAAGTATATGTATTATAGTTCTGTCGATAATAACTGCATTATATGGGTAATAATGCATGTTATATTGATAATATCGGGAGTAATGAGGATAATCATTACAGTTCTTGCGATAATACTAGTAAAATATGGCTAAGAGTGCCTGTTATATTGATAATAATAAAAGTAATAAGTATATTTATTATAATTCTATCGATAATAACTGCATAATATGGGTAATAATGCATGTTATATTGATGATAATATAAGTAATAAGTATAATTATTACAGTTCTAGCGATAATAACTGCATTATATTGGTAATAATGCATGTTATATTGATAATAATAAAAGTAATAAGTATATTTATTACAGTTCTATCGATAATAACAGCATAATATGGGTAATAATGCATGTTATATTGATGATAACAAAAGTAATACGTATATTTATTATAGTTCTAGCGATAATAACTACATTATATGGGTAAAAATGCATGTTATATAGATAATATTGGGAGTAATAAGTATAATTATTATAGTTCTAGCGATAATAATAGTAAAATATGGCTAATAGTGCATGTTATATTGATAATAATAAAAGTAAAAAGTATATTTATTACAGTTCTATCGATAATAACTGCATAATATGGGTAATAATGCATGTTATATTGATAATAATATAAGTAATAAGTATAATTATTACAGTTCTAGCGATAATAACTGCATTATATGGGCAATAATGGATGTTATATTGATAATATCGGGAGTAATAAGTATATTTATTATAGTTCTAGCGATAATAACTGCATTATATGGGTAATAATGGATGTTATATTGATAATATCGGGAGTAATAAGTATATTTATTATAGTTCTAGTGCTAATAACTGCATAATATGGGTAATAATGCATGTTATATTGATAATAATATAAGTAATAAGTATAATTATTACAGTTCTAGCGATAATAACTGCATTATATGGGTAATAATGGATGTTATGTTGATAATATCGGGAGTAATAAGTATTTTTATTATAGTTCTAGCGATAATAATTGCATAATATAGGTAATAATGCATATTATGTTGATAATAATAACAGTAATTAGCATATTTATTACAGTTCTATCGATAGTAACTGCATAATATCGGCAATAATGCATGTTATATTGATGATAGTATAAGTAATAAGTATAATTATTACAGTTCTAGCGATAATAACTGCATTATATGGGTAATAATGGATGTTATATTGGTAATATCTGGAGTAGTAAGTATAATTTTTATAGTTCTAGCGATAATAAAAGTAATATATGGCTAATAGTGCATGTTATATTGATAATAATAAAAGTAATAAGTATATTTATTATAGTTCTATCGATAATAACTGCATAATATGGGTAATAATGCATGTTATATTGATGATAATATAAGTAATAAGTATAATTATTACAGTTCTAGCGATAATAACTGCATTATATGGGTAATAATGGATGTTATATTGATAATATCGGTAGTAATAGGTATATTTATTATAGTTCTAGCGATAATAACTGCATAATATAGGTAATAATGCATGTTATATTGATAATAATGAAAGTAGTAAGTATATTTATTATAGTTCTATCAATAATAACTGCATAATATCGGTAATAATGCATGTTATGTTGATGATAATATAAGTAATAAGTATAATTATTACAGTTCTAGCGATAATAACTGCATTATATGGGTAATAATGGATGTTATATTGGTAATATCGGAAGTAATAAGTATATTTATTATAGTTCTAGCGATTATAACTGCATAATATGGGTAATAATGCATGTTATATTGATAATAATGAAAGTAATAAGTATATTTATTGTAGTTCTATCAATAATAACTGCATAATATGGGTAATAATGCATGTTATATTGATGATAATAAAAGTAATAAGTGTATTTATTACAGTTCTAGCGATAATGACTGCATAATATGGGTAATAATGCATGTTATATTGATGATAATATAAGTAACAAGTATAATTATTACAGTTCTAGCGATAATAACTGCATTATATGGGTAATAATGCATGTTATATTGATAATATCGGGAGTAATATGTATAATTATTATTGTTCTAGCGATAATAATAGTAAAATATGGCTAATAGTGCATGTTATATTGATAATAATAAAAGTAATAAGTATATTTATTACAGTTCTATCGATAATAACAGCATAATATGTGTAATAATGCATGTTATATTGATGATAACAAAAGTAATACGTATATTTATTATAGTTCTAGCGATAATAACTACATTATATGGGTAAAAATGCATGTTATATAGATAATATTGGGAGTAATAAGTATAATTATTATAGTTCTAGCGATAATAATAGTAAAATATGGCTAATAGTGCATGTTATATTGATAATAATAAAAGTAACAAGTATATTTATTACAGTTCTATCGATAATAACTGCATAATACGGGTAATAATGCATGTTATATTGATAATAATATAAGTAATAAGTATAATTATTACAGTTCTAGCGATAATACCTGCATTATATGGGCAATAATGGATGTTATATTGATAATATCGGGAGTAATAAGTATATTTATTATAGTTCTAGCGATAATACTTGCATAATATAGGTAATAATGCATATTATGTTGATAATAATAACAGTAATTATTATATTTATTACAGTTCTATCGATAATAACTGCATAATATGGGTAATAATGCATGTTATATTGATGATAATATAAGTAATAAGTATAATTATTACAGTTCTAGCGATAATAACTGCATTATATGGGTAATAATGGATGTTATATTGATAATATCGGGAGTAATAAGTATATTTATTATAGTTCTAGCGCTAATAACTGCATAATATGGGTAATAATGCATGTTATATTGATAATAATATAAGTAATAAGTATAATTATTACAGTTCTAGCGATAATAACTGCATTATATGGGTAATAATGGATGTTATATTGATAATATCGGGAGTAATAAGTATATTTATTATAGTTCTAGCGCTAATAACTGCATAATATGGGTAATAATGCATGTTATATTGATAATAATATAAGAAATAAGTATAATTATTACAGTTCTAGCGATAATAACTGCATTATATGGGTAATAATGGATGTTATATTGGTAATATCTGGAGTAGTAACTATAATTTTTATAGTTCTAGCGATAATAAAAGTAATATATGGCTAATAGTGCATGTTATATTGATAATAATAAAAGTAATAAGTATATTTATTATAGTTCTATCGATAATAACTGCATAATATGGGTAATAATGCATGTTATATTGATGAAAATATAAGTAATAAGTATAATTATTACAGTTCTAGCGATAATAACTGCATTATATGGGTAATAATGGATGTTATATTGATAATATCGGTAGTAATAGGTATATTTATTATAGTTCTAGCGATAATAACTGCATAATATAGGTAATAATGCATGTTATATTGATAATAATGAAAGTAGTAAGTATATTTATTATAGTTCTATCAATAATAACTGCATAATATCGGTAATAATGCATGTTATGTTCATGATAATATAAGTAATAAGTATAATTATTACAGTTCTAGCGATAATAACTGCATTATATGGGTAATAATGGATGTTATATTGGTAATATCGGGAGTAATAAGTATATTTATTATAGTTCTAGCGATTATAACTGCATAATATGGGTAACAATGCATGTTATATTGATAATAATATAAGTAATAAGTATAACTATTACAGTTCTAGCGATAATAACTGCATTATATTGGTAATAATGCATGTTATATTGACGATAATATAAGAAATAAGTATAATTATTACAGTTTTAGCGATAATAAGTGCATTATATGGGTAATAATGGATGTTATATTGATAATATCGGGAGTAATAAGTATATTTATTATAGTTCTAGCGATAATAACTGCATAATATAGGTAATAGTGCATGTTATATTGATAATAATAAAAGTAATAAGTATATTTATTATAGTTCTATCAATAATAACTGCATAATATGGGTAATAATGGATGTTATATTGATAATATCGGGAGTAATAAGTATATTTATTATAGTTCTAGCGATAATAACTGCATAATATAGGTAATAATGCATGTTATATTGATAATAATAAAAGTAATAAGTATATTTATTGTAGTTCTATCAATAATAACTGCATAATATGGGTAATAATGCATGTTATATTGATGATAATAAAAGTAATAAGTGTATTTATTACAGTTCTAGCGATAATGACTGCATAATATGGGTAATAATGCATGTTATATTGATGATAATATAAGTAATAAGTATAATTATTACAGTTCTAGCGATAATAACTGCATTATATGGGTAATAATGCATGATATGTTGATAACATTGGGAGTAATAAGTATAATTATTATAGTTCTAGCGACAATAATAGTAAAATATGGCAAATAGTGCATGTTATATTGATAATAGTAAAAGCAATAAGTATATTTATTACAGTTCTATCGATAATAACTGCATAATATGGGTATTAATGCATGTTATATTGATGACAATAAAAGTAGTAAGTATATTTGTTATAGTTCTAGCGATTATAACTGCATAATATGGGTGTTAATGCATGTTATATTGATGATAATAAAAGTAATAAGTGTATTTATTACAGTTCTAGCGATAATGACTGCATAATATGGGTAATAATGCATGTTATATTGATGATAATATAAGTAATAAGTATAATTATTACAGTTCTAGCGATAATAATAGTAAAATATGGCTTATAGTGCATGTTATATTGATAATAATAAAAGTAATAAGTATATTTATTACAGTTCTATCGATAATAACAGCATAATATGGGTAATAATGCATGTTATATTGATGATAACAAAAGTAATACGTATATTTATTATAGTTCTAGCGATAATAACTACATTATATGGGTAAAAATGCATGTTATATTGATAATATTGGGAGTAATAAGTATAATTATTATAGTTCTAGCGATAATAATAGTAAAATATGGCTAATAGTGCATGTTATATTGATAATAATAAAAGTTAAAAGTATATTTATTGCAGTTCTATCGATAATAACTGCATAATATGGGTAATAATGCATGTTATATTGATAATAATATAAGTAATAAGTATAATTATTACAGTTCTAGCGATAATAACTGCATTATATGGGCAATAATGGATGTTATATTGATAATATCGGGAGTAATAAGTATATTTATTATAGTTCTAGCGATAATAACTGCATAATACAGGTAATAGTGCATGTTATATTGATAATAATAAAAGTAATAAGTATATTTATTATAGTTCTATCAATAATAACTGCATAATATGGGTAATAATGCATGTTATATTGATGATAATAAAAGTAATAAGTGTATTTATTACAGTTCTAGCGATTATAACTGCATAATATGGGTAATAATGCATGTTATATTGATGATAATATAAGTAATAAGTATAATTATTACAGTTCTAGCGATAATAACTGCATTAAATGCGTATAATGCATGTTATATTGATAATATTGGGAGTAATAAGTATAATTATTATAGTTCTAGCGATAATAATAGTAAAATATGGCTTATAGTGCATGTTATATTGATAATAGTAAAAGCAATAAGTATATTTATTACAGTTCTATCGATAATAACTGCATTATATGGGTAATAATGCATGTTATATTGATAATATTGGGAGTAATAAGTATATTTATTATAGTTCTAGCGATAATAACTGCATAATATAGGTAATAATGCATGTTATATTGATAATAATAAAAGTAATAAGTATATTTATTGTAGTTCTATCAATAATAACTGCATAATATGGGTAATAATGCATGTTATATTGATGATAATAAAAGTAATAAGTGTATTTATTACAGTTCTAGCGATAATGACTGCATAATATGGGTAATAATGCATGTTATATTGATGATAATATAAGTAACAAGTATAATTATTACAGTTCTAGCGATAATAACTGCATTATATGGGTAATAATGCATGTTATATTGATAATATCGGGAGTAATATGTATAATTATTATTGTTCTAGCGATAATAATAGTAAAATATGGCTAATAGTGCATGTTATATTGATAATAATAAAAGTAATAAGTGTATTTGTTATAGTTCTATCGATAATAACTGCATAATATGGGTAATAATGCATGTTATATTGGTGATAATAAAAGTAGTAAGTATATTTATTATAGTTCTAGCGATTATAACTGCATAATATGGGTAATAATGCATGTTATATAGATAATTATATAAGTAATAAGTACAATTATTACAGTTCTAGCGATAACAACTGCATTATATGCGTATAATGCATGTTACATTGATAATATCTGGAGTAGTAAGTATAATTTTTATAGTTCTAGCGATAATAAAAGTAATATATGGCTAATAGTGCATGTTATATTGATAATAATAAAAGTAATAAGTATATGTATTATAGTTCTGTCGATAATAACTGCATTATATGGGTAATAATGCATGTTATACTGATAATATCGGGAGTAATGAGGATAATCATTACAGTTCTTGCGATAATACTAGTAAAATATGGCTAAGAGTGCCTGTTATATTGATAATAATATAAGTAATAAGTATATTTATTATAATTCTATCGATAATAACTGCATAATATGGGTAATAATGCATGTTATATTGATGATAATAAAAGTAATAAGTATATTTATTACAGTTCTATCGATAATAACAGCATAATATGTGTAATAATGCATGTTATATTGATGATAACAAAAGTAATACGTATATTTATTATAGTTCTAGCGATAATAACTACATTATATGGGTAAAAATGCATGTTATATAGATAATATTGGGAGTAATAAGTATAATTATTATAGTTCTAGCGATAATAATAGTAAAATATGGCTAATAGTGCATGTTATATTGATAATAATAAAAGTAACAAGTATATTTATTACAGTTCTATCGATAATAACTGCATAATACGGGTAATAATGCATGTTATATTGATAATAATATAAGTAATAAGTATAATTATTACAGTTCTAGCGATAATACCTGCATTATATGGGCAATAATGGATGTTATATTGATAATATCGGGAGTAATAAGTATATTTATTATAGTTCTAGCGATAATACTTGCATAATATAGGTAATAATGCATATTATGTTGATAATAATAACAGTAATTATTATATTTATTACAGTTCTATCGATAATAACTGCATAATATGGGTAATAATGCATGTTATATTGATGATAATATAAGTAATAAGTATAATTATTACAGTTCTAGCGATAATAACTGCATTATATGGGTAATAATGGATGTTATATTGATAATATCGGGAGTAATAAGTATATTTATTATAGTTCTAGCGCTAATAACTGCATAATATGGGTAATAATGCATGTTATATTGATAATAATATAAGAAATAAGTATAATTATTACAGTTCTAGCGATAATAACTGCATTATATGGGTAATAATGGATGTTATATTGGTAATATCTGGAGTAGTAACTATAATTTTTATAGTTCTAGCGATAATAAAAGTAATATATGGCTAATAGTGCATGTTATATTGATAATAATAAAAGTAATAAGTATATTTATTATAGTTCTATCGATAATAACTGCATAATATGGGTAATAATGCATGTTATATTGATGAAAATATAAGTAATAAGTATAATTATTACAGTTCTAGCGATAATAACTGCATTATATGGGTAATAATGGATGTTATATTGATAATATCGGTAGTAATAGGTATATTTATTATAGTTCTAGCGATAATAACTGCATAATATAGGTAATAATGCATGTTATATTGATAATAATGAAAGTAGTAAGTATATTTATTATAGTTCTATCAATAATAACTGCATAATATCGGTAATAATGCATGTTATGTTGATGATAATATAAGTAATAAGTATAATTATTACAGTCCTAGCGATAATAACTGCATTATATGGGTAATAATGGATGTTATATTGGTAATATCGGGAGCAATAAGTATATTTATTATAGTTCTAGCGATTATAACTGCATAATATGGGTAACAATGCATGTTATATTGATAATAATATAAGTAATAGGTATAACTATTACAGTTCTAGCGATAATAACTGCATTATATTGGTAATAATGCATGTTATATTGACGATAATATAAGAAATAAGTATAATTATTACAGTTTTAGCGATAATAAGTGCATTATATGGGTAATAATGGATGTTATATTGATAATATCGGGAGTAATAAGTATATTTATTATAGTTCTAGCGATAATAACTGCATAATATAGGTAATAGTGCATGTTATATTGATAATAATAAAAGTAATAAGTATATTTATTATAGTTCTATCAATAATAACTGCATAATATGGGTAATAATGGATGTTATATTGATAATATCGGGAGTAATAAGTATATTTATTATAGTTCTAGCGATAATAACTGCATAATATAGGTAATAATGCATGTTATATTGATAATAATAAAAGTAATAAGTATATTTATTGTAGTTCTATCAATAATAACTGCATAATATGGGTAATAATGCATGTTATATTGATGATAATAAAAGTAATAAGTGTATTTATTACAGTTCTAGCGATAATGACTGCATAATATGGGTAATAATGCATGTTATATTGATGATAATATAAGTAATAAGTATAATTATTACAGTTCTAGCGATAATAACTGCATTATATGGGTAATAATGCATGATATGTTGATAACATTGGGAGTAATAAGTATAATTATTATAGTTCTAGCGACAATAATAGTAAAATATGGCAAATAGTGCATGTTATATTGATAATAGTAAAAGCAATAAGTATATTTATTACAGTTCTATCGATAATAACTGCATAATATGGGTATTAATGCATGTTATATTGATGACAATAAAAGTAGTAAGTATATTTGTTATAGTTCTAGCGATTATAACTGCATAATATGGGTGTTAATGCATGTTATATTGATGATAATAAAAGTAATAAGTGTATTTATTACAGTTCTAGCGATAATGACTGCATAATATGGGTAATAATGCATGTTATATTGATGATAATATAAGTAATAAGTATAATTATTACAGTTCTAGCGATAATAATAGTAAAATATGGCAAATAGTGCATGTTATATTGATAATAGTAAAAGCAATAAGTATATTTATTACAGTTCTATCGATAATAACTGCATTATATGGGTAATAATGCATGTTATATTGATAATATTGGGAGTAATAAGTATATTTATTATAGTTCTAGCGATAATAACTGCATAATATAGGTAATAATGCATGTTATATTGATAATAATAAAAGTAATAAGTATATTTATTGTAGTTCTATCAATAATAACTGCATAATATGGGTAATAATGCATGTTATATTGATGATAATAAAAGTAATAAGTGTATTTATTACAGTTCTAGCGATAATGACTGCATAATATGGGTAATAATGCATGTTATATTGATGATAATATAAGTAACAAGTATAATTATTACAGTTCTAGCGATAATAACTGCATTATATGGGTAATAATGCATGTTATATTGATAATATCGGGAGTAATATGTATAATTATTATTGTTCTAGCGATAATAATAGTAAAATATGGCTAATAGTGCATGTTATATTGATAATAATAAAAGTAATAAGTGTATTTGTTATAGTTCTATCGATAATAACTGCATAATATGGGTAATAATGCATGTTATATTGGTGATAATAAAAGTAGTAAGTATATTTATTATAGTTCTAGCGATTATAACTGCATAATATGGGTAATAATGCATGTTATATTGATGATAACAAAAGTAATACGTATATTTATTATAGTTCTAGCGATAATAACTACATTATATGGGTAAAAATGCATGTTATATAGATAATATTGGGAGTAATAAGTATAATTATTATAGTTCTAGCGATAATAATAGTAAAATATGGCTAATAGTGCATGTTATATTGATAATAATAAAAGTAAAAAGTATATTTATTACAGTTCTATCGATTATAACTGCATAATATGGGTAATAATGCATGTTATATTGATAATAATATAAGTAATAAGTATAATTATTACAGTTCTAGCGATAATAACTGCATTATATGGGCAATAATGGATGTTATATTGATAATATCGGGAGTAATAAGTATATTTATTATAGTTCTAGCGCTAATAACTGCATAATACAGGTAATAGTGCATGTTATATTGATAATAATAAAAGTAATAAGTATATTTATTATAATTCTATCGATAATAACTGCATAATATGGGTAATAATGCATGTTATATTGATAATAATAAAAGTAATAAGTATATTTATTACAGTTCTATCGATAATAACAGCATAATATGGGTAATAATGCATGTTATATTGATGATAACAAAAGTAATACGTATATTTCTTATAGTTCTAGCGATAATAACTACATTATATGGGTAAAAATGCATGTTATATAGATAATATTGGGAGTAATAAGTATAATTATTATAGTTCTAGCGATAATAATAGTAAAATATGGCTAATAGTGCATGTTATATTGATAATAATAAAAGTAAAAAGTATATTTATTACAGTTCTATCGATTATAACTGCATAATATGGGTAATAATGCATGTTATATTGATAATAATATAAGTAATAAGTATAATTATTACAGTTCTAGCGATAATAACTGCATTATATGGGCAATAATGGATGTTATATTGATAATATCGGGAGTAATAAGTATATTTATTATAGTTCTAGCGCTAATAACTGCATAATATGGGTAATAATGCATGTTATATTGATAATAATATAAGTAATAAGTATAATTATTACAGTTCTAGCGATAATAACTGCATTATATGGGTAATAATGGATGTTATGTTGATAATATCGGGAGTAATAAGTATTTTTATTATAGTTCTAGCGATAATAATTGCATAATATAGGTAACAATGCATATTATGTTGATAATAATAACAGTAATTAGTATATTTATTACAGTTCTATCGATAATAACTGCATAATATCGGTAATAATGCATGTTATATTGATGATAGTATAAGTAATAAGTATAATTATTACAGTTCTAGCGATAATAACTGCATTATATGGGTAATAATGGATGTTATATTGGTAATATCTGGAGTAGTAAGTATAATTTTTATAGTTCTAGCGATAATAAAAGTAATATATGGCTAATAGTGCATGTTATATTGATAATAATAAAAGTAATAAGTATATTTATTATAGTTCTATCGATAATAACTGCATAATATGGGTAATAATGCATGTTATATTGATAATAATATAAGTAATAAGTATAATTATTACAGTTCTAGCGATAATAACTGCATTATATGGGCAATAATGGATGTTATATTGATAATATCGGGAGTAATAAGTATATTTATTACAGTTCTAGCGATAATAACTGCATTATATGGGTAATAATGGATGTTATATTGGTAATATCTGGAGTAGTAAGTATAATTTTTATAGTTCTAGCGATAATAAAAGTAATATATGGCTAATAGTGCATGTTATATTGATAATAATAAAAGTAATAAGTATATTTATTATAGTTCTATCGATAATAACTGCATAATATGGGTAATAATGCATGTTATATTGATGATAATATAAGTAATAAGTATAATTATTACAGTTCTAGCGATAATAACTGCATTATATGGGTAATAATGGATGTTATATTGATAATATCGGTAGTAATAGGTATATTTATTATAGTTCTAGCGATAATAACTGCATAATATAGGTAATAATGCATGTTATATTGATAATAATGAAAGTAGTAAGTATATTTATTATAGTTCTATCAATAATAACTGCATAATATCGGTAATAATGCATGTTATGTTGATGATAATATAAGTAATAAGTATAATTATTACAGTTCTAGCGATAATAACTGCATTATATGGGTAATAATGGATGTTATATTGGTAATATCGGGAGTAATAAGTATATTTATTATAGTGCTAGCGATTATAACTGCATAATATGGGTAATAATGCATGTTATATTGATAATAATATAAGTAATAAGTATAATTATTACAGTTCTAGCGATAATAACTGCATTATATTGGTAATAATGCATGTTATATTGATGATAATATAAGAAATAAGTATAATTATTACAGTTCTAGCGATAATAAGTGCATTATATGGGTAATAATGGATGTTATATTGATAATATCGGGTGTAATAAGTATATTTATTATAGTTCTAGCGATAATAACTGCATAATATAGGTAATAGTGCATGTTATATTGATAATAATAAAAGTAATAAGTATATTTATTATAGTTCTAGCGATAATAACTGCATTATATGGGTAATAATGGATGTTATATTGATAATATCGGGAGTAATAAGTATATTTATTATAGTTCTAGCGCTAATAACTGCATAATATGGGTAATAATGCATGTTATATTGATAATAATATAAGTAATAAGTATAATTATTACAGTTCTAGCGATAACAACTGCATTATATGGGTAATAATGGATGTTATGTTGATAATATCGGGAGTAATAAGTATTTTTATTATAGTTCTAGCGATAATAATTGCATAATATAGGTAATAATGCATATTATGTTGATAATAATAACAGTAATTAGTATATTTATTACAGTTCTATCGATAATAACTGCATAATATCGGTAATAATGCATGTTATATTGATGATAGTATAAGTAATAAGTATAATTATTACAGTTCTAGCGATAATAACTGCATTATATGGGTAATAATGGATGTTATATTGGTAATATCTGGAGTAGTAAGTATAATTTTTATAGTTCTAGCGATAATAAAAGTAATATATGGCTAATAGTGCATGTTATATTGATAATAATAAAAGTAATAAGTATATTTATTATAGTTCTATCGATAATAACTGCATAATATGGGTAATAATGCATGTTATATTGATGATAATATAAGTAATAAGTATAATTATTACAGTTCTAGCGATAATAACTGCATTATATGGGTAATAATGGATGTTATATTGATAATATCGGTAGTAATAGGTATATTTATTATAGTTCTAGCGATAATAACTGCACAATATAGGTAATAATGCATGTTATATTGATAATAATGAAAGTAGTAAGTATATTTATTATAGTTCTATCAATAATAACTGCATTATATTGGTAATAATGCATGTTATATTGATGATAATATAAGAAATAAGTATAATTATTACAGTTCTAGCGATAATAAGTGCATTATATGGGTAATAATGGATGTTATATTGATAATATCGGGAGTAATAAGTATATTTATTATAGTTCTAGCGCTAATAACTGCATAATATGGGTAATAATGCATGTTATATTGATAATAATATAAGTAATAAGTATAATTATTACAGTTCTAGCGATAATAACTGCATTATATGGGTAATAATGGATGTTATGTTGATAATATCGGGAGTAATAAGTATTTTTATTATAGTTCTAGCGATAATAATTGCATAATATAGGTAATAATGCATATTATGTTGATAATAATAACAGTAATTAGTATATTTATTACAGTTCTATCGATAATAACTGCATAATATCGGTAATAATGCATGTTATATTGATGATAGTATAAGTAATAAGTATAATTATTACAGTTCTAGCGATAATAACTGCATTATATGGGTAATAATGGATGTTATATTGGTAATATCTGGAGTAGTAAGTATAATTTTTATAGTTCTAGCGATAATAAAAGTAATATATGGCTAATAGTGCATGTTATATTGATAATAATAAAAGTAATAAGTATATTTATTATAGTTCTATCGATAATAACTGCATAATATGGGTAATAATGCATGTTATATTGATAATAATATAAGTAATAAGTATAATTATTACAGTTCTAGCGATAATAACTGCATTATATGGGCAATAATGGATGTTATATTGATAATATCGGGAGTAATAAGTATATTTATTATAGTTCTAGCGATAATAACTGCATTATATGGGTAATAATGGATGTTATATTGATAATATCGGGAGTAATAAGTATATTTATTATAGTTCTAGCGCTAATAACTGCATAATATGGGTAATAATGCATGTTATATTGATAATAATATAAGTAATAAGTATAATTATTACAGTTCTAGCGATAATAACTGCATTATATGGGTAATAATGGATGTTATGTTGATAATATCGGGAGTAATAAGTATTTTTATTATAGTTCTAGCGATAATAATTGCATAATATAGGTAATAATGCATATTATGTTGATAATAATAACAGTAATTAGTATATTTATTACAGTTCTATCGATAATAACTGCATAATATCGGTAATAATGCATGTTATATTGATGATAGTATAAGTAATAAGTATAATTATTACAGTTCTAGCGATAATAACTGCATTATATGGGTAATAATGGATGTTATATTGGTAATATCTGGAGTAGTAAGTATAATTTTTATAGTTCTAGCGATAATAAAAGTAATATATGGCTAATAGTGCATGTTATATTGATAATAATAAAAGTAATAAGTATATTTATTATAGTTCTATCGATAATAACTGCATAAAATGGGTAATAATGCATGTTATATTGATGATAATATAAGTAATAAGTATAATTATTACAGTTCTAGCGATAATAACTGCATTATATGGGTAATAATGGATGTTATATTGATAATATCGGTAGTAATAGGTATATTTATTATAGTTCTAGCGATAATAACTGCATAATATAGGTAATAATGCATGTTATATTGATAATAATGAAAGTAGTAAGTATATTTATTATAGTTCTATCAATAATAACTGCATAATATCGGTAATAATGCATGTTATGTTGATGATAATATAAGTAATAAGTATAATTATTACAGTTCTAGCGATAATAACTGCATTATATGGGTAATAATGGATGTTATGTTGATAATATCGGGAGTAATAAGTATTTTTATTATAGTTCTAGCGATAATAATTGCATAATATAGGTAATAATGCATATTATGTTGATAATAATAACAGTAATTAGTATATTTATTACAGTTCTATCGATAATAACTGCATAATATCGGTAATAATGCATGTTATATTGATAATAATATAAGTAATAAGTATAATTATTACAGTTCTAGCGATAATAACTGCATTATATGGGCAATAATGGATGTTATATTGATAATATCGGGAGTAATAAGTATATTTATTATAGTTCTAGCGATAATAACTGCATTATATGGGTAATAATGGATGTTATATTGATAATATCGGGAGTAATAAGTATATTTATTATAGTTCTAGCGCTAATAACTGCATAATATGGGTAATAATGCATGTTATATTGATAATAATATAAGTAATAAGTATAATTATTACAGTTCCAGCGATAATAACTGCATTATATGGGTAATAATGGATGTTATGTTGATAATATCGGGAGTAATAAGTATTTTTATTATAGTTCTAGCGATAATAATTGCATAATATAGGTAATAATGCATATTATGTTGATAATAATAACAGTAATTAGTATATTTATTACAGTTCTATCGATAATAACTGCATAATATCGGTAATAATGCATGTTATATTGATGATAGTATAAGTAATAAGTATAATTATTACAGTTCTAGCGATAATAACTGCATTATATGGGTAATAATGGATGTTATATTGGTAATATCTGGAGTAGTAAGTATAATTTTTATAGTTCTAGCGATAATAAAAGTAATATATGGCTAATAGTGCATGTTATATTGATAATAATAAAAGTAATAAGTATATTTATTATAGTTCTATCGATAATAACTGCATAATATGGGTAATAATGCATGTTATATTGATGATAATATAAGTAATAAGTATAATTATTACAGTTCTAGCGATAATAACTGCATTATATGGGTAATAATGGATGTTATATTGATGACAATAAAAGTAGTAAGTATATTTATTATAGTTCTAGCGATTATAACTGCATAATATGGGTAATAATGCATGTTATATTGATAATAATATAAGTAATAAGTATAATTATTACAGTTCTAGCGATAATAACTGCATTAAATGCGTATAATGCATGTTATATTGATAATATTGGGAGTAATAAGTATAATTATTATAGTTCTAGCGATAATAATAGTAAAATATGGCTTATAGTGCATGTTATATTGATAATAATAAAAGTAATAAGTATATTTATTACAGTTCTATCGATAATAACAGCATAATATGGGTAATAATGCATGTTATATTGATGATAACAAAAGTAATACGTATATTTATTATAGTTCTAGCGATAATAACTACATTATATGGGTAAAAATGCATGTTATATGGATAATATTGGGAGTAATAAGTATAATTATTATAGTTCTAGCGATAATAATTGTAAAATATGGCTAATAGTGCATGTTATATTGATAATAATAAAAGTAAAAAGTATATTTATTACAGTTCTATCGATAATAACTGCATAATATGGGTAATAATGCATGTTATATTGATAATAATATAAGTAATAAGTATAATTATTACAGTTCTAGCGACAATAACTGCATTATATGGGCAATAATGGATGTTATATTGATAATATCGGGAGTAATAAGTATATTTATTATAGTTCTAGCGATAATAACTGCATAATATAGGTAATAGTGCATGTTATATTGATAATAATAAAAGTAATAAGTATATTTATTATAGTTCTATCAATAATAACTGCATAATATGGGTAATAATGCATGTTATATTGATGATAATAAAAGTAGTAAGTATATTTATTATAGTTCTAGCGATTATAACTGCATAATATGGGTAATAATGCATGTTATATTGATAATGATATAAGTAATAAGTATAATTATTACAGTTCTAGCGATAATAACTGCATTAAATGCGTATAATGCATGTTATATTGATAATATTGGGAGTAATAAGTATAATTATTCTAGTTCTAGCGATAATAATAGTAAAATATGGCTAATAGTGCATGTTATATTGATAATAATAAAAGTAAAAAGTATATTTATTACAGTTCTATCAATAATAACTGCATAATATGGGTAATAATGTATGTTATATTGATGATAATATAAGTAATAAGTATAATTATTCTAGTTCTAGCGATAATAATAGTAAAATATGGCTAATAGTGCATGTTATATTGATAATAATAAAAGTAAAAAGTATATTTATTACAGTTCTATCAATAATAACTGCATAATATGGGTAATAATGTATGTTATATTGATGATAATATAAGTAATAAGTATAATTATTACAGTTCTAGCGATAATAACTGCATAATATGGGTAATAATGCACGTTATATTGCTAATAATATAAGTAATAAGGATATTTATTATAGCTCTAGCGATAATAACTGCATAATATGGGTAATAATGCATGTTATATTGATAATAATATAAGTAATAAGTATAATTATTACAGTTCTAGCGATAATAACTGCATAATATAGGTAATAGTGCATGTTATATTGATAATAATAAGAGTAATAAGTATATTTATTATAGTTCTATCAACAATAACTGCATAATATGGGTAATAATGGATGTTATATTGATAATATCGGGAGTAATAAGTATATTTATTATAGTTCTAGCGATAATAACTGCATAATATAGGTAATAATGCATGTTATATTGATAATAATAAAAGTAATAAGTATATTTATTGTAGTTCTATCAATAATAACTGCATAATATGGGTAATAATGGATGTTATATTGATAATATCGGGAGTAATAAGTATATTTATTATAGTTCTAGCGATAATAACTGCATAATATAGGTAATAATGCATGTTATATTGATAATAATAAAAGTAATAAGTATATTTATTGTAGTTCTATCAATAATAACTGCATAATATGGGTAATAATGCATGTTATATTGATGATAATAAAAGTAATAAGTGTATTTATTACAGTTCTAGCGATAATTACTGCATAATATGGGTAATAATGCATGTTATATTGATAATATCGGGAGTAATAAGTATAATCATTACAGTTCTAGCGATAATACTAGTAAAATATGGCTAAGAGTGCCTGTTATATTGATAATAATAAAAGTAATAAGTATATTTATTATAATTCTATCGATAATAACTGCATAATATGGGTAATAATGCATGTTATATTGATGATAATATAAGAAATAAGTATAATTATTACAGTTCTAGCGATAATAACTGCATTATATGGGTAATAATGGATGTTATATTGATAATATCGGGAGTAATAAGTATATTTATTATAGTTCTAGCGATTATAACTGCATAATATGGGTATTAATGCATGTTATATTGATAATAATATAAGTAATAAGTATAATTATTACAGTTCTAGCGATAATAACTGCATTATATGGGTAATAATGCATGTTATATTCATAATATCTGGAGTAGTAAGTATAATTTTTATAGTTCCAGCGATAATAAAAGTAAAATATGGCTAATAGTGCATGTTATATTGATAATAATAAAAGTAATAAGTATATTTATTATAATTCTGTCGATAATAACTGCATTATATGGGTAATAATGCATGTTATATTGATAATATCGGGAGTAATAAGTATAATTATTACAGTTGTAGCGATAATACTAGTAAAATATGGCTAAGAGTGCATGTTATATTCATAATAATAAACGTAATAAGTATATTTATTATAATTCTATCGATAATAACTGCATAATATGGGTAATAATGCATGTTATATTGATGATAATATAAGAAATAAGTATAATTATTACAGTTCTAGCGATAATAACTGCATTATATGGGTAATAATGGATGTTATATTGATAATATCGGGAGTAATAAGTATATTTATTATAGTTCTAGCGATTATAACTGCATAATATGGGTATTAATGCATGTTATATTGATAATAATATAAGTTATAAGTATAATTATTACAGTTCTAGCGATAATAACTGCATTAAATGCGTATAATGCATGTTATATTGATAATATTGGGAGTAATAAGTATAATTATTCTAGTTCTAGCGATAATAATAGTAAAATATGGCTAATAGTGCATGTTATATTGATAATAATAAAAGTAAAAAGTATATTTATTACAGTTCTATCAATAATAACTGCATAATATGGGTAATAATGTATGTTATATTGATGATAATATAAGTAATAAGTATAATTATTACAGTTCTAGCGATAATAACTGCATAATATGGGTAATAATGCACGTTATATTGCTAATAATATAAGTAATAAGGATATTTATTATAGTTCTAGCGATAATAACTGCATAATATGGGTAATAATGCATGTTATATTGATAATAATATAAGTAATAAGTATAATTATTACAGTTCTAGCGATAATAACTGCATAATATAGGTAATAGTGCATGTTATATTGATAATAATAAGAGTAATAAGTATATTTATTATAGTTCTATCAACAATAACTGCATAATATGGGTAATAATGGATGTTATATTGATAATATCGGGAGTAATAAGTATATTTATTATAGTTCTAGCGATAATAACTGCATAATATAGGTAATAGTGCATGTTATATTGATAATAATAAGAGTAATAAGTATATTTATTATAGTTCTATCAACAATAACTGCATAATATGGGTAATAATGGATGTTATATTGATAATATCGGGAGTAATAAGTATATTTATTATAGTTCTAGCGATAATAACTGCATAATATAGGTAATAATGCATGTTATATTGATAATAATAAAAGTAATAAGTATATTTATTGTAGTTCTATCAATAATAACTGCATAATATGGGTAATAATGGATGTTATATTGATAATATCGGGAGTAATAAGTATATTTATTATAGTTCTAGCGATAATAACTGCATAATATAGGTAATAATGCATGTTATATTGATAATAATAAAAGTAATAAGTATATTTATTGTAGTTCTATCAATAATAACTGCATAATATGGGTAATAATGCATGTTATATTGATGATAATAAAAGTAATAAGTGTATTTATTACAGTTCTAGCGATAATTACTGCATAATATGGGTAATAATGCATGTTATATTGATAATATCGGGAGTAATAAGTATAATCATTACAGTTCTAGCGATAATACTAGTAAAATATGGCTAAGAGTGCCTGTTATATTGATAATAATAAAAGTAATAAGTATATTTATTATAATTCTATCGATAATAACTGCATAATATGGGTAATAATGCATGTTATATTGATGATAATATAAGAAATAAGTATAATTATTACAGTTCTAGCGATAATAACTGCATTATATGGGTAATAATGGATGTTATATTGATAATATCGGGAGTAATAAGTATATTTATTATAGTTCTAGCGATTATAACTGCATAATATGGGTATTAATGCATGTTATATTGATAATAATATAAGTAATAAGTATAATTATTACAGTTCTAGCGATAATAACTGCATTATATGGGTAATAATGCATGTTATATTCATAATATCTGGAGTAGTAAGTATAATTTTTATAGTTCCAGCGATAATAAAAGTAAAATATGGCTAATAGTGCATGTTATATTGATAATAATAAAAGTAATAAGTATATTTATTATAATTCTGTCGATAATAACTGCATTATATGGGTAATAATGCATGTTATATTGATAATATCGGGAGTAATAAGTATAATTATTACAGTTGTAGCGATAATACTAGTAAAATATGGCTAAGAGTGCATGTTATATTCATAATAATAAAAGTAATAAGTATATTTATTATAATTCTATCGATAATAACTGCATAATATGGGTAATAATGCATGTTATATTGATGATAATATAAGAAATAAGTATAATTATTACAGTTCTAGCGATAATAACTGCATTATATGGGTAATAATGGATGTTATATTGATAATATCGGGAGTAATAAGTATATTTATTATAGTTCTAGCGATTATAACTGCATAATATGGGTATTAATGCATGTTATATTGATAATAATATAAGTTATAAGTATAATTATTACAGTTCTAGCGATAATAACTGCATTAAATGCGTATAATGCATGTTATATTGATAATATTGGGAGTAATAAGTATAATTATTCTAGTTCTAGCGATAATAATAGTAAAATATGGCTAATAGTGCATGTTATATTGATAATAATAAAAGTAAAAAGTATATTTATTACAGTTCTATCAATAATAACTGCATAATATGGGTAATAATGTATGTTATATTGATGATAATATAAGTAATAAGTATAATTATTACAGTTCTAGCGATAATAACTGCATAATATGGGTAATAATGCACGTTATATTGCTAATAATATAAGTAATAAGGATATTTATTATAGTTCTAGCGATAATAACTGCATAATATGGGTAATAATGCATGTTATATTGATAATAATATAAGTAATAAGTATAATTATTACAGTTCTAGCGATAATAACTGCATAATATAGGTAATAGTGCATGTTATATTGATAATAATAAGAGTAATAAGTATATTTATTATAGTTCTATCAACAATAACTGCATAATATGGGTAATAATGGATGTTATATTGATAATATCGGGAGTAATAAGTATATTTATTATAGTTCTAGCGATAATAACTGCATAATATAGGTAATAATGCATGTTATATTGATAATAATAAAAGTAATAAGTATATTTGTTGTAGTTCTATCAATAATAACTGCATAATATGGGTAATAATGCATGTTATATTGATGATAATAAAAGTAATAAGTGTATTTATTACAGTTCTAGCGATAATTACTGCATAATATGGGTAATAATGCATGTTATATTGATGATAATATAAGTAATAAGTATATTTATTATAGTTCTAGCGATAATAACTGCATAATATGGGTAATAATGCATGTTATATTGATGATAATATAAGTAATAAGTATAATTATTACAGTTCTAGCGATAATAACTGCATAATATAGGTAATAGTGCATGTTATATTGATAATAATAACAGTAATAAGTATATTTATTATAGTTCTATCAATAATAACTGCATAATGTGGGTAATAATGCATGTTATATTGATGATAATAAAAGTAATAAGTATATTTATTGTAGTTCTATCAATGATAACTGCATAATATGGGTAATAATGCATGTTATATTGATGATAATAAAAGTAATAAGTATAATTATTATAGTTCTAGCGATTATAATTGCATAATATGGGTAATAATGCATGTTATATTGATGATAATATAAGTAATAAGTATAATTATTACAGTTCTAGCGATAATAACTGCATAATATAGGTAATAGTGCATGTTATATTGATAATAATAACAGTAATAAGTATATTTATTATAGTTCTATCAATAATAACTGCATAATGTGGGTAATAATGCACGTTATATTGCTAATAATATAAGTAATAAGGATATTTATTATAGTTCTAGCGATAATAACTGCATAATATGGGTAATAATGCATGTTATATTGATAATAATATAAGTAATAAGTATAATTATTACAGTTCTAGCGATAATAACTGCATAATATAGGTAATAGTGCATGTTATATTGATAATAATAAGAGTAATAAGTATATTTATTATAGTTCTATCAACAATAACTGCATAATATGGGTAATAATGGATGTTATATTGATAATATCGGGAGTAATAAGTATATTTATTATAGTTCTAGCGATAATAACTGCATAATATAGGTAATAATGCATGTTATATTGATAATAATAAAAGTAATAAGTATATTTGTTGTAGTTCTATCAATAATAACTGCATAATATGGGTAATAATGCATGTTATATTGATGATAATAAAAGTAATAAGTGTATTTATTACAGTTCTAGCGATAATTACTGCATAATATGGGTAATAATGCATGTTATATTGATGATAATATAAGTAATAAGTATATTTATTATAGTTCTAGCGATAATAACTGCATAATATGGGTAATAATGCATGTTATATTGATGATAATATAAGTAATAAGTATAATTATTACAGTTCTAGCGATAATAACTGCATAATATAGGTAATAGTGCATGTTATATTGATAATAATAACAGTAATAAGTATATTTATTATAGTTCTATCAATAATAACTGCATAATGTGGGTAATAATGCATGTTATATTGATGATAATAAAAGTAATAAGTATATTTATTGTAGTTCTATCAATGATAACTGCATAATATGGGTAATAATGCATGTTATATTGATGATAATAAAAGTAATAAGTATAATTATTATAGTTCTAGCGATTATAATTGCATAATATGGGTAATAATGCATGTTATATTGATAATAATATAAGTAAAAAGTATAATTATTACAGTTCTAGCGATAATAACCGCATTAAATGCGTATAATGCATGTTATATTGATAATATTTGGAGTAGTAAGTATAATTTTTATAGTTCTAGCGATAATATAAGTAAAATATGGCTAATAGTGCATGTTATATTGATAATAATAAAAGTAATAAGTATATTTATTATAATTCTATCGATAATAACTGCATAATATGGGTAATAATGCATGTTATATTGATGATAACAAAAGTAATACGTATATTTATTATAGTTCTAGCGATAATAACTGCATTATATGGGTAAAAATGCATGTTATATTGATAATATTGGGAGTAATAAGTATAATTATTCTAGTTCTAGCGATAATAATAGTAAAATATGGCTAATAGTGCATGTTATATTGATAATAATAAAAGTAAAAAGTATATTTATTACAGTTCTATCAATAATAACTGCATAATATGGGTAATAATGTATGTTATATTGATGATAATATAAGTAATAAGTATAATTATTACAGTTCTAGCGATAATAACTGCATTATATGGGTAATAATGCATGATATGTTGATAATATTGGGAGCAATAAGTATAATTATTATAGTTCAAGCGATAATAATAGTAAAATAGTGCAAATAGTGCATGTTATATTGATAATAGTAAAAGCAATAAGTATATTTATTACAGTTCTATCGATAATAACTGCATAATATGGGTATTAATGCATGTTATATTGATGATAATAAAAGTAGTAAGTATATTTATTATAGTTCTAGCGATTATAACTGCATAATATGGGTAATAATGCATGTTATATTGATAAGAATATAAGTAATAAGTATAATTATTACAGTTCTAGCGATAATAACTGCATTATATGGGTAATAATGCATGTTATATTGATAATAATATAAGTAATAAGTATAATTATTACAGTTCTAGCGATAATAACTGCATAATATGGGTAATAATGCACGTTATATTGCTAATAATATAAGTAATAAGTATATTTATTATAGTTCTATCAACAATAACTGCATAATATGGGTAATAATGGATGTTATATTGATAATATCGGGAGTAATAAGTATATTTATTATAGTTCTAGCGATAATAACTGCATAATATAGGTAATAATGCATGTTATATTGATAATAATAAAAGTAATAAGTATATTTATTATAGTTCTATCAATAATAACTGCATAATATGGGTAATAATGGATGTTATATTGATAATATCGGGAGTAAAAAGTATAATTATTACAGTTCTAGCGATAATAACCGCATTAAATGCGTATAATGCATGTTATATTGATAATATTTGGAGTAGTAAGTATAATTTTTATAGTTCTAGCGATAATATAAGTAAAATATGGCTAATAGTGCATGTTATATTGATAATAATAAAAGTAATAAGTATATTTATTATAATTCTATCGATAATAACTGCATAATATGGGTAATAATGCATGTTATATTGATGATAACAAAAGTAATACGTATATTTATTATAGTTCTAGCGATAATAACTGCATTATATGGGTAAAAATGCATGTTATATTGATAATATTGGGAGTAATAAGTATAATTATTCTAGTTCTAGCGATAATAATAGTAAAATATGGCTAATAGTGCATGTTATATTGATAATAATAAAAGTAAAAAGTATATTTATTACAGTTCTATCAATAATAACTGCATAATATGGGTAATAATGTATGTTATATTGATGATAATATAAGTAATAAGTATAATTATTACAGTTCTAGCGATAATAACTGCATTATATGGGTAATAATGCATGATATGTTGATAATATTGGGAGCAATAAGTATAATTATTATAGTTCAAGCGATAATAATAGTAAAATAGTGCAAATAGTGCATGTTATATTGATAATAGTAAAAGCAATAAGTATATTTATTACAGTTCTATCGATAATAACTGCATAATATGGGTATTAATGCATGTTATATTGATGATAATAAAAGTAGTAAGTATATTTATTATAGTTCTAGCGATTATAACTGCATAATATGGGTAATAATGCATGTTATATTGATAAGAATATAAGTAATAAGTATAATTATTACAGTTCTAGCGATAATAACTGCATTATATGGGTAATAATGCATGTTATATTGATAATAATATAAGTAATAAGTATAATTATTACAGTTCTAGCGATAATAACTGCATAATATGGGTAATAATGCACGTTATATTGCTAATAATATAAGTAATAAGTATATTTATTATAGTTCTATCAACAATAACTGCATAATATGGGTAATAATGGATGTTATATTGATAATATCGGGAGTAATAAGTATATTTATTATAGTTCTAGCGATAATAACTGCATAATATAGGTAATAATGCATGTTATATTGATAATAATAAAAGTAATAAGTATATTTATTATAGTTCTATCAATAATAACTGCATAATATGGGTAATAATGGATGTTATATTGATAATATCGGGAGTAATAAGTATATTTATTATAGTTCTAGCGATAATAACTGCATAATATAGGTAATAATGCATGTTATATTGATAATAATAAAAGTAATAAGTATATTTATTGTAGTTCTATCAATAATAACTACATTATATGGGTAATAATGCATGTTATATTGATGATAATAAAAGTAATAAGTGTATTTATTACAGTTCTAGCGATAATTACTGCATAATATGGGTAATAATGCATGTTATATTGATAATATCGGGAGTAATAAGTATAATCATTACAGTTCTAGCGATAATACTAGTAAAATATGGCTAAGAGTGCCTGTTATATTGATAATAATAAAAGTAATAAGTATATTTATTATAATTCTATCGATAATAACTGCATAATATGGGTAATAATGCATGTTATATTGATGATAATATAAGAAATAAGTATAATTATTACAGTTCTAGCGATAATAACTGCATTATATGGGTAATAATGGATGTTATATTGATAATATCGGGAGTAATAAGTATATTTATTATAGTTCTAGCGATTATAACTGCATAATATGGGTATTAATGCATGTTATATTGATAATAATATAAGTAATAAGTATAATTATTACAGTTCTAGCGATAATAACTGCATTATATGGGTAATAATGCATGTTATATTCATAATATCTGGAGTAGTAAGTATAATTTTTATAGTTCCAGCGATAATAAAAGTAAAATATGGCTAATAGTGCATGTTATATTGATAATAATAAAAGTAATAAGTATATTTATTATAGTTCTGTCGATAATAACTGCATTATATGGGTAATAATGCATGTTATATTGATAATATCGGGAGTAATAAGTATAATTATTACAGTTGTAGCGATAATACTAGTAAAATATGGCTAAGAGTGCATGTTATATTCATAATAATAAAAGTAATAAGTATATTTATTATAATTCTATCGATAATAACTGCATAATATGGGTAATAATGCATGTTATATTGATGATAATATAAGAAATAAGTATAATTATTACAGTTCTAGCGATAATAACTGCATTATATGGGTAATAATGGATGTTATATTGATAATATCGGGAGTTATAAGTATATTTATTATAGTTCTAGCGATTATAACTGCATAATATGGGTATTAATGCATGTTATATTGATAATAATATAAGTTATAAGTATAATTATTACAGTTCTAGCGATAATAACTGCATTATATGGGTAATAATGCATGTTATATTGATAATATCTGGAGTAGTAAGTATAATTTTTATAGTTCTAGCGATAATAAAAGTAAAATATGGCTAATAGTGCATGTTATATTGATAATAATAAAAATAATAAGTATATTTATTATAGTTCTGTCGATAATAACTGCATTATATGGGTAATAATGCATGTTATATTGATAATATCGGGAGTAATCAGTATAATTATTACAGTTGTAGCGATAATACTAGAAAAATATGGCTAAGAGTGCATGTTATATTCATAATAAAAAAGTAATAAGTATATTTATTACAGTTCTAGCGATAATAACTACATTATATGGGTAATAATGGATGTTATATTGATAATATCGGGAGTAATAAGTATATTTATTATAGTTCTAGCGATAATAACTGCATAATATAGGTAATAGTGCATGTTATATTGATAATAATAAAAGTAATAAGCATATTTATTATAGTTCTATCAATAATAACTGCATAATATGGGTAATAATGGATGTTATATTGATAATATCGGGAGTAATAAGTATATTTACTATAGTTCTAGCGATAATAACTGCATTATATGGGTAATAATGCATGTTATATTGATAATAATAGAAGTAATAAGTAGATTTATTATAGTTCTAGCGATAATAACTGCATAATATGGGTAATAATGCATGTGATATTGATAATAATATAGGTAATAAGTATAATTATTACAGTTCTAGCGATAATAACTGCATTGTATGGGTAATAATGGATGTTCTATTGATAATATCGGGAGTAATAAGTATATTTATTATAGTTTTAGCGATAATAACTGCATAATATGGGTAATAATGCATGTTATATTGATAATAATATAAGTAATAAGTAGAATTATTACAGTTCTAGCGATAATAACTGCATTATATGGGTAATAATGCATGTTATATTGATAATATTGGGAGTAATAAGTATAATTATTATAGTTCTAGCGATAATAATAGTAAAATATGGCTAATAATGCATGTTATATTGATGATAATAAAAGTAATAAGTGTATTTATTACAGTTCTAGCGATAATGACTGCATAATGTGGGTAATAATGCATGTTATATTGATGATAATATAAGTAATAAGTACAATTATTACAGTTCTAGCGATAATAACTGCATTATATGGGTAATAATGGATGTTATATTGATAATATCGGGAGTAATAAGTATAATTATTACAGTTTTAGCGATAATACTAGTAAAATATGGCTAAGAGTGCATGTTATATTCATAATAAAGATGTAATAAGTATATTTATTATACTTCTATCGATAATAACTGCATAATATTGGTAATAATGCACGTTATATTGCTAATAATATAAGTAATAAGTATATTTATTATAGTTCTAGCGATAATAACTGCATAATATGGGTAATAATGCATGTTATATTGATAACAATATAAGTAATAAGTATAATTATTACAGTTCTAGCGATAATAACTGCATTATATGGGTAATAATGCATGTTATATTGATAATATCGGGAGTAATATGTATAATTATTATTGTTCTAGCGATAATAATAGTAAAATATGGCTAATAGTGCATGTTATATTGATAATAATAAAAGTAATAAGTATATTTGTTATAGTTCTATCGATAATAACTACATAATATGGGTAATAATGCATGTTATATTGGTGATAATAAAAGTAGTAAGTATATTTATTATAATTCTATCGATAATAACTGCATAATATGGGTAATAATGTTTGTTATATTGATGATAATAAAAGTAGTAAGTATATTTATTATAGTTCTAGCGATTATAACTGCATAATATGGGTAATAATGCATGTTATATTGATAATAATATAAGTACTAAGTATAATTATTACAGTTCTAGCGATAATAACTGCATTAAATGCGTATAATGCATGTTATATTGATAATATCTGGAGTTGTAAGTATAATTTTTATAGTTCTAGCGATAATATAAGTAAAATATGGCTAATAGTGCATGTTATATTGATAATAATAAAAGTAATAAGTATATTTATTATAATTCTATCGATAATAACTGCATAATATGGGTAATAATGCATGTTATATTGATAATAATATAAGTAATAAGTATAATTATTACAGTTCTAGCGATAATAACTGCATTATATGGGTAATAATGCATGTTATATTGATGACAACAAAAGTAATACGTATATTTATTATAGTTCTAGCGATAATAACTGCATTATGTGGGTAAAAATGCATGTTATATTGATAATATTGGGAGTAATAAGTATAATTATTATAGGTCCAGCGATAATAATAGTAAAATATGGCTAATAGTGCATGTTATATTGATAATAATATAAGTAATAAGTATAATTATTACAGTTCCAGCGATAATAACTGCATTATATGGGTAATAATGCATGTTATATTGATAATATTGGGAGTAATAAGTATAATTGTTATAGTTCTAGCGATAATAATAGTAAAATATGGCTAATAGTGCATGTTATATTGATAATAATATAAGTAATAAGTATATTTATTATAATTCTATCGATAATAACTGCATAATATGGGTAATAATGCATGTTATATTGATAATAATATGAGTAATAAGTATAATTATTACAGTTCTAGCGATAATAACTTCTTTTTTATTGGTAATAATGCATGTTATATTGATGATAATAAAAGTAATAAGTATATTTATTACAGTTCTAGCGATAATAACTGCATAATATGGGTAATAATGCATGTTATATTGATGATAACAAAAGTAATACGTATATTTATTATAGTTCTAGCGATAATAACTGCATAATATGGGTAATAATGCATGTTATATTGATAATAATATAAGTAATAAGTATAATTATTACAGTTCTAGCGATAATAACTGCATTATATGGGTAATAATGGATGTTATATTGATAATATCGGGAGTAATAAGTATATTTATTATAGTTCTAGCGATAATAACTGCATAACATAGGTAATAATGCATGTTATATTAATAATAATATAAGTAATAAGTATAATTATTACAGTTCTAGCGATAATAACTGCATTATATGGGTAATAATGCATGTTATATTGATGACAACAAAAGTAATATGTATATTTATTATAGTTCTAGCGATAATAACTGCATAATATGGGTAATAATGCATGTTATATTGATAATAATATAAGTAATAAGTATAATTATTACAGTTCTAGCGATAATAACTTCTTTTTTATTGGTAATAATGCATGTTATATTGATGATAATAAAAGTAATAAGTATATTTATTACAGTTCTAGCGATAATAACTGCATAATATGGGTAATAATGCATGTTATATTGATGATAATATAAGAAATAAGTATAATTATTACAGTTCTAGCGATAATAAGTGCATTATATGGGTAATAATGGATGTTATATGGATAATATCGGGAGTAATAAGTATATTTATTATAGTTCTAGCGATTATAACTGCATAATATGGGTATTAATGCATGATATATTGATAATAATATAAGTAATAAGTATAATTATTACAGTTCTAGCGATAATAACTGCATTATATGGGTAATAATGCATGTTATATTGATAATATCTGGAGTAGTAAGTATAATTTTTATAGTTCTAGCGATAATAAAAGTAAAATATGGCTAATAGTGCATGTTATATTGGTAATATAAAAGTAATAAGTATATTTATTATAGTTCTGTCGATAATAACTGCATTATATGGGTAATAATGCATGTTATATTGATAATATCGGGAGTAATAAGTATAATCATTACAGTTCTAGCGATAATACTAGTAAAATATGGCTAAAGATTGCCTGTTATATTGATAATAATAAAAGTAATAAGTATATTTATTATAATTCTATCGATAATAACTGCATAATATGGGTAATAATGCATGTTATATTGATAATAATATAAGTAATAAGTATAATTATTACAGTTCTAGCGATAATAACTGCATTATATGCGTAATAATGGATGTTATATTGATAATTTCGGGAGTAATAAGTATATTTATTATAGTTCTAGCGATAATAACTGCATAATATAGGTAATAGTGCATGTTACATTGATAATAATAAAAGTAATAAGTATATTTATTATAGTTCTATCAATAATAACTGCATAATATGGGTAATAATGGATGTTATATTGATAATATCGGGAGTAATAAGTATATTTATTATAGTTCTAGCGATAATAACTGCATAATATAGGTAATAATGCATGTTATATTGATAATAATAAAAGTAATAAGTATATTTATTGTAGTCCTATCAATAATAACTGCATAATATGGGTAACAATGCATGTTATATTGATGATAATTGAAGTAATAAGTATAATTATTGCAGTTCTAGCGATAATAACTGCATTATATGGGTAATAATGGATGTTATATTGGTAATATCTGGAGTAGTAAGTATAATTTTTATAGTTCTAGCGATAATAAAAGTAATATATGGCTAATAGTGCATGTTATATTGATAATAATAAAAGTAATAAGTATATTTATTATAGTTCTGCCGATAATAACTGCATTATATGGGTAATAATGCATGTTATATTGATAATATCGGGAGCAATAAGTATAATCATTACAGTTCTAGCGATAATACTAGTAAAATATGGCTAAGAGTGCCTGTTATATTGATAATAATAAAAGTAATAAGTGTATTTATTATAATTCTATCGATAATAACTGCATAATATGGGTAATAATGCATGTTATATTGATGATAATATAAGTAATAAGTATAATTATTACAGTTCTAGCGATAATAACTGCATAATATAGGTAATAATGCATGTTATATTGACAATAATAAAAGTAATAAGTATATTTATTGTAGTTCTATCAATGATAACTGCATAATATGGGTAATAATGCATGTGATATTGATGATAATAAAAGTAATAAGTATATTTATTATAGTTCTATCAATAATAACTGCATAATATGGGTAATAATGGATGTTATATTGATAATATCGGGAGTAATAAGTATATTTATTATAGTTCTAGCGATAATAACTGCATAATATAGGTAATAATGCATGTTATATTGACAATAATAAAAGTAATAAGTATATTTATTGTAGTTCTATCAATGATAACTGCATAATATGGGTAATAATGCATGTTATATTGATAATAATAAAAGTAATAAGTATATTTATGTAGTTCTATCAATAATAACTGCATAATATGGGTAATAATGCATGTTATATTGATGATAATAAAAGTAATAAGTGTATTTATTACAGTTCTAGCGATAATTACTGCATAATATGGGTAATAATGCATGTTATATTGATGATAATATAAGTAATAAGTATAATTATTACAGTTCTAGCGATAATAACTGCATTATATGGGTAATAATGCATGATATGTTGATAACATTGGGAGTAATAAGTATAATTATTATAGTTCTAGCGATAATAATAGTAAAATATGGCAAATAGTGCATGTTATATTGATAATAGTAAAAGCAATAAGTATATTTATTACAGTTCTATCGATAATAACTGCATAATATGGGTACTAATGCATGTTATATTGATGATAATAAAAGTAGTAAGTATATTTATTATAGTTCTAGCGATTATAACTGCATAATATGGGTAATAATGCATGTTATATTGCTAATAATATAAGTAATAAGTATAATTATTACAGTTCTAGCGATAATAACTGCATTAAATGCGTATAATGCATGTTATATTGATAATATCTGGAGTAGTAAGTATAATTTTTATAGTTCTAGCGATAATATAAGTAAAATATGGCTAATAGTGCATGTTATATTGATAATAATAAAAGTAATAAGTATATTTATTATAATTCTATCGATAATAACTGCATAATATGGGTAATAATGCATGTTATATTGATAATAATATAAGTAATAAGTATAATTATTACAGTTCTAGCGATAATAACTGCATTATATGGGTAATAATGCATGTTATATTGATGACAACAAAAGTAATACGTATATTTATTATAGTTCTAGCGATAATAACTGCATTATATGGGTAAAAATGCATGTTATATTGATAATATTGGGAGTAATAAGTATAATTATTATAGTTCTAGCGATAATAATAGTAAAATATGGCTAATAGTGCATGTTATATTGATAACCATATAAGTAATAAGTATATTTATTATAATTCTATCGATAATAACTGCATAATATGGGTAATAATGCATGTTATATTGATGATAATATAAGTAATAAGTATAATTATTACAGTTCTAGCGATAATAACTGCATTATATGGGTAATAATGCATGTTATATTGATGATACTATAAGTAATAAGTATAATTATTACAGTTCTAGCGATAATAACTGCATTATATGGGTAATAATGCATGATATGTTGATAACATTGGGAGTAATAAGTATAATTATTATAGTTCTAGCGATAATACTAGTAAAATATGGCTAAAGATTGCCTGTTATATTGATAATAATAAAAGTAATAAGTATATTTATTATAATTCTATCGATAATAACTGCATAATATGGGTAATAATGCATGTTATATTGATGATAATATAAGTAATAAGTATAATTATTACAGTTCTAGCGATAATAACTGCATTATATGGGTAATAATGGATGTTATATTGATAATATCGGGAGTAATAAGTATATTTATTATAGTTCTAGCGATAATAACTGCATAATATAGGTATTAATGCATGTTATATTGATAATAATAAAAGTAATAAGTATATTTATTGTAGTTCTATCAATAATAACTGCATAATATGGGTAATAATGCATGTTATATTGATGACAATAAAAGTAATAAGTATATTTATTGTAGTTCTATCAATGATAACTGCATAATATGGGTAATAATGCATGTTATATTGACGATAATAAAAGTAATAAGTATATTTATTATAGTTCTATCAATAATAACTGCATAATATGGGTAATAATGGATGTTGTATTGATAATATCGGGAGTAATAAGTATATTTATTATAGTTCTAGCGACAATAACTGCATAATATAGGTAATAATGCATGTTATATTGACAATAATAAAAGTAATAAGTATATTTATTGTAGTTCTACCAATGATAACTGCATAATATGCGTAATAATGCATGTTATATTGATGATAATATAAGTAATAAGTATAATTACTACAGTTCTAGCGATTATAACTGCATTATATGGGTAATAATGCATGATATGTTGATAATATTGGGAGCAATAAGTATAATTATTATAGTTCTAGCGATAATAATAGTAAAATATGGCAAATAGTGCACGTTATATTGATAATAGTAAAAGCAATAAGTATATTTATTACAGTTCTATCGATAATAACTGCATAATATGGGTAATAATGCATGTTATATTGATGATAATAAAAGTAGTAAGTATATTTATTATAGTTCTAGCGATTATAACTGCATAATATGGGTAATAATGCATGTTATATTGATAATAATATAAGTAATAAGTATAATTATTACAGTTCTAGCGATAATAACTGCATAACATAGGTAATAGTGCATGTTATATTGATAATAATAAAAGTAATAAGTATATTTATTATAGTTCTATCAATAATAACTGCATAATATGGGTAATAATGCATGTTATATTGATGATAATAAAAGTAATAAGTATATTTATTGTAGTTCTATCAATGATAACTGCATAATATGGGTCATAATGCATGTTATATTGACGATAATAAAAGTAATAAGTATATTTATTATAGTTCTATCAATAATAACTGCATAATGTGGGTAATAATGGATGTTATATTGATAATATCGTGAGTAATAAGTATATTTATTATAGTTCTAGCGATAATAACTGCATAATATAGGTAATAATGCATGTTATATTGACAATAATAAAAGTAATAAGTATATTTATTGTAGTTCTATCAATGATAACTGCATAATATGGGTAATAATGCATGTTATATTGATGATAATATAAGTAATAAGTATAATTATTACAGTTCTAGCGATTATAACTGCATTATATGGGTAATAATGCATGATATGTTGATAATATTGGGAGCAATAAGTATAATTATTATAGTTCTAGCGATAATAATAGTAAAATATGGCAAATAGTGCATGTTATATTGATAACAGTAAAAGCAATAAGTACATTTATTACAGTTCTATCGATAATAACTGCATAATATGGGTATTAATGCATGTTATATTGATGATAATAAAAGTAGTAAGTATATTTATTATAGTTCTAGCGATTATAATTGCATAATATGGGTAATAATGCATGTTATATTGATAATAATATAAGTAATAAGTATAATTGTTACAGTTCTAGCGATAATAACCGCATTAAATGCGTATAATGCATGTTATATTGATAATATTTGGAGTAGTAAGTATAATTTTTATAGTTCTAGCGATAATATAAGTAAAATATGGCTAATAGTGAATGTTATATTGATAATAATAAAAGTAATAAGTCTATTTATTATAATTCTATCGATAATAACTGCATAACATGGGTAATAATGCATGTTATATTGATAATAATATAAGTAATAAGTATAATTATTACAGTTCTAGCGATAATAACTGCATTATATGGGTAATAATGCATGTTATATTGATGACAACAAAAGTAATACCTATATTTATTATAGTTCTAGCGATAATAACTGCATTATATGGGTAAAAATGCATGTTATATTGATAATATTGGGAGTAATAAGTATAATTATTATAGTTCTAGCGATAATAATAGTAAAATATGGCTAATAGTACATGTTATATTGATAATAATATAAGTAATAAGTATATTTATTATAATTCTATCGATAATAACTGCATAATATGGGTAATAATGCATGTTATATTGATGATAATATAAGTAATAAGTATAATTATTACAGTTCTAGCGATAATAACTGCATAATATAGGTAATAATGCATGTTATATTGACAATAATAAAAGTAATAAGTATATTTATTGTAGTTCTATCAATGATAACTGCATAATATGGGTAATAATGCATGTTATATTGATGATAATAAAAGTAATAAGTGTATTTATTACAGTTCTAGCGATAATGACTGCATAATATGGGTAATAATGCATGTTATATTGATGATAATATATGTAATAAGTATAAATATTACAGTTCTAGCGATTATAACTGCATTATACGGGTAATAATGCATGATATGTTGATAATATTGGGAGCAATAAGTATAATTATTATAGTTCTAGCGATAATAATAGTAAAATATGGCAAATAGTGCATGTTATATTGATAATAGTAAAAGCAATAAGTATATTTATTACAGTTCTATCGATAATAACTGCATAATATGGGTATTAATGCATGTTATATAAATGATAATAAAAGTAGTAAGTATATTTGTTATAGTTCTAGCGATTATAACTGCATAACATGGGTAATAATGCATGTTATATTGATAATAATATAAGTAATAAGTATAATTATTACAGTTCTAGCGATAATAACCGCATTAAATGCGTATAATGCATGTTATATTGATAATATTTGGAGTAGTAAGTATAATTTTTATAGTTCTAGCGATAATATAAGTAAAATATGGCTAATAGTGCATGTTATATTGATAATAATAAAAGTAATAAGTATATTTATTATAATTCTATCGATAATAACTGCATAATATGGGTAATAATGCATGTTATATTGATAATAATATAAGTAATAAGTATAATTATTACAGTTCTAGCGATAATAACCGCATTAAATGCGTATAATGCATGTTATATTGATAATATTTGGAGTAGTAAGTATAATTTTTATAGTTCTAGCGATAATATAAGTAAAATATGGCTAATAGTGCATGTTATATTGATAATAATAAAAGTAATAAGTATATTTATTATAATTCTATCGATAATAACTGCATAATATGGGTAATAATGCATGTTATATTGATAATAATATAAGTAATAAGTATAATTATTACAGTTCTAGCGATAATAACTGCATTATATGGGTAATAATGCATGTTATATTGATGACAACAAAAGTAATACGTATATTTATTATAATTCTAGCGATAATAACTGCATAATATGGGTAATAATGCATGTTATATTGATGATAATATAAGTAATAAGTATAATTATTACAGTTCTAGCGATAATAACTGCATAATATAGGTAATAATGCATGTTATATTGACAATAATAAAAGTAATAAGTATATTTATTGTAGTTCTATCAATGATAACTGCATAATATGGGTAATAATGCATGTTATATTGACGATAATAAAAGTAATAAGTATATTTATTATAGTTCTATCAATAATAACTGCATAATATGGGTAATAATGGATGTTGTATTGATAATATCGGGAGTAATAAGTATATTTATTATAGTTCTAGCGACAATAACTGCATAATATAGGTAATAATGCATGTTATATTGACAATAATAAAAGTAATAAGTATATTTATTGTAGTTCTACCAATGATAACTGCATAATATGCGTAATAATGCATGTTATATTGATGATAATATAAGTAATAAGTATAATTACTACAGTTCTAGCGATTATAACTGCATTATATGGGTAATAATGCATGATATGTTGATAATATTGGGAGCAATAAGTATAATTATTATAGTTCTAGCGATAATAATAGTAAAATATGGCAAATAGTGCATGTTATATTGATAATAGTAAAAGCAATAAGTATATTTATTACAGTTCTATCGATAATAACTGCATAATATGGGTATTAATGCATGTTATATAAATGATAATAAAAGTAGTAAGTATATTTATTATAGTTCTAGCGATTATAACTGCATAACATGGGTAATAATGCATGTTATATTGATAATAATATAAGTAATAAGTATAATTATTACAGTTCTAGCGATAATAACCGCATTAAATGCGTATAATGCATGTTATATTGATAATATTTGGAGTAGTAAGTATAATTTTTATAGTTCTAGCGATAATATAAGTAAAATATGGCTAATAGTGCATGTTATATTGATAATAATAAAAGTAATAAGTATATTTATTATAATTCTATCGATAATAACTGCATAATATGGGTAATAATGCATGTTATATTGATAATAATATAAGTAATAAGTATAATTATTACAGTTCTAGCGATAATAACCGCATTAAATGCGTATAATGCATGTTATATTGATAATATTTGGAGTAGTAAGTATAATTTTTATAGTTCTAGCGATAATATAAGTAAAATATGGCTAATAGTGAATGTTATATTGATAATAATAAAAGTAATAAGTATATTTATTATAATTCTATCGATAATAACTGCATAACATGGGTAATAATGCATGTTATATTGATAATAATATAAGTAATAAGTATAATTATTACAGTTCTAGCGATAATAACTGCATTATATGGGTAATAATGCATGTTATATTGATGACAACAAAAGTAATACCTATATTTATTATAGTTCTAGCGATAATAACTGCATTATATGGGTAAAAATGCATGTTATATTGATAATATTGGGAGTAATAAGTATAATTATTATAGTTCTAGCGATAATAATAGTAAAATATGGCTAATAGTACATGTTATATTGATAATAATATAAGTAATAAGTATATTTATTATAATTCTATCGATAATAACTGCATAATATGGGTAATAATGCATGTTATATTGATGATAATATAAGTAATAAGTATAATTATTACAGTTCTAGCGATAATAACTGCATAATATAGGTAATAATGCATGTTATATTGACAATAATAAAAGTAATAAGTATATTTATTGTAGTTCTATCAATGATAACTGCATAATATGGGTAATAATGCATGTTATATTGATGATAATAAAAGTAATAAGTGTATTTATTACAGTTCTAGCGATAATGACTGCATAATATGGGTAATAATGCATGTTATATTGATGATAATATATGTAATAAGTATAAATATTACAGTTCTAGCGATTATAACTGCATTATACGGGTAATAATGCATGATATGTTGATAATATTGGGAGCAATAAGTATAATTATTATAGTTCTAGCGATAATAATAGTAAAATATGGCAAATAGTGCATGTTATATTGATAATAGTAAAAGCAATAAGTATATTTATTACAGTTCTATCGATAATAACTGCATAATATGGGTATTAATGCATGTTATATAAATGATAATAAAAGTAGTAAGTATATTTATTATAGTTCTAGCGATTATAACTGCATAACATGGGTAATAATGCATGTTATATTGATAATAATATAAGTAATAAGTATAATTATTACAGTTCTAGCGATAATAACCGCATTAAATGCGTATAATGCATGTTATATTGATAATATTTGGAGTAGTAAGTATAATTTTTATAGTTCTAGCGATAATATAAGTAAAATATGGCTAATAGTGCATGTTATATTGATAATAATAAAAGTAATAAGTATATTTATTATAATTCTATCGATAATAACTGCATAATATGGGTAATAATGCATGTTATATTGATAATAATATAAGTAATAAGTATAATTATTACAGTTCTAGCGATAATAACCGCATTAAATGCGTATAATGCATGTTATATTGATAATATTTGGAGTAGTAAGTATAATTTTTATAGTTCTAGCGATAATATAAGTAAAATATGGCTAATAGTGCATGTTATATTGATAATAATAAAAGTAATAAGTATATTTATTATAATTCTATCGATAATAACTGCATAATATGGGTAATAATGCATGTTATATTGATAATAATATAAGTAATAAGTATAATTATTACAGTTCTAGCGATAATAACTGCATTATATGGGTAATAATGCATGTTATATTGATGACAACAAAAGTAATACGTATATTTATTATAATTCTAGCGATAATAACTGCATAATATGGGTAATAATGCATGTTATATTGATGATAATATAAGTAATAAGTATAATTATTACAGTTCTAGCGATAATAACTGCATAATATAGGTAATAATGCATGTTATATTGACAATAATAAAAGTAATAAGTATATTTATTGTAGTTCTATCAATGATAACTGCATAATATGGGTAATAATGCATGTTATATTGACGATAATAAAAGTAATAAGTATATTTATTATAGTTCTATCAATAATAACTGCATAATATGGGTAATAATGGATGTTGTATTGATAATATCGGGAGTAATAAGTATATTTATTATAGTTCTAGCGACAATAACTGCATAATATAGGTAATAATGCATGTTATATTGACAATAATAAAAGTAATAAGTATATTTATTGTAGTTCTACCAATGATAACTGCATAATATGCGTAATAATGCATGTTATATTGATGATAATATAAGTAATAAGTATAATTACTACAGTTCTAGCGATTATAACTGCATTATATGGGTAATAATGCATGATATGTTGATAATATTGGGAGCAATAAGTATAATTATTATAGTTCTAGCGATAATAATAGTAAAATATGGCAAATAGTGCATGTTATATTGATAATAGTAAAAGCAATAAGTATATTTATTACAGTTCTATCGATAATAACTGCATAATATGGGTATTAATGCATGTTATATAAATGATAATAAAAGTAGTAAGTATATTTATTATAGTTCTAGCGATTATAACTGCATAACATGGGTAATAATGCATGTTATATTGATAATAATATAAGTAATAAGTATAATTATTACAGTTCTAGCGATAATAACCGCATTAAATGCGTATAATGCATGTTATATTGATAATATTTGGAGTAGTAAGTATAATTTTTATAGTTCTAGCGATAATATAAGTAAAATATGGCTAATAGTGCATGTTATATTGATAATAATAAAAGTAATAAGTATATTTATTATAATTCTATCGATAATAACTGCATAATATGGGTAATAATGCATGTTATATTGATAATAATATAAGTAATAAGTATAATTATTACAGTTCTAGCGATAATAACTGCATTATATGGGTAATAATGCATGTTATATTGATGACAACAAAAGTAATACGTATATTTATTATAATTCTAGCGATAATAACTGCATAATATGGGTAATAATGCATGTTATATTGATGATAATATAAGTAATAAGTATAATTATTACAGTTCTAGCGATAATAACTGCATAATATAGGTAATAATGCATGTTATATTGACAATAATAAAAGTAATAAGTATATTTATTGTAGTTCTATCAATGATAACTGCATAATATGGGTAATAATGCATGTTATATTGATGATAATAAAAGTAATAAGTGTATTTATTACAGTTCTAGCGATAATGACTGCATAATATGGGTAATAATGCATGTTATATTGATGATAATATATGTAATAAGTATAAATATTACAGTTCTAGCGATTATAACTGCATTATACGGGTAATAATGCATGATATGTTGATAATATTGGGAGCAATAAGTATAATTATTATAGTTCTAGCGATAATAATAGTAAAATATGGCAAATAGTGCATGTTATATTGATAATAGTAAAAGCAATAAGTATATTTATTACAGTTCTATCGATAATAACTGCATAATATGGGTATTAATGCATGTTATATAAATGATAATAAAAGTAGTAAGTATATTTATTATAGTTCTAGCGATTATAACTGCATAACATGGGTAATAATGCATGTTATATTGATAATAATATAAGTAATAAGTATAATTATTACAGTTCTAGCGATAATAACCGCATTAAATGCGTATAATGCATGTTATATTGATAATATTTGGAGTAGTAAGTATAATTTTTATAGTTCTAGCGATAATATAAGTAAAATATGGCTAATAGTGAATGTTATATTGATAATAATAAAAGTAATAAGTATATTTATTATAATTCTATCGATAATAACTGCATAACATGGGTAATAATGCATGTTATATTGATAATAATATAAGTAATAAGTATAATTATTACAGTTCTAGCGATAATAACTGCATTATATGGGTAATAATGCATGTTATATTGATGACAACAAAAGTAATACCTATATTTATTATAGTTCTAGCGATAATAACTGCATTATATGGGTAAAAATGCATGTTATATTGATAATATTGGGAGTAATAAGTATAATTATTATAGTTCTAGCGATAATAATAGTAAAATATGGCTAATAGTACATGTTATATTGATAATAATATAAGTAATAAGTATATTTATTATAATTCTATCGATAATAACTGCATAATATGGGTAATAATGCATGTTATATTGATGATAATATAAGTAATAAGTATAATTATTACAGTTCTAGCGATAATAACTGCATAATATAGGTAATAATGCATGTTATATTGACAATAATAAAAGTAATAAGTATATTTATTGTAGTTCTATCAATGATAACTGCATAATATGGGTAATAATGCATGTTATATTGATGATAATAAAAGTAATAAGTGTATTTATTACAGTTCTAGCGATAATGACTGCATAATATGGGTAATAATGCATGTTATATTGATGATAATATATGTAATAAGTATAAATATTACAGTTCTAGCGATTATAACTGCATTATACGGGTAATAATGCATGATATGTTGATAATATTGGGAGCAATAAGTATAATTATTATAGTTCTAGCGATAATAATAGTAAAATATGGCAAATAGTGCATGTTATATTGATAATAGTAAAAGCGATAAGTATATTTATTACAGTTCTATCGATAATAACTGCATAATATGGGTATTAATGCATGTTATATAAATGATAATAAAAGTAGTAAGTATATTTATTATAGTTCTAGCGATTATAACTGCATAACATGGGTAATAATGCATGTTATATTGATAATAATATAAGTAATAAGTATAATTATTACAGTTCTAGCGATAATAACCGCATTAAATGCGTATAATGCATGTTATATTGATAATATTTGGAGTAGTAAGTATAATTTTTATAGTTCTAGCGATAATATAAGTAAAATATGGCTAATAGTGCATGTTATATTGATAATAATAAAAGTAATAAGTATATTTATTATAATTCTATCGATAATAACTGCATAATATGGGTAATAATGCATGTTATATTGATAATAATATAAGTAATAAGTATAATTATTACAGTTCTAGCGATAATAACTGCATTATATGGGTAATAATGCATGTTATATTGATGATAACAAAAGTAATACGTATATTTATTATAGTTCTAGCGATAATGACTGCATAATATGGGTAATAATGCATGTTATATTGATGATAATATAAGTAATAAGTATAATTATTACAGTTCCAGCGATAATAACTGCATTATATGGGTAATAATGCATGTTATATTGATAATATTGGGAGTAATAAGTATAATTATTATAGTTCTAGCGATAATAATAGTAAAATATGGCTAATAGTGCATGTTACATTGATAATAATAAAAGTAATAAGTATATTTATTACAGGTCTATCGATAATAACAGCATAATATGGGTAATAATGCATGTTATATTGATGATAACAAAAGTAATACGTATATTTATTATAGTTCTAGCGATAATAACTGCATTATATGGGTAAAAATGCATGTTATATTGATAATATTGGGAGTAATGAGTATAATTATTATAGTTCTAGCGATAATAATAGTAAAATATGGCTAATAATGCATGTTGTATTGATAATAATAAAAGTAAAAAGTATATTTATTACAGTTCTATCGATAATAACTGCATAATATGGGTAATAATGCATGTTATATTGATGATAATATAAGTAATAAGTATAATTATTACAGTTCTAGCGATAATAACTGCATTATATGGGTAATAATGCATGATATGTTGATAATATTGGGAGCAATAAGTATAATTATTATAGTTCTAGCGATAATAATAGTAAAATATGGCAAATAGTGCATGTTATATTGATAATAGTAAAAGCAATAAGTATATTTATTACAGTTCTATCGATAATAACTGCATAATATGGGTATTAATGCATGTTATATTGATGATAATAAAAGTAGTAAGTATATTTATTATAGTTCTAGCGATTATAACTGCATAATATGGGTAATAATGCATGTTATATTGATAAGAATATAAGTAATAAGTATAATTATTACAGTTCTAGCGATAATAACTGCATTATATGGGTAATAATGGATGTTATATTGATAATATCGGGAGTAATAAGTATATTTATTATAGTTCTAGCGATAATAACTGCATAATATAGGTAATAGTGCATGTTATCTTGATAATAATAAAAGTAGTAAGTATATTTATTATAGTTCTATCAATAATAACTGCATAATATGGGTAATAATGCATGTTATATTGATGATAATAAAAGTAATAAGTGTATTTATTACAGTTCTATCAATAATAACTGCATAATATGGGAAATAATGCACGTTATATTGCTAATAATATAAGTAATAAGTATATTTATTATAGTTCTATCGATTATAACTGCATAATATGGGTAATAATGCACGTTATATTGCTAATAATATAAGTAATAAGTATAATTATTACAGTTCTAGCGATAATAACTGCATTATATGGGTAATAATGCATGTTATATTGATAATAATATAAGTAATAAGTATAATTATTACAGTTCTAGCGATAATAACTGCATTATATAGGTAATAATGCATGATATGTTGATAATATTGGGAGCAATAAGTATAATTATTATAGTTCTAGCGATAATAATAGTAAAATATGGCAAATAGTGCATGTTATATTGATAATAGTAAAAGCAATAAGTATATTTATTACAGTTCTATCGATAATAACTGCATAATATGGGTATTAATGCATGTTATATTGATAATATTGGGAGTAATAAGTATAATTATTATAGTTCTAGCGATAATAATAGTAAAATATGGCTAATAGTGCATGTTATATTGATAATAATAAAAGTAATAAGTATATTTATTACAGTTCTATCGATAATAACAGCATAATATGGATAATAATGCATGTTATATTGATGATAACAAAAGTGATACGTATATTTATTATAGTTCTAGCGATAATAACTGCATTATATGGGTAAAAATGCATGTTATATTGATAATATTGGGAGTAATAAGTATAATTATTATAGTTCTAGCGATAATAATAGTAAAATATGGCTAATAGTGCATGTTATATTGATAATAATAAAAGTAAAAAGTATATTTATTAGAGTTCTATCGATAATAACTGCATAATATGGGTAATAATGCATGTTATATTGATAATAATATAAGTAATAAGTATAATTATTACAGTTCTAGCGATAATAACTGCATTATATAGGTAATAATGCATGATATGTTGATAATATTGGGAGCAATAAGTATAATTATTATAGTTCTAGCGATAATAATAGTAAAATATGGCAAATAGTGCATGTTATATTGATAATAGTAAAAGCAATAAGTATATTTATTACAGTTCTATCGATAATAACTGCATAATATGGGTATTAATGCATGTTATATTGATGATAATAAAAGTAGTAAGTATATTTATTATAGTTCTAGCGATTATAACTGCATAATATGGGTAATAATGCATGTTATATTGATAATAATATAAGTAATAAATATAATTATTACGGTTCTAGCGATAATAACTGCATTAAATGCGTATAATGCATGTTATATTGATAATATTTGGAGTAGTAAGTATAATTTTTATAGTTCTAGCGATAATATAAGTAAAATATGGCTAATAGTGCATGTTATATTGATAATAATAAAAGTAAAAAGTATATTTATTACAGTTCTATCGATAATAACTGCATAATATGGGTAATAATGCATGTTATATTGATAATAATATAAGTAATAAGTATAATTATTACAGTTCTAGCGATAATAACTGCATTATATGGGTAATAATGGATGTTATATTGATAATATCGGGAGTAATAAGTATATTTATTATAGTTCTAGCGATAATAACTGCATAATATAGGTAATAGTGCATGTTATCTTGATAATAATAAAAGTAGTAAGTATATTTAATATAGTTCTATCAATAATAACTGCATAATATGAGTAATAATGCATGTTATATTGATGATAATAAAAGTAATAAGTGTATTTATTACAGTTCTATCAATAATAACTGCATAATATGGGAAATAATGCACGTTATATTGCTAATAATATAAGTAATAAGTATATTTATTATAGTTCTATCGATTATAACTGCATAATATGGGTAATAATGCACGTTATATTGCTAATAATATAGGTAATAAGTATAATTATTACAGTTCCAGCGATAATAACTGCATTGTATGGGTAATAATGGATGTTATATTGATAATATCGGGAGTAATAAGTATATTTATTATAGTTCTAGCGATAATAACTGCATAATATGGGTAATAATGCATGTTATATTGATAATAATATAAGTAATAAGTATAATTATTACAGTTCTAGCGATAATAACTGCATTATATGGGTAATAATGGATGTTATGTTGATAATATCGGGAGTAATAAGTATTTTTATTATAGTTCTAGCGATAATAATTGCATAATATAGGTAATAATGCATGTTATGTTGATAATAATAAAAGTAATTAGTATATTTATTACAGTTCTATCGATAATAACTGCATAATATGGGTAATAATGCATGTTATACTGATGATAATAAAAGTAATAAGTGTATTTATTACAGTTCTAGCGATAATAACTGCATAATATGGGTAATAATGCATGTTATATTGATGATAATAAAAGTAGTAAGTATATTTATTATAGTTCTAGCGATAATAACTGCATAATATGTGTAATAATGCATGTTATATTGATGATAATAAAAGTAGTAAGTATATTTATTATAGTTCTAGCGATAATAACTGCATTATATGGGTAAAAATGCATGTTATATTGATAATATTGGGAGTAATGAGTATAATTATTATAGTTCTAGCGATAATAATAGTAAAATATGGCTAATAATGCATGTTGTATTGATAATAATAAAAGTAAAAAGTATATTTATTACAGTTCTATCGATAATAACTGCATAATATGGGTAATAATGCATGTTATATTGATGATAATATAAGTAATAAGTATAATTATTACAGTTCTAGCGATAATAACTGCATTATATGGGTAATAATGCATGATATGTTGATAATATTGGGAGCAATAAGTATAATTATTATAGTTCTAGCGATAATAATAGTAAAATATGGCAAATAGTGCATGTTATATTGATAATAGTAAAAGCAATAAGTATATTTATTACAGTTCTATCGATAATAACTGCATAATATGGGTATTAATGCATGTTATATTGATGATAATAAAAGTAGTAAGTATATTTATTATACTTCTAGCGATTATAACTGCATAATATGGGTAATAATGCATGTTATATTGATAAGAATATAAGTAATAAGTATAATTATTACAGTTCTAGCGATAATAACTGCATTATATGGGTAATAATGGATGTTATATTGATAATATCGGGAGTAATAAGTATATTTATTATAGTTCTAGCGATAATAACTGCATAATATAGGTAATAGTGCATGTTATCTTGATAATAATAAAAGTAGTAAGTATATTTATTATAGTTCTATCAATAATAACTGCATAATATGGGTAATAATGCATGTTATATTGATGATAATAAAAGTAATAAGTGTATTTATTACTGTTCTATCAATAATAACTGCATAATATGGGAAATAATGCACGTTATATTGCTAATAATATAAGTAATAAGTATATTTATTATAGTTCTATCGATTATAACTGCATAATATGGGTAATAATGCACGTTATATTGCTAATAATATAAGTAATAAGTATAATTATTACAGTTCTAGCGATAATAACTGCATTATATGGGTAATAATGCATGTTATATTGATGACAACAAAAGTAATACGTATATTTATTATAGTTCTAGCGATAATAACTGCATTATATGGGTAAAAATGCATGTTATATTGATAATATTGGGAGTAATAAGTATAATTATTATAGTTCTAGCGATAATAATAGTAAAATATGGCTAATAGTGCATGTTATATTGATAATAATAAAAGTAATAAGTATATTTATTACAGTTCTATCGATAATAACAGCATAATATGGATAATAATGCATGTTATATTGATGATAACAAAAGAGATACGTATATTTATTATAGTTCTAGCGATAATAACTGCATTATATGGGTAAAAATGCATGTTATATTGATAATATTGGGAGTAATAAGTATAATTATTATAGTTCTTGCGATAATAATAGTAAAATATGGCTAATAGTGCATGTTATATTGATAATAATAAAAGTAAAAAGTATATTTATTAGAGTTCTATCGATAATAACTGCATAATATGGGTAATAATGCATGTTATATTGATAATAATATAAGTAATAAGTATAATTATTACAGTTCTAGCGATAATAACTGCATTATATAGGTAATAATGCATGATATGTTGATAATATTGGGAGCAATAAGTATAATTATTATAGTTCTAGCGATAATAATAGTAAAATATGGCAAATAGTGCATGTTATATTGATAATAGTAAAAGCAATAAGTATATTTATTACAGTTCTATCGATAATAACTGCATAATATGGGTATTAATGCATGTTATATTGATGATAATAAAAGTAGTAAGTATATTTATTATAGTTCTAGCGATTATAACTGCATAATATGGGTAATAATGCATGTTATATTGATAATAATATAAGTAATAAATATAATTATTACGGTTCTAGCGATAATAACTGCATTAAATGCGTATAATGCATGTTATATTGATAATATTTGGAGTAGTAAGTATAATTTTTATAGTTCTAGCGATAATATAAGTAAAATATGGCTAATAGTGCATGTTATATTGATAATAATAAAAGTAAAAAGTATATTTATTACAGTTCTATCGATAATAACTGCATAATATGGGTAATAATGCATGTTATATTGATAATAATATAAGTAATAAGTATAATTATTACAGTTCTAGCGATAATAACTGCATTATATGGGTAATAATGGATGTTATATTGATAATATCGGGAGTAATAAGTATATTTATTATAGTTCTAGCGATAATAACTGCATAATATAGGTAATAGTGCATGTTATCTTGATAATAATAAAAGTAGTAAGTATATTTAATATAGTTCTATCAATAATAACTGCATAATATGAGTAATAATGCATGTTATATTGATGATAATAAAAGTAATAAGTGTATTTATTACAGTTCTATCAATAATAACTGCATAATATGGGAAATAATGCACGTTATATTGCTAATAATATAAGTAATAAGTATATTTATTATAGTTCTATCGATTATAACTGCATAATATGGGTAATAATGCACGTTATATTGCTAATAATATAGGTAATAAGTATAATTATTACAGTTCCAGCGATAATAACTGCATTGTATGGGTAATAATGGATGTTATATTGATAATATCGGGAGTAATAAGTATATTTATTATAGTTCTAGCGATAATAACTGCATAATATGGGTAATAATGCATGTTATATTGATAATAATATAAGTAATAAGTATAATTATTACAGTTCTAGCGATAATAACTGCATTATATAGGTAATAATGCATGATATGTTGATAATATTGGGAGCAATAAGTATAATTATTATAGTTCTAGCGATAATAATAGTAAAATATGGCAAATAGTGCATGTTATATTGATAATAGTAAAAGCAATAAGTATATTTATTACAGTTCTATCGATAATAACTGCATAATATGGGTATTAATGCATGTTATATTGATGATAATAAAAGTAGTAAGTATATTTATTATAGTTCTAGCGATTATAACTGCATAATATGGGTAATAATGCATGTTATATTGATAATAATATAAGTAATAAATATTATTATTACGGTTCTAGCGATAATAACTGCATTAAATGCGTATAATGCATGTTATATTGATAATATTTGGAGTAGTAAGTATAATTTTTATAGTTCTAGCGATAATATAAGTAAAATATGGCTAATAGTGCATGTTATATTGATAATAATAAAAGTAAAAAGTATATTTATTACAGTTCTATCGATAATAACTGCATAATATGGGTAATAATGCATGTTATATTGATAATAATATAAGTAATAAGTATAATTATTACAGTTCTAGCGATAATAACTGCATTATATGGGTAATAATGGATGTTATATTGATAATATCGGGAGTAATAAGTATATTTATTATAGTTCTAGCGATAATAACTGCATAATATAGGTAATAGTGCATGTTATCTTGATAATAATAAAAGTAGTAAGTATATTTAATATAGTTCTATCAATAATAACTGCATAATATGAGTAATAATGCATGTTATATTGATGATAATAAAAGTAATAAGTGTATTTATTACAGTTCTATCAATAATAACTGCATAATATGGGAAATAATGCACGTTATATTGCTAATAATATAAGTAATAAGTATATTTATTATAGTTCTATCGATTATAACTGCATAATATGGGTAATAATGCACGTTATATTGCTAATAATATAGGTAATAAGTATAATTATTACAGTTCCAGCGATAATAACTGCATTGTATGGGTAATAATGGATGTTATATTGATAATATCGGGAGTAATAAGTATATTTATTATAGTTCTAGCGATAATAACTGCATAATATGGGTAATAATGCATGTTATATTGATAATAATATAAGTAATAAGTATAATTATTACAGTTCTAGCGATAATAACTGCATTATATGGGTAATAATGGATGTTATGTTGATAATATCGGGAGTAATAAGTATTTTTATTATAGTTCTAGCGATAATAATTGCATAATATAGGTAATAATGCATGTTATGTTGATAATAATAAAAGTAATTAGTATATTTATTACAGTTCTATCGATAATAACTGCATAATATGGGTAATAATGCATGTTATACTGATGATAATAAAAGTAATAAGTGTATTTATTACAGTTCTAGCGATAATAACTGCATAATATGGGTAATAATGCATGTTATATTGATGATAATAAAAGTAGTAAGTATATTTATTATAGTTCTAGCGATAATAACTGCATAATATGTGTAATAATGCATGTTATATTGATGATAATAAAAGTAGTAAGTATATTTATTATAGTTCTAGCGATAATAACTGCATTATATGGGTAAAAATGCATGTTATATTGATAATATTGGGAGTAATGAGTATAATTATTATAGTTCTAGCGATAATAATAGTAAAATATGGCTAATAATGCATGTTGTATTGATAATAATAAAAGTAAAAAGTATATTTATTACAGTTCTATCGATAATAACTGCATAATATGGGTAATAATGCATGTTATATTGATGATAATATAAGTAATAAGTATAATTATTACAGTTCTAGCGATAATAACTGCATTATATGGGTAATAATGCATGATATGTTGATAATATTGGGAGCAATAAGTATAATTATTATAGTTCTAGCGATAATAATAGTAAAATATGGCAAATAGTGCATGTTATATTGATAATAGTAAAAGCAATAAGTATATTTATTACAGTTCTATCGATAATAACTGCATAATATGGGTATTAATGCATGTTATATTGATGATAATAAAAGTAGTAAGTATATTTATTATAGTTCTAGCGATTATAACTGCATAATATGGGTAATAATGCATGTTATATTGATAAGAATATAAGTAATAAGTATAATTATTACAGTTCTAGCGATAATAACTGCATTATATGGGTAATAATGGATGTTATATTGATAATATCGGGAGTAATAAGTATATTTATTATAGTTCTAGCGATAATAACTGCATAATATAGGTAATAGTGCATGTTATCTTGATAATAATAAAAGTAGTAAGTATATTTATTATAGTTCTATCAATAATAACTGCATAATATGGGTAATAATGCATGTTATATTGATGATAATAAAAGTAATAAGTGTATTTATTACAGTTCTATCAATAATAACTGCATAATATGGGAAATAATGCACGTTATATTGCTAATAATATAAGTAATAAGTATATTTATTATAGTTCTATCGATTATAACTGCATAATATGGGTAATAATGCACGTTATATTGCTAATAATATAAGTAATAAGTATAATTATTACAGTTCTAGCGATAATAACTGCATTATATGGGTAATAATGCATGTTATATTGATGACAACAAAAGTAATACGTATATTTATTATAGTTCTAGCGATAATAACTGCATTATATGGGTAAAAATGCATGTTATATTGATAATATTGGGAGTAATAAGTATAATTATTATAGTTCTAGCGATAATAATAGTAAAATATGGCTAATAGTGCATGTTATATTGATAATAATAAAAGTAATAAGTATATTTATTACAGTTCTATCGATAATAACAGCATAATATGGATAATAATGCATGTTATATTGATGATAACAAAAGTGATACGTATATTTATTATAGTTCTAGCGATAATAACTGCATTATATGGGTAAAAATGCATGTTATATTGATAATATTGGGAGTAATAAGTATAATTATTATAGTTCTAGCGATAATAATAGTAAAATATGGCTAATAGTGCATGTTATATTGATAATAATAAAAGTAAAAAGTATATTTATTAGAGTTCTATCGATAATAACTGCATAATATGGGTAATAATGCATGTTATATTGATAATAATATAAGTAATAAGTATAATTATTACAGTTCTAGCGATAATAACTGCATTATATAGGTAATAATGCATGATATGTTGATAATATTGGGAGCAATAAGTATAATTATTATAGTTCTAGCGATAATAATAGTAAAATATGGCAAATAGTGCATGTTATATTGATAATAATAAAAGCAATAAGTATATTTATTACAGTTCTATCGATAATAACTGCATAATATGGGTATTAATGCATGTTATATTGATGATAATAAAAGTAGTAAGTATATTTATTATAGTTCTAGCGATTATAACTGCATAATATGGGTAATAATGCATGTTATATTGATAATAATATAAGTAATAAATATAATTATTACGGTTCTAGCGATAATAACTGCATTAAATGCGTATAATGCATGTTATATTGATAATATTTGGAGTAGTAAGTATAATTTTTATAGTTCTAGCGATAATATAAGTAAAATATGGCTAATAGTGCATGTTATATTGATAATAATAAAAGTAAAAAGTATATTTATTACAGTTCTATCGATAATAACTGCATAATATGGGTAATAATGCATGTTATATTGATAATAATATAAGTAATAAGTATAATTATTACAGTTCTAGCGATAATAACTGCATTATATGGGTAATAATGGATGTTATATTGATAATATCGGGAGTAATAAGTATATTTATTATAGTTCTAGCGATAATAACTGCATAATATAGGTAATAGTGCATGTTATCTTGATAATAATAAAAGTAGTAAGTATATTTAATATAGTTCTATCAATAATAACTGCATAATATGAGTAATAATGCATGTTATATTGATGATAATAAAAGTAATAAGTGTATTTATTACAGTTCTATCAATAATAACTGCATAATATGGGAAATAATGCACGTTATATTGCTAATAATATAAGTAATAAGTATATTTATTATAGTTCTATCGATTATAACTGTATAATATGGGTAATAATGCACGTTATATTGCTAATAATATAGGTAATAAGTATAATTATTACAGTTCCAGCGATAATAACTGCATTGTATGGGTAATAATGGATGTTATATTGATAATATCGGGAGTAATAAGTATATTTATTATAGTTCTAGCGATAATAACTGCATAATATGGGTAATAATGCATGTTATATTGATAATAATATAAGTAATAAGTATAATTATTACAGTTCTAGCGATAATAACTGCATTATATGGGTAATAATGGATGTTATGTTGATAATATCGGGAGTAATAAGTATTTTTATTATAGTTCTAGCGATAATAATTGCATAATATAGGTAATAATGCATGTTATGTTGATAATAATAAAAGTAATTAGTATATTTATTACAGTTCTATCGATAATAACTGCATAATATGGGTAATAATGCATGTTATACTGATGATAATAAAAGTAATAAGTGTATTTATTACAGTTCTAGCGATAATAACTGCATAATATGGGTAATAATGCATGTTATATTGATGATAATAAAAGTAGTAAGTATATTTATTATAGTTCTAGCGATAATAACTGCATAATATGTGTAATAATGCATGTTATATTGATAATAATAAAAGTAATAAGTATATTTATTATAGTTCTATCAATAATAACTGCATAATATGGGTAATAATGCATGTTATACTGATGATAATAAAAGTAATAAGTGTATTTATTACAGTTCTAGCGATAATAACTGCATAATATGGGTAATAATGCATGTTATATTGATGATAATAAAAGTAGTAAGTATATTTATTATAGTTCTAGCGACAATAACTGCATAATATGGGTAATAATGCATGTTATATTGATAATATCGGGAGTAATATGTATAATTATTATTGTTCTAGCGATAATAATAGTAAAATATGGCTAATAGTGCATGTTATATTGATAATAATAAAAGTAATAAGTATATTTATTATAATTCTATCGATAATAACTGCATAATATGGGTAATAATGCATGTTATATTGATAATATCGGGAGTAATAAGTATAATCATTACAGTTCTAGCGATAATACTAGTAAAATATGGCTAAAGATTGCCTGTTATATTGATAATAATAAAAGTAATAAGTATATTTATTATAATTCTATCGATAATAACTGCATAATATGGGTAATAATGCATGTTATATTGATGATAATATAAGTAATAAGTATAATTATTACAGTTCCAGCGATAATAACTGCATTATATGCGTAATAATGGATGTTATGTTGATAATATCGGGAGTAATAAGTATTTTTATTATAGTTCTAGCGATAATAATTGCATAATATAGGTAATAATGCATGTTATGTTGATAATAATAAAAGTAATTAGTATATTTATTACAGTTCTATCGATAATAACTGCATAATATGGGTAATAATGCATGTTATACTGATGATAATAAAAGTAATAAGTGTATTTATTACAGTTCTAGCGATAATAACTGCATAATATGGGTAATAATGCATGTTATATTGATGATAATAAAAGTAGTAAGTATATTTATTATAGTTCTAGCGATAATAACTGCATAATATGTGTAATAATGCATGTTATATTGATAATAATAAAAGTAATAAGTATATTTATTATAGTTCTATCAATAATAACTGCATAATATGGGTAATAATGCATGTTATACTGATGATAATAAAAGTAATAAGTGTATTTATTACAGTTCTAGCGATAATAACTGCATAATATGGGTAATAATGCATGTTATATTGATGATAATAAAAGTAGTAAGTATATTTATTATAGTTCTAGCGACAATAACTGCATAATATGGGTAATAATGCATGTTATATTGATAATATCGGGAGTAATATGTATAATTATTATTGTTCTAGCGATAATAATAGTAAAATATGGCTAATAGTGCATGTTATATTGATAATAATAAAAGTAATAAGTATATTTATTATAATTCTATCGATAATAACTGCATAATATGGGTAATAATGCATGTTATATTGATAATATCGGGAGTAATAAGTATAATCATTACAGTTCTAGCGATAATACTAGTAAAATATGGCTAAAGATTGCCTGTTATATTGATAATAATAAAAGTAATAAGTATATTTATTATAATTCTATCGATAATAACTGCATAATATGGGTAATAATGCATGTTATATTGATGATAATATAAGTAATAAGTATAATTATTACAGTTCCAGCGATAATAACTGCATTATATGCGTAATAATGGATGTTATATTGATAATTTCGGGAGTAATAAGTATATTTATTATAGTTCTAGCGATAATAACTGCATAATATGGGTAATAGTGCATGTTATATTGATAATAATAAAAGTAATAAGTATATTTATTATAGTTCTATCAATAATAACTGCATAATATGGGTAATAATGCATGTTATATTGATGATAATATAAGTAATAAGTATAATTATTACAGTTCTAGCGATAATAACTGCATTATATGCGTAATAATGGATGTTATATTGATAATTTCGGGAGTAATAAGTATATTTATTATAGTTCTAGCGATAATAACTGCATAATATAGGTAATAATGCATGTTATATTGATAATAATAAAAGTAATAAGTATATTTATTGTAGTTCTATCAATAATAACTGCATAATATGGGTAATAATGCATGTTATATTGATGATAATTGAAGTAATAAGTAAAATTGTTACAGTTCTAGCGATAATAACTGCATTATATGGGTAATAATGGATGTTATATTGGTAATATCTGGAGTAGTAAGTATAATTTTTATAGTTCTAGCGATAATAAAAGTAATATATGGCTAATAGTGCATGTTATATTGATAATAATAAAAGTAATAAGTATATTTATTATAGTTCTGTCGATAATAACTGCATTATATGGGTAATAATGCATGTTATATTGATAATATCGGGAGCAATAAGTATAATCATTACAGTTCTAGCGATAATACTAGTAAAGTATGGCTAAGAGTGCCTGTTATATTGATAATAATAAAAGTAATAAGTGTATTTATTATAATTCTATCGATAATAACTGCATAATATGGGTAATAATGCATGTTATATTGATGATAATATAAGTAATAAGTATAATTATTACAGTTCTAGCGATAATAACTGCATTATATTGGTAATAATGCATGTTATATTGATGATAATAAAAGTAATAAGTATATTTATTACAGTTCTAGCGATAATGACTGCATAATATGGGTAATAATGCATGTTATATTGATGATAATATAAGTAATAAGTATAATTATTACAGTTCTAGCGATAATAACTGCATTATATGGGTAATAATGCATGATATGTTGATAACATTGGGAGTAATAAGTATAATTATTATAGTTCTAGCGATAATAATAGTAAAATATGTGCAAATAGTGCATGTTATATTGATAATAGTAAAAGCAATAAGTATATTTATTACAGTTCTATCGATAATAACTGCATAATATGGGTATTAATGCATGTTATATTGATGATAATAAAAGTAGTAAGTATATTTATTATAGTTCTAGCGATTATAACTGCATAATATGGGTAATAATGCATGTTATATTGATAATAATATAAGTAATAAGTATAATTATTACAGTTCTAGCGATAATAACTGCATAACATAGGTAATAGTGCATGTTATATTGATAATAATAAAAGTAATAAGTATATTTATTATAGTTCTATCAATAATAACTGCATAATATGGGTAATAATGCATGTTATATTGATGATAATAAAAGTAATAAGTATATTTATTGTAGTTCTATCAATGATAACTGCATAATATGGGTCATAATGCATGTTATATTGACGATAATAAAAGTAATAAGTATATTTATTATAGTTCTATCAATAATAACTGCATAATATGGGTAATAATGGATGTTATATTGATAATATCGTGAGTAATAAGTATATTTATTATAGTTTTAGCGATAATAACTGCATAATATAGGTAATAATGCATGTTATATTGACAATAATAAAAGTAATAAGTATATTTATTGTAGTTCTATCAATGATAACTGCATAATATGGGTAATAATGCATGTTATATTGATGATAATAAAAGTAATAAGTGTATTTATTACAGTTCTAGCGATAATGACTGCATAATATGGGTAATAATGCATGTTATATTGATGATAATAAAAGTAATAAGTGTATTTATTACAGTTCTAGCGATTATAACTGCATTATATGGGTAATAATGCATGATATGTTGATAATATTGGGAGCAATAAGTATAATTATTATAGTTCTAGCGATAATAATAGTAAAATATGGCAAATAGTGCATGTTATATTGATAATAATAAAAGCAATAAGTATATTTATTACAGTTCTATCGATAATAACTGCATAATATGGGTATTAATGCATGTTATATTGATGATAATAAAAGTAGTAAGTATATTTATTATAGTTCTAGCGATTATAATTGCATAATATGGGTAATAATGCATGTTATATTGATAATAATATAAGTAATAAGTATAATTGTTACAGTTCTAACGATAATAACCGCATTAAATGCGTATAATGCATGTTATATTGATAATATTTGGAGTAGTAAGTATAATTTTTATAGTTCTAGCGATAATATAAGTAAAATATGGCTAATAGTGAATGTTATATTGATAATAATAAAAGTAATAAGTATATTTATTATAATTCTATCGATAATAACTGCATAATATGGGTAATAATGCATGTTATATTGATAATAATATAAGTAATAAGTATAATTATTACAGTTCTAGCGATAATAACTGCATTATATGGGTAATAATGCATGTTATATTGATGACAACAAAAGTAATACCTATATTTATTATAGTTCTAGCGATAATAACTGCATTATATGGGTAAAAATGCATGTTATATTGATAATATTGGGAGTAATAAGTATAATTATTATAGTTCTAGCGATAATAATAGTAAAATATGGCTAATAGTGCATGTTATATTGATAATAATATAAGTAATAAGTATATTTATTATAATCCTATCGATAATAACTGCATAATATGGGTAATAATGCATGTTATATTGATGATAATATAAGTAATAAGTATAATTATTACAGTTCTAGCGATAATAACTGCATAATATAGGTAATAATGCATGTTATATTGACAATAATAAAAGTAATAAGTATATTTATTGTAGTTCTATCAATGATAACTGCATAATATGGGTAATAATGCATGTTATATTGATGATAATAAAAGTAATAAGTGTATTTATTACAGTTCTAGCGATAATGACTGCATAATATGGGTAATAATGCATGTTATATTGATGATAATATATGTAATAAGTATAAATATTACAGTTCTAGCGATTATAACTGCATTATACGGGTAATAATGCATGATATGTTGATAATATTGGGTGCAATAAGTATAATTATTATAGTTCTAGCGATAATAATAGTAAAATATGGCAAATAGTGCATGTTATATTGATAATAGTAAAAGCAATAAGTATATTTATTACAGTTCTATCGATAATAACTGCATAATATGGGTATTAATGCATGTTATATAAATGATAATAAAAGTAGTAAGTATATTTATTATAGTTCTAGCGATTATAACTGCATAACATGGGTAATAATGCATGTTATATTGATAATAATATAAGTAATAAGTATAATTATTACAGTTCTAGCGATAATAACCGCATTAAATGCGTATAATGCATGTTATATTGATAATATTTGGAGTAGTAAGTATAATTTTTATAGTTCTAGCGATAATATAAGTAAAATATGGCTAATAGTGCATGTTATATTGATAATAATAAAAGTAATAAGTATATTTATTATAATTCTATCGATAATAACTGCATAATATGGGTAATAATGCATGTTATATTGATAATAATATAAGTAATAGGTATAATTATTACAGTTCTAGCGATAATAACCGCATTAAATGCGTATAATGCATGTTATATTGATAATATTTGGAGCAGTAAGTATAATTTTTATAGTTCTAGCGATAATATAAGTAAAATATGGCTAATAGTGCATGTTATATTGATAATAATAAAAGTAATAAGTATATTTATTATAATTCTATCGATAATAACTGCATAATATGGGTAATAATGCATGTTATATTGATAATAATATAAGTAATAAGTATAATTATTACAGTTCTAGCGATAATAACTACATTATATGGGTAATAATGCATGTTATATTGATGACAACAAAAGTAATACGTATATTTATTATAATTCTAGCGATAATAACTGCATAATATGGGTAATAATGCATGTTATATTGATGATAATATAAGTAATAAGTATAATTATTACAGTTCTAGCGATAATAACTGCATAATATAGGTAATAATGCATGTTATATTGACAATAATAAAAGTAATAAGTATATTTATTGTAGTTCTATCAATGATAACTGCATAATATGGGTAATAATGCATGTTATATTGATGATAATAAAAGTAATAACTGTATTTATTACAGTTCTAGCGATAATGACTGCATAATATGGGTAATAATGCATGTTATATTGATGATAATATAAGTAATAAGTATAATTATTACAGTTCTAGCGATTATAACTGCATTATATGGGTAATAATGCATGATATGTTGATAATATTGGGAGCAATAAGTATAATTATTATAGTTCTAGCGATAATAATAGTAAAATATGGCAAATAGTGCATGTTATATTGATAATAGTAAAAGCAATAAGTATATTTATTACAGTTCTATCGGTAATAACTGCATAATATGGGTATTAATGCATGTTATATTGATGATAATAAAAGTAGTAAGTATATTTATTATAGTTCTAGCGATTATAATTGCATAATATGGGTAATAATGCATGTTATATTGATAATAATATAAGTAATAAGTATAATTATTACAGTTCTAGCGATAATAACCGCATTAAATGCGTATAATGCACGTTATATTGATAATATTTGGAGTAGTAAGTATAATTTTTATAGTTCTAGCGATAATATAAGTAAAATATGGCTAATAGTGCATGTTATATTGATAATAATAAAAGTAATAAGTATATTTATTACAGGTCTATCGATAATAACAGCATAATATGGGTAATAATGCATGTTATATTGATGATAACAAAAGTAATACGTATATTTATTATAGTTCTAGCGATAATAACTGCATTATATGGGTAAAAATGCATGTTATATTGATAATATTGGGAGTAATAAGTATAATTATTATAGTTCTAGCGATAATAATAGTAAAATATGGCAAATAGTGCATGTTATATTGATAATAGTAAAAGCAATAAGTATATTTATTACAGTTCTATCGATAATAACTGCATAATATGGGTATTAATGCATGTTATATAAATGATAATAAAAGTAGTAAGTATATTTATTATAGTTCTAGCGATTATAACTGCATAACATGGGTAATAATGCATGTTATATTGATAATAATATAAGTAATAAGTATAATTATTACAGTTCTAGCGATAATAACCGCATTAAATGCGTATAATGCATGTTATATTGATAATATTTGGAGTAGTAAGTATAATTTTTATAGTTCTAGCGATAATATAAGTAAAATATGGCTAATAGTGCATGTTATATTGATAATAATAAAAGTAATAAGTATATTTATTACAGGTCTATCGATAATAACAGCATAATATGGGTAATAATGCATGTTATATTGATGATAACAAAAGTAATACGTATATTTATTATAGTTCTAGCGATAATAACTGCATTATATGGGTAAAAATGCATGTTATATTGATAATATTGGGAGTAATAAGTATAATTATTATAGTTCTAGCGATAATAATAGTAAAATATGGCAAATAGTGCATGTTATATTGATAATAGTAAAAGCAATAAGTATATTTATTACAGTTCTATCGGTAATAACTGCATAATATGGGTATTAATGCATGTTATATTGATGATAATAAAAGTAGTAAGTATATTTATTATAGTTCTAGCGATTATAGTTGCATAATATGGGTAATAATGCATGTTATATTGATAATAATATAAGTAATAAGTATAATTATTACAGTTCTAGCGATAATAACTGCATTATATGGGTAATAATGCATGTTATATTGATGACAACAAAAGTAATACGTATATTTATTATAGTTCTAGCGATAATGACTGCATAATATGGGTAATAATGCATGTTATATTGATGATAATATAAGTAATAAGTATAATTATTACAGTTCTAGCGATAATAACCGCATTAAATGCGTATAATGCATGTTATATTGATAATATTTGGAGTAGTAAGTATAATTTTTATAGTTCTAGCGATAATATAAGTAAAATATGGCTAATAGTGCATGTTATATTGATAATAATAAAAGTAATAAGTATATTTATTATAATTCTATCGATAATAACTGCATAATATGGGTAATAATGCATGTTATATTGATAATAATATAAGTAATAGGTATAATTATTACAGTTCTAGCGATAATAACCGCATTAAATGCGTATAATGCATGTTATATTGATAATATTTGGAGCAGTAAGTATAATTTTTATAGTTCTAGCGATAATATAAGTAAAATATGGCTAATAGTGCATGTTATATTGATAATAATAAAAGTAATAAGTATATTTATTATAATTCTATCGATAATAACTGCATAATATGGGTAATAATGCATGTTATATTGATAATAATATAAGTAATAAGTATAATTATTACAGTTCTAGCGATAATAACTGCATTATATGGGTAATAATGCATGTTATATTGATGACAACAAAAGTAATACGTATATTTATTATAATTCTAGCGATAATAACTGCATAATATGGGTAATAATGCATGTTATATTGATGATAATATAAGTAATAAGTATAATTATTACAGTTCTAGCGATAATAACTGCATAATATAGGTAATAATGCATGTTATATTGACAATAATAAAAGTAATAAGTATATTTATTGTAGTTCTATCAATGATAACTGCATAATATGGGTAATAATGCATGTTATATTGATGATAATAAAAGTAATAACTGTATTTATTACAGTTCTAGCGATAATGACTGCATAATATGGGTAATAATGCATGTTATATTGATGATAATATAAGTAATAAGTATAATTATTACAGTTCTAGCGATTATAACTGCATTATATGGGTAATAATGCATGATATGTTGATAATATTGGGAGCAATAAGTATAATTATTATAGTTCTAGCGATAATAATAGTAAAATATGGCAAATAGTGCATGTTATATTGATAATAGTAAAAGCAATAAGTATATTTATTACAGTTCTATCGGTAATAACTGCATAATATGGGTATTAATGCATGTTATATTGATGATAATAAAAGTAGTAAGTATATTTATTATAGTTCTAGCGATTATAATTGCATAATATGGGTAATAATGCATGTTATATTGATAATAATATAAGTAATAAGTATAATTATTACAGTTCTAGCGATAATAACCGCATTAAATGCGTATAATGCACGTTATATTGATAATATTTGGAGTAGTAAGTATAATTTTTATAGTTCTAGCGATAATATAAGTAAAATATGGCTAATAGTGCATGTTATATTGATAATAATAAAAGTAATAAGTATATTTATTACAGGTCTATCGATAATAACAGCATAATATGGGTAATAATGCATGTTATATTGATGATAACAAAAGTAATACGTATATTTATTATAGTTCTAGCGATAATAACTGCATTATATGGGTAAAAATGCATGTTATATTGATAATATTGGGAGTAATAAGTATAATTATTATAGTTCTAGCGATAATAATAGTAAAATATGGCAAATAGTGCATGTTATATTGATAATAGTAAAAGCAATAAGTATATTTATTACAGTTCTATCGATAATAACTGCATAATATGGGTATTAATGCATGTTATATAAATGATAATAAAAGTAGTAAGTATATTTATTATAGTTCTAGCGATTATAACTGCATAACATGGGTAATAATGCATGTTATATTGATAATAATATAAGTAATAAGTATAATTATTACAGTTCTAGCGATAATAACCGCATTAAATGCGTATAATGCATGTTATATTGATAATATTTGGAGTAGTAAGTATAATTTTTATAGTTCTAGCGATAATATAAGTAAAATATGGCTAATAGTGCATGTTATATTGATAATAATAAAAGTAATAAGTATATTTATTACAGGTCTATCGATAATAACAGCATAATATGGGTAATAATGCATGTTATATTGATGATAACAAAAGTAATACGTATATTTATTATAGTTCTAGCGATAATAACTGCATTATATGGGTAAAAATGCATGTTATATTGATAATATTGGGAGTAATAAGTATAATTATTATAGTTCTAGCGATAATAATAGTAAAATATGGCAAATAGTGCATGTTATATTGATAATAGTAAAAGCAATAAGTATATTTATTACAGTTCTATCGGTAATAACTGCATAATATGGGTATTAATGCATGTTATATTGATGATAATAAAAGTAGTAAGTATATTTATTATAGTTCTAGCGATTATAGTTGCATAATATGGGTAATAATGCATGTTATATTGATAATAATATAAGTAATAAGTATAATTATTACAGTTCTAGCGATAATAACTGCATTATATGGGTAATAATGCATGTTATATTGATGACAACAAAAGTAATACGTATATTTATTATAGTTCTAGCGATAATGACTGCATAATATGGGTAATAATGCATGTTATATTGATGATAATATAAGTAATAAGTATAATTATTACAGTTCCAGCGATAATAACTGCATTATATGGGTAATAATGCATGTTATATTGATAATATTGGGAGTAATAAGTATAATTATTATAGTTCTAGCGATAATAATAGTAAAATATGGCTAATAGTGCATGTTACATTGATAATAATAAAAGTAATAAGTATATTTATTACAGGTCTATCGATAATAACAGCATAATATGGGTAATAATGCATGTTATATTGATGATAACAAAAGTAATACGTATATTTATTATAGTTCTAGCGATAATAACTGCATTATATGGGTAAAAATGCATGTTATATTGATAATATTGGGAGTAATAAGTATAATTATTATAGTTCTAGCGATAATAATAGTAAAATATGGCTAATAGTGCATGTTATATTGATAATAATATAAGTAATAAGTATATTTATTATAATTCTATCGATAATAACTGCATAATATGGGTAATAATGCATGTTATATTGATGATAATATAAGTAATAAGTATAATTATTACAGTTCTAGCGATAATAACTGCATAATATAGGTAATAATGCATGTTATATTGACAATAATAAAAGTAATAAGTATATTTATTGTAGTTCTATCAATGATAACTGCATAATATGGGTAATAATGCATGTTATATTGATGATAATAAAAGTAATAAGTGTATTTATTACAGTTCTAGCGATAATGACTGCATAATATGGGTAATAATGCATGTTATATTGATGATAATATATGTAATAAGTATAAATATTACAGTTCTAGCGATTATAACTGCATTATACGTGTAATAATGCATGATATGTTGATAATATTGGGTGCAATAAGTATAATTATTATAGTTCTAGCGATAATAATAGTAAAATATGGCAAATAGTGCATGTTATATTGATAATAGTAAAAGCAATAAGTATATTTATTACAGTTCTATCGATAATAACTGCATAATATGGGTATTAATGCATGTTATATAAATGATAATAAAAGTAGTAAGTATATTTATTATAGTTCTAGCGATTATAACTGCATAACATGGGTAATAATGCATGTTATATTGATAATAATATAAGTAATAAGTATAATTATTACAGTTCTAGCGATAATAACCGCATTAAATGCGTATAATGCATGTTATATTGATAATATTTGGAGTAGTAAGTATAATTTTTATAGTTCTAGCGATAATATAAGTAAAATATGGCTAATAGTGCATGTTATATTGATAATAATAAAAGTAATAAGTATATTTATTATAATTCTATCGATAATAACTGCATAATATGGGTAATAATGCATGTTATATTGATAATAATATAAGTAATAGGTATAATTATTACAGTTCTAGCGATAATAACCGCATTAAATGCGTATAATGCATGTTATATTGATAATATTTGGAGCAGTAAGTATAATTTTTATAGTTCTAGCGATAATATAAGTAAAATATGGCTAATAGTGCATGTTATATTGATAATAATAAAAGTAATAAGTATATTTATTATAATTCTATCGATAATAACTGCATAATATGGGTAATAATGCATGTTATATTGATAATAATATAAGTAATAAGTATAATTATTACAGTTCTAGCGATAATAACTGCATTATATGGGTAATAATGCATGTTATATTGATGACAACAAAAGTAATACGTATATTTATTATAATTCTAGCGATAATAACTGCATAATATGGGTAATAATGCATGTTATATTGATGATAATATAAGTAATAAGTATAATTATTACAGTTCTAGCGATAATAACTGCATAATATAGGTAATAATGCATGTTATATTGACAATAATAAAAGTAATAAGTATATTTATTGTAGTTCTATCAATGATAACTGCATAATATGGGTAATAATGCATGTTATATTGATGATAATAAAAGTAATAACTGTATTTATTACAGTTCTAGCGATAATGACTGCATAATATGGGTAATAATGCATGTTATATTGATGATAATATAAGTAATAAGTATAATTATTACAGTTCTAGCGATTATAACTGCATTATATGGGTAATAATGCATGATATGTTGATAATATTGGGAGCAATAAGTATAATTATTATAGTTCTAGCGATAATAATAGTAAAATATGGCAAATAGTGCATGTTATATTGATAATAGTAAAAGCAATAAGTATATTTATTACAGTTCTATCGGTAATAACTGCATAATATGGGTATTAATGCATGTTATATTGATGATAATAAAAGTAGTAAGTATATTTATTATAGTTCTAGCGATTATAATTGCATAATATGGGTAATAATGCATGTTATATTGATAATAATATAAGTAATAAGTATAATTATTACAGTTCTAGCGATAATAACCGCATTAAATGCGTATAATGCACGTTATATTGATAATATTTGGAGTAGTAAGTATAATTTTTATAGTTCTAGCGATAATATAAGTAAAATATGGCTAATAGTGCATGTTATATTGATAATAATAAAAGTAATAAGTATATTTATTACAGGTCTATCGATAATAACAGCATAATATGGGTAATAATGCATGTTATATTGATGATAACAAAAGTAATACGTATATTTATTATAGTTCTAGCGATAATAACTGCATTATATGGGTAAAAATGCATGTTATATTGATAATATTGGGAGTAATAAGTATAATTATTATAGTTCTAGCGATAATAATAGTAAAATATGGCAAATAGTGCATGTTATATTGATAATAGTAAAAGCAATAAGTATATTTATTACAGTTCTATCGATAATAACTGCATAATATGGGTATTAATGCATGTTATATAAATGATAATAAAAGTAGTAAGTATATTTATTATAGTTCTAGCGATTATAACTGCATAACATGGGTAATAATGCATGTTATATTGATAATAATATAAGTAATAAGTATAATTATTACAGTTCTAGCGATAATAACCGCATTAAATGCGTATAATGCATGTTATATTGATAATATTTGGAGTAGTAAGTATAATTTTTATAGTTCTAGCGATAATATAAGTAAAATATGGCTAATAGTGCATGTTATATTGATAATAATAAAAGTAATAAGTATATTTATTACAGGTCTATCGATAATAACAGCATAATATGGGTAATAATGCATGTTATATTGATGATAACAAAAGTAATACGTATATTTATTATAGTTCTAGCGATAATAACTGCATTATATGGGTAAAAATGCATGTTATATTGATAATATTGGGAGTAATAAGTATAATTATTATAGTTCTAGCGATAATAATAGTAAAATATGGCAAATAGTGCATGTTATATTGATAATAGTAAAAGCAATAAGTATATTTATTACAGTTCTATCGGTAATAACTGCATAATATGGGTATTAATGCATGTTATATTGATGATAATAAAAGTAGTAAGTATATTTATTATAGTTCTAGCGATTATAGTTGCATAATATGGGTAATAATGCATGTTATATTGATAATAATATAAGTAATAAGTATAATTATTACAGTTCTAGCGATAATAACTGCATTATATGGGTAATAATGCATGTTATATTGATGACAACAAAAGTAATACGTATATTTATTATAGTTCTAGCGATAATGACTGCATAATATGGGTAATAATGCATGTTATATTGATGATAATATAAGTAATAAGTATAATTATTACAGTTCCAGCGATAATAACTGCATTATATGGGTAATAATGCATGTTATATTGATAATATTGGGAGTAATAAGTATAGTTATTATAGTTCTAGCGATAATAATAGTAAAATATGGCTAATAGTGCATGTTACATTGATAATAATAAAAGTAATAAGTATATTTATTACAGGTCTATCGATAATAACAGCATAATATGGGTAATAATGCATGTTATATTGATGATAACAAAAGTAATACGTATATTTATTATAGTTCTAGCGATAATAACTGCATTATATGGGTAAAAATGCATGTTATATTGATAATATTGGGAGTAATAAGTATAATTATTATAGTTCTAGCGATAATAATAGTAAAATATGGCAAATAGTGCATGTTATATTGATAATAGTAAAAGCAATAAGTATATTTATTACAGTTCTATCGATAATAACTGCATAATATGGGTATTAATGCATGTTATATAAATGATAATAAAAGTAGTAAGTATATTTATTATAGTTCTAGCGATTATAACTGCATAACATGGGTAATAATGCATGTTATATTGATAATAATATAAGTAATAAGTATAATTATTACAGTTCTAGCGATAATAATAGTAAAATATGGCAAATAGTGCATGTTATATTGATAATAGTAAAAGCAATAAGTATATTTATTACAGTTCTATCGGTAATAACTGCATAATATGGGTATTAATGCATGTTATATTGATGATAATAAAAGTAGTAAGTATATTTATTATAGTTCTAGCGATTATAATTGCATAATATGGGTAATAATGCATGTTATATTGATAATAATATAAGTAATAAGTATAATTATTACAGTTCTAGCGATAATAACCGCATTAAATGCGTATAATGCACGTTATATTGATAATATTTGGAGTAGTAAGTATAATTTTTATAGTTCTAGCGATAATATAAGTAAAATATGGCTAATAGTGCATGTTATATTGATAATAATAAAAGTAATAAGTATATTTATTACAGGTCTATCGATAATAACAGCATAATATGGGTAATAATGCATGTTATATTGATGATAACAAAAGTAATACGTATATTTATTATAGTTCTAGCGATAATAACTGCATTATATGGGTAATAATGGATGTTATGTTGATAATATCGGGAGTAATAAGTATTTTTATTATAGTTCTAGCGATAATAATTGCATAATATAGGTAATAATGCATGTTATGTTGATAATAATAAAAGTAATTAGTATATTTATTACAGTTCTATCGATAATAACTGCATAATATGGGTAATAATGCATGTTATACTGATGATAATAAAAGTAATAAGTGTATTTATTACAGTTCTAGCGATAATAACTGCATAATATGGGTAATAATGCATGTTATATTGATGATAATAAAAGTAGTAAGTATATTTATTATAGTTCTAGCGATAATAACTGCATAATATGTGTAATAATGCATGTTATATTGATAATAATAAAAGTAGTAAGTATATTTATTATAGTTCTATCAATAATAACTGCATAATATGGGTAATAATGCATGTTATACTGATGATAATAAAAGTAATAAGTGTATTTATTACAGTTCTAGCGATAATAACTGCATAATATGGGTAATAATGCATGTTATATTGATGATAATAAAAGTAGTAAGTATATTTATTATAGTTCTAGCGACAATAACTGCATAATATGGGTAATAATGCATGTTATATTGATAATATCGGGAGTAATATGTATAATTATTATTGTTCTAGCGATAATAATAGTAAAATATGGCTAATAGTGCATGTTATATTGATAATAATAAAAGTAATAAGTATATTTATTATAATTCTATCGATAATAACTGCATAATATGGGTAATAATGCATGTTATATTGATAATATCGGGAGTAATAAGTATAATCATTACAGTTCTAGCGATAATACTAGTAAAATATGGCTAAAGATTGCCTGTTATATTGATAATAATAAAAGTAATAAGTATATTTATTATAATTCTATCGATAATAACTGCATAATATGGGTAATAATGCATGTTATATTGATGATAATATAAGTAATAAGTATAATTATTACAGTTCTAGCGATAATAACTGCATTATATGCGTAATAATGGATGTTATATTGATAATTTCGGGAGTAATAAGTATATTTATTATAGTTCTAGCGATAATAACTGCATAATATGGGTAATAGTGCATGTTATATTGATAATAATAAAAGTAATAAGTATATTTATTATAGTTCTATCAATAATAACTGCATAATATGGGTAATAATGCATGTTATATTGATGATAATATAAGTAATAAGTATAATTATTACAGTTCTAGCGATAATAACTGCATTATATGCGTAATAATGGATGTTATATTGATAATTTCGGGAGTAATAAGTATATTTATTATAGTTCTAGCGATAATAACTGCATAATATAGGTAATAATGCATGTTATATTGATAATAATAAAAGTAATAAGTATATTTATTGTAGTTCTATCAATAATAACTGCATAATATGGGTAATAATGCATGTTATATTGATGATAATTGAAGTAATAAGTAAAATTGTTACAGTTCTAGCGATAATAACTGCATTATATGGGTAATAATGGATGTTATATTGGTAATATCTGGAGTAGTAAGTATAATTTTTATAGTTCTAGCGATAATAAAAGTAATATATGGCTAATAGTGCATGTTATATTGATAATAATAAAAGTAATAAGTATATTTATTATAGTTCTGTCGATAATAACTGCATTATATGGGTAATAATGCATGTTATATTGATAATATCGGGAGCAATAAGTATAATCATTACAGTTCTAGCGATAATACTAGTAAAGTATGGCTAAGAGTGCCTGTTATATTGATAATAATAAAAGTAATAAGTGTATTTATTATAATTCTATCGATAATAACTGCATAATATGGGTAATAATGCATGTTATATTGATGATAATATAAGTAATAAGTATAATTATTACAGTTCTAGCGATAATAACTGCATTATATTGGTAATAATGCATGTTATATTGATGATAATAAAAGTAATAAGTATATTTATTACAGTTCTAGCGATAATGACTGCATAATATGGGTAATAATGCATGTTATATTGATGATAATATAAGTAATAAGTATAATTATTACAGTTCTAGCGATAATAACTGCATTATATGGGTAATAATGCATGATATGTTGATAACATTGGGAGTAATAAGTATAATTATTATAGTTCTAGCGATAATACTAGTAAAATATGGCTAAAGATTGCCTGTTATATTGATAATAATAAAAGTAATAAGTATATTTATTATAATTCTATCGATAATAACTGCATAATATGGGTAATAATGCATGTTATATTGATGATAATATAAGTAATAAGTATAATTATTACAGTTCTAGCGATAATAACTGCATTATATGGGTAATAATGGATGTTATATTGATAATATCGGGAGTAATAAGTATATTTATTATAGTTCTAGCGATAATAACTGCATAATATAGGTAATAATGCATGTTATATTGATAATAATAAAAGTAATAAGTATATTTATTGTAGTTCTATCAATAATAACTGCATAATATGGGTAATAATGCATGTTATATTGATGATAATAAAAGTAATAAGTATATTTATTGTAGTTCTATCAATGATAACTGCATAATATGGGTCATAATGCATGTTATATTGACGATAATAAAAGTAATAAGTATATTTATTATAGTTCTATCAATAATAACTGCATAATATGGGTAATAATGGATGTTATATTGATAATATCGTGAGTAATAAGTATATTTATTATAGTTTTAGCGATAATAACTGCATAATATAGGTAATAATGCATGTTATATTGACAATAATAAAAGTAATAAGTATATTTATTGTAGTTCTATCAATGATAACTGCATAATATGGGTAATAATGCATGTTATATTGATGATAATATAAGTAATAAGTATAATTATTACAGTTCTAGCGATTATAACTGCATTATATGGGTAATAATGCATGATATGTTGATAATATTGGGAGCAATAAGTATAATTATTATAGTTCTAGCGATAATAATAGTAAAATATGGCAAATAGTGCATGTTATATTGATAATAATAAAAGCAATAAGTATATTTATTACAGTTCTATCGATAATAACTGCATAATATGGGTATTAATGCATGTTATATTGATGATAATAAAAGTAGTAAGTATATTTATTATAATTCTATCGATAATAACTGCATAATATGGGTAATAATGCATGTTATATTGATAATAATATAAGTAATAGGTATAATTATTACAGTTCTAGCGATAATAACCGCATTAAATGCGTATAATGCATGTTATATTGATAATATTTGGAGCAGTAAGTATAATTTTTATAGTTCTAGCGATAATATAAGTAAAATATGGCTAATAGTGCATGTTATATTGATAATAATAAAAGTAATAAGTATATTTATTATAATTCTATCGATAATAACTGCATAATATGGGTAATAATGCATGTTATATTGATAATAATATAAGTAATAAGTATAATTATTACAGTTCTAGCGATAATAACTGCATAATATAGGTAATAATGCATGTTATATTGACAATAATAAAAGTAATAAGTATATTTATTGTAGTTCTATCAATGATAACTGCATAATATGGGTAATAATGCATGTTATATTGATGATAATAAAAGTAATAAGTGTATTTATTACAGTTCTAGCGATAATGACTGCATAATATGGGTAATAATGCATGTTATATTGATGATAATATAAGTAATAAGTATAATTATTACAGTTCTAGCGATTATAACTGCATTATATGGGTAATAATGCATGATATGTTGATAATATTGGGAGCAATAAGTATAATTATTATAGTTCTAGCGATAATAATAGTAAAATATGGCAAATAGTGCATGTTATATTGATAATAGTAAAAGCAATAAGTATATTTATTACAGTTCTATCGGTAATAACTGCATAATATGGGTATTAATGCATGTTATATTGATGATAATAAAAGTAGTAAGTATATTTATTATAGTTCTAGCGATTATAATTGCATAATATGGGTAATAATGCATGTTATATTGATAATAATATAAGTAATAAGTATAATTATTACAGTTCTAGCGATAATAACCGCATTAAATGCGTATAATGCACGTTATATTGATAATATTTGGAGTAGTAAGTATAATTTTTATAGTTCTAGCGATAATATAAGTAAAATATGGCTAATAGTGCATGTTATATTGATAATAATAAAAGTAATAAGTATATTTATTACAGGTCTATCGATAATAACAGCATAATATGGGTAATAATGCATGTTATATTGATGATAACAAAAGTAATACGTATATTTATTATAGTTCTAGCGATAATAACTGCATTATATGGGTAAAAATGCATGTTATATTGATAATATTGGGAGTAATAAGTATAATTATTATAGTTCTAGCGATAATAATAGTAAAATATGGCAAATAGTGCATGTTATATTGATAATAGTAAAAGCAATAAGTATATTTATTACAGTTCTATCGATAATAACTGCATAATATGGGTATTAATGCATGTTATATAAATGATAATAAAAGTAGTAAGTATATTTATTATAGTTCTAGCGATTATAACTGCATAACATGGGTAATAATGCATGTTATATTGATAATAATATAAGTAATAAGTATAATTATTACAGTTCTAGCGATAATAACCGCATTAAATGGGTAATAATGCATGTTATATTGATGACAACAAAAGTAATAAGTATATTTATTATAGTTCTAGCGATAATGACTGCATAATATGGGTAATAATGCATGTTATATTGATGATAATATAAGTAATAAGTATAATTATTACAGTTCCAGCGATAATAACTGCATTATATGGGTAATAATGCATGTTATATTGATAATATTGGGAGTAATAAGTATAATTATTATAGTTCTAGCGATAATAATAGTAAAATATGGCTAATAGTGCATGTTACATTGATAATAATAAAAGTAATAAGTATATTTATTACAGGTCTATCGATAATAACAGCATAATATGGGTAATAATGCACGTTATATTGCTAATAATATAAGTAATAAGTATATTTATTATAGCTCTATCGATTATAACTGCATAATATGGGTAATAATGCATGTTATATTGATAAAAATATAAGTAATAAGTACAACTATTACAGTTCTAGCGATAATAACTGCATAATATGGGTAATAATGCATGTTATATTGATAATAATAAAAGTAATAAGTATATTTATTATAGTTCTATCGATAAAAACTGCATAATATGGGTAATAATGCATGTTATATTGATAATAATAAAAGTAATAAGTATATTTATTATAGTTCTATCAATAATAACTGCATAATATGGGTAATAATGCATGTTATATTGCTAATAATATAAGTAATATGTATATTTATTATAGCTCTATCGATTATAACTGCATAATATGGGTAATAATGCATGTTATATTGATAATAATAAAAGCAATATGTATATTTATTATAGCTCTATCGATTATAACTGCATAATATGGGTAATAATGCATGTTATATTGATAAAAATATAAGTAATAAGTATAACCATTACAGTTCTAGCGATAATAACTGCATAATATGGGTAATAATGCATGTTATATTGATAATAATAAAAGTAATAATTATATTTATTATAGTTCTATCGATAAAAACTGCATAATATGGGTAATAATGCATGTTATATTGATAATAATAAAAGTAATAAGTATATTTATTATAGTTCTATCAATAATAACTGCATAATATGGGTAGTAATGCATGTTATATTGATGATAATAAAAGTAATAAGTATATTTATTACAGTTTCAGCGATAATAACTGCATAATATGGGTAATAATGCATGTTATATTGATAATAATAAAAGTAATAAGTATATTTATTACAGTTCTAGCGATAATAACTGCATAATATGTATAACAATGCATGTTATATTGCTGATAATATAAGTAATGAGTATAATTATTACAGTTCTAGCGATAGTAACTCTATTATGTGGGTAATTATGGATGTTATATTGATAATATCGGGAGTAATGAGTATAATTATTACAGTTTTAGCGACAATACTAGTAAAATATGGCTAAGAGTGCATGTTATATTGATAATAATAAAAGTACTAAGTATATTTATTATACTTCTATCGATAATAACTGCATAATATGGGTAATAATGCACGTTATATTGCTAATAAAATATGTAATAAGTATATTTATTATAGTTCTATCGATTATAACTGCATAATATGTTTAATAATGCATGTTATATTGATAATAATAAAAGTAATAAGTTTAATTATTACAGTTCTAGCGATAATAACTGCATTATATGGGTAATAATGCATGCCATATTGATAATATTGGGAGTAATAAGTATAATTATTATAGTTCTAGCAATAATAATAGTAAAATATGGCTAAGGGTGCATGTTATATTGATAATAATAAAAGTAATAAGTATAGTTATTATACTTCTATCGATAATAACTCCATAATATGGGTAATAATGCACGTTATATTGCTAATAATATAAGTAATAAGTATATTTATTATAGCTCTATCGATTATAACTGCATAATATGGGTAATAATGCATGTTATATCGATAATAATAAAAGTAATAAGTACATTTATTACAGTTCTAGCGATAATAACTGCATTATATGGGTAATAATGCATGTTATATTGATAATATCGGGAGTAATAAGTATAATTATTACAGCTTTAGCGATAATAACTGCATAATATGGGTAATAATGTATGTTATATTGATGATAATATAAGTAATAAGTATAATTATTACAGTTCTCTCGATTATAACTGCATAATATGGGTAATAATGCATGTTATATTGATAATAATAAAAGCAATAAGTATATTTATTATAGTTCTATCAATAATAACTGCATAATATGTGTAATAATGCATGTTATATTGATGACAATAAAAGTAATAAGTATATTTATTACAGTTCTAGCGATAATAACTGCATAATATGGGTAATAATGCATGTTATATTGATGATAATATAAGTAATGAGTATAATTATTACAGTTCTTGCGATAATAACTGCATTATATGGGTAATAATGCATGCCATATTGATAATATTGGGAGTAATAAGTATAATTATTATAGTTCTAGCGATAATAATAGTAAAATATGGCTAAGGGTGCATGTTATATTGATAATAATAAAAGTAATAAGTATAGTTATTATACTTCTATCGATAATAACTCCATAATATGGGTAATAATGCACGTTATATTGCTAATAATATAAGTAATAAGTATATTTATTATAGCTCTATCGATTATAACTGCATAATATGGGTAATAATGCATGCTATATTGATAATAGTAAAAGTAATAAGTATATTTATTATAGTTCTATCAATAATAACTCCATAATATGGGTAATAATGCACGTTATATTGCTAATAATATAAGTAATATGTATATTTATTATAGCTCTATCGATTATAACTGCATAATATGGGTAATAATGCATGTTATATTGATAATAATAAAAGCAATAAGTATATTTATTATAGTTCTATCGATAAAAACTGCATAATATGGGTAATAATGCATGTTATATTGATAATAATAAAAGTAATAAGTATATTTATTATAGTTCTATCAATAATAACTGCATAATATGGGTAATAATGCATGTTATATTGATGATAATAAAAGTAATAAGTATATTTATTACAGTTCCAGCGATAATAACTGCATAATATGGGTAATAATGCATGTTATATTGATAATAATAAAAGTAATAAGTATATTTATTACAGTTCTAGCGATAATAACTGCATAATATGTATAACAATGCATGTTATATTGCTGATAATATAAGTAATGAGTATAATTATTACAGTTCTAGCGATAGTAACTCCATTATGTGGGTAATTATGGATGTTATATTGATAATATCGGGAGTAATGAGTATAATTATTACAGTTTTAGCGACAATACTAGTAAAATATGGCTAAGAGTGCATGTTATATTGATAATAATAAAAGTAATAAGTATATTTATTATACTTCTATCGATAATAACTGCAAAATATGGGTAATAATGCATGTTATATTGATAATAATAAAAGTAATAAGTATATTTATTATAGTTCTATCAATAATAACTCCATAATATGGGTAATAATGCACGTTATATTGCTAATAATATAAGTAATATGTATATTTATTATAGCTCTATCGATTATAACTGCATAATATGGGTAATAATGCATGTTATATTGATAATAATAAAAGCAATATGTATATTTATTATAGCTCTATCGATTATAACTGCATAATATGGGTAATAATGCATGTTATATTGATAAAAATATATGTAATAAGTATAACCATTACAGTTCTAGCGATAATAACTGCATAATATGGGTAATAATGCATGTTATATTGATAATAATAAAAGTAATAAGTATATTTATTATAGTTCTATCGATAAAAACTGCATAATATGGGTAATAATGAATGTTATATTGATAATAATAAAAGTAATAAGTATATTTATTATAGTTCTATCAATAATAACTGCATAATATGGGTAATAATGCATGTTATATTGATAATAATAAAAGTAATAAGTATATTTATTATAGTTCTATCAATAATAACTGCATAATATGGGTAATAATGCATGTTATATTGATGATAATAAAAGTAATAAGTATATTTATTACAGTTCCAGCGATAATAACTGCATAATATGGGTAATAATGCATGTTATATTGATAATAATAAAAGTAATAAGTATATTTATTACAGTTGTAGCGATAATAACTGCATAATATGTATAACAATGCATGTTATATTGCTGATAATATAAGTAATGAGTATAATTATTACAGTTCTAGCGATAGTAACTCCATTATGTGGGTAATTATGGATGTTATATTGATAATATCGGGAGTAATGAGTATAATTATTACAGTTTTAGCGACAATACTAGTAAAATATGGCTAAGAGTGCATGTTATATTGATACTAATAAAAGTAATAAGTATAGTTATTATACTTCTATCGATAATAACTGCATAATATGGGTAATAATGCACGTTATATTGCTAATAATATAAGTAATAAGTATATTTATTATAGTTCTATCGATTATAACTGCATAATATGGGTAATAATACACGTTATATTGATAATAATAAAAGTAATAAATACATTTATTATAGTTCTATCGATAATAACTGCAAAATATGGGTAATAATGCATGTTATATTGATAATAATAAAAGTAATAAGTATATTTATTACAGTTCTAGCGATAATAACTGCATAATATGTATAACAATGCATGTTATATTGCTGATAATATAAGTAATGAGTATAATTATTACAGTTCTAGCGATAGTAACTCTATTATGTAGGTAATTATGGATGTTATATTGATAATATCGGGAGTAATGAGTATAATTATTACAGTTTTAGCGACAATACTAGTAAAATATGGCTAAGAGTGCATGTTATATTGATAATAATAAAAGTACTAAGTATATTTATTATACTTCTATCGATAATAACTGCATAATATGGGTAATAATGCACGTTATATTGCTAATAAAATATGTAATAAGTATATTTATTATAGTTCTATCGATTATAACTGCATAATATGTTTAATAATGCATGTTATATTGATAATAATAAAAGTAATAAGTTTAATTATTACAGTTCTAGCGATAATAACTGCATTATATGGGTAATAATGCATGCCATATTGATAATATTGGGAGTAATAAGTATAATTATTATAGTTCTAGCAATAATAATAGTAAAATATGGCTAAGGGTGCATGTTATATTGATAATAATAAAAGTAATAAGTATAGTTATTATACTTCTATCGATAATAACTCCATAATATGGGTAATAATGCACGTTATATTGCTAATAATATAAGTAATAAGTATATTTATTATAGCTCTATCGATTATAACTGCATAATATGGGTAATAATGCAGGTTATATCGATAATAATAAAAGTAATAAGTACATTTATTACAGTTCTAGCGATAATAACTGCATTATATGGGTAATAATGCATGTTATATTGATAATATCGGGAGTAATAAGTATAATTATTACAGTTTTAGCGATAATAACTGCATAATATGGGTAATAATGTATGTTATATTGATGATAATATAAGTAATAAGTATAATTATTACAGTTCTCTCGATTATAACTGCATAATATGGGTAATAATGCATGTTATATTGATAATAATAAAAGCAATAAGTATATTTATTATAGTTCTATCAATAATAACTGCATAATATGTGTAATAATGCATGTTATATTGATGACAATAAAAGTAATAAGTATATTTATTACAGTTCTAGCGATAATAACTGCATAATATGGGTAATAATGCATGTTATATTGATGATAATATAAGTAATGAGTATAATTATTACAGTTCTTGCGATAATAACTGCATTATATGGGTAATAATGCATGCCATATTGATAATATTGGGAGTAATAAGTATAATTATTATAGTTCTAGCGATAATAATAGTAAAATATGGCTAAGGGTGCATGTTATATTGATAATAATAAAAGTAATAAGTATAGTTATTATACTTCTATCGATAATAACTCCATAATATGGGTAATAATGCACGTTATATTGCTAATAATATAAGTAATAAGTATATTTATTATAGCTCTATCGATTATAACTGCATAATATGGGTAATAATGCATGCTATATTGATAATAATAAAAGTAATAAGTATATTTATTATAGTTCTATCAATAATAACTCCATAATATGGGTAATAATGCACGTTATATTGCTAATAATATAAGTAATATGTATATTTATTATAGCTCTATCGATAATAACTGCATAATATGGGTAATAATGCACGTTATATTGCTAATAAAATAAGTAATAAGTATATTTATTATAGTTCTATCGATTATAACTGCATAATATGTTTAATAATGCATGTTATATTGATAATAATAAAAGTAATAAGTACATTTATTATAGTTCTATCGATAATAACTGCAAAATATGGGTAATAATGCATGTTATATTGATGATAATAAAAGTAATAAGTATATTTATTACAGTTCTAGCGATAATAACTGCATAATATGGGTAATAATGCATGTAATATTGATGATAATATAAGTAATAAGTATAATTATTACAGTTCTAGCGATAATAACTGCATAATATGCGTAATAATGCATGTTATATTGATGATAATATAAGTAATGAGTATAATAATTACAGTTCTAGCGATAGCAACTCCATTATATGGGTAATAATGGATGTTATATTGATAGTATCGGGAGTAATAAGTATAATTATTATAGTTCTAGCGATAATAATAGTAAAATATGGCTAAGAGTGCATGTTATATTGATAATAATAAAAGTAATAAGTATAGTTATTATACTTCTATCGATAATAACTCCATAATATGGGTAATAATGCACGTTATATTGCTAATAATATAAGTAATAAGTATATTTATTATAGCTCTATCGATTATAACTGCATAATATGGGTAATAATGCATGTTATATTGATGATAATATAAGTAATAAGTATAATTATTACAGTTCTAGCGATAATAACTGCATAATATGGGTAATAATGCATGTCATATTGATGATAATATAAGTAATGAGTATAATAATTACAGTTCTAGCGATAGCAACTCCATTATATGGGTAATAATGGATGTTATATTGATAGTATCGGGAGAAATAAGTATAATTATTATAGTTCTAGCGATAATAATAGTAAAATATGGCTAAGAGTGCATGTTATATTGATAATAATAAAAGTAATAAGTATAGTTATTATACTTCTATCGATAATAACTCCATAATATGGGTAATAATGCACGTTATATTGCTAATAATATAAGTAATAAGTATATTTATTATAGCTCTATCGATTATAACTGCATAATATGGGTAATAATGCATGTTATATTGATAAAAATATAAGTAATAAGTACAACTATTACAGTTCTAGCGATAATAACTGCATAATATGGGTAATAATGCATGTTATATTGATAATAATAAAAGTAATAAGTATATTTATTATAGTTCTATCGATAAAAACTGCATAATATGGGTAATAATGCATGTTATATTGATAATAATAAAAGTAATAAGTATATTTATTATAGTTCTATCAATAATAACTGCATAATATGGGTAACAATGCATGTTATATTGCTGATAATATAAGTAATGAGTATAATTATTACAGTTCTAGCGATAGTAACTCCATTATGTGGGTAATTATGGATGTTATATTGATAATATCGGGAGTAATGAGTATAATTATTACAGTTTTAGCGACAATACTAGTAAAATATGGCTAAGAGTGCATGTTATATTGATAATAATAAAAGTAATAAGTATATTTATTATACTTCTATCGATAATAACTGCATAATATGGGTAATAATGCACGTTATATTGCTAATAAAATAAGTAATAAGTATATTTATTATAGTTCTATCGATTATAACTGCATAATATGTTTAATAATGCATGTTATATTGATAATAATAAAAGTAATAAGTACATTTATTATAGTTCTATCGATAATAACTGCAAAATATGGGTAATAATGCATGTTATATTGATGATAATAAAAGTAATAAGTATATTTATTACAGTTCTAGCGATAATAACTGCATAATATGGGTAATAATGCATGTTATATTGATGATAATATAAGTAATAAGTATAATTATTACAGTTCTAGCGATAATAACTGCATAATATGGGTAATAATGCATGTTACATTGATGATAATATAAGTAATGAGTATAATAATTACAGTTCTAGCGATAGCAACTCCATTATATGGGTAATAATGGATGTTATATTGATAGTATCGGGAGTAATAAGTATAATTATTATAGTTCTAGCGATAATAATAGTAAAATATGGCTAAGAGTGCATGTTATATTGATAATAATAAAAGTAATAAGTATAGTTATTATACTTCTATCGATAATAACTCCATAATATGGGTAATAATGCACGTTATATTGCTAATAATATAAGTAATAAGTATATTTATTATAGCTCTATCGATTATAACTGCATAATATGGGTAATAATGCATGTTATATTGATGATAATATAAGTAATAAGTATAATTATTACAGTTCTAGCGATAATAACTGCATAATATGGGTAATAATGCATGTCATATTGATGATAATATAAGTAATGAGTATAATAATTACAGTTCTAGCGATAGCAACTCCATTATATGGGTAATAATGGATGTTATATTGATAGTATCGGGAGAAATAAGTATAATTATTATAGTTCTAGCGATAATAATAGTAAAATATGGCTAAGAGTGCATGTTATATTGATAATAATAAAAGTAATAAGTATAGTTATTATACTTCTATCGATAATAACTCCATAATATGGGTAATAATGCACGTTATATTGCTAATAATATAAGTAATAAGTATATTTATTATAGCTCTATCGATTATAACTGCATAATATGGGTAATAATGCATGTTATATTGATAAAAATATAAGTAATAAGTACAACTATTACAGTTCTAGCGATAATAACTGCATAATATGGGTAATAATGCATGTTATATTGATAATAATAAAAGTAATAAGTATATTTATTATAGTTCTATCGATAAAAACTGCATAATATGGGTAATAATGCATGTTATATTGATAATAATAAAAGTAATAAGTATATTTATTATAGTTCTATCAATAATAACTGCATAATATGGGTAATAATGCATGTTATATTGCTAATAATATAAGTAATATGTATATTTATTATAGCTCTATCGATTATAACTGCATAATATGGGTAATAATGCATGTTATATTGATAATAATAAAAGCAATATGTATATTTATTATAGCTCTATCGATTATAACTGCATAATATGGGTAATAATGCATGTTATATTGATAAAAATATAAGTAATAAGTATAACCATTACAGTTCTAGCGATAATAACTGCATAATATGGGTAATAATGCATGTTATATTGATAATAATAAAAGTAATAAGTATATTTATTATAGTTCTATCGATAAAAACTGCATAATATGGGTAATAATGCATGTTATATTGATAATAATAAAAGTAATAAGTATATTTATTATAGTTCTATCAATAATAACTGCATAATATGGGTAATAATGCATGTTATATTGATGATAATAAAAGTAATAAGTATATTTATTACAGTTCCAGCGATAATAACTGCATAATATGGGTAATAATGCATGTTATATTGATAATAATAAAAGTAATAAGTATATTTATTACAGTTCTAGCGATAATAACTGCATAATATGTATAACAATGCATGTTATATTGCTGATAATATAAGTAATGAGTATAATTATTACAGTTCTAGCGATAGTAACTCCATTATGTGGGTAATTATGGATGTTATATTGATAATATCGGGAGTAATGAGTATAATTATTACAGTTTTAGCGACAATACTAGTAAAATATGGCTAAGAGTGCATGTTATATTGATACTAATAAAAGTAATAAGTATAGTTATTATACTTCTATCGATAATAACTGCATAATATGGGTAATAATGCACGTTATATTGCTAATAATATAAGTAATAAGTATATTTATTATAGTTCTATCGATTATAACTGCATAATATGGGTAATAATACACGTTATATTGATAATAATAAAAGTAATAAATACATTTATTATAGTTCTATCGATAATAACTGCAAAATATGGGTAATAATGCATGTTATATTGATAATAATAAAAGTAATAAGTATATTTATTACAGTTCTAGCGATAATAACTGCATAATATGTATAACAATGCATGTTATATTGCTGATAATATAAGTAATGAGTATAATTATTACAGTTCTAGCGATAGTAACTCTATTATGTGGGTAATTATGGATGTTATATTGATAATATCGGGAGTAATGAGTATAATTATTACAGTTTTAGCGACAATACTAGTAAAATATGGCTAAGAGTGCATGTTATATTGATAATAATAAAAGTACTAAGTATATTTATTATACTTCTATCGATAATAACTGCATAATATGGGTAATAATGCACGTTATATTGCTAATAAAATATGTAATAAGTATATTTATTATAGTTCTATCGATTATAACTGCATAATATGTTTAATAATGCATGTTATATTGATAATAATAAAAGTAATAAGTTTAATTATTACAGTTCTAGCGATAATAACTGCATTATATGGGTAATAATGCATGCCATATTGATAATATTGGGAGTAATAAGTATAATTATTATAGTTCTAGCAATAATAATAGTACAATATGGCTAAGGGTGCATGTTATATTGATAATAATAAAAGTAATAAGTATAGTTATTATACTTCTATCGATAATAACTCCATAATATGGGTAATAATGCACGTTATATTGCTAATAATATAAGTAATAAGTATATTTATTATAGCTCTATCGATTATAACTGCATAATATGGGTAATAATGCATGTTATATCGATAATAATAAAAGTAATAAGTACATTTATTACAGTTCTAGCGATAATAACTGCATTATATGGGTAATAATGCATGTTATATTGATAATATCGGGAGTAATAAGTATAATTATTACAGTTTTACCGATAATAACTGCATAATATGTGTAATAATGTATGTTATATTGATGATAATATAAGTAATAAGTATAATTATTACAGTTCTCTCGATTATAACTGCATAATATGGGTAATAATGCATGTTATATTGATAATAATAAAAGCAATAAGTATATTTATTATAGTTCTATCAATAATAACTGCATAATATGTGTAATAATGCATGTTATATTGATGACAATAAAAGTAATAAGTATATTTATTACAGTTCTAGCGATAATAACTGCATAATATGGGTAATAATGCATGTTATATTGATGATAATATAAGTAATGAGTATAGTTATTACAGTTCTAGCGATAATAACTGCATTATATGGGTAATAATGCATGCCATATTGATAATATTGGGAGTAATAAGTATAATTATTATAGTTCTAGCGATAATAATAGTAAAATATGGCTAAGGGTGCATGTTATATTGATAATAATAAAAGTAATAAGTATAGTTATTATACTTCTATCGATAATAACTCCATAATATGGGTAATAATGCACGTTATATTGCTAATAATATAAGTAATAAGTATATTTATTATAGCTCTATCGATTATAACTGCATAATATGGGTAATAATGCATGTTATATCGATAATAATAAAAGTAATAAGTACATTTATTACAGTTCTAGCGATAATAACTGCATTATATGGGTAATAATGCATGTTATATTGATAATATCGGGAGTAATAAGTATAATTATTACAGTTCTAGCGATAATAACTGCATAATATGGGTAATAATGCATGTTATATTGATGATAATATAAGTAATGAGTACAATAATTACAGTTCTAGCGATAGCAACTCCATTATATGGGTAATAATGGATGTTATATTGATAGTATCGGGAGTAATAAGTATAATTATTATAGTTCTATCAATAATAACTGCATAATATGGGTAATAATGCATGTTATATTGCTAATAATATAAGTAATATGTATATTTATTATAGCTCTATCGATTATAACTGCATAATATGGGTAATAATGCATGTTATATTGATAATAATAAAAGCAATATGTATATTTATTATAGCTCTATCGATTATAACTGCATAATATGGGTAATAATGCATGTTATATTGATAAAAATATAAGTAATAAGTATAACCATTACAGTTCTAGCGATAATAACTGCATAATATGGGTAATAATGCATGTTATATTGATAATAATAAAAGTAATAAGTATATTTATTATAGTTCTATCGATAAAAACTGCATAATATGGGTAATAATGCATGTTATATTGATAATAATAAAAGTAATAAGTATATTTATTATAGTTCTATCAATAATAACTGCATAATATGGGTAATAATGCATGTTATATTGATGATAATAAAAGTAATAAGTATATTTATTACAGTTCCAGCGATAATAACTGCATAATATGGGTAATAATGCATGTTATATTGATAATAATAAAAGTAATAAGTATATTTATTACAGTTCTAGCGATAATAACTGCATAATATGTATAACAATGCATGTTATATTGCTGATAATATAAGTAATGAGTATAATTATTACAGTTCTAGCGATAGTAACTCTATTATGTGGGTAATTATGGATGTTATATTGATAATATCGGGAGTAATGAGTATAATTATTACAGTTTTAGCGACAATACTAGTAAAATATGGCTAAGAGTGCATGTTATATTGATAATAATAAAAGTACTAAGTATATTTATTATACTTCTATCGATAATAACTGCATAATATGGGTAATAATGCACGTTATATTGCTAATAAAATATGTAATAAGTATATTTATTATAGTTCTATCGATTATAACTGCATAATATGTTTAATAATGCATGTTATATTGATAATAATAAAAGTAATAAGTTTAATTATTACAGTTCTAGCGATAATAACTGCATTATATGGGTAATAATGCATGCCATATTGATAATATTGGGAGTAATAAGTATAATTATTATAGTTCTAGCAATAATAATAGTAAAATATGGCTAAGGGTGCATGTTATATTGATAATAATAAAAGTAATAAGTATAGTTATTATACTTCTATCGATAATAACTCCATAATATGGGTAATAATGCACGTTATATTGCTAATAATATAAGTAATAAGTATATTTATTATAGCTCTATCGATTATAACTGCATAATATGGGTAATAATGCATGTTATATCGATAATAATAAAAGTAATAAGTACATTTATTACAGTTCTAGCGATAATAACTGCATTATATGGGTAATAATGCATGTTATATTGATAATATCGGGAGTAATAAGTATAATTATTACAGTTCTAGCGATAATAACTGCATAATATGGGTAATAATGCATGTTATATTGATGATAATATAAGTAATGAGTATAATAATTACAGTTCTAGCGATAGCAACTCCATTATATGGGTAATAATGGATGTTATATTGATAGTATCGGGAGTAATAAGTATAATTATTATAGTTCTAGCGATAATAATAGTAAAATATGGCTAAGAGTGCATGTTATATTGATAATAATAAAAGTAATAAGTATAGTTATTATACTTCTATCGATAATAACTCCATAATATGGGTAATAATGCACGTTATATTGCTAATAATATAAGTAATAAGTATATTTATTATAGCTCTATCGATTATAACTGCATAATATGGGTAATAATGCATGTTATATTGATGATAATATAAGTAATAAGTATAATTATTACAGTTCTAGCGATAATAACTGCATAATATGGGTAATAACGCATGTCATATTGATGATAATATAAGTAATGAGTATAATAATTACAGTTCTAGCGATAGCAACTCCATTATATGGGTAATAATGGATGTTATATTGATAGTATCGGGAGTAATAAGTATAATTATTATAGTTCTATCAATAATAACTGCATAATATGGGTAATAATGCATGTTATATTGCTAATAATATAAGTAATATGTATATTTATTATAGCTCTATCGATTATAACTGCATAATATGGGTAATAATGCATGTTATATTGATAATAATAAAAGCAATATGTATATTTATTATAGCTCTATCGATTATAACTGCATAATATGGGTAATAATGCATGTTATATTGATAAAAATATAAGTAATAAGTATAACCATTACAGTTCTAGCGATAATAACTGCATAATATGGGTAATAATGCATGTTATATTGATAATAATAAAAGTAATAAGTATATTTATTATAGTTCTATCGATAAAAACTGCATAATATGGGTAATAATGCATGTTATATTGATAATAATAAAAGTAATAAGTATATTTATTATAGTTCTATCAATAATAACTGCATAATATGGGTAATAATGCATGTTATATTGATGATAATAAAAGTAATAAGTATATTTATTACAGTTCCAGCGATAATAACTGCATAATATGGGTAATAATGCACGTTATATTGCTAATAATATAAGTAATAAGTATATTTATTATAGTTCTATCGATTATAACTGCATAATATGGGTAATAATACACGTTATATTGATAATAATAAAAGTAATAAATACATTTATTATAGTTCTATCGATAATAACTGCAAAATATGGGTAATAATGCATGTTATATTGATAATAATAAAAGTAATAAGTATATTTATTACAGTTCTAGCGATAATAACTGCATAATATGTATAACAATGCATGTTATACTGCTGATAATATAAGTAATGAGTATAATTATTACAGTTCTAGCGATAGTAACTCTATTATGTGGGTAATTATGGATGTTATATTGATAATATCGGGAGTAATGAGTATAATTATTACAGTTTTAGCGACAATACTAGTAAAATATGGCTAAGAGTGCATGTTATATTGATAATAATAAAAGTACTAAGTATATTTATTATACTTCTATCGATAATAACTGCATAATATGGGTAATAATGCACGTTATATTGCTAATAAAATATGTAATAAGTATATTTATTATAGTTCTATCGATTATAACTGCATAATATGTTTAATAATGCATGTTATATTGATAATAATAAAAGTAATAAGTTTAATTATTACAGTTCTAGCGATAATAACTGCATTATATGGGTAATAATGCATGCCATATTGATAATATTGGGAGTAATAAGTATAATTATTATAGTTCTAGCAATAATAATAGTAAAATATGGCTAAGGGTGCATGTTATATTGATAATAATAAAAGTAATAAGTATAGTTATTATACTTCTATCGATAATAACTCCATAATATGGGTAATAATGCACGTTATATTGCTAATAATATAAGTAATAAGTATATTTATTATAGCTCTATCGATTATAACTGCATAATATGGGTAATAATGCATGTTATATCGATAATAATAAAAGTAATAAGTACATTTATTACAGTTCTAGCGATAATAACTGCATTATATGGGTAATAATGCATGTTATATTGATAATATCGGGAGTAATAAGTATAATTATTACAGTTTTAGCGATAATAACTGCATAATATGGGTAATAATGTATGTTATATTGATGATAATATAAGTAATAAGTATAATTATTACAGTTCTCTCGATTATAACTGCATAATATGGGTAATAATGCATGTTATATTGATAATAATAAAAGCAATAAGTATATTTATTATAGTTCTATCAATAATAACTGCATAATATGTGTAATAATGCATGTTATATTGATGACAATAAAAGTAATAAGTATATTTATTACAGTTCTAGCGATAATAACTGCAGAATATGTGTAATAATGCATGTTATATTGATGATAATATAAGTAATGAGTATAATTATTACAGTTCTAGCGATAATAACTGCATTATATGGGTAATAATGCATGCCATATTGATAATATTGGGAGTAATAAGTATAATTATTATAGTTCTAGCGATAATAATAGTAAAATATGGCTAAGGGTGCATGTTATATTGATAATAATAAAAGTAATAAGTATAGTTATTATACTTCTATCGATAATAACTCCATAATATGGGTAATAATGCACGTTATATTGCTAATAATATAAGTAATAAGTATATTTATTATAGCTCTATCGATTATAACTGCATAATATGGGTAATAATGCATGTTATATCGATAATAATAAAAGTAATAAGTACATTTATTACAGTTCTAGCGATAATAACTGCATTATATGGGTAATAATGCATGTTATATTGATAATATCGGGAGTAATAAGTATAATTATTACAGTTTTAGCGATAATAACTGCATAATATTGGTAATAATGCATGTTATATTGATGATAATATAAGTAATGAGTATAATTATTACAGTCCTATCGATAATAACTGCATAATATGGGTAATAATGCACGTTATATTGCTAATAATATAAGTAATAAGTATATTTATTATAGCTCTATCGATTATAACTGCATAATATGGGTAATAATGCATGTTATATTGATAATAATATAAGTAATAAGTATATTTATTATAGTTCTATCAATAATAACTCCATAATATGGGTAATAATGGATGTTATATTGATAGTATCGGGAGTAATAAGTATAATTATTATAGTTCTAGCGATAATAATAGTAAAATATGGCTAAGAGTGCATGTTATATTGATAATAATAAAAGTAATAAGTATAGTTATTATACTTCTATCGATAATAACTCCATAATATGGGTAATAATGCACGTTATATTGCTAATAATATAAGTAATAAGTATATTTATTATAGTTCTATCGATTATAACTGCATAATATGGGTAATAATGCATGTTATATTGATGATAATATAAGTGTAGGAATAGATTTATAGAACTATTCTTTATTTAACTAAAAGTGCACAAAATTAACAAGAACACAAAAACACAATAACACAATAACCGTAATCGTAAACGTAAAAATCAATTTGTAATTCGCGGCGTTTTTCGTACGTCTAGATCGTTTCGTTTCCGTAACTAAACTAACAACGCTTTTTCCTAACGCTAGCAACAGCAACTACTTCCGCTCAGCATTTCACACTGTTCCTTTCATAAATCGTCATTCACACTTGCAGTCATACATACAATTTAACAACTAACAACAAACTATACAAACATTTAACGACTAAACAAACATAAAATACACTCACTCCCACACTCGGCCATCCTAAAATACATATGTCCTCAGATGTAATTTAATTCTCCACTTCAATCTCCTCTCCATCTTCTTCTTCACTTTCATCACAACCCTCAATCCACGGTTTCATGTGATCTGCTGAGGTTGAAGTTTGATGTGGTCCCTCATGTTCACCGACCTTAACCACTAAGTAACGATCATTGCGCAAAACTCGAGAAACTTCATATGGACCAAGATATTTACTAGAAAACTTAAGTCCGGAACCAAACTGAGTCCGTTGTATTGAAACAAGATCACCCTCCTGATAAACTTTAGCTCTTTTGCGCCGTTTGTCATACTGTTTACGATTTTCTTGCTGAATTCGAAGCAAGCTCTCTCTTGCACGCTGACGAATCTCATCCCGATCCGCCTGAAACATTTGTCTTAACTCAGTTTCAATCAATTGTTTAACTTCTGGATCATCCTTGAGATGCATTCGCGTGCCAAATAATAAAGTAAAGGGTGGCACTCCTGTGCTACGATGAGGTGTGGCATTCAGATATTGTTGCGTTTTAGAAAGATATTTGTACCATTCAGCAGGATTCGGTGCAGACATTTTCGCTATCAGTGGTATCAACGTCCGATTCACACGTTCCACTTGTCCATTACCCCGCGGAACGCCTGTAGTAATAAGTACATGCTCAATGCCTTGATCTTTACAATAATCCTCAAAGGCTCGAGATGTAAAAGCAGTGCCCCGATCAGAGATTATTCGACGAGGATTACCAAAGATGGTTGCCAGTTTTTGAAGTCGATCCAAAACTTCTGCCGAGTCTGTCGTTTTCGTGGCATAAACCCATACAAACTTCGAAAAAGCGTCTACTACCACAAAAAGGTGATGATAACGTTTATGTGTAGAAGGAAGAGGGCCTAGATGATCTATATGAAAAGTATCAAGTGGTCGATCTCCTTTCTCTATAGCATGAAGCAATCCCTCTTGACGTCCTCTCTTCCGCTCCGCAAGAATACAATCCACACAATTTCGAACCACCTTTTCAACCTTTTCTCGCATGCCAGTAAACCAATAATCACGTTGAACTAAAACCTCAGTCTTCGCCGTTGAGAAGTGCCCCTGTTCATGTGCTCTACGCACCACCTGCATTTGCATACTTTTAGGAACCACAATTCGCCAATCATTATTTACTTCTCTCAAAAGAAGTCCTCGCTTCAGAACATAACCATTCACACCTCGTTTATTCACACAATCAATTATTTTCTTAAGATCTTTATCACACTCTTGTGCCCTACGAATACGCGCAAGAACGCTATCCTCACTCTCAATCGCTAGACATGTCGATACAGGATTACGACTAAGAGCATCAACATGTCTCATTGAATTCCCAGGACGATGCTCTATCGTATAATCAAATTCTTCAAGAAGCAACGCCCAACGCGCTACTCGAACGCAAAGGTCTCTTTTTTTCATAGTCAACGCAAATGCCCGACAATCAGTGACCAACTTAAACGGAATACCCAGCAAATATACTCTAAATTTTCTCAATGCCCTTATAACCGCCAAAACCTCCAATTCGTAACTGGGGTATCGTTGTTCTGCTGTTGTTGTCATTCCGCTTGCATAATAAACCGGATGCAATGCTCCGTCCTCGCTATCACGTTGCAAAAGTATCGCCCCATATCCAAACATGGACGCATCTGTGTGTAGCTCTGTCTCACGTTCAGGCCGATAAATCCGCAAAACTGGCTTTTCAAGTAAAGCTTCCTTGAGCAATCGAAATGCATTCTGCTGTTCCGGCCCAAATTGGAACGGAACATTGGCCTTTAACAAGTGCGTGAGCGGTCGCGCTATTGCAGAATAACCTGCCACAAATTTTCGAAAATATCCTGAAAGACCAAGGAAACTTTGAACTTGTTTTAACGTTGTTGGAGTCGGAAAATTAGCTACAGCTTTAGTCTTGTCCTCAGAAGGACGAATCGTACCTCCTTCCACCACGTGACCAAGATATTCTATCCGTGTCTTCAAAAGTTCGCACTTAGACCAATTTATAATTAAACCGCACTCTGCAGCCCGTTTGAGAACTCTCTTTAATCGTTCAATACCGCTCTCAAAATCTACTGCAGGTATAACTAGATCGTCAATATACGTGAGAACAATTTTTTCTGCAATAAGATTTCTAAAAGCTACATTCACAAATCTTTGAAAGACAGCGGGCGAATTACACAGACCAAACGGTACTTTCAGAAATTCATATTGGCCATCAGGCACAATAAAAGATGTATATTTACGACTCTCCAGCTCAACTGTAACATGAAAAAACGCATTTCGCAAGTCCAATGTACTATATACAACCGCATCTCGAAGAAGATCCAGTTGATCTTCGATCAGTGGAAGAGGGTAACGATCTCGAACAATTTTAGCATTTAATTGACGAAAATCTACACACAGACGCGCAGTACCATTTTTCTTCTTTACAAGAACTATTGGACTTGCATACTCTGAAAGAGACGGTTGGGCTATACCATCGCGAATCCACTCATCAATTTGACGATTAACCAGTTCCCTTTCAGAAGGAGACAATCTCCTCGGACGCTGGTAAACTGGTTCATTATCCTTAAGAACTATTGTCATTGAAACGCCTACATCATAACTCCTATCTGGTTTATAATCGCGAACAGCTACTTCGACTTCCTCTCGTAATTTCGCGTTTTCAATATACGATAGATCAATCTCATTCGTGCTCGCATTCTTTTCACCAGTATGATCGTGTTCGTGATGGATGTACATGATGTCAGGCGTACTCTCCTGCGTGTTTGATTGTTTAATCAATGTCATCTCTCCGTTTTTAACGGTCCATTCAGCTGTGTCAATGAAGTCAAAACCGAGAAGTACTCCGAAATCTAAAATCTCATCCTTCACGACACGTAACGTAACCTTGCGAATCTCGTCATCTACCAAAATTTCCACGTTAAATTTACCCAGTGTACAATACTCTTCTGAACCTAACCCCCGCAGACGCACTTTTTCAATTTCCAACGGCGGCGCTCCTATATCACGGTACACATTTTCCCGAATCAAAGATATATCACTCCCCGTATCCAAAATAGCAACCACTGCACATCCGTTCACGCGTATATCTTTTCGATATTTTCTCTCCGACGAAACCGCGACAGCGAGGACGTTTTTAGCGGACAACTTTTTTGCCGGGCAATCGCGAGAAATATGACCATATTCATTACAATAAAAGCACTTACGACCTTTGTCTCGAGCAGGACATTTCGACGTTGCATGTCCCCGTTCGCCGCAATTAGTACATCTCCCCGTTAAGCTACTCGACGATGGATCCACAGCTCTCGATGATCCCGCCGCTCTTGATCCTTCTGCCCTTGATGGACCCGCAGCTCTTGATCCTTCTCCCTTGAACACCGTTGATGCTGCTGATCTTGTCCGGAGCATGATGCCGCCAAACGCCTCCAATATATCAGCATTCGTCTTAAATCGGTGCAAACGTGCCTGATCCTGGAGAAAAGGATCGGGGATTCCATCGATGATACAATCCATTAGTTCCCCTTGATCAATGGAAATGTGGTTTGCCATAATCACTTTCTGATGGAGGTAGTTTGCAAAAGTTTCACCTCGTTGCCATATTCTAGCTTCAAATTGACGCCTTGCTACCAAACGATTTGTCCTACGATAAAACATGGATTCCATCTCTTTCAACAAATTTTCAATAGATAACTCCATGTATTCTGGCCGAGAATGAAACCAACCCCAAGCGTTTCCTCGCAGTCTCGAAACTATTAGATTGCGACTAGCGTCATCTTGCAATCTATGGGCATTTCGTAGAAGCTGAAACTGCTTAGACCAAACTTCAAATCCTTCGGAACCGTCAAAATAATTTAACAAATCAGAGATCCCCGCTAAATTTGCACGAGGCTCTAGAGTTACTTCAGATCTTAAAGGTTGTTGCTGCACTTGATGCACTTGACTCGTTTGCATTACTTCAGATCTTAAAGGTTGTTGCTGCACTTGATGCACTTGACTCGTTTGCATTCTTTCCAATTCCCGCTTAGCAAGCTCAGCTTCCCGAACAGCCACGTTTTTTTCTGTTTCCAAAAGCTCTAGACGAAGTTTCATCAGCTCCATTTCAGACATTTGAGCCGTTGACTGGGCCTGTTCCATTCTTATGTCACCCCGTTGTTGGGCCTGCTCCGTTACATCATTTCGTTGTAGTTCTCCTCCATCGACTTCAATTTCGCCACCGTAATCAAGTAATCTCGCGACCAACTCGTTTTTGGAACCGCTTGTCACAAGACCTCTTTCACGCAAGAGCTCCTTCAAACGTGACGTTGTAAAATCCTGTAACAATTTGCCTTCCATTTCTTTTCGTGTAACCGTGTAATTCTTGCGCACTCCTAGATTGCAGTTTAATCCCGGCTGAGCCCCCAATTTGTAGGAATAGATTTATAGAACTATTCTTTATTTAACTAAAAGTGCACAAAATTAACAAGAACACAAAAACACAATAACACAATAACCGTAATCGTAAACGTAAAAATCAATTTGTAATTCGCGGCGTTTTTCGTACGTCTAGATCGTTTCGTTTCCGTAACTAAACTAACAACGCTTTTTCCTAACGCTAGCAACAGCAACTACTTCCGCTCAGCATTTCACACTGTTCCTTTCATAAATCGTCATTCACACTTGCAGTCATACATACAATTTAACAACTAACAACAAACTATACAAACATTTAACGACTAAACAAACATAAAATACACTCACTCCCACATAAGTAATAAGTATAATTATTACAGTTCTAGCGATAATAACTGCATAATATGGGTAATAATGCATGTCATATTGATGATAATAAAAGTAATAAGTATATTTATTATAGTTCTATCGATAAAAACTGCATAATATGGGTAATAATGCATGTTATATTGATAATAATAAAAGTAATAAGTATATTTATTATAGTTCTATCAATAATAACTGCATAATATGGGTAATAATGCATGTTATATTGATGATAATAAAAGTAATAAGTATATTTATTACAGTTCCAGCGATAATAACTGCATAATATGGGTAATAATGCATGTTATATTGATGATAATATAAGTAATGAGTATAATAATTACAGTTCTAGCGATAGCAACTCCATTATATGGGTAATAATGGATGTTATATTGATAGTATCGGGAGTAATAAGTATAATTATTATAGTTCTAGCGATAATAATAGTAAAATATGGCTAAGAGTGCATGTTATATTGATAATAATAAGAGTAATAAGTATAGTTATTATACTTCTATCGATAATAACTCCATAATATGGGTAATAATGCACGTTATATTGCTAATAATATAAGTAATAAGTATATTTATTATAGCTCTATCGATTATAACTGCATAATATGGGTAATAATGCATGTTATATTGATAATAATAAAAGTAATAAGTATATTTATTATAGTTCTATCAATAATAACTCCATAATATGGGTAATAATGGATGTTATATTGATAGTATCGGGAGTAATAAGTATAATCATTATAGTTCTAGCGATAATAATAGTAAAATATGGCTAAGAGTGCATGTTATATTGATAATAATAAAAGTAATAAGTATAGTTATTATACTTCTATCGATAATAACTCCATAATATGGGTAATAATGCACGTTATATTGCTAATAATATAAGTAATAAGTATATTTATTATAGCTCTATCGATTATAACTGCATAATATGGGTAATAATGCATGTTATATTGATAATAATAAAAGTAATAAGTATATTTATTATAGTTCTATCAATAATAACTCCATAATATGGGTAATAATGCACGTTATATTGCTAATAATATAAGTAATATGTATATTTATTATAGCTCTATCGATTATAACTGCATAATATGGGTAATAATGCATGTTATATTGATAATAATAAAAGCAATATGTATATTTATTATAGCTCTATCGATTATAACTGCATAATATAGGTAATAATGCATGTTATATTGATAAAAATATAAGTAATAAGTATAACCATTACAGTTCTAGCGATAATAACTGCATAATATGGGTAATAATGCATGTTATATTGATAATAATAAAAGTAATAAGTATATTTATTATAGTTCTATCGATAAAAACTGCATAATATGGGTAATAATGCATGTTATATTGATAATAATAAAAGTAATAAGTATATTTATTATAGTTCTATCAATAATAACTGCATAATATGGGTAATAATGCATGTTATATTGATGATAATAAAAGTAATAAGTATATTTATTACAGCTCTATCGACTATAACTGCATAATATGGGTAATAATGCATGTTATATTGATAAAAATATAAGTAATAAGTATAACTATTACAGTTCTAGCGATAATAACTGCATAATATGGGTAATAATGCATGTTATATTGATAATAATAAAAGTAATAAGTATATTTATTATAGTTCTATCGATAAAAACTGCATAATATGGGTAATAATGCATGTTATATTGATAATAATAAAAGTAATAAGTATATTTATTATAGTTCTATCAATAATAACTGCATAATATGGGTAATAATGCATGTTATATTGATGATAATAAAAGTAATAAGTATATTTATTACAGTTCCAGCGATAATAACTGCATAATATGGGTAATAATGCATGTTATATTGATGATAATATAAGTAATGAGTATAATAATTACAGTTCTAGCGATAGCAACTCCATTATATAGGTAATAATGGATGTTATATTGATAGTATCGGGAGTAATAAGTATAATTATTATAGTTCTAGCGATAATAATAGTAAAATATGGCTAAGAGTGCATGTTATATTGATAATAATAAGAGTAATAAGTATAGTTATTATACTTCTATCGATAATAACTCCATAATATGGGTAATAATGCACGTTATATTGCTAATAATATAAGTAATAAGTATATTTATTATAGCTCTATCGATTATAACTGCATAATATGGGTAATAATGCATGTTATATTGATAATAATAAAAGTAATAAGTATATTTATTATAGTTCTATCAATAATAACTCCATAATATGGGTAATAATGCACGTTATATTGCTAATAATATAAGTAATATGTATATTTATTATAGCTCTATCGATTATAACTGCATAATATGGGTAATAATGCATGTTATATTGATAATAATAAAAGCAATAAGTATATTTATTATAGTTCTATCGATAAAAACTGCATAATATGGGTAATAATGCATGTTATATTGATAATAATAAAAGTAATAAGTATATTTATTATAGTTCTATCAATAATAACTGCATAATATGGGTAATAATGCATGTTATATTGATGATAATAAAAGTAATAAGTATATTTATTACAGTTCCAGCGATAATAACTGCAAATAATATGGGTAATAATGCATGTTATATTGATAATAATAAAAGTAATAAGTATATTTACTACAGTTCTAGCGATAATAACTGCATAATATGTATAACAATGCATGTTATATTGCTGATAATATAAGTAATGAGTATAATTATTACAGTTCTAGCGATAGTAACTCCATTATGTGGGTAATTATGGATGTTATATTGATAATATCGGGAGTAATGAGTATAATTATTACAGTTTTAGCGACAATACTAGTAAAATATGGCTAAGAGTGCATGTTATATTGATAATAATAAAAGTAATAAGTATATTTATTATACTTCTATCGATAATAACTGCATAATATGGGTAATAATGCACGTTATATTGCTAATAAAATAAGTAATAAGTATATTTATTATAGTTCTAGCGATAATAACTGCATAATATGGGTAATAATGCATGTTATATTGACGATAATATAAGTAATAAGTATAATTATTACAGTTCTAGCGATAATAACTGCATAATATGGGTAATAATGCATGTTATATTGATGATAATATAAGTAATGAGTATAATAATTACAGTTCTAGCGATAGCAACTCCATTATATGGGTAATAATGGATGTTATATTGATAGTATCGGGAGTAATAAGTATAATTATTATAGTTCTAGCGATAATAATAGTAAAATATGGCTAAGAGTGCATGTTATATTGATAATAATAAAAGTAATAAGTATAGTTATTATACTTCTATCGATAATAACTCCATAATATGGGTAATAATGCACGTTATATTGCTAATAATATAAGTAATAAGTATATTTATTATAGCTCTATCGATTATAACTGCATAATATGGGTAATAATGCATGTTATATTGATAAAAATATAAGTAATAAGTACAACTATTACAGTTCTAGCGATAATAACTGCATAATATGGGTAATAATGCATGTTATATTGATAATAATAAAAGTAATAAGTATATTTATTATAGTTCTATCGATAAAAACTGCATAATATGGGTAATAATGCATGTTATATTGATAATAATAAAAGTAATAAGTATATTTATTATAGTTCTATCAATAATAACTGCATAATATGGGTAATAATGCATGTTATATTGATAATAATATAAGTAATAAGTATATTTATTATAGTTCTATCAATAATAACTCCATAATATGGGTAATAATGGATGTTATATTGATAGTATCGGGAGTAATAAGTATAATTATTATAGTTCTAGCGATAATAACAGTAAAATATGGCTACGAGTGCATGTTATATTGATAATAATAAAAGTAATAAGTATAGTTATTATACTTCTATCGATAATAACTCCATAATATGGGTAATAATGCACGTTATATTGCTAATAATATAAGTAATAAGTATATTTATTATAGTTCTATCGATTATAACTGCATAATATGGGTAATAATGCATGTTATATTGATGATAATATAAGTAATAAGTATAATTATTACAGTTCTAGCGATAATAACTGCATAATATGGGTAATAATGCATGTCATATTGATGATAATAAAAGTAATAAGTATATTTATTATAGTTCTATCGATAAAAACTGCATAATATGGGTAATAATGCATGTTATATTGATAATAATAAAAGTAATAAGTATATTTATTATAGTTCTATCAATAATAACTGCATAATATGGGTAATAATGCATGTTATATTGATGATAATAAAAGTAATAAGTATATTTATTACAGTTCCAGCGATAATAACTGCATAATATGGGTAATAATGCATGTTATATTGATGATAATATAAGTAATGAGTATAATAATTACAGTTCTAGCGATAGCAACTCCATTATATGGGTAATAATGGATGTTATATTGATAGTATCGGGAGTAATAAGTATAATTATTATAGTTCTAGCGATAATAATAGTAAAATATGGCTAAGAGTGCATGTTATATTGATAATAATAAGAGTAATAAGTATAGTTATTATACTTCTATCGATAATAACTCCATAATATGGGTAATAATGCACGTTATATTGCTAATAATAAAAGCAATATGTATATTTATTATAGCTCTATCGATTATAACTGCATAATATGGGTAATAATGCATGTTATATTGATAATAATAAAAGTAATAAGTATATTTATTATAGTTCTATCAATAATAACTCCATAATATGGGTAATAATGGATGTTATATTGATAGTATCGGGAGTAATAAGTATAATTATTATAGTTCTAGCGATAATAATAGTAAAATATGGCTAAGAGTGCATGTTATATTGATAATAATAAAAGTAATAAGTATAGTTATTATACTTCTATCGATAATAACTCCATAATATGGGTAATAATGCACGTTATATTGCTAATAATATAAGTAATAAGTATATTTATTATAGCTCTATCGATTATAACTGCATAATATGGGTAATAATGCATGTTATATTGATAATAATAAAAGTAATAAGTATATTTATTATAGTTCTATCAATAATAACTCCATAATATGGGTAATAATGCACGTTATATTGCTAATAATATAAGTAATATGTATATTTATTATAGCTCTATCGATTATAACTGCATAATATGGGTAATAATGCATGTTATATTGATAATAATAAAAGCAATATGTATATTTATTATAGCTCTATCGATTATAACTGCATAATATGGGTAATAATGCATGTTATATTGATAAAAATATAAGTAATAAGTATAACCATTACAGTTCTAGCGATAATAACTGCATAATATGGGTAATAATGCATGTTATATTGATAATAATAAAAGTAATAAGTATATTTATTATAGTTCTATCGATAAAAACTGCATAATATGGGTAATAATGCATGTTATATTGATAATAATAAAAGTAATAAGTATATTTATTATAGTTCTATCAATAATAACTGCATAATATGGGTAATAATGCATGTTATATTGATGATAATAAAAGTAATAAGTATATTTATTACAGCTCTATCGACTATAACTGCATAATATGGGTAATAATGCATGTTATATTGATAAAAATATAAGTAATAAATATAACTATTACAGTTCTAGCGATAATAACTGCATAATATGGGTAATAATGCATGTTATATTGATAATAATAAAAGTAATAAGTATATTTATTATAGTTCTATCGATAAAAACTGCATAATATGGGTAATAATGCATGTTATATTGATAATAATAAAAGTAATAAGTATATTTATTATAGTTCTATCAATAATAACTGCATAATATGGGTAATAATGCATGTTATATTGATGATAATAAAAGTAATAAGTATATTTATTACAGTTCCAGCGATAATAACTGCATAATATGGGTAATAATGCATGTTATATTGCTAATAATATAAGTAATAAGTATATTTATTATAGCTCTATCGATTATAACTGCATAATATGGGTAATAATGCATGTTATATTGATAATAATAAAAGTAATAAGTATATTTATTATAGTTCTATCAATAATAACTCCATAATATGGGTAATAATGCACGTTATATTGCTAATAATATAAGTAATATGTATATTTATTATAGCTCTATCGATTATAACTGCATAATATGGGTAATAATGCATGTTATATTGATAATAATAAAAGCAATAAGTATATTTATTATAGTTCTATCGATAAAAACTGCATAATATGGGTAATAATGCATGTTATATTGATAATAATAAAAGTAATAAGTATATTTATTATAGTTCTATCAATAATAACTGCATAATATGGGTAATAATGCATGTTATATTGATGATAAAAAAAGTAATAAGTATATTTATTACAGTTCCAGCGATAATAACTGCATAATATGGGTAATAATGCATGTTATATTGATAATAATAAAAGTAATAAGTATATTTATTACAGTTCTAGCGATAATAACTGCATAATATGTATAACAATGCATGTTATATTGCTAATAATATAAGTAATAAGTATATTTATTATAGCTCTATCGATTATAACTGCATAATATGGGTAATAATGCATGTTATATTGATAAAAATATAAGTAATAAGTACAACTATTACAGTTCTAGCGATAATAACTGCATAATATGGGTAATAATGCATGTTATATTGATAATAATAAAAGTAATAAGTATATTTATTATAGTTCTATCGATAAAAACTGCATAATATGGGTAATAATGCATGTTATATTGATAATAATAAAAGTAATAAGTATATTTATTATAGTTCTATCAATAATAACTGCATAATATGGGTAATAATGCATGTTATATTGATGATAATAAAAGTAATAAGTATATTTATTACAGTTCCAGCGATAATAACTGCATAATATGGGTAATAATGCATGTTATATTGATGATAATATAAGTAATGGGTATAATAATTACAGTTCTAGCGATAGCAACACCATTATATGGGTAATAATGGATGTTATATTGATAGTATCGGGAGTAATAAGTATAATTATTATAGTTCTAGCGATAATATTAGTAAAATATGGCTAAGAGTGCATGTTATATTGATAATAATAAGAGTAATAAGTATAGTTATTATACTTCTATCGATAATAACTCCATAATATGGGTAATAATGCACGTTATATTGCTAATAATATAAGTAATAAGTATATTTATTATAGCTCTATCGATTATAACTGCATAATATGGGTAATAATGCATGTTATATTGATAATAATAAAAGTAATAAGTATATTTATAATAGTTCTATCAATAATAACTCCATAATATGGGTAATAATGCACGTTATATTGCTAATAATATAAGTAATATGTATATTTATTATAGCTCTATCGATTATAACTGCATAATATGGGTAATAATGCATGTTATATTGATAATAATAAAAGCAATATGTATATTTATTATAGCTCTATCGATTATAACTGCATAATATGGGTAATAATGGATGTTATATTGATAAAAATATAAGTAATAAGTATAACTATTACAGTTCTAGCGATAATAACTGCATAATATGGGTAATAATGCATGTTATATTGATGATGATATAAGTAATGAGTATAATAATTACAGTTCTAGCGATAGCAACTCCATTATATGGGTAATAATGGATGTTATATTGATAGTATCGGGAGTAATAAGTATAATTATTATAGTTCTAGCGATAATAATAGTAAAATATGGCTAAGAGTGCATGTTATATTGATAATAATAAGAGTAATAAGTATAGTTATTATACTTCTATCGATAATAACTCCATAATATGGGTAATAATGCACGTTATATTGCTAATAATATAAGTAATAAGTATATTTATTATAGCTCTATCGATTATAACTGCATAATATGGGTAATAATGCATGTTATATTGATAATAATAAAAGTAATAAGTATATTTATTATAGTTCTATCAATAATAACTCCATAATATGGGTAATAAAGGATGTTATATTGATAGTATCGGGAGTAATAAGTATAATTATTATAGTTCTAGCGATAATAATAGTAAAATATGGCTAAGAGTGCATGTTATATTGATAATAATAAAAGTAATAAGTATAGTTATTATACTTCTATCGATAATAACTCCATAATATGGGTAATAATGCACGTTATATTGCTAATAATATAAGTAATAAGTATATTTATTATAGCTCTATCGATTATAACTGCATAATATGGGTAATAATGCATGTTATATTGATAAAAATATAAGTAATAAGTATAACTATTACAGTTCTAGCGATAATAACTGCATAATATGGGTAATAATGCATGTTATATTGATAATAATAAAAGTAATAAGTTTAATTATTACAGTTCTAGCGATAATAATAGTAAAATATGGCCAATAGTGCATGTTATATTGATAATAATAAAAGTAATAAGTTTAATTATTACAGTTCTAGCGATAATAACTGCATTATATGGGTAATAATGCATGCCATATTGATAATATCGGGAGTAATAAGTATAATTATTATAGTTCTAGCGATAATAATAGTAAAATATGGCTAAGAGTGCATGTTATATTGATAATAATAAGAGTAATAAGTATAGTTATTATACTTCTATCGATAATAACTCCATAATATGGTAATAATGCACGTTATATTGCTAATAATATAAGCAATAAGTATATTTATTATAGCTCTATCGATTATAACTGCATAATATGGGTCATAATGCATGTTATATTGATAAAAATATAAGTAATAAGTATAACTATTACAGTTCTAGCGATAATAACTGCATAATATGGGTAATAATGCATGTTATATTGATAATAATAAAAGTAATAAGTATATTTATTATAGTTCTATCGATAAAAACTGCATAATATGGGTAATAATGCATGTTATATTGATGATAATAAAAGTAATAAGTATATTTATTACAGTTCCAGCGATAATAACTGCATAATATGGGTAATAATGCATGTTATATTGATGATAATATAAGTAATGAGTATAATAATTACAGTTCTAGCGATAGCAACTCCATTATATGGGTAATAATGGATGTTATATTGATAGTATCGGGAGTAATAAGTATAATTATTATAGTTCTAGCGATAATAATAGTAAAATATGGCTAAGAGTGCATGTTATATTGATAATAATAAGAGTAATAAGTATAGTTATTATACTTCTATCGATAATAACTCCATAATATGGGTAATAATGCACGTTATATTGCTAATAATATAAGCAATAAGTATATTTATTATAGCTCTATCGATTATAACTGCATAATATGGGTAATAATGCATGTTATATTGATAATAATAAAAGTAATAAGTATATTTATTATAGTTCTATCAATAATAACTCCATAATGTGGGTAATAATGCACGTTATATTGCTAATAATATAAGTAATATGTATATTTATTATAGCTCTATCGATTATAACTGCATAATATGGGTAATAATGCATGTTATATTGATAATAATAAAAGCAATATGTATATTTATTATAGCTCTATCGATTATAACTGCATAATATGGGTCATAATGCATGTTATATTGATAAAAATATAAGTAATAAGTATAACTATTACAGTTCTAGCGATAATAACTGCATAATATGGGTAATAATGCATGTTATATTGATAATAATAAAAGTAATAAGTATATTTATTATAGTTCTATCGATAAAAACTGCATAATATGGGTAATAATGCATGTTATATTGATAATAATAAAAGTAATAAGTATATTTATTATAGTTCTATCAATAATAACTGCATAATATGGGTAATAATGCATGTTATATTGATGATAATAAAAGTAATAAGTATATTTATTACAGTTCCAGCGATAATAACTGCATAATATGGGTAATAATGCATGTTATATTGATAATAATAAAAGTAATAAGTATATTTATTACAGTTCTAGCGATAATAACTGCATAATATGTATAACAATGCATGTTATATTGCTGACAATATAAGTAATGAGTATAATTATTACAGTTCTAGCGATAGTAACTCCATTATGTGGGTAATTATGGATGTTGTATTGATAATATCGGGAGTAATGAGTATAATTATTACAGTTTTAGCGACAATACTAGTAAAATATGGCTAAGAGTGCATGTTATATTGATACTAATAAAAGTAATAAGTATAGTTATTATACTTCTATCGATAATAACTGCATAATATGGGTAATAATGCACGTTATATTGCTAATAATATAAGTAATAAGTATATTTATTATAGTTCTATCGATTATAACTGCATAATATGGGTAATAATACACGTTATATTGATAATAATAAAAGTAATAAATACATTTATTATAGTTCTATCGATAATAACTGCAAAATATGGGTAATAATGCATGTTATATTGATAATAATAAAAGTAATAAGTATATTTATTATAGCTCTATCGACTATAACTGCATAATATGGGTAATAATGCATGTTATATTGATAAAAATATAAGTAATAAGTATAACTATTACAGTTCTAGCGATAATAACTGCATAATATGGGTAATAATGCATGTTATATTGATAATAATAAAAGTAATAAGTATATTTATTATAGTTCTATCGATAAAAACTGCATAATATGGGTAATAATGCATGTTATATTGATGATAATAAAAGTAATAAGTATATTTATTACAGTTCCAGCGATAATAACTGCATAATATGGGTAATAATGCATGTTATATTGATGATAATATAAGTAATGAGTATAATAATTACAGTTCTAGCGATAGCAACTCCATTATATGGGTAATAATGGATGTTATATTGATAGTATCGGGAGTAATAAGTATAATTATTATAGTTCTAGCGATAATAATAGTAAAATATGGCTAAGAGTGCATGTTATATTGATAATAATAAGAGTAATAAGTATAGTTATTATACTTCTATCGATAATAACTCCATAATATGGGTAATAATGCACGTTATATTGCTAATAATATAAGTAATAAGTATATTTATTATAGCTCTATCGATTATAACTGCATAATATGGGTAATAATGCATGTTATATTGATAATAATAAAAGTAATAAGTATATTTATTATAGTTCTATCAATAATAACTCCATAATATGGGTAATAATGGATGTTATATTGATAGTGTCGGGAGTAATAAGTATAATTATTATAGTTCTAGCGATAATAATAGTAAAATATGGCTAAGAGTGCATGTTATATTGATAATAATAAAAGTAATAAGTATAGTTATTATACTTCTATCGATAATAACTCCATAATATGGGTAATAATGCACGTAATATTGCTAATAATATAAGTAATAAGTATATTTATTATAGCTCTATCGATTATAACTGCATAATATGGGTAATAATGCATGTTATATTGATAAAAATATAAGTAATAAGTATAACTATTACAGTTCTAGCGATAATAACTGCATAATATGGGTATTAATGCATGTTATATTGATAATAATAAAAGTAATAAGTTTAATTATTACAGTTCTAGCGATAATAATAGTAAAATATGGCCAATAGTGCATGTTATATTGATAATAATAAAAGAAATAAGTTTAATTATTACAGTTCTAGCGATAATAACTGCATTATATGGGTAATAATGCATGCCATATTGATAATATCGGGAGTAATAAGTATAATTATTATAGTTCTAGCGATAATAATAGTAAAATATGGCTAAGAGTGCATGTTATATTGATACTAATAAAAGTAATAAGTATAGTTATTATACTTCTATCGATAATAACTGCATAATATGGGTAATAATGCACGTTATATTGCTAATAATATAAGTAATAAGTATATTTATTATAGTTCTATCGATTATAACTGCATAATATGGGTAATAATACACGTTATATTGATAATAATAAAAGTAATAAATACATTTATTATAGTTCTATCGATAATAACTGCAAAATATGGGTAATAATGCATGTTATATTGATAATAATAAAAGTAATAAGTATATTTATTATAGCTCTATCGATTATAACTGCATAATATGGGTAATAATGCATGTTATATTGATAAAAATATAAGTAATAAGTATAACTATTACAGTTCTAGCGATAATAACTGCATAATATGGGTAATAATGCATGTTATATTGATAATAATAAAAGTAATAAGTATATTTATTATAGTTCTATCGATAAAAACTGCATAATATGGGTAATAATGCATGTTATATTGATAATAATAAAAGTAATAAGTATATTTATTATAGTTCTATCAATAATAACTGCATAATATGGGTAATAATGCATGTTATATTGATGATAATAAAAGTAATAAGTATATTTATTACAGTTCCAGCGATAATAACTGCATAATATGGGTAATAATGCATGTTATATTGATAATAATAAAAGTAATAAGTATATTTATTACAGTTCTAGCGATGATAACTGCATAATATGTATAACAATGCATGTTATATTGCTGATAATATAAGTAATGAGTATAATTATTACAGTTCTAGCGATAGTAACTCCATTATGTGGGTAATTATGGATGTTATATTGATAATATCGGGAGTAATGAGTATAATTATTACAGTTTTAGCGACAATACTAGTAAAATATGGCTAAGAGTGCATGTTATATTGATACTAATAAAAGTAATAAGTATAGTTATTATACTTCTATCGATAATAACTGCATAATATGGGTAATAATGCACGTTATATTGCTAATAATATAAGTAATAAGTATATTTATTATAGTTCTATCGATTATAACTGCATAATATGGGTAATAATACACGTTATATTGATAATAATAAAAGTAATAAATACATTTATTATAGTTCTATCGATAATAACTGCAAAATATGGGTAATAATGCATGTTATATTGATAATAATAAAAGTAATAAGTATATTTATTACAGTTCTAGCGATAATAACTGCATAATATGTATAACAATGCATGTTATATTGCTGATAATATAAGTAATGAGTATAATTATTACAGTTCTAGCGATAGTAACTCCATTATGTGGGTAATTATGGATGTTATATTGATAATATCGGGAGTAATGAGTATAATTATTACAGTTTTAGCGACAATACTAGTAAAATATGGCTAAGAGTGCATGTTATATTGATAATAATAAAAGTAATAAGTATATTTATTATAGTTCTATCGATAAAAACTGCATAATATGGGTAATAATGCATGTTATATTGATAATAATAAAAGTAATAAGTATATTTATTATAGTTCTATCAATAATAACTGCATAATATGGGTAATAATGCATGTTATATTGATGATAATAAAAGTAATAAGTATATTTATTACAGTTCCAGCGATAATAACTGCATAATATGGGTAATAATGCATGTTATATTGATAATAATAAAAGTAATAAGTATATTTATTACAGTTCTAGCGATAATAACTGCATAATATGTATAACAATGCATGTTATATTGCTGATAATATAAGTAATGAGTATAATTATTACAGTTCTAGCGATAGTAACACCATTATGTGGGTAATTATGGATGTTATATTGATAATATCGGGAGTAATGAGTATAATTATTATAGTTTTAGCGACAATACTAGTAAAATATGGCTAAGAGTGCATGTTATATTGATACTAATAAAAGTAATAAGTATAGTTATTATACTTCTATCGATAATAACTGCATAATATGGGTAATAATGCACGTTATATTGCTAATAATATAAGTAATAAGTATATTTATTATAGTTCTATCGATTGTAACTGCATAATATGGGTAATAATACACGTTATATTGATAATAATAAAAGTAATAAATACATTTATTATAGTTCTATCGATAATAACTGCAAAATATGGATAATAATGCATGTTATATTGATAATAATAAAAGTAATAAGTATATTTATTACAGTTCTAGCGATAATAACTGCATAATATGTATAACAATGCATGTTATATTGCTGATAATATAAGTAATGAGTATAATTATTACAGTTCTAGCGATAGTAACTCCATTATGTGGGTAATTATGGATGTTATATTGATAATATCGGGAGTAATGAGTATAATTATTACAGTTTTAGCGACAATACTAGTAAAATATGGCTAAGAGTGCATGTTATATTGATAATAATAAAAGTAATACGTATATTTATTATAGTTCTATCGATAAAAACTGCATAATATGGGTAATAATGCATGTTATATTGATAATAATAAAAGTAATAAGTATATTTATTATAGTTCTATCAATAATAACTGCATAATATGGGTAATAATGCATGTTATATTGATGATAATAAAAGTAATAAGTATATTTATTACAGTTCCAGCGATAATAACTGCATAATATGGGTAATAATGCATGTTATATTGATAATAATAAAAGTAATAAGTATATTTATTACAGTTCTAGCGATAATAACTGCATAATATGTATAACAATGCATGTTATATTGCTGATAATATAAGCAATGAGTATAATTATTACAGTTCTAGCGATAGTAACTCCATTATGTGGGTAATTATGGATGTTATATTGATAATATCGGGAGTAATGAGTATAATTATTACAGTTTTAGCGACAATACTAGTAAAATATGGCTAAGAGTGCATGTTATATTGATACTAATAAAAGTAATAAGTATAGTTATTATACTTCTATCGATAATAACTGCATAATATGGGTAATAATGCACGTTATATTGCTAATAATATAAGTAATAAGTATATTTATTATAGTTCTATCGATTATAACTGCATAATATGGGTAATAATACACGTCATATTGATAATAATAAAAGTAATAAATACATTTATTATAGTTCTATCGATAATAACTGCAAAATATGGGTAATAATGCATGTTATATTGATAATAATAAAAGTAATAAGTATATTTATTACAGTTCTAGCGATAATAACTGCATAATATGTATAACAATGCATGTTATATTGCTGATAATATAAGTAATGAGTATAATTATTACAGTTCTAGCGATAGTAACTCCATTATGTGGGTAATTATGGATGTTATATTGATAATATCGGGAGTAATGAGTATAATTATTACAGTTTTAGCGACAATACTAGTAAAATATGGCTAAGAGTGCATGTTATATTGATAATAATAAAAGTAATAAGTATATTTATTATACTTCTATCGATAATAACTGCATAATATGGGTAATAATGCACGTTATATTGCTAATAAAATATGTAATAAGTATATTTATTATAGTTCTATCGATTATAACTGCATAATATGTTTAATAATGCATGTTATATTGATAATAATAAAAGTAATAAGTACATTTATTATAGTTCTATCGATAATAACTGCAAAATATGGGTAATAATGCATGTTATATTGATGATAATAAAAGTAATAAGTATATTTATTACAGTTCTAGCGATAATAACTGCATAATATGGGTAATAATGCATGTTATATTGATGATAATATAAGTAATAAGTATAATTATTACAGTTCTAGCGATAATAACTGCATAATATGGGTAATAATGCACGTTATATTGCTAATAATATAAGTAATAAGTATAATTATTACAGTTCTAGCGATAAGAACTGCATTATATGGGTAATAATGCATGTTATATTGATAATATCGGGAGTAATAAGTATAATTATTACAGTTCTAGCGATAATAATAGTAAAATATGGCTAATAGTGCATGTTATATTGATAATAATAAAAGTAATAAGTTTAATTATTACAGTTCTAGCGATAATAACTGCATTATATGGGTAATAATGCATGCTATATTGATAATATCGGGAGTAATAAGTATAATTATTATAGTTCTAGCGATAATAATAGTAAAATATGGCTAAGAGTGCATGTTATATTGATAATAATAAAAGTAATAAGTATAGTTATTATACTTCTATCGATAATAACTCCATAATATGGGTAATAATGCACGTTATATTGCTAATAATATAAGTAATAAGTATATTTATTATAGCTCTATCGATTATAACTGCATAATATGGGTAATAATGCATGTTATATCGATAATAATAAAAGTAATAAGTACATTTATTATAGTTCTATCGATAATAACTGCAAAATATGGGTAATAATGCATGTTATATTGATAATAATAAAAGTAATAAGTATATTTATTACAGTTCTAGCGATAATAACTGCATTATATGGGTAATAATGCATGTTATATTTATAATAGCGGGAGTAATAAGTATAATTATTACAGTTCTAGTGATAAGAATAGTAAAATATGGCTAATAGTGCATGTTATATTGATAATAATAAAAGTAATAAGTTTAATTATTACAGTTCTAGCGATAATAACTGCATTATATGGGTAATAATGCATGCTATATTGATAATATCGGGAGTAATAAGTATAATTATTATAGTTCTAGCGATAATAATAGTAAAATATGGCTAAGAGTGCATGTTATATTGATAATAATAAAAGTAATAAGTATAGTTATTATAGTTCTATCGATAAAAACTGCATAATATGGGTAATAATGCATGTTATATTGATAATAATAAAAGTAATAAGTATATTTATTATAGTTCTATCAATAATAACTGCATAATATGGGTAATAATGCATGTTATATTGATGATAATAAAAGTAATAAGTATATTTATTACAGTTCCAGCGATAATAACTGCATAATATGGGTAATAATGCATGTTATATTGATAATAATAAAAGTAATAAGTATATTTATTACAGTTCTAGCGATAATAACTGCATAATATGTATAACAATGCATGTTATATTGCTGATAATATAAGTAATGAGTATAATTATTACAGTTCTAGCGATAGTAACTCCATTATGTGGGTAATTATGGATGTTATATTGATAATATCGGGAGTAATGAGTATAATTATTATAGTTTTAGCGACAATACTAGTAAAATATGGCTAAGAGTGCATGTTATATTGATACTAATAAAAGTAATAAGTATAGTTATTATACTTCTATCGATAATAACTGCATAATATGGGTAATAATGCACGTTATATTGCTAATAATATAAGTAATAAGTATATTTATTATAGTTCTATCGATTATAACTGCATAATATGGGTAATAATACACGTTATATTGATAATAATAAAAGTAATAAATACATTTATTATAGTTCTATCGATAATAACTGCAAAATATGGGTAATAATGCATGTTATATTGATAATAATAAAAGTGATAAGTATATTTATTACAGTTCTAGCGATAATAACTGCATAATATGTATAACAATGCATGTTATATTGCTGATAATATAAGTAATGAGTATAATTATTACAGTTCTAGCGATAGTAACTCCATTATGTGGGTAATTATGGATGTTATATTGATAATATCGGGAGTAATGAGTATAATTATTACAGTTTTAGCGACAATACTAGTAAAATATGGCTAAGAGTGCATGTTATATTGATAATAATAAAAGTAATAAGTATATTTATTATACTTCTATCGATAATAACTGCATAATATGGGTAATAATGCACGTTATATTGCTAATAAAATATGTAATAAGTATATTTATTATAGTTCTATCGATTATAACTGCATAATATGTTTAATAATGCATGTTATATTGATAATAATAAAAGTAATAAGTACATTTATTATAGTTCTATCGATAATAACTGCAAAATATGGGTAATAATGCATGTTATATTGATGATAATAAAAGTAATAAGTATATTTATTACAGTTCTAGCGATAATAACTGCATAATATGGGTAATAATGCATGTTATATTGATGATAATATAAGTAATAAGTATAATTATTACAGTTCTAGCGATAATAACTGCATAATATGGGTAATAATGCACGTTATATTGCTAATAATATAAGTAATAAGTATAATTATTACAGTTCTAGCGATAAGAACTGCATTATATGGGTAATAATGCATGTTATATTGATAATATCGGGAGTAATAAGTATAATTATTACAGTTCTAGCGATAATAATAGTAAAATATGGCTAATAGTGCATGTTATATTGATAATAATAAAAGTAATAAGTTTAATTATTACAGTTCTAGCGATAATAACTGCATAATATGGGTAATAATGCACGTTATATTGCTAATAATATAAGTAATAAGTATAATTATTACAGTTCTAGCGATAAGAACTGCATTATATGGGTAATAATGCATGTTATATTGATAATATCGGGAGTAATAAGTATAATTATTACAGTTCTAGCGATAATAATAGTAAAATATGGCTAATAGTGCATGTTATATTGATAATAATAAAAGTAATAAGTTTAATTATTACAGTTCTAGCGATAATAACTGCATTATATGGGTAATAATGCATGCTATATTGATAATATCGGGAGTAATAAGTATAATTATTATAGTTCTAGCGATAATAATAGTAAAATATGGCTAAGAGTGCATGTTATATTGATAATAATAAAAGTAATAAGTATAGTTATTATACTTCTATCGATAATAACTCCATAATATGGGTAATAATGCACGTTATATTGCTAATAATATAAGTAATAAGTATATTTATTATAGCTCTATCGATTATAACTGCATAATATGGGTAATAATGCATGTTATATCGATAATAATAAAAGTAATAAGTACATTTATTATAGTTCTATCGATAATAACTGCAAAATATGGGTAATAATGCATGTTATATTGATAATAATAAAAGTAATAAGTATATTTATTACAGTTCTAGCGATAATAACTGCATTATATGGGTAATAATGCATGTTATATTTATAATAGCGGGAGTAATAAGTATAATTATTACAGTACTAGTGATAAGAATAGTAAAATATGGCTAATAGTGCATGTTATATTGATAATAATAAAAGTAATAAGTTTAATTATTACAGTTCTAGCGATAATAACTGCATTATATGGGTAATAATGCATGCTATATTGATAATATCGGGAGTAATAAGTATAATTATTATAGTTCTAGCGATAATAATAGTAAAATATGGCTAAGAGTGCATGTTATATTGATAATAATAAAAGTAATAAGTATAGTTATTATACTTCTATCGATAATAACTCCATAATATGGGTAATAATGCACGTTATATTGCGAACAATATAAGTAATAAGTATATTTATTATAGCTCTATCGATTATAACTGCATAATATGGCTAATAATGCATGTTATATTGATAATAATAAAAGTAATAAGTATATTTATTACAGTTCTATCATTAATAACTGCATAATATGGGTAATAATGCATGTTATATTGATGATAATAAAAGTAATAAGTATATTTATTACAGTTCCAGCGATAATAACTGCATAATATGGGTAATAATGCATGTTATATTGATAATAATAAAAGTAATAAGTATATTTATTACAGTTCTAGCGATAATAACTGCATAATATGTATAACAATGCATGTTATATTGCTGATAATATAAGCAATGAGTATAATTATTACAGTTCTAGCGATAGTAACTCCATTATGTGGGTAATTATGGATGTTATATTGATAATATCGGGAGTAATGAGTATAATTATTACAGTTTTAGCGACAATACTAGTAAAATATGGCTAAGAGTGCATGTTATATTGATAATAATAAAAGTAATAAGTATATTTATTATACTTCTATCGATAATAACTGCATAATATGGGTAATAATGCACGTTATATTGCTAATAAAATATGTAATAAGTATATTTATTATAGTTCTATCGATTATAACTGCATAATATGTTTAATAATGCATGTTATATTGATAATAAGAAAAGTAATAAGTACATTTATTATAGTTCTATCGATAATAACTGCAAAATATGGGTAATAATGCATGTTATATTGATGATAATAAAAGTAATAAGTATATTTATTACAGTTCTAGCGATAATAACTGCATAATATGGGTAATAATGCATGTTATATTGATGATAATATAAGTAATAAGTATAATTATTACAGTTCTAGCGATAATAACTGCATAATATGGGTAATAATGCACGTTATATTGCTAATAATATAAGTAATAAGTATAATTATTACAGTTCTAGCGATAAGAACTGCATTATATGGGTAATAATGCATGTTATATTGATAATATCGGGAGTAATAAGTATAATTATTACAGTTCTAGCGATAATAATAGTAAAATATGGCTAATAGTGCATGTTATATTGATAATAATAAAAGTAATAAGTTTAATTATTACAGTTCTAGCGATAATAACTGCATTATATGGGTAATAATGCATGCTATATTGATAATATCGGGAGTAATAAGTATAATTATTATAGTTCTAGCGATAATAATGGTAAAATATGGCTAAGAGTGCATGTTATATTGATAATAATAAAAGTAATAAGTATAGTTATTATACTTCTATCGATAATAACTCCATAATATGGGTAATAATGCACGTTATATTGCTAATAATATAAGTAATAAGTATATTTATTATAGCTCTATCGATTATAACTGCATAATATGGGTAATAATGCGTGTTATATCGATAATAATAAAAGTAATAAGTACATTTATTATAGTTCTATCGATAATAACTGCAAAATATGGGTAATAATGCATGTTATATTGATAATAATAAAAGTAATAAGTATATTTATTACAGTTCTAGCGATAATAACTGCATTATATGGGTAATAATGCATGTTATATTTATAATAGCGGGAGTAATAAGTATAATTATTACAGTTCTAGTGATAAGAATAGTAAAATATTGCTAATAGTGCATGTTATATTGATAATAATAAAAGTAATAAGTTTAATTATTACAGTTCTAGCGATAATAACTGCATTATATGGGTAATAATGCATGCTATATTGATAATATCGGGAGTAATAAGTATAATTATTATAGTTCTAGCGATAATAATAGTAAAATATGGCTAAGAGTGCATGTTATATTGATAATAATAAAAGTAATAAGTATAGTTATTATACTTCTATCGATAATAACTCCATAATATGGGTAATAATGCACGTTATATTGCGAACAATATAAGTAATAAGTATATTTATTATAGCTCTGTCGATTATAACTGCATAATATGGCTAATAATGCATGTTATATTGATAATAATAAAAGTAATAAGTACATTTATTATAGTTCTATCGATAATAACTGCAAAATATGGGTTATAATGCATGTTATATTAATAATAATAAAAGTAATAAGTATATTTATTACAGTTCTATCATTAATAACTGCATAATATGGGTAATAATGCATGTTATATTGATGATAATAAAAGTAATAAGTATAATTATTACAGTTCTAGCGATAATAACTGCATAATATGGGTAATAATGCATGTTATATTGATGATAATATAAGTAATAAGTATAATTAATACAGTTCTCTCGATTATAACTGCATAATATGGGTAATAATGCATGTTATATTGATAATAATAAAAGTAATAAGTATATTTATTACAGTTCTATCAATAATAACTGCATAATATGGGTAATAATGCATGTTACATTGATGATAATAAAAGTAATAAGTATAATTATTACAGTTCTAGCGATAATAACTGCAAAATATGGGTAATAATGCATGTTATATTGATAATAATAAAAGTAATAAGTATATTTATTACAGTTCTAGCGATAATAACTGCATAATATGTATAACAATGCATGTTATATTGCTGATAATATAAGTAATGAGTATAATTATTACAGTTCTAGCGATAGTAACTCCATTATGTGGGTAATTATGGATGTTATATTGATAATATCGGGAGTAATGAGTATAATTATTACAGTTTTAGCGACAATACTAGTAAAATATGGCTAAGAGTGCATGTTATATTGATAATAATAAAAGTAATAAGTATATTTATTATAGTTCTATCGATAAAAACTGCATAATATGGGTAATAATGCATGTTATATTGATAATAATAAAAGTAATAAGTATATTTATTATAGTTCTATCAATAATAACTGCATAATATGGGTAATAATGCATGTTATATTGATGATAATAAAAGTAATAAGTATATTTATTACAGTTCCAGCGATAATAACTGCATAATATGGGTAATAATGCATGTTATATTGATAATAATAAAAGTAATAAGTATATTTATTACAGTTCTAGCGATAATAACTGCATAATATGTATAACAATGCATGTTATATTGCTGATAATATAAGTAATGAGTATAATTATTACAGTTCTAGCGATAGTAACTCCATTATGTGGGTAATTATGGATGTTATATTGATAATATCGGGAGTAATGAGTATAATTATTACAGTTTTAGCGACAATACTAGTAAAATATGGCTAAGAGTGCATGTTATATTGATACTAATAAAAGTAATAAGTATAGTTATTATACTTCTATCGATAATAACTGCATAATATGGGTAATAATGCACGTTATATTGCTAATAATATAAGTAATAAGTATATTTATTATAGTTCTATCGATTATAACTGCATAATATGGGTAATAATACACGTTATATTGATAATAATAAAAGTAATAAATACATTTATTATAGTTCTATCGATAATAACTGCAAAATATGGGTAATAATGCATGTTATATTGATAATAATAAAAGTAATAAGTATATTTATTACAGTTCTAGCGATAATAACTGCATAATATGTATAACAATGCATGTTATATTGCTGATAATATAAGTAATGAGTATAATTATTACAGTTCTAGCGATAGTAACTCCATTATGTGGGTAATTATGGATGTTAAATTGATAATATCGGGAGTAATGAGTATAATTATTACAGTTTTAGCGACAATACTAGTAAAATATGGCTAAGAGTGCATGTTATATTGATACTAATAAAAGTAATAAGTATAGTTATTATACTTCTATCGATAATAACTGCATAATATGGGTAATAATGCACGTTATATTGCTAATAATATAAGTAATAAGTATATTTATTATAGTTCTATCGATTATAACTGCATAATATGGGTAATAATACACGTTATATTGATAATAATAAAAGTAATAAATACATTTATTATAGTTCTATCGATAATAACTGCAAAATATGGGTAATAATGCATGTTATATTGATAATAATAAAAGTAATAAGTATATTTATTACAGTTCTAGCGATAATAACTGCATAATATGTATAACAATGCATGTTATATTGCTGATAATATAAGTAATGAGTATAATTATTACAGTTCTAGCGATAGTAACTCCATTATGTGGGTAATTATGGATGTTATATTGATAATATCGGGAGTAATGAGTATAATTATTACAGTTTTAGCGACAATACTAGTAAAATATGGCTAAGAGTGCATGTTCTATTGATACTAATAAAAGTAATAAGTATAGTTATTATACTTCTATCGATAATAACTGCATAATATGGGTAATAATGCACGTTATATTGCTAATAATATAAGTAATAAGTATATTTATTATAGTTCTATCGATTATAACTGCATAATATGGGTAATAATACACGTTATATTGATAATAATAAAAGTAATAAATACATTTATTATAGTTCTATCGATAATAACTGCAAAATATGGGTAATAATGCATGTTATATTGATAATAATAAAAGTAATAAGTATATTTATTACAGTTCTAGCGATAATAACTGCATAATATGTATAACAATGCATGTTATATTGCTGATAATATAAGTAATGAGTATAATTATTACAGTTCTAGCGATAGTAACTCCATTATGTGGGTAATTATGGATGTTATATTGATAATATCGGGAGTAATGAGTATAATTATTACAGTTTTAGCGACAATACTAGTAAAATATGGCTAAGAGTGCATGTTCTATTGATACTAATAAAAGTAATAAGTATAGTTATTATACTTCTATCGATAATAACTGCATAATATGGGTAATAATGCACGTTATATTGCTAATAATATAAGTAATAAGTATATTTATTATAGTTCTATCGATTATAACTGCATAATATGGGTAATAATACACGTTATATTGATAATAATAAAAGTAATAAATACATTTATTATAGTTCTATCGATAATAACTGCAAAATATGGGTAATAATGCATGTTATATTGATAATAATAAAAGTAATAAGTATATTTATTACAGTTCTAGCGATAATAACTGCATAATATGTATAACAATGCATGTTATATTGCTGATAATATAAGTAATGAGTATAATTATTACAGTTCTAGCGATAGTAACTCCATTATGTGGGTAATTATGGATGTTATATTGATAATATCGGGAGTAATGAGTATAATTATTACAGTTTTAGCGACAATACTAGTAAAATATGGCTAAGAGTGCATGTTATATTGATAATAATAAAAGTAATAAGTATATTTATTATACTTCTATCGATAATAACTGCATAATATGGGTAATAATGTACGTTATATTGGTAATAAAATATGTAATAAGTATATTTATTATAGTTCTATCGATTATAACTGCATAATATGATTAATAATGCATGTTATATTGATAATAATAAAAGTAATAAGTACATTTATTATAGTTCTATCGATAATAACTGCAAAATATGGGTAATAATGCATGTTATATTGATGATAATAAAAGTAATAAGTATATTTATTACAGTTCTAGCGATAATAACTGCATAATATGGGTAATAATGCATGTTATATTGATGATAATATAAGTAATAAGTATAATTATTACAGTTCTAGCGATAATAACTGCATTATATGGGTAATAATGCATGTTATATTTATAATAGCGGGAGTAATAAGTATAATTATTACAGTTCTAGTGATAAGAATAGTAAAATATGGCTAAGAGTGCATGTTATATTGATAATAATAAAAGTAATAAGTATAGTTATTATACTTCTATCGATAATAACTCCATAATATGGGTAATAATGCACGTTATATTGCGAACAATATAAGTAATAAGTATATTTATTATAGCTCTATCGATTATAACTGCATAATATGGCTAATAATGCATGTTATATTGATAATAATAAAAGTAATAAGTACATTTATTATAGTTCTATCGATAATAACTGCAAAATATGGGTTATAATGCATGTTATATTGATAATAATAAAAGTAATAAGTATATTTATTACAGTTCTATCATTAATAACTGCATAATATGGGTAATAATGCATGTTATATTGATGATAATAAAAGTAATAAGTATAATTATTACAGTTCTAGCGATAATAACTGCATAATATGGGTAATAATGCATGTTATATTGATGATAATATAAGTAATAAGTATAATTAATACAGTTCTCTCGATTATAACTGCATAATATGGGTAATAATGCATGTTATATTGATAATAATAAAAGTAATAAGTATATTTATTACAGTTCTATCAATAATAACTGCATAATATGGGTAATAATGCATGTTACATTGATGATAATAAAAGTAATAAGTATAATTATTACAGTTCTAGCGATAATAACTGCAAAATATGGGTAATAATGCATGTTATATTGATAATAATAAAAGTAATAAGTATATTTATTACAGTTCTAGCGATAATAACTGCATAATATGTATAACAATGCATGTTATATTGCTGATAATATAAGTAATGAGTATAATTATTACAGTTCTAGCGATAGTAACTCCATTATGTGGGTAATTATGGATGTTATATTGATAATATCGGGAGTAATGAGTATAATTATTACAGTTTTAGCGACAATACTAGTAAAATATGGCTAAGAGTGCATGTTATATTGATAATAATAAAAGTAATAAGTATATTTATTATAGTTCTATCGATAAAAACTGCATAATATGGGTAATAATGCATGTTATATTGATAATAATAAAAGTAATAAGTATATTTATTATAGTTCTATCAATAATAACTGCATAATATGGGTAATAATGCATGTTATATTGATGATAATAAAAGTAATAAGTATATTTATTACAGTTCCAGCGATAATAACTGCATAATATGGGTAATAATGCATGTTATATTGATAATAATAAAAGTAATAAGTATATTTATTACAGTTCTAGCGATAATAACTGCATAATATGTATAACAATGCATGTTATATTGCTGATAATATAAGTAATGAGTATAATTATTACAGTTCTAGCGATAGTAACTCCATTATGTGGGTAATTATGGATGTTATATTGATAATATCGGGAGTAATGAGTATAATTATTACAGTTTTAGCGACAATACTAGTAAAATATGGCTAAGAGTGCATGTTATATTGATACTAATAAAAGTAATAAGTATAGTTATTATACTTCTATCGATAATAACTGCATAATATGGGTAATAATGCACGTTATATTGCTAATAATATAAGTAATAAGTATATTTATTATAGTTCTATCGATTATAACTGCATAATATGGGTAATAATACACGTTATATTGATAATAATAAAAGTAATAAATACATTTATTATAGTTCTATCGATAATAACTGCAAAATATGGGTAATAATGCATGTTATATTGATAATAATAAAAGTAATAAGTATATTTATTACAGTTCTAGCGATAATAACTGCATAATATGTATAACAATGCATGTTATATTGCTGATAATATAAGTAATGAGTATAATTATTACAGTTCTAGCGATAGTAACTCCATTATGTGGGTAATTATGGATGTTATATTGATAATATCGGGAGTAATGAGTATAATTATTACAGTTTTAGCGACAATACTAGTAAAATATGGCTAAGAGTGCATGTTATATTGATAATAATAAAAGTAATAAGTATATTTATTATACTTCTATCGATAATAACTGCATAATATGGGTAATAATGTACGTTATATTGCTAATAAAATATGTAATAAGTATATTTATTATAGTTCTATCGATTATAACTGCATAATATGTTTAATAATGCATGTTATATTGATAATAATAAAAGTAATAAGTACATTTATTATAGTTCTATCGATAATAACTGCAAAATATGGGTAATAATGCATGTTATATTGATGATAATAAAAGTAATAAGTATATTTATTACAGTTCTAGCGATAATAACTGCATAATATGGGTAATAATGCATGTTATATTGATGATAATATAAGTAATAAGTATAATTATTACAGTTCTAGCGATAATAACTGCATTATATGGGTAATAATGCATGTTATATTGATAATAATAAAAGTAATAAGTATATTTATTACAGTTCTAGCGATAATAACTGCATAATATGTATAACAATGCATGTTATATTGCTGATAATATAAGTAATGAGTATAATTATTACAGTTCTAGCGATAGTAACTCCATTATGTGGGTAATTATGGATGTTATATTGATAATATCGGGAGTAATGAGTATAATTATTACAGTTTTAGCGACAATACTAGTAAAATATGGCTAAGAGTGCATGTTATATTGATAATAATAAAAGTAATAAGTATATTTATTATAGTTCTATCGATAAAAACTGCATAATATGGGTAATAATGCATGTTATATTGATAATAATAAAAGTAATAAGTATATTTATTATAGTTCTATCAATAATAACTGCATAATATGGGTAATAATGCATGTTATATTGATGATAATAAAAGTAATAAGTATATTTATTACAGTTCCAGCGATAATAACTGCATAATATGGGTAATAATGCATGTTATATTGATAATAATAAAAGTAATAAGTATATTTATTACAGTTCTAGCGATAATAACTGCATAATATGTATAACAATGCATGTTATATTGCTGATAATATAAGTAATGAGTATAATTATTACAGTTCTAGCGATAGTAACTCCATTATGTGGGTAATTATGGATGTTATATTGATAATATCGGGAGTAATGAGTATAATTATTACAGTTTTAGCGACAATACTAGTAAAATATGGCTAAGAGTGCATGTTATATTGATACTAATAAAAGTAATAAGTATAGTTATTATACTTCTATCGATAATAACTGCATAATATGGGTAATAATGCACGTTATATTGCTAATAATATAAGTAATAAGTATATTTATTATAGTTCTATCGATTATAACTGCATAATATGGGTAATAATACACGTTATATTGATAATAATAAAAGTAATAAATACATTTATTATAGTTCTATCGATAATAACTGCAAAATATGGGTAATAATGCATGTTATATTGATAATAATAAAAGTAATAAGTATATTTATTACAGTTCTAGCGATAATAACTGCATAATATGTATAACAATGCATGTTATATTGCTGATAATATAAGTAATGAGTATAATTATTACAGTTCTAGCGATAGTAACTCCATTATGTGGGTAATTATGGATGTTATATTGATAATATCGGGAGTAATGAGTATAATTATTACAGTTTTAGCGACAATACTAGTAAAATATGGCTAAGAGTGCATGTTATATTGATAATAATAAAAGTAATAAGTATATTTATTATACTTCTATCGATAATAACTGCATAATATGGGTAATAATGTACGTTATATTGCTAATAAAATATGTAATAAGTATATTTATTATAGTTCTATCGATTATAACTGCATAATATGTTTAATAATGCATGTTATATTGATAATAATAAAAGTAATAAGTACATTTATTATAGTTCTATCGATAATAACTGCAAAATATGGGTAATAATGCATGTTATATTGATGATAATAAAAGTAATAAGTATATTTATTACAGTTCTAGCGATAATAACTGCATAATATGGGTAATAATGCATGTTATATTGATGATAATATAAGTAATAAGTATAATTATTACAGTTCTAGCGATAATAACTGCATTATATGGGTAATAATGCATGTTATATTTATAATAGCGGGAGTAATAAGTATAATTATTACAGTTCTAGTGATAAGAATAGTAAAATATGGCTAAGAGTGCATGTTATATTGATAATAATAAAAGTAATAAGTATAGTTATTATACTTCTATCGATAATAACTCCATAATATGGGTAATAATGCACGTTATATTGCGAACAATATAAGTAATAAGTATATTTATTATAGCTCTATCGATTATAACTGCATAATATGGCTAATAATGCATGTTATATTGATAATAATAAAAGTAATAAGTACATTTATTATAGTTCTATCGATAATAACTGCATAATATGGGTAATAATGCATGTTATATTGATAATAATAAAAGTAATAAGTATATTTATTACAGTTCTATCAATAATAACTGCATAATATGGGTAATAATGCATGTTACATTGATGATAATAAAAGTAATAAGTATAATTATTACAGTTCTAGCGATAATAACTGCAAAATATGGGTAATAATGCATGTTATATTGATAATAATAAAAGTAATAAGTACAGGGTGTTCAGCGTATTACTAGCCAGCGTTTTTCTCGTAAACGACTGGTACTAGAAAAAAATGAAAGAGAAAAAAGTGATAGTGTTTTTGATAGTCAACATAATGGTATATGTATTTTTTTCGTATTTATACTATTTTTTAAGATATGAAGGTAACCTTCAGTTTTTTTAATGGAATGGTATATATTTTTTTATATCATATGAAAGAGCGCATCGAAACGAATTCAACGATGTATTATAACATGACCTTGAAATCCATTCTGAGTCAAAAGCAAACGAAATATTTCAAATATTTCGTATTACTATGCTTATCGGTAATTCCTACTGATATGTTTACATTTCGTGTTCAATGTGGTTTCCATTAGCTTGGATACACTCTTTTGTGCCCTACACAATACACTTGTGGTGGCTTCCGCTATTGTTGCTTGAGGTATTGATGCACATGCGTCTGTTATCTTTTGCTTTAAATCACTGATATTTGCAGGCGGAGTATCGTAAACCAAATTTTTGATAGTTCCCCATAAAAAGAAATCTAAGGGGGTCAAATCTGGGGACCTTGGTAGCCATTTCAGAGGTCCGTATGTTCCAATCCATTTGTTTGGAAACATGTTATTCAAGAAATTAGAAACCGCTCTACAGTTGTGAGGTGGGGCACCATCTTGTTGGAAATAAAAGTCTTGAACAGTAGATAATGGCAGTGCTTCCCAATAATTTCGAAAATGTGTATCTAAAAATTCTTAATATTTGACACCGTTAAGTGTTCCACTATAAAAATATGGTCCCAAGAGTACATTATCAATCATACCGCAGCACATGTTAGTACGAAATTGTACTTGAAAATTGTTTTCCCTTTTTCTTTTTGGGTTATCAACACTCCACAGATGAGTATTATAATGGTTAGGCAGCATATTATTATCAAAACTGGATTCATCAGTCCAATGAATTTTTTTATAAAAATTACAGTCGTTTCTATTATTTTCAAGTAGCCAATTACAAAATTCTACACGTCGTGGTAAATCACTTTCTCTTAGGCCCTGTACCATGTGGTATTTGAAAGGTTTATAACCGTGTAATTTTAAAATTTTGTGGGTTGACCCAATGGAAATATCACAAGCAGTAGCTACTTTTCGTATTGAGGTCGACGGATTTTCTACAAAATGTAACAAAGCTTCTAACTTTTTTTCTTCAGATAAAATATTCCGACGATTATGTTTCTTATTTTCTAAGGAACCCATTTCACTAAAACGTTTTGCTACCAAAACAAATTGATTTTCATTGGGTATTATTCTGTGTGGAAACTCCTCTTGGTACTTTAACTTGCTACGTCTTTTATTTTTATAACACTCGTAATAAATACGCACCATATCTATCTTCTCTTCTCTCGAATAACGATACATCGCTCTAGATATCAGCAACCAATCTGTGAAATAATGCTCAAATAGTGTTGCACGCCTTGTAATAGAAGTAAGCACTGACACAGACCTAATCATAACATCAAACCACCAAAAGTGCCTTCTAGATAATGGAAACCACATTGAACACGAAATGTAAACATATCAGTAGGAATTACCGATAAGCATAGTAATACGAAATATTTGAAATATTTCGTTTGCTTTTGACTCAGAATGGATTTCAAGGTCATGTTATAATACATCGTTGAATTCGTTTCGATGCGCTCTTTCATATGATATAAAAAAATATATACCATTCCATTAAAAAAACTGAAGGTTACCTTCATATCTTAAAAAATAGTATAAATACGAAAAAAATACATATACCATTATGTTGACTATCAAAAACACTATCACTTTTTTCTCTTTCATTTTTTTCTAGTACCAGTCGTTTACGAGAAAAACGCTGGCTAGTAATACGCTGAACACCCTGTATATTTATTACAGTTCTAGCGATAATAACTGCATAATATGTATAACAATGCATGTTATATTGCTGATAATATAAGTAATGAGTATAATTATTACAGTTCTAGCGATAGTAACTCCATTATGTGGGTAATTATGGATGTTATATTGATAATATCGGGAGTAATGAGTATAATTATTACAGTCTTAGCGACAATACTAGTAAAATATGGCTAAGAGTGCATGTTATATTGATAATAATAAAAGTAATAAGTATATTTATTATAGTTCTATCGATAAAAACTGCATAATATGGGTAATAATGCATGTTATATTGATAATAATAAAAGTAATAAGTATATTTATTATAGTTCTATCAATAATAACTGCATAATATGGGTAATAATGCATGTTATATTGATGATAATAAAAGTAATAAGTATATTTATTACAGTTCCAGCGATAATAACTGCATAATATGGGTAATAATGCATGTTATATTGATAATAATAAAAGTAATAAGTATATTTATTACAGTTCTAGCGATAATAACTGCATAATATGTATAACAATGCATGTTATATTGCTGATAATATAAGTAATGAGTATAATTATTACAGTTCTAGCGATAGTAACTCCATTATGTGGGTAATTATGGATGTTATATTGATAATATCGGGAGTAATGAGTATAATTATTACAGTTTTAGCGACAATACTAGTAAAATATGGCTAAGAGTGCATGTTATATTGATACTAATAAAAGTAATAAGTATAGTTATTATACTTCTATCGATAATAACTGCATAATATGGGTAATAATGCACGTTATATTGCTAATAATATAAGTAATAAGTATATTTATTATAGTTCTATCGATTATAACTGCATAATATGGGTAATAATACACGCTATATTGATAATAATAAAAGTAATAAATACATTTATTATAGTTCTATCGATAATAACTGCAAAATATGGGTAATAATGCATGTTATATTGATAATAATAAAAGTAATAAGTATATTTATTACAGTTCTAGCGATAATAACTGCATAATATGTATAACAATGCATGTTATATTGCTGATAATATAAGTAATGAGTATAATTATTACAGTTCTAGCGATAGTAACTCCATTATGTGGGTAATTATGGATGTTATATTGATAATATCGGGAGTAATGAGTATAATTATTACAGTTTTAGCGACAATACTAGTAAAATATGGCTAAGAGTGCATGTTATATTGATACTAATAAAAGTAATAAGAATAGTTATTATACTTCTATCGATAATAACTGCATAATATGGGTAATAATGCACGTTATATTGCTAATAATATAAGTAATAAGTATAATTATTACAGTTCTAGCGATAAGAACTGCATTATATGGGTAATAATGCATGTTATATTGATAATATCGGGAGTAATAAGTATAATTATTACAGTTCTAGCGATAATAATAGTAAAATATGGCTAATAGTGCATGTTATATTGATAATAATAACAGTAATAAGTTTAATTATTACAGTTCTAGCGATAATAACTGCATTATATGGGTAATAATGCATGCTATATTGATAATATCGGGAGTAATAAGTATAATTATTATAGTTCTAGCGATAATAATAGTAAAATATGGCTAAGAGTGCATGTTATATTGATAATAATAAAAGTAATAAGTATAGTTATTATACTTCTATCGATAATAACTCCATAATATGGGTAATAATGCACGTTATATTGCTAATAATATAAGTAATAAGTATATTTATTATAGCTCTATCGATTATAACTGCATAATATGGGTAATAATGCATGTTATATCGATAATAATAAAAGTAATAAGTACATTTATTATAGTTCTATCGATAATAACTGCAAAATATGGGTAATAATGCATGTTATATTGATAATAATAAAAGTAATAAGTATATTTATTACAGTTCTAGCGATAATAACTGCATTATATGGGTAATAATGCATGTTATATTTATAATAGCGGGAGTAATAAGTATAATTATTACAGTTCTAGTGATAAGAATAGTAAAATATGGCTAATAGTGCATGTTATATTGATAATAATAAAAGTAATAAGTTTAATTATTACAGTTCTAGCGATAATAACTGCATTATATGGGTAATAATGCATGCTATATTGATAATATCGGGAGTAATAAGTATATTTATTATAGTTCTATCGATAAAAACTGCATAATATGGGTAATAATGCATGTTATATTGATAATATCGGAAGTAATAAGTATAATTATTATAGTTCTATCGATAATAACTGCAAAATATGGGTAATAATGCATGTTATATTGATGATAATAAAAGTAATAAGTATATTTATTACAGTTCTAGCGATAATAACTGCATAATATGGGTAATAATGCATGTTATATTGATGATAATATAAGTAATAAGTATAATTATTACAGTTCTAGCGATAATAACTGCATTATATGGGTAATAATGCATGTTATATTTATAATAGCGGGAGTAATAAGTATAATTATTACAGTTCTAGTGATAAGAATAGTAAAATATGGCTAAGAGTGCATGTTATATTGATAATAATAAAAGTAATAAGTATAGTTATTATACTTCTATCGATAATAACTCCATAATATGGGTAATAATGCACGTTATATTGCGAACAATATAAGTAATAAGTATATTTATTATAGCTCTATCGATTATAACTGCATAATATGGCTAATAATGCATGTTATATTGATAATAATAAAAGTAATAAGTACATTTATTATAGTTCTATCGATAATAACTGCAAAATATGGGTTATAATGCATGTTATATTGACAATAATAAAAGTAATAAGTATATTTATTACAGTTCTATCATTAATAACTGCATAATATGGGTAATAATGCATGTTATATTGATGATAATAAAAGTAATAAGTATAATTATTACAGTTCTAGCGATAATAACTGCATAATATGGGTAATAATGCATGTTATATTGATGATAATATAAGTAATAAGTATAATTAATACAGTTCTCTCGATTATAACTGCATAATATGGGTAATAATGCATGTTATATTGATAATAATAAAAGTAATAAGTATATTTATTACAGTTCTATCAATAATAACTGCATAATATGGGTAATAATGCATGTTACATTGATGATAATAAAAGTAATAAGTATAATTATTACAGTTCTAGCGATAATAACTGCAAAATATGGGTAATAATGCATGTTATATTGATAATAATAAAAGTAATAAGTATATTTATTACAGTTCTAGCGATAATAACTGCATAATATGTATAACAATGCATGTTATATTGCTGATAATATAAGTAATGAGTATAATTATTACAGTTCTAGCGATAGTAACTCCATTATGTGGGTAATTATGGATGTTATATTGATAATATCGGGAGTAATGAGTATAATTATTACAGTCTTAGCGACAATACTAGTAAAATATGGCTAAGAGTGCATGTTATATTGATAATAATAAAAGTAATAAGTATATTTATTATAGTTCTATCGATAAAAACTGCATAATATGGGTAATAATGCATGTTATATTGATAATAATAAAAGTAATAAGTATATTTATTATAGTTCTATCAATAATAACTGCATAATATGGGTAATAATGCATGTTATATCGATAATAATAAAAGTAATAAGTACATTTATTATAGTTCTATCGATAATAACTGCAAAATATGGGTAATAATGCATGTTATATTGATAATAATAAAAGTAATAAGTATATTTATTACAGTTCTAGCGATAATAACTGCATTATATGGGTAATAATGCATGTTATATTTATAATAGCGGGAGTAATAAGTATAATTATTACAGTTCTAGTGATAAGAATAGTAAAATATGGCTAATAGTGCATGTTATATTGATAATAATAAAAGTAATAAGTTTAATTATTACAGTTCTAGCGATAATAACTGCATTATATGGGTAATAATGCATGCTATATTGATAATATCGGGAGTAATAAGTATAATTATTATAGTTCTAGCGATAATAATAGTAAAATATGGCTAAGAGTGCATGTTATATTGATAATAATAAAAGTAATAAGTATAGTTATTATACTTCTATCGATAATAACTCCATAATATGGGTAATAATGCACGTTATATTGCGAACAATATAAGTAATAAGTATATTTATTATAGCTCTATCGATTATAACTGCATAATATGGGTAATAATGCATGTTATATTGATGATAATAAAAGTACTAAGTACATTTATTATAGTTCTATCGATAATAACTGCAAAGTATGGGTAATAATGCATGTTATATTGATAATAATAAAAGTAATAAGTATATTTATTATAGTTCTATCGATAAAAACTGCATAATATGGGTAATAATGCATGTTATATTGATAATATCGGAAGTAATAAGTATAATTATTATAGTTCTAGCGATAATAATAGTAAAATATGGCTAATAGTGCATGTTATATTGATAATAATAAAAGTAATAAGTATAATTATTACAGTACTAGCGATAATAACTGCATAATATTTGTAATAGTGCACGTTATATTGTTAATAATATAAGTAATAAGTATAATTATTACAGTTCTAGCGATAATAACTGCATTATATGGGTAATAATGCATGTTATATTGATAATATCGGGAGTAATAAGTATAATTATTATAGTTCTAGCGATAATAATAGTACAATATGGCTAATAGTGCATGTTATATTGATAATAATAAAAGTAATAAGTATATTTATTATAGATCTATCGATAATAACTGCATAATATGGGTAATAATGCATGTTATATTGATGATAATAAAAGTACTAAGTATATTTATTATAGTTCTAGCGATTATAACTGCATAATATGCGTAATAATGCATGTTATATTGATAATAATATAAGTAATAAGTATAATTATTACAGTTCCAGCGATAATAACTGCATTATATGGGTAATAATGCATGTTATATTGATTATAATGAGAGTAATAAGTATAATTATTATAGTTCTAGCGATAATGATAGTAAAATATGGCTAATAGTGCATGTTATATTGATAATAATAAAAGTAATAAGTATATTTATTACAGTTCTATCGATAATAACTGCATAATATGGGTAATAATGCATGTTATATTGATGATATTAAAAGTAATACATATATTTATTATAGTTCTAGCGATAATAACAGCATAATATGGGTAATAATGCATGTTATATTGATAATATCGGGAGTAATAAGTATAATTATTGTAGTTCTAGCGATAATAATAGTAAAATATGGCTAATAGTGCATGATATAGTGATAATAATAAAAGTAATAAGTATATTTATTACAGTTCTATCGATAATAACTGCATAATATAGGTAATAATGCATGTTATATTGATAATAATGAAAGTAATAAGTATATTTATTATAGTTCTATCAATAATAACTGCATAATATCGGTAATAATGCATGTTATATTGATGATAATAAAAGTAGTAAGTATATTTATTATAGTTCTAGCGATAATAACTGCATAATATGGGCAATAATGCATGTTATATTGATAATATCGGAAGTAATAAGTATAATTATTATAGTTCTAGCGATAATAATAGTAAAATATGGCTAATAGTACATGTTATATTGATAATAATAAAAGTAATAAGTATATTTATTATACTTCTGTCGATAATAACTGCATTATATGGGTAATAATGCATGTTATATTGATAATAATATAAGTAATAAGTATAATTATTACAGTTCTAGCGATAATAACTCCATTATAGGGGTAATAATGCATGTTAAATTGATAATAATACAAGTAATAAATATAATTATTACAGTTCTAGCGATAATAACTGCATAATATGGGTAATAATGCATGTTATATTGATAATATCGGGAGTAATAAGTACTACTATTGTAGTTCTAGCGATAATAATAGTAAAATATGGCTAATAGTGCATGTTATATTGATAATAATAAAAGTAATAAGTATATTTATTACAGTTCTAGCGATAATAACTGCATAATATAGGTAATAATGCATGTTATATTGATGATAATAAAAGTAATAAGTGTATTTATTACAGTTCTAGCGATAATAACTGCATAATATGGGTAATAATGCATGTTATATTGATGATAATATAAGTAATAAGTATAATTATTACAGTTCTAGCGATAATAACTGCATTATATGGGTAATGATGCATGTTATATTGATAACAATAATAGTAATTAGTATATTTATTACAATTCTATCGATAATAACTGCATTATATACGTAATAATGGATGTTATATTGATAATATCGGGAGTAATAAGTATATTTATTATAGTTCTAGCGACAATAACTGCATAATATAGGTAATAATGCATGTTATATTGATAATAATAAAAGTAATAAGTATATTTATTACAGTTCTATCGATAATAACTGCATAATATGGGTAATAATGCATGTTATATTGATGATAATAAAAGTAATTCGTATATTTATTATAGTTCTAGCGATAATAACTGCATAATATGGGTAATAATGCACGTTATATTGCTAATAATATAAGTAATAAGTATAATTATTATAGTTCTAGCGATAATAACTGCATTATATGGGTAATAATGCATGTTATATTGATAATATTGGGAGTAATAAGTATAATTATTATAGTTCTAGCGATAAAAATAGTAAAATATGGCTAATAGTGCATGTTATATTGATAATAATATAAGTAATAAGTATACTTATTACAGTTCTAGCGATAATAACTGCATAATATGGGTAATAATGCATGTTATACAGATAATAATAAAAGTAATAAGTATATTTATTATTGTTCTATCGATAATAACTGCATAATATGGGTAATAATGCATGTTATATTGATGATAATTAAAGTACTAAGTATATTTATTATAGTTCTAGCGATTGTAACTGCATAATATGGGTAATAATGCATGTTATATTGATAATAATATAAGTAATAAGTATACTTATTACAGTTCTAGCGATAATAACTGCATTATATGGCTAATAATGGATGTTATATTGATAATGTCGGGAGTAATAAGTATATATATTATAGTTCTAGCGATAATAACTGCATAATATGGGTAATAATGCATGTTATATTGATGGTCACAAAAGTAATAAGTATTTTTATTACAGTTCTATCGATAATAACTGCATAATATGGGTAATAATGCATGTTATATTGAGAATAATATAAGTAATAAGTATAATTATTACAGTTCTAGCGATAATAACTGCATAATATGGGTAATAATGGATGTTATATTGATAATGTCGGGAGTAATAAGTATATATATTATAGTTCTAGCGATAATAACTGCATAATATAGGTAATTATGCATGTTATATTGATAATAATAGAAGTAATAAGTATATTTATTATAGTTTAGCGATAATAACTGATAATATGGGTAATAATGCATGTTATATTGATAATAATATAAGTAATAAGTATAATTATTACAGTTCTAGCGATAATAACTGCATTATATGGGTAATAATGCATGCTATATTGATAATATCGGGAGTAATAAGTATAATTATTATAGTTCTAGCGATAATAATAGTAAAATATGGCTAAGAGTGCATGTTATATTGATAATAATAAAAGTAATAAGTATAGTTATTATACTTCTATCGATAATAACTCCATAATATGGGTAATAATGCACGTTATATTGCGAACAATATAAGTAATAAGTATATTTATTATAGCTCTATCGATTATAACTGCATAATATGGGTAATAATGCATGTTATATTGATGATAATAAAAGTACTAAGTACATTTATTATAGTTCTATCGATAATAACTGCAAAATATGGGTAATAATGCATGTTATATTGATAATAATAAAAGTAATAAGTATATTTATTATAGTTCTATCGATAAAAACTGCATAATATGGGTAATAATGCATGTTATATTGATAATATCGGAAGTAATAAGTATAATTATTATAGTTCTAGCGATAACAATAGTAAAATATGGCTAATAGTGCATGTTATATTGATAATAATAAAAGTAATAAGTATAATTATTACAGTACTAGCGATAATAACTGCATAATATTTGTAATAGTGCACGTTATATTGTTAATAATATAAGTAATAAGTATAATTATTACAGTTCTAGCGATAATAACTGCATTATATGGGTAATAATGCATGTTATATTGATGATAATAAAAGTACTAAGTATATTTATTATAGTTCTAGCGATTATAACTGCATAATATGCGTAATAATGCATGTTATATTGATAATAATATAAGTAATAAGTATAATTATTACAGTTCCAGCGATAATAACTGCATTATATGGGTAATAATGCATGTTATATTGATTATAATGAGAGTAATAAGTATAATTATTATAGTTCTAGCGATAATGATAGTAAAATATGGCTAATAGTGCATGTTATATTGATAATAATAAAAGTAATAAGTATATTTATTACAGTTCTATCGATAATAACTGCATAATATGGGTAATAATGCATGTTATATTGATGATATTAAAAGTAATACATATATTTATTATAGTTCTAGCGATAATAACAGCATAATATGGGTAATAATGCATGTTATATTGATAATATCGGGAGTAATAAGTATAATTATTGTAGTTCTAGCGATAATAATAGTAAAATATGGCTAATAGTGCATGATATAGTGATAATAATAAAAGTAATAAGTATATTTATTACAGTTCTATCGATAATAACTGCATAATATAGGTAATAATGCATGTTATATTGATAATAATGAAAGTAATAAGTATATTTATTATAGTTCTATCAATAATAACTGCATAATATCGGTAATAATGCATGTTATATTGATGATAATAAAAGTAGTAAGTATATTTATTATAGTTCTAGCGATAATAACTGCATAATATGGGCAATAATGCATGTTATATTGATAATATCGGAAGTAATAAGTATAATTATTATAGTTCTAGCGATAATAATAGTAAAATATGGCTAATAGTACATGTTATATTGATAATAATAAAAGTAATAAGTATATTTATTATACTTCTGTCGATAATAACTGCATTATATGGGTAATAATGCATGTTATATTGATAATAATATAAGTAATAAGTATAATTATTACAGTTCTAGCGATAATAACTCCATTATAGGGGTAATAATGCATGTTAAATTGATAATAATACAAGTAATAAATATAATTATTACAGTTCTAGCGATAATAACTGCATTATATGGGTAATAATGGATGTTATATTGATAATATCGGGAGTAATAAGTATAATTATTACATTTTTAACGATAATACTAGTAAAATATGGCTAATAGTGCATGTTATATTCATAATAAAAAAGTAATAAGTATATTTATTATACTTCTATCGATAATAACTGCATAATATGGGTAATAATGCATGTTATATTGATAATAATATAAGTAATAAGTATAATTATTACAGTTCTAGCGATAATAACTGCATTATATGTGTAATAATGCACGTTGTATTGCTAATAATATAAGTAATAAGTATAATTATTACAGTTCTAGCGATAATAACTGCATTATATGGGTAATAATGCATGTTATATTGATAATATTGGGAGTAATAAGTACTACTATTGTAGTTCTAGCGATAATAATAGTAAAATATGGCTAATAGTGCATGTTATATTGATAATAATAAAAGTAATAAGTATATTTATTACAGTTCTAGCGATAATAACTGCATAATATAGGTAATAATGCATGTTATATTGATGATAATAAAAGTAATAAGTGTATTTATTACAGTTCTAGCGATAATAACTGCATAATATGGGTAATAATGCATGTTATATTGATGATAATATAAGTAATAAGTATAATTATTACAGTTCTAGCGATAATAACTGCATTATATGGGTAATGATGCATGTTATATTGATAACAATAATAGTAATTAGTATATTTATTACAATTCTATCGATAATAACTGCATTATATACGTAATAATGGATGTTATATTGATAATATCGGGAGTAATAAGTATATTTATTATAGTTCTAGCGACAATAACTGCATAATATAGGTAATAATGCATGTTATATTGATAATAATAAAAGTAATAAGTATATTTATTACAGTTCTATCGATAATAACTGCATAATATGGGTAATAATGCATGTTATATTGATGATAATAAAAGTAATTCGTATATTTATTATAGTTCTAGCGATAATAACTGCATAATATGGGTAATAATGCACGTTATATTGCTAATAATATAAGTAATAAGTATAATTATTATAGTTCTAGCGATAATAACTGCATTATATGGGTAATAATGGATGTTATATTGATAATATCGGGAGTAATAAGTATAATTATTACATTTTTAACGATAATACTAGTAAAATATGGCTAATAGTGCATGTTATATTCATAATAAAAAAGTAATAAGTATATTTATTATACTTCTATCGATAATAACTGCATAATATGGGTAATAATGCATGTTATATTGATAATAATATAAGTAATAAGTATAATTATTACAGTTCTAGCGATAATAACTGCATTATATGGGTAATAATGCACGTTGTATTGCTAATAATATAAGTAATAAGTATAATTATTACAGTTCTAGCGATAATAACTGCATTATATGGGTAATAATGCATGTTATATTGATAATATTGGGAGTAATAAGTATAATTATTATAGTTCTAGCGATAAAAATAGTAAAATATGGCTAATAGTGCATGTTATATTGATAATAATATAAGTAATAAGTATACTTATTACAGTTCTAGCGATAATAACTGCATAATATGGGTAATAATGCATGTTATACAGATAATAATAAAAGTAATAAGTATATTTATTATTGTTCTATCGATAATAACTGCATAATATGGGTAATAATGCATGTTATATTGATGATAATTAAAGTACTAAGTATATTTATTATAGTTCTAGCGATTGTAACTGCATAATATGGGTAATAATGCATGTTATATTGATAATAATATAAGTAATAAGTATACTTATTACAGTTCTAGCGATAATAACTGCATTATATGGCTAATAATGGATGTTATATTGATAATGTCGGGAGTAATAAGTATATATATTATAGTTCTAGCGATAATAACTGCATAATATGGGTAATAATGCATGTTATATTGATGGTCACAAAAGTAATAAGTATTTTTATTACAGTTCTATCGATAATAACTGCATAATATGGGTAATAATGCATGTTATATTGAGAATAATATAAGTAATAAGTATAATTATTACAGTTCTAGCGATAATAACTGCATAATATGGGTAATAATGGATGTTATATTGATAATGTCGGGAGTAATAAGTATATATATTATAGTTCTAGCGATAATAACTGCATAATATAGGTAATTATGCATGTTATATTGATAATAATAGAAGTAATAAGTATATTTATTATAGTTTAGCGATAATAACTGATAATATGGGTAATAATGCATGTTATATTGATAATAATATAAGTAATAAGTATAATTATTACAGTTCTAGCGATAATAACTGCATTATATGCGTAATAATGCATGTTATATTGATAATATTGGGAGTAATAAGTATAATTATTATAGTTCTGGCGATAATAATAGTAAAATATGGCTAATAGTGCATGTTATATTGATAATAATAATAGTAATAAGTATATTTATTACAGTTCTATCGATAATAACTGCATAATATGGGTAATAATGGATGTTATATTGATAATATCGGGAGTAATAAGTATAATTATTACATTTTTAACGATAATACTAGTAAAATATGGCTAATAGTGCATGTTATATTCATAATAAAAAAGTAATAAGTATATTTATTATACTTCTATCGATAATAACTGCATAATATGGGTAATAATGCATGTTATATTGATAATAATATAAGTAATAAGTATAATTATTACAGTTCTAGCGATAATAACTGCATTATATGGGTAATAATGCACGTTGTATTGCTAATAATATAAGTAATAAGTATAATTATTACAGTTCTAGCGATAATAACTGCATTATATGGGTAATAATGCATGTTATATTGATAATATTGGGAGTAATAAGTATAATTATTATAGTTCTAGCGATAAAAATAGTAAAATATGGCTAATAGTGCATGTTATATTGATAATAATATAAGTAATAAGTATACTTATTACAGTTCTAGCGATAATAACTGCATAATATGGGTAATAATGCATGTTATACAGATAATAATAAAAGTAATAAGTATATTTATTATTGTTCTATCGATAATAATAGTAAAATATGGCTAATAGTACATGTTATATTGATAATAATAAAAGTAATAAGTATATTTATTATACTTCTGTCGATAATAACTGCATTATATGGGTAATAATGCATGTTATATTGATAATAATATAAGTAATAAGTATAATTATTACAGTTCTAGCGATAATAACTCCATTATAGGGGTAATAATGCATGTTAAATTGATAATAATACAAGTAATAAATATAGTTATTACAGTTCTAGCGATAATAACTGCATAATATGGGTAATAATGCATGTTATATTGATAATATCGGGAGTAATAAGTACTACTATTGTAGTTCTAGCGATAATAATAGTAAAATATGGCTAATAGTGCATGTTATATTGATAATAATAAAAGTAATAAGTATATTTATTACAGTTCTAGCGATAATAACTGCATAATATAGGTAATAATGCATGTTATATTGATGATAATAAAAGTAATAAGTGTATTTATTACAGTTCTAGCGATAATAACTGCATAATATGGGTAATAATGCATGTTATATTGATGATAATATAAGTAATAAGTATAATTATTACAGTTCTAGCGATAATAACTGCATTATATGGGTAATGATGCATGTTATATTGATAACAATAATAGTAATTAGTATATTTATTACAATTCTATCGATAATAACTGCATTATATACGTAATAATGGATGTTATATTGATAATATCGGGAGTAATAAGTATAATTATTACATTTTTAACGATAATACTAGTAAAATATGGCTAATAGTGCATGTTATATTCATAATAAAGAAGTAATAAGTATATTTATTATACTTCTATCGATAATAACTGCATAATATGGGTAATAATGCATGTTATATTGATAATAATATAAGTAATAAGTATAATTATTACAGTTCTAGCGATAATAACTGCATTATATGGGTAATAATGCACGTTGTATTGCTAATAATATAAGTAATAAGTATAATTATTACAGTTCTAGCGATAATAACTGCATTATATGGGTAATAATGCATGTTATATTGATAATATTGGGAGTAATAAGTATAATTATTATAGTTCTAGCGATAAAAATAGTAAAATATGGCTAATAGTGCATGTTATATTGATAATAATATAAGTAATAAGTATACTTATTACAGTTCTAGCGATAATAACTGCATAATATGGGTAATAATGCATGTTATACAGATAATAATAAAAGTAATAAGTATATTTATTATTGTTCTATCGATAATAACTGCATAATATGGGTAATAATGCATGTTATATTGATGATAATTAAAGTACTAAGTATATTTATTATAGTTCTAGCGATTGTAACTGCATAATATGGGTAATAATGCATGTTATATTGATAATAATATAAGTAATAAGTATACTTATTACAGTTCTAGCGATAATAACTGCATTATATGGCTAATAATGGATGTTATATTGATAATGTCGGGAGTAATAAGTATATATATTATAGTTCTAGCGATAATAACTGCATAATATGGGTAATAATGCATGTTATATTGATGGTCACAAAAGTAATAAGTATTTTTATTACAGTTCTATCGATAATAACTGCATAATATGGGTAATAATGCATGTTATATTGAGAATAATATAAGTAATAAGTATAATTATTACAGTTCTAGCGATAATAACTGCATAATATGGGTAATAATGGATGTTATATTGATAATGTCGGGAGTAATAAGTATAATTATTATAGTTCTGGCGATAATAATAGTAAAATATGGCTAATAGTGCATGTTATATTGATAATAATAATAGTAATAAGTATATTTATTAGAGTTCTATCGATAATAACTGCATAATATGGGTAATAATGGATGTTATATTGATAATATCGGGAGTAATAAGTATAATTATTACATTTTTAACGATAATACTAGTAAAATATGGCTAATAGTGCATGTTATATTCATAATAAAAAAGTAATAAGTATATTTATTATACTTCTATCGATAATAACTGCATAATATGGGTAATAATGCATGTTATATTGATAATAATATAAGTAATAAGTATAATTATTACAGTTCTAGCGATAATAACTGCATTATATGGGTAATAATGCACGTTGTATTGCTAATAATATAAGTAATAAGTATAATTATTACAGTTCTAGCGATAATAACTGCATTATATGGGTAATAATGCATGTTATATTGATAATATTGGGAGTAATAAGTATAATTATTATAGTTCTAGCGATAAAAATAGTAAAATATGGCTGATAGTGCATGTTATATTGATAATAATATAAGTAATAAGTATACTTATTACAGTTCTAGCGATAATAACTGCATAATATGGGTAATAATGCATGTTATACAGATAATAATAAAAGTAATAAGTATATTTATTATTGTTCTATCGATAATAACTGCATAATATGGGTAATAATGCATGTTATATTGATAATAATATAAGTAATAAGTATAATTATTACAGTTCTAGCGATAATAACTGCATTATATGCGTAATAATGCATGTTATATTGATAATATCGGGAGTAATATGTGTAATTATTACAGTTCTAGCGATAATAACTGCATTATATGGGTAATAATGGATGTTATATTGATAATATCGGGAGTAATAAGTATAATTATTACAGTTCTAGCGATAATACTAGTAAAATATGGCTAAGAGTGCCTGTTATATTGATAATAATAAAAGTAATAAGTATATTTATTATAATTCTATCGATAATAACTGCATAATATGGCTAATAGTGCATGTTATATTGATAATAATAAAAGTAGTAAGTATACTTATTATAGTTCTATCGATAATAACTGCATAATATGGGTAATAATGCATGTTATATTGATGATAATAAAAGTAATACGTATATTTATTATAGTTCTAGCGATAATAACTGCATAACATGGGTAATAATGCATGTTATATTGATAATAATATAAGCAATAAGTATAATTATTACAGTTCTAGCGATAACAACTGCATTATATGGGTAATAATGCATGTTATATTGATAATATTGGGAGTAATAAGTATAATTATTATAGTTCTGGCGATAATAATAGTAAAATATGGCTAATAGTGCATGTTATATTGATAATAATAATAGTAATAAGTATATTTATTACAGTTCTATCGATAATAACTGCATAATATGGGTAATAATGCATGTTATATTGATAATACAAGTAATGAGCGTAATTATTACAGTTCTAGCGATAGTATCCTCCATTATATGGGTAATAATGGATGTTATATTGATAATATCGGGAGTAATAAGTATAATTATTACAGTTTTAGCGATAATACTAGTAAAATATGGCTAAGAGTGCATGTTATATTCATAATAAAAGAGTAATAAGTGTATTTATTATACTTCTATCGATAATAACTGCATAATATGGGTAATAGTGCACGTTATATTGCTAATAATATAAGTAATAGGTATATTTATTATAGTTCTATCGATTATAACTGCATAATATGGGAAATAATGCAGGTTATATTGATAATATCGGAAGTAATAAGTATAATTATTATAGTTCTAGCGATAATAATAGTAAAATATGGCTAATAGTGCATGTTATATTGATAATAATAAAAGAAGTAAGTATATTTATTATAGTTCTATCGATAATAACTGCATAATATGGGTAATAATGCATGTTATATTGATAATAATATAAGTAATAAGTATATTTATTATAGTTCTATCAATAATAACTGCATAATATGGGTAATTATGCATGTTATATTGATAATAATAAAAGTAATAAGTATATTTATTATAATTCTATCGATAATAACTGCATAATATGGCTAATAGTGCATGTTATATTGATAATAATAAAAGTAGTAAGTATACTTATTATAGTTCTATCGATAATAACTGCATAATATGGGTAATAATGCATGTTATATTGATGATAATAAAAGTAATACGTATATTTATTATAGTTCTAGCGATAATAACTGCATAATATGGGTAATAATGCATGTTATATTGATAATAATATAAGCAATAAGTATAATTATTACAGTTCTAGCGATAACAACTGCATTATATGGGTAATAATGCATGTTATATTGATAATATTGGGAGCAATAAGTATAATTATTATAGTTCTGGCGATAATAATAGTAAAATATGGCTAATAGTGCATGTTATATTGATAATAATAATAGTAATAAGTAAATTTATTACAGTTCTATCGATAATAACTGCATAATATGGGTAATAATGCATGTTATATTGATGATAATATAAGTAATAAGTATATTTATTATTGTTCTATCGATAATAACTGCATAATATGGGTAATAATGCATGTTATATTGATGATAATTAAAGTACTAAGTATATTTATTATAGTTCTAGCGATTGTAACTGCATAATATTGGTAATAATGCATGTTATATTGATAATAATATAAGTAATAAGTATACTTATTACAGTTCTAGCGATAATAACTGCATTATATGGGTAATAATGGATGTTATATTGATAATGTCGGGAGTAATAAGTATATATATTATAGTTCTAGCGATAATAACTGCATAATATGGGTAATAATGCATGTTATATTGATGGTCACAAAAGTAATAAGTATTTTTATTACAGTTCTATCGATAATAACTGCATAATATGGGTAATAATGCATGTTATATTGAGAATAATATAAGTAATAAGTATAATTATTACAGTTCTAGCGATAATAACTGCATAATATGGGTAATAATGGATGTTATATTGATAATGTCGGGAGTAATAAGTATATATATTATAGTTCTAGCGATAATAACTGCATAATATAGGTAATTATGCATGTTATATTGATAATAATAGAAGTAATAAGTATATTTATTATAGTTTAGCGATAATAACTGCATAATATGGGTAATAATGCATGTTATATTGATAATAATATAAGTAATAAGTATAATTATTACAGTTCTAGCTATAATAACTGCATTATATGCGTAATAATGCATGTTATATTGATAATATTGGGAGTAATAAGTATAATTATTATAGTTCTGGCGATAATAATAGTAAAATATGGCTAATAGTGCATGTTATATTGATAATAATAATAGTAATAAGTATATTTATTACAGTTCTATCGATTATAACTGCATAATATGGGTAATAATGCATGTTATATTGATAATAATATAAGTATTAAGTATATTTATTACAGTTCTAGCGATAATAACTGCATAATATGGGTAATAATGCATGTTATATTGATGATAACAAAAGTAATACGTATATTTATTATAGTTCTAGCGATAATAACTGCATAATATGGGTAATAATGCATGTTATATTGATACTAATATAAGTATTAAGTATATTTATTACAGTTCTACCGATAATAACTGCATAATATGGGTAATAATGCATGTTATATTGATGATAATAAAAGTAATAAGTGTATTTATTACAGTTCTATCAATAATAACTGCATAATATGGGTAATAATGCATGTTATATTAATAATAATATAAGTAATAAGTATAATTATTACAGTTCTAGCGATAATAACTGCATTATATGGGTAATAATGCATGTTATATTGATAATAATAAAAGTAATAAGTATATTTATTATGGTTCTAGCGGTAATAACTGCATAATATGGGTAATAATGTATGTGATATTGATAATAATATAGGTAATAATTATAATTATTACAGTTCTAGCGATAATAACTGCATTGTATGGGTAATAATGGATGTTATATTGATAATATCGGGAGTAATAAGTATATTTATTATAGTTCTAGCGATAATAACTGCATAATATGGGTAATAATGCATGTTATATTGATAATAATATAAGTAATAAGTATAATTGTTACAGTTCTAGCGATAATAACTGCATTATATGGGTAATAATGGATGTTATGTTGATAATATCGGGAGTAATAAGTATTTTTATTATAGTTCTAGCGATAATAATTGCATAATATAGGTAATAATGCATGTTATGCTGATAATAATAAAAGTAATAAGTATATTTATTATAGTTCTAGCGATAATAATTGCATTAAATGCGTATAATGCATGTTATATTGATAATATCTGGAGTAGTAAGTATAATTTTTATAGTTCTAGCGATAATATAAGTAAAATATGGCTAATAGTGCATGTTATATTGATAATAATAAAAGTAATAAGTATATTTATTATAATTCTATCGATAATAACTGCATAATATGGGTAATAATGCATATTATATTGATAATAATATAAGTAATAAGTATAATTATTACAGTTCTAGCGACAATAACTGCATTATATGGGTAATAATGCATGTTATATTGATGATAATATAAGTAATAAGTATAATTATTACAGTTCTAGCGATAATAACTGCATTATATGGGTAATAATGGATGTTATATTGATAATATCGGTAGTAATAAGCATATTTATTATAGTTCTAGCGATAATAACTGCATAATATAGGTAATAATGCATGTTATATTGATAATAATAAAAGTAATAAGTATAATTATTACAGTTCTAGCGATAATAACTGCATTATATGGGTAATAATGCATGTTATATTGATGATAATAAAAGTAATAAGTATATTTATTACAGTTCTAGCGATAATAACTGCATAATATGGGTAATAATGCATGTTATATTGATGATAATGTAAGAAATAAGTATAATTATTACAGTTCTAGCGATAATAACTGCATTATATGGGTAATAATGGATGTTATATTGATAATATCGGGAGTAATAAGTATATTTATTATAGTTCTAGCGATTATAACTGCATAATATGGGTATTAATGCATGTTATATTGATAATAATATAAGTAATAAGTATAATTATTACAGTTCTAGCGATAATAACTGCATAATATGGGTAATAATGCATGTTATATTGATGATAATATAAGAAATAAGTATAATTATTACAGTTCTAGCGATAATAACTGCATTATATGGGTAATAATGGATGTTATATTGATAAGATCGGGAGTAATAAGTATATTTATTATAGTTCTGGCGATTATAACTGCATAATATGGGTAATAATGCATGTTATATTAATAATAATATAAGTAATAAGTATAATTATTACAGTTCTAGCGATAATAACTGCATTATATGGGTAATAATGCATGTTATATTGATAATAATAAAAGTAATAAGTATATTTATTATGGTTCTAGCGATAATAACTGCATAATATGGGTAATAATGCATGTTATATTGATGATAACAAAAGTAATACGTATATTTATTATAGTTCTAGCGATAATAACTGCATTATATGGGTAATAATGCATGTTATACTGATGATAATAAAAGTAATAAGTATATTTATTGTAGTTCTATCAATAATAACTGCATAATATGGGTAATAATGCATGTTATATTGAGGATAATAAAAGTAATAAGTATAATTATTACAGTTCTAGCGATAATAACTGCATTATATGTGTAATAATGGATGTTATATTGATAATATCGGTAGTAATAAGTATATTTATTATAGTTCTAGCGATAATAACTGCATAATATAGGTAATAATGCATGTTATATTGATGATAATATAAGTAATAAGTATAATTATTACAGTTCTAGCGATAATAACTGCATTATATGTGTAATAATGGATGTTATATTGATAATATCGGTAGTAATAAGTATATTTATTATAGTTCTAGCGATAATAACTGCATAATATAGGTAATAATGCATGTTATATTGATGATAATATAAGTAATAAGTATAATTATTACAGTTCTAGCGATAATAACTGCATTATATGGGTAATAATCGATGTTATATTGGTAATATCGGGAGTAATAAGTATATTTATTATAGTTCTAGCGATTATAACTGCATAATATGGGTAATAATGCATGTTATATTGATAATAATATAAGTAATAAGTATAATTATTACAGTTCTAGCGATAATAACTGCATTATATGGGTAATAATGCATGTTATATTGATGATAATAAAAGTAATAAGTATATTTATTACAGTTCTAGCGATAATAACTGCATAATATAGGTAATAATGCATTTTATATTGATAATAATAAAAGTAATAAGTATATTTATTGTAGTTCTATCAATAATAACTGCATAATATGGGTAATAATGCATGTTATATTGAGGATAATAAAAGTAATAAGTGTATTTATTAGAGTTCTAGCGATAATGACTGCATAATATGGGTAATAATGCATGTTATATTGATGATAATATAAGTAATAAGAATAATTATTACAGTTCTAGCGATAATAACTGCCTTATATGGGTAATAATGCATGATATGTTGATAATATTGGGAGTAATAAGTATAATTATTATAGTTCTAGCGATAATAATAGTAAAATATGGCAAATAGTGCATGTTATATTGATAATAGTAAAAGCAATAAGTATATTTATTACAGTTCTATCGATAATAACTGCATAATATGGGTATTAATGCATGTTATATTGATGATAATAAAAGTAGTAAGTATATTTATTATAGTTCTAGCGATTATAACTGCATAATATGGGTAATAATGCATGTTATATTGATAATATCCGGAGTAATATGTTTAATTATTATTGTTCTAGCGATAATAATAGTAAAATATGGCTAATAGTGCATGTTATATTGATAATAATAAAAGTAATAAGTATATTTATTATAGTTCTATCAATAATAATTGCATAATATGGGTAATAATGCATGTTATATTGATGATAATAAAAGTAATAAGTGTATTTATTACAGTTCTAGCGATAATGACTGCATAATATGGGTAATAATGCATGTTATATTGATGATAATATAAGTAATAAGTATAATTATTACAGTTCTAGCGGCAATAACTGCATTATATGGGTAATAATGCATGTTATATTGATGATAATATAAGTAATAAGTATAATTATTACAGTTCTAGCGATAATAACTGCATTATATGGGTAATAATGGATGTTATATTGATAATATCGGTAGTAATAAGCATATTTATTATAGTTCTAGCGATAATAACTGCATAATATAGGTAATAATGCATGTTATATTGATAATAATAAAAGTAATAAGTATAATTATTACAGTTCTAGCGATAATAACTGCATTATATGGGTAATAATGCATGTTATATTGATGATAATAAAAGTAATAAGTATATTTATTACAGTTCTAGCGATAATAACTGCATAATATGGGTAATAATGCATGTAATATTGATGATAATATAAGAAATAAGTATAATTATTACAGTTCTAGCGATAATAACAGCATTATATGTGTAATAATGGATGTTATATTGATAATATCGGGAGTAATAAGTATATTTATTATAGTTCTAGCGATTATAACTGCATAATATGGGTATTAATGCATGTTATATTGATAATAATATAAGTAATAAGTATAATTATTACAGTTCTAGCGATAATAACTGCATAATATGGGTAATAATGCATGTTATACTGTTGATAATAAAAGTAATAAGTGTATTTATTACAGTTCTAGCGATAATAACTGCATAATATGGGTAATAATGCATGTTATATTGATGATAATATAAGAAATAAGTATAATTATTACAGTTCTAGCGATAATAACTGCATTATATGGGTAATAATGGATGTTATATTGATAATATCGGGAGTAATAAGTATATTTATTATAGTTCTGGCGATTATAACTGCATAATATGGGTAATAATGCATGTTATATTAATAATAATATAAGTAATAAGTATAATTATTACAGTTCTAGCGATAATAACTGCATTATATGGGTAATAATGCATGTTATATTGATAATAATAAAAGTAATAAGTATATTTATTATGGTTCTAGCGATAATAACTGCATAATATGGGTAATAATGCATGTTATATTGATGATAACAAAAGTAATACGTATATTTATTATAGTTCTAGCGATAATAACTGCATTATATGGGTAATAATGCATGTTATACTGATGATAATAAAAGTAATAAGTATATTTATTGTAGTTCTATCAATAATAACTGCATAATATGGGTAATAATGCATGTTATATTGAGGATAATAAAAGTAATAAGTATAATTATTACAGTTCTAGCGATAATAACTGCATTATATGTGTAATAATGGATGTTATATTGATAATATCGGTAGTAATAAGTATATTTATTATAGTTCTAGCGATAATAACTGCATAATATAGGTAATAATGCATGTTATATTGATGATAATATTAGTAATAAGTATAATTATTACAGTTCTAGCGATAATAACTGCATTATATGTGTAATAATGGATGTTATATTGATAATATCGGTAGTAATAAGTATATTTATTATAGTTCTAGCGATAATAACTGCATAATATAGGTAATAGTGCATGTTATATTGATGATAATATAAGTAATAAGTATAATTATTACAGTTCTAGCGATAATAACTGCATTATATGGGTAATAATCGATGTTGTATTGGTAATATCGGGAGTAATAAGTATATTTATTATAGTTCTAGCGATTATAACTGCATAATATGGGTAATAATGCATGTTATATTGATAATAATATAAGTAATAAGTATAATTATTACAGTTCTAGCGATAATAACTGCATTATATGGGTAATAATGCATGTTATATTGATGATAATAAAAGTAATAAGTATATTTATTACAGTTCTAGCGATAATAACTGCATAATATAGGTAATAATGCATGTTATATTGATAATAATAAAAGTAATAAGTATATTTATTGTAGTTCTATCAATAATAACTGCATAATATGGGTAATAATGCATGTTATATTGAGGATAATAAAAGTAATAAGTGTATTTATTACAGTTCTAGCGATAATGACTGCATAATATGGGTAATAATGCATGTTATATTGATGATAATATAAGTAATAAGTATAATTATTACAGTTCTAGCGATAATAACTGCCTTATATGGGTAATAATGCATGATATGTTGATAATATTGGGAGTAATAAGTATAATTATTATAGTTCTAGCGATAATAATAGTAAAATATGGCAAATAGTGCATGTTATATTGATAATAGTAAAAGCAATAAGTATATTTATTACAGTTCTATCGATAATAACTGCATAATATGGGTATTAATGCATGTTATATTGATGATAATAAAAGTAGCAAGTATATTTATTATAGTTCTAGCGATTATAACTGCATAATATGGGTAATAATGCATGTTATATTGATAATATCCGGAGTAATATGTATAATTATTATTGTTCTAGCGATAATAATAGTAAAATATGGCTAATAGTGCATGTTATATTGATAATAATAAAAGTAATAAGTATATTTATTATAGTTCTATCAATAATAATTGCATAATATGGGTAATAATGCATGTTATATTGATGATAATAAAAGTAATAAGTGTATTTATTACAGTTCTAGCGATAATGACTGCATAATATGGGTAATAATGCATGTTATATTGATGATAATATAAGTAATAAGTATAATTATTACAGTTCTAGCGATAATAACTGCATTATATGGGTAATAATGCATGATATGTTGATAATATTGGGAGTAATAAGTATAATTATTATAGTTCTAGCGATAATAATAGCAAAATATGGCAAATAGTGCATGTTATATTGATAATAGTAAAAGCAATAAGTATATTTATTACAGTTCGATCGATAATAACTGCATAATATGGGTATTAATGCATGTTATATTGATGATAATAAAAGTAGTAAGTATATTTATTATAGTTCTAGCGATTATAACTGCATAATATGGGTAATAATGCATGTTATATTGATGATAATATAAGTAATAAGTATAATTATTACAGTTCTAGCGATAATAACTGCCTTATATGGGTAATAATGCATGATATGTTGATAATATTGGGAGTAATAAGTATAATTATTATAGTTCTAGCGATAATAATAGTAAAATATGGCAAGTAGTGCATGTTATATTGATAATAGTAAAAGCAATAAGTATATTTATTACAGTTCTATCGATAATAACTGCATAATATGGGTATTAATGCATGTTATATTGATGATAATAAAAGTAGTAAGTATATTTATTATAGTTCTAGCGATTATAACTGCATAATATGGGTAATAATGCATGTTATATTGATGATAATATAAGCAATAAGTATAATTATTACAGTTCTAGCGATAATAACTGCATTATATGGGTAATAATGCATGATATGTTGATAATATTGGGAGTAATAAGTATAATTATTATAGTTCTAGCGATAATAATAGCAAAATATGGCAAATAGTGCATGTTATATTGATAATAGTAAAAGCAATAAGTATATTTATTACAGTTCGATCGATAATAACTGCATAATATGGGTATTAATGCATGTTATATTGATGATAATAAAAGTAGTAAGTATATTTATTATAGTTCTAGCGATTATAACTACATAATATGGGTAATAATGCATGTTATATTGATAATAATATAAGTAATAAGCATAATTATTACAGTTCTAGCGATAATGACTGCATAATATGGGTAATAATGCATGTTATATTGATGATAATATAAGTAATAAGTATAATTATTACAGTTCTAGCGATAATAACTGCCTTATATGGGTAATAATGCATGATATGTTGATAATATTGGGAGTAATAAGTATAATTATTATAGTTCTAGCGATAATAATAGTAAAATATGGCAAGTAGTGCATGTTATATTGATAATAGTAAAAGCAATAAGTATATTTATTACAGTTCTATCGATAATAACTGCATAATATGGGTATTAATGCATGTTATATTGATGATAATAAAAGTAGTAAGTATATTTATTATAGTTCTAGCGATTATAACTGCATAATATGGGTAATAATGCATGTTATATTGATAATAATATAAGTAATAAGTATAATTATTACAGTTCTAGCGATAATAACTGCATTAAATGCGTATAATGCATGTTATATTGATAATATCTGGAGTAGTAAGTATAATTTTTATAGTTCTAGCGATAATATAAGTAAAATATGGCTAATAGTGCATGTTATATTGATAATAATAAAAGTAATAAGTATATTTATTATAATTCTATCGATAATTACTGCATAATATGGGTAATAATGCATATTATATTGATAATAATATAAGTAATAAGTATAATTATTACAGTTCTAGGGACAATAACTGCATTATATGGGTAATAATGCATGTTATATTGATGATAATATAAGTAATAAGTATAATTATTACAGTTCTAGCGATAATAACTGCATTATATGGGTAATAATAGATGTTATATTGATAATATCGGTAGTAATAAGTATATTTATTATAGTTCTAGCGATAATAACTGCATAATATAGGTAATAATGCATGTTATATTGATGATAATATAAGTAATAAGTATAATTATTACAGTTCTAGCGATAATAACTGCATTATATGGGTAATAATGCATGTTATATTGATAATATCGGGAGTAATAAGTATATTTATTATAGTTCTAGCGATTATAACTGCATAATATGGGTATTAATGCATGTTATATTGATAATAATATAAGTAATAAGTATAATTATTACAGTTCTAGCGATAATAACTGCATAATATGGGTAATAATGCATGTGTTACTGATGATAATAAAAGTAATAAGTGTATTTATTACAGTTCTAGCGATAATAACTGCATAATATGGGTAATAATGCATGTTATATTGATGATAATATAAGAAATAAGTATAATTATTACAGTTCTAGCGATAATAACTGCATTATATGGGTAATAATGGATGTTATATTGATAATATCGGGAGTAATAAGTATATTTATTATAGTTCTGGCGATTATAACTGCATAATATGGGTAATAATGCATGTTGTATTAATAATAATATAAGTAATAAGTATAATTATTACAGTTCTAGCGATAATAACTGCATTATATGGGTAATAATGCATGTTATATTGATAATAATAAAAGTAATAAGTATATTTATTATGGTTCTAGCGATAATAACTGCATAATATGGGTAATAATGCATGTTATATTGATGATAACAAAAGTAATACGTATATTTATTATAGTTCTAGCGATAATAACTGCATTATATGGGTAATAATGCATGTTATACTGATGATAATAAAAGTAATAAGTATATTTATTGTAGTTCTATCAATAATAACTGCATAATATGGGTAATAATGCATGTTATATTGAGGATAATAAAAGTAATAAGTATAATTATTACAGTTCTAGCGATAATAACTGCATTATATGTGTAATAATGGATGTTATATTGATAATATCGGTAGTAATAAGTATATTTATTATAGTTCTAGCGATAATAACTGCATAATATAGGTAATAATGCATGTTATATTGATGATAATATAAGTAATAAGTATAATTATTACAGTTCTAGCGATAATAACTGCATTATATGTGTAATAATGGATGTTATATTGATAATATCGGTAGTAATAAGTATATTTATTACAGTTCTATCGATAATAACTGCATAATATGGGTATTAATGCATGTTATATTGATGATAATAAAAGTAGTAAGTATATTTATTATAGTTCTAGCGATTATAACTGCATAATATGGGTAATAATGCATGTTATATTGATAATATCCGGAGTAATATGTATAATTATTATTGTTCTAGCGATAATAATAGTAAAATATGGCTAATAGTGCATGTTATATTGATAATAATAAAAGTAATAAGTATATTTATTATAGTTCTATCAATAATAATTGCATAATATGGGTAATAATGCATGTTATATTGATGATAATAAAAGTAATAAGTGTATTTATTACAGTTCTAGCGATAATGACTGCATAATATGGGTAATAATGCATGATATGTTGATAATATTGGGAGTAATAAGTATAATTATTATAGTTCTAGCGATAATAATAGCAAAATATGGCAAATAGTGCATGTTATATTGATAATAGTAAAAGCAATAAGTATATTTATTACAGTTCGATCGATAATAACTGCATAATATGGGTATTAATGCATGTTATATTGATGATAATAAAAGTAGTAAGTATATTTATTATAGTTCTAGCGATTATAACTACATAATATGGGTAATAATGCATGTTATATTGAGGATAATAAAAGTAATAAGTGTATTTATTACAGTTCTAGCGATAATGACTGCATAATATGGGTAATAATGCATGTTATATTGATGATAATATAAGTAATAAGTATAATTATTACAGTTCTAGCGATAATAACTGCCTTATATGGGTAATAATGCATGATATGTTGATAATATTGGGAGTAATAAGTATAATTATTATAGTTCTAGCGATAATAATAGTAAAATATGGCAAATAGTGCATGTTATATTGATAATAATAAAAGTAATAAGTATATTTACTATAGTTCTGTCGATAATAACTGCATTATATGGGTAATAATGCATGTTATATTGATAATATCGGGAGTAATAAGTATAATCATTACAGTTCTAGCGATAATACTAATAAAATATGGCTAAGAGTGCCTGTTATATTGATAATAATAAAAGTAATAATTATATTTATTATAATTCTATCGATAATAACTGCATAATATGGGTAATAATGCATGTTATATTGATAATATCCGGAGTAATATGTATAATTATTATTGTTCTAGCGATAATAATAGTAAAATATGGCTAATAGTGCATGCTATATTGATAATAATAAAAGTAATAAGTATATTTATTATAGTTCTATCAATAATAACTGTATAATATGGGTAATAATGCATGTTATATTGATGATAATAAAAGTAATAAGTGTATTTATTACAGTTCTAGCGATAATGACTGCATAATATGGGTAATAATGCATGTTATATTGATGATAATATAAGTAATAAGTATAATTATTACAGTTCTAGCGATAATAACTGCATTATATGGGTAATAATGCATGTTATATTGATAATAATAAAAGTAATAAGTATATTTATTATGGTTCTAGCGATAATAACTGCATAATATGGGTAATCATGCATGTTATATTGATGATAATAAAAGTAATAAGAGTATTTATTACAGTTCTATCAATAATAACTGCATAATATGGGTAATAATGCATGTTATATTAATAATAATATAAGTAATAAGTATAATTATTACAGTTCTAGCGATAATAACTGCATTATATGGGTAATAATGCATGTTATATTGATAATAATAAAAGTAATAAGTATATTTATTATGGTTCTAGCGATAATAACTGCATAATATGGGTAATAATGTATGTGATATTGATAATAATATAGGTAATAATTATAATTATTACAGTTCTAGCGATAGTAACTGCATTGTATGGGTAATAATGGATGTTATATTGATAATATCGGGAGTAATAAGTATATTTATTATAGTTCTAGCGATAATAACTGCATAATATGGGTAATAATGCATGTTATATTGATAATAATATAAGTAATAAGTATAATTGTTACAGTTCTAGCGATAATAACTGCATTATATGGGTAATAATGGATGTTATGTTGATAATATCGGGAGTAATAAGTATTTTTATTATAGTTCTAGCGATAATAATTGCATAATATAGGTAATAATGCATGTTATGTTGATAATAATAAAAGTAATAAGTATATTTATTATAGTTCTAGCGATAATAATTGCATTAAATGCGTATAATGCATGTTATATTGATAATATCTGGAGTAGTAAGTATAATTTTTATAGTTCTAGCGATAATATAAGTAAAATATGGCTAATAGTGCATGTTATATTGATAATAATAAAAGTAATAAGTATATTTATTATAATTCTATCGATAATAACTGCATAATATGGGTAATAATGCATATTATATTGATAATAATATAAGTAATAAGTATAATTATTACAGTTCTAGCGACAATAACTGCATTATATGGGTAATAATGCATGTTATATTGATGATAATATAAGTAATAAGTATAATTATTACAGTTCTAGCGATAATAACTGCATTATATGGGTAATAATGGATGTTATATTGATAATATCGGTAGTAATAAGCATATTTATTATAGTTCTAGCGATAATAACTGCATAATATAGGTAATAATGCATGTTATATTGATAATAATAAAAGTAATAAGTATAATTATTACAGTTCTAGCGATAATAACTGCATTATATGGGTAATAATGCATGTTATATTGATGATAATAAAAGTAATAAGTATATTTATTACAGTTCTAGCGATAATAACTGCATAATATGGGTAATAATGCATGTTATATTGATGATAATATAAGAAATAAGTATAATTATTACAGTTCTAGCGATAATAACTGCATTATATGGGTAATAATGGATGTTATATTGATAATATCGGGAGTAATAAGTATATTTATTATAGTTCTAGCGATTATAACTGCATAATATGGGTATTAATGCATGTTATATTGATAATAATATAAGTAATATGTATAATTATTACAGTTCTAGCGATAATAACTGCATAATATGGGTAATAATGCATGTTATACTGATGATAATAAAAGTAATAAGTGTATTTATTACAGTTCTAGCGATAATAACTGCATAATATGGGTAATAATGCATGTTATATTGATGATAATATAAGAAATAAGTATAATTATTACAGTTCTAGCGATAATAACTGCATTATATGGGTAATAATGGATGTTATATTGATAATATCGGGAGTGATAAGTATATTTATTATAGTTCTAGCGATTATAACTGCATAATATGGGTATTAATGCATGTTATATTGATAATAATATAAGTAATAAGTATAATTATTACAGTTCTAGCGATAATAACTGCATAATATGGGTAATAATGCATGTTATACTGATGATAATAAAAGTAATAAGTGTATTTATTACAGTTCTAGCGATAATAACTGCATAATATGGGTAATAATGCATGTTATATTGATGATAATATAAGAAATAAGTATAATTATTACAGTTCTAGCGATAATAACTGCATTATATGGGTAATAATGGATGTTATATTGATAATATCGGGAGTAATAAGTATATTTATTATAGTTCTGGCGATTATAACTGCATAATATGGGTAATAATGCATGTTATATTAATAATAATATAAGTAATAAGTATAATTATTACAGTTCTAGCGATAATAACTGCATTATATGGGTAATAATGCATGTTATATTGATAATAATAAAAGTAATAAGTATATTTATTATGGTTCTAGCGATAATAACTGCATAATATGGGTAATAATGCATGTTATATTGATGATAACAAAAGTAATACGTATATTTATTATAGTTCTAGCGATAATAACTGCATTATATGGGTAATAATGCATGTTATACTGATGATAATAAAAGTAATAAGTATATTTATTGTAGTTCTATCAATAATAACTGCATAATATGGGTAATAATGCATGTTATATTGAGGATAATAAAAGTAATAAGTATAATTATTACAGTTCTAGCGATACTAACTGCATTATATGTGTAATAATGGATGTTATATTGATAATATCGGTAGTAATAAGTATATTTAATATAGTTCTAGCGATAATAACTGCATTATATGTGTAATAATGGATGTTATATTGATAATATCGGTAGTAATAAGTATATTTATTATAGTTCTAGCGATAATAACTGCATAATATAGGTAATAATGCATGTTATATTGATGATAATATAAGTAATAAGTATAATTATTACAGTTCTAGCGATAATAACTGCATTATATGTGTAATAATGGATGTTATATTGATAATATCGGTAGTAATAAGTATATTTATTATAGTTCTAGCGATAATAACTGCATAATATAGGTAATAATGCATGTTATATTGATGATAATATAAGTAATAAGTATAATTATTACAGTTCTAGCGATAATAACTGCATTATATGGGTAATAATCGATGTTATATTGGTAATATCGGGAGTAATAAGTATATTTATTATAGTTCTAGCGATTATAACTGCATAATATGGGTAATAATGCATGTTATATTGATAATAATATAAGTAATAAGTATAATTATTACAGTTCTAGCGATAATAACTGCATTATATGGGTAATAATGCATGTTATATTGATGATAATAAAAGTAATAAGTATATTTATTACAGTTCTAGCGATAATAACTGCATAATATAGGTAATAATGCATGTTATATTGATAATAATAAAAGTAATAAGTATATTTATTATAGTTCTATCAATAATAATTGCATAATATGGGTAATAATGCATGTTATATTGATGATAATAAAAGTAATAAGTGTATTTATTACAGTTCTAGCGATAATGACTGCATAATATGGGTAATAATGCATGTTATATTGATGATAATATAAGTAATAAGTATAATTATTACAGTTCTAGCGATAATAACTGCATTATATGGGTAATAATGCATGATATGTTGATAATATTGGGAGTAATAAGTATAATTATTATAGTTCTAGCGATAATAATAGCAAAATATGGCAAATAGTGCATGTTATATTGATAATAGTAAAAGCAATAAGTATATTTATTATAGTTCTATCGATAATAACTGCATAATATGGGTATTAATGCATGTTATATTGATGATAATAAAAGTAGTAAGTATATTTATTATAGTTCTAGCGATTATAACTACATAATATGGGTAATAATGCATGTTATATTGATAATAATATAAGTAATAAGTATAATTATTACAGTTCTAGCGATAATAACTGCATTAAATGCGTATAATGCATGTTATATTGATAATATCTGGAGTAGTAAGTATAATTTTTATAGTTCTAGCGATAATATAAGTAAAATATGGCTAATAGTGCATGTTATATTGATAATAATAAAAGTAATAAGTATATTTATTATAATTCTATCGATAATTACTGCATAATATGGGTAATAATGCATATTATATTGATAATAATATAAGTAATAAGTATAATTATTACAGTTCTAGCGACAATAACTGCATTATATGGGTCATAATGCATGTTATATTGATGATAATATAAGTAATAAGTATAATTATTACAGTTCTAGCGATAATAACTGCATTATATGGGTAATAATAGATGTTATATTGATAATATCGGTAGTAATAAGTATATTTATTATAGTTCTAGCGATAATAACTGCATAATATAGGTAATAATGCATGTTATATTGATGATAATATAAGTAATAAGTATAATTATTACAGTTCTAGCGATAATAACTGCATTATATGGGTAATAATGCATGATATGTTGATAATATTGGGAGTAATAAGTATAATTATTATAGTTCTAGCGATAATAATAGTAAAATATGGCAAATAGTGCATGTTATATTGATAATAGTAAAAGCAATAAGTATATTTATTACAGTTCTATCGATAATAACTGCATAATATGGGTATTAATGCATGTTATATTGACGATAATAAAAGTAGTAAGTATATTTATTATAGTTCTAGCGATTATAACTGCATAATATGGGTAATAATGCATGTTATATTGATAATAATGTAAGTAATATGTATAATTATTACAGTTCTAGCGATAATAACTGCATTATATGGGTAATAATGGATGTCATATTGATAATATCGGGAGTAATAAGTATATTTATTATAGTTCTAGCGATAATAACTGCATAATATAGGTAATAATGCATGTTACATTGATAATAATAAAAGTAATACGTATATTTATTATAGTTCTATCAATAATAACTGCATAATATGGGTAATAATGCATGTTATACTGATGATAATAAAAGTAATAAGTGTATTTATTACAGTTCTAGCGATAATAACTGCATAATATGGGTAATAATGCATGTTATATTGATGATAATATAAGAAATAAGTATATTTATTATAGTTCTAGCGATAATAACTGCATAATATAGGTAATAATGCATGTTATATTGATAATAATAAAAGTAATACGTATATTTATTATAGTTCTATCAATAATAACTGCATAATATGGGTAATAATGCATGTTATACTGATGATAATAAAAGTAATAAGTGTATTTATTACAGTTCTAGCGATAATAACTGCATAATATGGGTAATAATGCATGTTATATTGATGATAATATAAGAAATAAGTATAATTATTACAGTTCTAGCGATAATAACTGCATTATATGGGTAATAATGGATGTTATATTGATAATATCGGGAGTAATAAGTATATTTATTATAGTTCTAGCGATTATAACTGCATAATATGGGTAATAATGCATGTTATATTAATAATAATATAAGTAATAAGTATAATTATTACAGTTCTAGCGATAATAACTGCATTATATGGGTAATAATGCATGTTATATTGATAATAATAAAAGTAATAAGTATATTTATTATGGTTCTAGCGATAATAACTGCATAATATGGGTAATAATGCATGTTATATTGATGATAACAAAAGTAATACGTATATTTATTATAGTTCTAGCGATAATAACTGCATTATATGGGTAATAATGCATGTTATATTGATAATAATACAAGTAATAAGTATAATCATTACAGTTCTAGCGATAATACTAGTAAAATATGGCTAAGAGTCCCTGTTATATTGATAATAATAAAAGTAATAAGTACATTTATTACAGTTCTAGCGATTATAACTGCATAATAGGGGTATTAATGCATGTTATATTGATAATAATATAAGTAATAAGTATAATTATTACAGTTCTAGCGATAATAACTGCATTATATGGGTAATAATGGATGTTATATTGATAATATCGGGAGTAATAAGTATAATTATTACAGTTCTAGCGATAATAACTGCATTATATGGGTAATAATGGATGTTATATTGATAATATCGGGAGTAATAAGTATAATTATTACAGTTCTAGCGATAATAACTGCATTACATGGGTAATAATGCATGTTATATTGATAATAATAAAAGTAATAAGTACATTTATTACAGTTCTAGCGATAATGACTGCATAATATGGGTAATAATGCATGTTATATTGATGATAATATAAGTAATAAGTATAATTATTACAGTTCTAGCGATAATAACTGCATTATATGGGTAATAATGCATGATATGTTGATAATATTGGGAGTAATAAGTATAATTATTATAGTTCTAGCGATAATAATAGCAAAATATGGCAAATAGTGCATGTTATATTGATAATAGTAAAAGCAATAAGTATATTTATTATAGTTCTAGCGATTATAACTGCATAATATGGGTATTAATGCATGTTATATTGATAATAATATAAGTAATAAGTATAATTATTACAGTTCTAGCGATAATAACTGCATAATATGATTAATAATGCATGTTATACTGATGATAATAAAAGTAATAAGTGTATTTATTACAGTTCTATCGATAATAACTGCATAATATGGGTATTAATGCATGTTATATTGACGATAATAAAAGTAGTAAGTATATTTATTATAGTTCTAGCGATTATAACTGCATAATATGGGTAATAATGCATGTTATATTGATAATAATGTAAGTAATATGTATAATTATTACAGTTCTAGCGATAATAACTGCATTATATGGGTAATAATGGATGTCATATTGATAATATCGGGAGTAATAAGTATATTTATTATAGTTCTAGCGATAATAACTGCATAATATAGGTAATAATGCATGTTACATTGATAATAATAAAAGTAATACGTATATTTATTATAGTTCTATCAATAATAACTGCATAATATGGGTAATAATGCATGTTATACTGATGATAATAAAAGTAATAAGTGTATTTATTACAGTTCTAGCGATAATAACTGCATAATATGGGTAATAATGCATGTTATATTGATGATAATATAAGAAATAAGTATATTTATTATAGTTCTAGCGATAATAACTGCATAATATAGGTAATAATGCATGTTATATTGATAATAATAAAAGTAATACGTATATTTATTATAGTTCTATCAATAATAACTGCATAATATGGGTAATAATGCATGTTATACTGATGATAATAAAAGTAATAAGTGTATTTATTACAGTTCTAGCGATAATAACTGCATAATATGGGTAATAATGCATGTTATATTGATGATAATATAAGAAATAAGTATAATTATTACAGTTCTAGCGATAATAACTGCATTATATGGGTAATAATGGATGTTATATTGATAATATCGGGAGTAATAAGTATATTTATTATAGTTCTAGCGATTATAACTGCATAATATGGGTAATAATGCATGTTATATTAATAATAATATAAGTAATAAGTATAATTATTACAGTTCTAGCGATAATAACTGCATTATATGGGTAATAATGCATGTTATATTGATAATAATAAAAGTAATAAGTATATTTATTATGGTTCTAGCGATAATAACTGCATAATATGGGTAATAATGCATGTTATATTGATGATAACAAAAGTAATACGTATATTTATTATAGTTCTAGCGATAATAACTGCATTATATGGGTAATAATGCATGTTATATTGATAATAATACAAGTAATAAGTATAATCATTACAGTTCTAGCGATAATACTAGTAAAATATGGCTAAGAGTCCCTGTTATATTGATAATAATAAAAGTAATAAGTACATTTATTACAGTTCTAGCGATTATAACTGCATAATAGGGGTATTAATGCATGTTATATTGATAATAATATAAGTAATAAGTATAATTATTACAGTTCTAGCGATAATAACTGCATTATATGGGTAATAATGGATGTTATATTGATAATATCGGGAGTAATAAGTATAATTATTACAGTTCTAGCGATAATAACTGCATTATATGGGTAATAATGGATGTTATATTGATAATATCGGGAGTAATAAGTATAATTATTACAGTTCTAGCGATAATAACTGCATTACATGGGTAATAATGCATGTTATATTGATAATAATAAAAGTAATAAGTACATTTATTACAGTTCTAGCGATAATGACTGCATAATATGGGTAATAATGCATGTTATATTGATGATAATATAAGTAATAAGTATAATTATTACAGTTCTAGCGATAATAACTGCATTATATGGGTAATAATGCATGATATGTTGATAATATTGGGAGTAATAAGTATAATTATTATAGTTCTAGCGATAATAATAGCAAAATATGGCAAATAGTGCATGTTATATTGATAATAGTAAAAGCAATAAGTATATTTATTATAGTTCTAGCGATTATAACTGCATAATATGGGTATTAATGCATGTTATATTGATAATAATATAAGTAATAAGTATAATTATTACAGTTCTAGCGATAATAACTGCATAATATGATTAATAATGCATGTTATACTGATGATAATAAAAGTAATAAGTGTATTTATTACAGTTCTAGCGATAATAACTGCATAATATAGGTAATAATGCATGTTATATTGATAATAATAAAAGTAATAAGTATATTTATTGTAGTTCTATCAATAATAACTGCATAATATGGGTAATAATGCATGTTATATTGAGGATAATAAAAGTAATAAGTGTATTTATTACAGTTCTAGCGATAATGACTGCATAATATGGGTAATAATGCATGTTATACTGATGATAATAAAAGTAATAAGTGTATTTATTACAGTTCTAGCGATAATAACTGCATAATATGGGTAATAATGCATGTTATATTGATGATAATATAAGAAATAAGTATAATTATTACAGTTCTAGCGATAATAACTGCATTATATGGGTACTAATGGATGTTATATTGATAATATCGGGAGTAATAAGTATATTTATTATAGTTCTAGCGATTATAACTGCATAATATGGGTATTAATGCATGTTATATTGATAATAATATAAGTAATAAGTATAATTATTACAGTTCTAGCGATAATAACTGCATAATATGGGTAATAATGCATGTTATACTGATGATAATAAAAGTAATAAGTGTATTTATTACAGTTCTAGCGATAATAACTGCATAATATGGGTAATAATGCATGTTATATTGATAATAATAAAAGTAATAAGTATATTTATTGTAGTTCTATCAATAATAACTGCATAATATGGGTAATAATGCATGTTATATTGAGGATAATAAAAGTAATAAGTGTATTTATTACAGTTCTAGCGATAATGACTGCATAATATGGGTAATAATGCATGTTATACTGATGATAATAAAAGTAATAAGTGTATTTATTACAGTTCTAGCGATAATAACTGCATAATATGGGTAATAATGCATGTTGTATTGATAATAATATAAGTAATAAGTATAATTATTACAGTTCTAGCGATAATAACTGCATAATATGGGTAATAATGCATGTTATACTGATGATAATAAAAGTAATAAGTGTATTTATTACAGTTCTAGCGATAATAACTGCATAATATGGGTAATAATGCATGTTATATTGATGATAATATAAGAAATAAGTATAATTATTACAGTTCTAGCGATAATAACTGCATTATATGGGTACTAATGGATGTTATATTGATAATATCGGGAGTAATAAGTATATTTATTATAGTTCTAGCGATTATAACTGCATAATATGGGTATTAATGCATGTTATATTGATAATAATATAAGTAATAAGTATAATTATTACAGTTCTAGCGATAATAACTGCATAATATGGGTAATAATGCATGTTATACTGATGATAATAAAAGTAATAAGTGTATTTATTACAGTTCTAGCGATAATAACTGCATAATATGGGTAATAATGCATGTTATATTGATGATAATATAAGAAATAAGTATAATTATTACAGTTCTAGCGATAATAACTGCATTATATGGGTAATAATGGATGTTATATTGATAATATCGGGAGTAATAAGTATATTTATTATAGTTCTGGCGATTATAACTGCATAATATGGGTAATAATGCATGTTATATTAATAATAATATAAGTAATAGGTATAATTATTACAGTTCTAGCGATAATAACTGCATTATATGGGTAATAATGCATGTTATATTGATAATAATAAAAGTAATAAGTATATTTATTATGGTTCTAGCGATAATAACTGCATAATATGGGTAATAATGCATGTTATATTGATAATAATATAAGTAATAAGTATAATTATTACAGTTCTAGCGATAATAACTGCATAATATGATTAATAATGCATGTTATACTGATGATAATAAAAGTAATAAGTGTATTTATTACAGTTCTAGCGATAATAACTGCATAATATGGGTAATAATGCATGTTATATTGATGATAATATAAGAAATAAGTATAATTATTACAGTTCTAGCGATAATAACTGCATTATATGGGTAATAATGCATGTTATATTGATGATAATAAAAGTAATAAGTATATTTATTACAGTTCTAGCGATAATAACTGCATAATATAGGTAATAATGCATGTTATATTGATAATAATAAAAGTAATAAGTATATTTATTGTAGTTCTATCAATAATAACTGCATAATATGGGTAATAATGCATGTTATATTGAGGATAATAAAAGTAATAAGTGTATTTATTACAGTTCTAGCGATAATGACTGCATAATATGGGTAATAATGCATGTTATACTGATGATAATAAAAGTAATAAGTGTATTTATTACAGTTCTAGCGATAATAACTGCATAATATGGGTAATAATGCATGTTATATTGATAATAATATAAGTAATAAGTATAATTATTACAGTTCTAGCGATAATAACTGCATAATATGGGTAATAATGCATGTTATACTGATGATAATAAAAGTAATAAGTGTATTTATTACAGTTCTAGCGATAATAACTGCATAATATGGGTAATAATGCATGTTATATTGATGATAATATAAGAAATAAGTATAATTATTACAGTTCTAGCGATAATAACTGCATTATATGGGTACTAATGGATGTTATATTGATAATATCGGGAGTAATAAGTATATTTATTATAGTTCTAGCGATTATAACTGCATAATATGGGTATTAATGCATGTTATATTGATAATAATATAAGTAATAAGTATAATTATTACAGTTCTAGCGATAATAACTGCATAATATGGGTAATAATGCATGTTATACTGATGATAATAAAAGTAATAAGTGTATTTATTACAGTTCTAGCGATAATAACTGCATAATATGGGTAATAATGCATGTTATATTGATGATAACAAAAGTAATACGTATATTTATTATAGTTCTAGCGATAATAACTGCATTATATGGGTAATAATGGATGTTATACTGATGATAATAAAAGTAATAAGTGTATTTATTACAGTTCTAGCGATAATAACTGCATAATATGGGTAATAATGCATGTTATATTGATGATAATATAAGAAATAAGTATAATTATTACAGTTCTAGCGATAATAACTGCATTATATGGGTAATAATGCATGTTATATTGATGATAATAAAAGTAATAAGTATATTTATTACAGTTCTAGCGATAATAACTGCATAATATAGGTAATAATGCATGTTATATTGATAATAATAAAAGTAATAAGTATATTTATTGTAGTTCTATCAATAATAACTGCATAATATGGGTAATAATGCATGTTATATTGAGGATAATAAAAGTAATAAGTGTATTTATTACAGTTCTAGCGATAATGACTGCATAATATGGGTAATAATGCATGTTATATTGATGATAATATAAGTAATAAGTATAATTATTACAGGTCTAGCGATAATAACTGCCTTATATGGGTAATAATGCATGATATGTTGATAATATTGGGAGTAATAAGTATAATTATTATAGTTCTAGCGATAATAATAGTAAAATATGGCAAATAGTGCATGTTATATTGATAATAGTAAAAGCAATAAGTATATTTATTACAGTTCTATCGATAATAACTGCATAATATGGGTATTAATGCATGTTATATTGATGATAATAAAAGTAGTAAGTATATTTATTGTAGTTCTATCAATAATAACTGCATAATATGGGTAATAATGCATGTTATATTGAGGATAATAAAAGTAATAAGTGTATTTATTACAGTTCTAGCGATAATGACTGCATAATATGGGTAATAATGCATGTTATACTGATGATAATAAAAGTAATAAGTGTATTTATTACAGTTCTAGCGATAATAACTGCATAATATGTGTAATAATGCATGTTATATTGATAATAATATAAGTAATAAGTATAATTATTACAGTTCTAGCGATAATAACTGCATTATATGGGTAATAATGCATGTTATATTGATAATAATAAAAGTAATAAGTATATTTATTATGGTTCTAGCGATAATAACTGCATAATATGGGTAATAATGCATGTTATATTGATGATAACAAAAGTAATACGTATATTTATTATAGTTCTAGCGATAATAACTGCATTATATGGGTAATAATGCATGTTATATTGATAATAATACAAGTAATAAGTATAATCATTACAGTTCTAGCGATAATACTAGTAAAATATGGCTAAGAGTCCCTGTTATATTGATAATAATAAAAGTAATAAGTACATTTATTACAGTTCTAGCGATTATAACTGCATAATAGGGGTATTAATGCATGTTATATTGATAATAATATAAGTAATAAGTATAATTATTACAGTTCTAGCGATAATAACTGCATTATATGGGTAATAATGGATGTTATATTGATAATGTCGGGAGTAATAAGTATAATTATTACAGTTCTAGCGATAATAACTGCATTATATGGGTAATAATGGATGTTATATTGATAATATCGGGAGTAATAAGTATAATTATTACAGTTCTAGCGATAATAACTGCATTACATGGGTAATAATGCATGTTATATTGATAATAATAAAAGTAATAAGTACATTTATTACAGTTCTAGCGATAATGACTGCATAATATGGGTAATAATGCATGTTATATTGATGATAATATAAGTAATAAGTATAATTATTACAGTTCTAGCGATAATAACTGCATTATATGGGTAATAATGCATGATATGTTGATAATATTGGGAGTAATAAGTATAATTATTATAGTTCTAGCGATAATAATAGCAAAATATGGCAAATAGTGCATGTTATATTGATAATAGTAAAAGCAATAAGTATATTTATTATAGTTCTAGCGATTATAACTGCATAATATGGGTATTAATGCATGTTATATTGATAATAATATAAGTAATAAGTATAATTATTACAGTTCTAGCGATAATAACTGCATAATATGATTAATAATGCATGTTATACTGATGATAATAAAAGTAATAAGTGTATTTATTACAGTTCTAGCGATAATAACTGCATAATATGGGTAATAATGCATGTTATATTGATGATAATATAAGAAATAAGTATAATTATTACAGTTCTAGCGATAATAACTGCATTATATGGGTAATAATGCATGTTATATTGATGATAATAAAAGTAATAAGTATATTTATTACAGTTCTAGCGATAATAACTGCATAATATAGGTAATAATGCATGTTATATTGATAATAATAAAAGTAATAAGTATATTTATTGTAGTTCTATCAATAATAACTGCATAATATGGGTAATAATGCATGTTATATTGAGGATAATAAAAGTAATAAGTGTATTTATTACAGTTCTAGCGATAATGACTGCATAATATGGGTAATAATGCATGTTATACTGATGATAATAAAAGTAATAAGTGTATTTATTACAGTTCTAGCGATAATAACTGCATAATATGGGTAATAATGCATGTTATATTGATAATAATATAAGTAATAAGTATAATTATTACAGTTCTAGCGATAATAACTGCATAATATGGGTAATAATGCATGTTATACTGATGATAATAAAAGTAATAAGTGTATTTATTACAGTTCTAGCGATAATAACTGCATAATATGGGTAATAATGCATGTTATATTGATGATAATATAAGAAATAAGTATAATTATTACAGTTCTAGCGATAATAACTGCATTATATGGGTACTAATGGATGTTATATTGATAATATCGGGAGTAATAAGTATATTTATTATAGTTCTAGCGATTATAACTGCATAATATGGGTATTAATGCATGTTATATTGATAATAATATAAGTAATAAGTATAATTATTACAGTTCTAGCGATAATAACTGCATAATATGGGTAATAATGCATGTTATACTGATGATAATAAAAGTAATAAGTGTATTCATTACAGTTCTAGCGATAATAACTGCATAATATGGGTAATAATGCATGTTATATTGATGATAATATAAGAAATAAGTATAATTATTACAGTTCTAGCGATAATAACTGCATTATATGGGTAATAATGGATGTTATATTGATAATATCGGGAGTAATAAGTATATTTATTATAGTTCTGGCGATTATAACTGCATAATATGGGTAATAATGCATGTTATATTAATAATAATATAAGTAATAGGTATAATTATTACAGTTCTAGCGATAATAACTGCATTATATGGGTAATAATGCATGTTATATTGATAATAATAAAAGTAATAAGTATATTTATTATGGTTCTAGCGATAATAACTGCATAATATGGGTAATAATGCATGTTATATTGATGATAACAAAAGTAATACGTATATTTATTATAGTTCTAGCGATAATAACTGCATTATATGGGTAATAATGGATGTTATATTGATAATATCGGGAGTAATAAGTATAATTATTACAGTTCTAGCGATAATAACTGCATTATATGGGTAATAATGGATGTTATATTGATAATATCGGGAGTAATAAGTATAATTATTACAGTTCTAGCGATAATAACTGCATTATATGGGTAATAATGGATGTTATATTGATAATATCGGGAGTAATAAGTATAATTATTACAGTTCTAGCGATAATAACTGCATTACATGGGTAATAATGCATGTTATATTGATAATAATAAAAGTAATAAGTACATTTATTACAGTTCTAGCGATAATGACTGCATAATATGGGTAATAATGCATGTTATATTGATGATAATATAAGTAATAAGTATAATTATTACAGTTCTAGCGATAATAACTGCATTATATGGGTAATAATGCATGATATGTTGATAATATTGGGAGTAATAAGTATAATTATTATAGTTCTAGCGATAATAATAGCAAAATATGGCAAATAGTGCATGTTATATTGATAATAGTAAAAGCAATAAGTATATTTATTATAGTTCTAGCGATTATAACTGCATAATATGGGTATTAATGCATGTTATATTGATAATAATATAAGTAATAAGTATAATTATTACAGTTCTAGCGATAATAACTGCATAATATGATTAATAATGCATGTTATACTGATGATAATAAAAGTAATAAGTGTATTTATTACAGTTCTAGCGATAATAACTGCATAATATGGGTAATAATGCATGTTATATTGATGATAATATAAGAAATAAGTATAATTATTACAGTTCTAGCGATAATAACTGCATTATATGGGTAATAATGCATGTTATATTGATGATAATAAAAGTAATAAGTATATTTATTACAGTTCTAGCGATAATAACTGCATAATATAGGTAATAATGCATGTTATATTGATAATAATAAAAGTAATAAGTATATTTATTGTAGTTCTATCAATAATAACTGCATAATATGGGTAATAATGCATGTTATATTGAGGATAATAAAAGTAATAAGTGTATTTATTACAGTTCTAGCGATAATGACTGCATAATATGGGTAATAATGCATGTTATATTGATGATAATATAAGTAATAAGTATAATTATTACAGGTCTAGCGATAATAACTGCCTTATATGGGTAATAATGCATGATATGTTGATAATATTGGGAGTAATAAGTATAATTATTATAGTTCTAGCGATAATAATAGTAAAATATGGCAAATAGTGCATGTTATATTGATAATAGTAAAAGCAATAAGTATATTTATTACAGTTCTATCGATAATAACTGCATAATATGGGTATTAATGCATGTTATATTGATGATAATAAAAGTAGTAAGTATATTTATTATAGTTCTAGCGATTATAACTGCATAATATGGGTAATAATGCATGTTATATTGATAATATCCGGAGTAATATGTATAATTATTATTGTTCTAGCGATAATAATAGTAAAATATGGCTAATAGTGCATGTTATATTGATAATAATAAAAGTAATAAGTATATTTATTATAGTTCTAGCGATAATAACTGCATTATATGGGTAATAATGGATGTTATATTGATAATATCGGGAGTAATAAGTATAATTATTACAGTTCTAGCGATAATAACTGCATTATATGGGTAATAATGGATGTTATATTGATAATATCGGGAGTAATAAGTATAATTATTACAGTTCTAGCGATAACAACTGCATTACATGGGTAATAATGCATGTTATATTGATAACAATAAAAGTAATAAGTACATTTATTACAGTTCTAGCGATAATGACTGCATAATATGGGTAATAATGCATGTTATATTGATGATAATATAAGTAATAAGTATAATTATTACAGTTCTAGCGATAATAACTGCATTATATGGGTAATAATGCATGATATGTTGATAATATTGGGAGTAATAAGTATAATTATTATAGTTCTAGCGATAATAATAGCAAAATATGGCAAATAGTGCATGTTATATTGATAATAGTAAAAGCAATAAGTATATTTATTATAGTTCTAGCGATTATAACTGCATAATATGGGTATTAATGCATGTTATATTGATAATAATATAAGTAATAAGTATAATTATTACAGTTCTAGCGATAATAACTGCATAATATGGGTAATAATGCATGTTATACTGATGATAATAAAAGTAATAAGTGTATTTATTACAGTTCTAGCGATAATAACTGCATAATATGGGTAATAATGCATGTTATATTGATGATAATATAAGAAATAAGTATAATTATTACAGTTCTAGCGATAATAACTGCATTATATGGGTAATAATGGATGTTATATTGATAATATCGGGAGTAATAAGTATATTTATTATAGTTCTAGCGATTATAACTGCATAATATGGGTATTAATGCATGTTATATTGATAATAATATAAGTAATAAGTATAATTATTACAGTTCTAGCGATAATAACTGCATAATATGATTAATAATGCATGTTATACTGATGATAATAAAAGTAATAAGTGTATTTATTACAGTTCTAGCGATAATAACTGCATAATATGGGTAATAATGCATGTTATATTGATGATAATATAAGAAATAAGTATAATTATTACAGTTCTAGCGATAATAACTGCATTATATGGGTAATAATGGATGTTATATTGATAATATCGGGAGTAATAAGTATATTTATTATAGTTCTGGCGATTATAACTGCATAATATGGGTAATAATGCATGTTATATTAATAATAATATAAGTAATAGGTATAATTATTACAGTTCTAGCGATAATAACTGCATTATATGGGTAATAATGCATGTTATATTGATAATAATAAAAGTAATAAGTATATTTATTATGGTTCTAGCGATAATAACTGCATAATATGGGTAATAATGCATGTTATATTGATGATAACAAAAGTAATACGTATATTTATTATAGTTCTAGCGATAATAACTGCATTATATGGGTAATAATGGATGTTATATTGATAATATCGGGAGTAATAAGTATAATTATTACAGTTCTAGCGATAATAACTGCATTATATGGGTAATAATGGATGTTATATTGATAATATCGGGAGTAATAAGTATAATTATTACAGTTCTAGCGATAATAACTGCATTATATGGGTAATAATGGATGTTATATTGATAATATCGGGAGTAATAAGTATAATTATTACAGTTCTAGCGATAATAACTGCATTACATGGGTAATAATGCATGTTATATTGATAATAATAAAAGTAATAAGTACATTTATTACAGTTCTAGCGATAATGACTGCATAATATGGGTAATAATGCATGTTATATTGATGATAATATAAGTAATAAGTATAATTATTACAGTTCTAGCGATAATAACTGCATTATATGGGTAATAATGCATGATATGTTGATAATATTGGGAGTAATAAGTATAATTATTATAGTTCTAGCGATAATAATAGCAAAATATGGCAAATAGTGCATGTTATATTGATAATAGTAAAAGCAATAAGTATATTTATTACAGTTCTAGCGATTATAACTGCATAATATGGGTATTAATGCATGTTATATTGATAATAATATAAGTAATAAGTATAATTATTACAGTTCTAGCGATAATAACTGCATAATATGATTAATAATGCATGTTCTACTGATGATAATAAAAGTAATAAGTGTATTTATTACAGTTCTAGCGATAATAACTGCATTATATGGGTAATAATGCATGTTATATTGATGATAATAAAAGTAATAAGTATATTTATTACAGTTCTAGCGATAATAACTGCATAATATGGGTAATAATGCATGTTATATTGATGATAATATAAGAAATAAGTATAATTATTACAGTTCTAGCGATAATAACTGCATTATATGGGTAATAATGGATGTTATATTGATAATATCGGGAGTAATAAGTATATTTATTATAGTTCTAGCGATAATAACTGCATAATATAGGTAATAATGCATGTTATATTGATAATAATAAAAGTAATAAGTATAATTATTACAGTTCTAGCGATAATAACTGCATTATATGGGTAATAATGCATGTTATATTGATGATAATAAAAGTAATAAGTATATTTATTACAGTTCTAGCGATAATAACTGCATAATATGGGTAATAATGCATGTTATATTGATGATAATATAAGAAATAAGTATAATTATTACAGTTCTAGCGATAATAACTGCATTATATGGGTAATAATGGATGTTATATTGATAATATCGGGAGTAATAAGTATATTTATTATAGTTCTAGCGATTATAACTGCATAATATGGGTATTAATGCATGTTATATTGATAATAATATAAGTAATATGTATAATTATTACAGTTCTAGCGATAATAACTGCATAATATGGGTAATAATGCATGTTATACTGATGATAATAAAAGTAATAAGTGTATTTATTACAGTTCTAGCGATAATAACTGCATAATATGGGTAATAATGCATGTTATATTGATGATAATATAAGAAATAAGTATAATTATTACAGTTCTAGCGATAATAACTGCATTATATGGGTAATAATGGATGTTATATTGATAATATCGGGAGTAATAAGTATATTTATTATAGTTCTAGCGATTATAACTGCATAATATGGGTATTAATGCATGTTATATTGATAATAATATAAGTAATAAGTATAATTATTACAGTTCTAGCGATAATAACTGCATAATATGGGTAATAATGCATGTTATACTGATGATAATAAAAGTAATAAGTGTATTTATTACAGTTCTAGCGATAATAACTGCATAATATGGGTAATAATGCATGTTATATTGATGATAATATAAGAAATAAGTATAATTATTACAGTTCTAGCGATAATAACTGCATTATATGGGTAATAATGGATGTTATATTGATAATATCGGGAGTAATAAGTATATTTATTATAGTTCTGGCGATTATAACTGCATAATATGGGTAATAATGCATGTTATATTAATAATAATATAAGTAATAAGTATAATTATTACAGTTCTAGCGATACTAACTGCATTATATGTGTAATAATGGATGTTATATTGATAATATCGGTAGTAATAAGTATATTTATTATAGTTCTAGCGATAATAACTGCATTATATGTGTAATAATGGATGTTATATTGATAATATCGGTAGTAATAAGTATATTTATTATAGTTCTAGCGATAATAACTGCATAATATAGGTAATAATGCATGTTATATTGATGATAATATAAGTAATAAGTATAATTATTACAGTTCTAGCGATAATAACTGCATTATATGTGTAATAATGGATGTTATATTGATAATATCGGTAGTAATATGTATATTTATTATAGTTCTAGCGATAATAACTGCATAATATAGGTAATAATGCATGTTATATTGATGATAATATAAGTAATAAGTATAATTATTACAGTTCTAGCGATAATAACTGCATTATATGGGTAATAATCGATGTTATATTGGTAATATCTGGAGTAATAAGTATATTTATTATAGTTCTAGCGATTATAACTGCATAATATGGGTAATAATGCATGTTATATTGATAATAATATAAGTAATAAGTATAATTATTACAGTTCTAGCGATAATAACTGCATTATATGGGTAATAATGCATGTTATATTGATGATAATAAAAGTAATAAGTATATTTATTACAGTTCTAGCGATAATAACTGCATAATATAGGTAATAATGCATGTTATATTGATAATAATAAAAGTAATAAGTATATTTATTATAGTTCTATCAATAATAATTGCATAATATGGGTAATAATGCATGTTATATTGATCATAATAAAAGTAATAAGTGTATTTATTACAGTTCTAGCGATAATGACTGCATAATATGGGTAATAATGCATGTTATATTGATGATAATATAAGTAATAAGTATAATTATTACAGTTCTAGCGATAATAACTGCATTATATGGGTAATAATGCATGATATGTTGATAATATTGGGAGTAATAAGTATAATTATTATAGTTCTAGCGATAATAACTGCATTATATGGGTAATAATAGATGTTATATTGATAATATCGGTAGTAATAAGTATATTTATTATAGTTCTAGCGATAATAACTGCATAATATAGGTAATAATGCATGTTATATTGATGATAATATAAGTAATAAGTATAATTATTACAGTTCTAGCGATAATAACTGCATTATATGGGTAATAATGCATGTTATATTGATAATATCGGGAGTAATAAGTATATTTATTATAGTTCTAGCGATAATAACTGCATTATATGTGTAATAATGGATGTTATATTGATAATATCGGTAGTAATAAGTATATTTATTATAGTTCTAGCGATAATAACTGCATAATATAGGTAATAATGCATGTTATATTGATGATAATATAAGTAATAAGTATAATTATTACAGTTCTAGCGATAATAACTGCATTATATGTGTAATAATGGATGTTATATTGATAATATCGGTAGTAATAAGTATATTTATTATAGTTCTAGCGATAATAACTGCATAATATAGGTAATAATGCATGTTATATTGATGATAATATAAGTAATAAGTATAATTATTACAGTTCTAGCGATAATAACTGCATTATATGGGTAATAATCGATGTTATATTGGTAATATCGGGAGTAATAAGTATATTTATTATAGTTCTAGCGATTATAACCGCATAATATGGGTAATAATGCATGTTATATTGATAATAATATAAGTAATAAGTATAATTATTACAGTTCTAGCGATAATAACTGCATTATATGGGTAATAATGCATGTTATATTGATGATAATAAAAGTAATAAGTATATTTATTACAGTTCTAGCGATAATAACTGCATAATATAGGTAATAATGCATGTTATATTGATAATAATAAAAGTAATAAGTATATTTATTATAGTTCTATCAATAATAATTGCATAATATGGGTAATAATGCATGTTATATTGATCATAATAAAAGTAATAAGTGTATTTATTACAGTTCTAGCGATAATGACTGCATAATATGGGTAATAATGCATGTTATATTGATGATAATATAAGTAATAAGTATAATTATTACAGTTCTAGCGATAATAACTGCATTATATGGGTAATAATCGATGTTATATTGGTAATATCGGGAGTAATAAGTATATTTATTATAGTTCTAGCGATTATAACTGCATAATATGGGTAATAATGCATGTTATATTGATAATAATATAAGTAATAAGTATAATTATTACAGTTCTAGCGATAATAACTGCATTATATGGGTAATAATGCATGTTATATTGATGATAATAAAAGTAATAAGTATATTTATTACAGTTCTAGCGATAATAACTGCATAATATAGGTAATAATGCATGTTATATTGATAATAATAAAAGTAATAAGTATATTTATTATAGTTCTATCAATAATAATTGCATAATATGGGTAATAATGCATGTTATATTGATCATAATAAAAGTAATAAGTGTATTTATTACAGTTCTAGCGATAATGACTGCATAATATGGGTAATAATGCATGTTATATTGATGATAATATAAGTAATAAGTATAATTATTACAGTTCTAGCGATAATAACTGCATTATATGGGTAATAATGCATGATATGTTGATAATATTGGGAGTAATAAGTATAATTATTATAGTTCTAGCGATAATAACTGCATTATATGGGTAATAATAGATGTTATATTGATAATATCGGTAGTAATAAGTATATTTATTATAGTTCTAGCGATAATAACTGCATAATATAGGTAATAATGCATGTTATATTGATGATAATATAAGTAATAAGTATAATTATTACAGTTCTAGCGATAATAACTGCATTATATGGGTAATAATGCATGTTATATTGATAATATCGGGAGTAATAAGTATATTTATTATAGTTCTAGCGATAATAACTGCATAATATAGGTAATAATGTATGTTATATTGATAATAATAAAAGTAATAAGTATATTTATTGTAGTTCTATCAATAATAACTGCATAATATGGGTAATAATGCATGTTATATTGAGGATAATCAAAGTAATAAGTGTATTTATTACAGTTCTAGCGATAATGACTGCATAATATGGGTAATAATGCATGTTATATTGATGATAATATAAGTAATAAGTATAATTATTACAGTTCTAGCGATAATAACTGCATTATATGGGTAATAATGCATGATATGTTGATAATATTGGGAGTAATAAGTATAATTATTATAGTTCTAGCGATAATAATAGTAAAATATGGCAAATAGTGCATGTTATATTGATAATAGTAAAAGCAATAAGTATATTTATTACAGTTCTATCGATAATAACTGCATAATATGGGTATTAATGCATGTTATATTGACGATAATAAAAGTAGTAAGTATATTTATTATAGTTCTAGCGATTATAACTGCATAATATGGGTAATAATGCATGTTATATTGATAATAATGTAAGTAATATGTATAATTATTACAGTTCTAGCGATAATAACTGCATTATATGGGTAATAATGGATGTCATATTGATAATATCGGGAGTAATAAGTATATTTATTATAGTTCTATCAATAATAACTGCATAATATGGGTAATAATGCATGTTATACTGATGATAATAAAAGTAATAAGTGTATTTATTACAGTTCTAGCGATAATAACTGCATAATATGGGTAATAATGCATGTTATATTAATAATAATATAAGTAATAAGTATAATTATTACAGTTCTAGCGATAATAACTGCATTATATGGGTAATAATGCATGTTATATTGATAATAATAAAAGTAATAAGTATATTTATTATGGTTCTAGCGATAATAACTGCATAATATGGGTAATAATGCATGTTATATTGATGATAACAAAAGTAATACGTATATTTATTATAGTTCTAGCGATAATAACTGCATTATATGGGTAATAATGCATGTTATATTGATAATAATACAAGTAATAAGTATAATCATTACAGTTCTAGCGATAATACTAGTAAAATATGGCTAAGAGTCCCTGTTATATTGATAATAATAAAAGTAATAAGTACATTTATTACAGTTCTAGCGATTATAACTGCATAATAGGGGTATTAATGCATGTTATATTGATAATAATATAAGTAATAAGTATAATTATTACAGTTCTAGCGATAATAACTGCATTATATGGGTAATAATGGATGTTATATTAATAATATCGGGAGTAATAAGTATAATTATTACAGTTCTAGCGATAATAACTGCATTATATGGGTAATAATGGATGTTATATTGATAATATCGGGAGTAATAAGTATAATTATTACAGTTCTAGCGATAATAACTGCATTACATGGGTAATAATGCATGTTATATTGATAATAATAAAAGTAATAAGTACATTTATTACAGTTCTAGCGATAATGACTGCATAATATGGGTAATAATGCATGTTATATTGATGATAATATAAGTAATAAGTATAATTATTACAGTTCTAGCGATAATAACTGCATTATATGGGTAATAATGCATGATATGTTGATAATATTGGGAGTAATAAGTATAATTATTATAGTTCTAGCGATAATAATAGCAAAATATGGCAAATAGTGCATGTTATATTGATAATAGTAAAAGCAATAAGTATATTTATTATAGTTCTAGCGATTATAACTGCATAATATGGGTATTAATGCATGTTATATTGATAATAATATAAGTAATAAGTATAATTATTACAGTTCTAGCGATAATAACTGCATAATATGATTAATAATGCATGTTATACTGATGATAATAAAAGTAATAAGTGTATTTATTACAGTTCTAGCGATAATAACTGCATAATATGGGTAATAATGCATGTTATATTGATGATAATATAAGAAATAAGTATAATTATTACAGTTCTAGCGATAATAACTGCATTATATGGGTAATAATGCATGTTATATTGATGATAATAAAAGTAATAAGTATATTTATTACAGTTCTAGCGATAATAACTGCATAATATAGGTAATAATGCATGTTATATTGATAATAATAAAAGTAATAAGTATATTTATTGTAGTTCTATCAATAATAACTGCATAATATGGGTAATAATGCATGTTATATTGAGGATAATAAAAGTAATAAGTGTATTTATTACAGTTCTAGCGATAATGACTGCATAATATGGGTAATAATGCATGTTATATTGATGATAATATAAGTAATAAGTATAATTATTACAGTTCTAGCGATAATAACTGCCTTATATGGGTAATAATGCATGATATGTTGATAATATTGGGAGTAATAAGTATAATTATTATAGTTCTAGCGGTAATAATAGTAAAATATGGCAAATAGTGCATGTTATATTGATAATAGTAAAAGCAATAAGTATATTTATTACAGTTCTATCGATAATAACTGCATAATATGGGTATTAATGCATGTTATATTGATGATAATAAAAGTAGTAAGTATATTTATTATAGTTCTAGCGATTATAACTGCATAATATGGGTAATAATGCATGTTATATTGATAATATCCGGAGTAATATGTATAATTATTATTGTTCTAGCGATAATAATAGTAAAATATGGCTAATAGTGCATGTTATATTGATAATAATAAAAGTAATAAGTATATTTATTATAGTTCTAGCGATAATAACTGCATTATATGGGTAATAATGGATGTTATATTGATAATATCGGGAGTAATAAGTATAATTATTACAGTTCTAGCGATAATAACTGCATTATATGGGTAATAATGGATGTTATATTGATAATATCGGGAGTAATAAGTATAATTATTACAGTTCTAGCGATAACAACTGCATTACATGGGTAATAATGCATGTTATATTGATAACAATAAAAGTAATAAGTACATTTATTACAGTTCTAGCGATAATGACTGCATAATATGGGTAATAATGCATGTTATATTGATGATAATATAAGTAATAAGTATAATTATTACAGTTCTAGCGATAATAACTGCATTATATGGGTAATAATGCATGATATGTTGATAATATTGGGAGTAATAAGTATAATTATTATAGTTCTAGCGATAATAATAGCAAAATATGGCAAATAGTGCATGTTATATTGATAATAGTAAAAGCAATAAGTATATTTATTATAGTTCTAGCGATTATAACTGCATAATATGGGTATTAATGCATGTTATATTGATAATAATATAAGTAATAAGTATAATTATTACAGTTCTAGCGATAATAACTGCATAATATGGGTAATAATGCATGTTATACTGATGATAATAAAAGTAATAAGTGTATTTATTACAGTTCTAGCGATAATAACTGCATAATATGGGTAATAATGCATGTTATATTGATGATAATATAAGAAATAAGTATAATTATTACAGTTCTAGCGATAATAACTGCATTATATGGGTAATAATGGATGTTATATTGATAATATCGGGAGTAATAAGTATATTTATTATAGTTCTAGCGATTATAACTGCATAATATGGGTATTAATGCATGTTATATTGATAATAATATAAGTAATAAGTATAATTATTACAGTTCTAGCGATAATAACTGCATAATATGGGTAATAATGCATGTTATACTGATGATAATAAAAGTAATAAGTGTATTTATTACAGTTCTAGCGATAATAACTGCATAATATGGGTAATAATGCATGTTATATTGATGATAATATAAGAAACAAGTATAATTATTACAGTTCTAGCGATAATAACTGCATTATATGGGTAATAATGGATGTTATATTGATAATATCGGGAGTAATAAGTATATTTATTATAGTTCTGGCGATTATAACTGCATAATATGGGTAATAATGCATGTTATATTAATAATAATATAAGTAATAGGTATAATTATTACAGTTCTAGCGATAATAACTGCATTATATGGGTAATAATGCATGTTATATTGATAATAATAAAAGTAATAAGTATATTTATTATGGTTCTAGCGATAATAACTGCATAATATGGGTAATAATGCATGTTATATTGATGATAACAAAAGTAATACGTATATTTATTATAGTTCTAGCGATAATAACTGCATTATATGGGTAATAATGGATGTTATATTGATAATATCGGGAGTAATAAGTATAACTATTACAGTTCTAGCGATAATAACTGCATTATATGGGTAATAATGGATGTTATATTGATAATATCGGGAGTAATAAGTATAATTATTACAGTTCTAGCGATAATAACTGCATTATATGGGTAATAATGGATGTTATATTGATAATATCGGGAGTAATAAGTATAATTATTACAGTTCTAGCGATAATAACTGCATTACATGGGTAATAATGCATGTTATATTGATAATAATAAAAGTAATAAGTACATTTATTACAGTTCTAGCGATAATGACTGCATAATATGGGTAATAATGCATGTTATATTGATGATAATATAAGTAATAAGTATAATTATTACAGTTCTAGCGATAATAACTGCATTATATGGGTAATAATGCATGATATGTTGATAATATTGGGAGTAATAAGTATAATTATTATAGTTCTAGCGATAATAATAGCAAAATATGGCAAATAGTGCATGTTATATTGATAATAGTAAAAGCAATAAGTATATTTATTATAGTTCTAGCGATTATAACTGCATAATATGGGTATTAATGCATGTTATATTGATAATAATATAAGTAATAAGTATAATTATTACAGTTCTAGCGATAATAACTGCATAATATGATTAATAATGCATGTTATACTGATGATAATAAAAGTAATAAGTGTATTTATTACAGTTCTAGCGATAATAACTGCATAATATGGGTAATAATGCATGTTATATTGATGATAATATAAGAAATAAGTATAATTATTACAGTTCTAGCGATAATAACTGCATTATATGGGTAATAATGCATGTTATATTGATGATAATAAAAGTAATAAGTATATTTATTACAGTTCTAGCGATAATAACTGCATAATATAGGTAATAATGCATGTTATATTGATAATAATAAAAGTAATAAGTATATTTATTGTAGTTCTATCAATAATAACTGCATAATATGGGTAATAATGCATGTTATATTGAGGATAATAAAAGTAATAAGTGTATTTATTACAGTTCTAGCGATAATGACTGCATAATATGGGTAATAATGCATGTTATATTGATGATAATATAAGTAATAAGTATAATTATTACAGGTCTAGCGATAATAACTGCCTTATATGGGTAATAATGCATGATATGTTGATAATATTGGGAGTAATAAGTATAATTATTATAGTTCTAGCGATAATAATAGTAAAATATGGCAAATAGTGCATGTTATATTGATAATAGTAAAAGCAATAAGTATATTTATTACAGTTCTATCGATAATAACTGCATAATATGGGTATTAATGCATGTTATATTGATGATAATAAAAGTAGTAAGTATATTTATTATAGTTCTAGCGATTATAACTGCATAATATGGGTAATAATGCATGTTATATTGATAATATCCGGAGTAATATGTATAATTATTATTGTTCTAGCGATAATAATAGTAAAATATGGCTAATAGTGCATGTTATATTGATAATAATAAAAGTAATAAGTATATTTATTATAGTTCTAGCGATAATAACTGCATTATATGGGTAATAATGGATGTTATATTGATAATATCGGGAGTAATAAGTATAATTATTACAGTTCTAGCGATAATAACTGCATTATATGGGTAATAATGGATGTTATATTGATAATATCGGGAGTAATAAGTATAATTATTACAGTTCTAGCGATAACAACTGCATTACATGGGTAATAATGCATGTTATATTGATAACAATAAAAGTAATAAGTACATTTATTACAGTTCTAGCGATAATGACTGCATAATATGGGTAATAATGCATGTTATATTGATGATAATATAAGTAATAAGTATAATTATTACAGTTCTAGCGATAATAACTGCATTATATGGGTAATAATGCATGATATGTTGATAATATTGGGAGTAATAAGTATAATTATTATAGTTCTAGCGATAATAATAGCAAAATATGGCAAATAGTGCATGTTATATTGATAATAGTAAAAGCAATAAGTATATTTATTATAGTTCTAGCGATTATAACTGCATAATATGGGTATTAATGCATGTTATATTGATAATAATATAAGTAATAAGTATAATTATTACAGTTCTAGCGATAATAACTGCATAATATGGGTAATAATGCATGTTATACTGATGATAATAAAAGTAATAAGTGTATTTATTACAGTTCTAGCGATAATAACTGCATAATATGGGTAATAATGCATGTTATATTGATGATAATATAAGAAATAAGTATAATTATTACAGTTCTAGCGATAATAACTGCATTATATGGGTAATAATGGATGTTATATTGATAATATCGGGAGTAATAAGTATATTTATTATAGTTCTAGCGATTATAACTGCATAATATGGGTATTAATGCATGTTATATTGATAATAATATAAGTAATAAGTATAATTATTACAGTTCTAGCGATAATAACTGCATAATATGGGTAATAATGCATGTTATACTGATGATAATAAAAGTAATAAGTGTATTTATTACAGTTCTAGCGATAATAACTGCATAATATGGGTAATAATGCATGTTATATTGATGATAATATAAGAAATAAGTATAATTATTACAGTTCTAGCGATAATAACTGCATTATATGGGTAATAATGGATGTTATATTGATAATATCGGGAGTAATAAGTATATTTATTATAGTTCTGGCGATTATAACTGCATAATATGGGTAATAATGCATGTTATATTAATAATAATATAAGTAATAGGTATAATTATTACAGTTCTAGCGATAATAACTGCATTATATGGGTAATAATGCATGTTATATTGATAATAATAAAAGTAATAAGTATATTTATTATGGTTCTAGCGATAATAACTGCATAATATGGGTAATAATGCATGTTATATTGATGATAACAAAAGTAATACGTATATTTATTATAGTTCTAGCGATAATAACTGCATTATATGGGTAATAATGGATGTTATATTGATAATATCGGGAGTAATAAGTATAATTATTACAGTTCTAGCGATAATAACTGCATTATATGGGTAATAATGGATGTTATATTGATAATATCGGGAGTAATAAGTATAATTATTACAGTTCTAGCGATAATAACTGCATTATATGGGTAATAATGGATGTTATATTGATAATATCGGGAGTAATAAGTATAATTATTACAGTTCTAGCGATAATAACTGCATTACATGGGTAATAATGCATGTTATATTGATAATAATAAAAGTAATAAGTACATTTATTACAGTTCTAGCGATAATGACTGCATAATATGGGTAATAATGCATGTTATATTGATGATAATATAAGTAATAAGTATAATTATTACAGTTCTAGCGATAATAACTGCATTATATGGGTAATAATGCATGATATGTTGATAATATTGGGAGTAATAAGTATAATTATTATAGTTCTAGCGATAATAATAGCAAAATATGGCAAATAGTGCATGTTATATTGATAATAGTAAAAGCAATAAGTATATTTATTATAGTTCTAGCGATTATAACTGCATAATATGGGTATTAATGCATGTTATATTGATAATAATATAAGTAATAAGTATAATTATTACAGTTCTAGCGATAATAACTGCATAATATGATTAATAATGCATGTTCTACTGATGATAATAAAAGTAATAAGTGTATTTATTACAGTTCTAGCGATAATAACTGCATAATATGGGTAATAATGCATGTTATATTGATGATAATATAAGAAATAAGTATAATTATTACAGTTCTAGCGATAATAACTGCATTATATGGGTAATAATGCATGTTATATTGATGATAATAAAAGTAATAAGTATATTTGTTACAGTTCTAGCGATAATAACTGCATAATATAGGTAATAATGCATGTTATATTGATAATAATAAAAGTAATAAGTATATTTATTGTAGTTCTATCAATAATAACTGCATAATATGGGTAATAATGCATGTTATATTGAGGATAATAAAAGTAATAAGTGTATTTATTACAGTTCTAGCGATAATAACTGCATTACATGGGTAATAATGCATGTTATATTGATAATAATAAAAGTAATAAGTACATTTATTACAGTTCTAGCGATAATGACTGCATAATATGGGTAATAATGCATGTTATATTGATGATAATATAAGTAATAAGTATAATTATTACAGTTCTAGCGATAATAACTGCATTATATGGGTAATAATGCATGATATGTTGATAATATTGGGAGTAATAAGTATAATTATTATAGTTCTAGCGATAATAATAGCAAAATATGGCAAATAGTGCATGTTATATTGATAATAGTAAAAGCAATAAGTATATTTATTATAGTTCTAGCGATTATAACTGCATAATATGGGTATTAATGCATGTTATATTGATAATAATATAAGTAATAAGTATAATTATTACAGTTCTAGCGATAATAACTGCATAATATGATTAATAATGCATGTTCTACTGATGATAATAAAAGTAATAAGTGTATTTATTACAGTTCTAGCGATAATAACTGCATAATATGGGTAATAATGCATGTTATATTGATGATAATATAAGAAATAAGTATAATTATTACAGTTCTAGCGATAATAACTGCATTATATGGGTAATAATGCATGTTATATTGATGATAATAAAAGTAATAAGTATATTTATTACAGTTCTAGCGATAATAACTGCATAATATAGGTAATAATGCATGTTATATTGATAATAATAAAAGTAATAAGTATATTTATTGTAGTTCTATCAATAATAACTGCATAATATGGGTAATAATGCATGTTATATTGAGGATAATAAAAGTAATAAGTGTATTTATTACAGTTCTAGCGATAATGACTGCATAATATGGGTAATAATGCATGTTATATTGATGATTATATAAGTAATAAGTATAATTATTACAGGTCTAGCGATAATAACTGCCTTATATGGGTAATAATGCATGATATGTTGATAATATTGGGAGTAATAAGTATAATTATTATAGTTCTAGCGATAATAATAGTAAAATATGGCAAATAGTGCATGTTATATTGATAATAGTAAAAGCAATAAGTATATTTATTACAGTTCTATCGATAATAACTGCATAATATGGGTATTAATGCATGTTATATTGATGATAATAAAAGTAGTAAGTATATTTATTATAGTTCTAGCGATTATAACTGCATAATATGGGTAATAATGCATGTTATATTGATAATATCCGGAGTAATATGTATAATTATTATTGTTCTAGCGATAATAATAGTAAAATATGGCTAATAGTGCATGTTATATTGATAATAATAAAAGTAATAAGTATATTTATTATAGTTCTAGCGATAATAACTGCATTATATGGGTAATAATGGATGTTATATTGATAATATCGGGAGTAATAAGTATAATTATTACAGTTCTAGCGATAATAACTGCATTATATGGGTAATAATGGATGTTATATTGATAATATCGGGAGTAATAAGTATAATTATTACAGTTCTAGCGATAACAACTGCATTACATGGGTAATAATGCATGTTATATTGATAACAATAAAAGTAATAAGTACATTTATTACAGTTCTAGCGATAATGACTGCATAATATGGGTAATAATGCATGTTATATTGATGATAATATAAGTAATAAGTATAATTATTACAGTTCTAGCGATAATAACTGCATTATATGGGTAATAATGCATGATATGTTGATAATATTGGGAGTAATAAGTATAATTATTATAGTTCTAGCGATAATAATAGCAAAATATGGCAAATAGTGCATGTTATATTGATAATAGTAAAAGCAATAAGTATATTTATTATAGTTCTAGCGATTATAACTGCATAATATGGGTATTAATGCATGTTATATTGATAATAATATAAGTAATAAGTATAATTATTACAGTTCTAGCGATAATAACTGCATAATATGGGTAATAATGCATGTTATACTGATGATAATAAAAGTAATAAGTGTATTTATTACAGTTCTAGCGATAATAACTGCATAATATGGGTAATAATGCATGTTATATTGATGATAATATAAGAAATAAGTATAATTATTACAGTTCTAGCGATAATAACTGCATTATATGGGTAATAATGGATGTTGTATTGATAATATCGGGAGTAATAAGTATATTTATTATAGTTCTAGCGATTATAACTGCATAATATGGGTATTAATGCATGTTATATTGATAATAATATAAGTAATAAGTATAATTATTACAGTTCTAGCGATAATAACTGCATAATATGGGTAATAATGCATGTTATACTGATGATAATAAAAGTAATAAGTGTATTTATTACAGTTCTAGCGATAATAACTGCATAATATGGGTAATAATGCATGTTATATTGATGATAATATAAGAAATAAGTATAATTATTACAGTTCTAGCGATAATAACTGCATTATATGGGTAATAATGGATGTTATATTGATAATATCGGGAGTAATAAGTATATTTATTATAGTTCTGGCGATTATAACTGCATAATATGGGTAATAATGCATGTTATATTAATAATAATATAAGTAATAGGTATAATTATTACAGTTCTAGCGATAATAACTGCATTATATGGGTAATAATGCATGTTATATTGATAATAATAAAAGTAATAAGTATATTTATTATGGTTCTAGCGATAATAACTGCATAATATGGGTAATAATGCATGTTATATTGATGATAACAAAAGTAATACGTATATTTATTATAGTTCTAGCGATAATAACTGCATTATATGGGTAATAATGGATGTTATATTGATAATATCGGGAGTAATAAGTATAATTATTACAGTTCTAGCGATAATAACTGCATTATATGGGTAATAATGGATGTTATATTGATAATATCGGGAGTAATAAGTATAATTATTACAGTTCTAGCGATAATAACTGCATTATATGGGTAATAATGGATGTTATATTGATAATATCGGGAGTAATAAGTATAATTATTACAGTTCTAGCGATAATAACTGCATTATATGGGTAATAATGCATGTTATATTGATAATAATAAAAGTAATAAGTATATTTATTATGGTTCTAGCGATAATAACTGCATAATATGGGTAATAATGCATGTTATATTGATGATAACAAAAGTAATACGTATATTTATTATAGTTCTAGCGATAATAACTGCATTATATGGGTAATAATGGATGTTATATTGATAATATCGGGAGTAATAAGTATAATTATTACAGTTCTAGCGATAATAACTGCATTATATGGGTAATAATGGATGTTATATTGATAATATCGGGAGTAATAAGTATAATTATTACAGTTCTAGCGATAATAACTGCATAATATAGGTAATAATGCATGTTATATTGATAATAATAAAAGTAATAAGTATATTTATTGTAGTTCTATCAATAATAACTGCATAATATGGGTAATAATGCATGTTATATTGAGGATAATAAAAGTAATAAGTGTATTTATTACAGTTCTAGCGATAATGACTGCATAATATGGGTAATAATGCATGTTATATTGATGATAATATAAGTAATAAGTATAATTATTACAGTTCTAGCGGTAATAACTGCCTTATATGGGTAATAATGCATGATATGTTGATAATATTGGGAGTAATAAGTATAATTATTATAGTTCTAGCGATAATAATAGTAAAATATGGCAAATAGTGCATGTTATATTGATAATAGTAAAAGCAATAAGTATATTTATTACAGTTCTATCGATAATAACTGCATAATATGGGTATTAATGCATGTTATATTGATGATAATAAAAGTAGTAAGTATATTTATTATAGTTCTAGCGATTATAACTGCATAATATGGGTAATAATGCATGTTATATTGATAATATCCGGAGTAATATGTATAATTATTATTGTTCTAGCGATAATAATAGTAAAATATGGCTAATAGTGCATGTTATATTGATAATAATAAAAGTAATAAGTATATTTATTATAGTTCTAGCGATAATAACTGCATTATATGGGTAATAATGTATGTTATATTGATAATATCGGGAGTAATAAGTATAATTATTACAGTTCTAGCGATAATAACTGCATTATATGGGTAATAATGGATGTTATATTGATAATATCGGGAGTAATAAGTATAATTATTACAGTTCTAGCGATAACAACTGCATTACATGGGTAATAATGCATGTTATATTGATAATAATAAAAGTAATAAGTACATTTATTACAGTTCTAGCGATAATGACTGCATAATATGGGTAATAATGCATGTTATATTGATGATAATATAAGTAATAAGTATAATTATTACAGTTCTAGCGATAATAACTGCATTATATGGGTAATAATGCATGATATGTTGATAATATTGGGAGTAATAAGTATAATTATTATAGTTCTAGCGATAATAATAGCAAAATATGGCAAATAGTGCATGTTATATTGATAATAGTAAAAGCAATAAGTATATTTATTATAGTTCTAGCGATTATAACTGCATAATATGGGTATTAATGCATGTTATATTGATAATAATATAAGTAATAAGTATAATTATTACAGTTCTAGCGATAATAACTGCATAATATGGGTAATAATGCATGTTATACTGATGATAATAAAAGTAATAAGTGTATTTATTACAGTTCTAGCGATAATAACTGCATAATATGGGTAATAATGCATGTTATATTGATGATAATATAAGAAATAAGTATAATTATTACAGTTCTAGCGATAATAACTGCATTATATGGGTAATAATGGATGTTATATTGATAATATCGGGAGTAATAAGTATATTGATTATAGTTCTAGCGATTATAACTGCATAATATGGGTATTAATGCATGTTATATTGATAATAATATAAGTAATAAGTATAATTATTACAGTTCTAGCGATAATAACTGCATAATATGGGTAATAATGCATGTTATACTGATGATAATAAAAGTAATAAGTGTATTTATTACAGTTCTAGCGATAATAACTGCATAATATGGGTAATAATGCATGTTATATTGATGATAATATAAGAAATAAGTATAATTATTACAGTTCTAGCGATAATAACTGCATTATATGGGTAATAATGGATGTTATATTGATAATATCGGGAGTAATAAGTATATTTATTATAGTTCTGGCGATTATAACTGCATAATATGGGTAATAATGCATGTTATATTAATAATAATATAAGTAATAAGTATAATTATTACAGTTCTAGCGATAATAACTGCATTATATGGGTAATAATGCATGTTATATTGATAATAATAAAAGTAATAAGTATATTTATTATGGTTCTAGCGATAATAACTGCATAATATGGGTAATAATGTATGTTATATTGATGATAACAAAAGTAATACGTATATTTATTATAGTTCTAGCGATAATAACTGCATTATATGGGTAATAATGCATGTTATACTGATGATAATAAAAGTAATAAGTATATTTATTGTAGTTCTATCAATAATAACTGCATAATATGGGTAATAATGCATGTTATATTGAGGATAATAAAAGTAATAAGTATATTTATTACAGTTCTAGCGATAATAACTGCATAATATAGGTAATAATGCATGTTATATTGATAATAATAAAAGTAATAAGTATATTTATTATAGTTCTATTAATAATAATTGCATAATATGGGTAATAATGCATGTTATATTGATGATAATAAAAGTAATAAGTGTATTTATTACAGTTCTAGCGATAATGACTGCATAATATGGGTAATAATGCATGTTATATTGATGATAATATAAGTAATAAGTATAATTATTACAGTTCTAGCGATAATAACTGCATTATATGGGTAATAATGCATGATATGTTGATAATATTGGGAGTAATAAGTATAATTATTATAGTTCTAGCGATAATAATAGCAAAATATGGCAAATAGTGCATGTTATATTGATAATAGTAAAAGCAATAAGTATATTTATTACAGTTCTATCGATAATAACTGCATAATATGGGTATTAATGCATGTTATATTGATGATAATAAAAGTAGTAAGTATATTTATTATAGTTCTAGCGATTATAACTGCATAATATGGGTAATAATGCATGTTATATTGATAATATCCGGAGTAATATGTATAATTATTATTGTTCTAGCGATAATAATAGTAAAATGTGGCTAATAGTGCATGTTATATTGATAATAATAAAAGTAATAAGTATATTTATTATAGTTCTATCAATAATAATTGCATAATATGGGTAATAATGCATGTTATATTGATGATAATAAAAGTAATAAGTGTATTTATTACAGTTCTAGCGATAATGACTGCATAATATGGGTAATAATGCATGTTATATTGATGATAATATAAGTAATAAGTATAATTATTACAGTTCTAGCGATAATAACTGCATTATATGGGTAATAATGCATGATATGTTGATAATATTGGGAGTAATAAGTATAATTATTATAGTTCTAGCGATAATAATAGCAAAATATGGCAAATAGTGCATGTTATATTGATAATAGTAAAAGCAATAAGTATATTTATTATAGTTCTAGCGATTATAACTGCATAATATGGGTATTAATGCATGTTATATTGATAATAATATAAGTAATAAGTATAATTATTACAGTTCTAGCGATAATAACTGCATAATATGGGTAATAATGCATGTTATACTGATGATAATAAAAGTAATAAGTGTATTTATTACAGTTCTAGCGATAATAACTGCATAATATGGGTAATAATGCATGTTATATTGATGATAATATAAGAAATAAGTATAATTATTACAGTTCTAGCGATAATAACTGCATTATATGGGTAATAATGGATGTTATATTGATAATATCGGGAGTAATAAGTATATTTATTATAGTTCTAGCGATTATAACTGCATAATATGGGTATTAATGCATGTTATATTGATAATAATATAAGTAATAAGTATAATTATTACAGTTCTAGCGATAATAACTGCATAATATGGGTAATAATGCATGTTATACTGATGATAATAAAAGTAATAAGTGTATTTATTACAGTTCTAGCGATAATAACTGCATAATATGGGTAATAATGCATGTTATATTGATGATAATATAAGAAATAAGTATAATTATTACAGTTCTAGCGATAATAACTGCATTATATGGGTAATAATGGATGTTATATTGATAATATCGGGAGTAATAAGTATATTTATTATAGTTCTGGCGATTATAACTGCATAATATGGGTAATAATGCATGTTATATTAATAATAATATAAGTAATAAGTATAATTATTACAGTTCTAGCGATAATAACTGCATTATATGGGTAATAATGCATGTTATATTGATAATAATAAAAGTAATAAGTATATTTATTATGGTTCTAGCGATAATAACTGCATAATATGGGTAATAATGCATGTTATATTGATGATAACAAAAGTAATACGTATATTTATTATAGTTCTGGCGATAATAACTGCATTATATGGGTAATAATGCATGTTATACTGATGATAATAAAAGTAATAAGTATATTTATTGTAGTTCTATCAATAATAACTGCATAATATGGGTAATAATGCATGTTATATTGAGGATAATAAAAGTAATAAGTATATTTATTACAGTTCTAGCGATAATAACTGCATAATATAGGTAATAATGCATGTTATATAGATAATAATAAAAGTAATAAGTATATTTATTATAGTTCTATCAATAATAATTGCATAATATGGGTAATAATGCATGTTATATTGATGATAATAAAAGTAATAAGTGTATTTATTACAGTTCTAGCGATAATGACTGCATAATATGGGTAATAATGCATGTTATATTGATGATAATATAAGTAATAAGTATAATTATTACAGTTCTAGCGATAATAACTGCATTATATGGGTAATAATGCATGATATGTTGATAATATTGGGAGTAATAAGTATAATTATTATAGTTCTAGCGATAATAATAGCAAAATATGGCAAATAGTGCATGTTATATTGATAATAGTAAAAGCAATAAGTATATTTATTACAGTTCTATCGATAATAACTGCATAATATGGGTATTAATGCATGTTATATTGATGATAATAAAAGTAGTAAGTATATTTATTATAGTTCTAGCGATTATAACTGCATAATATGGGTAATAATGCATGTTATATTGATAATATCCGGAGTAATATGTATAATTATTATTGTTCTAGCGATAATAATAGTAAAATGTGGCTAATAGTGCATGTTATATTGATAATAATAAAAGTAATAAGTATATTTATTATAGTTCTATCAATAATAATTGCATAATATGGGTAATAATGCATGTTATATTGATGATAATAAAAGTAATAAGTGTATTTATTACAGTTCTAGCGATAATGACTGCATAATATGGGTAATAATGCATTATATAGATGATAATATAAGTAATAAGTATAATTATTACAGTTCTAGCGATAATAACTGCATTATATGGGTAATAATGCACGATATGTTGATAATATTGGGAGTAATAAGTATAATTATTATAGTTCTAGCGATAATAATAGCAAAATATGGCAAATAGTGCATGTTATATTGATAATAGTAAAAGCAATAAGTATATTTATTATAGTTCTATCGATAATAACTGCATAATATGGGTATTAATGCATGTTATATTGATGATAATAAAAGTAGTAAGTATATTTATTATAGTTCTAGCGATTATAACTACATAATATGGGTAATAATGCATGTTATATTGATAATAATATAAGTAATAAGTATAATTATTACAGTTCTAGCGATAATAACTGCATTAAATGCGTATAATGCATGTTATATTGATAATAATAAAAGTAATAAGTATATTTATTATGGTTCTAGCGATAATAACTGCATAATATGGGTAATAATGCATGTTATATTGATGACAACAAAAGTAATACGTATATTTATTATAGTTCTAGCGATAATAACTGCATTATATGGGTAATAATGCATGTTATATTGATAATAATACAAGTAATAAGTATAATCATTACAGTTCTAGCGATAATACTAGTAAAATATGGCTAAGAGTCCCTGTTATATTGATAATAATAAAAGTAATAAGTACATTTATTACAGTTCTAGCGATTATAACTGCATAATAGGGGTATTAATGCATGTTATATTGATAATAATATAAGTAATAAGTATAATTATTACAGTTCTAGCGATAATAACTGCATTATATGGGTAATAATGGATGTTATATTGATAATATCGGGAGTAATAAGTATAATTATTACAGTTCTAGCGATAATAACTGCATTATATGGGTAATAATGGATGTTATATTGATAATATCGGGAGTAATAAGTATAATTATTACAGTTCTAGCGATAATAACTGCATTACATGGGTAATAATGCATGTTATATTGATAATAATAAAAGTAATAAGTACATTTATTACAGTTCTAGCGATAATGACTGCATAATATGGGTAATAATGCATGTTATATTGATGATAATATAAGTAATAAGTATAATTATTACAGTTCTAGCGATAATAACTGCATTATATGGGTAATAATGCATGATATGTTGATAATATTGGGAGTATTAAGTATAATTATTATAGTTCTAGCGATAATAATAGCAAAATATGGCAAATAGTGCATGTTATATTGATAATAGTAAAAGCAATAAGTATATTTATTATAGTTCTAGCGATTATAACTGCATAATATGGGTATTAATGCATGTTATATTGATAATAATATAAGTAATAAGTATAATTATTACAGTTCTAGCGATAATAACTGCATAATATGGGTAATAATGCATGTTATACTGATGATAATAAAAGTAATAAGTGTATTTATTACAGTTCTAGCGATAATAACTGCATAATATGGGTAATAATGCATGTTATATTGATGATAATATAAGAAATAAGTATAATTATTACAGTTCTAGCGATAATAACTGCATTATATGGGTAATAATGGATGTTATATTGATAATATCGGGAGTAATAAGTATATTTATTATAGTTCTAGCGATTATAACTGCATAATATGGGTATTAATGCATGTTATATTGATAATAATATAAGTAATAAGTATAATTATTACAGTTCTAGCGATAATAACTGCATAATACGGGTAATAATGCATGTTATACTGATGATAATAAAAGTAATAAGTGTATTTATTACAGTTCTAGCGATAATAACTGCATAATATGGGTAATAATGCATGTTATATTGATGATAATATAAGAAATAAGTATAATTATTACAGTTCTAGCGATAATAACTGCATTATATGGGTAATAATGGATGTTATATTGATAATATCGGGAGTAATAAGTATATTTATTACAGTTCTGGCGATTATAACTGCATAATATGGGTAATAATGCATGTTATATTAATAATAATATAAGTAATAAGTATAATTATTACAGTTCTAGCGATAATAACTGCATTATATGGGTAATAATGCATGTTATATTGATAATAATAAAAGTAATAAGTATATTTATTATGGTTCTAGCGATAATAACTGCATAATATGGGTAATAATGCATGTTATATTGATGATAACAAAAGTAATACGTATATTTATTATAGTTCTAGCGATAATAACTGCATTATATGGGTAATAATGCATGTTATACTGATGATAATAAAAGTAATAAGTATATTTATTGTAGTTCTATCAATAATAACTGCATAATATGGGTAATAATGCATGTTATATTGAGGATAATAAAAGTAATAAGTATAATTATTACAGTTCTAGCGATAATAACTGCATTATATGTGTAATAATGGATGTTATATTGATAATATCGGTAGTAATAAGTATATTTATTATAGTTCTAGCGATAATAACTGCATAATATAGGTAATAATGCATGTTATATTGATGATAATATAAGTAATAAGTATAATTATTACAGTTCTAGCGATAATAACTGCATTATATGTGTAATAATGGATGTTATATTGATAATATCGGTAGTAATAAGTATATTTATTATAGTTCTAGCGATAATGACAGCATAATATGGGTAATAATGCATGTTATATTGATGATAATATAAGTAATAAGTATAATTATTACAGTTCTAGCGATAATAACTGCATTATATGGGTAATAATGCATGATATGTTGATAATATTGGGAGTAATAAGTATAATTATTATAGTTCTAGCGATAATAATAGCAAAATATGGCAAATAGTGCATGTTATATTGATAATAGTAAAAGCAATAAGTATATTTATTACAGTTCTATCGATAATAACTGCATAATATGGGTATTAATGCATGTTATATTGATGATAATAAAAGTAGTAAGTATATTTATTATAGTTCTAGCGATTATAACTGCATAATATGGGTAATAATGCATGTTATATTGATAATATCCGGAGTAATATGTATAATTATTATTGTTCTAGCGATAATAATAGTAAAATGTGGCTAATAGTGCATGTTATATTGATAATAATAAAAGTAATAAGTATATTTATTATAGTTCTATCAATAATAATTGCATAATATGGGTAATAATGCATGTTATATTGATGATAATAAAAGTAATAAGTGTATTTATTACAGTTCTAGCGATAATGACTGCATAATATGGGTAATAATGCATGTTATATTGATGATAATATAAGTAATAAGTATAATTATTACAGTTCTAGCGATAATAACTGCATTATATGGGTAATAATGCATGATATGTTGATAATATTGGGAGTAATAAGTATAATTATTATAGTTCTAGCGATAATAATAGCAAAATATGGCAAATAGTGCATGTTATATTGATAATAGTAAAAGCAATAAGTATATTTATTATAATTCTATCGATAATTACTGCATAATATGGGTAATAATGCATATTATATTGATAATAATATAAGTAATAAGTATAATTATTACAGTTCTAGCGACAATAACTGCATTATATGGGTCATAATGCATGTTATATTGATGATAATATAAGTAATAAGTATAATTATTACAGTTCTAGCGATAATGACTGCATAATATGGGTAATAATGCATGTTATATTGATGATAATATAAGTAATAAGTATAATTATTACAGTTCTAGCGATAATAACTGCATTATATGGGTAATAATGCATGATATGTTGATAATATTGGGAGTATTAAGTATAATTATTATAGTTCTAGCGATAATAATAGCAAAATATGGCAAATAGTGCATGTTATATTGATAATAGTAAAAGCAATAAGTATATTTATTATAGTTCTAGCGATTATAACGGCATAATATGGGTATTAATGCATGTTATATTGATAATAATATAAGTAATAAGTATAATTATTACAGTTCTAGCGATAATAACTGCATAATATGGGTAATAATGCATGTTATACTGATGATAATAAAAGTAATAAGTGTATTTATTACAGTTCTAGCGATAATAACTGCATAATATGGGTAATAATGCATGTTATATTGATGATAATATAAGAAATAAGTATAATTATTACAGTTCTAGCGATAATAACTGCATTATATGGGTAATAATGGATGTTATATTGATAATATCGGGAGTAATAAGTATATTTATTATAGTTCTAGCGATTATAACTGCATAATATGGGTATTAATGCATGTTATATTGATAATAATATAAGTAATAAGTATAATTATTACAGTTCTAGCGATAATAACTGCATAATACGGGTAATAATGCATATTATACTGATGATAATAAAAGTAATAAGTGTATTTATTACAGTTCTAGCGATAATAACTGCATAATATGGGTAATAATGCATGTTATATTGATGATAATATAAGAAATAAGTATAATTATTACAGTTCTAGCGATAATAACTGCATTATATGGGTAATAATGGATGTTATATTGATAATATCGGGAGTAATAAGTATATTTATTACAGTTCTGGCGATTATAACTGCATAATATGGGTAATAATGCATGTTATATTAATAATAATATAAGTAATAAGTATAATTATTACAGTTCTAGCGATAATAACTGCATTATATGGGTAATAATGCATGTTATATTGATAATAATAAAAGTAATAAGTATATTTATTATGGTTCTAGCGATAATAACTGCATAATATGGGTAATAATGCATGTTATATTGATGATAACAAAAGTAATACGTATATTTATTATAGTTCTAGCGATAATAACTGCATTATATGGGTAATAATGCATGTTATACTGATGATAATAAAAGTAATAAGTATATTTATTGTAGTTCTATCAATAATAACTGCATAATATGGGTAATAATGCATGTTATATTGAGGATAATAAAAGTAATAAGTATAATTATTACAGTTCTAGCGATAATAACTGCATTATATGTGTAATAATGGATGTTATATTGATAATATCGGTAGTAATAAGTATATTTATTATAGTTCTAGCGATAATAACTGCATAATATAGGTAATAATGCATGTTATATTGATGATAATATAAGTAATAAGTATAATTATTACAGTTCTAGCGATAATAACTGCATTATATGTGTAATAATGGATGTTATATTGATAATATCGGTAGTAATAAGTATATTTATTATAGTTCTAGCGATAATAACTGCATAATATAGGTAATAATGCATGTTATATTGATGATAATATAAGTAATAAGTATAATTATTACAGTTCTAGCGATAATAACTGCATTATATGGGTAATAATGCATGTTATATTGATGATAATAAAAGTAATAAGTATATTTATTACAGTTCTAGCGATAATGACAGCATAATATGGGTAATAATGCATGTTATATTGATGATAATATAAGTAATAAGTATAATTATTACAGTTCTAGCGATAATAACTGCATTATATGGGTAATAATGCATGATATGTTGATAATATTGGGAGTAATAAGTATAATTATTATAGTTCTAGCGATAATAATAGCAAAATATGGCAAATAGTGCATGTTATATTGATAATAGTAAAAGCAATAAGTATATTTATTACAGTTCTATCGATAATAACTGCATAATATGGGTATTAATGCATGTTATATTGATGATAATAAAAGTAGTAAGTATATTTATTATAGTTCTAGCGATTATAACTGCATAATATGGGTAATAATGCATGTTATATTGATAATATCCGGAGTAATATGTATAATTATTATTGTTCTAGCGATAATAATAGTAAAATGTGGCTAATAGTGCATGTTATATTGATAATAATAAAAGTAATAAGTATATTTATTATAGTTCTATCAATAATAATTGCATAATATGGGTAATAATGCATGTTATATTGATGATAATAAAAGTAATAAGTGTATTTATTACAGTTCTAGCGATAATGACTGCATAATATGGGTAATAATGCATGTTATATTGATGATAATATAAGTAATAAGTATAATTATTACAGTTCTAGCGATAATAACTGCATTATATGGGTAATAATGCATGATATGTTGATAATATTGGGAGTAATAAGTATAATTATTATAGTTCTAGCGATAATAATAGCAAAATATGGCAAATAGTGCATGTTATATTGATAATAGTAAAAGCAATAAGTATATTTATTATAATTCTATCGATAATTACTGCATAATATGGGTAATAATGCATATTATATTGATAATAATATAAGTAATAAGTATAATTATTACAGTTCTAGCGACAATAACTGCATTATATGGGTCATAATGCATGTTATATTGATGATAATATAAGTAATAAGTATAATTATTACAGTTCTAGCGATAATAACTGCATTATATGGGTAATAATAGATGTTATATTGATAATATCGGTAGTAATAAGTATATTTATTATAGTTCTAGCGATAATAACTGCATAATATAGGTAATAATGCATGTTATATTGATGATAATATAAGTAATAAGTATAATTATTACAGTTCTAGCGATAATAACTGCATTATATGGGTAATAATGCATGTTATATTGATAATATCGGGAGTAATAAGTATATTTATTATAGTTCTAGCGATAATAACTGCATAATATAGGTAATAGTGCATGTTACATTGATAATAATAAAAGTAATAAGTATTTTTATTATAGTTCTATCAATAATAACTGCATAATATGGGTAATAATGGATGTTATATTGATAATATCGGGAGTAATAAGTATATTTATTATAGTTCTAGCGATAATAACTGCATAATATAGGTAATAATGTATGTTATATTGATAATAATAAAAGTAATAAGTATATTTATTGTAGTTCTATCAATAACAACTGCATAATATGGGTAATAATGCATGTTATATTGAGGATAATCAAAGTAATAAGTGTATTTATTACAGTTCTAGCGATAATGACTGCATAATATGGGTAATAATGCATGTTATATTGATGATAATATAAGTAATAAGTATAATTATTACAGTTCTAGCGATAATAACTGCATTATATGGGTAATAATGCATGATATGTTGATAATATTGGGAGTAATAAGTATAATTATTATAGTTCTAGCGATAATAATAGTAAAATATGGCAAATAGTGCATGTTATATTGATAATAGTAAAAGCAATAAGTATATTTATTACAGTTCTATCGATAATAACTGCATAATATGGGTATTAATGCATGTTATATTGACGATAATAAAAGTAGTAAGTATATTTATTATAGTTCTAGCGATTATAACTGCATAATATGGGTAATAATGCATGTTATATTGATAATAATGTAAGTAATATGTATAATTATTACAGTTCTAGCGATAATAACTGCATTATATGGGTAATAATGGATGTTATATTGATAATATCGGGAGTAATAAGTATATTTATTATAGTTCTAGCGATAATAACTGCATAATATAGGTAATAATGCATGTTATATTGATAATAATAAAAGTAATACGTATATTTATTATAGTTCTATCAATAATAACTGCATAATATGGGTAATAATGCATGTTATACTGATGATAATAAAAGTAATAAGTGTATTTATTACAGTTCTAGCGATAATAACTGCATAATATGGGTAATAATGCATGTTATATTGATGATAATATAAGAAATAAGTATAATTATTACAGTTCTAGCGATAATAACTGCATTATATGGGTAATAATGGATGTTATATTGATAATATCGGGAGTAATAAGTATATTTATTATAGTTCTAGCGATTATAACTGCATAATATGGGTAATAATGCATGTTATATTAATAATAATATAAGTAATAAGTATAATTATTACAGTTCTAGCGATAATAACTGCATTATATGGGTAATAATGCATGTTATATTGATAATAATAAAAGTAATAAGTATATTTATTATGGTTCTAGCGATAATAACTGCATAATATGGGTAATAATGCATGTTATATTGATGATAACAAAAGTAATACGTATATTTATTATAGTTCTAGCGATAATAACTGCATTATATGGGTAATAATGCATGTTATATTGATAATAATACAAGTAATAAGTATAATCATTACAGTTCTAGCGATAATACTAGTAAAATATGGCTAAGAGTCCCTGTTATATTGATAATAATAAATGTAATAAGTATATTTATTATAATTCTATCGATAATAACTGCATAATATGGGTAATAATGCATGTTATATTGATAATAATATAAGTAATAAGTATAATTATTACAGTTCTAGCGATAATAACTGCATTATATGGGTAATAATGGAGGTTATATTGATAATATCGGGAGTAATAAGTATATTTATTATAGTTCTAGCGATAATAACTGCATAATATAGGTAATAATGCATGTTATATTGATAATAATAAAAGTAATAAGTATATTTATTATAGTTCTATCAATAATAACTGCATAATATGGGTAATAATGCATGTTATATTGATGATAATATAAGTAATAAGTATAATTATTACAGTTCTAGCGATAATAACTGCATTATATGGGTAATAATGCATGTTATATTGATAACAATATAGGTAATAAGTATAATTATTACAGTTCTAGCGATAATAACTACATTATATGGGTAATAATGGATGTTATATTGATAATATCGGGAGTAATAAGTATAATTATTACAGTTCTAGCGATAATAACTGCATTACATGGGTAATAATGCATGTTATATTGATAATAATAAAAGTAATAAGTACATTTATTACAGTTCTAGCGATTATAACTGCATAATAGGGGTATTAATGCATGTTATATTGATAATAATATAAGTAATAAGTATAATTATTACAGTTCTAGCGATAATAACTGCATTATATGGGTAATAATGGATGTTATATTGATAATATCGGGAGTAATAAGTATATTTATTATAGATCTAGCGATAATAACTGCATAATATAGGTAATCATGCATGTTATATTGATAATAATAAAAGTAATAAGTATATTTATTGTAGTTCTATCAATAATAACTGCATAATATGGGTAATAATGCATGTTATATTGAGGATAATAAAAGTAATAAGTGTATTTATTACAGTTCTAGCGATAATAACTGCATAATATAGGTAATAATGCATGTTATATTGATAATAATAAAAGTAATAAGTGTATTTATTACAGTTCTAGCGATAATGACTGCATAATATGGGTAATAATGAATGTTATATTGATAATATCGGGAGTAATAAGTATATTTATTATAGTTCTAGCGATAATAACTTCATAATATAGGTAATAATGCATGTTATATTGAAAATAATAAATGTAATAAGTATATTTATTGTAGTTCTATCAATAATAACTGCATAATATGGGTAATAATGCATGTTATATTGAGGATAATAAAAGTAATAAGTGTATTTATTACAGTTCTAGCGATAATGACTGCATAATATGGGTAATAATGCATGTTATATTGATGATAATATAAGTAATAAGTATAATTATTACAGTTCTAGCGATAATAACTGCATTATATGGGTAATATTGCATGATATGTTGATAATATTGGGAGTAATAAGTATAATTATTATAGTTCTAGCGATAATAAAGCAAAATATGGCAAATAGTGCATGTTATATTGATAATAGTAAAAGCAATAAGTATATTTATTACAGTTCTATCGATAATAACTGCATAATATGGGTATTAATGCAGATTATATTGATGATAATAAAAGTAGTAAGTATATTTATTATAGTTCTAGCGATTATAACTGCATAATATGGGTAATAATGCATGTTATATTGATAATAATATAAGTAATAAGTATAATTATTACAGTTCTAGCGACAATAACTGCATTATATGGGTAATAATGCATGTTATATTGATGATAATATAAGTAATAAGTATAATTATTACAGTTCTAGCGATAATAACTGCATTATATGGGTAATAATGCATGTTATATTGATAATATCGGGAGTAATAAGTATATTTATTATAGTTCTAGCGATAATAACTGCATAATATAGGTAATAGTGCATGTTATATTGATAATAATAAAAGTAATAAGTATATTTATTATAGTTCTATCAATAATAACTGCATAATATGGGTAATAATGGATGTTATATTGATAATATCGGGAGTAATAAGTATATTTATTATAGTTCTAGCGATAATAACTGCATAATATAGGTAATAATGCATGTTATATTGAAAATAATAAAAGTAATAAGTATATTTATTGTAGTTCTATCAATAATAACTGCATAATATGGGTAATAATGCATGTTATATTGAGGATAATAAAAGTAATAAGTGTATTTATTACAGTTCTAGCGATAATGACTGCATAATATGGTAATAATGCATGTTATATTGATGATAATATAAGTAATAAGTATAATTATTACAGTTCTAGCGATAATAACTGCATTATATGGGTAATATTGCATGATATGTTGATAATATTGGGAGTAATAAGTATAATTATTATAGTTCTAGCGATAATAATAGTAAAATATGGCAAATAGTGCATGTTATATTGATAATAGTAAAAGCAATAAGTATATTTATTACAGTTCTATCGATAATAACTGCATAATATGGGTATTAATGCATGTTATATTGATGATAATAAAAGTAGTAAGTATATTTATTATAGTTCTAGCGATTATAACTGCATAATATGGGTAATAATGCATGTTATATTGATAATAATATAAGTAATAAGTATAATTATTACAGTTCTAGCGATAATAACTGCATTATATGGGTAATAATGGATGTTATATTGATAATATCGGGAGTAATAAGTATATTTATTATAGTTCTAGCGATAATAACTGCATAATATAGGTAATAATGCATGTTATATTGATAATAATAAAAGTAATACGTATATTTATTATAGTTCTATCAATAATAACTGCATAATATGGGTAATAATGCATGTTATACTGATGATAATAAAAGTAATAAGTGTATTTATTACAGTTCTAGCGATAATAACTGCATAATATGGGTAATAACGCATGTTATATTGATGATAATATAAGAAATAAGTATAATTATTACAGTTCTAGCGATAATAACTGCATTATATGGGTAATAATGGATGTTATATTGATATAATCGGGAGTAATAAGTATATTTATTATAGTTCTAGCGATTATAACTGCATAATATGGGTAATAATGCATGTTATATTAATAATAATATAAGTAATAAGTATAATTATTACAGTTCTAGCGATAATAACTGCATTATATGGGTAATAATGCATGTTATATTGATCATAATACAAGTAATAAGTATAATCATTACAGTTCTAGCGATAATACTAGTAAAATATGGCTAAGAGTCCCTGTTATATTGATAATAATAAAAGTAATAAGTATATTTATTGTAATTCTATCGATAATAACTGCATAATATGGGTAATAATGCATGTTATATTGATAATAATATAAGTAATAAGTATAATTATTACAGTTCTAGCGATAATAACTGCATTATATGGGTAATAATGGAGGTTATATTGATAATATCGCGAGTAATAAGTATATTTATTATAGTTCTAGCGATAATAACTGCATAATATAGGTAATAATGCATGTTATATTGATAATAATAAAAGTAATAAGTATATTTATTATAGTTCTATCAATAATAACTGCATAATATGGGTAATAATGCATGTTATATTGATGATAATATAAGTAATAAGTATAATTATTACAGTTCTAACGATAATAACTGCATTATATGGGTAATAATGCATGTTATATTGATAACAATATAGGTAATAAGTATAATTATTACAGTTCTAGCGATAATAACTGCATTATATGGGTAATAATGGATGTTGTATTGATAATATCGGTAGTAATAAGTATATTTATTATAGTTCTTGCGATAATAACTGCATAATATAGGTAATAATGCATGTTATATTGATGATAATATAAGTAATAAGTATAATTATTACAGTTCTAGCGATAATAACTGCATTATATGGGTAATAATGCATGTTATATTGATAATATCGGGAGTAATAAGTATATTTATTATAGTTCTAGCGATAATAACTGCATAATATAGGTAATAGTGCATGTTATATTGATAATAATAAAAGTAATAAGTATATTTATTATAGTTCTATCAATAATAACTGCATAATATGGGTAATAATGGATGTTATATTGATAATATCGGGAGTAATAAGTATATTTATTATAGTTCTAGCGATAATAACTTCATAATATAGGTAATAATGCATGTTATATTGAAAATAATAAAAGTAATAAGTATATTTATTGTAGTTCTATCAATAATAACTGCATAATATGGGTAATAATGCATGTTATATTGAGGATAATAAAAGTAATAAGTGTATTTATTACAGTTCTAGCGATAATGACTGCATAATATGGGTAATAATGCATGTTATATTGATGATAATATAAGTAATAAGTATAATTATTACAGTTCTAGCGATAATAACTGCATTATATGGGTAATATTGCATGATATGTTGATAATATTGGGAGTAATAAGTATAATTATTATAGTTCTAGCGATAATAATAGTAAAATATGGCAAATAGTGCATGTTATATTGATAATAGTAAAAGCAATAAGTATATTTATTACAGTTCTATCGATAATAACTGCATAATATGGGTATTAATGCATGTTATATTGATGATAATAAAAGTAGTAAGTATATTTATTATAGTTCTAGCGATTATAACTGCATAATATGGGTAATAATGCATGTTATATTGATAATATCCGGAGTAATATGTATAATTATTATTGTTCTAGCGATAATAATAGTTAAATATTGCTAATAGTGCATGTTATATTGATAATAATAAAAGTAATAAGTATATTTATTATAGTTCTATCAATAATAACTGCATAATATGGGTAAAAATGCATGTTATATTGATGATAATAAAAGTAATAAGTGTATTTATTACAGTTCTAGCGATAATGACTGCATAATATGGGTAATAATGCATGTTATATTGATGATAATATAAGTAACAAGTATAATTATTACAGTTCTAGCGATAATAACTGCATTATATGGGTAATAATGCATGATATGTTGATAATATTGGGAGTAATAAGTATAATTATTATAGTTCTAGCGATAATAAAGCAAAATATGGCAAATAGTGCATGTTATATTGATAATAGTAAAAGCAATAAGTATATTTATTACAGTTCTATCGATAATAACTGCATAATATGGGTATTAATGCATGTTATATTGATGATAATAAAAGTAGTAAGTATATTTATTATAGTTCTAGCGATTATAACTGCATAATATGGGTAATAATGCATGTCATATTGATAATAATATAAGTAATAAGTATAATTATTACAGTTCTAGCGATAATAACTGCATTATATGGGTAATAATGGATGTTATATTGATAATATCGGGAGTAATAAGTATATTTATTATAGTTCTAGCGATAATAACTGCATAATATAGGTAATAATGCATGTTATATTGATAATAATAAAAGTAATACGTATATTTATTATAGTTCTATCAATAATAACTGCATAATATGGGTAATAATGCATGTTATACTGATGATAATAAAAGTAATAAGTGTATTTATTACAGTTCTAGCGATAATAACTGCATAATATGGGTAATAACGCATGTTATATTGATGATAATATAAGAAATAAGTATAATTATTACAGTTCTAGCGATAATAACTGCATTATATGGGTAATAATGGATGTTATATTGATATAATCGGGAGTAATAAGTATATTTATTATAGTTCTAGCGATTATAACTGCATAATATGGGTAATAATGCATGTTATATTAATAATAATATAAGTAATAAGTATAATTATTACAGTTCTAGCGATAATAACTGCATTATATGGGTAATAATGCATGTTATATTGATCATAATACAAGTAATAAGTATAATCATTACAGTTCTAGCGATAATACTAGTAAAATATGGCTAAGAGTCCCTGTTATATTGATAATAATAAAAGTAATAAGTATATTTATTGTAATTCTATCGATAATAACTGCATAATATGGGTAATAATGCATGTTATATTGATAATAATATAAGTAATAAGTATAATTATTACAGTTCTAGCGATAATAACTGCATTATATGGGTAATAATGGAGGTTATATTGATAATATCGCGAGTAATAAGTATATTTATTATAGTTCTAGCGATAATAACTGCATAATATAGGTAATAATGCATGTTATATTGATAATAATAAAAGTAATAAGTATATTTATTATAGTTCTATCAATAATAACTGCATAATATGGGTAATAATGCATGTTATATTGATGATAATATAAGTAATAAGTATAATTATTACAGTTCTAGCGATAATAACTGCATTATATGGGTAATAATGCATGTTATATTGATAACAATATAGGTAATAAGTATAATTATTACAGTTCTAGCGATAATAACTGCATTATATGGGTAATAATGGATGTTGTATTGATAATATCGGTAGTAATAAGTATATTTATTATAGTTCTTGCGATAATAACTGCATAATATAGGTAATAATGCATGTTATATTGATGATAATATAAGTAATAAGTATAATTATTACAGTTCTAGCGATAATAACTGCATTATATGGGTAATAATGCATGTTATATTGATAATATCGGGAGTAATAAGTATATTTATTATAGTTCTAGCGATAATAACTGCATAATATAGGTAATAGTGCATGTTATATTGATAATAATAAAAGTAATAAGTATATTTATTATAGTTCTATCAATAATAACTGCATAATATGGGTAATAATGGATGTTATATTGATAATATCGGGAGTAATAAGTATATTTATTATAGTTCTAGCGATAATAACTTCATAATATAGGTAATAATGCATGTTATATTGAAAATAATAAAAGTAATAAGTATATTTATTGTAGTTCTATCAATAATAACTGCATAATATGGGTAATAATGCATGTTATATTGAGGATAATAAAAGTAATAAGTGTATTTATTACAGTTCTAGCGATAATGACTGCATAATATGGGTAATAATGCATGTTATATTGATGATAATATAAGTAATAAGTATAATTATTACAGTTCTAGCGATAATAACTGCATTATATGGGTAATATTGCATGATATGTTGATAATATTGGGAGTAATAAGTATAATTATTATAGTTCTAGCGATAATAATAGTAAAATATGGCAAATAGTGCATGTTATATTGATAATAGTAAAAGCAATAAGTATATTTATTACAGTTCTATCGATAATAACTGCATAATATGGGTATTAATGCATGTTATATTGATGATAATAAAAGTAGTAAGTATATTTATTATAGTTCTAGCGATTATAACTGCATAATATGGGTAATAATGCATGTTATATTGATAATATCCGGAGTAATATGTATAATTATTATTGTTCTAGCGATAATAATAGTTAAATATTGCTAATAGTGCATGTTATATTGATAATAATAAAAGTAATAAGTATATTTATTATAGTTCTATCAATAATAACTGCATAATATGGGTAAAAATGCATGTTATATTGATGATAATAAAAGTAATAAGTGTATTTATTACAGTTCTAGCGATAATGACTGCATAATATGGGTAATAATGCATGTTATATTGATGATAATATAAGTAACAAGTATAATTATTACAGTTCTAGCGATAATAACTGCATTATATGGGTAATAATGCATGATATGTTGATAATATTGGGAGTAATAAGTATAATTATTATAGTTCTAGCGATAATAAAGCAAAATATGGCAAATAGTGCATGTTATATTGATAATAGTAAAAGCAATAAGTATATTTATTACAGTTCTATCGATAATAACTGCATAATATGGGTATTAATGCAGATTATATTGATGATAATAAAAGTAGTAAGTATATTTATTATAGTTCTAGCGATTATAACTGCATAATATGGGTAATAATGCATGTTATATTGATAATAATATAAGTAATAAGTATAATTATTACAGTTCTAGCGATAATAACTGCATTAAATGCGTATAATGCATGTTATATTGATAATATCTGGAGTAGTAAGTATAATTTTTATAGTTCTAGCGATAATATAAGTAAAATATGGCTAATAGTGCATGTTATATTGATAATAATAAAAGTAACAAGTATATTTATTATAATTCTATCGATAATAACTGCATAATATGGGTAATAATGCATATTATATTGATAATAATATAAGTAATTAGTATAATTATTACAGTTCTAGCGACAATAACTGCATTATATGGGTAATAATGCATGTTATATTGATGATAATATAAGTAATAAGTATAATTATTACAGTTCTAGCGATAATAACTGCATTATATGGGTAATAATGGATGTTATATTGATAATATCGGGAGTAATAAGTATATTTATTATAGTTCTTGCGATAATAACTGCATAATATAGGTAATAATGCATGTTATATTGATGATAATATAAGTAATAAGTATAATTATTACAGTTCTAGCGATAATAACTGCATTATATGGGTAATAATGCATGTTATATTGATAATATCGGGAGTAATAAGTATATTTATTATAGTTCTAGCGATAATAACTGCATAATATAGGTAATAGTGCATGTTATATTGATAATAATAAAAGTAATAAGTATATTTATTATAGTTCTATCAATAATAACTGCATAATATGGGTAATAATGCATGTTATATTGATAATAATATAAGTAATAAGTATAATTATTACAGTTCTAGCGATAATAACTGCATTATATGGGTAATAATGGAGGTTATATTGATAATATCGGGAGTAATAAGTATATTTATTATAGTTCTAGCGATAATAACTGCATAATATAGGTAATAATGCATGTTATATTGATAATAATAAAAGTAATAAGTATATTTATTATAGTTCTATCAATAATAACTGCATAATATGGGTAATAATGCATGTTATATTGATGATAATAAAAGTAATAAGTACATTTATTACAGTTCTAGCGATTATAACTGCATAATAGGGGTATTAATGCATGTTATATTGATAATAATATAAGTAATAAGTATAATTATTACAGTTCTAGCGATAATAACTGCATTATATGGGTAATAATGGATGTTATATTGATAATATCGGGAGTAATAAGTATATTTATTATAGATCTAGCGATAATAACTGCATAATATAGGTAATCATGCATGTTATATTGATAATAATAAAAGTAATAAGTATATTTATTGTAGTTCTATCAATAATAACTGCATAATATGGGTAATAATGCATGTTATATTGAGGATAATAAAAGTAATAAGTGTATTTATTACAGTTCTAGCGATAATAACTGCATAATATAGGTAATAATGCATGTTATATTGATAATAATAAAAGTAATAAGTGTATTTATTACAGTTCTAGCGATAATGACTGCATAATATGGGTAATAATGCATGTTATATTGATGATAATATAAGTAATAAGTATAATTATTACAGTTCTAGCGATAATAACTGCATTATATGGGTAATAATGCATGATATGTTGATAATATTGGGAGTAATAAGTATAATTATTATAGTTCTAGCGATAATAATAGTAAAATATGGCAAATAGTGCATGTTATATTGATAATAGTAAAAGGAATAAGTATATTTATTACAGTTCTATCGATAATAACTGCATAATATGGGTATTAATGCATGTTATATTGATGATAATAAAAGTAGTAAGTATATTTATTATAGTTCTAGCGATTATAACTGCATAATATGGGTAATAATGCATGTTATATTGATAATATCCGGAGTAATATGTATAATTATTATTGTTCTAGCCATAATAATAGCAAAATATGGCTAATAGTGCATGTTATATTGATAATAATAAAAGTAATAAGTATATTTATTATAGTTCTATCAATAATAACTGCATAATATAGGTAATAATGCATGTTATATTGATGATAATAAAAGTAATAAGTGTATTTATTACAGTTCTAGCGATAATGACTGCATAATATGGGTAATAATGCATGTTATATTGATGATAATATAAGTAACAAGTATAATTATTACAGTTCTAGCGATAATAACTGCATTATATGGGTAATAACGCATGATATGTTGATAATATTGGGAGTAATAAGTATAATTATTATAGTTCTAGCGATAATAATAGCAAAATATGGCAAATAGTGCATGTTATATTGATAATAGTAAAAGCAATAAGTATATTTATTACAGTTCTATCGATAATAACTGCATAATATGGGTATTAATGCATGTTATATTGATGATAATAAAAGTAGTAAGTATATTTATTATAGTTCTAGCGATTATAACTGCATAATATGGGTAATAATGCATGTTATATTGATAATAATATAAGTAATAAGTATAATTATTACAGTTCTAGCGATAATAACTGCATTAAATGCGTATAATGCATGTTATATTGATAATATCTGGAGTAGTAAGTATAATTTTTATAGTTCTAGCGATAATATAAGTAAAATATGGCTAATAGTGCATGTTATATTGATAATAATAAAAGTAATAAGTATATTTATTATAATTCTATCGATAATAACTGCATAATATGGGTAATAATGCATATTATATTGATAATAATATAAGTAATAAGTATAATTATTACAGTTCTAGCGACAATAACTGCATTATATGGGTAATAATGCATGTTATATTGATGATAATATAAGTAATAAGTATAATTATTACAGTTCTAGCGATAATAACTGCATTATATGGGTAATAATGGATGTTGTATTGATAATATCGGTAGTAATAAGTATATTTATTATAGTTCTTGCGATAATAACTGCATAATATAGGTAATAATGCATGTTATATTGATGATAATATAAGTAATAAGTATAATTATTACAGTTCTAGCGATAATAACTGCATTATATGGGTAATAATGCATGTTATATTGATAATATCGGGAGTAATAAGTATATTTATTATAGTTCTAGCGATAATAACTGCATAATATAGGTAATAGTGCATGTTATATTGATAATAATAAAAGTAATAAGTATATTTATTATAGTTCTATCAATAATAACTGCATAATATGGGTAATAATGAATGTTATATTGATAATATCGGGAGTAATAAGTATATTTATTATAGTTCTAGCGATAATAACTTCATAATATAGGTAATAATGCATGTTATATTGAAAATAATAAAAGTAATAAGTATATTTATTGTAGTTCTATCAATAATAACTGCATAATATGGGTAATAATGCATGTTATATTGAGGATAATAAAAGTAATAAGTGTATTTATTACAGTTCTAGCGATAATGACTGCATAATATGGGTAATAATGCATGTTATATTGATGATAATATAAGTAATAAGTATAATTATTACAGTTCTAGCGATAATAACTGCATTATATGGGTAATATTGCATGATATGTTGATAATATTGGGAGTAATAAGTATAATTATTATAGTTCTAGCGATAATAATAGTAAAATATGGCAAATAGTGCATGTTATATTGATAATAGTAAAAGCAATAAGTATATTTATTACAGTTCTATCGATAATAACTGCATAATATGGGTATTAATGCATGTTATATTGATGATAATAAAAGTAGTAAGTATATTTATTATAGTTCTAGCGATTATAACTGCATAATATGGGTAATAATGCATGTTATATTGATAATATCCGGAGTAATATGTATAATTATTATTGTTCTAGCGATAATAATAGTTAAATATTGCTAATAGTGCATGTTACATTGATAATAATAAAAGTAATAAGTATATTTATTATAGTTCTATCAATAATAACTGCATAATATGGGTAAAAATGCATGTTATATTGATGATAATAAAAGTAATAAGTGTATTTATTACAGTTCTAGCGATAATGACTGCATAATATGGGTAATAATGCATGTTATATTGATGATAATATAAGTAACAAGTATAATTATTACAGTTCTAGCGATAATAACTGCATTATATGGGTAATAATGCATGATATGTTGATAATATTGGGAGTAATAAGTATAATTATTATAGTTCTAGCGATAATAAAGCAAAATATGGCAAATAGTGCATGTTATATTGATAATAGTAAAAGCAATAAGTATATTTATTACAGTTCTATCGATAATAACTGCATAATATGGGTATTAATGCAGATTATATTGATGATAATAAAAGTAGTAAGTATATTTATTATAGTTCTAGCGATTATAACTGCATAATATGGGTAATAATGCATGTTATATTGATAATAATATAAGTAATAAGTATAATTATTACAGTTCTAGCGACAATAACTGCATTATATGGGTAATAATGCATGTTATATTGATGATAATATAAGTAATAAGTATAATTATTACAGTTCTAGCGATAATAACTGCATTATATGGGTAATAATGCATGTTATATTGATAATATCGGGAGTAATAAGTATATTTATTATAGTTCTAGCGATAATAACTGCATAATATAGGTAATAGTGCATGTTATATTGATAATAATAAAAGTAATAAGTATATTTATTATAGTTCTATCAATAATAACTGCATAATATGGGTAATAATGGATGTTATATTGATAATATCGGGAGTAATAAGTATATTTATTATAGTTCTAGCGATAATAACTGCATAATATAGGTAATAATGCATGTTATATTGAAAATAATAAAAGTAATAAGTATATTTATTGTAGTTCTATCAATAATAACTGCATAATATGGGTAATAATGCATGTTATATTGAGGATAATAAAAGTAATAAGTGTATTTATTACAGTTCTAGCGATAATGACTGCATAATATGGGTAATAATGCATGTTATATTGATGATAATATAAGTAATAAGTATAATTATTACAGTTCTAGCGATAATAACTGCATTATATGGGTAATATTGCATGATATGTTGATAATATTGGGAGTAATAAGTATAATTATTATAGTTCTAGCGATAATAATAGTAAAATATGGCAAATAGTGCATGTTATATTGATAATAGTAAAAGCAATAAGTATATTTATTACAGTTCTATCGATAATAACTGCATAATATGGGTATTAATGCATGTTATATTGATGATAATAAAAGTAGTAAGTATATTTATTATAGTTCTAGCGATTATAACTGCATAATATGGGTAATAATGCATGTTATATTGATAATAATATAAGTAATAAGTATAATTATTACAGTTCTAGCGATAATAACTGCATTATATGGGTAATAATGGATGTTATATTGATAATATCGGGAGTAATAAGTATATTTATTATAGTTCTAGCGATAATAACTGCATAATATGGGTAATAACGCATGTTATATTGATGATAATATAAGAAATAAGTATAATTATTACAGTTCTAGCGATAATAACTGCATTATATGGGTAATAATGGATGTTATATTGATATAATCGGGAGTAATAAGTATATTTATTATAGTTCTAGCGATTATAACTGCATAATATGGGTAATAATGCATGTTATATTAATAATAATATAAGTAATAAGTATAATTATTACAGTTCTAGCGATAATAACTGCATTATATGGGTAATAATGCATGTTATATTGATCATAATACAAGTAATAAGTATAATCATTACAGTTCTAGCGATAATACTAGTAAAATATGGCTAAGAGTCCCTGTTATATTGATAATAATAAAAGTAATAAGTATATTTATTGTAATTCTATCGATAATAACTGCATAATATGGGTAATAATGCATGTTATATTGATAATAATATAAGTAATAAGTATAATTATTACAGTTCTAGCGATAATAACTGCATTATATGGGTAATAATGGAGGTTATATTGATAATATCGCGAGTAATAAGTATATTTATTATAGTTCTAGCGATAATAACTGCATAATATAGGTAATAATGCATGTTATATTGATAATAATAAAAGTAATAAGTATATTTATTATAGTTCTATCAATAATAACTGCATAATATGGGTAATAATGCATGTTATATTGATGATAATATAAGTAATAAGTATAATTATTACAGTTCTAGCGATAATAACTGCATTATATGGGTAATAATGCATGTTATATTGATAACAATATAGGTAATAAGTATAATTATTACAGTTCTAGCGATAATAACTGCATTATATGGGTAATAATGGATGTTGTATTGATAATATCGGTAGTAATAAGTATATTTATTATAGTTCTTGCGATAATAACTGCATAATATAGGTAATAATGCATGTTATATTGATGATAATATAAGTAATAAGTATAATTATTACAGTTCTAGCGATAATAACTGCATTATATGGGTAATAATGCATGTTATATTGATAATATCGGGAGTAATAAGTATATTTATTATAGTTCTAGCGATAATAACTGCATAATATAGGTAATAGTGCATGTTATATTGATAATAATAAAAGTAATAAGTATATTTATTATAGTTCTATCAATAATAACTGCATAATATGGGTAATAATGGATGTTATATTGATAATATCGGGAGTAATAAGTATATTTATTATAGTTCTAGCGATAATAACTTCATAATATAGGTAATAATGCATGTTATATTGAAAATAATAAAAGTAATAAGTATATTTATTGTAGTTCTATCAATAATAACTGCATAATATGGGTAATAATGCATGTTATATTGAGGATAATAAAAGTAATAAGTGTATTTATTACAGTTCTAGCGATAATGACTGCATAATATGGGTAATAATGCATGTTATATTGATGATAATATAAGTAATAAGTATAATTATTACAGTTCTAGCGATAATAACTGCATTATATGGGTAATATTGCATGATATGTTGATAATATTGGGAGTAATAAGTATAATTATTATAGTTCTAGCGATAATAATAGTAAAATATGGCAAATAGTGCATGTTATATTGATAATAGTAAAAGCAATAAGTATATTTATTACAGTTCTATCGATAATAACTGCATAATATGGGTATTAATGCATGTTATATTGATGATAATAAAAGTAGTAAGTATATTTATTATAGTCCTAGCGATTATAACTGCATAATATGGGTAATAATGCATGTTATATTGATAATAATATAAGTAATAAGTATAATTATTACAGTTCTAGCGATAATAACTGCATTATATGGGTAATAATGGATGTTATATTGATAATATCGGGAGTAATAAGTATATTTATTATAGTTCTAGCGATAATAACTGCATAATATAGGTAATAATGCATGTTATATTGATAATAATAAAAGTAATACGTATATTTATTATAGTTCTATCAATAATAACTGCATAATATGGGTAATAATGCATGTTATACTGATGATAATAAAAGTAATAAGTGTATTTATTACAGTTCTAGCGATAATAACTGCATAATATGGGTAATAACGCATGTTATATTGATGATAATATAAGAAATAAGTATAATTATTACAGTTCTAGCGATAATAACTGCATTATATGGGTAATAATGGATGTTATATTGATAATATCGGGAGTAATAAGTATATTTATTATAGTTCTAGCGATTATAACTGCATAATATGGGTAATAATGCATGTTATATTAATAATAATATAAGTAATAAGTATAATTATTACAGTTCTAGCGATAATAACTGCATTATATGGGTAATAATGCATGTTATATTGATCATAATACAAGTAATAAGTATAATCATTACAGTTCTAGCGATAATACTAGTAAAATATGGCTAAGAGTCCCTGTTATATTGATAATAATAAAAGTAATAAGTATATTTATTGTAATTCTATCGATAATAACTGCATAATATGGGTAATAATGCATGTTATATTGATAATAATATAAGTAATAAGTATAATTATTACAGTTCTAGCGATAATAACTGCATTATATGGGTAATAATGGAGGTTATATTGATAATATCGCGAGTAATAAGTATATTTATTATAGTTCTAGCGATAATAACTGCATAATATAGGTAATAATGCATGTTATATTGATAATAATAAAAGTAATAAGTATATTTATTATAGTTCTATCAATAATAACTGCATAATATGGGTAATAATGCATGTTATATTGATGATAATATAAGTAATAAGTATAATTATTACAGTTCTAGCGATAATAACTGCATTATATGGGTAATAATGCATGTTATATTGATAACAATATAGGTAATAAGTATAATTATTACAGTTCTAGCGATAATAACTGCATTAAATGCGTATAATGCATGTTATATTGATAATATCTGGAGTAGTAAGTATAATTTTCATAGTTCTAGCGATAATATAAGTAAAATATGGCTAATAGTGCATGTTATATTGATAATAATAAAAGTAATAAGTATATTTATTATAATTCTATCGATAATAACTGCATAATATGGGTAATAATGCATATTATATTGATAATAATATAAGTAATAAGTATAATTATTACAGTTCTAGCGACAATAACTGCATTATATGGGTAATAATGCATGTTATATTGATGATAATATAAGCAATAAGTATAATTATTACAGTTCTAGCGATAATAACTGCATTATATGGGTAATAATGCATGATATGTTGATAATATTGGGAGTAATAAGTATAATTATTATAGTTCTAGCGATAATAATAGTAAAATATGGCAAATAGTGCATGTTATATTGATAATAGTAAAAGCAATAAGTATATTTATTACAGTTCTATCGATAATAACTGCATAATATGGGTATTAATGCATGTTATATTGATGATAATAAAAGTAGTAAGTATATTTATTATAGTTCTAGCGATTATAACTGCATAATATGGGTAATAATGCATGTTATATTGATAATATCCGGAGTAATATGTATAATTATTATTGTTCTAGCGATAATAATAGTAAAATATGGCTAATAGTGCATGTTATAATGATAATAATAAAAGTAATAAGTATATTTATTATAGTTCTATCAATAACAACTGCATAATATGGGTAATAATGCATGTTATATTGATGATAATAAAAGTAATAAGTGTATTTATTACAGTTCTAGCGATAATGACTGCATAATATGGGTAATAATGCATGTTATATTGATGATAATATAAGTAACAAGTATAATTATTACAGTTCTAGCGATAATAACTGCATTATATGGGTAATAATGCATGATATGTTGATAATATTGGGAGTAATAAGTATAATTATTATAGTTCTAGCGATAATAATAGCAAAATATGGCAAATAGTGCATGTTATATTGATAATAGTAAAAGCAATAAGTATATTTATTACAGTTCTATCGATAATAACTGCATAATATGGGTATTAATGCAGATTATATTGATGATAATAAAAGTAGTAAGTATATTTATTATAGTTCTAGCGATTATAACTGCATAATATGGGTAATAATGCATGTTATATTGATAATAATATAAGTAATAAGTATAATTATTACAGTTCTAGCGATAATAACTGCATTAAATGCGTATAATTCATGTTATATTGATAATATCTGGAGTAGTAAGTATAATTTTTATAGTTCTAGCGATAATATAAGTAAAATATGGCTAATAGTGCATGTTATATTGATAATAATAAAAGTAATAAGTATATTTATTATAATTCTATCGATAATAACTGCATAATATGGGTAATAATGCATATTATATCGATAATAATATAAGTAATTAGTATAATTATTACAGTTCTAGCGACAATAACTGCATTATATGGGTAATAATGCATGTTATATTGATGATAATATAAGTAATAAGTATAATTATTACAGTTCTAGCGATAATAACTGCATTGTATGGGTAATAATGGATGTTGTATTGACAATATCGGTAGTAATAAGTATATTTATTATAGTTCTAGCGATAATAACTGCATAATATAGGTAATAATGCATGTTATATTGATGATAATATAAGTAATAAGTATAATTGTTACAGTTCTAGCGATAATAACTGCATTATATGGGTAATAATGCATGTTATATTGATAATATCGGGAGTAATAAGTATATTTATTATAGTTCTAGCGATAATAACTGCATAATATAGGTAATAGTGCATGTTATATTGATAATAATAAAAGTAATAAGTATATTTATTATAGTTCTATCAATAATAACTGCATAATATGGGTAATAATGGATGTTATATTGATAATATCGGGAGTAATAAGTATATTTATTATAGTTCTAGCGATAATAACTGCATAATATAGGTAATAATGCATATTATATTGAAAATAATAAAAGTAATAAGTATATTTATTGTAGTTCTATCAATAATAACTGCATAATATGGGTAATAATGCATGTTATATTGATGATAATATAAGTAATAAGTATAATTATTACAGTTCTAGCGATAATAACTGCATTATATGGGTAATAATGCATGATATGTTGATAATATTGGGAGTAATAAGTATAATTATTACAGTTCTAGCGATAATAATAGTAAAATATGGCAAATAGTGCATGTTATATTGATAATAGTAAAAGCAATAAGTATATTTATTACAGTTCTATCGATAATAACTGCATAATATGGGTATTAATGCATGTTATGTTGATGATAATAAAAGTAGTAAGTATATTTATTATAGTTCTAGCGATTATAACTGCATAATATGGGTAATAATGCATGTTATATTGATAATAATATAAGTAATAAGTATAATTATTACAGTTCTAGCGATAATAACTGCATTATATGGGTAATAATGGATGTTATATTGATAATATCGGGAGTAATAAGTATATTTATTATAGTTCTAGCGATAATAACTGCATAATATGGGTAATAATGCATGTTATATTGATAATAATATAAGTAATAAGTATAATTATTACAGTTCTAGCGATAATAACTGCATTAAATGCGTATAATGCATGTTATATTGATAATATCTGGAGTAGTAAGTATAATTTTTATAGTTCTAGCGATAATATAAGTAAAATATGGCTAATAGTGCATGTTATATTGATAATAATAAAAGTAATAAGTATATTTATTATAATTCTATCGATAATAACTGCATAATATGGGTAATAATGCATATTATATTGATAATAATATAAGTAATTAGTATAATTATTACAGTTCTAGCGACAATAACTGCATTATATGGGTAATAATGCATGTTATATTGATGATAATATAAGTAATAAGTATAATTATTACAGTTCTAGCGATAATAACTGCATTATATGGGTAATAATGGATGTTGTATTGATAATATCGGTAGTAATAAGTATATTTATTATAGTTCTAGCGATAATAACTGCATAATATAGGTAATAATGCATGTTATATTGATGATAATATAAGTAATAAGAATAATTGTTACAGTTCTAGCGATAATAACTGCATTGTATGGGTAATAATACATGTTATATTGATAATATCGGGAGTAATAAGTATATTTATTATAGTTCTAGCGATAATAACTGCATAATATAGGTAATAGTGCATGTTATATTGATAATAATAAAAGTAATAAGTATATTTATTATAGTTCTATCAATAATAACTGCATAATATGGGTAATAATGGATGTTATATTGATAATATCGGGAGTAATAAGTATATTTATTATAGTTCTAGCGATAATAACTGCATAATATAGGTAATAATGCATGTTATATTGGAAATAATAAAAGTAATAAGTATATTTATTGTAGTTCTATCAATAATAACTGCATAATATGGGTAATAATGCATGTTATATTGAGGATAATAAAAGTAATAAGTGTATTTATTACAGTTCTAGTGACAATGACTGCATAATATGGGTAATAATGCATGTTATATTGATGATAATATAAGTAATAAGTATAATTATTACAGTTCTAGCGATAATAACTGCATTATATGGGTAATAATGCATGATATGTTGATAATATTGGGAGTAATAAGTATAATTATTACAGTTCTAGCGATTATAATAGTAAAATATGGCAAATAGTGCATGTTATATTGATAATAGTAAAAGCAATAAGTATATTTATTACAGTTCTATCGATAATAACTGCATAATATGGGTATTAATGCATGTTATATTGATAATAATAAAAGTAATACGTATATTTATTATAGTTCTATCAATAATAACTGCATAATATGGGTAATAATGCATGTTATACTGATGATAATAAAAGTAATAAGTGTATTTATTACAGTTCTAGCGATAATAACTGCATAATATGGGTAATAACGCATGTTATATTGATGATAATATAAGAAATAAGTATAATTATTACAGTTCTAGCGATAATAACTGCATTATATGGGTAATAATGGATGTTATATTGATAATATCGGGAGTAATAAGTATATTTATTATAGTTCTAGCGATTATAACTGCATAATATGGGTAATAATGCATGTTATATTGATCATAATACAAGTAATAAGTATAATCATTACAGTTCTAGCGATAATAACTGCATTATATGGGTAATAATGCATGTTATATTGATCATAATACAAGTAATAAGTATAATCATTACAGTTCTAGCGATAATACTAGTAAAATATGGCTAAGAGTCCCTGTTATATTGATAATAATAAAAGTAATAAGTATATTTATTATAATTCTATCGATAATAACTGCATAATATGGGTAATAATGCATGTTATATTGATAATAATATAAGTAATAAGTATAATTATTACAGTTCTAGCGATAATAACTGCATTATATGGGTAATAATGGAGGTTATATTGATAATATCGCGAGTAATAAGTATATTTATTATAGTTCTAGCGATAATAACTGCATAATATAGGTAATAATGCATGTTATATTGATAATAATAAATGTAATAAGTATATTTATTATAATTCTATCGATAATAACTGCATAATATGGGTAATAATGCATATTATATTGATAATAATATAAGTAATAAGTATAATTATTACAGTTCTAGCGACAATAACTGCATTATATGGGTAATAATGCATGTTATATTGATGATAATATAAGTAATAAGTATAATTATTACAGTTCTAGCGATAATAACTGCATTATATGGGTAATAATGCATGATATGTTGATAATATTGGGAGTAATAAGTATAATTATTATAGTTCTAGCGATAATAATAGTAAAATATGGCAAATAGTGCATGTTATATTGATAATAGTAAAAGCAATAAGTATATTTATTACAGTTCTATCGATAATAACTGCATAATATGGGTATTAATGCATGTTATATTGATGATAATAAAAGTAGTAAGTATATTTATTATAGTTCTAGCGATTATAACTGCATAATATGGGTAATAATGCATGTTATATTGATAATATCCGGAGTAATATGTATAATTATTATTGTTCTAGCGATAATAATAGTAAAATATGGCTAATAGTGCATGTTATATTGATAATAATAAAAGTAATAAGTATATTTATTATAGTTCTATCAATAATAACTGCATAATATGGGTAATAATGCATGTTATATTGACGATAATAAAAGCAATAAGTGTATTTATTACAGTTCTAGCGATAATGACTGCATAATATGGGTAATAATGCATGTTATATTGATGATAATATAAGTAACAAGTATAATTATTACAGTTCTAGCGATAATAACTGCATTATATGGGTAATAATGCATGATATGTTGATAATATTGGGAGTAATAAGTATAATTATTATAGTTCTAGCGATAATAAGAGCAAAATATGGCAAATAGTGCATGTTATATTGAAGATAGTAAAAGCAATAAGTATATTTATTACAGTTCTATCGATAATAACTGCATAATATGGGTATTAATGCAGATTATATTGATGATAATAAAAGTAGTAAGTATATTTATTATAGTTCTAGCGATTATAACTGCATAATATGGGTAATAATGCATGTTATATTGATAATAATATAAGTAATAAGTATAATTATTACAGTTCTAGCGATAATAACTGCATTAAATGCGTATAATGCATGTTATATTGATAATATCTGGAGTAGTAAGTATAATTTTTATAGTTCTAGCGATAATATAAGTAAAATATGGCTAATAGTGCATGTTATATTGATAATAATAAAAGTAATAAGTATATTTATTATAATTCTATCGATAATAACTGCATAATATGGGTAATAATGCATATTATATTGATAATAATATAAGTAATTAGTATAATTATTACAGTTCTAGCGACAATAACTGCATTATATGGGTAATAATGCATGTTATATTGATGATAATATAAGTAATAAGTATAATTATTACAGTTCTAGCGATAATAACTGCATTATATGGGTAATAATGGATGTTGTATTGACAATATCGGTAGTAATAAGTATATTTATTATAGCTCTAGCGATAATAACTGCATAATATAGGTAATAATGCATGTTATATTGATGATAATATAAGTAATAAGTATAATTGTTACAGTTCTAGCGATAATAACTGCATTGTATGGGTAATAATACATGTTATATTGATAATATCGGGAGTAATAAGTATATTTATTATAGTTCTAGCGATAATAACTGCATAATATAGGTAATAGTGCATGTTATATTGATAATAATAAAAGTAATAAGTATATTTATTATAGTTCTATCAATAATAACTGCATAATATGGGTAATAATGGATGTTATATTGATAATATCGGGAGTAATAAGTATATTTATTATAGTTCTAGCGATAATAACTGCATAATATAGGTAATAATGCATGTTATATTGGAAATAATAAAAGTAATAAGTATATTTATTGTAGTTCTATCAATAATAACTGCATAATATGGGTAATAATGCATGTTATATTGAGGATAATAAAAGTAATAAGTGTATTTATTACAGTTCTAGTGACAATGACTGCATAATATGGGTAATAATGCATGTTATATTGATGATAATATAAGTAATAAGTATAATTATTACAGTTCTAGCGATAATAACTGCATTATATGGGTATTAATGCATGTTATATTGATAATAATAAAAGTAATACGTATATTTATTATAGTTCTATCAATAATAACTGCATAATATGGGTAATAATGCATGTTATACTGATGATAATAAAAGTAATAAGTGTATTTATTACAGTTCTAGCGATAATAACTGCATAATATGGGTAATAACGCATGTTATATTGATGATAATATAAGAAATAAGTATAATTATTACAGTTCTAGCGATAATAACTGCATTATATGGGTAATAATGGATGTTATATTGATAATATCGGGAGTAATAAGTATATTTATTATAGTTCTAGCGATTATAACTGCATAATATGGGTAATAATGCATGTTATATTGATCATAATACAAGTAATAAGTATAATCATTACAGTTCTAGCGATAATAACTGCATTATATGGGTAATAATGCATGTTATATTGATCATAATACAAGTAATAAGTATAATCATTACAGTTCTAGCGATAATACTAGTAAAATATGGCTAAGAGTCCCTGTTATATTGATAATAATAAAAGTAATAAGTATATTTATTATAATTCTATCGATAATAACTGCATAATATGGGTAATAATGCATGTTATATTGATAATAATATAAGTAATAAGTATAATTATTACAGTTCTAGCGATAATAACTGCATTATATGGGTAATAATGGAGGTTATATTGATAATATCGCGAGTAATAAGTATATTTATTATAGTTCTAGCGATAATAACTGCATAATATAGGTAATAATGCATGTTATATTGATAATAATAAATGTAATAAGTATATTTATTATAATTCTATCGATAATAACTGCATAATATGGGTAATAATGCATATTATATTGATAATAATATAAGTAATAAGTATAATTATTACAGTTCTAGCGACAATAACTGCATTATATGGGTAATAATGCATGTTATATTGATGATAATATAAGTAATAAGTATAATTATTACAGTTCTAGCGATAATAACTGCATTATATGGGTAATAATGCATGATATGTTGATAATATTGGGAGTAATAAGTATAATTATTATAGTTCTAGCGATAATAATAGTAAAATATGGCAAATAGTGCATGTTATATTGATAATAGTAAAAGCAATAAGTATATTTATTACAGTTCTATCGATAATAACTGCATAATATGGGTATTAATGCATGTTATATTGATGATAATAAAAGTAGTAAGTATATTTATTATAGTTCTAGCGATTATAACTGCATAATATGGGTAATAATGCATGTTATATTGATAATATCCGGAGTAATATGTATAATTATTATTGTTCTAGCGATAATAATAGTAAAATATGGCTAATAGTGCATGTTATATTGATAATAATAAAAGTAATAAGTATATTTATTATAGTTCTATCAATAATAACTGCATAATATGGGTAATAATGCATGTTATATTGACGATAATAAAAGCAATAAGTGTATTTATTACAGTTCTAGCGATAATGACTGCATAATATGGGTAATAATGCATATTATATTGATGATAATATAAGTAACAAGTATAATTATTACAGTTCTAGCGATAATAACTGCATTATATGGGTAATAATGCATGATATGTTGATAATATTGGGAGTAATAAGTATAATTATTATAGTTCTAGCGATAATAAGAGCAAAATATGGCAAATAGTGCATGTTATATTGAAAATAGTAAAAGCAATAAGTATATTTATTACAGTTCTATCGATAATAACTGCATAATATGGGTATTAATGCAGATTATATTGATGATAATAAAAGTAGTAAGTATATTTATTATAGTTCTAGCGATTATCACTGCATAATATGGGTAATAATGCATGTTATATTGATAATAATATAAGTAATAAGTATAATTATTACAGTTCTAGCGATAATAACTGCATTAAATGCGTATAATGCATGTTATATTGATAATATCTGGAGTAGTAAGTATAATTTTTATAGTTCTAGCGATAATATAAGTAAAATATGGCTAATAGTGCATGTTATATTGATAATAATAAAAGTAATAAGTATATTTATTATAATTCTATCGATAATAACTGCATAATATGGGTAATAATGCATATTATATTGATAATAATATAAGTAATTAGTATAATTATTACAGTTCTAGCGACAATAACTGCATTATATGGGTAATAATGCATGTTATATTGATGATAATATAAGTAATAAGTATAATTATTACAGTTCTAGCGATAATAACTGCATTATATGGGTAATAATGGATGTTGTATTGACAATATCGGTAGTAATAAGTATATTTATTATAGCTCTAGCGATAATAACTGCATAATATAGGTAATAATGCATGTTATATTGATGATAATATAAGTAATAAGTATAATTGTTACAGTTCTAGCGATAATAACTGCATTATATGGGTAATAATGCATGTTATATTGATAATATCGGGAGTAATAAGTATATTTATTATAGTTCTAGCGATAATAACTGCATAATATAGGTAATAGTGCATGTTATATTGATAATAATATAAGTAATAAGTATAATTATTACAGTTCTAGCGATAATAACTGCATTAAATGCGTATAATGCATGTTATATTGATAATATCTGGAGTAGTAAGTATAATTTTTATAGTTCTAGCGATAATATAAGTAAAATATGGCTAATAGTGCATGTTATATTGATAATAATAAAAGTAATAAGTATATTTATTATAATTCTATCGATAATAACTGCATAATATGGGTAATAATGCATGTTATATTGATAATAATATAAGTAATAAGTATAATTATTACAGTTCTAGCGATAATAACTGCATTATATGGGTAATAATGGAGGTTATATTGATAATATCGCGAGTAATAAGTATATTTATTATAGTTCTAGCGATAATAACTGCATAATATAGGTAATAATGCATGTTATATTGATAATAATAATTGTAATAAGTATATTTATTATAATTCTATCGATAATAACTGCATAATATGGGTAATAATGCATATTATATTGATAATAATATAAGTAATAAGTGTAATTATTACAGTTCTAGCGACAATAACTGCATTATATGGGTAATAATGCATGTTATATTGATGATAATATAAGTAATAAGTATAATTATTACAGTTCTAGCGATAATAACTGCATTATATGGGTAATAATGCATGATATGTTGATAATATTGGGAGTAATAAGTATAATTATTATAGTTCTAGCGATAATAATAGTAAAATATGGCAAATAGTGCATGTTATATTGATAATAGTAAAAGCAATAAGTATATTTATTACAGTTCTATCGATAATAACTGCATAATATGGGTATTAATGCATGTTATATTGATGATAATAAAAGTAGTAAGTATATTTATTATAGTTCTAGCGATTATAACTGCATAATATGGGTAATAATGCATGTTATATTGATAATATCCGGAGTAATATGTATAATTATTATTGTTCTAGCGATAATAATAGTAAAATATGGCTAATAGTGCATGTTATATTGATAATAATAAAAGTAATAAGTATATTTATTATAGTTCTATCAATAATAACTGCATAATATGGGTAATAATGCATGTTATATTGATGATAATAAAAGCAATAAGTGTATTTATTACAGTTCTAGCGATAATGACTGCATAATATGGGTAATAATGCATGTTATATTGATGATAATATAAGTAACAAGTATAATTATTACAGTTCTAGCGATAATAACTGCATTATATGGGTAATAATGCATGATATGTTGATAATATTGGGAGTAATAAGTATAATTATTATAGTTCTAGCGATAATAAGAGCAAAATATGGCAAATAGTGCATGTTATATTGAAAATAGTAAAAGCAATAAGTATATTTATTACAGTTCTATCGATAATAACTGCATAATATGGGTATTAATGCAGATTATATTGATGATAATAAAAGTAGTAAGTATATTTATTATAGTTCTAGCGATTATAACTGCATAATATGGGTAATAATGGATGTTGTATTGACAATATCGGTAGTAATAAGTATATTTATTATAGTTCTAGCGATAATAACTGCATAATATAGGTAATAATGCATGTTATATTGATGATAATATAAGTAATAAGTATAATTGTTACAGTTCTAGCGATAATAACTGCATTATATGGGTAATAATGCATGTTATATTGATAATATCGGGAGTAATAAGTATATTTATTATAGCTCTAGCGATAATAACTGCATAATATAGGTAATAGTGCATGTTATATTGATAATAATATAAGTAATAAGTATAATTATTACAGTTCTAGCGATAATAACTGCATTAAATGCGTATAATGCATGTTATATTGATAATATCTGGAGTAGTAAGTATAATTTTTATAGTTCTAGCGATAATATAAGTAAAATATGGCTAATAGTGCATGTTATATTGATAATAATAAAAGTAATAAGTATATTTATTATAATTCTATCGATAATAACTGCATAATATGGGTAATAATGCATGTTATATTGATAATAATATAAGTAATAAGTATAATTATTACAGTTCTAGCGATAATAACTGCATTATATGGGTAATAATGGAGGTTATATTGATAATATCGCGAGTAATAAGTATATTTATTATAGTTCTAGCGATAATAACTGCATAATATAGGTAATAATGCATGTTATATTGATAATAATAAATGTAATAAGTATATTTATTATAATTCTATCGATAATAACTGCATAATATGGGTAATAATGCATATTATATTGATAATAATATAAGTAATAAGTATAATTATTACAGTTCTAGCGACAATAACTGCATTATATGGGTAATAATGCATGTTATATTGATGATAATATAAGTAATAAGTATAATTATTACAGTTCTAGCGATAATAACTGCATTATATGGGTAATAATGCATGATATGTTGATAATATTGGGAGTAATAAGTATAATTATTATAGTTCTAGCGATAATAATAGTAAAATATGGCAAATAGTGCATGTTATATTGATAATAGTAAAAGCAATAAGTATATTTATTACAGTTCTATCGATAATAACTGCATAATATGGGTATTAATGCATGTTATATTGATAATAATATAAGTAATAAGTATAATTATTACAGTTCTAGCGATAATAACTGCATTAAATGCGTATAATGCATGTTATATTGATAATATCTGGAGTAGTAAGTATAATTTTTATAGTTCTAGCGATAATATAAGTAAAATATGGCTAATAGTGCATGTTATATTGATAATAATAAAAGACATAAGTATATTTATTATAATTCTATCGATAATAACTGCATAATATGGGTAATAATGCATATTATATTGATAATAATATAAGTAATTAGTATAATTATTACAGTTCTAGCGACAATAACTGCATTATATGGGTAATAATGCATGTTATATTGATGATAATATAAGTAATAAGTATAATTATTACAGTTCTAGCGATAATAACTGCATTATATGGGTAATAATGGATGTTGTATTGATAATATCGGTAGTAATAAGTATATTTATTATAGTTCTAGCGATAATAACTGCATAATATAGGTAATAATGCATGTTATATTGATGATAATATAAGTAATAAGTATAATTGTTACAGTTCTAGCGATAATAACTGCATTGTATGGGTAATAATGCATGTTATATTGATAATATCGGGAGTAATAAGTATATTTATTATAGTTCTAGCGATAATAACTGCATAATATAGGTAATAGTGCATGTTATATTGACAATAATAAAAGTAATAAGTATATTTATTATAGTTCTATCAATAATAACTGCATAATATGGGTAATAATGGATGTTATATTGATAATATCGGGAGTAATAAGTATATTTATTATAGTTCTAGCGATAATAACTGCATAATATAGGTAATAGTGCATGTTATATTGATAATAATAAAAGACATAAGTATATTTATTATAATTCTATCGATAATAACTGCATAATATGGGTAATAATGCATATTATATTGATAATAATATAAGTAATTAGTATAATTATTACAGTTCTAGCGACAATAACTGCATTATATGGGTAATAATGCATGTTATATTGATGATAATATAAGTAATAAGTATAATTATTACAGTTCTAGCGATAATAACTGCATTATATGGGTAATAATGGATGTTGTATTGATAATATCGGTAGTAATAAGTATATTTATTATAGCTCTAGCGATAATAACTGCATAATATAGGTAATAGTGCATGTTATATTGATAATAATATAAGTAATAAGTATAATTATTACAGTTCTAGCGATAATAACTGCATTAAATGCGTATAATGCATGTTATATTGATAATATCTGGAGTAGTAAGTATAATTTTTATAGTTCTAGCGATAATATAAGTAAAATATGGCTAATAGTGCATGTTATATTGATAATAATAAAAGTAATAAGTATATTTATTATAATTCTATCGATAATAACTGCATAATATGGGTAATAATGCATGTTATATTGATAATAATATAAGTAATAAGTATAATTATTACAGTTCTAGCGATAATAACTGCATTATATGGGTAATAATGGAGGTTATATTGATAATATCGCGAGTAATAAGTATATTTATTATAGTTCTAGCGATAATAACTGCATAATATAGGTAATAATGCATGTTATATTGATAATAATAAATGTAATAAGTATATTTATTATAATTCTATCGATAATAACTGCATAATATGGGTAATAATGCATATTATATTGATAATAATATAAGTAATAAGTATAATTATTACAGTTCTAGCGACAATAACTGCATTATATGGGTAATAATGCATGTTATATTGATGATAATATAAGTAATAAGTATAATTATTACAGTTCTAGCGATAATAACTGCATTATATGGGTAATAATGCATGATATGTTGATAATATTGGGAGTAATAAGTATAATTATTATAGTTCTAGCGATAATAATAGTAAAATATGGCAAATAGTGCATGTTATATTGATAATAGTAAAAGCAATAAGTATATTTATTACAGTTCTATCGATAATAACTGCATAATATGGGTATTAATGCATGTTATATTGATGATAATAAAAGTAGTAAGTATATTTATTATAGTTCTAGCGATTATAACTGCATAATATGGGTAATAATGCATGTTATATTGATAATATCCGGAGTAATATGTATAATTATTATTGTTCTAGCGATAATAATAGTAAAATATGGCTAATAGTGCATGTTATATTGATAATAATAAAAGTAATAAGTATATTTATTATAGTTCTATCAATAATAACTGCATAATATGGGTAATAATGCATGTTATATTGACGATAATAAAAGCAATAAGTGTATTTATTACAGTTCTAGCGATAATGACTGCATAATATGGGTAATAATGCATGTTATATTGATGATAATATAAGTAACAAGTATAATTATTACAGTTCTAGCGATAATAACTGCATTATATGGGTAATAATGCATGATATGTTGATAATATTGGGAGTAATAAGTATAATTATTATAGTTCTAGCGATAATAAGAGCAAAATATGGCAAATAGTGCATGTTATATTGAAAATAGTAAAAGCAATAAGTATATTTATTACAGTTCTATCGATAATAACTGCATAATATGGGTATTAATGCAGATTATATTGATGATAATAAAAGTAGTAAGTATATTTATTATAGTTCTAGCGATTATAACTGCATAATATGGGTAATAATGCATGTTATATTGATAATAATATAAGTAATAAGTATAATTATTACAGTTCTAGCGATAATAACTGCATTAAATGCGTATAATGCATGTTATATTGATAATATCTGGAGTAGTAAGTATAATTTTTATAGTTCTAGCGATAATATAAGTAAAATATGGCTAATAGTGCATGTTATATTGATAATAATAAAAGTAATAAGTATATTTATTATAATTCTATCGATAATAACTGCATAATATGGGTAATAATGCATATTATATTGATAATAATATAAGTAATTAGTATAATTATTACAGTTCTAGCGACAATAACTGCATTATATGGGTAATAATGCATGTTATATTGATGATAATATAAGTAATAAGTATAATTATTACAGTTCTAGCGATAATAACTGCATTATATGGGTAATAATGGATGTTGTATTGACAATATCGGTAGTAATAAGTATATTTATTATAGCTCTAGCGATAATAACTGCATAATATAGGTAATAATGCATGTTATATTGATGATAATATAAGTAATAAGTATAATTGTTACAGTTCTAGCGATAATAACTGCATTATATGGGTAATAATGCATGTTATATTGATAATATCGGGAGTAATAAGTATATATATTATAGTTCTAGCGATAATAACTGCATAATATAGGTAATAGTGCATGTTATATTGATAATAATATAAGTAATAAGTATAATTATTACAGTTCTAGCGATAATAACTGCATTAAATGCGTATAATGCATGTTATATTGATAATATCTGGAGTAGTAAGTATAATTTTTATAGTTCTAGCGATAATATAAGTAAAATATGGCTAATAGTGCATGTTATATTGATAATAATAAAAGTAATAAGTATATTTATTATAATTCTATCGATAATAACTGCATAATATGGGTAATAATGCATGTTATATTGATAATAATATAAGTAATAAGTATAATTATTACAGTTCTAGCGATAATAACTGCATTATATGGGTAATAATGGAGGTTATATTGATAATATCGCGAGTAATAAGTATATTTATTATAGTTCTAGCGATAATAACTGCATAATATAGGTAATAATGCATGTTATATTGATAATAATAATTGTAATAAGTATATTTATTATAATTCTATCGATAATAACTGCATAATATGGGTAATAATGCATATTATATTGATAATAATATAAGTAATAAGTATAATTATTACAGTTCTAGCGACAATAACTGCATTATATGGGTAATAATGCATGTTATATTGATGATAATATAAGTAATAAGTATAATTATTACAGTTCTAGCGATAATAACTGCATTATATGGGTAATAATGCATGATATGTTGATAATATTGGGAGTAATAAGTATAATTATTATAGTTCTAGCGATAATAATAGTAAAATATGGCAAATAGTGCATGTTATATTGATAATAGTAAAAGCAATAAGTATATTTATTACAGTTCTATCGATAATAACTGCATAATATGGGTATTAATGCATGTTATATTGATGATAATAAAAGTAGTAAGTATATTTATTATAGTTCTAGCGATTATAACTGCATAATATGGGTAATAATGCATGTTATATTGATAATATCCGGAGTAATATGTATAATTATTATTGTTCTAGCGATAATAATAGTAAAATATGGCTAATAGTGCATGTTATATTGATAATAATAAAAGTAATAAGTATATTTATTATAGTTCTATCAATAATAACTGCATAATATGGGTAATAATGCATGTTATATTGATGATAATAAAAGCAATAAGTGTATTTATTACAGTTCTAGCGATAATGACTGCATAATATGGGTAATAATGCATGTTATATTGATGATAATATAAGTAACAAGTATAATTATTACAGTTCTAGCGATAATAACTGCATTATATGGGTAATAATGCATGATATGTTGATAATATTGGGAGTAATAAGTATAATTATTATAGTTCTAGCGATAATAAGAGCAAAATATGGCAAATAGTGCATGTTATATTGAAAATAGTAAAAGCAATAAGTATATTTATTACAGTTCTATCGATAATAACTGCATAATATGGGTATTAATGCAGATTATATTGATGATAATAAAAGTAGTAAGTATATTTATTATAGTTCTAGCGATTATAACTGCATAATATGGGTAATAATGGATGTTGTATTGACAATATCGGTAGTAATAAGTATATTTATTATAGTTCTAGCGATAATAACTGCATAATATAGGTAATAATGCATGTTATATTGATGATAATATAAGTAATAAGTATAATTGTTACAGTTCTAGCGATAATAACTGCATTATATGGGTAATAATGCATGTTATATTGATAATATCGGGAGTAATAAGTATATTTATTATAGCTCTAGCGATAATAACTGCATAATATAGGTAATAGTGCATGTTATATTGATAATAATATAAGTAATAAGTATAATTATTACAGTTCTAGCGATAATAACTGCATTAAATGCGTATAATGCATGTTATATTGATAATATCTGGAGTAGTAAGTATAATTTTTATAGTTCTAGCGATAATATAAGTAAAATATGGCTAATAGTGCATGTTATATTGATAATAATAAAAGTAATAAGTATATTTATTATAATTCTATCGATAATAACTGCATAATATGGGTAATAATGCATGTTATATTGATAATAATATAAGTAATAAGTATAATTATTACAGTTCTAGCGATAATAACTGCATTATATGGGTAATAATGGAGGTTATATTGATAATATCGCGAGTAATAAGTATATTTATTATAGTTCTAGCGATAATAACTGCATAATATAGGTAATAATGCATGTTATATTGATAATAATAAATGTAATAAGTATATTTATTATAATTCTATCGATAATAACTGCATAATATGGGTAATAATGCATATTATATTGATAATAATATAAGTAATAAGTATAATTATTACAGTTCTAGCGACAATAACTGCATTATATGGGTAATAATGCATGTTATATTGATGATAATATAAGTAATAAGTATAATTATTACAGTTCTAGCGATAATAACTGCATTATATGGGTAATAATGCATGATATGTTGATAATATTGGGAGTAATAAGTATAATTATTATAGTTCTAGCGATAATAATAGTAAAATATGGCAAATAGTGCATGTTATATTGATAATAGTAAAAGCAATAAGTATATTTATTACAGTTCTATCGATAATAACTGCATAATATGGGTATTAATGCATGTTATATTGATAATAATATAAGTAATAAGTATAATTATTACAGTTCTAGCGATAATAACTGCATTAAATGCGTATAATGCATGTTATATTGATAATATCTGGAGTAGTAAGTATAATTTTTATAGTTCTAGCGATAATATAAGTAAAATATGGCTAATAGTGCATGTTATATTGATAATAATAAAAGACATAAGTATATTTATTATAATTCTATCGATAATAACTGCATAATATGGGTAATAATGCATATTATATTGATAATAATATAAGTAATTAGTATAATTATTACAGTTCTAGCGACAATAACTGCATTATATGGGTAATAATGCATGTTATATTGATGATAATATAAGTAATAAGTATAATTATTACAGTTCTAGCGATAATAACTGCATTATATGGGTAATAATGGATGTTGTATTGATAATATCGGTAGTAATAAGTATATTTATTATAGTTCTAGCGATAATAACTGCATAATATAGGTAATAATGCATGTTATATTGATGATAATATAAGTAATAAGTATAATTGTTACAGTTCTAGCGATAATAACTGCATTGTATGGGTAATAATGCATGTTATATTGATAATATCGGGAGTAATAAGTATATTTATTATAGTTCTAGCGATAATAACTGCATAATATAGGTAATAGTGCATGTTATATTGATAATAATAAAAGTAATAAGTATATTTATTATAGTTCTATCAATAATAACTGCATAATATGGGTAATAATGGATGTTATATTGATAATATCGGGAGTAATAAGTATATTTATTATAGTTCTAGCGATAATAACTGCATAATATAGGTAATAGTGCATGTTATATTGGAAATAATAAAAGTAATAAGTATATTTATTGTAGTTCTATCAATAATAACTGCATAATATGGGTAATAATGCATGTTATATTGAGGATAATAAAAGTAATAAGTGTATTTATTACAGTTCTAGTGACAATGACTGCATAATATGGGTAATAATGCATGTTATATTGATGATAATATAAGTAACAAGTATAATTATTACAGTTCTAGCGATAATAACTGCATTATATGGGTAATAATGGAGGTTATATTGATAATATCGGGAGTAATAAGTATATTTATTATAGTTCTAGCGATAATAACTGCATAATATAGGTAATAATGCATGTTATATTGATAATAATAAAAGTAATAAGTATATTTATTATAGTTCTATCAATAATAACTGCATAATATGGGTAATAATGCATGTTATATTGATGATAATATAAGTAATAAGTATAATTATTACAGTTCTAGCGATAATAACTGCATTATATGGGTAATAATGCATGTTATATTGATAACAATATAGGTAATAAGTATAATTATTACAGTTCTAGCGATAATAACTACATTATATGGGTAATAATGGATGTTATATTGATAATATCGGGAGTAATAAGTATAATTATTACAGTTCTAGCGATAATAACTGCATTACATGGGTAATAATGCATGTTATATTGATAATAATAAAAGTAATAAGTACATTTATTACAGTTCTAGCGATTATAACTGCATAATAGGGGTATTAATGCATGTTATATTGATAATAATATAAGTAATAAGTATAATTATTACAGTTCTAGCGATAATAACTGCATTATATGGGTAATAATGGATGTTATATTGATAATATCGGGAGTAATAAGTATATTTATTATAGATCTAGCGATAATAACTGCATAATATAGGTAATCATGCATGTTATATTGATAATAATAAAAGTAATAAGTATATTTATTGTAGTTCTATCAATAATAACTGCATAATATGGGTAATAATGCATGTTATATTGAGGATAATAAAAGTAATAAGTGTATTTATTACAGTTCTAGCGATAATAACTGCATAATATAGGTAATAATGCATGTTATATTGATAATAATAAAAGTAATAAGTGTATTTATTACAGTTCTAGCGATAATGACTGCATAATATGGGTAATAATGCATGTTATATTGATGATAATATAAGTAATAAGTATAATTATTACAGTTCTAGCGATAATAACTGCATTATATGGGTAATAATGCATGATATGTTGATAATATTGGGAGTAATAAGTATAATTATTATAGTTCTAGCGATAATAATAGTAAAATATGGCAAATAGTGCATGTTATATTGATAATAGTAAAAGGAATAAGTATATTTATTACAGTTCTATCGATAATAACTGCATAATATGGGTATTAATGCATGTTATATTGATGATAATAAAAGTAGTAAGTATATTTATTATAGTTCTAGCGATTATAACTGCATAATATGGGTAATAATGCATGTTATATTGATAATATCCGGAGTAATATGTATAATTATTATTGTTCTAGCCATAATAATAGCAAAATATGGCTAATAGTGCATGTTATATTGATAATAATAAAAGTAATAAGTATATTTATTATAGTTCTATCAATAATAACTGCATAATATAGGTAATAATGCATGTTATATTGATGATAATAAAAGTAATAAGTGTATTTATTACAGTTCTAGCGATAATGACTGCATAATATGGGTAATAATGCATGTTATATTGATGATAATATAAGTAACAAGTATAATTATTACAGTTCTAGCGATAATAACTGCATTATATGGGTAATAACGCATGATATGTTGATAATATTGGGAGTAATAAGTATAATTATTATAGTTCTAGCGATAATAATAGCAAAATATGGCAAATAGTGCATGTTATATTGATAATAGTAAAAGCAATAAGTATATTTATTACAGTTCTATCGATAATAACTGCATAATATGGGTATTAATGCATGTTATATTGATGATAATAAAAGTAGTAAGTATATTTATTATAGTTCTAGCGATTATAACTGCATAATATGGGTAATAATGCATGTTATATTGATAATAATATAAGTAATAAGTATAATTATTACAGTTCTAGCGATAATAACTGCATTAAATGCGTATAATGCATGTTATATTGATAATATCTGGAGTAGTAAGTATAATTTTTATAGTTCTAGCGATAATATAAGTAAAATATGGCTAATAGTGCATGTTATATTGATAATAATAAAAGTAATAAGTATATTTATTATAATTCTATCGATAATAACTGCATAATATGGGTAATAATGCATATTATATTGATAATAATATAAGTAATAAGTATAATTATTACAGTTCTAGCGACAATAACTGCATTATATGGGTAATAATGCATGTTATATTGATGATAATATAAGTAATAAGTATAATTATTACAGTTCTAGCGATAATAACTGCATTATATGGGTAATAATGGATGTTGTATTGATAATATCGGTAGTAATAAGTATATTTATTATAGTTCTTGCGATAATAACTGCATAATATAGGTAATAATGCATGTTATATTGATGATAATATAAGTAATAAGTATAATTATTACAGTTCTAGCGATAATAACTGCATTATATGGGTAATAATGCATGTTATATTGATAATATCGGGAGTAATAAGTATATTTATTATAGTTCTAGCGATAATAACTGCATAATATAGGTAATAGTGCATGTTATATTGATAATAATAAAAGTAATAAGTATATTTATTATAGTTCTATCAATAATAACTGCATAATATGGGTAATAATGAATGTTATATTGATAATATCGGGAGTAATAAGTATATTTATTATAGTTCTAGCGATAATAACTTCATAATATAGGTAATAATGCATGTTATATTGAAAATAATAAATGTAATAAGTATATTTATTGTAGTTCTATCAATAATAACTGCATAATATGGGTAATAATGCATGTTATATTGAGGATAATAAAAGTAATAAGTGTATTTATTACAGTTCTAGCGATAATGACTGCATAATATGGGTAATAATGCATGTTATATTGATGATAATATAAGTAATAAGTATAATTATTACAGTTCTAGCGATAATAACTGCATTATATGGGTAATATTGCATGATATGTTGATAATATTGGGAGTAATAAGTATAATTATTATAGTTCTAGCGATAATAATAGTAAAATATGGCAAATAGTGCATGTTATATTGATAATAGTAAAAGCAATAAGTATATTTATTACAGTTCTATCGATAATAACTGCATAATATGGGTATTAATGCATGTTATATTGATGATAATAAAAGTAGTAAGTATATTTATTATAGTTCTAGCGATTATAACTGCATAATATGGGTAATAATGCATGTTATATTGATAATATCCGGAGTAATATGTATAATTATTATTGTTCTAGCGATAATAATAGTTAAATATTGCTAATAGTGCATGTTATATTGATAATAATAAAAGTAATAAGTATATTTATTATAGTTCTATCAATAATAACTGCATAATATGGGTAAAAATGCATGTTATATTGATGATAATAAAAGTAATAAGTGTATTTATTACAGTTCTAGCGATAATGACTGCATAATATGGGTAATAATGCATGTTATATTGATGATAATATAAGTAACAAGTATAATTATTACAGTTCTAGCGATAATAACTGCATTATATGGGTAATAATGCATGATATGTTGATAATATTGGGAGTAATAAGTATAATTATTATAGTTCTAGCGATAATAAAGCAAAATATGGCAAATAGTGCATGTTATATTGATAATAGTAAAAGCAATAAGTATATTTATTACAGTTCTATCGATAATAACTGCATAATATGGGTATTAATGCAGATTATATTGATGATAATAAAAGTAGTAAGTATATTTATTATAGTTCTAGCGATTATAACTGCATAATATGGGTAATAATGCATGTTATATTGATAATAATATAAGTAATAAGTATAATTATTACAGTTCTAGCGACAATAACTGCATTATATGGGTAATAATGCATGTTATATTGATGATAATATAAGTAATAAGTATAATTATTACAGTTCTAGCGATAATAACTGCATTATATGGGTAATAATGCATGTTATATTGATAATATCGGGAGTAATAAGTATATTTATTATAGTTCTAGCGATAATAACTGCATAATATAGGTAATAGTGCATGTTATATTGATAATAATAAAAGTAATAAGTATATTTATTATAGTTCTATCAATAATAACTGCATAATATGGGTAATAATGGATGTTATATTGATAATATCGGGAGTAATAAGTATATTTATTATAGTTCTAGCGATAATAACTGCATAATATAGGTAATAATGCATGTTATATTGAAAATAATAAAAGTAATAAGTATATTTATTGTAGTTCTATCAATAATAACTGCATAATATGGGTAATAATGCATGTTATATTGAGGATAATAAAAGTAATAAGTGTATTTATTACAGTTCTAGCGATAATGACTGCATAATATGGGTAATAATGCATGTTATATTGATGATAATATAAGTAATAAGTATAATTATTACAGTTCTAGCGATAATAACTGCATTATATGGGTAATATTGCATGATATGTTGATAATATTGGGAGTAATAAGTATAATTATTATAGTTCTAGCGATAATAATAGTAAAATATGGCAAATAGTGCATGTTATATTGATAATAGTAAAAGCAATAAGTATATTTATTACAGTTCTATCGATAATAACTGCATAATATGGGTATTAATGCATGTTATATTGATGATAATAAAAGTAGTAAGTATATTTATTATAGTTCTAGCGATTATAACTGCATAATATGGGTAATAATGCATGTTATATTGATAATAATATAAGTAATAAGTATAATTATTACAGTTCTAGCGATAATAACTGCATTATATGGGTAATAATGGATGTTATATTGATAATATCGGGAGTAATAAGTATATTTATTATAGTTCTAGCGATAATAACTGCATAATATAGGTAATAATGCATGTTATATTGATAATAATAAAAGTAATACGTATATTTATTATAGTTCTATCAATAATAACTGCATAATATGGGTAATAATGCATGTTATACTGATGATAATAAAAGTAATAAGTGTATTTATTACAGTTCTAGCGATAATAACTGCATAATATGGGTAATAACGCATGTTATATTGATGATAATATAAGAAATAAGTATAATTATTACAGTTCTAGCGATAATAACTGCATTATATGGGTAATAATGGATGTTATATTGATATAATCGGGAGTAATACGTATATTTATTATAGTTCTAGCGATTATAACTGCATAATATGGGTAATAATGCATGTTATATTAATAATAATATAAGTAATAAGTATAATTATTACAGTTCTAGCGATAATAACTGCATTATATGGGTAATAATGCATGTTATATTGATCATAATACAAGTAATAAGTATAATCATTACAGTTCTAGCGATAATACTAGTAAAATATGGCTAAGAGTCCCTGTTATATTGATAATAATAAAAGTAATAAGTATATTTATTGTAATTCTATCGATAATAACTGCATAATATGGGTAATAATGCATGTTATATTGATAATAATATAAGTAATAAGTATAATTATTACAGTTCTAGCGATAATAACTGCATTATATGGGTAATAATGGAGGTTATATTGATAATATCGCGAGTAATAAGTATATTTATTATAGTTCTAGCGATAATAACTGCATAATATAGGTAATAATGCATGTTATATTGATAATAATAAAAGTAATAAGTATATTTATTATAGTTCTATCAATAATAACTGCATAATATGGGTAATAATGCATGTTATATTGATGATAATATAAGTAATAAGTATAATTATTACAGTTCTAGCGATAATAACTGCATTATATGGGTAATAATGCATGTTATATTGATAACAATATAGGTAATAAGTATAATTATTACAGTTCTAGCGATAATAACTGCATTATATGGGTAATAATGGATGTTGTATTGATAATATCGGTAGTAATAAGTATATTTATTATAGTTCTTGCGATAATAACTGCATAATATAGGTAATAATGCATGTTATATTGATGATAATATAAGTAATAAGTATAATTATTACAGTTCTAGCGATAATAACTGCATTATATGGGTAATAATGCATGTTATATTGATAATATCGGGAGTAATAAGTATATTTATTATAGTTCTAGCGATAATAACTGCATAATATAGGTAATAGTGCATGTTATATTGATAATAATAAAAGTAATAAGTATATTTATTATAGTTCTATCAATAATAACTGCATAATATGGGTAATAATGGATGTTATATTGATAATATCGGGAGTAATAAGTATATTTATTATAGTTCTAGCGATAATAACTTCATAATATAGGTAATAATGCATGTTATATTGAAAATAATAAAAGTAATAAGTATATTTATTGTAGTTCTATCAATAATAACTGCATAATATGGGTAATAATGCATGTTATATTGAGGATAATAAAAGTAATAAGTGTATTTATTACAGTTCTAGCGATAATGACTGCATAATATGGGTAATAATGCATGTTATATTGATGATAATATAAGTAATAAGTATAATTATTACAGTTCTAGCGATAATAACTGCATTATATGGGTAATATTGCATGATATGTTGATAATATTGGGAGTAATAAGTATAATTATTATAGTTCTAGCGATAATAATAGTAAAATATGGCAAATAGTGCATGTTATATTGATAATAGTAAAAGCAATAAGTATATTTATTACAGTTCTATCGATAATAACTGCATAATATGGGTATTAATGCATGTTATATTGATGATAATAAAAGTAGTAAGTATATTTATTATAGTTCTAGCGATTATAACTGCATAATATGGGTAATAATGCATGTTATATTGATAATATCCGGAGTAATATGTATAATTATTATTGTTCTAGCGATAATAATAGTTAAATATTGCTAATAGTGCATGTTATATTGATAATAATAAAAGTAATAAGTATATTTATTATAGTTCTATCAATAATAACTGCATAATATGGGTAAAAATGCATGTTATATTGATGATAATAAAAGTAATAAGTGTATTTATTACAGTTCTAGCGATAATGACTGCATAATATGGGTAATAATGCATGTTATATTGATGATAATATAAGTAACAAGTATAATTATTACAGTTCTAGCGATAATAACTGCATTATATGGGTAATAATGCATGATATGTTGATAATATTGGGAGTAATAAGTATAATTATTATAGTTCTAGCGATAATAAAGCAAAATATGGCAAATAGTGCATGTTATATTGATAATAGTAAAAGCAATAAGTATATTTATTACAGTTCTATCGATAATAACTGCATAATATGGGTATTAATGCATGTTATATTGATGATAATAAAAGTAGTAAGTATATTTATTATAGTTCTAGCGATTATAACTGCATAATATGGGTAATAATGCATGTTATATTGATAATAATATAAGTAATAAGTATAATTATTACAGTTCTAGCGATAATAACTGCATTATATGGGTAATAATGGATGTTATATTGATAATATCGGGAGTAATAAGTATATTTATTATAGTTCTAGCGATAATAACTGCATAATATAGGTAATAATGCATGTTATATTGATAATAATAAAAGTAATACGTATATTTATTATAGTTCTATCAATAATAACTGCATAATATGGGTAATAATGCATGTTATACTGATGATAATAAAAGTAATAAGTGTATTTATTACAGTTCTAGCGATAATAACTGCATAATATGGGTAATAACGCATGTTATATTGATGATAATATAAGAAATAAGTATAATTATTACAGTTCTAGCGATAATAACTGCATTATATGGGTAATAATGGATGTTATATTGATATAATCGGGAGTAATAAGTATATTTATTATAGTTCTAGCGATTATAACTGCATAATATGGGTAATAATGCATGTTATATTAATAATAATATAAGTAATAAGTATAATTATTACAGTTCTAGCGATAATAACTGCATTATATGGGTAATAATGCATGTTATATTGATCATAATACAAGTAATAAGTATAATCATTACAGTTCTAGCGATAATACTAGTAAAATATGGCTAAGAGTCCCTGTTATATTGATAATAATAAAAGTAATAAGTATATTTATTGTAATTCTATCGATAATAACTGCATAATATGGGTAATAATGCATGTTATATTGATAATAATATAAGTAATAAGTATAATTATTACAGTTCTAGCGATAATAACTGCATTATATGGGTAATAATGGAGGTTATATTGATAATATCGCGAGTAATAAGTATATTTATTATAGTTCTAGCGATAATAACTGCATAATATAGGTAATAATGCATGTTATATTGATAATAATAAAAGTAATAAGTATATTTATTATAGTTCTATCAATAATAACTGCATAATATGGGTAATAATGCATGTTATATTGATGATAATATAAGTAATAAGTATAATTATTACAGTTCTAGCGATAATAACTGCATTATATGGGTAATAATGCATGTTATATTGATAACAATATAGGTAATAAGTATAATTATTACAGTTCTAGCGATAATAACTGCATTATATGGGTAATAATGGATGTTGTATTGATAATATCGGTAGTAATAAGTATATTTATTATAGTTCTTGCGATAATAACTGCATAATATAGGTAATAATGCATGTTATATTGATGATAATATAAGTAATAAGTATAATTATTACAGTTCTAGCGATAATAACTGCATTATATGGGTAATAATGCATGTTATATTGATAATATCGGGAGTAATAAGTATATTTATTATAGTTCTAGCGATAATAACTGCATAATATAGGTAATAGTGCATGTTATATTGATAATAATAAAAGTAATAAGTATATTTATTATAGTTCTATCAATAATAACTGCATAATATGGGTAATAATGGATGTTATATTGATAATATCGGGAGTAATAAGTATATTTATTATAGTTCTAGCGATAATAACTTCATAATATAGGTAATAATGCATGTTATATTGAAAATAATAAAAGTAATAAGTATATTTATTGTAGTTCTATCAATAATAACTGCATAATATGGGTAATAATGCATGTTATATTGAGGATAATAAAAGTAATAAGTGTATTTATTACAGTTCTAGCGATAATGACTGCATAATATGGGTAATAATGCATGTTATATTGATGATAATATAAGTAATAAGTATAATTATTACAGTTCTAGCGATAATAACTGCATTATATGGGTAATATTGCATGATATGTTGATAATATTGGGAGTAATAAGTATAATTATTATAGTTCTAGCGATAATAATAGTAAAATATGGCAAATAGTGCATGTTATATTGATAATAGTAAAAGCAATAAGTATATTTATTACAGTTCTATCGATAATAACTGCATAATATGGGTATTAATGCATGTTATATTGATGATAATAAAAGTAGTAAGTATATTTATTATAGTTCTAGCGATTATAACTGCATAATATAGGTAATAATGCATGTTATATTGATAATATCCGGAGTAATATGTATAATTATTATTGTTCTAGCGATAATAATAGTTAAATATTGCTAATAGTGCATGTTATATTGATAATAATAAAAGTAATAAGTATATTTATTATAGTTCTATCAATAATAACTGCATAATATGGGTAAAAATGCATGTTATATTGATGATAATAAAAGTAATAAGTGTATTTATTACAGTTCTAGCGATAATGACTGCATAATATGGGTAATAATGCATGTTATATTGATGATAATATAAGTAACAAGTATAATTATTACAGTTCTAGCGATAATAACTGCATTATATGGGTAATAATGCATGATATGTTGATAATATTGGGAGTAATAAGTATAATTATTATAGTTCTAGCGATAATAAAGCAAAATATGGCAAATAGTGCATGTTATATTGATAATAGTAAAAGCAATAAGTATATTTATTACAGTTCTATCGATAATAACTGCATAATATGGGTATTAATGCAGATTATATTGATGATAATAAAAGTAGTAAGTATATTTATTATAGTTCTAGCGATTATAACTGCATAATATGGGTAATAATGCATGTTATATTGATAATAATATAAGTAATAAGTATAATTATTACAGTTCTAGCGATAATAACTGCATTAAATGCGTATAATGCATGTTATATTGATAATATCTGGAGTAGTAAGTATAATTTTTATAGTTCTAGCGATAATATAAGTAAAATATGGCTAATAGTGCATGTTATATTGATAATAATAAAAGTAACAAGTATATTTATTATAATTCTATCGATAATAACTGCATAATATGGGTAATAATGCATATTATATTGATAATAATATAAGTAATTAGTATAATTATTACAGTTCTAGCGACAATAACTGCATTATATGGGTAATAATGCATGTTATATTGATGATAATATAAGTAATAAGTATAATTATTACAGTTCTAGCGATAATAACTGCATTATATGGGTAATAATGGATGTTATATTGATAATATCGGGAGTAATAAGTATATTTATTATAGTTCTTGCGATAATAACTGCATAATATAGGTAATAATGCATGTTATATTGATGATAATATAAGTAATAAGTATAATTATTACAGTTCTAGCGATAATAACTGCATTATATGGGTAATAATGCATGTTATATTGATAATATCGGGAGTAATAAGTATATTTATTATAGTTCTAGCGATAATAACTGCATAATATAGGTAATAGTGCATGTTATATTGATAATAATAAAAGTAATAAGTATATTTATTATAGTTCTATCAATAATAACTGCATAATATGGGTAATAATGGATGTTATATTGATAATATCGGGAGTAATAAGTATATTTATTATAGTTCTAGCGATAATAACTGCATAATATAGGTAATAATGCATGTTATATTGAAAATAATAAAAGTAATAAGTATATTTATTGTAGTTCTATCAATAATAACTGCATAATATGGGTAATAATGCATGTTATATTGAGGATAATAAAAGTAATAAGTGTATTTATTACAGTTCTAGCGATAATGACTGCATAATATGGGTAATAATGCATGTTATATTGATGATAATATAAGTAATAAGTATAATTATTACAGTTCTAGCGATAATAACTGCATTATATGGGTAATATTGCATGATATGTTGATAATATTGGGAGTAATAAGTATAATTATTATAGTTCTAGCGATAATAATAGTAAAATATGGCAAATAGTGCATGTTATATTGATAATAGTAAAAGCAATAAGTATATTTATTACAGTTCTATCGATAATAACTGCATAATATGGGTATTAATGCATGTTATATTGATGATAATAAAAGTAGTAAGTATATTTATTATAGTTCTAGCGATTATAACTGCATAATATGGGTAATAATGCATGTTATATTGATAATAATATAAGTAATAAGTATAATTATTACAGTTCTAGCGATAATAACTGCATTATATGGGTAATAATGGATGTTATATTGATAATATCGGGAGTAATAAGTATATTTATTATAGTTCTAGCGATAATAACTGCATAATATAGGTAATAATGCATGTTATATTGATAATAATAAAAGTAATACGTATATTTATTATAGTTCTATCAATAATAACTGCATAATATGGGTAATAATGCATGTTATACTGATGATAATAAAAGTAATAAGTGTATTTATTACAGTTCTAGCGATAATAACTGCATAATATGGGTAATAACGCATGTTATATTGATGATAATATAAGAAATAAGTATAATTATTACAGTTCTAGCGATAATAACTGCATTATATGGGTAATAATGGATGTTATATTGATAATATCGGGAGTAATAAGTATATTTATTATAGTTCTAGCGATTATAACTGCATAATATGGGTAATAATGCATGTTATATTAATAATAATATAAGTAATAAGTATAATTATTACAGTTCTAGCGATAATAACTGCATTATATGGGTAATAATGCATGTTATATTGATCATAATACAAGTAATAAGTATAATCATTACAGTTCTAGCGATAATACTAGTAAAATATGGCTAAGAGTCCCTGTTATATTGATAATAATAAAAGTAATAAGTATATTTATTGTAATTCTATCGATAATAACTGCATAATATGGGTAATAATGCATGTTATATTGATAATAATATAAGTAATAAGTATAATTATTACAGTTCTAGCGATAATAACTGCATTATATGGGTAATAATGGAGGTTATATTGATAATATCGCGAGTAATAAGTATATTTATTATAGTTCTAGCGATAATAACTGCATAATATAGGTAATAATGCATGTTATATTGATAATAATAAAAGTAATAAGTATATTTATTATAGTTCTATCAATAATAATTGCATAATATGGGTAATAATGCATGTTATATTGATGATAATATAAGTAATAAGTATAATTATTACAGTTCTAGCGATAATAACTGCATTATATGGGTAATAATGGATGTTGTATTGATAATATCGGTAGTAATAAGTATATTTATTATAGTTCTTGCGATAATAACTGCATAATATAGGTAATAATGCATGTTATATTGATGATAATATAAGTAATAAGTATAATTATTACAGTTCTAGCGATAATAACTGCATTATATGGGTAATAATGCATGTTATATTGATAATATCGGGAGTAATAAGTATATTTATTATAGTTCTAGCGATAATAACTTCATAATATAGGTAATAATGCATGTTATATTGAAAATAATAAAAGTAATAAGTATATTTATTGTAGTTCTATCAATAATAACTGCATAATATGGGTAATAATGCATGTTATATTGAGGATAATAAAAGTAATAAGTGTATTTATTACAGTTCTAGCGATAATGACTGCATAATATGGGTAATAATGCATGTTATATTGATGATAATATAAGTAATAAGTATAATTATTACAGTTCTAGCGATAATAACTGCATTATATGGGTAATATTGCATGATATGTTGATAATATTGGGAGTAATAAGTATAATTATTATAGTTCTAGCGATAATAATAGTAAAATATGGCAAATAGTGCATGTTATATTGATAATAGTAAAAGCAATAAGTATATTTATTACAGTTCTATCGATAATAACTGCATAATATGGGTATTAATGCATGTTATATTGATGATAATAAAAGTAGTAAGTATATTTATTATAGTTCTAGCGATTATAACTGCATAATATGGGTAATAATGCATGTTATATTGATAATATCCGGAGTAATATGTATAATTATTATTGTTCTAGCGATAATAATAGTTAAATATTGCTAATAGTGCATGTTATATTGATAATAATAAAAGTAATAAGTATATTTATTATAGTTCTATCAATAATAACTGCATAATATGGGTAAAAATGCATGTTATATTGATGATAATAAAAGTAATAAGTGTATTTATTACAGTTCTAGCGATAATGACTGCATAATATGGGTAATAATGCATGTTATATTGATGATAATATAAGTAACAAGTATAATTATTACAGTTCTAGCGATAATAACTGCATTATATGGGTAATAATGCATGATATGTTGATAATATTGGGAGTAATAAGTATAATTATTATAGTTCTAGCGATAATAAAGCAAAATATGGCAAATAGTGCATGTTATATTGATAATAGTAAAAGCAATAAGTATATTTATTACAGTTCTATCGATAATAACTGCATAATATGGGTATTAATGCAGATTATATTGATGATAATAAAAGTAGTAAGTATATTTATTATAGTTCTAGCGATTATAACTGCATAATATGGGTAATAATGCATGTTATATTGATAATAATATAAGTAATAAGTATAATTATTACAGTTCTAGCGACAATAACTGCATTATATGGGTAATAATGCATGTTATATTGATGATAATATAAGTAATAAGTATAATTATTACAGTTCTAGCGATAATAACTGCATTATATGGGTAATAATGCATGTTATATTGATAATATCGGGAGTAATAAGTATATTTATTATAGTTCTAGCGATAATAACTGCATAATATAGGTAATAGTGCATGTTATATTGATAATAATAAAAGTAATAAGTATATTTATTATAGTTCTATCAATAATAACTGCATAATATGGGTAATAATGGATGTTATATTGATAATATCGGGAGTAATAAGTATATTTATTATAGTTCTAGCGATAATAACTGCATAATATAGGTAATAATGCATGTTATATTGAAAATAATAAAAGTAATAAGTATATTTATTGTAGTTCTATCAATAATAACTGCATAATATGGGTAATAATGCATGTTATATTGAGGATAATAAAAGTAATAAGTGTATTTATTACAGTTCTAGCGATAATGACTGCATAATATGGGTAATAATGCATGTTATATTGATGATAATATAAGTAATAAGTATAATTATTACAGTTCTAGCGATAATAACTGCATTATATGGGTAATATTGCATGATATGTTGATAATATTGGGAGTAATAAGTATAATTATTATAGTTCTAGCGATAATAATAGTAAAATATGGCAAATAGTGCATGTTATATTGATAATAGTAAAAGCAATAAGTATATTTATTACATTTCTATCGATAATAACTGCATAATATGGGTATTAATGCATGTTATATTGATGATAATAAAAGTAGTAAGTATATTTATTATAGTTCTAGCGATTATAACTGCATAATATGGGTAATAATGCACGTTATATTGATAATAATATAAGTAATAAGTATAATTATTACAGTTCTAGCGATAATAACTGCATTATATGGGTAATAATGGATGTTATATTGATAATATCGGGAGTAATAAGTATATTTATTATAGTTCTAGCGATAATAACTGCATTATATGGGTAATAATGCATGTTATATTGATGATAATATAAGTAATAAGTATAATTATTACAGTTCTAGCGATAATAACTGCATTGTATGGGTAATAATGGATGTTGTATTGACAATATCGGTAGAAATAAGTATATTTATTATAGTTCTAGCGATAATAACTGCATAATATAGGTAATAATGCATGTTATATTGATGATAATATAAGTAATAAGTATAATTGTTACAGTTCTAGCGATAATAACTGCATTATATGGGTAATAATGCATGTTATATTGATAATATCGGGAGTAATAAGTATATTTATTATAGTTCTAGCGATAATAACTTCATAATATAGGTAATAATGCATGTTATATTGATAATAATAAAAGTAATAAGTATATTTATTGTAGTTCTATCAATAATAACTGCATAATATGGGTAATAATGCATGTTATATTGAGGATAATAAAAGTAATAAGTGTATTTATTACAGTTCTAGCGATAATGACTGCATAATATGGGTAATAATGCATGTTATATTGATGATAATATAAGTAATAAGTATAATTATTACAGTTCTAGCGATAATAACTGCATTATATGGGTAATATTGCATGATATGTTGATAATATTGGGAGTAATAAGTATAATTATTATAGTTCTAGCGATAATAATAGTAAAATATGGCAAATAGTGCATGTTATATTGATAATAGTAAAAGCAATAAGTATATTTATTACAGTTCTATCGATAATAACTGCATAATATGGGTATTAATGCATGTTATATTGATGATAATAAAAGTAGTAAGTATATTTATTATAGTTCTAGCGATTATAACTGCATAATATGGGTAATAATGCATGTTATATTGATAATATCCGGAGTAATATGTATAATTATTATTGTTCTAGCGATAATAATAGTTAAATATTGCTAATAGTGCATGTTATATTGATAATAATAAAAGTAATAAGTATATTTATTATAGTTCTATCAATAATAACTGCATAATATGGGTAAAAATGCATGTTATATTGATGATAATAAAAGTAATAAGTGTATTTATTACAGTTCTAGCGATAATGACTGCATAATATGGGTAATAATGCATGTTATATTGATGATAATATAAGTAACAAGTATAATTATTACAGTTCTAGCGATAATAACTGCATTATATGGGTAATAATGCATGATATGTTGATAATATTGGGAGTAATAAGTATAATTATTATAGTTCTAGCGATAATAAAGCAAAATATGGCAAATAGTGCATGTTATATTGATAATAGTAAAAGCAATAAGTATATTTATTACAGTTCTATCGATAATAACTGCATAATATGGGTATTAATGCAGATTATATTGATGATAATAAAAGTAGTAAGTATATTTATTATAGTTCTAGCGATTATAACTGCATAATATGGGTAATAATGCATGTTATATTGATAATAATATAAGTAATAAGTATAATTATTACAGTTCTAGCGACAATAACTGCATTATATGGGTAATAATGCATGTTATATTGATGATAATATAAGTAATAAGTATAATTATTACAGTTCTAGCGATAATAACTGCATTATATGGGTAATAATGCATGTTATATTGATAATATCGGGAGTAATAAGTATATTTATTATAGTTCTAGCGATAATAACTGCATAATATAGGTAATAGTGCATGTTATATTGATAATAATAAAAGTAATAAGTATATTTATTATAGTTCTATCAATAATAACTGCATAATATGGGTAATAATGGATGTTATATTGATAATATCGGGAGTAATAAGTATATTTATTATAGTTCTAGCGATAATAACTGCATAATATAGGTAATAATGCATGTTATATTGAAAATAATAAAAGTAATAAGTATATTTATTGTAGTTCTATCAATAATAACTGCATAATATGGGTAATAATGCATGTTATATTGAGGATAATAAAAGTAATAAGTGTATTTATTACAGTTCTAGCGATAATGACTGCATAATATGGGTAATAATGCATGTTATATTGATGATAATATAAGTAATAAGTATAATTATTACAGTTCTAGCGATAATAACTGCATTATATGGGTAATATTGCATGATATGTTGATAATATTGGGAGTAATAAGTATAATTATTATAGTTCTAGCGATAATAATAGTAAAATATGGCAAATAGTGCATGTTATATTGATAATAGTAAAAGCAATAAGTATATTTATTACATTTCTATCGATAATAACTGCATAATATGGGTATTAATGCATGTTATATTGATGATAATAAAAGTAGTAAGTATATTTATTATAGTTCTAGCGATTATAACTGCATAATATGGGTAATAATGCATGTTATATTGATAATAATATAAGTAATAAGTATAATTATTACAGTTCTAGCGATAATAACTGCATTATATGGGTAATAATGGATGTTATATTGATAATATCGGGAGTAATAAGTATATTTATTATAGTTCTAGCGATAATAACTGCATAATATAGGTAATAATGCATGTTATATTGATAATAATAAAAGTAATACGTATATTTATTATAGTTCTATCAATAATAACTGCATAATATGGGTAATAATGCATGTTATACTGATGATAATAAAAGTAATAAGTGTATTTATTACAGTTCTAGCGATAATAACTGCATAATATGGGTAATAACGCATGTTATATTGATGATAATATAAGAAATAAGTATAATTATTACAGTTCTAGCGATAATAACTGCATTATATGGGTAATAATGGATGTTATATTGATATAATCGGGAGTAATAAGTATATTTATTATAGTTCTAGCGATTATAACTGCATAATATGGGTAATAATGCATGTTATATTAATAATAATATAAGTAATAAGTATAATTATTACAGTTCTAGCGATAATAACTGCATTATATGGGTAATAATGCATGTTATATTGATCATAATACAAGTAATAAGTATAATCATTACAGTTCCAGCGATAATACTAGTAAAATATGGCTAAGAGTCCCTGTTATATTGATAATAATAAAAGTAATAAGTATATTTATTGTAATTCTATCGATAATAACTGCATAATATGGGTAATAATGCATGTTATATTGATAATAATATAAGTAATAAGTATAATTATTACAGTTCTAGCGATAATAACTGCATTATATGGGTAATAATGGAGGTTATATTGATAATATCGCGAGTAATAAGTATATTTATTATAGTTCTAGCGATAATAACTGCATAATATAGGTAATAATGCATGTTATATTGATAATAATAAAAGTAATAAGTATATTTATTATAGTTCTATCAATAATAACTGCATAATATGGGTAATAATGCATGTTATATTGATGATAATATAAGTAATAAGTATAATTATTACAGTTCTAGCGATAATAACTGCATTATATGGGTAATAATGCATGTTATATTGATAACAATATAGGTAATAAGTATAATTATTACAGTTCTAGCGATAATAACTGCATTATATGGGTAATAATGGATGTTGTATTGATAATATCGGTAGTAATAAGTATATTTATTATAGTTCTTGCGATAATAACTGCATAATATAGGTAATAATGCATGTTATATTGATGATAATATAAGTAATAAGTATAATTATTACAGTTCTAGCGATAATAACTGCATTATATGGGTAATAATGCATGTTATATTGATAATATCGGGAGTAATAAGTATATTTATTATAGTTCTAGCGATAATAACTGCATAATATAGGTAATAGTGCATGTTATATTGATAATAATAAAAGTAATAAGTATATTTATTATAGTTCTATCAATAATAACTGCATAATATGGGTAATAATGGATGTTATATTGATAATATCGGGAGTAATAAGTATATTTATTATAGTTCTAGCGATAATAACTTCATAATATAGGTAATAATGCATGTTATATTGAAAATAATAAAAGTAATAAGTATATTTATTGTAGTTCTATCAATAATAACTGCATAATATGGGTAATAATGCATGTTATATTGAGGATAATAAAAGTAATAAGTGTATTTATTACAGTTCTAGCGATAATGACTGCATAATATGGGTAATAATGCATGTTATATTGATGATAATATAAGTAATAAGTATAATTATTACAGTTCTAGCGATAATAACTGCATTATATGGGTAATATTGCATGATATGTTGATAATATTGGGAGTAATAAGTATAATTATTATAGTTCTAGCGATAATAATAGTAAAATATGGCAAATAGTGCATGTTATATTGATAATAGTAAAAGCAATAAGTATATTTATTACAGTTCTATCGATAATAACTGCATAATATGGGTATTAATGCATGTTATATTGATGATAATAAAAGTAGTAAGTATATTTATTATAGTTCTAGCGATTATAACTGCATAATATGGGTAATAATGCATGTTATATTGATAATAATATAAGTAATAAGTATAATTATTACAGTTCTAGCGATAATAACTGCATTATATGGGTAATAATGGATGTTATATTGATAATATCGGGAGTAATAAGTATATTTATTATAGTTCTAGCGATAATAACTGCATAATATAGGTAATAATGCATGTTATATTGATAATAATAAAAGTAATACGTATATTTATTATAGTTCTATCAATAATAACTGCATAATATGGGTAATAATGCATGTTATACTGATGATAATAAAAGTAATAAGTGTATTTATTACAGTTCTAGCGATAATAACTGCATAATATGGGTAATAACGCATGTTATATTGATGATAATATAAGAAATAAGTATAATTATTACAGTTCTAGCGATAATAACTGCATTATATGGGTAATAATGGATGTTATATTGATAATATCGGGAGTAATAAGTATATTTATTATAGTTCTAGCGATTATAACTGCATAATATGGGTAATAATGCATGTTATATTAATAATAATATAAGTAATAAGTATAATTATTACAGTTCTAGCGATAATAACTGCATTATATGGGTAATAATGCATGTTATATTGATCATAATACAAGTAATAAGTATAATCATTACAGTTCTAGCGATAATACTAGTAAAATATGGCTAAGAGTCCCTGTTATATTGATAATAATAAAAGTAATAAGTATATTTATTGTAATTCTATCGATAATAACTGCATAATATGGGTAATAATGCATGTTATATTGATAATAATATAAGTAATAAGTATAATTATTACAGTTCTAGCGATAATAACTGCATTATATGGGTAATAATGGAGGTTATATTGATAATATCGCGAGTAATAAGTATATTTATTATAGTTCTAGCGATAATAACTGCATAATATAGGTAATAATGCATGTTATATTGATAATAATAAAAGTAATAAGTATATTTATTATAGTTCTATCAATAATAACTGCATAATATGGGTAATAATGCATGTTATATTGATGATAATATAAGTAATAAGTATAATTATTACAGTTCTAGCGATAATAACTGCATTATATGGGTAATAATGCATGTTATATTGATAACAATATAGGTAATAAGTATAATTATTACAGTTCTAGCGATAATAACTGCATTAAATGCGTATAATGCATGTTATATTGATAATATCTGGAGTAGTAAGTATAATTTTCATAGTTCTAGCGATAATATAAGTAAAATATGGCTAATAGTGCATGTTATATTGATAATAATAAAAGTAATAAGTATATTTATTATAATTCTATCGATAATAACTGCATAATATGGGTAATAATGCATATTATATTGATAATAATATAAGTAATAAGTATAATTATTACAGTTCTAGCGACAATAACTGCATTATATGGGTAATAATGCATGTTATATTGATGATAATATAAGCAATAAGTATAATTATTACAGTTCTAGCGATAATAACTGCATTATATGGGTAATAATGCATGATATGTTGATAATATTGGGAGTAATAAGTATAATTATTATAGTTCTAGCGATAATAATAGTAAAATATGGCAAATAGTGCATGTTATATTGATAATAGTAAAAGCAATAAGTATATTTATTACAGTTCTATCGATAATAACTGCATAATATGGGTATTAATGCATGTTATATTGATGATAATAAAAGTAGTAAGTATATTTATTATAGTTCTAGCGATTATAACTGCATAATATGGGTAATAATGCATGTTATATTGATAATATCCGGAGTAATATGTATAATTATTATTGTTCTAGCGATAATAATAGTAAAATATGGCTAATAGTGCATGTTATAATGATAATAATAAAAGTAATAAGTATATTTATTATAGTTCTATCAATAACAACTGCATAATATGGGTAATAATGCATGTTATATTGATGATAATAAAAGTAATAAGTGTATTTATTACAGTTCTAGCGATAATGACTGCATAATATGGGTAATAATGCATGTTATATTGATGATAATATAAGTAACAAGTATAATTATTACAGTTCTAGCGATAATAACTGCATTATATGGGTAATAATGCATGATATGTTGATAATATTGGGAGTAATAAGTATAATTATTATAGTTCTAGCGATAATAATAGCAAAATATGGCAAATAGTGCATGTTATATTGATAATAGTAAAAGCAGTAAGTATATTTATTACAGTTCTATCGATAATAACTGCATAATATGGGTATTAATGCAGATTATATTGATGATAATAAAAGTAGTAAGTATATTTATTATAGTTCTAGCGATTATAACTGCATAATATGGGTAATAATGCATGTTATATTGATAATAATATAAGTAATAAGTATAATTATTACAGTTCTAGCGATAATAACTGCATTAAATGCGTATAATTCATGTTATATTGATAATATCTGGAGTAGTAAGTATAATTTTTATAGTTCTAGCGATAATATAAGTAAAATATGGCTAATAGTGCATGTTATATTGATAATAATAAAAGTAATAAGTATATTTATTATAATTCTATCGATAATAACTGCATAATATGGGTAATAATGCATATTATATCGATAATAATATAAGTAATTAGTATAATTATTACAGTTCTAGCGACAATAACTGCATTATATGGGTAATAATGCATGTTATATTGATGATAATATAAGTAATAAGTATAATTATTACAGTTCTAGCGATAATAACTGCATTGTATGGGTAATAATGGATGTTGTATTGACAATATCGGTAGAAATAAGTATATTTATTATAGTTCTAGCGATAATAACTGCATAATATAGGTAATAATGCATGTTATATTGATGATAATATAAGTAATAAGTATAATTGTTACAGTTCTAGCGATAATAACTGCATTATATGGGTAATAATGCATGTTATATTGATAATATCGGGAGTAATAAGTATATTTATTATAGTTCTAGCGATAATAACTGCATAATATAGGTAATAGTGCATGTTATATTGATAATAATAAAAGTAATAAGTATATTTATTATAGTTCTATCAATAATAACTGCATAATATGGGTAATAATGGATGTTATATTGATAATATCGGGAGTAATAAGTATATTTATTATAGTTCTAGCGATAATAACTGCATAATATAGGTAATAATGCATATTATATTGAAAATAATAAAAGTAATAAGTATATTTATTGTAGTTCTATCAATAATAACTGCATAATATGGGTAATAATGCATGTTATATTGATGATAATATAAGTAATAAGTATAATTATTACAGTTCTAGCGATAATAACTGCATTATATGGGTAATAATGCATGATATGTTGATAATATTGGGAGTAATAAGTATAATTATTACAGTTCTAGCGATAATAATAGTAAAATATGGCAAATAGTGCATGTTATATTGATAATAGTAAAAGCAATAAGTATATTTATTACAGTTCTATCGATAATAACTGCATAATATGGGTATTAATGCATGTTATGTTGATGATAATAAAAGTAGTAAGTATATTTATTATAGTTCTAGCGATTATAACTGCATAATATGGGTAATAATGCATGTTATATTGATAATAATATAAGTAATAAGTATAATTATTACAGTTCTAGCGATAATAACTGCATTATATGGGTAATAATGGATGTTATATTGATAATATCGGGAGTAATAAGTATATTTATTATAGTTCTAGCGATAATAACTGCATAATATGGGTAATAATGCATGTTATATTGATAATAATATAAGTAATAAGTATAATTATTACAGTTCTAGCGATAATAACTGCATTAAATGCGTATAATGCATGTTATATTGATAATATCTGGAGTAGTAAGTATAATTTTTATAGTTCTAGCGATAATATAAGTAAAATATGGCTAATAGTGCATGTTATATTGATAATAATAAAAGTAATAAGTATATTTATTATAATTCTATCGATAATAACTGCATAATATGGGTAATAATGCATATTATATTGATAATAATATAAGTAATTAGTATAATTATTACAGTTCTAGCGACAATAACTGCATTATATGGGTAATAATGCATGTTATATTGATGATAATATAAGTAATAAGTATAATTATTACAGTTCTAGCGATAATAACTGCATTATATGGGTAATAATGGATGTTGTATTGATAATATCGGTAGTAATAAGTATATTTATTATAGTTCTAGCGATAATAACTGCATAATATAGGTAATAATGCATGTTATATTGATGATAATATAAGTAATAAGAATAATTGTTACAGTTCTAGCGATAATAACTGCATTGTATGGGTAATAATACATGTTATATTGATAATATCGGGAGTAATAAGTATATTTATTATAGTTCTAGCGATAATAACTGCATAATATAGGTAATAGTGCATGTTATATTGATAATAATAAAAGTAATAAGTATATTTATTATAGTTCTATCAATAATAACTGCATAATATGGGTAATAATGGATGTTATATTGATAATATCGGGAGTAATAAGTATATTTATTATAGTTCTAGCGATAATAACTGCATAATATAGGTAATAATGCATGTTATATTGGAAATAATAAAAGTAATAAGTATATTTATTGTAGTTCTATCAATAATAACTGCATAATATGGGTAATAATGCATGTTATATTGAGGATAATAAAAGTAATAAGTGTATTTATTACAGTTCTAGTGACAATGACTGCATAATATGGGTAATAATGCATGTTATATTGATGATAATATAAGTAATAAGTATAATTATTACAGTTCTAGCGATAATAACTGCATTATATGGGTAATAATGCATGATATGTTGATAATATTGGGAGTAATAAGTATAATTATTACAGTTCTAGCGATTATAATAGTAAAATATGGCAAATAGTGCATGTTATATTGATAATAGTAAAAGCAATAAGTATATTTATTACAGTTCTATCGATAATAACTGCATAATATGGGTATTAATGCATGTTATATTGATAATAATAAAAGTAATACGTATATTTATTATAGTTCTATCAATAATAACTGCATAATATGGGTAATAATGCATGTTATACTGATGATAATAAAAGTAATAAGTGTATTTATTACAGTTCTAGCGATAATAACTGCATAATATGGGTAATAACGCATGTTATATTGATGATAATATAAGAAATAAGTATAATTATTACAGTTCTAGCGATAATAACTGCATTATATGGGTAATAATGGATGTTATATTGATAATATCGGGAGTAATAAGTATATTTATTATAGTTCTAGCGATTATAACTGCATAATATGGGTAATAATGCATGTTATATTGATCATAATACAAGTAATAAGTATAATCATTACAGTTCTAGCGATAATAACTGCATTATATGGGTAATAATGCATGTTATATTGATCATAATACAAGTAATAAGTATAATCATTACAGTTCTAGCGATAATACTAGTAAAATATGGCTAAGAGTCCCTGTTATATTGATAATAATAAAAGTAATAAGTATATTTATTATAATTCTATCGATAATAACTGCATAATATGGGTAATAATGCATGTTATATTGATAATAATATAAGTAATAAGTATAATTATTACAGTTCTAGCGATAATAACTGCATTATATGGGTAATAATGGAGGTTATATTGATAATATCGCGAGTAATAAGTATATTTATTATAGTTCTAGCGATAATAACTGCATAATATAGGTAATAATGCATGTTATATTGATAATAATAAATGTAATAAGTATATTTATTATAATTCTATCGATAATAACTGCATAATATGGGTAATAATGCATATTATATTGATAATAATATAAGTAATAAGTATAATTATTACAGTTCTAGCGACAATAACTGCATTATATGGGTAATAATGCATGTTATATTGATGATAATATAAGTAATAAGTATAATTATTACAGTTCTAGCGATAATAACTGCATTATATGGGTAATAATGCATGATATGTTGATAATATTGGGAGTAATAAGTATAATTATTATAGTTCTAGCGATAATAATAGTAAAATATGGCAAATAGTGCATGTTATATTGATAATAGTAAAAGCAATAAGTATATTTATTACAGTTCTATCGATAATAACTGCATAATATGGGTATTAATGCATGTTATATTGATGATAATAAAAGTAGTAAGTATATTTATTATAGTTCTAGCGATTATAACTGCATAATATGGGTAATAATGCATGTTATATTGATAATATCCGGAGTAATATGTATAATTATTATTGTTCTAGCGATAATAATAGTAAAATATGGCTAATAGTGCATGTTATATTGATAATAATAAAAGTAATAAGTATATTTATTATAGTTCTATCAATAATAACTGCATAATATGGGTAATAATGCATGTTATATTGACGATAATAAAAGCAATAAGTGTATTTATTACAGTTCTAGCGATAATGACTGCATAATATGGGTAATAATGCATGTTATATTGATGATAATATAAGTAACAAGTATAATTATTACAGTTCTAGCGATAATAACTGCATTATATGGGTAATAATGCATGATATGTTGATAATATTGGGAGTAATAAGTATAATTATTATAGTTCTAGCGATAATAAGAGCAAAATATGGCAAATAGTGCATGTTATATTGAAAATAGTAAAAGCAATAAGTATATTTATTACAGTTCTATCGATAATAACTGCATAATATGGGTATTAATGCAGATTATATTGATGATAATAAAAGTAGTAAGTATATTTATTATAGTTCTAGCGATTATAACTGCATAATATGGGTAATAATGCATGTTATATTGATAATAATATAAGTAATAAGTATAATTATTACAGTTCTAGCGATAATAACTGCATTAAATGCGTATAATGCATGTTATATTGATAATATCTGGAGTAGTAAGTATAATTTTTATAGTTCTAGCGATAATATAAGTAAAATATGGCTAATAGTGCATGTTATATTGATAATAATAAAAGTAATAAGTATATTTATTATAATTCTATCGATAATAACTGCATAATATGGGTAATAATGCATATTATATTGATAATAATATAAGTAATTAGTATAATTATTACAGTTCTAGCGACAATAACTGCATTATATGGGTAATAATGCATGTTATATTGATGATAATATAAGTAATAAGTATAATTATTACAGTTCTAGCGATAATAACTGCATTATATGGGTAATAATGGATGTTGTATTGACAATATCGGTAGTAATAAGTATATTTATTATAGCTCTAGCGATAATAACTGCATAATATAGGTAATAATGCATGTTATATTGATGATAATATAAGTAATAAGTATAATTGTTACAGTTCTAGCGATAATAACTGCATTATATGGGTAATAATGCATGTTATATTGATAATATCGGGAGTAATAAGTATATTTATTATAGTTCTAGCGATAATAACTGCATAATATAGGTAATAGTGCATGTTATATTGATAATAATATAAGTAATAAGTATAATTATTACAGTTCTAGCGATAATAACTGCATTAAATGCGTATAATGCATGTTATATTGATAATATCTGGAGTAGTAAGTATAATTTTTATAGTTCTAGCGATAATATAAGTAAAATATGGCTAATAGTGCATGTTATATTGATAATAATAAAAGTAATAAGTATATTTATTATAATTCTATCGATAATAACTGCATAATATGGGTAATAATGCATGTTATATTGATAATAATATAAGTAATAAGTATAATTATTACAGTTCTAGCGATAATAACTGCATTATATGGGTAATAATGGAGGTTATATTGATAATATCGCGAGTAATAAGTATATTTATTATAGTTCTAGCGATAATAACTGCATAATATAGGTAATAATGCATGTTATATTGATAATAATAATTGTAATAAGTATATTTATTATAATTCTATCGATAATAACTGCATAATATGGGTAATAATGCATATTATATTGATAATAATATAAGTAATAAGTATAATTATTACAGTTCTAGCGACAATAACTGCATTATATGGGTAATAATGCATGTTATATTGATGATAATATAAGTAATAAGTATAATTATTACAGTTCTAGCGATAATAACTGCATTATATGGGTAATAATGCATGATATGTTGATAATATTGGGAGTAATAAGTATAATTATTATAGTTCTAGCGATAATAATAGTAAAATATGGCAAATAGTGCATGTTATATTGATAATAGTAAAAGCAATAAGTATATTTATTACAGTTCTATCGATAATAACTGCATAATATGGGTATTAATGCATGTTATATTGATGATAATAAAAGTAGTAAGTATATTTATTATAGTTCTAGCGATTATAACTGCATAATATGGGTAATAATGCATGTTATATTGATAATATCCGGAGTAATATGTATAATTATTATTGTTCTAGCGATAATAATAGTAAAATATGGCTAATAGTGCATGTTATATTGATAATAATAAAAGTAATAAGTATATTTATTATAGTTCTATCAATAATAACTGCATAATATGGGTAATAATGCATGTTATATTGATGATAATAAAAGCAATAAGTGTATTTATTACAGTTCTAGCGATAATGACTGCATAATATGGGTAATAATGCATGTTATATTGATGATAATATAAGTAACAAGTATAATTATTACAGTTCTAGCGATAATAACTGCATTATATGGGTAATAATGCATGATATGTTGATAATATTGGGAGTAATAAGTATAATTATTATAGTTCTAGCGATAATAAGAGCAAAATATGGCAAATAGTGCATGTTATATTGAAAATAGTAAAAGCAATAAGTATATTTATTACAGTTCTATCGATAATAACTGCATAATATGGGTATTAATGCAGATTATATTGATGATAATAAAAGTAGTAAGTATATTTATTATAGTTCTAGCGATTATAACTGCATAATATGGGTAATAATGGATGTTGTATTGACAATATCGGTAGTAATAAGTATATTTATTATAGTTCTAGCGATAATAACTGCATAATATAGGTAATAATGCATGTTATATTGATGATAATATAAGTAATAAGTATAATTGTTACAGTTCTAGCGATAATAACTGCATTATATGGGTAATAATGCATGTTATATTGATAATATCGGGAGTAATAAGTATATTTATTATAGCTCTAGCGATAATAACTGCATAATATAGGTAATAGTGCATGTTATATTGATAATAATATAAGTAATAAGTATAATTATTACAGTTCTAGCGATAATAACTGCATTAAATGCGTATAATGCATGTTATATTGATAATATCTGGAGTAGTAAGTATAATTTTTATAGTTCTAGCGATAATATAAGTAAAATATGGCTAATAGTGCATGTTATATTGATAATAATAAAAGTAATAAGTATATTTATTATAATTCTATCGATAATAACTGCATAATATGGGTAATAATGCATGTTATATTGATAATAATATAAGTAATAAGTATAATTATTACAGTTCTAGCGATAATAACTGCATTATATGGGTAATAATGGAGGTTATATTGATAATATCGCGAGTAATAAGTATATTTATTATAGTTCTAGCGATAATAACTGCATAATATAGGTAATAATGCATGTTATATTGATAATAATAAATGTAATAAGTATATTTATTATAATTCTATCGATAATAACTGCATAATATGGGTAATAATGCATATTATATTGATAATAATATAAGTAATAAGTATAATTATTACAGTTCTAGCGACAATAACTGCATTATATGGGTAATAATGCATGTTATATTGATGATAATATAAGTAATAAGTATAATTATTACAGTTCTAGCGATAATAACTGCATTATATGGGTAATAATGCATGATATGTTGATAATATTGGGAGTAATAAGTATAATTATTATAGTTCTAGCGATAATAATAGTAAAATATGGCAAATAGTGCATGTTATATTGATAATAGTAAAAGCAATAAGTATATTTATTACAGTTCTATCGATAATAACTGCATAATATGGGTATTAATGCATGTTATATTGATAATAATATAAGTAATAAGTATAATTATTACAGTTCTAGCGATAATAACTGCATTAAATGCGTATAATGCATGTTATATTGATAATATCTGGAGTAGTAAGTATAATTTTTATAGTTCTAGCGATAATATAAGTAAAATATGGCTAATAGTGCATGTTATATTGATAATAATAAAAGACATAAGTATATTTATTATAATTCTATCGATAATAACTGCATAATATGGGTAATAATGCATATTATATTGATAATAATATAAGTAATTAGTATAATTATTACAGTTCTAGCGACAATAACTGCATTATATGGGTAATAATGCATGTTATATTGATGATAATATAAGTAATAAGTATAATTATTACAGTTCTAGCGATAATAACTGCATTATATGGGTAATAATGGATGTTGTATTGATAATATCGGTAGTAATAAGTATATTTATTATAGTTCTAGCGATAATAACTGCATAATATAGGTAATAATGCATGTTATATTGATGATAATATAAGTAATAAGTATAATTGTTACAGTTCTAGCGATAATAACTGCATTGTATGGGTAATAATGCATGTTATATTGATAATATCGGGAGTAATAAGTATATTTATTATAGTTCTAGCGATAATAACTGCATAATATAGGTAATAGTGCATGTTATATTGATAATAATAAAAGTAATAAGTATATTTATTATAGTTCTATCAATAATAACTGCATAATATGGGTAATAATGGATGTTATATTGATAATATCGGGAGTAATAAGTATATTTATTATAGTTCTAGCGATAATAACTGCATAATATAGGTAATAGTGCATGTTATATTGGAAATAATAAAAGTAATAAGTATATTTATTGTAGTTCTATCAATAATAACTGCATAATATGGGTAATAATGCATGTTATATTGAGGATAATAAAAGTAATAAGTGTATTTATTACAGTTCTAGTGACAATGACTGCATAATATGGGTAATAATGCATGTTATATTGATGATAATATAAGTAACAAGTATAATTATTACAGTTCTAGCGATAATAACTGCATTATATGGGTAATAACGCATGATATGTTGATAATATTGGGAGTAATAAGTATAATTATTATAGTTCTAGCGATAATAATAGCAAAATATGGCAAATAGTGCATGTTATATTGATAATAGTAAAAGCAATAAGTATATTTATTACAGTTCTATCGATAATAACTGCATAATATGGGTATTAATGCATGTTATATTGATGATAATAAAAGTAGTAAGTATATTTATTATAGTTCTAGCGATTATAACTGCATAATATGGGTAATAATGCATGTTATATTGATAATAATATAAGTAATAAGTATAATTATTACAGTTCTAGCGATAATAACTGCATTAAATGCGTATAATGCATGTTATATTGATAATATCTGGAGTAGTAAGTATAATTTTTATAGTTCTAGCGATAATATAAGTAAAATATGGCTAATAGTGCATGTTATATTGATAATAATAAAAGTAATAAGTATATTTATTATAATTCTATCGATAATAACTGCATAATATGGGTAATAATGCATATTATATTGATAATAATAAAAGTAATAAGTATATTTATTGTAGTTCTATCAATAATAACTGCATAATATGGGTAATAATGCATGTTATATTGAGGATAATAAAAGTAATAAGTGTATTTATTACAGTTCTAGCGATAATGACTGCATAATATGGGTAATAATGCATGTTATATTGATGATAATATAAGTAATAAGTATAATTATTACAGTTCTAGCGATAATAACTGCATTATATGGGTAATATTGCATGATATGTTGATAATATTGGGAGTAATAAGTATAATTATTATAGTTCTAGCGATAATAATAGTAAAATATGGCAAATAGTGCATGTTATATTGATAATAGTAAAAGCAATAAGTATATTTATTACAGTTCTATCGATAATAACTGCATAATATGGGTATTAATGCATGTTATATTGATGATAATAAAAGTAGTAAGTATATTTATTATAGTTCTAGCGATTATAACTGCATAATATGGGTAATAATGCATGTTATATTGATAATAATATAAGTAATAAGTATAATTATTACAGTTCTAGCGATAATAACTGCATTATATGGGTAATAATGGATGTTATATTGATAATATCGGGAGTAATAAGTATATTTATTATAGTTCTAGCGATAATAACTGCATAATATAGGTAATAATGCATGTTATATTGATAATAATAAAAGTAATACGTATATTTATTATAGTTCTATCAATAATAACTGCATAATATGGGTAATAATGCATGTTATACTGATGATAATAAAAGTAATAAGTGTATTTATTACAGTTCTAGCGATAATAACTGCATAATATGGGTAATAACGCATGTTATATTGATGATAATATAAGAAATAAGTATAATTATTACAGTTCTAGCGATAATAACTGCATTATATGGGTAATAATGGATGTTATATTGATATAATCGGGAGTAATAAGTATATTTATTATAGTTCTAGCGATTATAACTGCATAATATGGGTAATAATGCATGTTATATTAATAATAATATAAGTAATAAGTATAATTATTACAGTTCTAGCGATAATAACTGCATTATATGGGTAATAATGCATGTTATATTGATCATAATACAAGTAATAAGTATAATCATTACAGTTCTAGCGATAATACTAGTAAAATATGGCTAAGAGTCCCTGTTATATTGATAATAATAAAAGTAATAAGTATATTTATTGTAATTCTATCGATAATAACTGCATAATATGGGTAATAATGCATGTTATATTGATAATAATATAAGTAATAAGTATAATTATTACAGTTCTAGCGATAATAACTGCATTATATGGGTAATAATGGAGGTTATATTGATAATATCGCGAGTAATAAGTATATTTATTATAGTTCTAGCGATAATAACTGCATAATATAGGTAATAATGCATGTTATATTGATAATAATAAAAGTAATAAGTATATTTATTATAGTTCTATCAATAATAACTGCATAATATGGGTAATAATGCATGTTATATTGATGATAATATAAGTAATAAGTATAATTATTACAGTTCTAGCGATAATAACTGCATTATATGGGTAATAATGCATGTTATATTGATAACAATATAGGTAATAAGTATAATTATTACAGTTCTAGCGATAATAACTGCATTATATGGGTAATAATGGATGTTGTATTGATAATATCGGTAGTAATAAGTATATTTATTATAGTTCTTGCGATAATAACTGCATAATATAGGTAATAATGCATGTTATATTGATGATAATATAAGTAATAAGTATAATTATTACAGTTCTAGCGATAATAACTGCATTATATGGGTAATAATGCATGTTATATTGATAATATCGGGAGTAATAAGTATATTTATTATAGTTCTAGCGATAATAACTGCATAATATAGGTAATAGTGCATGTTATATTGATAATAATAAAAGTAATAAGTATATTTATTATAGTTCTATCAATAATAACTGCATAATATGGGTAATAATGGATGTTATATTGATAATATCGGGAGTAATAAGTATATTTATTATAGTTCTAGCGATAATAACTTCATAATATAGGTAATAATGCATGTTATATTGAAAATAATAAAAGTAATAAGTATATTTATTGTAGTTCTATCAATAATAACTGCATAATATGGGTAATAATGCATGTTATATTGAGGATAATAAAAGTAATAAGTGTATTTATTACAGTTCTAGCGATAATGACTGCATAATATGGGTAATAATGCATGTTATATTGATGATAATATAAGTAATAAGTATAATTATTACAGTTCTAGCGATAATAACTGCATTATATGGGTAATATTGCATGATATGTTGATAATATTGGGAGTAATAAGTATAATTATTATAGTTCTAGCGATAATAATAGTAAAATATGGCAAATAGTGCATGTTATATTGATAATAGTAAAAGCAATAAGTATATTTATTACAGTTCTATCGATAATAACTGCATAATATGGGTATTAATGCATGTTATATTGATGATAATAAAAGTAGTAAGTATATTTATTATAGTTCTAGCGATTATAACTGCATAATATGGGTAATAATGCATGTTATATTGATAATAATATAAGTAATAAGTATAATTATTACAGTTCTAGCGATAATAACTGCATTATATGGGTAATAATGGATGTTATATTGATAATATCGGGAGTAATAAGTATATTTATTATAGTTCTAGCGATAATAACTGCATAATATAGGTAATAATGCATGTTATATTGATAATAATAAAAGTAATACGTATATTTATTATAGTTCTATCAATAATAACTGCATAATATGGGTAATAATGCATGTTATACTGATGATAATAAAAGTAATAAGTGTATTTATTACAGTTCTAGCGATAATAACTGCATAATATGGGTAATAACGCATGTTATATTGATGATAATATAAGAAATAAGTATAATTATTACAGTTCTAGCGATAATAACTGCATTATATGGGTAATAATGGATGTTATATTGATAATATCGGGAGTAATAAGTATATTTATTATAGTTCTAGCGATTATAACTGCATAATATGGGTAATAATGCATGTTATATTAATAATAATATAAGTAATAAGTATAATTATTACAGTTCTAGCGATAATAACTGCATTATATGGGTAATAATGCATGTTATATTGATCATAATACAAGTAATAAGTATAATCATTACAGTTCTAGCGATAATACTAGTAAAATATGGCTAAGAGTCCCTGTTATATTGATAATAATAAAAGTAATAAGTATATTTATTGTAATTCTATCGATAATAACTGCATAATATGGGTAATAATGCATGTTATATTGATAATAATATAAGTAATAAGTATAATTATTACAGTTCTAGCGATAATAACTGCATTATATGGGTAATAATGGAGGTTATATTGATAATATCGCGAGTAATAAGTATATTTATTATAGTTCTAGCGATAATAACTGCATAATATAGGTAATAATGCATGTTATATTGATAATAATAAAAGTAATAAGTATATTTATTATAGTTCTATCAATAATAACTGCATAATATGGGTAATAATGCATGTTATATTGATGATAATATAAGTAATAAGTATAATTATTACAGTTCTAGCGATAATAACTGCATTATATGGGTAATAATGCATGTTATATTGATAACAATATAGGTAATAAGTATAATTATTACAGTTCTAGCGATAATAACTGCATTAAATGCGTATAATGCATGTTATATTGATAATATCTGGAGTAGTAAGTATAATTTTCATAGTTCTAGCGATAATATAAGTAAAATATGGCTAATAGTGCATGTTATATTGATAATAATAAAAGTAATAAGTATATTTATTATAATTCTATCGATAATAACTGCATAATATGGGTAATAATGCATATTATATTGATAATAATATAAGTAATAAGTATAATTATTACAGTTCTAGCGACAATAACTGCATTATATGGGTAATAATGCATGTTATATTGATGATAATATAAGCAATAAGTATAATTATTACAGTTCTAGCGATAATAACTGCATTATATGGGTAATAATGCATGATATGTTGATAATATTGGGAGTAATAAGTATAATTATTATAGTTCTAGCGATAATAATAGTAAAATATGGCAAATAGTGCATGTTATATTGATAATAGTAAAAGCAATAAGTATATTTATTACAGTTCTATCGATAATAACTGCATAATATGGGTATTAATGCATGTTATATTGATGATAATAAAAGTAGTAAGTATATTTATTATAGTTCTAGCGATTATAACTGCATAATATGGGTAATAATGCATGTTATATTGATAATATCCGGAGTAATATGTATAATTATTATTGTTCTAGCGATAATAATAGTAAAATATGGCTAATAGTGCATGTTATAATGATAATAATAAAAGTAATAAGTATATTTATTATAGTTCTATCAATAACAACTGCATAATATGGGTAATAATGCATGTTATATTGATGATAATAAAAGTAATAAGTGTATTTATTACAGTTCTAGCGATAATGACTGCATAATATGGGTAATAATGCATGTTATATTGATGATAATATAAGTAACAAGTATAATTATTACAGTTCTAGCGATAATAACTGCATTATATGGGTAATAATGCATGATATGTTGATAATATTGGGAGTAATAAGTATAATTATTATAGTTCTAGCGATAATAATAGCAAAATATGGCAAATAGTGCATGTTATATTGATAATAGTAAAAGCAATAAGTATATTTATTACAGTTCTATCGATAATAACTGCATAATATGGGTATTAATGCAGATTATATTGATGATAATAAAAGTAGTAAGTATATTTATTATAGTTCTAGCGATTATAACTGCATAATATGGGTAATAATGCATGTTATATTGATAATAATATAAGTAATAAGTATAATTATTACAGTTCTAGCGATAATAACTGCATTAAATGCGTATAATTCATGTTATATTGATAATATCTGGAGTAGTAAGTATAATTTTTATAGTTCTAGCGATAATATAAGTAAAATATGGCTAATAGTGCATGTTATATTGATAATAATAAAAGTAATAAGTATATTTATTATAATTCTATCGATAATAACTGCATTATATGGGTAATAATGCATGTTATATTGATGATAATATAAGTAATAAGTATAATTATTACAGTTCTAGCGATAATAACTGCATTATATGGGTAATAATGGATGTTGTATTGATAATATCGGTAGTAATAAGTATATTTATTATAGTTCTAGCGATAATAACTGCATAATATAGGTAATAATGCATGTTATATTGATGATAATATAAGTAATAAGAATAATTGTTACAGTTCTAGCGATAATAACTGCATTGTATGGGTAATAATACATGTTATATTGATAATATCGGGAGTAATAAGTATATTTATTATAGTTCTAGCGATAATAACTGCATAATATAGGTAATAGTGCATGTTATATTGATAATAATAAAAGTAATAAGTATATTTATTATAGTTCTATCAATAATAACTGCATAATATGGGTAATAATGGATGTTATATTGATAATATCGGGAGTAATAAGTATATTTATTATAGTTCTAGCGATAATAACTGCATAATATAGGTAATAATGCATGTTATATTGGAAATAATAAAAGTAATAAGTATATTTATTGTAGTTCTATCAATAATAACTGCATAATATGGGTAATAATGCATGTTATATTGAGGATAATAAAAGTAATAAGTGTATTCATTACAGTTCTAGTGACAATGACTGCATAATATGGGTAATAATGCATGTTATATTGATGATAATATAAGTAATAAGTATAATTATTACAGTTCTAGCGATAATAACTGCATTATATGGGTAATAATGCATGATATGTTGATAATATTGGGAGTAATAAGTATAATTATTACAGTTCTAGCGATTATAATAGTAAAATATGGCAAATAGTGCATGTTATATTGATAATAGTAAAAGCAATAAGTATATTTATTACAGTTCTATCGATAATAACTGCATAATATGGGTATTAATGCATGTTATATTGATAATAATAAAAGTAATACGTATATTTATTATAGTTCTATCAATAATAACTGCATAATATGGGTAATAATGCATGTTATACTGATGATAATAAAAGTAATAAGTGTATTTATTACAGTTCTAGCGATAATAACTGCATAATATGGGTAATAACGCATGTTATATTGATGATAATATAAGAAATAAGTATAATTATTACAGTTCTAGCGATAATAACTGCATTATATGGGTAATAATGGATGTTATATTGATAATATCGGGAGTAATAAGTATATTTATTATAGTTCTAGCGATTATAACTGCATAATATGGGTAATAATGCATGTTATATTGATCATAATACAAGTAATAAGTATAATCATTACAGTTCTAGCGATAATAACTGCATTATATGGGTAATAATGCATGTTATATTGATCATAATACAAGTAATAAGTATAATCATTACAGTTCTAGCGATAATACTAGTAAAATATGGCTAAGAGTCCCTGTTATATTGATAATAATAAAAGTAATAAGTATATTTATTATAATTCTATCGATAATAACTGCATAATATGGGTAATAATGCATGTTATATTGATAATAATATAAGTAATAAGTATAATTATTACAGTTCTAGCGATAATAACTGCATTATATGGGTAATAATGGAGGTTATATTGATAATATCGCGAGTAATAAGTATATTTATTATAGTTCTAGCGATAATAACTGCATAATATAGGTAATAATGCATGTTATATTGATAATAATAAATGTAATAAGTATATTTATTATAATTCTATCGATAATAACTGCATAATATGGGTAATAATGCATATTATATTGATAATAATATAAGTAATAAGTATAATTATTACAGTTCTAGCGACAATAACTGCATTATATGGGTAATAATGCATGTTATATTGATGATAATATAAGTAATAAGTATAATTATTACAGTTCTAGCGATAATAACTGCATTATATGGGTAATAATGCATGATATGTTGATAATATTGGGAGTAATAAGTATAATTATTATAGTTCTAGCGATAATAATAGTAAAATATGGCAAATAGTGCATGTTATATTGATAATAGTAAAAGCAATAAGTATATTTATTACAGTTCTATCGATAATAACTGCATAATATGGGTATTAATGCATGTTATATTGATGATAATAAAAGTAGTAAGTATATTTATTATAGTTCTAGCGATTATAACTGCATAATATGGGTAATAATGCATGTTATATTGATAATATCCGGAGTAATATGTATAATTATTATTGTTCTAGCGATAATAATAGTAAAATATGGCTAATAGTGCATGTTATATTGATAATAATAAAAGTAATAAGTATATTTATTATAGTTCTATCAATAATAACTGCATAATATGGGTAATAATGCATGTTATATTGACGATAATAAAAGCAATAAGTGTATTTATTACAGTTCTAGCGATAATGACTGCATAATATGGGTAATAATGCATGTTATATTGATGATAATATAAGTAACAAGTATAATTATTACAGTTCTAGCGATAATAACTGCATTATATGGGTAATAATGCATGATATGTTGATAATATTGGGAGTAATAAGTATAATTATTATAGTTCTAGCGATAATAAGAGCAAAATATGGCAAATAGTGCATGTTATATTGAAAATAGTAAAAGCAATAAGTATATTTATTACAGTTCTATCGATAATAACTGCATAATATGGGTATTAATGCAGATTATATTGATGATAATAAAAGTAGTAAGTATATTTATTATAGTTCTAGCGATTATAACTGCATAATATGGGTAATAATGCATGTTATATTGATAATAATATAAGTAATAAGTATAATTATTACAGTTCTAGCGATAATAACTGCATTAAATGCGTATAATGCATGTTATATTGATAATATCTGGAGTAGTAAGTATAATTTTTATAGTTCTAGCGATAATATAAGTAAAATATGGCTAATAGTGCATGTTATATTGATAATAATAAAAGTAATAAGTATATTTATTATAATTCTATCGATAATAACTGCATAATATGGGTAATAATGCATATTATATTGATAATAATATAAGTAATTAGTATAATTATTACAGTTCTAGCGACAATAACTGCATTATATGGGTAATAATGCATGTTATATTGATGATAATATAAGTAATAAATATAATTATTACAGTTCTAGCGATAATAACTGCATTATATGGGTAATAATGGATGTTGTATTGACAATATCGGTAGTAATAAGTATATTTATTATAGCTCTAGCGATAATAACTGCATAATATAGGTAATAATGCATGTTATATTGATGATAATATAAGTAATAAGTATAATTGTTACAGTTCTAGCGATAATAACTGCATTATATGGGTAATAATGCATGTTATATTGATAATATCGGGAGTAATAAGTATATTTATTATAGTTCTAGCGATAATAACTGCATAATATAGGTAATAGTGCATGTTATATTGATAATAATATAAGTAATAAGTATAATTATTACAGTTCTAGCGATAATAACTGCATTAAATGCGTATAATGCATGTTATATTGATAATATCTGGAGTAGTAAGTATAATTTTTATAGTTCTAGCGATAATATAAGTAAAATATGGCTAATAGTGCATGTTATATTGATAATAATAAAAGTAATAAGTATATTTATTATAATTCTATCGATAATAACTGCATAATATGGGTAATAATGCATGTTATATTGATAATAATATAAGTAATAAGTATAATTATTACAGTTCTAGCGATAATAACTGCATTATATGGGTAATAATGGAGGTTATATTGATAATATCGCGAGTAATAAGTATATTTATTATAGTTCTAGCGATAATAACTGCATAATATAGGTAATAATGCATGTTATATTGATAATAATAATTGTAATAAGTATATTTATTATAATTCTATCGATAATAACTGCATAATATGGGTAATAATGCATATTATATTGATAATAATATAAGTAATAAGTATAATTATTACAGTTCTAGCGACAATAACTGCATTATATGGGTAATAATGCATGTTATATTGATGATAATATAAGTAATAAGTATAATTATTACAGTTCTAGCGATAATAACTGCATTATATGGGTAATAATGCATGATATGTTGATAATATTGGGAGTAATAAGTATAATTATTATAGTTCTAGCGATAATAATAGTAAAATATGGCAAATAGTGCATGTTATATTGATAATAGTAAAAGCAATAAGTATATTTATTACAGTTCTATCGATAATAACTGCATAATATGGGTATTAATGCATGTTATATTGATGATAATAAAAGTAGTAAGTATATTTATTATAGTTCTAGCGATTATAACTGCATAATATGGGTAATAATGCATGTTATATTGATAATATCCGGAGTAATATGTATAATTATTATTGTTCTAGCGATAATAATAGTAAAATATGGCTAATAGTGCATGTTATATTGATAATAATAAAAGTAATAAGTATATTTATTATAGTTCTATCAATAATAACTGCATAATATGGGTAATAATGCATGTTATATTGATGATAATAAAAGCAATAAGTGTATTTATTACAGTTCTAGCGATAATGACTGCATAATATGGGTAATAATGCATGTTATATTGATGATAATATAAGTAACAAGTATAATTATTACAGTTCTAGCGATAATAACTGCATTATATGGGTAATAATGCATGATATGTTGATAATATTGGGAGTAATAAGTATAATTATTATAGTTCTAGCGATAATAAGAGCAAAATATGGCAAATAGTGCATGTTATATTGAAAATAGTAAAAGCAATAAGTATATTTATTATAATTCTATCGATAATAACTGCATAATATGGGTAATAATGCATATTATATTGATAATAATATAAGTAATTAGTATAATTATTACAGTTCTAGCGACAATAACTGCATTATATGGGTAATAATGCATGTTATATTGATGATAATATAAGTAATAAGTATAATTATTACAGTTCTAGCGATAATAACTGCATTATATGGGTAATAATGGATGTTGTATTGATAATATCGGTAGTAATAAGTATATTTATTATAGTTCTAGCGATAATAACTGCATAATATAGGTAATAATGCATGTTATATTGATGATAATATAAGTAATAAGTATAATTGTTACAGTTCTAGCGATAATAACTGCATTGTATGGGTAATAATGCATGTTATATTGATAATATCGGGAGTAATAAGTATATTTATTATAGTTCTAGCGATAATAACTGCATAATATAGGTAATAGTGCATGTTATATTGATAATAATAAAAGTAATAAGTATATTTATTATAGTTCTATCAATAATAACTGCATAATATGGGTAATAATGGATGTTATATTGATAATATCGGGAGTAATAAGTATATTTATTATAGTTCTAGCGATAATAACTGCATAATATAGGTAATAGTGCATGTTATATTGGAAATAATAAAAGTAATAAGTATATTTATTGTAGTTCTATCAATAATAACTGCATAATATGGGTAATAATGCATGTTATATTGAGGATAATAAAAGTAATAAGTGTATTTATTACAGTTCTAGTGACAATGACTGCATAATATGGGTAATAATGCATGTTATATTGATGATAATATAAGTAATAAGTATAATTATTACAGTTCTAGCGATAATAACTGCATTATATGGGTAATAATGCATGATATGTTGATAATATTGGGAGTAATAAGTATAATTATTACAGTTCTAGCGATTATAATAGTAAAATATGGCAAATAGTGCATGTTATATTGATAATAGTAAAAGCAATAAGTATATTTATTACAGTTCTATCGATAATAACTGCATAATATGGGTATTAATGCATGTTATATTGATGATAATAAAAGTAGTAAGTATATTTATTATAGTTCTAGCGATTATAACTGCATAATATGGGTAATAATGCATGTTATATTGATAATAATATAAGTAATAAGTATAATTATTACAGTTCTAGCGATAATAACTGCATTATATGGGTAATAATGGATGTTATATTGATAATATCGGGAGTAATAAGTATATTTATTATAGTTCTAGCGATAATAACTGCATAATATAGGTAATAATGCATGTTATATTGATAATAATAAAAGTAATACGTATATTTATTATAGTTCTATCAATAATAACTGCATAATATGGGTAATAATGCATGTTATACTGATGATAATAAAAGTAATAAGTGTATTTATTACAGTTCTAGCGATAATAACTGCATAATATGGGTAATAACGCATGTTATATTGATGATAATATAAGAAATAAGTATAATTATTACAGTTCTAGCGATAATAACTGCATTATATGGGTAATAATGGATGTTATATTGATAATATCGGGAGTAATAAGTATATTTATTATAGTTCTAGCGATTATAACTGCATAATATGGGTAATAATGCATGTTATATTGATCATAATACAAGTAATAAGTATAATCATTACAGTTCTAGCGATAATAACTGCATTATATGGGTAATAATGCATGTTATATTGATCATAATACAAGTAATAAGTATAATCATTACAGTTCTAGCGATAATAACTGCATTATATGGGTAATAATGCATGTTATATTGATAATAATAAAAGTAATAAGTATATTTATTATAGTTCTATCAATAATAACTCCATAATATGGGTAATAATGGATGTTATATTGATAATATCGGGAGTAATAAGTATATTTATTATAGTTCTAGCGATAATAACTGCATAATATAGGTAATAATGCATGTTATATTGGAAATAATAAAAGTAATAAGTATATTTATTGTAGTTCTATCAATAATAACTGCATAATATGGGTAATAATGCATGTTATATTGAGGATAATAAAAGTAATAAGTGTATTTATTACAGTTCTAGTGACAATGACTGCATAATATGGGTAATAATGCATGTTATATTGATGATAATATAAGTAATAAGTATAATTATTACAGTTCTAGCGATAATAACTGCATTATATGGGTAATAATGCATGATATGTTGATAATATTGGGAGTAATAAGTATAATTATTACAGTTCTAGCGATTATAATAGTAAAATATGGCAAATAGTGCATGTTATATTGATAATAGTAAAAGCAATAAGTATATTTATTACAGTTCTATCGATAATAACTGCATAATATGGGTATTAATGCATGTTATATTGATGATAATAAAAGTAGTAAGTATATTTATTATAGTTCTAGCGATTATAACTGCATAATATGGGTAATAATGCATGTTATATTGATAATAATATAAGTAATAAGTATAATTATTACAGTTCTAGCGATAATAACTGCATTATATGGGTAATAATGGATGTTATATTGATAATATCGGGAGTAATAAGTATATTTATTATAGTTCTAGCGAGAATAACTGCATAATATAGGTAATAATGCATGTTATATTGATAATAATAAAAGTAATACGTATATTTATTATAGTTCTATCAATAATAACTGCATAATATGGGTAATAATGCATGTTATACTGATGATAATAAAAGTAATAAGTGTATTTATTACAGTTCTAGCGATAATAACTGCATAATATGGGTAATAACGCATGTTATATTGATGATAATATAAGAAATAAGTATAATTATTACAGTTCTAGCGATAATAACTGCATTATATGGGTAATAATGGATGTTATATTGATAATATCGGGAGTAATAAGTATATTTATTATAGTTCTAGCGATTATAACTGCATAATATGGGTAATAATGCATGTTATATTGATCATAATACAAGTAATAAGTATAATCATTACAGTTCTAGCGATAATAACTGCATTATATGGGTAATAATGCATGTTATATTGATCATAATACAAGTAATAAGTATAATCATTACAGTTCTAGCGATAATACTAGTAAAATATGGCTAAGAGTCCCTGTTATATTGATAATAATAAAAGTAATAAGTATATTTATTATAATTCTATCGATAATAACTGCATAATATGGGTAATAATGCATGTTATATTGATAATAATATAAGTAATAAGTATAATTATTACAGTTCTAGCGATAAAAACTGCATTATATGGGTAATAATGGAGGTTATATTGATAATATCGCGAGTAATAAGTATATTTATTATAGTTCTAGCGATAATAACTGCATAATATAGGTAATAATGCATGTTATATTGATAACAGTAAATGTAATAAGTATATTTATTATAATTCTATCGATAATAACTGCATAATATGGGTAATAATGCATATTATATTGATAATCATATAAGTAATAAGTATAATTATTACAGTTCTAGCGACAATAACTGCATTATATGGGTAATAATGCATGTTATATTGATGATAATATAAGTAATAAGTATAATTATTACAGTTCTAGCGATAATAACTGCATTATATGGGTAATAATGCATGATATGTTGATAATATTGGGAGTAATAAGTATAATTATTATAGTTCTAGCGATAATAAGAGCAAAATATGGCAAATAGTGCATGTTATATTGAAAATAGTAAAAGCAATAAGTATATTTATTACAGTTCTATCGATAATAACTGCATAATATGGGTATTAATGCAGATTATATTGATGATAATAAAAGTAGTAAGTATATTTATTATAGTTCTAGCGATTATAACTGCATAATATGGGTAATAATGCATGTTATATTGATAATAATATAAGTAATAAGTATAATTATTACAGTTCTAGCGATAATAACTGCATTAAATGCGTATAATGCATGTTATATTGATAATATCTGGAGTAGTAAGTATAATTTTTATAGTTCTAGCGATAATATAAGTAAAATATGGCTAATAGTGCATGTTATATTGATAATAATAAAAGTAATAAGTATATTTATTATAATTCTATCGATAATAACTGCATAATATGGGTAATAATGCATGTTATATTGATAATAATATAAGTAATAAGTATAATTATTACAGTTCTAGCGATAATAACTGCATTATATGGGTAATAATGGAGGTTATATTGATAATATCGCGAGTAATAAGTATATTTATTATAGTTCTAGCGATAATAACTGCATAATATAGGTAATAATGCATGTTATATTGATAATAATAAATGTAATAAGTATATTTATTATAATTCTATCGATAATAACTGCATAATATGGGTAATAATGCATATTATATTGATAATAATATAAGTAATAAGTATAATTATTACAGTTCTAGCGACAATAACTGCATTATATGGGTAATAATGCATGTTATATTGATGATAATATAAGTAATAAGTATAATTATTACAGTTCTAGCGATAATAACTGCATTATATGGGTAATAATGCATGATATGTTGATAATATTGGGAGTAATAAGTATAATTATTATAGTTCTAGCGATAATAATAGTAAAATATGGCAAATAGTGCATGTTATATTGATAATAGTAAAAGCAATAAGTATATTTATTACAGTTCTATCGATAATAACTGCATAATATGGGTATTAATGCATGTTATATTGATGATAATAAAAGTAGTAAGTATATTTATTATAGTTCTAGCGATTATAACTGCATAATATGGGTAATAATGCATGTTATATTGATAATATCCGGAGTAATATGTATAATTATTATTGTTCTAGCGATAATAATAGTAAAATATGGCTAATAGTGCATGTTATATTGATAATAATAAAAGTAATAAGTATATTTATTATAGTTCTATCAATAATAACTGCATAATATGGGTAATAATGCATGTTATATTGATGATAATAAAAGCAATAAGTGTATTTATTACAGTTCTAGCGATAATGACTGCATAATATGGGTAATAATGCATGTTATATTGATAATATCCGGAGTAATATGTATAATTATTATTGTTCTAGCGATAATAATAGTAAAATATGGCTAGTAGTGCATGTTATATTGATAATAATAAAAGTAATAAGTATATTTATTATAGTTCTATCGATAATAACTGCATAATATGGGTAATAATGCATGTTATATTGATGATAATAAAAGTATTAAGTGTATTTATTACAGTTCTAGCGATAATGACTGCATAATATGGGTAATAATGCATGTTATATTGATGATAATATAAGTAATAAGTATATTTATTATAGTTCTAGCGATTATAACTGCATAATATGGGTAATAATGCATGTTATATTGATAATAATATAAGTAATAAGTATAATTATTACAGTTCTAGCGATAATAACTGCATTAAATGCGTATAATGCATGTTATATTGATAATATCTGGAGTAGTAAGTATAATTTTTATAGTTCTAGCGATAATATAAGTAAAATATGGCTAATAGTGCATGTTATATTGATAATAATAAAAGTAATAAGTATATTTATTATAATTCTATCGATAATAACTGCATAATATGGGTAATAATGCATATTATATTGATAATAATATAAGTAATTAGTATAATTATTACAGTTCTAGCGACAATAACTGCATTATATGGGTAATAATGCATGTTATATTGATGATAATATAAGTAATAAGTATAATTATTACAGTTCTAGCGATAATAACTGCATTATATGGGTAATAATGGATGTTGTATTGACAATATCGGTAGTAATAAGTATATTTATTATAGTTCTAGCGATAATAACTGCATAATATAGGTAATAATGCACGTTATATTGATGATAATATAAGTAATAAGTATAATTGTTACAGTTCTAGCGATAATAACTGCATTATATGGGTAATAATGCATGTTATATTGATAATATCGGGAGTAATAAGTATATTTATTATAGTTCTAGCGATAATAACTGCATAATATAGGTAATAGTGGAAGTTATATTGATAATAATAAAAGTAATAAGTATATTTATTATAGTTCTATCAATAATAACTGCATAATATGGGTAATAATGCATGTTATATTGATGATAATAAAAGTAATACGTATATTTAATATAGTTCTAGCGATAATAGCTGCATAATATGTGTAATAATGCATGTTATATTGATGATAATATAAGTAATAAGTATAATTATTACAGTTCTAGCGATAATAACTGCATTATATGGGTAATAATGAATGTTATATTGATAATATCGGGAGTAATAAGTATAATTATTACAGTTTTAGCGATAATACTAGTAAAATATGGCTAAGAGTGCATGTTATATTCATAATAAAGATGTAATAAGTATATTTATTATACTTCTATCGATAATAACTGCATAATACGGGTAATAATGCACGTTATATTGCTAATAATATAAGTAATAAGTATAATTATTATAGTTCTAGCGCTAATAACTGCATTATATGAGTAATAATGGATGTGATATTGATAATATCGGGAGTAATAAGTATAATTATTACAGTTGTAGCGGTAATACTAGTAAAATATGGCTAAGAGTGCATGTTATATTCATAATAAAAAAGTAATAAGTATATTTATTACAGTTCTATCAATAATAACTGCATAATATGGGTAATAATGCATGTTATATTAATAATAATATAAGTAATAAGTATAATTATTACAGTTCTAGCGATAATAACTGCATTATATGGGTAATAATGCATGTTATATTGATAATAATAAAAGTAATAAGTATATTTATTATGGTTCTAGCGATAATAGCTGCATAATATGGGTAATAATGCATGTGATATTGATAATAATATAGGTAATAAGTATAATTATTACAGTTCTAGCGATAATAACTGCATTGTATGGGTAATAATGGATGTTATATTGATAATATCGGGAGTAATAAGTATATTTATTATAGTTCTATCGATAATAACTGCATAATATGGGTAATAATGCATGTTATATTGATGATAATAAAAGTATTAAGTGTATTTATTACAGTTCTAGCGATAATGACTGCATAATATGGGTAATAATGCATGTTATATTGATGATAATATAAGTAATAAGTATAATTATTACAGTTCTAGCGATAATAACTGCATTATATGGGTAATAATGCATGATATGTTGATAATATTGGGAGTAATAAGTATAATTATTATAGTTCTAGCGATAATAATAGTAAATATGGCAAATAGTGCATGTTATATTGATAATAGTAAAAGCAATAAGTATATTTATTACAGTTCTATCGATAATAACTGCATAATATGGGTATTAATGCATGTTATATTGATGATAATAAAAGTAGTAAGTATATTTATTATAGTTCTAGCGATTATAACTGCATAATATAGGTAATAATGCATGTTATATTGATAATAATATAAGTAATAAGTATAATTATTACAGTTCTAGCGATAATAACTGCATTAAATGCGTATAATGCATGTTATATTGATAATATCTGGAGTAGTAAGTATAATTTTTATAGTTCTAGCGATAATATAAGTAAAATATGGCTAATAGTGCATGTTATATTGGTAATAATAAAAGTAATAAGTATATTTATTATAATTCTATCGATAATAACTGCATAATATGGGTAATAATGCATGTTATATTGATAATAATATAAGTAATAAGTATAATTATTACAGTTCTAGCGATAATAACTGCATTATATGGGTAATAATGCACGTTATATTGATGACAACAAAAGTAATACGTATATTTATTATAGTTCTAGCGATAATAACTGCATTATATGGGTAAAAATGCATGTTATATTGATAATATTGGGAGTAATAAGTATAATTATTATAGTTCTAGCGTTAATAACTGCATAATATGGGTAATAATGCATGTTATATTGATAATAATAAAAGTAATAAGTATATTTATTATGGTTCTAGCGATAATAACTGCATAATATGGGTAATAATGCATGTTATATTGATAATATCCGGAGTAATATGTATAATTATTATTGTTCTAGCGATAATAATAGTAAAATATGGCTAATAGTGCATGTTATATTGATAATAATAAAAGTAATAAGTATATTTATTATAGTTCTATCAATAATAACTGCATAATATGGGTATTAATGCATGTTATATTGATGATAATAAAAGTAGTAAGTATATTTATTATAGTTCTAGCGATTATAACTGCATAATATGGGTAATAATGCATGTTATATTGATAATAATATAAGTAATAAGTATAATTATTACAGTTCTAGCGATTATAACTGCATAATATAGGCAATAATGCATGTTATATTGATAATAATATAAGTAATAAGTATAATTATTACAGTTCTAGCGATAATAACTGCATTAAATGCGTATAATGCATGTTATATTGATAATATCTGGAGTAGTAAGTATAATTTTTATAGTTCTAGCGATAATATAAGTAAAATATGGCTAATAGTGCATGTTATATTGGTAATAATAAAAGTAATAAGTATATTTATTATAATTCTATCGATAATAACTGCATAATATGGGTAATAATGCATGTTATATTGATAATAATATAAGTAATAAGTATAATTATTACAGTTCTAGCGATAATAACTGCATTATATGGGTAATAATGCACGTTATATTGATGACAACAAAAGTAATACGTATATTTATTATAGTTCTAGCGATAATAACTGCATTATATGGGTAAAAATGCATGTTATATTGATAATATTGGGAGTAATAAGTATAATTATTATAGTTCTAGCGTTAATAACTGCATAATATGGGTAATAATGCATGTTATATTGATAATAATAAAAGTAATAAGTATATTTATTATGGTTCTAGCGATAATAACTGCATAATATGGGTAATAATGCATGTTATATTGATAATATCCGGAGTAATATGTATAATTATTATTGTTCTAGCGATAATAATAGTAAAATATGGCTAATAGTGCATGTTATATTGATAATAATAAAAGTAATAAGTATATTTATTATAGTTCTATCAATAATAACTGCATAATATGGGTATTAATGCATGTTATATTGATGATAATAAAAGTAGTAAGTATATTTATTATAGTTCTAGCGATTATAACTGCATAATATGGGTAATAATGCATGTTATATTGATAATAATATAAGTAATAAGTATAATTATTACAGTTCTAGCGATAATAACTGCATTAAATGCGTATAATGCATGTTATATTGATAATATCTGGAGTAGTAAGTATAATTTTTATAGTTCTAGCGATAATATAAGTAAAATATGGCTAATAGTGCATGTTATATTGGTAATAATAAAAGTAATAAGTATATTTATTATAATTCTATCGATAATAACTGCATAATATGGGTAATAATGCATGTTATATTGATAATAATATAAGTAATAAGTATAATTATTACAGTTCTAGCGATAATAACTGCATTATATGGGTAATAATGCATGTTATATTGATGACACCAAAAGTAATAAGCGTATTTATTACAGTTCTAGCGATAATAACTGCATTATATGGATAATAATGCATGTTATATTGATAAATTCCGGAGTAATATGTATAATTATTATTGTTCTAGCGATAATAATAGTAAAATATGGCTAATAGTGCATGTTATATTGATAATAATAAAAGTAATAAGTATATTTATTATAGTTCTATCAATAATAACTGCATAATATGGGTAATAATGCATGTTATATTGATGATAATAAAAGTAATAAGTGTATTTATTACAGTTCTAGCGATAATGACTGCATAATATGGGTAATAATGCATGTTATATTGATGATAATATAAGTAATAAGTATAATTATTACAGTTCTAGCGATAATAACTGCATTATATGGGTAATAATGCATGATATGTTGATAATATTGGGAGTAATAAGTATAATTATTATAGTTCTAGCGATAATAATAGTAAAATATGGCAAATAGTGCATGTTATATTGATAATAGTAAAAGCAATAAGTATATTTATTACAGCTTTATCGATAATAACTGCATAATATGGGTATTAATGCATGTTATATTGATGATAATAAAAGTAGTAAGTATATTTATTATAGTTCTAGCGATTATAACTGCATAATATGGGTAATAATGCATGTTATATTGATAATAATATAAGTAATAAGTATAATTATTACAGTTCTAGCGATAATAACTGCATTAAATGCGTATAATGCATGTTATATTGATAATATCTGGAGTAGTAAGTATAATTTGTATAGTTCTAGCGATAATATAAGTAAAATATGGCTAATAGTGCATGTTATATTGGTAATAATAAAAGTAATAAGTATATTTATTATAATTCTATCGATAATAACTGCATAATATGGGTAATAATGCATGTTATATTGATAATAATATAAGTAATAAGTATAATTATTACAGTTCTAGCGATAATAACTGCATTATATGGGTAATAATGCACGTTATATTGATGACAACAAAAGTAATACGTATATTTATTATAGTTCTAGCGATAATAGCTGCATTATATGGGTAAAAATGCATGTTATATTGATAATATTGGGAGTAATGAGTATAATTATTATAGTTCTAGCGTTAATAACTGCATAATATGGGTAATAATGCATGTTATATTGATAATAATAAAAGTAATAAGTATATTTATTATGGTTCTAGCGATAATAACTGCATAATAAGGGTAATAATGCATGTTATATTGATAACAATATAGGTAATAAGTATAATCATTACAGTTCTTGCGATAATACTAGTAGAATATGGCTAAGAGTGCCTGTTATATTGATAATAATAAAAGTAATAATTATATTTATTATAATTCTATCGATAATAACTGCATAATATGGGTAATAATGCATGTTATATTGATAATAATATAAGTAATAAGTATAATTATTACAGTTCTAGCGATAATAACTGCATTATATGGGTAATAATGGATGTTATATTGATAATATCGGGAGTAATAAGTATATTTATTATAGTTCTAGCGATAATAACTGCATAATATAGGTAATAATGCATGTTATATTGATAATAATAAAAGTAATAAGTATATTTATTATAGTTCTATCAATAATAACTGCATAATATGGGTAATAATGCATGTTATATTGATGATAATAAAAGTAATAAGTGTATGTATTACAGTTCTAACGATAATAACTGCATTATATGGATAATAATGCATGTTATATTGATAATATCCGGAGTAATATGTATAATTATTATTGTTCTAGCGATAATAATAGTAAAATATGGCTAATAGTGCATGTTATATTGATAATAATAAAAGTAATAAGTATATTTATTATAGTTCTATCAATAATAACTGCATAATATGGGTAATAATGCATGTTATATTGATGATAATAAAAGTAATAAGTGTATTTATTACAGTTCTAGCGATAATGACTGCATAATATGGGTAATAATGCATGTTATATTGATGATAATATAAGTAATAAGTATAATTATTACAGTTCTAGCGATAATAACTGCATTATATGGGTAATAATGCATGATATGTTGATAATATTGGGAGTAATAAGTATAATTATTATAGTTCTAGCGATAATAATAGTAAAATATGGCAAATAGTGCATGTTATATTGATAATAGTAAAAGCAATAAGTATATTTATTACAGTTTTATCGATAATAACTGCATAATATGGGTATTAATGCATGTTATATTGGTGATAATAAAAGTAGTAAGTATATTTATTATAGTTCTAGCGATTATAACTGCATAATATGGGTAGTAATGCATGTTATATTGATAATAATATAAGTAATAAGTATAATTATTACAGTTCTAGCGATAATAACTGCATTAAATGCGTATAATGCATGTTATATTGATAATATCTGGAGTAGTAAGTATAATTTTTATAGTTCTAGCGATAATATAAGTAAAATATGGCTAATAGTGCATGTTATATTGGTAATAATAAAAGTAATAAGTGTATTTATTATAATTCTATCGATAATAACTGCATGATATGGGTAATAATGCATGTTATATTGATAATAATATAAGTAATAAGTATAATTATTACAGTTCTAGCGATAATAACTGCTTTATATGGGTAATAATGCACGTTATATTGATGACAACAAAAGTAATACGTATATTTATTATAGTTCTAGCGATAATAACTGCATTATATGGGTAAAAATGCATGTTATATTGATAATATTGGGAGTAATAAGTATAATTATTATAGTTCTAGCGATAATAACTGCATAATATGGGTAATAATGCATGTTATATTGATAATAATAAAAGTAATAAGTATATTTATTATGGTTCTAGCGATAATAACTGCATAATATGGGTAATAATGCATGTTATATTGATAACAATATAGGTAATAAGTATAATCATTACAGTTCTTGCGATAATACTAGTAAAATATGGCTAAGAGTGCCTGTTATATTGATAATAATAAAAGTAATAATTATATTTATTATAATTCTATCGATAATAACTGCATAATATGGGTAATAATGCATGTTATATTGATAATAATATAAGTAATAAGTATAATTATTACAGTTCTAGCGATAATAACTGCATTATATGGGTAATAATGGATGTTATACTGATAATATCGGGAGTAATAAGTATATTTATTATAGTTCTAGCGATAATAACTGCATAATATAGGTAATAATGCATGTTATATTGATAATAATAAAAGTAATAAGTATATTTATTATAGTTCTATCAATAATAACTGCATAATATGGGTAATAATGCATGTTATATTGATGATAATAAAAGTAATAAGTGTATGTATTACAGTTCTAGCGATAATAACTGCATTATATGGATAATAATGCATGTTATATTGATAATATCCGGAGTAATATGTATAATTATTATTGTTCTAGCGATAATAATAGTAAAATATGGCTAATAGTGCATGTTATATTAATAATAAAAGTAATAAGTATATTTATTATAGTTCTATCAATAATAACTGCATAATATGGGTAATAATGCATGTTATATTGATGATAATAAAAGTAATAAGTGTATTTATTACAGTTCTAGCGATAATGACTGCATAATATGGGTAATAATGCATGTTATATTGATGATAATACAAGTAATAAGTATAATTATTACAGTTCTAGCGATAATAACTGCATTATATGGGTAATAATGGATGTTATATTGATAATATCGGGAGTAATAAGTATATTTATTATAGTTCTAGCGATAATAACTGCATAATATAGGTAATAGTGCATGTTATATTGATAATAATAAAAGTAATAAGTATATTTATTATAGTTCTATCAATAATAACTGCATAATATGGGTAATAATGCATGTTATATTGATGATAATAAAAGTAATAAGTGTATTTATTACAGTTCTAGCGATAATGACTGCATAATATGGGTAATAATGCATGTCATATTGATGATAATATAAGTAATAAGTATAATTATTACAGTTCTAGCGATAATAACAGCATAATATGGGTAATAATGCATGTTATATTGATAATAATATAAGTAATAAGTATAATTATTACAGTTCTAGCGATAATAACTGCATTATATGGGTAATAATGCACGTTATATTGATGACAACAAAAGTAATACGTATATTTATTATAGTTCTAGCGATAATAACTGCATTATATGGGTAAAAATGCATGTTATATTGATAATATTGGGAGTAATAAGTATAATTATTATAGTTCTAGCGATAATAACTGCATAATATGGGTAATAATGCATATTATATTGATAATAATATAAGTAATAAGTACAATTATTACAGTTCTAGCGATAATAACTGCATTATATGGGTAATAATGCATGTTATATTGATGATAATATAAGTAATAAGTATAATTATTACAGTTCTAGCGATAATAACTGCATTATATGGGTAATAATGGATGTTATATTGATAATATCGGTAGTAATAAGTATATTTATTATAGTTCTAGCGATAATAACTGCATAATATAGGTAATAATGCATGTTATATTGATAATAATAAAAGTAATAAGTATATTTACAATAGTTCTATCAATAATAACTGCATAATATCGGTAATAATGCATGTTATATTGATGATAATATAAGTAATAAGTATAATTATTACAGTTCTAGCGATAATAACTGCATTATGTGGGTAATAATGGATGTTATATTGGTAATATCTGGAGTAGTAAGTATAATTTTTATAGTTCTAGCGATAATAACTGCATTATATGGGTAATAATGGATGTTATATTGATAATATCGGTAGTAATAAGTATATTTATTATAGTTCTAGCGATAATAACTGCATAATATAGGTAATAATGCATGTTATATTGATAATAATAAAAGTAATAAGTATATTTATTATAGTTCTATCAATAATAACTGCATAATATCGGTAATAATGCATGTTATATTGATGATAATAAAAGTAATAAGTATATTTATTACAGTTCTAGCGATAATAACTGCATAATATGGGTAATAATGCATGTTACATTGATGATAATATAAGAAATAAGTATAATTATTACAGTTCTAGCGATAATAACTGCATTATATGGGTAATAATGGATGTTATATTGATAATATCGGGAGTAATAAGTATATTTATTATAGTTCTAGCGATTATAACTGCATAATATGGGTATTAATGCATGTTATATTGATAATAATAAAAGTAATAAGTATATTTATTATAGTTCTATCAATAATAACTGCATAATATCGGTAATAATGCATGTTATATTGATGATATCTGGAGTAGTAAGTATAATTTTTATAGTTCTAGCGATAATAAAAGTAAAATATGGCTAATAGTGCATGTTATGTTGATAATAATAAAAGTAATAAGTATATTTATTATAGTTCTGTCGATAATAACTGCATTATATGGGTAATAATGCATGTTATATTGATAATATTGGGAGTAATAAGTATAATCATTACAGTTCTAGCGATAATACTAGTAAAATATGGCTAAGAGTGCCTGTTATATTGATAATAATAAAAGTAATAAGTATATTTATTATAATTCTATCGATAATAACTGGAAATATGGGTAATAATGCATGTTATATTGATGATAATATAAGTAATAAGTATAATTATTACAGTTCTAGCGATAATAACTGCATTATATGGGTAATAATGGATGTTATATTGATAATATCGGTAGTAATAAGTATATTTATTATAGTTCTAGCGATAATAACTGCATAATATAGGTAATAATGCATGTTATATTGATAATAATAAAAGTAATAAGTATATTTATTATAGTTCTATCAATAATAATTGCATAATATCGGTAATAATGCATGTTATATTGATGATAATAAAAGTAATAAGTATATTTATTACAGTTCTAGCGATAATAACTGCATAATATGGGTAATAATGCATGTTATATTGATGATAATATAAGAAATAAGTATAATTATTACAGTTCTAGCGATAATAACTGCATTATATGGGTAATAATGGATGTTATATTGATAATATCGGGAGTAATAAGTATATTTATTATAGTTCTAGCGATTATAACTGCATAATATGGGTATTAATGCATGTTATATTGATAATAATATAAGTAATAAGTATAATTATTACAGTTCTAGCGATAATAACTGCATTATATGGGTAATAATGCATGTTATATTGATAATATCTGGAGTAGTAAGTATAATTTTTATAGTTCTAGCGATAATAAAAGTAAAATATGGCTAATAGTGCATGTTATATTGATAATAATAAAAGTAATAAGTATATTTATTATAGTTCTGTCGATAATAACTGCATTATATGGGTAATAATGCATGTTATATTGATAATATCGGGAGTAATAAGTATAATTATTACAGTTGTAGCGATTATACTAGTAAAATATGGCTAAGAGTGCATGTTATATTCATAATAAAAAAGTAATAAGTATATTTATTACAGTTCTAGCGATAATAACTGCATTATATGGGTAATAATGCATGTTATATTGATAATAATAAAAGTAATAAGTATATTTATTATGGTTCTAGCGATAATAACTGCATAATATGGGTAATAATGCATGTGATATTGATAATAATATAGGTAATAAGTATAATTATTACAGTTCTAGCGATAATAACTGCAATATATGGGTAATAATGCATGTTATATTGATAATATTGGGAGTAATAAGTATAATTATTATAGTTCTAGCGATAATAATAGTAAAATATGGCTAATAGTGCATGTTATATTGATAATAATAAAAGTAATAAGTATATTTATTACAGTTCTATCGATAATAACAGCATAATATGGGTAATAATGCATGTTATATTGATGATAACAAAAGTAATACGTATATTTATTATAGTTCTAGCGATAATAACTGCATTATATGGGTAAAAATGCATGTTATATTGATAATATTGGGAGTAATAAGTATAATTATTATAGTTCTAGCGATAATAATAGTAAAATATGGCTAATAGTGCATGTTATATTGATAATAATATAAGTAATAAGTATAATTATTACAGTTCTAGCGATAATAACTGCATTATATGGGTAATAATGCACGTTATATTGATGACAACAAAAGTAATACGTATATTTATTATAGTTCTAGCGATAATAACTGCATTATATGGGTAAAAATGCATGTTATATTGATAATATTGGGAGTAATAAGTATAATTATTATAGTTCTAGCGATAATAACTGCATAATATGGGTAATAATGCATATTATATTGATAATAATATAAGTAATAAGTACAATTATTACAGTTCTAGCGATAATAACTGCATTATATGGGTAATAATGCATGTTATATTGATGATAATATAAGTAATAAGTATAACTATTACAGTTCTAGCGATAATAACTGCATTATATGGGTAATAATGGATGTTATATTGATAATATCGGTAGTAATAAGTATATTTATTATAGTTCTAGCGATAATAACTGCATAATATAGGTAATAATGCATGTTATATTGATAATAATAAAAGTAATAAGTATATTTACAATAGTTCTATCAATAATAACTGCATAATATCGGTAATAATGCATGTTATATTGATGATAATATAAGTAATAAGTATAATTATTACAGTTCTAGCGATAATAACTGCATTATGTGGGTAATAATGGATGTTATATTGGTAATATCTGGAGTAGTAAGTATAATTTTTATAGTTCTAGCGATAATAACTGCATTATATGGGTAATAATGGATGTTATATTGATAATATCGGTAGTAATAAGTATATTTATTATAGTTCTAGCGATAATAACTGCATAATATAGGTAATAATGCATGTTATATTGATAATAATAAAAGTAATAAGTATATTTATTATAGTTCTATCAATAATAACTGCATAATATCGGTAATAATGCATGTTATATTGATGATAATAAAAGTAATAAGTATATTTATTACAGTTCTAGCGATAATAACTGCATAATATGGGTAATAATGCATGTTACATTGATGATAATATAAGAAATAAGTATAATTATTACAGTTCTAGCGATAATAACTGCATTATATGGGTAATAATGGATGTTATATTGATAATATCGGGAGTAATAAGTATATTTATTATAGTTCTAGCGATTATAACTGCATAATATGGGTATTAATGCATGTTATATTGATAATAATAAAAGTAATAAGTATATTTATTATAGTTCTATCAATAATAACTGCATAATATCGGTAATAATGCATGTTATATTGATGATATCTGGAGTAGTAAGTATAATTTTTATAGTTCTAGCGATAATAAAAGTAAAATATGGCTAATAGTGCATGTTATGTTGATAATAATAAAAGTAATAAGTATATTTATTATAGTTCTGTCGATAATAACTGCATTATATGGGTAATAATGCATGTTATATTGATAATATTGGGAGTAATAAGTATAATCATTACAGTTCTAGCGATAATACTAGTAAAATATGGCTAAGAGTGCCTGTTATATTGATAATAATAAAAGTAATAAGTATATTTATTATAATTCTATCGATAATAACTGGAAATATGGGTAATAATGCATGTTATATTGATGATAATATAAGTAATAAGTATAATTATTACAGTTCTAGCGATAATAACTGCATTATATGGGTAATAATGGATGTTATATTGATAATATCGGTAGTAATAAGTATATTTATTATAGTTCTAGCGATAATAACTGCATAATATAGGTAATAATGCATGTTATATTGATAATAATAAAAGTAATAACTATATTTATTATAGTTCTATCAATAATAATTGCATAATATCGGTAATAATGCATGTTATATTGATGATAATAAAAGTAATAAGTATATTTATTACAGTTCTAGCGATAATAACTGCATAATATGGGTAATAATGCATGTTATATTGATGATAATATAAGAAATAAGTATAATTATTACAGTTCTAGCGATAATAACTGCATTATATGGGTAATAATGGATGTTATATTGATAATATCGGGAGTAATAAGTATATTTATTATAGTTCTAGCGATTATAACTGCATAATATGGGTATTAATGCATGTTATATTGATAATAATATAAGTAATAAGTATAATTATTACAGTTCTAGCGATAATAACTGCATTATATGGGTAATAATGCATGTTATATTGATAATATCTGGAGTAGTAAGTATAATTTTTATAGTTCTAGCGATAATAAAAGTAAAATATGGCTAATAGTGCATGTTATATTGATAATAATAAAAGTAATAAGTATATTTATTATAGTTCTGTCGATAATAACTGCATTATATGGGTAATAATGCATGTTATATTGATAATATCGGGAGTAATAAGTATAATTATTACAGTTGTAGCGATTATACTAGTAAAATATGGCTAAGAGTGCATGTTATATTCATAATAAAAAAGTAATAAGTATATTTATTACAGTTCTAGCGATAATAACTGCATTATATGGGTAATAATGCATGTTATATTGATAATAATAAAAGTAATAAGTATATTTATTATGGTTCTAGCGATAATAACTGCATAATATGGGTAATAATGCATGTGATATTGATAATAATATAGGTAATAAGTATAATTATTACAGTTCTAGCGATAATAACTGCAATATATGGGTAATAATGCATGTTATATTGATAATATTGGGAGTAATAAGTATAATTATTATAGTTCTAGCGATAATAATAGTAAAATATGGCTAATAGTGCATGTTATATTGATAATAATAAAAGTAATAAGTATATTTATTACAGTTCTATCGATAATAACAGCATAATATGGGTAATAATGCATGTTATATTGATGATAACAAAAGTAATACGTATATTTATTATAGTTCTAGCGATAATAACTGCATTATATGGGTAAAAATGCATGTTATATTGATAATATTGGGAGTAATAAGTATAATTATTATAGTTCTAGCGATAATAATAGTAAAATATGGCTAATAGTGCATGTTATATTGATAATAATAAAAGTAAAAAGTATATTTATTATAGTTCTATCAATAATAACTGCATAATATGGGTAATAATGCATGTTATATTGATGATAATAAAAGTAATAAGTGTATTTATTACAGTTCTAGCGATAATGACTGCATAATATGGGTAATAATGCATGTTATATTGATGATAATATAAGTAATAAGTATAATTATTACAGTTCTAGCGGTAATAACTGCATTATATGGGTAATAATGGATGTTATATTGATAATATCGGGAGTAATAAGCATATTTATTATAGTTCTAGCGATAATAACTGCATAATATAGGTAATAGTGCATGTTATATTAATAATAATAAAAGTAATAAGTATATTTATTATAGTTCTAACCATAATAACTGCATAATATGGGTAATAATGCATGTTATACAGATGATAATAAAAGTAATAAGTGTATTTATTACAGTTCTAGCGATAATAACTGCATAATATGGGTAATAATGGATGTTATATTGATAATATCGGGAGTAATAAGTATATTTATTATAGTTCTAGCGATAATAACTGGATTATATGGGTAATAATGCATGTTATATTGATAATAATAACAGTAATTCGTATATTTATTACATTTCTATCGATAATAACTGCATAATATGGGTAATAATGCATGTTATATTCGTGATAACAAAAATAATACGTATGTTTATTATAGTTCTAGCGATAATAACTGCATAATATGGGTAATAATGCATGTTATATTGATAATAATATAAGTAATAAGTACAATTATTCCAGTTCTAGCGATAATAACTGCATTATATGGGTAATAATGGATGTTATATTGATAATATCGGGAGTAATAAGTATATTTATTATAGTTCTAGCGATAATAACTGCATAACATAGGTAATAATGCATGTTATATTGATAATAATAAAAGTAATAAGTATATTTATTATAGTTCTATCCATAATAACTGCATAATATGGTTAATAATGCATGTTATACTGATGATGATAAAAGTAATAAGTGTATTTATTACAGTTCTAGCGATAATAACTGCATAATATGGGTAATAATGCATGTTATATTGATGATAATAAAAGTAGTAAGTATATTTATTATAGTTCTAGCGATAATAACTGCATAATATGGGTAATAATGCATATTATATTGATAATAATATAAGTAATAAGTATAATTATTACAGTTCTAGCGATAATAACTACATTATATGGGTAATAATGCATGTTATATTGATGATAATATAAGTAATAAGTATAATTATTACAGTTCCAGCGATAATAACTGCATTATATGGGTAATAATGGATGTTATATTGATAATATCGGTAGTAATAAGTATATTTATTATAGTTCTAGCTATAATAACTGCATAATATAGGTAATAATACATGTTATATTGATAATAATAAAAGTAATAAGTATATTTATTATACTTCTATCAATAATAACTGCATAATATCGGTAATAATGCATGTAATATTGATGATAATATAAGTAATAAGTATAATTATTACAGTTCTAGCGATAATAACTGCATTATATGGGTAATAATGCATGTTATATTGATAATATCGGGAGTAATAAGTATAATCATTACAGTTCTAGCGATAATACTAGTAAAATATGGCTAAGAGTGCATGTTATATTCATAATAAAAAAGTAATAAGTATATTTATTACAGTTCTATCAATAATAACTGCATAATATGGGTAATAATGCATGTTATATTAATAATAATATAAGTAATAAGTATAATTATTACAGTTCTATCAATAATAACTGCATAATATGGGTAATAATGCATGTTATATTAATAATAATATAAGTAATAAGTATAATTATTACAGTTCTAGCGATAATAACTACATTATATGGGTAATAATGCATGTTATATTGATGATAATATAAGTAATAAGTATAATTATTACAGTTCCAGCGATAATAACTGCATTATATGGGTAATAATGCATGTTATACTGATGATGATAAAAGTAATAAGTGTATTTATTACAGTTCTAGCGATAATAACTGCATAATATGGGTAATAATGCATGTTATATTGATGATAATAAAAGTAGTAAGTATATTTATTATAGTTCTAGCGATAATAACTGCATAATATGGGTAATAATGCATATTATATTGATAATAATATAAGTAATAAGTATAATTATTACAGTTCTAGCGATAATAACTACATTATATGGGTAATAATGCATGTTATATTGATGATAATATAAGTAATAAGTATAATTATTACAGTTCCAGCGATAATAACTGCATTATATGGGTAATAATGGATGTTATATTGATAATATCGGTAGTAATAAGTATATTTATTATAGTTCTAGCGATAATAACTGCACAATATAGGTAATAATACATGTTATATTGATAATAATAAAAGTAATAAGTATATTTATTATACTTCTATCAATAATAACTGCATAATATCGGTAATAATGCATGTTATATTGATGATAATATAAGTAATAAGTATAATTATTACAGTTCTAGCGATAATAACTGCATTATATGGGTAATAATGGATGTTATGTTGATAATATCGGGAGTAATAAGTATTTTCATTATAGTTCTAGCGATAATAATTGCATAATATAGGTAATAATGCATGTTATGTTGATAATAATAACAGTAATTAGTATATTTATTACAGTTCTATCGATAATAACTGCATAATATGGGTAATAATGCATGTTATATTGATGATAATATAAGTAATAAGTATAATTATTACAGTTCTAGCGATAATAACTGCATTATATGGGTAATAATGCATGTTATATTGATAATAATAAAAGTAATAAGTATATTTATTATAGTTCTGTCGATAATAACTGCATTATATGGGTAATAATGCATGTTATATTGATAATATCGGGAGTAATAAGTATAATCATTACAGTTCTAGCGATAATACTAGTAAAATATGGCTAAGAGTGGCTGTTATATTGATAATAATAAAAGTAATAAGTATATCTATTATAGTTCTATCGATTATAACTGCATAATATGGGTAATAATGCACGTTATATTGCTAATAATATAAGTAATAAGTATAATTATTATAGTTCTAGCGATAATAACTGCATTATATGAGTAATAATGGATGTTATATTGATAATATCGGGAGTAATAAGTATAATTATTTCAGTTGTAGCGATAATACTAGTAAAATATGGCTAAGAGTGCATGTTATATTCATAATGAAAAAGTAATAAGTATATTTATTACAGTTCTATCAATAATAACTGCATAATATGGGTAATAATGCATGTTATATTGATGATAACAAAAGTAATACGTATATTTATTATAGTTCTAGCGATAATAACTGCATAATATGGGTAATAATGCATGTTATATTGATAATAATATAAGTAATAAGTATAATTATTACAGTTCTAGCGATAATAACTGCATTATATGGGTAATAATGCATGTTATATTGATGATAATATAAGTAATAAGTATAATTATTACAGTTCTAGCGATAATAACTGCATTATATGGGTAATAATGCATGTGATATTGATAATAATATAGGTAGTAAGTATAATTATTACAGTTCTAGCGATAATAACTGCATTGTATGGGTAATAATGGATGTTATATTGATAATATCGGGAGTAATAAGTATATTTATTATAGTTCTAGCGATAATAACTGCATAATATGGGTAATAATGCATGTTATATTGATAATAATATAAGTAATAAGTATAATTATTACAGTTCTAGCGATAATAACTGCATTATATGGGTAATAATGGATGTTATGTTGATAATATCGGGAGTAATAAGTATTTTTATTATAGTTCTAGCGATAATAATTGCATAATATCGGTAATAATGCATGTTATGTTGATAATAATAACAGTAATTAGTATATTTATTACAGTTCTATCGATAATAACTGCATAATATGGGTAATAATGCATGTTATATTGATGATAACAAAAGTAATACGTATATTTATTATAGTTCTAGCGATAATAACTGCATAATATGGGTAATAATGCATGTTATATTGATAATATCTGGAGTAGTAAGTATAATTTTTATAGTTCTAGCGATAATAAAAGTAATATATGGCTAATAGTGCATGTTATATTGATAATAATAAAAGTAATAAGTATATTTATTATAGTTCTATCGATAATAACTGCATAATATGGGTAATAATGCATGTTATATTGATGATAATATAAGTAATAAGTATAATTATTACAGTTCTAGCGATAATAACTGCATTATATGGGTAATAATGGATGTTATATTGATAATATCGGGAGTAATAAGCATATTTATTATAGTTCTAGCGATAATAACTGCATAATATAGGTAATAGTGCATGTTATATTAATAATAATAAAAGTAATAAGTATATTTATTATAGTTCTATCAATAATAACTGCATAATATGGGTAATAATGCATGTTATACTGATGATAATAAAAGTAATAAGTGTATTTATTACAGTTCTATCGATAATAACTGCATAATATGGGTAATAATGCATGTTATATTGATGATAACAAAAGTAATACGTATATTTATTATAGTTCTAGCGATAATAACTGCATAATATGGGTAATAATGCATATTATATTGATAATAATATAAGTAATAAGTATAATTATTACAGTTCTAGCGATAATAACTGCATTATATGGGTAATGATGCATGTTATATTGATGATAATATAAGTAATAAGTCTAATTATTACAGTTCTAGCGATAATAACTGAATTATATGGGTAATAATGGATGTTATATTGATAATATCGGTAGTAATAAGTATATTTATTATAGTTCTAGCGATAATAACTGCATAATATAGGTAATAATGCATGTTATATTGATAAAAATAAAAGTAATATATGGCTAATAGTGCATGTTATATTGATAATAATAAAAGTAATAAATATATTTATTATAGTTCTGTCGATAATAACTGCATTATATGGGTAATAATGCATGTTATATTGATAATATCGGGAGTAATAAGTATAATCATTACAGTTCTAGCGATAATACTAGTAAAATATGGCTAAGAGTGCCTGTTATATTGATAATAATAAAAGTAATAAGTATATTTATTATAGTTCTATCGATTATAACTGCATAATATGGGTAACAATGCACGTTATATTGCTAATAATATAAGTAATAAGTATAATTATTATAGTTCTAGCGATAATAACTGCATTATATGAGTAATAATGGATGTTATATTGATAATATCGGGAGTAATAAGTATAATTATTTCAGTTGTAGCGATAATACTAGTAAAATATGGCTAAGAGTGCATGTTATATTCATAATAAAAAAGTAATAAGTATATTTATTACAGTTCTATCAATAATAACTGCATAATATGGGTAATAATGCATGTTATATTACTAATAATATAAGTAATAAGTATAATTATTACAGTTCTAGCGATAATAACTGCATTATATGGGTAATAATGCATGTTATATTGATAATAATAAAAGTAATAAGTATATTTATTATGGTTCTAGCGATAATAACTGCATAATATGGGTAATAATGCATGTGATATTGATAATAATATAGGTAATAAGTACAATTATTACAGTTCTAGCGATAATAACTGCATTATATGGGTAATAATGCATGTTATATTGATGATAATATAAGTAATAAGTATAATTATTACAGTTCTAGCGATAATAACTGCATTATATGGGTAATAATGGATGTTATATTGGTAATATCTGGAGTAGTAAGTATAATTTTTATAGTTCTAGCGATAATAAAAGTAATATATGGCTAATAGTGCATGTTATATTGATAATAATAAGAGTAATAAGTATATTTATTATAATTCTATCGATAATAACTGCATAATATGGGTAATAATGCATGTTATATTGATGATAATATAAGTAATAAGTATAATTATTACAGTTCTAGCGATAATAACTGCATTATATGGGTAATAATGGATGTTATATTGATAATATCGGGAGTAATAAGTATATTTATTATAGTTCTAGCGATAATAACTGCATAATATAGGTAATAATGCATGTTATATTGATGATAACAAAAGTAATACGTATATTTATTATAGTTCTAGCGATAATAACTTCATAATATGGGTAATAATGCATGTTATATTGATAATAATATAAGTAATAAGTATAATTATTACAGTTCTAGCGATAATAACTGCATTATATGGGTAATAATGGATGTTATATTGATAATATCGGGAGTAATAAGTATATTTATTATAGTTCCAGCGATAATAACTGCATAACATAGGTAATAATGCATGTTATATTGATAATAGTAAAAGTAATAAGTATATTTATTATAGTTCTATCAATAATAACTGCATAATATCGGTAATAATGCATGTTATATTGATGATAATATAAGTAATAAGTATAATTATTACAGTTCTAGCGATAATAACTGCATTATATGGGTAATAATGGATGTTATATTGGTAATATCTGGAGTAGTAAGTATAATTTTTATAGTTCTAGCGATAATAAAAGTAATATATGGCTAATAGTGCATGTTATATTGATAATGATAAAAGTAATAAGTATATTTATTATAGTTCTATCGATAATAACTGCATAATATGGGTAATAATGCATGTTATATTGATAATATCTAGAGTAGTAAGTATAATTTTTATAGTTCTAGCGATAATAAAAGTAATATATGGCTAATAGTGCATGTTATATTGATAATAATAAAAGTAATAAGTATATTTATTATAGTTCTATCGATAATAACTGCATAATATGGGTAATAATGCATGTTATATTGATGATAATATAAGTAATAAGTATAATTATTACAGTTCTAGCGATAATAACTGCATTATATGGGTAATAATGGATGTTATATTGATAATATCGGGAGTAATAAGCATATTTATTATAGTTCTAGCGATAATAACTGCATAATATAGGTAATAGTGCATGTTATATTAATAATAATAAAAGTAATAAGTATATTTATTATAGTTCTATCAATAATAATTGCATAATATGGGTAATAATGCATGTTATACTGATGATAATAAAAGTAATAAGTGTATTTATTACAGTTCTAGCGATAATAACTGCATAATATGGGTAATAATGCATGTTATATTGATGATAATAAAAGTAGTAAGTATATTTATTATAGTTCTAGCGATAATAACTGCATAATATGGGTTATAATGCATATTATATTGATAATAATATAAGTAATAAGTATAATTATTACAGTTCTAGCGATAATAACTGCATTATATGGGTAATGATGCATGTTATATTGATGATAATATAAGTAATAAGTCTAATTATTACAGTTCTAGCGATAATAACTGAATTATATGGGTAATAATGGATGTTATATTGATAATATCGGTAGTAATAAGTATATTTATTATAGTTCTAGCGATAATAACTGCATAATATAGGTAATAATGCATGTTATATTGATAAAAATAAAAGTAATATATGGCTAATAGTGCATGTTATATTGATAATAATAAAAGTAATAAGTATATTTATTATAGTTCTGTCGATAATAACTGCATTATATGGGTAATAATGCATGTTATATTGATAATATCGGGAGTAATAAGTATAATTATTTCAGTTGTAGCGATAATACTAGTAAAATATGGCTAAGAGTGCATGTTATATTCATAATAAAAAAGTAATAAGTATATTTATTACAGTTCTATCAATAATAACTGCATAATATGGGTAATAATGCATGTTATATTAATAATAATATAAGTAATAAGTATAATTATTACAGTTCTAGCGATAATAACTGCATTATATGGGTAATAATGCATGTTATATTGATAATAATAAAAGTAATAAGTATATTTATTATGGTTCTAGCGATAATAACTGCATAATATGGGTAATAATGCATGTGATATTGATAATAATATAGGTAATAAGTACAATTATTACAGTTCTAGCGATAATAACTGCATTATATGGGTAATAATGCATGTTATATTGATGATAATATAAGTAATAAGTATAATTATTACAGTTCTAGCGATAATAACTGCATTAAATGGGTAATAATGGATGTTATATTGGTAATATCTGGAGTAGTAAGTATAATTTTTATAGTTCTAGCGATAATAAAAGTAATATATGGCTAATAGTGCATGTTATATTGATAATAATAAGAGTAATAAGTATATTTATTATAATTCTATCGATAATAACTGCATAATATGGGTAATAATGCATGTTATATTGATGATAATATAAGTAATAAGTATAATTATTACAGTTCTAGCGATAATAACTGCATTATATGGGTAATAATGGATGTTATATTGATAATATCGGGAGTAATAAGTATATTTATTATAGTTCTAGCGATAATAACTGCATAATATAGGTAATAATGCATGTTATATTGATGATAACAAAAGTAATACGTATATTTATTATAGTTCTAGCGATAATAACTTCATAATATGGGTAATAATGCATGTTATATTGATAATAATATAAGTAATAAGTATAATTATTACAGTTCTAGCGATAATAACTGCATTATATGGGTAATAATGGATGTTATATTGATAATATCGGGAGTAATAAGTATATTTATTATAGTTCCAGCGATAATAACTGCATAACATAGGTAATAATGCATGTTATATTGATAATAGTAAAAGTAATAAGTATATTTATTATAGTTCTATCAATAATAACTGCATAATATCGGTAATAATGCATGTTATATTGATGATAATATAAGTAATAAGTATAATTATTACAGTTCTAGCGATAATAACTGCATTATATGGGTAATAATGGATGTTATATTGGTAATATCTGGAGTAGTAAGTATAATTTTTATAGTTCTAGCGATAATAAAAGTAATATATGGCTAATAGTGCATGTTATATTGATAATAATAAAAGTAATAAGTATATTTATTATAGTTCTATCGATAATAACTGCATAATATGGGTAATAATGCATGTTATATTGATAATATCTAGAGTAGTAAGTATAATTTTTATAGTTCTAGCGATAATAAAAGTAATATATGGCTAATAGTGCATGTTATATTGATAATAATAAAAGTAATAAGTATATTTATTATAGTTCTATCGATAATAACTGCATAATATGGGTAATAATGCATGTTATATTGATGATAATATAGGTAATAAGTATAATTATTACAGTTCTAGCGATAATAACTGCATTATATGGGTAATAATGGATGTTATATTGATAATATCGGGAGTAATAAGCATATTTATTATAGTTCTAGCGATAATAACTGCATAATATAGGTAATAGTGCATGTTATATTAATAATAATAAAAGTAATAAGTATATTTATTATAGTTCTATCAATAATAATTGCATAATATGGGTAATAATGCATGTTATACTGATGATAATAAAAGTAATAAGTGTATTTATTACAGTTCTAGCGATAATAACTGCATAATATGGGTAATAATGCATGTTATATTGATGATAATAAAAGTAGTAAGTATATTTATTATAGTTCTAGCGATAATAACTGCATAATATGGGTTATAATGCATATTATATTGATAATAATATAAGTAATAAGTATAATTATTACAGTTCTAGCGATAATAACTGCATTATATGGGTAATGATGCATGTTATATTGATGATAATATAAGTAATAAGTCTAATTATTACAGTTCTAGCGATAATAACTGAATTATATGGGTAATAATGGATGTTATATTGATAATATCGGTAGTAATAAGTATATTTATTATAGTTCTAGCGATAATAACTGCATAATATAGGTAATAATGCATGTTATATTGATAAAAATAAAAGTAATATATGGCTAATAGTGCATGTTATATTGATAATAATAAAAGTAATAAGTATATTTATTATAGTTCTGTCGATAATAACTGCATTATATGGGTAATAATGCATGTTATATTGATAATATCGGGAGTAATAAGTATAATTATTTCAGTTGTAGCGATAATACTAGTAAAATATGGCTAAGAGTGCATGTTATATTCATAATAAAAAAGTAATAAGTATATTTATTACAGTTCTATCAATAATAACTGCATAATATGGGTAATAATGCATGTTATATTAATAATAATATAAGTAATAAGTATAATTATTACAGTTCTAGCGATAATAACTGCATTATATGGGTAATAATGCATGTTATATTGATAATAATAAAAGTAATAAGTATATTTATTATGGTTCTAGCGATAATAACTGCATAATATGGGTAATAATGCATGTTATATTGATAATATCTAGAGTAGTAAGTATAATTTTTATAGTTCTAGCGATAATAAAAGTAATATATGGCTAATAGTGCATGTTATATTGATAATAATAAAAGTAATAAGTATATTTATTATAGTTCTATCGATAATAACTGCATAATATGGGTAATAATGCATGTTATATTGATGATAATATAAGTAATAAGTATAATTATTACAGTTCTAGCGATAATAACTGCATTATATGGGTAATAATGGATGTTATATTGATAATATCGGGAGTAATAAGCATATTTATTATAGTTCTAGCGATAATAACTGCATAATATAGGTAATAGTGCATGTTATATTAATAATAATAAAAGTAATAAGTATATTTATTATAGTTCTATCAATAATAATTGCATAATATGGGTAATAATGCATGTTATACTGATGATAATAAAAGTAATAAGTGTATTTATTACAGTTCTAGCGATAATAACTGCATAATATGGGTAATAATGCATGTTATATTGATGATAATAAAAGTAGTAAGTATATTTATTATAGTTCTAGCGATAATAACTGCATAATATGGGTTATAATGCATATTATATTGATAATAATATAAGTAATAAGTATAATTATTACAGTTCTAGCGATAATAACTGCATTATATGGGTAATGATGCATGTTATATTGATGATAATATAAGTAATAAGTCTAATTATTACAGTTCTAGCGATAATAACTGAATTATATGGGTAATAATGGATGTTATATTGATAATATCGGTAGTAATAAGTATATTTATTATAGTTCTAGCGATAATAACTGCATAATATAGGTAATAATGCATGTTATATTGATAAAAATAAAAGTAATATATGGCTAATAGTGCATGTTATATTGATAATAATAAAAGTAATAAGTATATTTATTATAGTTCTGTCGATAATAACTGCATTATATGGGTAATAATGCATGTTATATTGATAATATCGGGAGTAATAAGTATAATTATTTCAGTTGTAGCGATAATACTAGTAAAATATGGCTAAGAGTGCATGTTATATTCATAATAAAAAAGTAATAAGTATATTTATTACAGTTCTATCAATAATAACTGCATAATATGGGTAATAATGCATGTTATATTAATAATAATATAAGTAATAAGTATAATTATTACAGTTCTAGCGATAATAACTGCATTATATGGGTAATAATGCATGTTATATTGATAATAATAAAAGTAATAAGTATATTTATTATGGTTCTAGCGATAATAACTGCATAATATGGGTAATAATGCATGTGATATTGATAATAATATAGGTAATAGGTACAATTATTACAGTTCTAGCGATAATAACTGCATTATATGGGTAATAATGCATGTTATATTGATGATAATATAAGTAATAAGTATAATTATTACAGTTCTAGCGATAATAACTGCATTAAATGGGTAATAATGGATGTTATATTGGTAATATCTGGAGTAGTAAGTATAATTTTTATAGTTCTAGCGATAATAAAAGTAATATATGGCTAATAGTGCATGTTATATTGATAATAATAAGAGTAATAAGTATATTTATTATAATTCTATCGATAATAACTGCATAATATGGGTAATAATGCATGTTATATTGATGATAATATAAGTAATAAGTATAATTATTACAGTTCTAGCGATAATAACTGCATTATATGGGTAATAATGGATGTTATATTGATAATATCGGGAGTAATAAGTATATTTATTATAGTTCTAGCGATAATAACTGCATAATATAGGTAATAATGCATGTTATATTGATGATAACAAAAGTAATACGTATATTTATTATAGTTCTAGCGATAATAACTTCATAATATGGGTAATAATGCATGTTATATTGATAATAATATAAGTAATAAGTATAATTATTACAGTTCTAGCGATAATAACTGCATTATATGGGTAATAATGGATGTTATATTGATAATATCGGGAGTAATAATATATTTATTATAGTTCCAGCGATAATAACTGCATAACATAGGTAATAATGCATGTTATATTGATAATAGTAAAAGTAATAAGTATATTTATTATAGTTCTATCAATAATAACTGCATAATATCGGTAATAATGCATGTTATATTGATGATAATATAAGTAATAAGTATAATTATTACAGTTCTAGCGATAATAACTGCATTATATGGGTAATAATGGATGTTATATTGGTAATATCTGGAGTAGTAAGTATAATTTTTATAGTTCTAGCGATAATAAAAGTAATATATGGCTAATAGTGCATGTTATATTGATAATAATAAAAGTAATAAGTATATTTATTATAGTTCTATCGATAATAACTGCATAATATGGGTAATAATGCATGTTATATTGATAATATCTAGAGTAGTAAGTATAATTTTTATAGTTCTAGCGATAATAAAAGTAATATATGGCTAATAGTGCATGTTATATTGATAATAATAAAAGTAATAAGTATATTTATTATAGTTCTATCGATAATAACTGCATAATATGGGTAATAATGCATGTTATATTGATGATAATATAAGTAATAAGTATAATTATTACAGTTCTAGCGATAATAACTGCATTATATGGGTAATAATGGATGTTATATTGATAATATCGGGAGTAATAAGCATATTTATTATAGTTCTAGCGATAATAACTGCATAATATAGGTAATAGTGCATGTTATATTAATAATAATAAAAGTAATAAGTATATTTATTATAGTTCTATCAATAATAATTGCATAATATGGGTAATAATGCATGTTATACTGATGATAATAAAAGTAATAAGTGTATTTATTACAGTTCTAGCGATAATAACTGCATAATATGGGTAATAATGCATGTTATATTGATGATAATAAAAGTAGTAAGTATATTTATTATAGTTCTAGCGATAATAACTGCATAATATGGGTTATAATGCATATTATATTGATAATAATATAAGTAATAAGTATAATTATTACAGTTCTAGCGATAATAACTGCATTATATGGGTAATGATGCATGTTATATTGATGATAATATAAGTAATAAGTCTAATTATTACAGTTCTAGCGATAATAACTGAATTATATGGGTAATAATGGATGTTATATTGATAATATCGGTAGTAATAAGTATATTTATTATAGTTCTAGCGATAATAACTGCATAATATAGGTAATAATGCATGTTATATTGATAAAAATAAAAGTAATATATGGCTAATAGTGCATGTTATATTGATAATAATAAAAGTAATAAGTATATTTATTATAGTTCTGTCGATAATAACTGCATTATATGGGTAATAATGCATGTTATATTGATAATATCGGGAGTAATAAGTATAATTATTTCAGTTGTAGCGATAATACTAGTAAAATATGGCTAAGAGTGCATGTTATATTCATAATAAAAAAGTAATAAGTATATTTATTACAGTTCTATCAATAATAACTGCATAATATGGGTAATAATGCATGTTATATTAATAATAATATAAGTAATAAGTATAATTATTACAGTTCTAGCGATAATAACTGCATTATATGGGTAATAATGCATGTTATATTGATAATAATAAAAGTAATAAGTATATTTATTATGGTTCTAGCGATAATAACTGCATAATATGGGTAATAATGCATGTTATATTGATAATATCTAGAGTAGTAAGTATAATTTTTATAGTTCTAGCGATAATAAAAGTAATATATGGCTAATAGTGCATGTTATATTGATAATAATAAAAGTAATAAGTATATTTATTATAGTTCTATCGATAATAACTGCATAATATGGGTAATAATGCATGTTATATTGATGATAATATAAGTAATAAGTATAATTATTACAGTTCTAGCGATAATAACTGCATTATATGGGTAATAATGGATGTTATATTGATAATATCGGGAGTAATAAGCATATTTATTATAGTTCTAGCGATAATAACTGCATAATATAGGTAATAGTGCATGTTATATTAATAATAATAAAAGTAATAAGTATATTTATTATAGTTCTATCAATAATAATTGCATAATATGGGTAATAATGCATGTTATACTGATGATAATAAAAGTAATAAGTGTATTTATTACAGTTCTAGCGATAATAACTGCATAATATGGGTAATAATGCATGTTATATTGATGATAATAAAAGTAGTAAGTATATTTATTATAGTTCTAGCGATAATAACTGCATAATATGGGTTATAATGCATATTATATTGATAATAATATAAGTAATAAGTATAATTATTACAGTTCTAGCGATAATAACTGCATTATATGGGTAATGATGCATGTTATATTGATGATAATATAAGTAATAAGTCTAATTATTACAGTTCTAGCGATAATAACTGAATTATATGGGTAATAATGGATGTTATATTGATAATATCGGTAGTAATAAGTATATTTATTATAGTTCTAGCGATAATAACTGCATAATATAGGTAATAATGCATGTTATATTGATAAAAATAAAAGTAATATATGGCTAATAGTGCATGTTATATTGATAATAATAAAAGTAATAAGTATATTTATTATAGTTCTGTCGATAATAACTGCATTATATGGGTAATAATGCATGTTATATTGATAATATCGGGAGTAATAAGTATAATTATTTCAGTTGTAGCGATAATACTAGTAAAATATGGCTAAGAGTGCATGTTATATTCATAATAAAAAAGTAATAAGTATATTTATTACAGTTCTATCAATAATAACTGCATAATATGGGTAATAATGCATGTTATATTAATAATAATATAAGTAATAAGTATAATTATTACAGTTCTAGCGATAATAACTGCATTATATGGGTAATAATGCATGTTATATTGATAATAATAAAAGTAATAAGTATATTTATTATGGTTCTAGCGATAATAACTGCATAATATGGGTAATAATGCATGTGATATTGATAATAATATAGGTAATAGGTACAATTATTACAGTTCTAGCGATAATAACTGCATTATATGGGTAATAATGCATGTTATATTGATGATAATATAAGTAATAAGTATAATTATTACAGTTCTAGCGATAATAACTGCATTAAATGGGTAATAATGGATGTTATATTGGTAATATCTGGAGTAGTAAGTATAATTTTTATAGTTCTAGCGATAATAAAAGTAATATATGGCTAATAGTGCATGTTATATTGATAATAATAAGAGTAATAAGTATATTTATTATAATTCTATCGATAATAACTGCATAATATGGGTAATAATGCATGTTATATTGATGATAATATAAGTAATAAGTATAATTATTACAGTTCTAGCGATAATAACTGCATTATATGGGTAATAATGGATGTTATATTGATAATATCGGGAGTAATAAGTATATTTATTATAGTTCTAGCGATAATAACTGCATAATATAGGTAATAATGCATGTTATATTGATGATAACAAAAGTAATACGTATATTTATTATAGTTCTAGCGATAATAACTTCATAATATGGGTAATAATGCATGTTATATTGATAATAATATAAGTAATAAGTATAATTATTACAGTTCTAGCGATAATAACTGCATTATATGGGTAATAATGGATGTTATATTGATAATATCGGGAGTAATAATATATTTATTATAGTTCCAGCGATAATAACTGCATAACATAGGTAATAATGCATGTTATATTGATAATAGTAAAAGTAATAAGTATATTTATTATAGTTCTATCAATAATAACTGCATAATATCGGTAATAATGCATGTTATATTGATGATAATATAAGTAATAAGTATAATTATTACAGTTCTAGCGATAATAACTGCATTATATGGGTAATAATGGATGTTATATTGGTAATATCTGGAGTAGTAAGTATAATTTTTATAGTTCTAGCGATAATAAAAGTAATATATGGCTAATAGTGCATGTTATATTGATAATAATAAAAGTAATAAGTATATTTATTATAGTTCTATCGATAATAACTGCATAATATGGGTAATAATGCATGTTATATTGATAATATCTAGAGTAGTAAGTATAATTTTTATAGTTCTAGCGATAATAAAAGTAATATATGGCTAATAGTGCATGTTATATTGATAATAATAAAAGTAATAAGTATATTTATTATAGTTCTATCGATAATAACTGCATAATATGGGTAATAATGCATGTTATATTGATGATAATATAAGTAATAAGTATAATTATTACAGTTCTAGCGATAATAACTGCATTATATGGGTAATAATGGATGTTATATTGATAATATCGGGAGTAATAAGCATATTTATTATAGTTCTAGCGATAATAACTGCATAATATAGGTAATAGTGCATGTTATATTAATAATAATAAAAGTAATAAGTATATTTATTATAGTTCTATCAATAATAATTGCATAATATGGGTAATAATGCATGTTATACTGATGATAATAAAAGTAATAAGTGTATTTATTACAGTTCTAGCGATAATAACTGCATAATATGGGTAATAATGCATGTTATATTGATGATAATAAAAGTAGTAAGTATATTTATTATAGTTCTAGCGATAATAACTGCATAATATGGGTTATAATGCATATTATATTGATAATAATATAAGTAATAAGTATAATTATTACAGTTCTAGCGATAATAACTGCATTATATGGGTAATGATGCATGTTATATTGATGATAATATAAGTAATAAGTCTAATTATTACAGTTCTAGCGATAATAACTGAATTATATGGGTAATAATGGATGTTATATTGATAATATCGGTAGTAATAAGTATATTTATTATAGTTCTAGCGATAATAACTGCATAATATAGGTAATAATGCATGTTATATTGATAAAAATAAAAGTAATATATGGCTAATAGTGCATGTTATATTGATAATAATAAAAGTAATAAGTATATTTATTATAGTTCTGTCGATAATAACTGCATTATATGGGTAATAATGCATGTTATATTGATAATATCGGGAGTAATAAGTATAATTATTTCAGTTGTAGCGATAATACTAGTAAAATATGGCTAAGAGTGCATGTTATATTCATAATAAAAAAGTAATAAGTATATTTATTACAGTTCTATCAATAATAACTGCATAATATGGGTAATAATGCATGTTATATTAATAATAATATAAGTAATAAGTATAATTATTACAGTTCTAGCGATAATAACTGCATTATATGGGTAATAATGCATGTTATATTGATAATAATAAAAGTAATAAGTATATTTATTATGGTTCTAGCGATAATAACTGCATAATATGGGTAATAATGCATGTGATATTGATAATAATATAGGTAATAAGTACAATTATTACAGTTCTAGCGATAATAACTGCATTATATGGGTAATAATGCATGTTATATTGATGATAATATAAGTAATAAGTATAATTATTACAGTTCTAGCGATAATAACTGCATTAAATGGGTAATAATGGATGTTATATTGGTAATATCTGGAGTAGTAAGTATAATTTTTATAGTTCTAGCGATAATAAAAGTAATATATGGCTAATAGTGCATGTTATATTGATAATAATAAGAGTAATAAGTATATTTATTATAATTCTATCGATAATAACTGCATAATATGGGTAATAATGCATGTTATATTGATGATAATATAAGTAATAAGTATAATTATTACAGTTCTAGCGATAATAACTGCATTATATGGGTAATAATGGATGTTATATTGATAATATCGGGAGTAATAAGTATATTTATTATAGTTCTAGCGATAATAACTGCATAATATAGGTAATAATGCATGTTATATTGATGATAACAAAAGTAATACGTATATTTATTATAGTTCTAGCGATAATAACTGCATAATATGGGTAATAATGCATGTTATATTGATAATAATATAAGTAATAAGTATAATTATTACAGTTCTAGCGATAATAACTGCATTATATGGGTAATAATGGATGTTATATTGATAATATCGGGAGTAATAAGTATATTTATTATAGTTCCAGCGATAATAACTGCATAACATAGGTAATAATGCATGTTATATTGATGATAACAAAAGTAATACGTATATTTATTATAGTTCTAGCGATAATAACTGCATAATATGGGTAATAATGCATGTTATATTGATAATAATATAAGTAATAAGTATAATTATTACAGTTCTAGCGATAATAACTGCATTATATGGGTAATAATGGATGTTATATTGGTAATATCTGGAGTAGTAAGTATAATTTTTATAGTTCTAGCGATAATAAAAGTAATATATGGCTAATAGTGCATGTTATATTGATAATAATAAGAGTAATAAGTATATTTATTATAATTCTATCGATAATAACTGCATAATATGGGTAATAATGCATGTTATATTGATGATAATATAAGTAATAAGTATAATTATTACAGTTCTAGCGATAATAACTGCATTATATGGGTAATAATGCATGTTATATTGATAATAATAAAAGTAATAAGTATATTTATTATGGTTCTAGCGATAATAACTGCATAATATGGGTAATAATGCATGTGATATTGATAATAATATAGGTAATAAGTACAATTATTACAGTTCTAGCGATAATAACTGCATTATATGGGTAATAATGCATGTTATATTGATGATAATATAAGTAATAAGTATAATTATTACAGTTCTAGCGATAATAACTGCATTAAATGGGTAATAATGGATGTTATATTGGTAGTATCTGGAGTAGTAAGTATAATTTTTATAGTTCTAGCGATAATAAAAGTAATATATGGCTAATAGTGCATGTTATATTGATAATAATAAGAGTAATAAGTATATTTATTATAATTCTATCGATAATAACTGCATAATATGGGTAATAATGCATGTTATATTGATGATAATATAAGTAATAAGTATAATTATTACAGTTCTAGCGATAATAACTGCATTATATGGGTAATAATGGATGTTATATTGATAATATCGGGAGTAATAAGTATATTTATTATAGTTCTAGCGATAATAACTGCATAATATAGGTAATAATGCATGTTATATTGATGATAACAAAAGTAATACGTATATTTATTATAGTTCTAGCGATAATAACTGCATAATATGGGTAATAATGCATGTTATATTGATAATAATATAAGTAATAAGTATAATTATTACAGTTCTAGCGATAATAACTGCATTATATGGGTAATAATGGATGTTATATTGATAATATCGGGAGTAATAAGTATATTTATTATAGTTCCAGCGATAATAACTGCATAACATAGGTAATAATGCATGTTATATTGATGATAACAAAAGTAATACGTATATTTATTATAGTTCTAGCGATAATAACTGCATAATATGGGTAATAATGCATGTTATATTGATAATAATATAAGTAATAAGTATAATTATTACAGTTCTAGCGATAATAACTGCATTATATGGGTAATAATGGATGTTATATTGGTAATATCTGGAGTAGTAAGTATAATTTTTATAGTTCTAGCGATAATAAAAGTAATATATGGCTAATAGTGCATGTTATATTGATAATAATAAGAGTAATAAGTATATTTATTATAATTCTATCGATAATAACTGCATAATATGGGTAATAATGCATGTTATATTGATGATAATATAAGTAATAAGTATAATTATTACAGTTCTAGCGATAATAACTGCATTATATGGGTAATAATGCATGTTATATTGATAATAATAAAAGTAATAAGTATATTTATTATGGTTCTAGCGATAATAACTGCATAATATGGGTAATAATGCATGTGATATTGATAATAATATAGGTAATAAGTACAATTATTACAGTTCTAGCGATAATAACTGCATTATATGGGTAATAATGCATGTTATATTGATGATAATATAAGTAATAAGTATAATTATTACAGTTCTAGCGATAATAACTGCATTAAATGGGTAATAATGGATGTTATATTGGTAATATCTGGAGTAGTAAGTATAATTTTTATAGTTCTAGCGATAATAAAAGTAATATATGGCTAATAGTGCATGTTATATTGATAATAATAAGAGTAATAAGTATATTTATTATAATTCTATCGATAATAACTGCATAATATGGGTAATAATGCATGTTATATTGATGATAATATAAGTAATAAGTATAATTATTACAGTTCTAGCGATAATAACTGCATTATATGGGTAATAATGGATGTTATATTGATAATATCGGGAGTAATAAGTATATTTATTATAGTTCTAGCGATAATAACTGCATAATATAGGTAATAATGCATGTTATATTGATGATAACAAAAGTAATACGTATATTTATTATAGTTCTAGCGATAATAACTGCATAATATGGGTAATAATGCATGTTATATTGATAATAATATAAGTAATAAGTATAATTATTACAGTTCTAGCGATAATAACTGCATTATATGGGTAATAATGGATGTTATATTGATAATATCGGGAGTAATAAGTATATTTATTATAGTTCCAGCGATAATAACTGCATAACATAGGTAATAATGCATGTTATATTGATAATAGTAAAAGTAATAAGTATATTTATTATAGTTCTATCAATAATAACTGCATAATATCGGTAATAATGCATGTTATATTGATGATAATATAAGTAATAAGTATAATTATTACAGTTCTAGCGATAATAACTGCATTATATGGGTAATAATGGATGTTATATTGGTAATATCTGGAGTAGTAAGTATAATTTTTATAGTTCTAGCGATAATAAAAGTAATATATGGCTAATAGTGCATGTTATATTGATAATAATAAAAGTAATAAGTATATTTATTATAGTTCTATCGATAATAACTGCATAATATGGGTAATAATGCATGTTATATTGATAATATCTAGAGTAGTAAGTATAATTTTTATAGTTCTAGCGATAATAAAAGTAATATATGGCTAATAGTGCATGTTATATTGATAATAATAAAAGTAATAAGTATATTTATTATAGTTCTATCGATAATAACTGCATAATATGGGTAATAATGCATGTTATATTGATGATAGTATAAGTAATAAGTATAATTATTACAGTTCTAGCGATAATAACTGCATTATATGGGTAATAATGGATGTTATATTGATAATATCGGGAGTAATAAGCATATTTATTATAGTTCTAGCGATAATAACTGCATAATATAGGTAATAGTGCATGTTATATTAATAATAATAAAAGTAATAAGTATATTTATTATAGTTCTATCAATAATAACTGCATAATATGGGTAATAATGCATGTTATACTGATGATAATAAAAGTAATAAGTGTATTTATTACAGTTCTAGCGATAATAACTGCATAATATGGGTAATAATGCATGTTATATTGATGATAATAAAAGTAGTAAGTATATTTATTATAGTTCTAGCGATAATAACTGCATAATATGGGTTATAATGCATATTATATTGATAATAATATAAGTAATAAGTATAATTATTACAGTTCTAGCGATAATAACTGCATTATATGGGTAATGATGCATGTTATATTGATGATAATATAAGTAATAAGTCTAATTATTACAGTTCTAGCGATAATAACTGAATTATATGGGTAATAATGGATGTTATATTGATAATATCGGTAGTAATAAGTATATTTATTATAGTTCTAGCGATAATAACTGCATAATATAGGCAATAATGCATGTTATATTGATAAAAATAAAAGTAATATATGGCTAATAGTGCATGTTATATTGATAATAATAAAAGTAATAAGTATATTTATTATAGTTCTGTCGATAATAACTGCATTATATGGGTAATAATGCATGTTATATTGATAATATCGGGAGTAATAAGTATAATCATTACAGTTCTAGCGATAATACTAGTAAAATATGGCTAAGAGTGCCTGTTATATTGATAATAATAAAAGTAATAAGTATATTTATTATAGTTCTATCGATTATAACTGCATAATATGGGTAACAATGCACGTTATATTGCTAATAATATAAGTAATAAGTATAATTATTATAGTTCTAGCGATAATAACTGCATTATATGAGTAATAATGGATGTTATATTGATAATATCGGGAGTAATAAGTATAATTATTTCAGTTGTAGCGATAATACTAGTAAAATATGGCTAAGAGTGCATGTTATATTCATAATAAAAAAGTAATAAGTATATTTATTACAGTTCTATCAATAATAACTGCATAATATGGGTAATAATGCATGTTATATTAATAATAATATAAGTAATAAGTATAATTATTACAGTTCTAGCGATAATAACTGCATTATATGGGTAATAATGCATGTTATATTGATAATAATAAAAGTAATAAGTATATTTATTATGGTTCTAGCGATAATAACTGCATAATATGGGTAATAATGCATGTGATATTGATAATAATATAGGTAATAAGTACAATTATTACAGTTCTAGCGATAATAACTGCATTATATGGGTAATAATGCATGTTATATTGATGATAATATAAGTAATAAGTATAATTATTACAGTTCTAGCGATAATAACTGCATTATATGGGTAATAATGGATGTTATATTGGTAATATCTGGAGTAGTAAGTATAATTTTTATAGTTCTAGCGATAATAAAAGTAATATATGGCTAATAGTGCATGTTATATTGATAATAATAAGAGTAATAAGTATATTTATTATAATTCTATCGATAATAACTGCATAATATGGGTAATAATGCATGTTATATTGATGATAATATAAGTAATAAGAATAATTATTACAGTTCTAGCGATAATAACTGCATTATATGGGTAATAATGGATGTTATATTGATAATATCGGGAGTAATAAGTATATTTATTATAGTTCTAGCGATAATAACTGCATAATATAGGTAATAATGCATGTTATATTGATGATAGCAAAAGTAATACGTATATTTATTATAGTTCTAGCGATAATAACTGCATAATATGGGTAATAATGCATGTTATATTGATAATAATATAAGTAATAAGTATAATTATTACAGTTCTAGCGATAATAACTGCATTATATGGGTAATAATGGATGTTATATTGATAATATCGGGAGTAATAAGTATATTTATTATAGTTCTAGCGATAATAACTGCATAACATAGGTAATAATGCATGTTATATTGATAATAGTAAAAGTAATAAGTATATTTATTATAGTTCTATCAATAATAACTGCATAATATCGGTAATAATGCATGTTATATTGATGATAATATAAGTAATAAGTATAATTATTACAGTTCTAGCGATAATAACTGCATTATATGGGTAATAATGGATGTTATATTGGTAATATCTGGAGTAGTAAGTATAATTTTTATAGTTCTAGCGATAATAAAAGTAATATATGGCTAATAGTGCATGTTATATTGATAATAATAAAAGTAATAAGTATATTTATTATAGTTCTATCGATAATAACTGCATAATATGGGTAATAATGCATGTTATATTGATGATAATATAAGTAATAAGTATAATTATTACAGTTCTAGCGATAATAACTGCATTATATGGGTAATAATGGATGTTATATTGATAATATCGGTAGTAATAGGTATATTTATAATAGTTCTAGCGATAATAACTGCATAATACAGGTATTAATGCATGTTATATTGATAATAATGAAATAATAAGTATATTTATTATAGTTCTATCAATAATAACTGCATAATATCGGTAATAATGCATGTTATATTGATGATAATATAAGTAATAAGTATAATTATTACAGTTCTAGCGATAATAACTGAATTATATGGGTAATAATGGATGTTATATTGGTAATATCGGGAGTAATAAGTATATTTATTATAGTTCTAGCGATAATAACTGCATTATATGGGTAATAATGGATGTTATATTGATAATATCGGGAGTAATAAGTATATTTATTATAGTTCTAGCGATTATAACTGCATAATATGGGTAATAATGCATGTTATATTGATAATAATATAAGTAATAAGTATAATTATTACAGTTCTAGCGATAATAACTGCATTATATGGGTAATAATGCATGTTATATTGGTGATAATAAAAGTAGTAAGTATATTTATTATAGTTCTAGCGATTATAACTGCATAATATGGGTAATAATGCATGTTATATAGATAATTATATAAGTAATAAGTACAATTATTACATTTCTAGCGATAACAACTGCATTATATGCGTATAATGCATGTTACATTGATAATATCTGGAGTAGTAAGTATAATTTTTATAGTTCTAGCGATAATAAAAGTAATATATGGCTAATAGTGCATGTTATATTGATAATATCTGGAGTAGTAAGTATAATTTTTATAGTTCTAGCGATAATAAAAGTAATATATGGCTAATAGTGCATGTTATATTGATAATAATAAAAGTAATAAGTATATGTATTATAGTTCTGTCGATAATAACTGCATTATATGGGTAATAATGCATGTTATATTGATAATATCGGGAGTAATGAGGATAATCATTACAGTTCTTGCGATAATACTAGTAAAATATGGCTAAGAGTGCCTCTTATATTGATAATAATATAAGTAATAAGTATATTTATTATAATTCTATCGATAATAACTGCATAATATGGGTAATAATGCATGTTATATTGATGATAATATAAGTAATAAGTATAATTATTACAGTTCTAGCGATAATAACTGCATTATATTGGTAATAATGCATGTTATATTGATAATAATAAAAGTAATAAGTATATTTATTACAGTTCTATCGATAATAACAGCATAATATGGGTAATAATGCATGTTATATTGATGATAACAAAAGTAATACGTATATTTATTATAGTTCTAGCGATAATAACTACATTATATGGGTAAAAATGCATGTTATATAGATAATATTGGGAGTAATAAGTATAATTATTATAGTTCTAGCGATAATAATAGTAATATATGGCTAATAGTGCATGTTATATTGATAATAATAAAAGTAAAAAGTATATTTATTACAGTTCTATCGATAATAACTGCATAATATGGGTAATAATGCATGTTATATTGATAATAATATAAGTAATAAGTATAATTATTACAGTTCTAGCGATAATAACTGCATTATATGGGTAATAATGCATGTTATATTGATGATAATATAAGTAATAAGTATAATTATTACAGTTCTAGCGATAATAACTGCATTATATGGGTAATAATGGATGTTATATTGGTAATATCTGGAGTAGTAAGTATAATTTTTATAGTTCTAGCGATAATAAAAGTAATATATGGCTAATAGTGCATGTTATATTGATAATAATAAGAGTAATAAGTATATTTATTATAATTCTATCGATAATAACTGCATAATATGGGTAATAATGCATGTTATATTGATGATAATATAAGTAATAAGTATAATTATTACAGTTCTAGCGATAATAACTGCATTATATGGGTAATAATGCATGTTATATTGATGATAATATAAGTAATAAGTATAATTATTACAGTTCTAGCGATAATAACTGCATTATATGGGTAATAATGGATGTTATATTGGTAATATCTGGAGTAGTAAGTATAATTTTTATAGTTCTAGCGATAATAAAAGTAATATATGGCTAATAGTGCATGTTATATTGATAATAATAAGAGTAATAAGTATATTTATTATAATTCTATCGATAATAACTGCATAATATGGGTAATAATGCATGTTATATTGATGATAATATAAGTAATAAGTATAATTATTACAGTTCTAGCGATAATAACTGCATTATATGGGTAATAATGGATGTTATATTGATAATATCGGGAGTAATAAGTATATTTATTATAGTTCTAGCGATAATAACTGCATATTATAGGTAATAGTGCATGTTATATTGATAAAAATAAAAGTAATAAGCATATTTATTATAGTTCTATCAATAATAACTGCATAATATGGGTAATAATGGATGTTATATTGATAATATCGGGAGTAATAAGTATATTTACTATAGTTCTAGCGATAATAGCTGCATTATATGGGTAATAATGCATGTTATATTGATAATAATAGAAGTAATAAGTAGATTTATTATGGTTCTAGCGATAATAACTGCATAATATGGGTAATAATGCATGTGATATTGATAATAATATAGGTAGTAAGTATAATTATTACAGTTCTAGCGATAATAACTGCATTGTATGGGTAATAATGGATGTTATATTGATAATATCGGGAGTAATAAGTATATTTATTATAGTTCTAGCGATAATAACTGCATAATATGGGTAATAATGCATGTTATATTGATAATAATATAAGTAATAAGTATAATTATTACAGTTCCAGCGATAATAACTGCATTATATGGGTAATAATGCATGTTATATTGATAATATTGGGAGTAATAAGTATATTTATTATAGTTCTAGCGATAATAACTGCATAATATAGGTAATAATGCATGTTATATTGATAATAATAAAAGTAATAAGTATATTTATTGTAGTTCTATCAATAATAACTGCATAATATGGGTAATAATGCATGTTATATTGATGATAATAAAAGTAATAAGTGTATTTATTACAGTTCTAGCGATAATGACTGCATAATATGGGTAATAATGCACGTTATATTGCTAATAATATAAGTAATAAGTATAATTATTATAGTTCTAGCGATAATAACTGCATTATATGAGTAATAATGGATGTTATATTGATAATATCGGGAGTAATAAGTATAATTATTTCAGTTGTAGCGATAATACTAGTAAAATATGGCTAAGAGTGCATGTTATATTCATAATAAAAAAGTAATAAGTATATTTATTACAGTTCTATCAATAATAACTGCATAATATGGGTAATAATGCATGTTATATTAATAATAATATAAGTAATAAGTATAATTATTACAGTTCTAGCGATAATAACTGCATTATATGGGTAATAATGCATGTTATATTGATAATAATAAAAGTAATAAGTATATTTATTATGGTTCTAGCGATAATAACTGCATAATATGGGTAATAATGCATGTGATATTGATAATAACATAGGTAATAAGTATAATTATTACAGTTCTAGCGATAATAACTGCATTATATGGGTAATAATGCATGTTATATTGATGATAATATAAGTAATAAGTATAATTATTACAGTTCTAGCGATAATAACTGCATTATATGGGTAATAATGGATGTTATATTGATAATATCGGGAGTAATAAGAATATTTATTATAGTTCTAGCGATTATAACTGCATAATATGGGTAATAATGCATGTTATATTAATAATAATATAAGTAATAAGTATAATTATTACAGTTCTAGCGATAATAACTGCATTATATGGGTAATAATGCATGTTATATTGATCATAATACAAGTAATAAGTATAATCATTACAGTTCTAGCGATAATACTAGTAAAATATGGCTAAGAGTCCCTGTTATATTGATAATAATAAAAGTAATAAGTATATTTATTGTAATTCTATCGATAATAACTGCATAATATGGGTAATAATGCATGTTATATTGATAATAATATAAGTAATAAGTATAATTATTACAGTTCTAGCGATAATAACTGCATTATATGGGTAATAATGAATGTTATATTGATAATATCGGGAGTGATAAGTATATTTATTATAGTTCTAGCGATAATAACTGCATAATATAGGTAATAGTGCATGTTATATTGATAATAATAAAAGTAATAAGCATATTTATTATAGTTCTATCAATAATAACTGCATAATATGGGTAATAATGGATGTTATATTGATAATATCGGGAGTAATAAGTATATTTACTATAGTTCTAGCGATAATAACTGCATTATATGGGTAATAATGCATGTTATATTGATGATAATATAAGTAATAAGTATAATTATTACAGTTCTAGCGATAATAACTGCATTATATGGGTAATAATGGATGTTATATTGGTAATATCTGGAGTAGTAAGTATAATTTTTATAGTTCTAGCGATAATAAAAGTAATATATGGCTAATAGTGCATGTTATATTGATAATAATAAGAGTAATAATTATATTTATTATAATTCTATCGATAATAACTGCATAATATGGGTAATAATGCATGTTATATTGATGATAATATAAGTAATAAGTATAATTATTACAGTTCTAGCGATAATAACTGCATTATATGGGTAATAATGGATGTTATATTGATAATATCGGGAGTAATAAGTATATTTATTATAGTTCTAGCGATAATAACTGCATAATATAGGTAATAGTGCATGTTATATTGATAATAATAAAAGTAATAAGCATATTTATTATAGTTCTATCAATAATAACTGCATAATATGGGTAATAATGGATGTTATATTGATAATATCGGGAGTAATAGGTATATTTACTATAGTTCTAGCGATAATAACTGCATTATATGGGTAATAATGCATGTTATATTGATAATAATAGAAGTAATAAGTAGATTTATTATGGTTCTAGCGATAATAACTGCATAATATGGGTAATAATGCATGTGATATTGATAACAATATAGGTAGTAAGTATAATTATTACAGTTCTAGCGATAATAACTGCATTGTATGGGTAATAATGGATGTTATATTGATAATATCGGGAGTAATAAGTATATTTATTATAGTTCTAGCGATAATAACTGCATAATATGGGTAATAATGCATGTTATATTGATAATAATATAAGTAATAAGTATAATTATTACAGTTCTAGCGATAATAACTGCATTATATGGGTAATAATGGATGTTATGTTGATAATATCGGGAGTAATAAGTATTTTTATTATAGTTCTAGCGATAATAATTGCATAATATCGGTAATAATGCATGTTATGTTGATAATAATAACAGTAATTAGTATATTTATTACAGTTCTATCGATAATAACTGCATAATATGGGTAATAATGCATGTTATATTGATGATAACAAAAGTAATACGTATATTTATTATAGTTCTAGCGATAATAACTGCATAATATGGGTAATAATGCATGTTATATTGATAATAATATAAGTAATAAGTATAATTATTACAGTTCTAGCGATAATAACTGCATTATATGGGTAATAATGGATGTTATATTGATAATATCGGGAGTAATAAGTATATTTATTACAGTTCTAGCGATAATAACTGCATTATATGGGTAATAATGCATGTTATATTGATGATAATATAAGTAATAAGTATAATTATTACAGTTCTAGCGATAATAACTGCATTATATGGGTAATAATGGATGTTATATTGGTAATATCTGGAGTAGTAAGTATAATTTTTATAGTTCTAGCGATAATAAAAGTAATATATGGCTAATAGTGCATGTTATATTGATAATAATAAGAGTAATAAGTATATTTATTATAATTCTATCGATAATAACTGCATAATATGGGTAATAATGCATGTTATATTGATGATAATATAAGTAATAAGTATAATTATTACAGTTCTAGCGATAATAACTGCATTATATGGGTAATAATGCATGTTATATTGATGATAATATAAGTAATAAGTATAATTATTACAGTTCTAGCGATAATAACTGCATTATATGGGTAATAATGGATGTTATATTGGTAATATCTGGAGTAGTAAGTATAATTTTTATAGTTCTAGCGATAATAAAAGTAATATATGGCTAATAGTGCATGTTATATTGATAATAATAAGAGTAATAAGTATATTTATTATAATTCTATCGATAATAACTGCATAATATGGGTAATAATGCATGTTATATTGATGATAATATAAGTAATAAGTATAATTATTACAGTTCTAGCGATAATAACTGCATTATATGGGTAATAATGGATGTTATATTGATAATATCGGGAGTAATAAGTATATTTATTATAGTTCTAGCGATAATAACTGCATATTATAGGTAATAGTGCATGTTATATTGATAAAAATAAAAGTAATAAGCATATTTATTATAGTTCTATCAATAATAACTGCATAATATGGGTAATAATGGATGTTATATTGATAATATCGGGAGTAATAAGTATATTTACTATAGTTCTAGCGATAATAGCTGCATTATATGGGTAATAATGCATGTTATATTGATAATAATAGAAGTAATAAGTAGATTTATTATGGTTCTAGCGATAATAACTGCATAATATGGGTAATAATGCATGTGATATTGATAATAATATAGGTAGTAAGTATAATTATTACAGTTCTAGCGATAATAACTGCATTGTATGGGTAATAATGGATGTTATATTGATAATATCGGGAGTAATAAGTATATTTATTATAGTTCTAGCGATAATAACTGCATAATATGGGTAATAATGCATGTTATATTGATAATAATATAAGTAATAAGTATAATTATTACAGTTCCAGCGATAATAACTGCATTATATGGGTAATAATGCATGTTATATTGATAATATTGGGAGTAATAAGTATATTTATTATAGTTCTAGCGATAATAACTGCATAATATAGGTAATAATGCATGTTATATTGATAATAATAAAAGTAATAAGTATATTTATTGTAGTTCTATCAATAATAACTGCATAATATGGGTAATAATGCATGTTATATTGATGATAATAAAAGTAATAAGTGTATTTATTACAGTTCTAGCGATAATGACTGCATAATATGGGTAATAATGCACGTTATATTGCTAATAATATAAGTAATAAGTATAATTATTACAGTTCTAGCGATAATAACTGCATTATATGAGTAATAATGGATGTTATATTGATAATATCGGGAGTAATAAGTATAATTATTTCAGTTGTAGCGATAATACTAGTAAAATATGGCTAAGAGTGCATGTTATATTCATAATAAAAAAGTAATAAGTATATTTATTACAGTTCTATCAATAATAACTGCATAATGTGGGTAATAATGCATGTTATATTAATAATAATATAAGTAATAAGTATAATTATTACAGTTCTAGCGATAATAACTGCATTATATGGGTAATAATGCATGTTATATTGATCATAATACAAGTAATAAGTATATTTATTATGGTTCTAGCGATAATAACTGCATAATATGGGTAATAATGCATGTGATATTGATAATAATATAGGTAATAAGTATAATTATTACAGTTCTAGCGATAATAACTGCATTATATGGGTAATAATGCATGTTATATTGATGATAATATAAGTAATAAGTATAATTATTACAGTTCTAGCGATAATAACTGCATTATATGGGTAATAATGGATGTTATATTGATAATATCGGGAGTAATAAGTATATTTACTATAGTTCTAGCGATAATAACTGCATTATATGGGTAATAATGCATGTTATATTGATGATAATATAAGTAATAAGTATAATTATTACAGTTCTAGCGATAATAACTGCATTATATGGGTAATAATGGATGTTATATTGGTAATATCTGGAGTAGTAAGTATAATTTTTATAGTTCTAGCGATAATAAAAGTAATATATGGCTAATAGTGCATGTTATATTGATAATAATAAGAGTAATAAGTATATTTATTATAATTCTATCGATAATAACTGCATAATATGGGTAATAATGCATGTTATATTGATGATAATATAAGTAATAAGTATAATTATTACAGTTCTAGCGATAATAACTGCATTATATGGGTAATAATGGATGTTATATTGATAATATCGGGAGTAATAAGTATATTTATTATAGTTCTAGCGATAATAACTGCATAATATAGGTAATAGTGCATGTTATATTGATAACAATAAAAGTAATAAGCATATTTATTATAGTTCTATCAATAATAACTGCATAATATGGGTAATAATGGATGTTATATTGATAATATCGGGAGTAATAAGTATATTTACTATAGTTCTAGCGATAATAACTGCATTATATGGGTAATAATGGATGTTATATTGATAATATCGGGAGTAATAAGTATATTTATTACAGTTCTAGCGATAATAACTGCATTATATGGGTAATAATGCATGATATGTTGATAACATTGGGAGTAATAAGTATAATTATTATAGTTCTAGCGATAATAATAGTAAAATATGGCAAATAGTGCATGTTATATTGATAATAGTAAAAGCAATAAGTATATTTATTACAGTTCTATCGATAATAACTGCATAATATGGGTATTAATGCATGTTATATTGATGATAATAAAAGTAGTAAGAATATTTATTATAGTTCTAGCGATTATAACTGCATAATATGGGTAATAATGCATGTTATATTGATAATAATATAAGTAATAAGTATAATTATTACAGTTCTAGCGATAATAACTGCATTATATGGGTAATAATGGATGTTATATTGATAATATCGGGAGTAATAAGTATATTTATTACAGTTCTAGCGATAATAACTGCATTATATGGGTAATAATGCATGATATGTTGATAACATTGGGAGTAATAAGTATAATTATTATAGTTCTAGCGATAATAATAGTAAAATATGGCAAATAGTGCATGTTATATTGATAATAGTAAAAGCAATAAGTATATTTATTACAGTTCTATCGATAATAACTGCATAATATGGGTATTAATGCATGTTATATTGATGATAATAAAAGTAGTAAGAATATTTATTATAGTTCTAGCGATAATAACTGCATAATATAGGTAATAATGCATGTTATATTGATAATAATAAAAGTAATAAGTATATTTATTGTAGTTCTATCAATAATAACTGCATAATATGGGTAATAATGCATGTCATATTGATGATAATAAAAGTAATAAGTGTATTTATTACAGTTCTAGCGATAATGACTGCATAATATGGGTAATAATGCACGTTATATTGCTAATAATATAAGTAATAAGTATAATTATTACAGTTCTAGCGATAATAACTGCATTATATGAGTAATAATGGATGTTATATTGATAATATCGGGAGTAATAAGTATAATTATTTCAGTTGTAGCGATAATACTAGTAAAATATGGCTAAGAGTGCATGTTATATTCATAATAAAAAAGTAATAAGTATATTTATTACAGTTCTATCAATAATAACTGCATAATGTGGGTAATAATGCATGTTATATTAATAATAATATAAGTAATAAGTATAATTATTACAGTTCTAGCGATAATAACTGCATTATATGGATAATAATGCATGTTATATTGATCATAATACAAGTAATAAGTATAATCATTACAGTTCTAGCGATAATACTAGTAAAATATGGCTAAGAGTCCCTGTTATATTGATAATAATAAAAGTAATAAGTATATTTATTGTAATTCTATCGATAATAACTGCATAATATGGGTAATAATGCATGTTATATTGATAATAATATAAGTAATAAGTATAATTATTACAGTTCTAGCGATAATAACTGCATTATATGGGTAATAATGGATGTTATATTGATAATATCGGGAGTAATAAGTATATTTATTATAGTTCTAGCGATAATAACTGCATAATATAGGTAATAGTGCATGTTATATTGATAATAATAAAAGTAATAAGCATATTTATTATAGTTCTATCAATAATAACTGCATAATATGGGTAATAATGGATGTTATATTGATAATATCGGGAGTAATAAGTATATTTACTATAGTTCTAGCGATAATAACTGCATTATATGGGTAATAATGCATGTTATATTGATGATAATATAAGTAATAAGTATAATTATTACAGTTCTAGCGATAATAACTGCATTATATGGGTAATAATGGATGTTATATTGGTAATATCTGGAGTAGTAAGTATAATTTTTATAGTTCTAGCGATAATAAAAGTAATATATGGCTAATAGTGCATGTTATATTGATAATAATAAGAGTAATAAGTATATTTATTATAATTCTATCGATAATAACTGCATAATATGGGTAATAATGCATGTTATATTGATGATAATATAAGTAATAAGTATAATTATTACAGTTCTAGCGATAATAACTGCATTATATGGGTAATAATGGATGTTATATTGATAATATCGGGAGTAATAAGTATATTTATTATAGTTCTAGCGATAATAACTGCATAATATAGGTAATAGTGCATGTTATATTGATAATAATAAAAGTAATAAGCATATTTATTATAGTTCTATCAATAATAACTGCATAATATGGGTAATAATGGATGTTATATTGATAATATCGGGAGTAATAAGTATATTTACTATAGTTCTAGCGATAATAACTGCATTATATGGGTAATAATGCATGTTATATTGATAATAATAGAAGTAATAAGTAGATTTATTATGGTTCTAGCGATAATAACTGCATAATATGGGTAATAATGCATGTGATATTGATAATAATATAGGTAGTAAGTATAATTATTACAGTTCTAGCGATAATAACTGCATTGTATGGGTAATAATGGATGTTATATTGATAATATCGGGAGTAATAAGTATATTTGTTATAGTTCTAGCGATAATAACTGCATAATATGGGTAATAATGCATGTTATATTGATAATAATATAAGTAATAAGTATAATTATTACAGTTCTAGCGATAATAACTGCATTATATGGGTAATAATGGATGTTATGTTGATAATATCGGGAGTAATAAGTATTTTTATTATAGTTCTAGCGATAATAATTGCATAATATCGGTAATAATGCATGTTATGTTGATAATAATAACAGTAATTAGTATATTTATTACAGTTCTATCGATAATAACTGCATAATATGGGTAATAATGCATGTTATATTGATGATAACAAAAGTAATACGTATATTTATTATAGTTCTAGCGATAATAACTGCATAATATGGGTAATAATGCATGTTATATTGATAATAATATAAGTAATAAGTATAATTATTACAGTTCTAGCGATAATAACTGCATTATATGGGTAATAATGGATGTTATATTGATAATATCGGGAGTAATAAGTATATTTATTACAGTTCTAGCGATAATAACTGCATTATATGGGTAATAATGCATGATATGTTGATAACATTGGGAGTAATAAGTATAATTATTATAGTTCTAGCGATAATAATAGTAAAATATGGCAAATAGTGCATGTTATATTGATAATAGTAAAAGCAATAAGTATATTTATTACAGTTCTATCGATAATAACTGCATAATATGGGTATTAATGCATGTTATATTGATGATAATAAAAGTAGTAAGAATATTTATTATAGTTCTAGCGATTATAACTGCATAATATGGGTAATAATGCATGTTATATTGATAATAATATAAGTAATAAGTATAATTATTACAGTTCCAGCGATAATAACTGCATTATATGGGTAATAATGCATGTTATATTGATAATATTGGGAGTAATAAGTATATTTATTATAGTTCTAGCGATAATAACTGCATAATATAGGTAATAATGCATGTTATATTGATAATAATAAAAGTAATAAGTATATTTATTGTAGTTCTATCAATAATAACTGCATAATATGGGTAATAATGCATGTTATATTGATGATAATAAAAGTAATAAGTGTATTTATTACAGTTCTAGCGATAATGACTGCATAATATGGGTAATAATGCACGTTATATTGCTAATAATATAAGTAATAAGTATAATTATTACAGTTCTAGCGATAATAACTGCATTATATGAGTAATAATGGATGTTATATTGATAATATCGGGAGTAATAAGTATAATTATTTCAGTTGTAGCGATAATACTAGTAAAATATGGCTAAGAGTGCATGTTATATTCATAATAAAAAAGTAATAAGTATATTTATTACAGTTCTATCAATAATAACTGCATAATGTGGGTAATAATGCATGTTATATTAATAATAATATAAGTAATAAGTGTAATTATTACAGTTCTAGCGATAATAACTGCATTATATGGGTAATAATGCATGTTATATTGATAATAATAAAAGTAATAAGTATATTTATTATGGTTCTAGCGATAATAACTGCATAATATGGGTAATAATGCATGTGATATTGATAATAATATAGGTAATAAGTATAATTATTACAGTTCTAGCGATAATAGCTGCATTATATGGGTAATAATGCATGTTATATTAATGATAATATAAGTAATAAGTATAATTATTACAGTTCTAGCGATAATAACTGCATTATATGGGTAATAATGGATGTTATATTGATAATATCGGGAGTAATAAGTATATTTATTATAGTTCTAGCGGTTATAACTGCATAATATGGGTAATAATGCATGTTATATTAATAATAATATAAGTAATAAGTATAATTATTACAGTTCTAGCGATAATAACTGCATTATATGGGTAATAATGCATGTTATATTGATCATAATACAAGTAATAAGTATAATCATTACAGTTCTAGCGATAATACTAGTAAAATATGGCTAAGAGTCCCTGTTATATTGATAATAATAAAAGTAATAAGTATATTTATTGTAATTCTATCGATAATAACTGCATAATATGGGTAATAATGCATGTTATATTGATAATAATATAAGTAATAAGTATAATTATTACAGTTCTAGCGATAATAACTGCATTATATGGGTAATAATGGATGTTATATTGATAATATCGGGAGTAATAAGTATATTTATTATAGTTCTAGCGATAATAACTGCATAATATAGGTAATAGTGCATGTTATATTGATAATAATAAAAGTAATAAGCATATTTATTATAGTTCTATCAATAATAACTGCATAATATGGGTAATAATGGATGTTATATTGATAATATCGGGAGTAATAAGTATATTTACTATAGTTCTAGCGATAATAACTGCATTATATGGGTAATAATGCATGTTATATTGATAATATCGGGAGTAATATGTATAATTATTATAGTTCTAGCGCTAATAACTGCATAATATGGGTAATAATGCATGTTATATTGATAATAATATAAGTAATAAGTATAATTATTACAGTTCTAGCGATAATAACTGCATTATATGGGTAATAATGGATGTTATGTTGATAATATCGGGAGTAATAAGTATTTTTATTATAGTTCTAGCGATAATAATTGCATAATATAGGTAATAATGCATATTATGTTGATAATAATAACAGTAATTAGTATATTTATTACAGTTCTATCGATAATAACTGCATAATATCGGTAATAATGCATGTTATATTGATGATAGTATAAGTAATAAGTATAATTATTACAGTTCTAGCGATAATAACTGCATTATATGGGTAATAATGGATGTTATATTGGTAATATCTGGAGTAGTAAGTATAATTTTTATAGTTCTAGCGATAATAAAAGTAATATATGGCTAATAGTGCATGTTATATTGATAATAATATAAGTAATAAGTATAATTATTACAGTTCTAGCGATAATAACTGCATTATATTGGTAATAATGCATGTTATATTGATGATAATATAAGAAATAAGTATAATTATTACAGTTCTAGCGATAATAAGTGCATTATATGGGTAAGAATGGATGTTATATTGATAATATCGGGAGTAATAAGTATATTTATTATAGTTCTAGCGATAATAACTGCATAATATAGGTAATAGTGCATGTTATATTGATAATAATAAAAGTAATAAGTATATTTATTATAGTTCTGTCAATAATAACTGCATAATATGGGTAATAATGGATGTTATATTGATAATATCGGGAGTAATAAGTGTATTTATTATAGTTCTAGCGATAATAACTGCATAATATAGGTAATAATGCATGTTATATTGATAATAATAAAAGTAATAAGTATATTTATTGTAGTTCTATCAATAATAACTGCATAATATGGGTAATAATGCATGTTATATTGATGATAATAAAAGTAATAAGTGTATTTATTACAGTTCTAGCGATAATGACTGCATAATATGGGTAATAATGCATGTTATATTGATGATAATATAAGTAATAAGTATAATTATTACAGTTCTAGCGATAATAACTGCATTATATGGGTAATAATGCATGATATGTTGATAACATTGGGAGTAATAAGTATAATTATTATAGTTCTAGCGATAATAATAGTAAAATATGGCAAATAGTGCATGTCATATTAATAATAGTAAAAGCAATAAGTATATTTATTACAGTTCTATCGATAATAACTGCATAATATGGGTATTAATGCATGTTATATTGATGATAATAAAAGTAGTAAGTATATTTATTATAGTTCTAGCGATTATAACTGCATAATATGGGTAATAATGCATGTTATATTGATAATAATATAAGTAATAAGTATAATTATTACAGTTCTAGCGATAATAACTGCATTATATGGGTAATAATGCATGTTATATTGATAATATTGGGAGTAATAAGTATAATTATTATAGTTCTAGCGATAATAATAGTAAAATATGGCTAATAATGCATGTTATATTGATGATAATAAAAGTAATAAGTGTATTTATTACAGGTCTAGCGATAATGACTGCATAATGTGGGTAATAATGCATGTTATATTGATGATAATATAAGTAATAAGTATAATTATTACAGTTCTAGCGATAATAACTGCATTATATGGGTAATAATGGATGTTATATTGATAATATCGGGAGTAATAAGTATAATTATTACAGTTTTAGCGATAATACTAGTAAAATATGGCTAAGAGTGCATGTTATATTCATAATAAAGATGTAATAAGTATATTTATTATACTTCTATCGATAATAACTGCATAATATGGGTAATAATGCACGTTATATTGCTAATAATATAAGTAATAAGTATATTTATTATAGTTCTAGCGATAATAACTGCATAATATGGGTAATAATGCATGTTATATTGATAACAATATAAGTAATAATTCTAATTATTACAGTTCTAGCGATAATAACTGCATTATATGGGTAATAATGCATGTTATATTGATAATATCGGGAGTAATATGTATAATTATTATTGTTCTAGCGATAATAATAGTAAAATATGGCTAATAGTGCATGTTATATTGATAATAATAAAAGTAATAAGTATATTTGTTATAGTTCTATCGATAATAACTGCATAATATGGGTAATAATGCATGTTATATTGGTGATAATATAAGTAATAAGTATAATTATTACAGTTCTAGCGATAATAACTGCATTATATGGGTAGTAATGCATGATATGTTGATAACATTGGGAGTAATAAGTATAATTATTATAGTTCTAGCGATAATAATAGTAAAATATGGCAAATAGTGCATGTTATATTGATAATAGTAAAAGCAATAAGTATATTTATTACAGTTCTATCGATAATAACTGCATAATATGGGTATTAATGCATGTTATATTGATGACAATAAAAGTAGTAAGTATATTTATTATAGTTCTAGCGATTATAACTGCATAATATGGGTAATAATGCATGTTATATTGATAATAATATAAGTAATAAGTATAATTATTACAGTTCTAGCGATAATAACTGCATTAAATGCGTATAATGCATGTTATATTGATAATATTGGGAGTAATAAGTATAATTATTATAGTTCTAGCGATAATAATAGTAAATTATGGCTTATAGTGCATGTTATATTGATAATAATAAAAGTAATAAGAATATTTATTACAGTTCTATCGATAATAACAGCATAATATGGGTAATAATGCATGTTATATTGATGATAACAAAAGTAATACGTATATTTATTATAGTTCTAGCGATAATAACTACATTATATGGGTAAAAATGCATGTTATATTGATAATATTGGGAGTAATAAGTATAATTATTATAGTTCTAGCGATAATAATAGTAAAATATGGCTAATAGTGCATGTTATATTGATAATAATAAAAGTAAAAAGTATATTTATTACCGTTCTATCGATAATAACTGCATAATATGGGTAATAATGCATGTTATATTGATAATAATATAAGTAATAAGTATAATTATTACAGTTCTAGCGATAATAACTGCATTATATGGGCAATAATGGATGTTATATTGATAATATCGGGAGTAATAAGTATATTTATTATAGTTCTAGCGATAATAACTGCATAATATAGGTAATAGTGCATGTTATATTGATAATAATAAAAGTAATAAGTATATTTATTATAGTTCTATCAATAATAACTGCATAATATGGGAAATAATGCATGTTATATTGATGATAATAAAAGTAGTAAGTATATTTATTATAGTTCTAGCGATTATAACTGCATAATATGGGTAATAATGCATGTTATATTGATAATGATATAAGTAATAAGTATAATTATTACAGTTCTAGCGATAATAACTGCATTAAATGCGTATAATGCATGTTATATTGATAATATTGGGAGTAATAAGTATAATTATTATAGTTCTAGCGATAATAATAGTAAAATATGGCTTATAGTGCATGTTATATTGATAATAATAAAAGTAATAAGTATATTTATTACAGTTCTATCGATAATAACAGCATAATATGGGTAATAATGCTTGTTATATTGATGATAACAAAAGTAATACGTATATTTATTATAGTTCTAGCGATAATAACTACATTATATGGGTAAAAATGCATGTTATATTGATAATATTGGGAGTAATAAGTATAATTATTATAGTTCTAGCGATAATAATAGTAAAATATGGTTAATAGTGCATGTTATATTGATAATAATAAAAGTAAAAAGTATATTTATTACAGTTCTATCGATAATAACTGCATAATATGGGTAATAATGCATGTTATATTGATGATAATAAAAGTAATAAGTGTATTTATTACAGTTCTAGCGATAATGACTGCATAATATGGGTAACAATGCATGTTATATTGATGATAATATAAGTAATAAGTATAATTATTACAGTTCTAGCGATTATAACTGCATTATATGGGTAATAATGGATGTTATATTGGTAATATCTGGAGTAGTAAGTATAATTTTTATAGTTCTAGCGATAATAAAAGTAATATATGGCTAATAGTGCATGTTATATTGATAATAATAAAAGTAATAAGTATATTTATTATAGTTCTGTCGATAATAACTGCATTATATGGGTAATAATGCATGTTATATTGATAATATCGGGAGCAATAAGTATAATCATTACAGTTCTAGCGATAATACTAGTAAAATATGGCTAAAGATTGCCTGTTATATTGATAATAATAAAAGTAATAAGTATATTTATTATAATTCTATCGATAATAACTGCATAATATGGGTAATAATGCATGTTATATTGATGATAATATAAGTAATAAGTATAATTATTACAGTTCTAGCGATAATAACTGCATTATATGCGTAATAATGGATGTTATATTGATAATTTCGGGAGTAATAAGTATATTTATTATAGTTCTAGCGATAATAACTGCATAATATAGGTAATAGTGCATGTTAGATTGATAATAATAAAAGTAATAAGTATATTTATTATAGTTCTATCAATAATAACTGCATAATATGGGTAATAATGGATGTTATATTGATAATATCGGGAGTAATAAGTATATTTATTATAGTTCTAGCGATAATAACTGCATAATATAGGTAATAATGCATGTTATATTGATAATAATAAAAGTAATAAGTATATTTATTGTAGTTCTATCAATAATAACTGCATAATATGGGTAATAATGCATGTTATATTGATGATAATTGAAGTAATAAGTATAATCATTACAGTTCTAGCGATAATAACTGCATTATATGGGTAATAATGGATGTTATATTGGTAATATCTGGAGTAGTAAGTATAATTTTTATAGTTCTAGCGATAATAAAAGTAATATATGGCTAATAGTGCATGTTATATTGATAATAATAAAAGTAATAAGTATTTTTATTATAGTTCTGTCGATAATAACTGCATTATATGGGTAATAATGCATGTTATATTGATAATATCGGGAGCAATAAGTATAATCATTACAGTTCTAGCGATAATACTAGTAAAATATGGCTAAGAGTGCCTGTTATATTGATAATAATAAAAGTAGTAAGTGTATTTATTATAATTCTGTCGATAATAACTGCATAATATGGGTAATAATGCATGTTATATTGATGATAATATAAGTAATAAGTATAATTATTACAGTTCTAGCGATAATAACTGCATAATATAGGTAATAGTGCATGTTATATTGATAATAATAAAAGTAATAAGTACATTTATGATAGTTCTATCAATAATAACTGCATAATATGGGTAATAATGCATGTTATATTGATGATAATAAAAGTAATAAGTATATTTATTGTAGTTCTATCAATGATAACTGCATAATATGGGTAATAATGCATGTTATATTGATGATAATAAAAGTAGTAAGTATATTTATTATAGTTCTAGCGATTATAATTGCATAATATGGGTAATAATGCATGTTATATTGATAATAATATAAGTAATAAGTATAATTATTACAGTTCTAGCGATAATAACCGCATTAAATGCGTATAATGCATGTTATATTGATAATATTTGGAGTAGTAAGTATAATTTTTATAGTTCTAGCGATAATATAAGTAAAATGTGGCTAATAGTGCATGTTATATTGATAATAATAAAAGTAATAAGTATATTTATTATAATTCTATCGATAATAACTGCATAATATGGGTAATAATGCATGTTATATTGATGATAACAAAAGTAATACGTATATTTATTATAGTTCTAGCGATAATAACTGCATTATATGGGTAAAAATGCATGTTATATTGATAATATTGGGAGTAATAAGTATAATTATTCTAGTTCTAGCGATAATAATAGTAAAATATGGCTAATAGTGCATGTTATATTGATAATAATAAAAGTAAAAAGTATATTTATTACAGTTCTATCAATAATAACTGCATAATATGGGTAATAATGTATGTTATATTGATGATAATATAAGTAATAAGTATAATTATTACAGTTCTAGCGATAATAACTGCATAATATGGGTAATAATGCACGTTATATTGCTAATAATATAAGTAATAAGTATATTTATTATAGTTCTAGCGATAATAACTGCATAATATGGGTAATAATGCATGTTATATTGATAATAATATAAGTAATAAGTATAATTATTACAGTTCTAGCGATAATAACTGCATTATATGGGTAATAATGGATGTTATATTGATAATATCGGGAGTAATAAGTATATTTATTATAGTTCTAGCGATAATAACTGCATAATATAGGTAATAGTGCATGTTATATTCATAATAATAAAAGTAATAAGTATATTTATTATAGTTCTATCAACAATAACTGCATAATATGGGTAATAATGGATGTTATATTGATAATATCGGGAGTAATAAGTATATTTATTATAGTTCTAGCGATAATAACTGCATAATATAGGTAATAATGCATGTTATATTGATAATAATAAAAGTAATAAGTATATTTATTGTAGTTCTATCAATAATAACTGCATAATATGGGTAATAATGCATGTTATATTGATGATAATAAAAGTAATAAGTGTATTTATTACAGTTCTAGCGATAATTACTGCATAATATGGGTAATAATGCATGTTATATTGATGATAATATAAGTAATAAGTATATTTATTATAGTTCTAGCGATAATAACTGCATAATATGGGTAATAATGCATGTTATATTGATGATAATATAAGTAATAAGTATAATTATTACAGTTCTAGCGATAATAACTGCATAATATAGGTAATAGTGCATGTTATATTGATAATAATAACAGTAATAAGTATATTTATTATAGTTCTATCAATAATAACTGCATAATATGGGTAATAATGCATGTTATATTGATGATAATAAAAGTAATAAGTATATTTATTGTAGTTCTATCAATGATAACTGCATAATACGGGTAATAATGCATGTTATATTGATGATAATAAAAGTAATAAGTATAATTATTATAGTTCTAGCGATTATAATTGCATAATATGGGTAATAATGCATGTTATATTGATAATAATATAAGTAATAAGTATAATTATTACAGTTCTAGCGATAATAACCGCATTAAATGCGTATAATGCATGTTATATTGATAATATTTGGAGTAGTAAGTATAATTTTTATAGTTCTAGCGATAATATAAGTAAAATATGGCTAATAGTGCATGTTATATTGATAATAATAAAAGTAATAAGTATATTTATTATAATTCTATCGATAATAACTGCATAATATGGGTATTAATGCATGTTATATTGATGATAATAAAAGTAGTAAGTATATTTATTATAGTTCTAGCGATTATAACTGCATAATATGGGTAATAATGCATGTTATATTGATAAGAATATAAGTAATAAGTATAATTATTACAGTTCTAGCGATAATAACTGCATTAAATGCGTATAATGCATGTTATATTGATAATATTTGGAGTAGTAAGTATAATTTTTATAGTTCTAGCGATAATATAAGTAAAATATGGCTAATAGTGCATGTTATATTGATAATAATAAAAGTAATAAGTATATTTATTATAATTCTATCGATAATAACTGCATAATATGGGTAATAATGCATGTTATATTGATAATAATATAAGTAATAAGTATAATTATTACAGTTCTAGCGATAATAACTGCATAATATGGGTAATAATGCACGTTATATTGCTGATAATATAAGTAATAAGTATATTTATTATAGTTCTAGCGATAATAACTGCATTATATGGGTAATAATGGATGTTATATTGATAATATCGGGAGTAATAAGTATATTTATTATAGTTCTATCAATAATAACTGCATAATATCGGTAATAATGCATGTTATATTGATGATAATAAAAGTAATAAGTATATTTATTACAGTTCTAGCGATAATAACTGCATAATATGGGTAATAATGCATGTTATATTGATGATAATATAAGAAATAAGTATAATTATTACAGTTCTAGCGATAATAACTGCATTATATGGGTAATAATGGATGTTATATTGATAATATCGGGAGTAATAAGTATATTTATTATAGTTCTAGCGATTATAACTGCATAATATGGGTATTAATGCATGTTATATTGATAATAATATAAGTAATAAGTATAATTATTACAGTTCTAGCGATAATAACTGCATTATATGGGTAATAATGCATGTTATATTGATAATATCTGGAGTAGTAAGTATAATTTTTATAGTTCTAGCGATAATAAAAGTAAAATATGGCTAATAGTGCATGTTATATTGATAATAATAAAAGTAATAAGTATATTTATTATAGTTCTGTCGATAATAACTGCATTATATGGGTAATAATGCATGTTATATTGATAATATCGGGAGTAATCAGTATAATTATTACAGTTGTAGCGATAATACTAGAAAAATATGGCTAAGAGTGCATGTTATATTCATAATAAAAAAGTAATAAGTATATTTATTACAGTTCTAGCGATAATAACTGCATTATATGGGTAATAATGCATGTTATATTGATAATAATAAAAGTAATAAGTATATTTATTATGGTTCTAGCGATAATAACTGCATAATATGGGTAATAATGCATGTGATATTGATAATAATATAGGTAATAAGTATAATTATTACAGTTCTAGCGATAATAACTGCAATATATGGGTAATAATGCATGTTATATTGATAATATTGGGAGTAATAAGTATAATTATTATAGTTCTAGCGATAATAATATTAAAATATGGCTAATAGTGCATGTTATATTGATAATAATAAAAGTAATAAGTATATTTATTACAGTTCTATCGATAATAACAGCATAATATGGGTAATAATGCATGTTATATTGATGATAACAAAGTAATACGTATATTTATTATAGTTCTAGCGATAATAACTGCATTATATGGGTAAAAATGCATGTTATATTGATAATATTGGGAGTAATAAGTATAATTATTCTAGTTCTAGCGATAATAATAGTAAAATATGGCTAATAGTGCATGTTATATTGATAATAATAAAAGTAAAAAGTATATTTATTACAGTTCTATCGATAATAACTGCATAATATGGGTAATAATGCATGTTATATTGATGATAATAAAAGTAGTAAGTATATTTATTATAGTTCTAGCGATTATAATTGCATAATATGGGTAATAATGCATGTTATATTGATAATAATATAAGTAATAAGTATAATTATTACAGTTCTAGCGATAATAACCGCATTAAATGCGTATAATGCATGTTATATTGATAATATTTGGAGTAGTAAGTATAATTTTTATAGTTCTAGCGATAATATAAGTAAAATATGGCTAATAGTGCATGTTATATTGATAATAATAAAAGTAATAAGTATATTTATTATAATTCTATCGATAATAACTGCATAATATGGGTAATAATGCATGTTATATTGATGATAATAAAAGTAAAAAGTATATTTATTACAGTTCTATCAATAATAACTGCATAATATGGGTAATAATGTATGTTATATTGATGATAATATAAGTAATAAGTATAATTATTACAGTTCTAGCGATAATAACTGCATAATATGGGTAATAATGCACGTTATATTGCTAATAATATAAGTAATAAGTATATTTATTATAGTTCTAGCGATAATAACTGCATAATATGGGTAATAATGCATGTTATATTGATAATAATATAAGTAATAAGTATAATTATTACAGTTCTAGCGATAATAACTGCATTATATGGGTAATAATGGATGTTATATTGATAATATCGGGAGTAATAAGTATATTTATTATAGTTCTAGCGATAATAACTGCATAATATAGGTAATAGTGCATGTTATATTCATAATAATAAAAGTAATAAGTATATTTATTATAGTTCTATCAACAATAACTGCATAATATGGGTAATAATGGATGTTATATTGATAATATCGGGAGTAATAAGTATATTTATTATAGTTCTAGCGATAATAACTGCATAATATAGGTAATAATGCATGTTATATTGATAATAATAAAAGTAATAAGTATATTTATTGTAGTTCTATCAATAATAACTGCATAATATGGGTAATAATGCATGTTATATTGATGATAATAAAAGTAATAAGTGTATTTATTACAGTTCTAGCGATAATTACTGCATAATATGGGTAATAATGCATGTTATATTGATGATAATATAAGTAATAAGTATATTTATTATAGTTCTAGCGATAATAACTGCATAATATGGGTAATAATGCATGTTATATTGATGATAATATAAGTAATAAGTATAATTATTACAGTTCTAGCGATAATAACTGCATAATATAGGTAATAGTGCATGTTATATTGATAATAATAACAGTAATAAGTATATTTATTATAGTTCTATCAATAATAACTGCATAATATGGGTAATAATGCATGTTATATTGATGATAATAAAAGTAATAAGTATATTTATTGTAGTTCTATCAATGATAACTGCATAATACGGGTAATAATGCATGTTATATTGATGATAATAAAAGTAATAAGTATAATTATTATAGTTCTAGCGATTATAATTGCATAATATGGGTAATAATGCATGTTATATTGATAATAATATAAGTAATAAGTATAATTATTACAGTTCTAGCGATAATAACCGCATTAAATGCGTATAATGCATGTTATATTGATAATATTTGGAGTAGTAAGTATAATTTTTATAGTTCTAGCGATAATATAAGTAAAATATGGCTAATAGTGCATGTTATATTGATAATAATAAAAGTAATAAGTATATTTATTATAATTCTATCGATAATAACTGCATAATATGGGTATTAATGCATGTTATATTGATGATAATAAAAGTAGTAAGTATATTTATTATAGTTCTAGCGATTATAACTGCATAATATGGGTAATAATGCATGTTATATTGATAAGAATATAAGTAATAAGTATAATTATTACAGTTCTAGCGATAATAACTGCATTAAATGCGTATAATGCATGTTATATTGATAATATTTGGAGTAGTAAGTATAATTTTTATAGTTCTAGCGATAATATAAGTAAAATATGGCTAATAGTGCATGTTATATTGATAATAATAAAAGTAATAAGTATATTTATTATAATTCTATCGATAATAACTGCATAATATGGGTAATAATGCATGTTATATTGATAATAATATAAGTAATAAGTATAATTATTACAGTTCTAGCGATAATAACTGCATAATATGGGTAATAATGCACGTTATATTGCTAATAATATAAGTAATAAGTATATTTATTATAGTTCTAGCGATAATAACTGCATAATATGGGTAATAATGCATGTTATATTGATGATAATATAAGAAATAAGTATAATTATTACAATTCTAGCGATAATAACTGCATTATATGGGTAATAATGGATGTTATATTGATAATATCGGGAGTAATAAGTATATTTATTATAGTTCTAGCGATTATAACTGCATAATATGGGTATTAATGCATGTTATATTGATAATAATATAAGTAATAAGTATAATTATTACAGTTCTAGCGATAATAACTGCATTATATGGGTAATAATGCATGTTATATTGATAATATCTGGAGTAGTAAGTATAATTTTTATAGTTCTAGCGATAATAAAAGTAAAATATGGCTAATAGTGCATGTTATATTGATAATAATAAAAGTAATAAGTATATTTATTATAGTTCTGTCGATAATAACTGCATTATATGGGTAATAATGCATGTTATATTGATAATATCGGGAGTAATCAGTATAATTATTACAGTTGTAGCGATAATACTAGAAAAATATGGCTAAGAGTGCATGTTATATTCATAATAAAAAAGTAATAAGTATATTTATTACAGTTCTAGCGATAATAACTGCATTATATGGGTAATAATGCATGTTATATTGATAATAATAAAAGTAATAAGTATATTTATTATGGTTCTAGCGATAATAACTGCATAATATGGGTAATAATGCATGTGATATTGATAATAATATAGGTAATAAGTATAATTATTACAGTTCTAGCGATAATAACTGCAATATATGGGTAATAATGCATGTTATATTGATAATATTGGGAGTAATAAGTATAATTATTATAGTTCTAGCGATAATAATATTAAAATATGGCTAATAGTGCATGTTATATTGATAATAATAAAAGTAATAAGTATATTTATTACAGTTCTATCGATAATAACAGCATAATATGGGTAATAATGCATGTTATATTGATGATAACAAAGTAATACGTATATTTATTATAGTTCTAGCGATAATAACTGCATTATATGGGTAAAAATGCATGTTATATTGATAATATTGGGAGTAATAAGTATAATTATTATAGTTCTAGCGATAATAATAGTAAAATATGGCTAAAAGTGCATGTTATATTGATAATAATAAAAGTAAAAAGTATATTTATTACAGTTCTATCGATAATAACTGCATAATATGGGTAATAATGCATGTTATATTGATAATAATATAAGTAATAAGTATAATTATTACAGTTCTAGCGATAATAACTGCATTATATGGGTAATAATGGATGTTATATTGATAATATCGGGAGTAATAAGTATATTTATTATAGTTCTAGCGATAATAACTGCATAATATAGATAATAATGCATGTTATATTCATAATAATAAAAGTAATAAGTATATTTATTATAGTTCTATCAATAATAACTGCATAATATGGGTAATAATGCATGATATATTGATGATAATAAAAGTAATACGTATATTTATTATAGTTCTAGCGATAATAACTGCATAATATGGGTAATAATGCATGTTATATTGATGATAATATAAGTAATAAGTATAATTATTACAGTTCTAGCGATAATAACTGCATTATATGGGTAATAATGGATGTTATATTGATAATATCGGGAGTAATAAGTATAATTATTACAGTTTTAGCGATAATACTAGTAAAATATGGCTAAGAGTGCATGTTATATTCATAATAAAGATGTAATAAGTATATTTATTATACTTCTATCGATAAGAACTGCATAATATGGGTAATAATGCACGTTATATTGCTAATAATATAAGTAATAAGTATATTTATTATAGTTCTATCGATTATAACTGCATAATATGGGTAATAATGCACGTTATATTGCTAATAATATAAGTAATAAGTATAATTATTATAGTTCTAGCGATAATAACTGCATTATATGAGTAATAATGGATGTTATATTGATAATATCGGGAGTAATAAGTATAATTATTACAGTTGTAGCGATAATACTAGTAAAATATGGCTAAGAGTGCATATTATATTCATAATAAAAAAGTAATAAGTATATTTATTACAGTTCTAGCGATAATAACTGCATTATATGGGTAATAATGCATGTTATATTGATAATAATAAAAGTAATAAGTATATTTATTATGGTTCTAGCGATAATAACTGCATAATATGGGTAACAATGCATGTGATATTGATAATAATATAGGTAATAAGTATAATTATTGCAGTTCTAGCGATAATAACTGCATTGTATGGGTAATAATGGACGTTATGTTGATAATATCGGGAGGAATAAGTATTTCTATTATAGTTCTAGCGATAATAACTGCATTATATGGGTAATAATGCATGTTATATTGATGATAATATAAGTAATAAGTATAATTATTACAGTTCTAGCGATAATAACTGCATTATATGGGTAATAATGCATGTTATATTGATAATAATAAAAGTAATAAGTATATTTGTTATGGTTCTAGCGATAATAACTGCATAATATGGGTAATAATGCATGTGATATTGATAATAATATAGGTAATAAGTATAATTATTACAGTTCTAGCGATAATAACTGCAATATATGGGTAATAATGCATGTTATATTGATGATAACAAAGTAATACGTATATTTATTATCGTTCTAGCGATAATAACTGCATTATATGGGTAAAAATGCATGTTATATTGATAATATTGGGAGTAATAAGTATAATTATTATAGTTCTAGCGATAATAATAGTAAAATATGGCTAATAGTGCATGTTATATTGATAATAATAAAAGGAAAAAGTATATTTATTACAGTTCTATCGATAATAACTGCATAATATGGGTAATAATGCATGTTATATTGATAATAATATAAGTAATAAGTATAATTATTACAGTTCTAGCGATAATAACTGCATTATATGGGTAATAATGGACGTTATATTGATAATAATAAAAGTAATAAGTATATTTATTGTAGTTCTATCAATAATAACTGCATAATATGGGTAATAATGCATGTTATATTGATGATAATTGAAGTAATAAGTATAATTATTACAGTTCTAGCGATAATAACTGCATTATATGGGTAATAATGGATGTTATATTGGTAATATCTGGAGTAGTAAGTATAATTTTTATAGTTCTAGCGATAATAAAAGTAATATATGGCTAATAGTGCATGTTATATTGATAATAATAAAAGTAATAAGTATATTTATTATAGTTCTGTCGATAATAACTGCATTATATGGGTAATAATGCATGTTATATTGATAATATCGGGAGCAATAAGTATAATCATTACAGTTCTAGCGATAATACTAGTAAAATATGGCTAAGAGTGCCTGTTATATTGATAATAATAAAAGTAATAAGTATATTTATTATAATTCTATCGATAATAACTGCATAATATGGGTAATAATGCATGTTATATTGATGATAATATAAGTAATAAGTATAATTATTACAGTTCTAGCGATAATAACTGCATTATATGGGTAATAATGGATGTTATATTGATAATAATAAAAGTAATAAGTATATTTATTGTAGTTCTATCAATAATAACTGCATAATATGGGTAATAATGCATGTTATATTGATGATAATTGAAGTAATAAGTATAATTATTACAGTTCTAGCGATAATAACTGCATTATATTGGTAATAATGCATGTTATATTGATGATAATAAAAGTAATAAGTATATTTATTACAGTTCTAGCGATAATGACTGCATAATATGGGTAATAATGCATGTTATATTGACGATAATATAAGTAATAAGTATAATTATTACAGTTCTAGCGATAATAACTGCATTGTATGGGTAATAATGCATGATATGTTGATAACATTGGGAGTAATAAGTATAATTATTATAGTTCTAGCGATAATACTAGTAAAATATGGCTAAAGATTGCCTGTTATATTGATAATAATAAAAGTAATAAGTATATTTATTATAATTCTATCGATAATAACTGCATAATATGGGTAATAATGCATGTTATATTGATGATAATATAAGTAATAAGTATAATTATTACAGTTCTAGCGATAATAACTGCATTATATGGGTAATAATGGATGTTATATTGATAATATCGGGAGTAATAAGTATATTTATTATAGTTCTAGCGATAATAACTGCATAATATAGGTATTAATGCATGTTATATTGATAATAATAAAAGTAATAAGTATATTTATTGTAGTTCTATCAATAATAACTGCATAATATGGGTAATAATGCATGTTATATTGATGATAATAAAAGTAATAAGTATATTTATTGTAGTTCTATCAATGATAACTGCATAATATGGGTAATAATGCATGTTATATTGACGATAATAAAAGTAATAAGTATATTTATTATAGTTCTATCAATAATAACTGCATAATATGGGTAATAATGGATGTTGTATTGATAATATCGGGAGTAATAAGTATATTTATTATAGTTCTAGCGATAATAACTGCATAATATAGGTAATAATGCATGTTATATTGACAATAATAAAAGTAATAAGTATATTTATTGTAGTTCTATCAATGATAACTGCATAATATGGGTAATAATGCATGTTATATTGATGATAATATAAGTAATAAGTATAAATACTACAGTTCTAGCGATTATAACTGCATTATATGGGTAATAATGCATGATATGTTGATAATATTGGGAGCAATAAGTATAATTATTATAGTTCTAGCGATAATAATAGTAAAATATGGCAAATAGTGCACGTTATATTGATAATAGTAAAAGCAATAAGTATATTTATTACAGTTCTATCGATAATAACTGCATAATATGGGTATTAATGCATGTTATATTGATGATAATAAAAGTAGTAAGTATATTTATTGTAGTTCTATCAATAATAACTGCATAATATGGGTAATAATGCATGTTATATTGATGATAATAAAAGTAATAAGTATATTTATTGTAGTTCTATCAATGATAACTGCATAATATGGGTAATAATGCATGTTATATTGACGATAATAAAAGTAATAAGTATATTTATTATAGTTCTATCAATAATAACTGCATAATATGGGTAATAATGGATGTTGTATTGATAATATCGGGAGTAATAAGTATATTTATTATAGTTCTAGCGATAATAACTGCATAATATAGGTAATAATGCATGTTATATTGACAATAATAAAAGTAATAAGTATATTTATTGTAGTTCTATCAATGATAACTGCATAATATGGGTAATAATGCATGTTATATTGATGATAATATAAGTAATAAGTGTAAATACTACAGTTCTAGCGATTATAACTGCATTATATGGGTAATAATGCATGATATGTTGATAATATTGGGAGCAATAAGTATAATTATTATAGTTCTAGCGATAATAATAGTAAAATATGGCAAATAGTGCACGTTATATTGATAATAGTAAAAGCAATAAGTATATTTATTACAGTTCTATCGATAATAACTGCATAATATGGGTATTAATGCATGTTATATTGATGATAATAAAAGTAGTAAGTATATTTATTATAGTTCTATCAATAATAACTGCATAATATGGGTAATAATGGATGTTATATTGATAATAATAAAAGTAATAAGTATATTTATTGTAGTTCTATCAATAATAACTGCATAATATGGGTAATAATGCATGTTATATTGATGATAATTGAAGTAATAAGTATAATTATTACAGTTCTAGCGATAATAACTGCATTATATGGGTAATAATGCATGTTATATTGATAATATCTGGAGTAGTAAGTATAATTTTTATAGTTCTAGCGATAATAAAAGTAAAATATGGCTAATAGTGCATGTTATATTGGTAATATAAAAGTAATAAGTATATTTATTATAGTTCTGTCGATAATAACTGCATTATATGGGTAATAATGCATGTTATATTGATAATATCGGGAGCAATCAGTATAATCATTACAGTTCTAGCGATAATACTAGTAAAATATGGCTAAGAGTGCCTGTTATATTGATAATAATAAAAGTAATAAGTATATTTATTATAGTTCTGTCCATAATAACTGCATTATATGGGTAATAATGCATGTTATATTGATAATATCGGGAGCAATAAGTATAATCATTACAGTTCTAGCGATAATACTAGTAAAGTATGGCTAAGAGTGCCTGTTATATTGATAATAATAAAAGTAATAAGTGTATTTATTATAATTCTATCGATAATAACTGCATAATATGGGTAATAATGCATGTTATATTGATGATAATAAAAGTAATAAGTATATTTATTACAGTTCTAGCGATAATGACTGCATAATATGGGTAATAATGCATGTTATATTGATGATAATATAAGTAATAAGTATAATTATTACAGTTCTAGCGATAATAACTGCATTATATGGGTAATAATGCATGATATGTTGATAACATTGGGAGTAATAAGTATAATTATTATAGTTCTAGCGATAATACTAGTAAAATATGGCTAAAGATTGACTGTTATATTGATAATAATAAAAGTAATAAGTATATTTATTATAATTCTATCGATAATAACTGCATAATATGGGTAATAATGCATGTTATATTGATGATAATATAAGTAATAAGTATAATTATTACAGTTCTAGCGATAATAACTGCATTATATGGGTAATAATGGATGTTATATTGATAATATCGGGAGTAATAAGTATATTTATTATAGTTCTAGCGATAATAACTGCATAATATAGGTAATAATGCATGTTATATTGATAATAATAAAAGTAATAAGTATATTTATTGTAGTTCTATCAATAATAACTGCATAATATGGGTAATAATGCATGTTATATTGATGATAATATAAGTAATAAGTATAATTATTACAGTTGTAGCGATAATAACTGCATTATATGGGTAATAATGCATGATATGTTGATAACATTGGGAGTAATAAGTATAATTATTATAGTTCTAGCGATAATAATAGTAAAATATGGCAAATAGTGCATGTTATATTGATAATAGTAAAAGCAATAAGTATATTTATTACAGTTCTATCGATAATAACTGCATAATATGGGTATTAATGCATGTTATATTGATGATAATAAAAGTAGTAAGTATATTTATTATAGTTCTAGCGATTATAACTGCATAATATGGGTAATAATGCATGTTATATTGATAATAATATAAGTAATAAGTATAATTATTACAGTTCTAGCGATAATAACTGCATAACATAGGTAATAGTGCATGTTATATTGATAATAATAAAAGTAATAAGTATATTTATTATAGTTCTATCAATAATAACTGCATAATATGGGTAATAATGCATGTTATATTGATGATAATAAAAGTAATAAGTATATTTATTGTAGTTCTATCAATGATAACTGCATAATATGGGTCATAATGCATGTTATATTGACGATAATAAAAGTAATATGTATATATATTATAGTTCTATCAATAATAACTGCATAATATGGGTAATAATGGATGTTATATTGATAATATCGTGAGTAATAAGTATATTTATTATAGTTCTAGCGATAATAACTGCATAATATAGGTAATAATGCATGTTATATTGACAATAATAAAAGTAATAAGTATATTTATTGTAGTTCTATCAATGATAACTGCATAATATGGGTAATAATGCATGTTATATTGATGATAATATAAGTAATAAGTATAATTATTACAGTTCTAGCGATTATAACTGCATTATATGGGTAATAATGCATGATATGTTGATAATATTGGGAGCAATAAGAATAATTATTATAGTTCTAGCGATAATAATAGTAAAATATGGCAAATAGTGCATGTTATATTGATAATAGTAAAAGCAATAAGTATATTTATTACAGTTCTATCGATAATAACTGCATAATATGGGTATTAATGCATGTTATATTGATGATAATAAAAGTAGTAAGTATATTTATTATAGTTCTAGCGATTATAATTGCATAATATGGGTAATAATGCATGTTATATTGATAATAATATAAGTAATAAGTATAATTGTTACAGTTCTAGCGATAATAACCGCATTAAATGCGTATAATGCATGTTATATTGATAATATTTGGAGTAGTAAGTATAATTTTTATAGTTCTAGCGATAATATAAGTAAAGTATGGCTAATAGTGAATGTTATATTGATAATAATAAAAGTAATAAGTATATTTATTGTAATTCTATCGATAATAACTGCATAATATGGGTAATAATGCATGTTATATTGATAATAATATAAGTAATAAGTATAATTATTACAGTTCTAGCGATAATAACTGCATTATATGGGTAATAATGCATGTTATATTGATGACAACAAAAGTAATACCTATATTTATTATATTTCTAGCGATAATAACTGCATTATATGGGTAAAAATGCATGTTATATTGATAATATTGGGAGTAATAAGTATAATTATTATAGTTCTAGCGATAATAATAGTAAAATATGGCTAATAGTGCATGTTATATTGATAATAATATAAGTAATAAGTATATTTATTATAATTCTATCGATAATAACTGCATAATATGGGTAATAATGCGTGTTATATTGATGATAACAAAAGTAATACGTATATTTATTATAGTTCTAGCGATAATAACTGCATTATATGGGTAAAAATGCATGTTATATTGATAATATTGGGAGTAATAAGTATAATTATTATAGTTCTAGCGATAATAATAGTAAAATATGGCAAATAGTGCATGTTATATTGATAATAGTAAAAGCAATAAGTATATTTATTACAGTTCTATCGATAATAACTGCATAATATGGGTATTAATGCATGTTATATTGATGATAATAAAAGTAGTAAGTATATTTATTATAGTTCTAGCGATTATAACTGCATAATATGGGTAATAATGCATGTTATATTGATAAGAATATAAGTAATAAGTATAATTATTACAGTTCTAGCGATAATAACTGCATTATATGGGTAATAATGCATGTTATATTGATGATAATAAAAGTAATAAGTGTATTTATTACAGTTCTATCAATAATAACTGCATAATATGGGAAATAATGCACGTTATATTGCTAATATTATAAGTAATAAGTATATTTATTATAGTTCTATCGCTTATAACTGCATAATATGGGTAATAATGCACGTTATATTGCTAATAATATAAGTAATAAGTATAATTATTACAGTTCTAGCGATAATAACTGCATTATATGGGTAATAATGCATGTTATATTGATGACAACAAAAGTAATACGTATATTTATTATAGTTCTAGCGATAATAACTGCATTATATGGGTAAAAATGCATGTTATATTGATAATATTGGGAGTAATAAGTATAATTATTATAGTTCTAGCGATAATAATAGTAAAATATGGCTAATAGTGCATGTTATATTGATAATAATAAAAGTAATAATTATATTTATTACAGTTCTATCGATAATAACAGCATAATATGGATAATAATGCATGTTATATTGATGATAACAAAAGTAATACGTATATTTATTATAGTTCTAGCGATAATAATAGTAAAATATGGCTAATAGTGCATGTTATATTGATAATAATAAAAGTAAAAAGTATATTTATTACAGTTCTATCGATAATAACTGCATAATATGGGTAATAATGCATGTTATATTGATAATAACATAAGTAATAAGTATAATTATTACAGTTCTAGCGATAATAACTGCATTATATGGGTAATAATGCATGATATGTTGATAATATTGGGAGCAATAAGTATAATTATTATAGTTCCAGCGATAATAATAGTAAAATATGGCAAATAGTGCATGTTATATTGATAACAGTAAAAGCAATAAGTATATTTATTACAGTTCTATCGATAATAACTGCATAATATGGGTATTAATGCATGTTATATTGATGATAATAAAAGTAGTAAGTATATTTATTATAGTTCTAGCGATTATAACTGCATAATATGGGTAATAATGCATGTTATATTGATAATAATATAAGTAATAAATATAATTATTACGGTTCTAGCGATAATAACTGCATTAAATGCGTATAATGCATGTTATATTGATAATATTTGGAGTAGTAAGTATAATTTTTATAGTTCTAGCGATAATATAAGTAAAATATGGCTAATAGTGCATGTTATATTGATAATAATAAAAGTAAAAAGTATATTTATTACAGTTCTATCGATAATAACTGCATAATATGGGTAATAATGCATGTTATATTGATAATAATATAAGTAATAAGTATAATTATTACAGTTCTAGCGATAATAACTGTATTATATGGGTAATAATGGATGTTATATTGATAATATCGGGAGTAATAAGTATATTTATTATAGTTCTAGCGATAATAACTGCATAATATAGGTAATAGTGCATGTTATCTTGATAATAATAAAAGTAGTAAGTATATTTAATATAGTTCTATCAATAATAACTGCATAATATGAGTAATAATGCATGTTATATTGATGATAATAAAAGTAATAAGTGTATTTATTACTGTTCTATCAATAATAACTGCATAATATGGGAAATAATGCACGTTATATTGCTAATAATATAAGTAATAAGTATAATTATTACAGTTCCAGCGATAATAACTGCATTGTATGGGTAATAATGGATGTTATATTGATAATATCGGGAGTAATAAGTATATTTATTATAGTTCTAGCGATAATAACTGCATAATATGGGTAATAATGCATGCTATATTGATAATAATATAAGTAATAAGTATAATTATTACAGTTCTAGCGATAATAACTGCATTATATGGGTAATAATGCATGTTATATTGATGACAACAAAAGTAATACGTATATTTATTATAGTTCTAGCGATAATAACTGCATTATATGGGTAAAAATGCATGTTATATTGATAATGTTGGGAGTAATAAGTATAATTATTATAGTTCTAGCGATAATAATAGTAAAATATGGCTAATAGTGCATGTTATATTGATAATCATATAAGTAATAAGTATATTTATTATAATTCTATCGATAATAACTGCATAATATGGGTAATAATGCATGTTATATTGATGATAATATAAGTAATAAGTATAATTATTACAGTTCTAGCGATAATAACTGCATTATATTGGTAATAATGCATGTTATATTGATGATAATAAAAGTAATAAGTATATTTATTACAGTTCTAGCGATAATAACTGCATAATATGGGTAATAATGCATGTTATATTGATGATAATATAAGTAATAAGTATAATTATTACAGTTCTAGCGATAATAAGTGCATTATATGGGTAATAATGGATGTTATATTGATAATATCGGGAGTAATAAGTATATTTATTATAGTTCTAGCGATAATAACTGCATAATATAGGTATTAATGCATGTTATATTGATAATAATAAAAGTAATAAGTATATTTATTGTAGTTCTATCAATAATAACTGCATAATATGGGTAATAATGCATGTTATATTGATGATAATATAAGTAATAAGTATAATTATTACAGTTGTAGCGATAATAACTGCATTATATGGGTAATAATGCATGATATGTTGATAACATTGGGAGTAATAAGTATAATTATTATAGTTCTAGCGATAATAATAGTAAAATATGGCAAACAGTGCATGTTATATTGATAATAGTAAAAGCAATAAGTATATTTATTACAGTTCTATCGATAATAACTGCATAATATGGGTATTAATGCATGTTATATTGATGATAATAAAAGTAGTAAGTATATTTATTATAGTTCTAGCGATTATAACTGCATAATATGGGTAATAATGCATGTTATATTGATAATAATATAAGTAATAAGTATAATTATTACAGTTCTAGCGATAATAACTGCATAACATAGGTAATAGTGCATGTTATATTGATAATAATAAAAGTAATAAGTATATTTATTATAGTTCTATCAATAATAACTGCATAATATGGGTAATAATGCATGTTATATTGATGATAATAAAAGTAATAAGTATATTTATTGTAGTTCTATCAATGATAACTGCATAATATGGGTCATAATGCATGTTATATTGACGATAATAAAAGTAATATGTATATATATTATAGTTCTATCAATAATAACTGCATAATATGGGTAATAATGGATGTTATATTGATAATATCGTGAGTAATAAGTATATTTATTATAGTTCTAGCGATAATAACTGCATAATATAGGTAATAATGCATGTTATATTGACAATAATAAAAGTAATAAGTATATTTATTGTAGTTCTATCAATGATAACTGCATAATATGGGTAATAATGCATGTTATATTGATGATAATATAAGTAATAAGTATAATTATTACAGTTCTAGCGATTATAACTGCATTATATGGGTAATAATGCATGATATGTTGATAATATTGGGAGCAATAAGAATAATTATTATAGTTCTAGCGATAATAATAGTAAAATATGGCAAATAGTGCATGTTATATTGATAATAGTAAAAGCAATAAGTATATTTATTACAGTTCTATCGATAATAACTGCATAATATGGGTATTAATGCATGTTATATTGATGATAATAAAAGTAGTAAGTATATTTATTATAGTTCTAGCGATTATAATTGCATAATATGGGTAATAATGCATGTTATATTGATAATAATATAAGTAATAAGTATAATTGTTACAGTTCTAGCGATAATAACCGCATTAAATGCGTATAATGCATGTTATATTGATAATATTTGGAGTAGTAAGTATAATTTTTATAGTTCTAGCGATAATATAAGTAAAGTATGGCTAATAGTGAATGTTATATTGATAATAATAAAAGTAATAAGTATATTTATTGTAATTCTATCGATAATAACTGCATAATATGGGTAATAATGCATGTTATATTGATAATAATATAAGTAATAAGTATAATTATTACAGTTCTAGCGATAATAACTGCATTATATGGGTAATAATGCATGTTATATTGATGACAACAAAAGTAATACCTATATTTATTATATTTCTAGCGATAATAACTGCATTATATGGGTAAAAATGCATGTTATATTGATAATATTGGGAGTAATAAGTATAATTATTATAGTTCTAGCGATAATAATAGTAAAATATGGCTAATAGTGCATGTTATATTGATAATAATATAAGTAATAAGTATATTTATTATAATTCTATCGATAATAACTGCATAATATGGGTAATAATGCGTGTTATATTGATGATAACAAAAGTAATACGTATATTTATTATAGTTCTAGCGATAATAACTGCTTTATATGGGTAAAAATGCATGTTATATTGATAATATTGGGAGTAATAAGTATAATTATTATAGTTCTAGCGATAATAATAGTAAAATATGGCTAATAATGCATGTTGTATTGATAATAATAAAAGTAAAAAGTATATTTATTACAGTTCTATCGATAATAACTGCATAATATGGGTAATAATGCATGTTATATTGATGATAATATAAGTAATAAGTATAATTATTACAGTTCTAGCGATAATAACTGCATTATATGGGTAATAATGCATGATATGTTGATAATATTGGGAGCAATAAGTATAATTATTATAGTTCTAGCGATAATAATAGTAAAATATGGCAAATAGTGCATGTTATATTGATAATAGTAAAAGCAATAAGTATATTTATTACAGTTCTATCGATAATAACTGCATAATATGGGTATTAATGCATGTTATATTGATGATAATAAAAGTAGTAAGTATATTTATTATAGTTCTAGCGATTATAACTGCATAATATGGGTAATAATGCATGTTATATTGATAAGAATATAAGTAATAAGTATAATTATTACAGTTCTAGCGATAATAACTGCATTATATGGGTAATAATGCATGTTATATTGATGATAATAAAAGTAATAAGTGTATTTATTACAGTTCTATCAATAATAACTGCATAATATGGGAAATAATGCACGTTATATTGCTAATAATATAAGTAATAAGTATATTTATTATAGTTCTATCGCTTATAACTGCATAATATGGGTAATAATGCACGTTATATTGCTAATAATATAAGTAATAAGTATAATTATTACAGTTCTAGCGATAATAACTGCATTATATGGGTAATAATGCATGTTATATTGATGACAACAAAAGTAATACGTATATTTATTATAGTTCTAGCGATAATAACTGCATTATATGGGTAAAAATGCATGTTATATTGATAATATTGGGAGTAATAAGTATAATTATTATAGTTCTAGCGATAATAATAGTAAAATATGGCTAATAGTGCATGTTATATTGATAATAATAAAAGTAATAATTATATTTATTACAGTTCTATCGATAATAACAGCATAATATGGATAATAATGCATGTTATATTGATGATAACAAAAGTAATACGTATATTTATTATAGTTCTAGCGATAATAACTGCATTATATGGGTAAAAATGCATGTTATATTGATAATATTGGGAGTAATAAGTATAATTATTATAGTTCTAGCGATAATAATAGTAAAATATGGCTAATAGTGCATGTTATATTGATAATAATAAAAGTAAAAAGTATATTTATTACAGTTCTATCGATAATAACTGCATAATATGGGTAATAATGCATGTTATATTGATAATAACATAAGTAATAAGTATAATTATTACAGTTCTAGCGATAATAACTGCATTATATGGGTAATAATGCATGATATGTTGATAATATTGGGAGCAATAAGTATAATTATTATAGTTCTAGCGATAATAATAGTAAAATATGGCAAATAGTGCATGTTATATTGATAACAGTAAAAGCAATAAGCATATTTATTACAGTTCTATCGATAATAACTGCATAATATGGGTATTAATGCATGTTATATTGATGATAATAAAAGTAGTAAGTATATTTATTATAGTTCTAGCGATTATAACTGCATAATATGGGTAATAATGCATGTTATATTGATAATAATATAAGTAATAAATATAATTATTACGGTTCTAGCGATAATAACTGCATTAAATGCGTATAATGCATGTTATATTGATAATATTTGGAGTAGTAAGTATAATTTTTATAGTTCTAGCGATAATATAAGTAAAATATGGCTAATAGTGCATGTTATATTGATAATAATAAAAGTAAAAAGTATATTTATTACAGTTCTATCGATAATAACTGCATAATATGGGTAATAATGCATGTTATATTGATAATAATATAAGTAATAAGTATAATTATTACAGTTCTAGCGATAATAACTGTATTATATGGGTAATAATGGATGTTATATTGATAATATCGGGAGTAATAAGTATATTTATTATAGTTCTAGCGATAATAACTGCATAATATAGGTAATAGTGCATGTTATCTTGATAATAATAAAAGTAGTAAGTATATTTAATATAGTTCTATCAATAATAACTGCATAATATGAGTAATAATGCATGTTATATTGATGATAATAAAAGTAATAAGTGTATTTATTACTGTTCTATCAATAATAACTGCATAATATGGGAAATAATGCACGTTATATTGCTAATAATATAAGTAATAAGTATAATTATTACAGTTCCAGCGATAATAACTGCATTGTATGGGTAATAATGGATGTTATATTGATAATATCGGGAGTAATAAGTATATTTATTATAGTTCTAGCGATAATAACTGCATAATATGGGTAATAATGCATGTTATATTGATAATAATAAAAGTAATAAGTATATTTATTATAGTTCTATCAATAATAACTGCATAATATGGGTAATAATGCATGTTATACTGATGATAATAAAAGTAATAAGTGTATTTATTACAGTTCTAGCGATAATAACTGCATAATATGGGTAATAATGCATGTTATATTGATGATAATAAAAGTAGTAGGTATATTTATTATAGTTCTAGCGACAATAACTGCATAATATGGGTAATAATGCATGTTATATTGATAATAATATAAGTAATAAGTATAATTATTACAGTTCTAGCGATAACAACTGCATTATATGGGTAATAATGCATGTTATATTGATAACATCGGGAGTAATATGTATAATTATTATTGTTCTAGCGATAATAATAGTAAAATATGGCTAATAGTGCATGTTATATTGATAATAATAAAAGTAATAAGTATATTTATTATAGTTCTATCGATAATAACTGCATAATATGGGTAATAATGCATGTTATATTGATGATAATAAAAGTAGTAAGTATATTTATTATAGGTCTAGCGATTATAACTGCATAATATGGGTAATAATGCATGTTATATAGATAATAATATAAGTAATAAGTACAATTATTACAGTTCTAGCGATAACAACTGCATTATATGCGTATAATGCATGTTACATTGATAATATCTGGAGTAGTAAGTATAATTTTTATAGTTCTAGCGATAATAAAAGTAATATATGGCTAATAGTGCATGTTATATTGATAATAATAAAAGTAATAAGTATATTTATTATAGTTCTGTCGATAATAACTGCATTATATGGGTAATAATGCATGTTATATTGATAATATCGGGAGTAATAAGTATAATCATTACAGTTCTAGCGATAATACTAGTAAAATATGGCTAAGAGTGCATGTTATATTGATAATAATAAAAGTAATAAGTATATTTATTATAATTCTATCGATAATAACTGCATTATATGGGTAATAATGCATGTTATATTGATGATAATATAAGTAATAAGTATAATTATTACAGTTCTAGCGATAATAACTGCATTATATGGGTAATAATGGATGTTATATTGATAATATCGGTAGTAATAAGTATATTTATTATAGTTCTAGCGATAATAACTGCATAATATAGGTAATAATGCATGTTATATTGATAATAATAAAAGTAATAAGTATATTTATTATAGTTCTATCAATAATAACTGCATAATATCGGTAATAATGCATGTTATATTGATGATAATATAAGTAATAAGTATAATTATTACAGTTCTAGCGATAATAACTGCATTATATGGGTAATAATGGATGTTATATTGGTAATATCGGGAGTAATAAGTATATTTATTATAGTTCTAGCGATTATAACTGCATAATATGGGTAATAATGCATGTTATATTGATGATAATAAAAGTAGTAAGTATATTTATTATAGGTCTAGCGATTATAACTGCATAATATGGGTAATAATGCATGTTATATAGATAATAATATAAGTAATAAGTACAATTATTACAGTTCTAGCGATAACAACTGCATTATATGCGTATAATGCATGTTACATTGATAATATCTGGAGTAGTAAGTATAATTTTTATAGTTCTAGCGATAATAAAAGTAATATATGGCTAATAGTGCATGTTATATTGATAATAATAAAAGTAATAAGTATATTTATTATAGTTCTGTCGATAATAACTGCATTATATGGGTAATAATGCATGTTATATTGATAATATCGGGAGTAATAAGTATAATCATTACAGTTCTAGCGATAATACTAGTAAAATATGGCTAAGAGTGCATGTTATATTGATAATAATAAAAGTAATAAGTATATTTATTATAATTCTATCGATAATAACTGCATTATATGGGTAATAATGCATGTTATATTGATGATAATATAAGTAATAAGTATAATTATTACAGTTCTAGCGATAATAACTGCATTATATGGGTAATAATGGATGTTATATTGATAATATCGGTAGTAATAAGTATATTTATTATAGTTCTAGCGATAATAACTGCATAATATAGGTAATAATGCATGTTATATTGATAATAATAAAAGTAATAAGTATATTTATTATAGTTCTATCAATAATAACTGCATAATATCGGTAATAATGCATGTTATATTGATGATAATATAAGTAATAAGTATAATTATTACAGTTCTAGCGATAATAACTGCATTATATGGGTAATAATGGATGTTATATTGGTAATATCGGGAGTAATAAGTATATTTATTATAGTTCTAGCGATTATAACTGCATAATATGGGTAATAATGCATGTTATATTGATAATAATATAAGCCATAAGTATAATTATTACAGTTCTAGCGATAATAACTGCATTATATGGGTAATAATGCATGTTATATTGATGATAATAAAAGTAATAAGTATATTTATTACAGTTCTAGCGATAATAACTGCATAATATGGGTAATAATGCATGTTATATTGATGATAATATAAGAAATAAGTATAATTATTACAGTTCTAGCGATAATAACTGCATTATATGGGTAATAATGGATGTTACATTGATAATATCTGGAGTAATAAGTATAATTATTACAGTTCTAGCGATAACAACTGCATTATATGGGTAATAATGCATGTTATATTGATAATATCTGGAGTAGTAAGTATAATTTTTATAGTTCTGGCGATAATACTAGTAAAATATGGCCAAAGATTGCCTGTTATATTGATAATAATAAAAGTAATAAGTATATTTATTATAATTCTATCGATAATAACTGCATAATATGGGTAATAATGCATGTTATATTGATGATAAGATAAGTAATAAGTATAATTATTACAGTTCTGGCGATAATAACTGCATTATATGGGTAATAATGGATGTTATATTTTTAATATCGGTAGTAATAAGTATATTTATTATAGTTCTAGCGATAATAACTGCATAATATAGGTAATAATGCATGTTATACTGATGATAAAAGAAGTAATATGTGTATTTATTACAGTTCTAGCGATAATAACTGCATAATATGGGTAATAATGCATGTTATATTGATGATAATAAAAGTAGTAAGTATATTTATTATAGTTCTAGCGATAATAACTGCATAATATGGGTAATAATGCATGTTATATTGATAATAATATAAGTAATAAGTATATTTATTATAGTTCTAGCGATAATAACTGCATAATATAGGTAATAATGCAAGTTATATTGATAATAATAAAAGTAATAAGTATATTTATTATAGTTCTATCAATAATAACTGCATAATATGGGTAATAATGCATGTTATACTGATGATAATAAAAGTAATAAGTGTATTTATTACAGTTCTAGCGATAATAACTGCATAATATGGGTAATAATGCATGTTATATTGATGATAATAAAAGTAGTAAGTATATTTATTTTAGGTCTAGCGATTATAACTGCATAATATGGGTAATAATGCATGTTATATTGATGATAATATAAGTAATAAGTATATTTATTATAGTTCTAGCGATAATAACTGCATAATATAGGTAATAATGCAAGTTATATTGATAATAATAAAAGTAATAAGTATATTTATTATAGTTCTATCAATAATAACTGCATAATATGGGTAATAATGCATGTTATACTGATGATAATAAAAGTAATAAGTGTATTTATTACAGTTCTAGCGATAATAACTGCATAATATGGGTAATAATGCATGTTATATTGATGATAATAAAAGTAGTAAGTATATTTATTTTAGGTCTAGCGATTATAACTGCATAATATGGGTAATAATGCATGTTATATTGATGATAATAAAAGTAGTAAGTATATTTATTATAGTTCTATCGATAATAACTGCATAATATGGGTATTAATGCATGTTATATTGATGATAATAAAAGTAGTAAGTATATTTATTATAGTTCTAGCGATTATAACTGCATAATATGGGTAATAATGCATGTTATATTGATAATAATATAAGTAATAAATATAATTATTACGGTTCTAGCGATAATAACTGCATTAAATGCGTATAATGCATGTTATATTGATAATATTTGGAGTAGTAAGTATAATTTTTATAGTTCTAGCGATAATATAAGTAAAATATGGCTAATAGTGCATGTTATATTGATAATAATAAAAGTAAAAAGTATATTTATTACAGTTCTATCGATAATAACTGCATAATATGGGTAATAATGCATGTTATATTGATAATAATATAAGTAATAAGTATAATTATTACAGTTCTAGCGATAATAACTGTATTATATGGGTAATAATGGATGTTATATTGATAATATCGGGAGTAATAAGTATATTTATTATAGTTCTAGCGATAATAACTGCATAATATAGGTAATAGTGCATGTTATCTTGATAATAATAAAAGTAGTAAGTATATTTAATATAGTTCTATCAATAATAACTGCATAATATGAGTAATAATGCATGTTATATTGATGATAATAAAAGTAATAAGTGTATTTATTACTGTTCTATCAATAATAACTGCATAATATGGGAAATAATGCACGTTATATTGCTAATAATATAAGTAATAAGTATAATTATTACAGTTCCAGCGATAATAACTGCATTGTATGGGTAATAATGGATGTTATATTGATAATATCGGGAGTAATAAGTATATTTATTATAGTTCTAGCGATAATAACTGCATAATATGGGTAATAATGCATGTTATATTGATAATAATAAAAGTAATAAGTATATTTATTATAGTTCTATCAATAATAACTGCATAATATGGGTAATAATGCATGTTATACTGATGATAATAAAAGTAATAAGTGTATTTATTACAGTTCTAGCGATAATAACTGCATAATATGGGTAATAATGCATGTTATATTGATGATAATAAAAGTAGTAGGTATATTTATTATAGTTCTAGCGACAATAACTGCATAATATGGGTAATAATGCATGTTATATTGATAATAATATAAGTAATAAGTATAATTATTACAGTTCTAGCGATAACAACTGCATTATATGGGTAATAATGCATGTTATATTGATAACATCGGGAGTAATATGTATAATTATTATTGTTCTAGCGATAATAATAGTAAAATATGGCTAATAGTGCATGTTATATTGATAATAATAAAAGTAATAAGTATATTTATTATAGTTCTATCGATAATAACTGCATAATATGGGTAATAATGCATGTTATATTGATGATAATAAAAGTAGTAAGTATATTTATTATAGGTCTAGCGATTATAACTGCATAATATGGGTAATAATGCATGTTATATAGATAATAATATAAGTAATAAGTACAATTATTACAGTTCTAGCGATAACAACTGCATTATATGCGTATAATGCATGTTACATTGATAATATCTGGAGTAGTAAGTATAATTTTTATAGTTCTAGCGATAATAAAAGTAATATATGGCTAATAGTGCATGTTATATTGATAATAATAAAAGTAATAAGTATATTTATTATAGTTCTGTCGATAATAACTGCATTATATGGGTAATAATGCATGTTATATTGATAATATCGGGAGTAATAAGTATAATCATTACAGTTCTAGCGATAATACTAGTAAAATATGGCTAAGAGTGCATGTTATATTGATAATAATAAAAGTAATAAGTATATTTATTATAATTCTATCGATAATAACTGCATTATATGGGTAATAATGCATGTTATATTGATGATAATATAAGTAATAAGTATAATTATTACAGTTCTAGCGATAATAACTGCATTATATGGGTAATAATGGATGTTATATTGATAATATCGGTAGTAATAAGTATATTTATTATAGTTCTAGCGATAATAACTGCATAATATAGGTAATAATGCATGTTATATTGATAATAATAAAAGTAATAAGTATATTTATTATAGTTCTATCAATAATAACTGCATAATATCGGTAATAATGCATGTTATATTGATGATAATATAAGTAATAAGTATAATTATTACAGTTCTAGCGATAATAACTGCATTATATGGGTAATAATGGATGTTATATTGGTAATATCGGGAGTAATAAGTATATTTATTATAGTTCTAGCGATTATAACTGCATAATATGGGTAATAATGCATGTTATATTGATGATAATAAAAGTAGTAAGTATATTTATTATAGGTCTAGCGATTATAACTGCATAATATGGGTAATAATGCATGTTATATAGATAATAATATAAGTAATAAGTACAATTATTACAGTTCTAGCGATAACAACTGCATTATATGCGTATAATGCATGTTACATTGATAATATCTGGAGTAGTAAGTATAATTTTTATAGTTCTAGCGATAATAAAAGTAATATATGGCTAATAGTGCATGTTATATTGATAATAATAAAAGTAATAAGTATATTTATTATAGTTCTGTCGATAATAACTGCATTATATGGGTAATAATGCATGTTATATTGATAATATCGGGAGTAATAAGTATAATCATTACAGTTCTAGCGATAATACTAGTAAAATATGGCTAAGAGTGCATGTTATATTGATAATAATAAAAGTAATAAGTATATTTATTATAATTCTATCGATAATAACTGCATTATATGGGTAATAATGCATGTTATATTGATGATAATATAAGTAATAAGTATAATTATTACAGTTCTAGCGATAATAACTGCATTATATGGGTAATAATGGATGTTATATTGATAATATCGGTAGTAATAAGTATATTTATTATAGTTCTAGCGATAATAACTGCATAATATAGGTAATAATGCATGTTATATTGATAATAATAAAAGTAATAAGTATATTTATTATAGTTCTATCAATAATAACTGCATAATATCGGTAATAATGCATGTTATATTGATGATAATATAAGTAATAAGTATAATTATTACAGTTCTAGCGATAATAACTGCATTATATGGGTAATAATGGATGTTATATTGGTAATATCGGGAGTAATAAGTATATTTATTATAGTTCTAGCGATTATAACTGCATAATATGGGTAATAATGCATGTTATATTGATAATAATATAAGCCATAAGTATAATTATTACAGTTCTAGCGATAATAACTGCATTATATGGGTAATAATGCATGTTATATTGATGATAATAAAAGTAATAAGTATATTTATTACAGTTCTAGCGATAATAACTGCATAATATGGGTAATAATGCATGTTATATTGATGATAATATAAGAAATAAGTATAATTATTACAGTTCTAGCGATAATAACTGCATTATATGGGTAATAATGGATGTTACATTGATAATATCTGGAGTAATAAGTATAATTATTACAGTTCTAGCGATAACAACTGCATTATATGGGTAATAATGCATGTTATATTGATAATATCTGGAGTAGTAAGTATAATTTTTATAGTTCTGGCGATAATACTAGTAAAATATGGCCAAAGATTGCCTGTTATATTGATAATAATAAAAGTAATAAGTATATTTATTATAATTCTATCGATAATAACTGCATAATATGGGTAATAATGCATGTTATATTGATGATAAGATAAGTAATAAGTATAATTATTACAGTTCTGGCGATAATAACTGCATTATATGGGTAATAATGGATGTTATATTTTTAATATCGGTAGTAATAAGTATATTTATTATAGTTCTAGCGATAATAACTGCATAATATAGGTAATAATGCATGTTATACTGATGATAAAAGAAGTAATATGTGTATTTATTACAGTTCTAGCGATAATAACTGCATAATATGGGTAATAATGCATGTTATATTGATGATAATAAAAGTAGTAAGTATATTTATTATAGTTCTAGCGATAATAACTGCATAATATGGGTAATAATGCATGTTATATTGATAATAATATAAGTAATAAGTATATTTATTATAGTTCTAGCGATAATAACTGCATAATATAGGTAATAATGCAAGTTATATTGATAATAATAAAAGTAATAAGTATATTTATTATAGTTCTATCAATAATAACTGCATAATATGGGTAATAATGCATGTTATACTGATGATAATAAAAGTAATAAGTGTATTTATTACAGTTCTAGCGATAATAACTGCATAATATGGGTAATAATGCATGTTATATTGATGATAATAAAAGTAGTAAGTATATTTATTTTAGGTCTAGCGATTATAACTGCATAATATGGGTAATAATGCATGTTATATTGATGATAATAAAAGTAGTAAGTATATTTATTATAGTTCTAGCGATAATAACTGCATAATATGGGTAATAATGCATGTTATATTGATAATAATAAAAGTAATAAGTATATTTATTATAGTTCTATCAATAATAACTGCATAATATGGGTAATAATGCATGTTATATTGATGATAATATAAGTAATAAGTATAATTATTACAGTTCTAGCGATAATAATAGTACAATATGGCTAATAGTGCATGTTATATTGATAATAATAAAAGTAATAAGTATATTTATTATAGTTCTATCGATAATAACTGCATAATATGGGTAATAGTGCATGTTATATTGATGATAATATAAGTAATAAGTATAATTATTACAGTTCTAGCGATAATAACTGCATAATATTTGTAATAATGCACGTTATATTGATAATATCCGGAGTAATAAGTAAAATTATTACAGTTCTAGCGATAATAACTCCATTATAGGGGTAATAATGCATGTTATATTGATAATAATATAAGTAATAAGTATAATTATTACAGTTCTAGCGATAATAACTGCATAATATTTGTAATAATGCACGTTATATTGTTAATAATATAAGTAATAAGTATAATTATTACAGTTCTAGCGATAATAACTGCATAATATTTGTAATAATGCACGTTATATTGATAATATCCGGAGTAATAAGTATAATTATTATAGTTCTAGCGATAATAATAGTACAATATGGCTAATAGTGCATGTTATATTGATAATAATAAAAGTAATAAGTATATTTATTATAGTTCTATCGATAATAACTGCATAATATGGGTAATAATGCATGTTATATTGATGATAATAAAAGTACTAAGTATATTTATTATAGTTCTATCGATAATAACTGCATAATATGGGTAATAATGCATGTTATATTGATGATAATAAAAGTACTAAGTATATTTATTATAGTTCTAGCGATTATAACTGCATAATATGCGTAAAAATGCATGTTATACTGATAATAATATAAGTAATAAGTATAATTATTACAGTTCCAGCGATAATAACTGCATTATATGGGTAATAATGCATGTTATATTGATTATATTGGGAGTAATAAGTATAATTATTATAGTTCCAGCGATAATGATAGTAAAATATGGCTAATAGTGCATGTTATATTGATAATAATAAAAGTAATAAGTATATTTATTTCAGTTCTATCGATAATAACTGCATAATATGGGTAATAATGCATGTTATATTGATGATATTAAAAGTACTACGTATATTTATTATAGTTCTAGCGATAATAACAGCATAATATGGGTAATAATTGATGTTATATTGATAATATCGGGAGTAATAAGTATAATTATTACGGTTTTAGCGATAATACTAGTAAAATATGGCTAAAAGTGCCTGTTATATTGATAATAATAAAAGTAATAAGTATATTTATTATAGTTCTAGCGATAATAACTGCACAATATGGGTAATGATGCATGTTATATTGATAATAATATAGGTAATAAGTATAATTATTACAGTTCTAGCGATAATAACTGCATTATATGGGTAATAATGGATGTTATATTGATAATATCGGGAGTAATAAGTATATTTATTATAGTTCTAGCGATAATAACTGCATAATATAGGTAATAATGCATGTTATATTGATAATAATAGAAGTAATATGTATATTTATTATAGTTCTATCAATAATAACAGCATAATATGGGTAATAATGCATGTCATATTCATGACAACAAAAGTAATAAGTATATTTATTACAGTTCTAGCGATAATAACTGCATAATATTGATAATAATGCATGTTATATTGATGATAATATAAGTAATGAGTATAGTTATTACAGTTCTAGCGATAGTACCTCTATTATATGGGTAATAATGGATGTTATATTGATAATATCGGGAGTAATAAGTATAATTATTACAGTTTTAGCGATAATACTAGTAAAATATGGCTAAGAGTGCATGTTATATTCATAATAAAGATGTAATAAGTATATTTATTATACTTCTATCGATAATAACTGCATAATATGGGTAATAATGCACGTTATATTGCTAATAATATAAGTAATAAGTATATTTATTATAGTTCTATCGATTATAACTGCATAATATGGGTAATAATGCACGTTATATTGCTAATAATATAAGTAATAAGTATAATTATTATAGTTCTAGCGATAATAACTGCATTATATGGGTAATAATGGATGTTATATTGATAATATCGGGAGTAATAAGTATAATTATTACAGTTTTAGCGATAATACTAATAAAATATGGCTAAGAGTGCATGTTATATTCATAATAAAAAAGTAATAAGTATATTTATTACAGTTCTAGCGATAATAACTGCATAATATGGGTAATAATGCATGTTATATTGATGATAACAAAAGTAATACGTATATTTATTATAGTTCTAGCCATAATCACTGCATAATATGGGTAATAATGCATGTTATATTGATAATAATATAAGTAATAAGTATAGTTATTACAGTTCTAACGATAATAACTGCACAATATGGGTAATAATGCATGTTATATTGATAATAATATAGGTAATAAGTATAATTATTACAGTGCTAGCGATAATAACTGCATTATATGGGTAATAATGGATGTTATATTGATAATATCGGGAGTAATAAGTATATTTATTATAGTTCTAGCGATAATAACTGCATAATATGTGTAATAATGCATGTTATATTAATAATATCGGGAGTAATAAGTATATTTATTATAGTTCTAGCGATAATAACTGCATAATATAGGTAATAATGCACGTTATATTGCTAATAATATAAGTAATAAGTATAATTATTATAGTTCTAGCGATAATAACTGCATTATATGGGTAATAATGGATGTTATATTGATAATATCGGGAGTAATAAGTATAATTATTACAGTTTTAGCGATAATACTAATAAAATATGGCTAAGAGTGCATGTTATATTCATAATAAAAAAGTAATAAGTATAATTATTGCAGTTCTAGCGATAATAACTGCACAATATGGGTAATAATGCATGTTATATTGATAATAATATAGGTAATAAGTATAATTATTATAGTTCTAGCGATAATAACAGCATAATATGGGTAATAATTGATGTTATATTGATAATATCGGGAGTAATAAGTATAATTATTACGGTTTTAGCGATAATACTAGTAAAATATGGCTAAAAGTGCCTGTTATATTGATAATAATAAAAGTAATAAGTATATTTATTATAGTTCTAGCGATAATAACTGCACAATATGGGTAATAATGCATGTTATATTGATAATAATATAGGTAATAAGTATAATTATTACAGTTCTAGCGATAATAACTGCATTATATGGGTAATAATGGATGTTATATTGATAATATCGGGAGTAATAAGTATATTTATTATAGTTCTAGCGATAATAACTGCATAATATAGGTAATAATGCATGTTATATTGATAATAATAGAAGTAATATGTATATTTATTATAGTTCTATCAATAATAACAGCATAATATGGGTAACAATGCATGTTATATTCATGACAATAAAAGTAATAAGTATATTTATTACAGTTCTAGCGATAATAACTGCATAATATTGATAATAATGCATGTTATATTGATGATAATATAAGTAATGAGTATAGTTATTACAGTTCTAGCGATAGTACCTCTATTATATGGGTAATAATGGATGTTATATTGATAATATCGGGAGTAATAAGTATAATTATTACAGTTTTAGCGATAATACTAGTAAAATATGGCTAAGAGTGCATGTTATATTCATAATAAAGATGTAATAAGTATATTTATTATACTTCTATCGATAATAACTGCATAATATGGGTAATAATGCACGTTATATTGCTAATAATATAAGTAATAAGTATATTTATTATAGTTCTATCGATTATAACTGCATAATATGGGTAATAATGCACGTTATATTGCTAATAATATAAGTAATAAGTATAATTATTATAGTTCTAGCGATAATAACTGCATTATATGGGTAATAATGGATGTTATATTGATAATATCGGGAGTAATAAGTATAATTATTACAGTTTTAGCGATAATAACTGCATAATATGTGTAATAATGCATGTTATATTAATAATATCGGGAGTAATAAGTATAATTATTATAGTTCTAGCGATAATAATAGTAAAATATGGCTAATAGTGCATGCTATATTGATAATAATAAAAGTAATAAGTATAATTATTACAGTTCTAGCGATAATAACTGCATTATATGGGTAATAATTGATGTTATATTGATAATATCGGGAGTAATAAGTTTAATTATTACGGTTTTAGCGATAATACTAGTAAAATATGGCTAAAAGTGCCTGTTATATTGATAATAATAAAAGTAATAAGTATATTTATTATAGTTCTAGCGATAATAACTGCACAATATGGGTAATAATGCATGTTATATTCATAATAATATAGGTAATAAGTATAATTATTACAGTTCTAGCGATAATAACTGCATTATATGGGTAATAATGGATGTTATATTGATAATATCGGGAGTAATAAGTATATTTATTATAGTTCTAGCTATAATAACTGCATAATATAGGTAATAATGCATGTTATATTGATAATAATAGAAGTAATATGTATATTTATTATAGTTCTATCAATAATAACAGCATAATATGGGTAATAATGCATGTTATATTCATGACAATAAAAGTAATAAGTACATTTATTACAGTTCTAGCGATAATAACTGCATAATATTGATAATAATGCATGTTATATTGATGATAATATAAGTAATGAGTATAGTTATTACAGTTCTAGCGATAGTACCTCTATTATATGGGTAATAATGGATGTTATATTGATAATATCGGGAGTAATAAGTATAATTATTACAGTTTTAGCGATAATACTAGTAAAATATGGCTAAGAGTGCATGTTATATTCATAATAAAGATGTAATAAGTATATTTATTATACTTCTATCGATAATAACTGCATAATATGGGTAATAATGCACGTTATATTGCTAATAGTATAAGTAATAAGTATATTTATTATAGTTCTATCGATTATAACTGCATAATATGGGTAATAATGCACGTTATATTGCTAATAATATAAGTAATAAGTATAATTATTATAGTTCTAGCGATAATAACTGCATTATATGGGTAATAATGGATGTTATATTGATAATATCGGGAGTAATAAGTATAATTATTACAGTTTTAGCGATAATACTAATAAAATATGGCTAAGAGTGCATGTTATATTCATAATAAAAAAGTAATAAGTATATTTATTACAGTTCTAGCGATAATAACTGCATAATATGGGTAATAATGCATGTTATATTGATGATAACAAGAGTAATACGTATATTTATTATAGTTCTAGCCATAATAACTGCATAATATGGGTAATAATGCATGTTATATTGATAATAATATAAGTAATAAGTATAATTATTACAATTCTAGCGATAATAACTGCATTATATGGATAATAATGCATGTTATATTGATAATAATATAAGTAATAAGTATAATTATTACAGTTCTAGCGATAATAATAGTACAATATGGCTAGTAGTGCATGTTATATTGATAATAATAAAAGTAATAAATATATTTATTATAGTTCTATCGATAATAACTGCATAATATGGGTAATAGTGCATGTTATATTGATGATAATAAAAGTACTAAGTATATTTATTATAGTTCTAGCGATAATAACTGCATAATATGGGTAATAATGCATGTTATATTGATGACAATATAAGTAATGAGTATAATTATTACAGTTCTAGCGATAGTACCTCCATTATATGGGTAATAATGTATGTTATATTGATAATATCGGGAGTAATAAGTATAATTATTACAGTTTTAGCGATACTACTAGTAAAATATGGCTAAGAGTGCATGTTATATTCATAATAAAGATGTAATAAGTATTTTTATTATACTTCTATCGATAATAACTGCATAATATGGGTAATAATGCACGTTATATTGCTAATAATATAAGTAATAAGTATATTTATCATAGTTCTATCGATTATAACTGCATAATATGGGTAATAATGCACGTTATATTGCTAATAATATAAGTAATAAGTATAATTATTATAGTTCTAGCGATAATAACTGCATTATATGGGTAATAATGGATGTTATATTGATAATATCGGGAGTAATAAGTATAATTATTACAGTTTTAGCGATAATACTAGTAAAATATGGCTAAGAGTGCATGTTATATTCATAATAAAAAAGTAATAAGTATATTTATTACAATTCTAGCGATAATAACTGCATAATATGGGTAATAATGCATGTTATATTGATGATAACAAAAGTAATACGTATATTTATTATAGTTCTAGCCATAATAACTGCATAATATGGGTAATAATGCATGTTATATTGATAATAATATAAGTAATAAGTATAATTATTACAGTTCTAGCGATAATAACTGCATTATATGGGTAATAATGCATGTTATATTGATAATAATATAAGTAATAAGTATAATTATTACAGTTCTAGCGATAATAACTCCATTATAGGGGTAATAATGTATGTTATATTGATAATATCGGGAGTAATAAGTATAATTATTACAGTTCTAGCGATAATAACTGCATAATATTTGTAATAATGCACGTTATATTGTTAATAATATAAGTCATAAGTATAATTATTACAGTTCTAGCGATAATAACTGCATAATATTTGTAATAATGCACGTTATATTGTTAATAATATAAGTAATAAGTATAATTATTACAGTTCTAGCGATAATAACTGCATTATATGGGTAATAATGCATGTTATTTTGATAATATCGGGAGTAATAAGTATAATTATTATTGTTCTATCGATAATAACTGCATAATATGGGTAATAATGCATGTTATATTGATGATAATGAAAGTACTAAGTATATTTATTATAGTTCTAGCGATTATAACTGCATAATATGCGTAATAATGCATGTTATATTGATAATAATATAAGTAATAAGTATAATTATTACAGTTCCAGCGATAATAACTGCATTATATGGGTAATAATTGATGTTACATTGATAATATCGGGAGTAATAAGTAAAATTATTACAGTTTTAGCGATAATACTAGTAAAATATGGCTAAGAGTGCCTGTTATATTGATAATAATAAAAGTAATAAGTATATTTATTATACTTCTGTCGATAATAATTGCATTATATGGGTAATAATGCATGTTATATTGATAATAATATAAGTAATAAGTAGAATTATTACAGTTCTAGCGATAATAACTGCATAATATGGGTAATAATGCACGTTATATTGCTAATAATATAAGTAATAAGTATAATTATTACAGTTTTAGCGATAATAACTGCATTATATGGGTAATAATGCATGTTATATTGATAATATCGGGAGTAATAAGTATAATTATTATAGTTCTAGCGATAATAATAGTACAATATGGCTAATAGTGCCTGTTATATTGATAATAATAAAAGTAATAAGTATATTTATTATAGTTCTATCGATAATAACTGCATAATATGCGTAATAATGCATGTTATATTGATAATAATATAAGTAATAAGTATAATTATTACAGTTCCAGCGATAATAACTGCATTATATGGGTAATAATTGATGTTATATTGATAATATCGGGAGTAATAAGTAAAATTATTACGGTTTTAGCGATAATACTAGTAAAATATGGCTAAGAGTGCCTGTTATATTGATAATAATAAAAGTAATAAGTATATTTATTATACTTCTGTCGATAATAATTGCATTATATGGGTAATAATGCATGTTATATTGATAATAATATAAGTAATAAGTAGAATTATTACAGTTCTAGCGATAATAACTGCATAATATGGGTAATAATGCACGTTATATTGCTAATAATATAAGTAATAAGTACAATTATTACAGTTTTAGTGATAATAACTGCATTATATGGGTAATAATGCATGTTATATTGATAATATCGGGAGTAATAAGTATAATTATTATAGTTCTAGCGATAATAATAGTACAATATGGCTAATAGTGCATGTTATATTGTTAATAATAAAAGTAATAAGTATATTTATTATAGTTCTAGCGATAATAACTGCATAATATGGGTAATAATGCATGTTATATTGATAATAATATAGGTAATAAGTATAATTATTACAGTTCCAGCGATAATAACTGCATTATATGGGTAATAATGCATGTTATATTGATAATATTGGGAGTAATAAGTATAATTATTATAGTTCTAGCGATAATGATAGTAAAATATGGCTAATAGTGCATGTTATATTGTTAATAATAAAAGTAATAAGTATATTTATTATAGTTCTAGCGATAATAACTGCATAATATGGGTAATAATGCATGTTATATTGATAATAATATAGGTAATAAGTATAATTATTACAGTTCTAGCGATAATAACTGCATTATATGGGTAATAATGGATGTTATATTGATAATATCGGGCGTAATAATTATAATTATTACAGTTCTAGCGATAATAGCTGCATTATATGGGTAATAATGCATGTTATATTGATAATACTATAAGTAATAAGTATAATTATTACAGTTCTAGCGATAATAACTGCATAATATGGGTAATAATGCACGTTATATTGCTAATAATATAAGTAATAAGTATAATTATTACAGTTTTAGCGATAATAACTGCATTATATGGGTAATAATGCATGTTATATTGATAATATCGGGAGTAATAAGTATATTTATTATAGTTCTAGCGATAATAACTGCATAATATAGGTAATAATGCATGTTATATTGATAATAATAGATGTAATATGTATATTTATTATAGTTCCATCAATAATAACTGCATAATATGGGTAATAATGCATGTTATATTCATGACAATAAAAGTAATAAGTATATTTATTACAGTTCTAGCGATAATAACTTCATAATATTGATAATAATGCATGTTATATTGATGACAATATAAGTAATGAGTATAATTATTACAGTTCTAGCGATAGTACCTCCATTATATGGGTAATAATGTATGTTATATTGATAATATCGGGAGTAATAAGTATAATTATTACAGTTTTAGCGATAATACTAGTAAAATATGGCTAAGAGTGCATGTTATATTCATAATAAAGATGTAATAAGTATATTTATTATACTTCTATCGATAATAACTGCATAATATGGGTAATAATGCACGTTATATTGCTAATAATATAAGTAATAAGTATATTTATCATAGTTCTATCGATTATAACTGCATAATATGGGTAATAATGCACGTTATATTGCTAATAATATAAGTAATAAGTATAATTATTATAGTTCTAGCGATAATAACTGCATTATATGGGTAATAATGGATGTTATATTGATAATATCGGGAGTAATAAGTATAATTATTACAGTTTTAGCGATAATACTAGTAAAATATGGCTAAGAGTGCATGTTATATTCATAATAAAAAAGTAATAAGTATATTTATTACAATTCTAGCGATAATAACTGCATAATATGGGTAATAATGCATGTTATATTGATGATAACAAAAGTAATACGTATATTTATTATAGTTCTAGCCATAATAACAGCATAATATGGGTAATAATGCATGTTATATTGATAATAATATAAGTAATAAGTATAATTATTACAGTTCTAGCGATAATAACTGCATTATATGGGTAATAATGCATGTTATATTGATAATACTATAAGTAATAAGTACAATTATTACAGTTCTAGCGATAATAACTCCATTATAGGGGTAATAATGCATGTTATATTGATAATAGTATAAGTAATAAGTATAATTATTACAGTTCTAGCGATAATAACTGCATAATATTTGTAATAATGCACGTTATATTGTTAATAATATAAGTAATAAGTATAATTATTACAGTTCTAGCGATAATAACTGCATAATATTTGTAATAATGCACGTTATATTGTTAATAATATAAGTAATAAGTATAATTATTACAGTTCTAGCGATAATAACTGCATTATATGGGTAATAATGCATGTTATATATATAATATCGGGAGTAATAAGTATAATTATTATAGTTCGATCGATAATAACTGCATAATATGGGTAATAATGCATGTTATATTGATGATAATAAAAGTACTAAGTATATTTATTATAGTTCTAGCGATTATAACTGCATAATATGCGTAATAATGCATGTTATATTGATAATAATATAAGTAATAAGTATAATTATTACAGTTCCAGCGATAATAACTGCATTATATGGGTAATAATGCACGTTATATTGCTAATAATATAAGTAATAAGTATAATTATTACAGTTTTAGCGATAATAACTGCATTATATGGGTAATAATGCATGTTATATTGATAATATCGAGGGTAATAAGTATAATTATTATAGTTCTAGCGATAATAATAGTACAATATGGCTAATAGTGCATGTTATATTGATAATAATAAAAGTACTAAGTATATTTATTACAGTTCTAGCGATTATAACTGCATAATATGCGTAATAATGCATGTTATATTGATAATAATATAAGTAATAAGTATAATTATTACACTTCCAGCGATAATAACTGCATTATATGGGTAATAATGTATGTTATATTGATTATATTGGGAGTAATAAGTATAATTATTATAGTTCTAGCGATAATGACAGTAAAATATGGCTAATAGTGCATGTTATATTGATAATAATAAAAGTAATAAGTATATTTATTACAGTTCTATCGATAATAACTGCATAATATGGGTAATAATGCATGTTATATTGATGATATTAAAAGTAATACGTATATTTATTATAGTTCTATCGATAATAACTGCATAATATGGGTAATAATGCATGTTATATTGATAATAATATAAGTAATAAGTATAATTATTACAGTTCTAGCGATAATAACTGCATTATATGGGTAATAATGCATGTTATATTGATAATATTGGGAGTAATAAGTATAATTATTATAGATCTAGCGATAAAAATAGTAAAATATGGCTAATAGTGCATGTTATATTGATAATAATAAAAGTAATAAGTATATTTATTACAGTTCTATCGATAATAACTGCATAATATGGGTAATAATGCATGTTATATTGATGATAATAAAAGTAATACGTATATTTATTATAGTTCTAGCGATAATAACTGCATAATATGGGTAATAATGCATGTTATATTGATAATAATATAAGTAATAAGTATACTTATTACAGTTCTAGCGATAATAACTGCATTATATGGGTAATAATGGATGTTATATTGATAATATCGGGAGAAATAATTATATTTATTATAGTTCTAGCGATAATAACTGCATAATATAGGTAATAATGCATGTTATATTGATAATAATAAAAGTAATAAGTATATTTATTATAGTTCTATCAATAATAACTGCATAATATGGGTAATAATGCATGTTATATTGATAATAATATAAGTAATAAGTATAATTATTACAGTTCTAGCGATAATAACTGCATTATATGGGTAATAATAGATGTTATATTGACAATATCGGGAGTAATAAGTATATTTATTATAGTTCTGGCGATAATAACTGCATAATATAGGTAATAATGCATGTTATATTGATAATAATAAAAGTAATAAGTATATTTATTATAGTTCTATCAATAATAACTGCATAATATGGGTAATAATGCATGTTATATTGATAATAATATAAGTAATACGTATATTTATTATAGTTCCAGCGATAATAACTGCATAATATGGGTAATAATGCATGTTATATTGATAATAATATAAGTAATAAGTATACTTATTACAGTTCTAGCGATAATAACTGCATTATATGGGTAATAATGGATGTTATATTGATAATGTCGGGAGTAATAAGTATATTTATTATAGTTCTAGCGATAATAACTGCATAATATGGGTAATAATGCATGTTATATTGATAATATTGGGAGTAGTAAGTATAATTATTATAGTTCTAGCGATAATAATAGCAAAATATGGCTAATAGTGCTTGTTATACTGATAATAATAAAAGTAATAAGTATATTTATTACAGTTCTATCGATAATAACTGCATAATATGGGTAATAATGCATGTTATATTGATGATAACAAAAGTAATACGTATATTTATTATAGTTCTAGCGATAATAACTGCATAATATGGTTAATAATGCATGTTATATTGATGATAACAAAAGTAATACGTATATTTATTATAGTTCTAGCGATAATAACTGCATAATATGGGTAATAATGCATGTTATATTGATAATAATATAAGTAATAAGTATACTTATTACAGTTCTAGCGATAATAACTGCATTATATGGGTAATAATGGATGTTATATTGATAATATCGGGAGTAATAAGTATATTTATTACAGTTCTAGCGATAATAACTGCATTATATGGGTAATAATGGATGTTATATTGATAATGTCGGGAGTAATAAGTATATTTATTATAGTTCTAGCGATAATAACTGCATAATATGGGTAATAATGCATGTTATATTGATAATATTGGGAGTAATAAGTATAATTATTATAGTTCTAGCGATAAAAATAGTAAAATATGGCTAATAGTGCATGTTATATTGATAATAATAAAAGTAATAAGTATATTTATTACAGTTCTATCGATAATAACTGCATAATATGGGTAATAATGCATGTTATATTGATGATAATAAAAGTAATACGTATATTTATTATAGTTCTAGCGATAATAACTGCATAATATGGGTAATAATGCATGTTATATTGATAATAATATAAGTAATAAGTATACTTATTACAGTTCTAGCGATAATAACTGCATTATATGGGTAATAATGGATGTTATATTGATAATATCGGGAGAAATAAGTATATTTATTATAGTTCTAGCGATAATAACTGCATAATATAGGTAATAATGCATGTTATATTGATAATAATAAAAGTAATAAGTATATTTATTATAGTTCTATCAATAATAACTGCATAATATGGGTAATAATGCATGTTATATTGATAATAATATAAGTAATAAGTATAATTATTACAGTTCTAGCGATAATAACTGCATTATATGGGTAATAATAGATGTTATATTGACAATATCGGGAGTAATAAGTATATTTATTATAGTTCTGGCGATAATAACTGCATAATATAGGTAATAATGCATGTTATATTGATAATAATAAAAGTAATAAGTATATTTATTATAGTTCTATCAATAATAACTGCATAATATGGGTAATAATGCATGTTATATTGATAATAATATAAGTAATACGTATATTTATTATAGTTCCAGCGATAATAACTGCATAATATGGGTAATAATGCATGTTATATTGATAATAATATAAGTAATAAGTATACTTATTACAGTTCTAGCGATAATAACTGCATTATATGGGTAATAATGGATGTTATATTGATAATGTCGGGAGTAATAAGTATATTTATTATAGTTCTATCAATAATAACTGCATAATATGGGTAATAATGCATGTTATATTGATAATAATATAAGTAATACGTATATTTATTATAGTTCCAGCGATAATAACTGCATAATATGGGTAATAATGCATGTTATATTGATAATAATATAAGTAATAAGTATACTTATTACAGTTCTAGCGATAATAACTGCATTATATGGGTAATAATGGATGTTATATTGATAATGTCGGGAGTAATAAGTATATTTATTATAGTTCTATCAATAATAACTGCATAATATGGGTAATAATGCATGTTATATTGATAATAATATAAGTAATACGTATATTTATTATAGTTCCAGCGATAATAACTGCATAATATGGGTAATAATGCATGTTATATTGATAATAATATAAGTAATAAGTATACTTATTACAGTTCTAGCGATAATAACTGCATTATATGGGTAATAATGGATGTTATATTGATAATGTCGGGAGTAATAAGTATATTTATTATAGTTCTAGCGATAATAACTGCATAATATGGGTAATAATGCATGTTATATTGATAATATTGGGAGTAGTAAGTATAATTATTATAGTTCTAGCGATAATAATAGCAAAATATGGCTAATAGTGCTTGTTATACTGATAATAATAAAAGTAATAAGTATATTTATTACAGTTCTATCGATAATAACTGCATAATATGGGTAATAATGCATGTTATATTGATGATAACAAAAGTAATACGTATATTTATTATAGTTCTAGCGATAATAACTGCATAATATGGTTAATAATGCATGTTATATTGATGATAACAAAAGTAATACGTATATTTATTATAGTTCTAGCGATAATAACTGCATAATATGGGTAATAATGCATGTTATATTGATAATAATATAAGTAATAAGTATACTTATTACAGTTCTAGCGATAATAACTGCATTATATGGGTAATAATGGATGTTATATTGATAATATCGGGAGTAATAAGTATATTTATTACAGTTCTAGCGATAATAACTGCATTATATGGGTAATAATGGATGTTATATTGATAATGTCGGGAGTAATAAGTATATTTATTATAGTTCTAGCGATAATAACTGCATAATATGGGTAATAATGCATGTTATATTGATGATAACAAAAGTAATACGTATATTTATTATAGTTCTAGCGATAATAACTGCATAATATGGTTAATAATGCATGTTATATTGATAATAATAAAAGCAATAAGTATATTTATTATAGTTCTGGCGATAATAACTGCATAATATAGGTAATAATGCATGTTATATTGATAATAATAAAGGTAATAAGTATATTTATTATAGTTCTATCAATAATAACTGCATAATATGGGTAATAATGCATGTTATATTGATAATAATATAAGTAACAAGTATAATTATTACAGTTCTAGCGATAATAACTGCATTATATGGGTAATAATAGATGTTATATTGACAATATCGGGAGTAATAAGTATATTTATTATAGTTCTAGCGATAATAACTGCATAATATAGGTAATAATGCATGTTATATTGATAATAATAAAAGTAATAAGTATATTTATTATAGTTCTATCAATAATAACTGCATAATATCGGTAATAATGCATGTTATATTGATGATAATAAAAGTAGTAAGTATATTTATTATAGTTCTAGTCATTTTAACTGCATTATGTGGGTAATAATGCATGTTATATTGATGATAACAAAAGTAATACGTATATTTATTATAGTTCTAGCGATAATAACTGCATAATATGGGTAATAATGCATGTTATATTGATAATAATATAAGTAATAAGTATAATTATTACAGTTCTAGCGATAATAACTGCATTATATGGGTAATAATGGATGTTATATTGATATTGTCGGGAGTAATAAGTATATATATTATAGCTCTAGCGATAATAACTGCATAATATGGGTAATAATGCATGTTATATTGATGATAATAAAAGTAATACGTATATTTATTATACTTCTATCGATAATAACTGCATAATATGGGTGAAAATGCACGTTATATTGCTAATAATATAAGTAATAAGTATATTTATTATAGTTCTATCGATTATAACTGCATAATATGGGTAATCATGCATGTTATATTGATAATAATATAAGTAATAAGTATAATTATTACAGTTCTTGCGATAATAACTGCATAATATGGGTAAAAATGCATGTTATACAGATAATAATAAAAGTAATAAGTATATTTATTATAATTCTATCGATAATAACTGCATAATATGGGTAATAAAGCATGCTATATTGATTATCACAAAAGTAATAAGTATTTTTATTACAGTTCTAGCGATAATAACTGCATAATATGGGTAATAATGCATGTTATATTGATGATAATAAAAGTACTAAGTATATTTATTGTAGTTCTAGCGATAATAACTGCATTATATGGGTAATAATGCATGTTATATTGATAATATTGGGAGTAATAAGTATAATTATTATAGTTCTAGCGATAAAAATAGTAAAATATGGCTAATAGTGCATGTTATATTGATAATAATAAAAGTAATAAGTATATTTATTACAGTTCTATCGATAATAACTGCATAATATGGGTAATAATGCATGTTATATTGATGATAATAAAAGTAATACGTATATTTATTATAGTTCTAGCGATAATAACTGCATAATATGGGTAATAATGCATGTTATATTGATAATAATATAAGTAATAAGTATACTTATTACAGTTCTAGCGATAATAACTGCATTATATGGGTAATAATGGATGTTATATTGATAATATCGGGAGAAATAAGTATATTTATTATAGTTCTAGCGATAATAACTGCATAATATGGGTAATAATGCATGTTATATTGATAATATTGGGAGTAGTAAGTATAATTATTATAGTTCTAACGATAATAATAGCAAAATATGGCTAATAGTGCTTGTTATACTGATAATAATAAAAGTAATAAGTATATTTATTACAGTTCTATCGATAATAACTGCATAATATGGGTAATAATGCATGTTATATTGATGATAACAAAAGTAATACGTATATTTATTATAGTTCTAGCGATAATAACTGCATAATATGGTTAATAATGCATGTTATATTGATGATAACAAAAGTAATACGTATATTTATTATAGTTCTAGCGATAATAACTGCATAATATGGGTAATAATGCATGTTATATTGATAATAATATAAGTAATAAGTATACTTATTACAGTTCTAGCGATAATAACTGCATTATATGGGTAATAATGGATGTTATATTGATAATATCGGGAGTAATAAGTATATTTATTACAGTTCTAGCGATAATAACTGCATTATATGGGTAATAATGGATGTTATATTGATAATGTCGGGAGTAATACGTATATTTATTATAGTTCTAGCGATAATAACTGCATAATATGGGTAATAATGCATGTTATATTGATGATAACAAAAGTAATACGTATATTTATTATAGTTCTAGCGATAATAACTGCATAATATGGTTAATAATGCATGTTATATTGATAATAATAAAAGTAATAAGTATATTTATTATAGTTCTGGCGATAATAACTGCATAATATAGGTAATAATACATGTTATATTGATAATAATAAAGGTAATAAGTATATTTATTATAGTTCTATCAATAATAACTGCATAATATGGGTAATAATGCATGTTATATTGATAATAATATAAGTAATAAGTATAATTATTACAGTTCTAGCGATAATAACTGCATTATATGGGTAATAATAGATGTTATATTGACAATATCGGGAGTAATAAGTATATTTATTATAGTTCTAGCGATAATAACTGCATAATATAGGTAATAATGCATGTTATATTGATAATAATAAAAGTAATAAGTATATTTATTATAGTTCTATCAATAATAACTGCATAATATCGGTAATAATGCATGTTATATTGATGATAATAAAAGTAGTAAGTATATTTATTATAGTTCTAGTCATTTTAACTGCATTATGTGGGTAATAATGCATGTTATATTGATAATATTGGGAGTAATAAGTATAATTATTATAGTTCTAGCGATAATAATAGTAAAATATGGCTAATAGTGCATGTTATATTGATAATAATAAAAGTAATAAGTATATTTATTACAGTTCTATGGATAATAACTGCATACTATGGGTAATAATGCATGTTATATTGATGATAACAAAAGTAATACGTATATTTATTATAGTTCTAGCGATAATAACTGCATAATATGGGTAATAATGCATGTTATATTGATAATAATATAAGTAATAAGTATAATTATTACAGTTCTAGCGATAATAACTGCATTATATGGGTAATAATGGATGTTATATTGACAATATCGGGAGTAATAAGTATATTTATTATAGTTCTAGCGATAATAACTGCATAATATAGGTAATAATGCATGTTATATTGATAATAATAAAAGTAATAAGTATATTTATTATAGTTCTAGCGATAATAACTGCATAATATGTGTAATAATGCATGTTATATTGATAATATTGGGAGTAATAAGTATAATTATTATAGTTCTAGCGATAATAATAGCAAAATATGGCTAATAGTGCTTGTTATACTGATAATAATAAAAGTAATAAGTATATTTATTACAGTTCTATCGATAATAACTGCATAATATGGGTAATAATGCATGTTATATTGATGATAACAAAAGTAATACGTATATTTATTATAGTTCTAGCGATAATAACTGCATAATATGGTTAATAATGCATGTTATATTGATGATAACAAAAGTAATACGTATATTTATTATAGTTCTAGCGATAATAACTGCATAATGTGGGTAATAATGCATGTTATATTGATAATAATATAAGTAATAAGTATACTTATTACAGTTCTAGCGATAATAACTGCATTATATGGGTAATAATGGATGTTATATTGATAATATCGGGAGTAATAAGTATATTTATTACAGTTCTAGCGATAATAACTGCATTATATGGGTAATAATGGATGTTATATTGATAATGTCGGGAGTAATAAGTATATTTATTATAGTTCTAGCGATAATAACTGCATAATATGGGTAATAATGCATGTTATATTGATGATAACAAAAGTAATACGTATATTTATTATAGTTCTAGCGATAATAACTGCATAATATGGTTAATAATGCATGTTATATTGATAATAATAAAAGTAATAAGTATATTTATTATAGTTCTGGCGATAATAACTGCATAATATAGGTAATAATGCATGTTATATTGATAATAATAAAGGTAATAAGTATATTTATTATAGTTCTATCAATAATAACTGCATAATATGGGTAATAATGCATGTTATATTGATAATAATATAAGTAATAAGTATAATTATTACAGTTCTAGCGATAATAACTGCATTATATGGGTAATAATAGATGTTATATTGACAATATCGGGAGTAATAAGTATATTTATTATAGTTCTAGCGATAATAACTGCATAATATAGGTAATAATGCATGTTATATTGGTAATAATAAAAGTAATAAGTATATTTATTATAGTTCTATCAATAATAACTGCATAATATCGGTAATAATGCATGTTATATTGATGATAATAAAAGTAATAAGTATATTTATTATAGTTCTAGTCATTTTAACTGCATTATGTGGGTAATAATGCATGTTATATTGATAATATTGGGAGTAATAAGTATAATTATTATAGTTCTAGCGATAATAATAGTAAAATATGGCTAATAGTGCATGTTATATTGATAATAATAAAAGTAATAAGTATATTTATTACAGTTCTATGGATAATAACTGCATACTATGGGTAATAATGCATGTTATATTGATGATAACAAAAGTAATACGTATATTTATTATAGTTCTAGCGATAATAACTGCATAATATGGGTAATAATGCATGTTATATTGATAATAATATAAGTAATAAGTATAATTATTACAGTTCTAGCGATAATAACTGCATTATATGGGTAATAATGGATGTTATATTGACAATATCGGGAGTAATAAGTATATTTATTATAGTTCTAGCGATAATAACTGCATAATATAGGTAATAATGCATGTTATATTGATAATAATAAAAGTAATAAGTATATTTATTATAGTTTTATCAATAATAACTGCATAATATGGGTAATAATGCATGTTATATTGATAATAATATAAGTAATAAGTATAATTATTACAGTTCTAGCGATAATAACTGCATTATATGGGTAATAATAGATGTTATATTGACAATATCGGGAGTAATAAGTATATTTATGATAGTTCTAGCGATAATAACTGCATAATATAGGTAATAATGCATGTTATATTGATAATAATGAAAGTAATAAGTATATTTATTATAGTTCTATCAATAATAACTGCATAATATCGGTAATAATGCATGTTATATTGATGATAATAAGAGTAGTAAGTATATTTATTATAGTTCTAGCAATTTTAACTGCATTATGTGGGTAATAATGCATGTTATATTGATAGTATTGGGAGTAATAAGTATAATTATTATAGTTCTAGCGATAATAATAGTAAAATATGGCTAATAGTGCATGTTATATTGATAATAATAAAAGTAATAAGTATATTTATTACAGTTCTATGGATAATAACTGCATAATATGGGTAATAATGCATGTTAGATTGATAAAATCGGGAGTAATAAGTGTAATTATTATAGCTCTAGCAATAATAATAATAAAATATGGCTAATAGTGCATGTTATATCAATAATAATAAAAGTAATAAGTATATTTATTACATTTCTATCGATAATAACTGCATTATGTGGGTAATAATGCATGTTATATTGATGATAATAGAAGTACTAAGTATATTTATTATAGTTCTCGCGATTATAACTGCATAATATGCGTAATAATGCATGTTATATTGAGAATAATATAAGTAATAAGTATAATTATTACAGTTCTAGCGATAATAACTGCATTACATGGGTAATAATGCATGTTATATTGATAATATTGGGAGTAATAAGTATAATTATTATAGTTCTAGCGATAATAATAGTAAAATATGGCTAATAGTGCATGTTATATTGATAATAATAAAAGTAATAAGTATATTTATTACAGTTCTATGGATAATAACTGCATAATATGGGTACTAATGCATGTTATATTGATGATAACAAAAGTAATACGTATATTTATTATAGTTCTGGCGATAATAACTGCATAATATAGGTAATAATGCATGTTATATTGATAATAATAAAAGTAATAAGTATATTTATTATAGTTCTATCAATAATAACTGCATAATATGGGTAATAATGCATGTTATATTGATAATAATATAAGTAATACGTATATTTATTATAGTTCCAGCGATAATAACTGCATAATATGGGTAATAATGCATGTTATATTGATAATAATATAAGTAATAAGTATACTTATTACAGTTCTAGCGATAATAACTGCATTATATGGGTAATAATGGATGTTATATTGATAATGTCGGGAGTAATAAGTATATTTATTATAGTTCTAGCGATAATAACTGCATAATATGGGTAATAATGCATGTTATATTGATAATATTGGGAGTAATAAGTATAATTATTATAGTTCTAGCGATAATAATAGCAAAATATGGCTAATAGTGCTTGTTATACTGATAATAATAAAAGTAATAAGTATATTTATTACAGTTCTATCGATAATAACTGCATAATATGGGTAATAATGCATGTTATATTGATGATAACAAAAGTAATACGTATATTTATTATAGTTCTAGCGATAATAACTGCATAATATGGTTAATAATGCATGTTATATTGATGATAACAAAAGTAATACGTATATTTATTATAGTTCTAGCGATAATAACTGCATAATATGGGTAATAATGCATGTTATATTGATAATAATATAAGTAATAAGTATACTTATTACAGTTCTAGCGATAATAACTGCATTATATGGGTAATAATGGATGTTATATTGATAATATCGGGAGTAATAAGTATATTTATTATAGTTCTAGCGATAATAACTGCATAATATAGGTAATAATGCATGTTATATTGATAATAATAAAAGTAATAAGTATATTTATTATAGTTCTATCAATAATAACTGCATAATATGGGTAATAATGCATGTTATATTGATAATAATATAAGTAATAAGTATAATTATTACAGTTCTAGCGATAATAACTGCATTATATGGGTAATAATGGATGTTATATTGATAATATCGGGAGTAATAAGTATATTTATTATAGTTCTAGCGATAATAACTGCATAATATAGGTAATAATGCATGTTATATTGATAATAATAAAAGTAATAAGTATATTTATTATAGTTCTATCAATAATAACTGCATAATATGGGTAATAATGCATGTTATATTGATAATAATATAAGTAATTAGTATAATTATTACAGTTCTAGCGATAATAACTGCATTATATGGGTAGTAATAGATGTTATATTGACAATATCGGGAGTAATAAGTATATTTATTATAGTTCTATCAATAATAACTGCATAATATCGGTAATAATGCATGTTATATTGATGATAATAAGAGTAGTAAGTATATTTATTATAGTTCTAGCAATTTTAACTGCATTATGTGGGTAATAATGCATGTTATATTGATAGTATTGGGAGTAATAAGTATAATTATTATAGTTCTAGCGATAATAATAGTAAAATATGGGTAATAGTGCATGTTATATTGATAATAATAAAAGTAATAAGTATATTTATTACAGTTCTATGGATAATAACTGCATAATATGGGTAATAATGCATGTTAGATTGATAATATCGGGAGTAATAAGTATAATTATTATAGTTCTAGCGATAATAGTAGTAAAATATGGCTAATAGTGCATGCTATATTGATAATAATAATCGTAATAAGTATAATTATTACAGTTCTAGCGATAATAACTGCATTATGTGGGTAATAATTGATGTTATATTGATAATATCGGGAGTAATAAGTATAATTATTACATTTTTAGCAATAATACTAGTAAAATATGGCTAAGAGTGCCTGTTATATTGATAATAATAAAAGTAATAAGTATATTTATTATACTTCTGTCGATAATAACTGCATTATATGGGTAATAATGCATGTTATATTGATAATAATACAAGTAATAAGTATAATTATTACAGTTCTAGCGATAATAACTGCATTATATGGGTAATAATGCATGTTATATTGATAATATTGGGAGTAATAAGTATAATTATTATAGTTCTAGCGATAATAATTGTAAAATATGGCTAATAGTGCATGTTATATTGATAATAATAAAAGTAATAAGTATATTTATTATAGTTCTTTGGCGGTTCGGCTAGGTATGGTAGGGAGGCTAGGAAAAGTAAAGGAGTGGGAGAACGTTTCGTCCGGGACCTGCTAGTGGACTCATCAGTAAGGCATCCTAGCAGGCCCTTGCCTTAGACGCGGGGATGTAAGGAAGGGATGGACAGGAACTATATATATGAATAGGAAGGCTCTTGGAGTACTTGCGAGAAAGTCAAGTCTCAATCCTATGCGCCGTCTAGTGGCGATGAGCGTGGGAGTGAAACCGCCACATCACCCCCCTTCCAGTGATAACGTTGAATTGAAGTTCCGAAGGATGATATGGTCCATCAAGTCCCCTGATGGCGTCTGTTGACTTCTCGATGTTGGCATGGCGCCGTTGTCCTGAAGAATCTTTGTTGCAGAAGCAGAGTTCCATAATTCGGTGCAATTCGTCCCTTTCCTGCGTTTAATCCTTGTAGTGGCGACGTATGCTTCTTCTCTAGCCGTAATGCGGATGCACAGCAAAGTCCGAAATTTTGCGCACCGCCTCTTGTCGGTCCTAGGATGGGTGACGCTGAAAACGAGCACAACTGTAGCTCGGCGAGTAGTCAAGTCCCCGATCGAGAGTGGACCCAGGATATCGATCGATCGTGGGGAGGGCCGCGCAGCAAACCGAGAGAGTTGTGGTAGCGTTGTCGTCGAAACTGCCATCCCAGGAGCGAGAGAGAATATGGAGCATTGCATCTAAGTCTTCGTGCCATGTTGTAGAATGTTGTCGTCCTCTCTGCGTTGGTTGTTGTTGGTTGATGCGTGTTCTTCTCATCGTCGGCAGGTCACCAATTTGGCGGTTCAGCTAGCTAAGGTAGAGAGGGTAAGAAAAGTAAAGGAGTGGGAGAACGTTTCGTCCGGGACCTGCTAGTGGACTCATCAGTAAGGCATCCTAGCAGGCCCTTGCCTTAGACGCGGGGATGTAAGGAAGGGATGGACAGGAACTATATATATGAATAGGAAGGCTCTTGGAGTACTTGCGAGAAAGTCAAGTCTCAATCCTATGCGCCGTCTAGTGGCGATGAGCGTGGGAGTGAAACCGCCACAGTTCTATAAATAATAACTGCATAATATGGGTAATAATGCATGTTATATTGATGATAATAAAAGTAATACGTATATTTATTATAGTTCCAGCGATAATAACTGCATAATATGGGTAATAATGCATGTTATATTGATAATAATATAAGTAATAAGTATACTTATTACAGGTCTAGCGATAATAACTGCATTATATGGGTAATAATGGATGTTATATTGATATTGTCTGGAGTAATAAGTATATATATTATAGCTCTAGCGATAATAACTGCATAATATGGGTAATAATGCATGTTATATTGATGATAATAAAAGTAATACGTATATTTATTATACTTCTATCGATAATAACTGCATAATATGGGTGAAAATGCACGTTATATTGCTAATAATATAAGTAATAAGTATATTTATTATAGTTCTATCGATTATAACTGCATAATATGGGTAATCATGCATGTTATATTGATAATAATATAAGTAATAAGTATAATTATTACAGTTCTTGCGATAATAACTGCATAATATGGGTAAAAATGCATGTTATACAGATAATAATAAAAGTAATAAGTATATTTATTATAATTCTATCGATAATAACTGCATAATATGGGTAATAAAGCATGCTATATTGATTATCACAAAAGTAATAAGTATTTTTATTACAGTTCTAGCGATAATAACTGCATAATATGGGTAATAATGCATGTTATATTGATGATAATAAAAGTACTAAGTATATTTATTGTAGTTCTAGCGATTGTAACTGCATAATATGGGTAATAATGCATGTTATATTGATAATAATATAAGTAATAAGTATAATTATTACAGTTCTAGCGATAATAACTGCATTATATGGGTAATAATGCATGTTATATTGATAATATTGGGAGTAATAAGTATAATTATTATAGTTCTAGCGATAAAAATAGTAAAATATGGCTAATAGTGCATGTTATATTGATAATAATAAAAGTAATAAGTATATTTATTACAGTTCTATCGATAATAACTGCATAATATGGGTAATAATGCATGTTATATTGATGATAATAAAAGTAATACGTATATTTATTATAGTTCTAGCGATAATAACTGCATAATATGGGTAATAATGCATGTTATATTGATAATAATATAAGTAATAAGTATACTTATTACAGTTCTAGCGATAATAACTGCATTATATGGGTAATAATGGATGTTATATTAATAATATCGGGAGAAATAAGTATATTTATTATAGTTCTAGCGATAATAACTGCATAATATGGGTAATAATGCATGTTATATTGATAATATTGGGAGTAGTAAGTATAATTATTATAGTTCTAACGATAATAATAGCAAAATATGGCTAATAGTGCTTGTTATACTGATAATAATAAAAGTAATAAGTATATTTATTACAGTTCTATCGATAATAACTGCATAATATGGGTAATAATGCATGTTATATTGATGATAACAAAAGTAATACGTATATTTATTATAGTTCTAGCGATAATAACTGCATAATATGGTTAATAATGCATGTTATATTGATGATAACAAAAGTAATACGTATATTTATTATAGTTCTAGCGATAATAACTGCATAATATGGATAATAATGCATGTTATATTGATAATAATATAAGTAATAAGTATACTTATTACAGTTCTAGCGATAATAACTGCATTATATGGGTAATAATGGATGTTATATTGATAATATCGGGAGTAATAAGTATATTTATTACAGTTCTAGCGATAATAACTGCATTATATGGGTAATAATGGATGTTATATTGATAATGTCGGGAGTAATAAGTATATTTATTATAGTTCTAGCGATAATAACTGCATAATATGGGTAATAATGCATGTTATATTGATGATAACAAAAGTAATACGTATATTTATTATAGTTCTAGCGATAATAACTGCATAATATGGTTAATAATGCATGTTATATTGATAATAATAAAAGTAATAAGTATATTTATTACAGTTCTATGGATAATAACTGCATACTATGGGTAATAATGCATGTTATATTGATGATAACAAAAGTAATACGTATATTTATTATAGTTCTAGCGATAATAACTGCATAATATGGGTAATAATGCATGTTATATTGATAATAATATAAGTAATAAGTATAATTATTACAGTTCTAGCGATAATAACTGCATTATATGGGTAATAATGGATGTTATATTGACAATATCGGGAGTAATAAGTATATTTATTATAGTTCTAGCGATAATAACTGCATAATATAGGTAATAATGCATGTTATATTGATAATAATAAAAGTAATAAGTATATTTATTATAGTTCTAGCGATAATAACTGCATAATATGTGTAATAATGCATGTTATATTGATAATATTGGGAGTAATAAGTATAATTATTATAGTTCTAGCGATAATAATAGCAAAATATGGCTAATAGTGCTTGTTATACTGATAATAATAAAAGTAATAAGTATATTTATTACAGTTCTATCGATAATAACTGCATAATATGGGTAATAATGCATGTTATATTGATGATAACAAAAGTAATACGTATATTTATTATAGTTCTAGCGATAATAACTGCATAATATGGTTAATAATGCATGTTATATTGATGATAACAAAAGTAATACGTATATTTATTATAGTTCTAGCGATAATAACTGCATAATATGGGTAATAATGCATGTTATATTGATAATAATATAAGTAATAAGTATACTTATTACAGTTCTAGCGATAATAACTGCATTATATGGGTAATAATGGATGTTATATTGATAATATCGGGAGTAATAAGTATATTTATTACAGTTCTAGCGATAATAACTGCATTATATGGGTAATAATGGATGTTATATTGATAATGTCGGGAGTAATAAGTATATTTATTATAGTTCTAGCGATAATAACTGCATAATATGGGTAATAATGCATGTTATATTGATGATAACAAAAGTAATACGTATAATTATTATAGTTCTAGCGATAATAACTGCATAATATGGTTAATAATGCATGTTATATTGATAATAATAAAAGTAATAAGTATATTTATTGTAGTTCTGGCGATAATAACTGCATAATATAGGTAATAATGCATGTTATATTGATAATAATAAAGGTAATAAGTATATTTATTATAGTTCTAGCGATAATAACTGCATTATATGGGTAATAATAGATGTTATATTGACAATATCGGGAGTAATAAGTATATTTATTATAGTTCTAGCGATAATAACTGCATAATATAGGTAATAATGCATGTTATATTGATAATAATAAAAGTAATAAGTATATTTATTATAGTTCTATCAATAATAACTGCATAATATCGGTAATAATGCATGTTATATTGATGATAATAAAAGTAGTAAGTATATTTATTATAGTTCTAGTCATTTTAACTGCATTATGTGGGTAATAATGCATGTTATATTGATAATATTGGGAGTAATAAGTATAATTATTATAGTTCTAGCGATAATAATAGTAAAATATGGCTAATAGTGCATGTTATATTGATAATAATAAAAGTAATAAGTATATTTATTACAGTTCTATGGATAATAACTGCATACTATGGGTAATAATGCATGTTATATTGATGATAACAAAAGTAATACGTATATTTATTATAGTTCTAGCGATAATAACTGCATAATATGGGTAATAATGCATGTTATATTGATAATAATATAAGTAATAAGTATAATTATTACAGTTCTAGCGATAATAACTGCATTATATGGGTAATAATGGATGTTATATTGACAATATCGGGAGTAATAAGTATATTTATTATAGTTCTAGCGATAATAACTGCATAATATAGGTAATAATGCATGTTATATTGATAATAATAAAAGTAATAAGTATATTTATTATAGTTCTAGCGATAATAACTGCATAATATGTGTAATAATGCATGTTATATTGATAATATTGGGAGTAATAAGTATAATTATTATAGTTCTAGCGATAATAATAGTAAAATATGGCTAATAGTGCATGTTATATTGATAATAATAAAAGTAATAAGTATATTTATTACAGTTCTATCGATAATAACTGCATAATATGGGTAATAATGCATGTTATATTGATGATAATAAAAGTAATACGTATATTTATTATAGTTCCAGCGATAATAACTGCATAATATGGGTAATAATGCATGTTATATTGATAATAATATAAGTAATAAGTATACTTATTACAGTTCTAGCGATAATAACTGCATTATATGGGTAATAATGGATGTTATATTGATAATGTCGGGAGTAATAAGTATATTTATTATAGTTCTAGCGATAATAACTGCATAATATGGGTAATAATGCATGTTATATTGATAATATTGGGAGTAATAAGTATAATTATTATAGTTCTAGCTATAATAATAGCAAAATATGGCTAATAGTGCATGTTATATTGATAATAATAAAAGTAATAAGTATATTTATTACAGTTCTATCGATAATAACTGCATAATATGGGTAATAATGCATGTTATATTGATGATAACAAAGGTAATACGTATATTTATTATAGTTCTAGCGATAATAACTGCATAATATGGGTAATAATGCATGTTATATTGATAATAGTATAAGTCATAAGTATAATTATTACAGTTCCAGCGATAATAACTGCATTATATGGGTAATAATGGATGTTATATTGATAATATCGGGAGTAATAAGTATATTTATTATAGTTCTAGCGATAATAACTGCATAATATAGGTAATAATGCATGTTATATTGATAATAATAAAAGTAATAAGTATATTTATTATAGTTTTATCAATAATAACTGCATAATATGGGTAATAATGCATGTTATATTGATAATAATATAAGTAATAAGTATAATTATTACAGTTCTAGCGATAATAACTGCATTATATGGGTAATAATAGATGTTATATTGACAATATCGGGAGTAATAAGTATATTTATGATAGTTCTAGCGATAATAACTGCATAATATAGGTAATAATGCATGTTATATTGATAATAATGAAAGTAATAAGTATATTTATTATAGTTCTATCAATAATAACTGCATAATATCGGTAATAATGCATGTTATATTGATGATAATAAGAGTAGTAAGTATATTTATTATAGTTCTAGCAATTTTAACTGCATTATGTGGGTAATAATGCATGTTATATTGATAGTATTGGGAGTAATAAGTATAATTATTATAGTTCTAGCGATAATAATAGTAAAATATGGCTAATAGTGCATGTTATATTGATAATAATAAAAGTAATAAGTATATTTATTACAGTTCTATGGATAATAACTGCATAATATGGGTAATAATGCATGTTAGATTGATAATATCGGGAGTAATAAGTGTAATTATTATAGCTCTAGCAATAATAATAATAAAATATGGCTAATAGTGCATGTTATATCAATAATAATAAAAGTAATAAGTATATTTATTACATTTCTATCGATAATAACTGCATTATGTGGGTAATAATGCATGTTATATTGATGATAATAGAAGTACTAAGTATATTTATTATAGTTCTCGCGATTATAACTGCATAATATGCGTAATAATGCATGTTATATTGAGAATAATATAAGTAATAAGTATAATTATTACAGTTCTAGCGATAATAACTGCATTACATGGGTAATAATGCATGTTATATTGATAATATTGGGAGTAATAAGTATAATTATTATAGTTCTAGCGATAATAATAGTAAAATATGGCTAATAGTGCATGTTATATTGATAATAATAAAAGTAATAAGTATATTTATTACAGATCTATGGATAATAACTGCATAATATGGGTACTAATGCATGTTATATTGATGATAACAAAAGTAATACGTATATTTATTATAGTTCTGGCGATAATAACTGCATAATATAGGTAATAATGCATGTTTCATTGATAATAATAAAAGTAATAAGTATATTTATTATAGTTCTATCAATAATAACTGCATAATATGGGTAATAATGCATGTTATATTGATAATAATATAAGTAATACGTATATTTATTATAGTTCCAGCGATAATAACTGCATAATATGGGTAATAATGCATGTTATATTGATAATAATATAAGTAATAAGTATACTTATTACAGTTCTAGCGATAATAACTGCATTATATGGGTAATAATGGATGTTATATTGATAATGTCGGGAGTAATAAGTATATTTATTATAGTTCTAGCGATAATAACTGCATAATATGGGTAATAATGCATGTTATATTGATAATATTGGGAGTAATAAGTATAATTATTATAGTTCTAGCGATAATAATAGCAAAATATGGCTAATAGTGCTTGTTATACTGATAATAATAAAAGTAATAAGTATATTTATTACAGTTCTATCGATAATAACTGCATAATATGGGTAATAATGCATGTTATATTGATGATAACAAAAGTAATACGTATATTTATTATAGTTCTAGCGATAATAACTGCATAATATGGTTAATAATGCATGTTATATTGATGATAACAAAAGTAATACGTATATTTATTATAGTTCTAGCGATAATAACTGCATAATATGGGTAAAAATGCATGTTATATTGATAATAATATAAGTAATAAGTATACTTATTACAGTTCTAGCGATAATAACTGCATTATATGGGTAATAATGGATGTTATATTGATAATATCGGGAGTAATAAGTATATTTATTATAGTTCTAGCGATAATAACTGCATAATATAGGTAATAATGCATGTTATATTGATAATAATAAAAGTAATAAGTATATTTATTATAGTTCTATCAATAATAACTGCATAATATGGGTAATAATGCATGTTATATTGATAATAATATAAGTAATAAGTATAATTATTACAGTTCTAGCGATAATAACTGCATTATATGGGTAATAATGGATGTTATATTGATAATATCGGGAGTAATAAGTATATTTATTATAGTTCTAGCGATAATAACTGCATAATATAGGTAATAATGCATGTTATATTGATAATAATAAAAGTAATAAGTATATTTATTATAGTTCTATCAATAATAACTGCATAATATGGGTAATAATGCATGTTATATTGATAATAATATAAGTAATAAGTATAATTATTACAGTTCTAGCGATAATAACTGCATTATATGGGTAATAATAGATGTTATATTGACAATATCGGGAGTAATAAGTATATTTATTATAGTTCTATCAATAATAACTGCATAATATCGGTAATAATGCATGTTATATTGATGATAATAAGAGTATCAAGTATATTTATTATAGTTCTAGCAATTTTAACTGCATTATGTGGGTAATAATGCATGTTATATTGATAGTATTGGGAGTAATAAGTATAATTATTATAGTTCTAGCGATAATAATAGTAAAATATGGGTAATAGTGCATGTTATATTGATAATAATAAAAGTAATAAGTATATTTATTACAGTTCTATGGATAATAACTGCATAATATGGGTAATAATGCATGTTAGATTGATAATATCGGGAGTAATAAGTATAATTATTATAGCTCTAGCAATAATAATAATAAAATATGGCTAATAGTGCATGTTATATCAATAATAATAAAAGTAATAAGTATATTTATTACATTTCTATCGATAATAACTGCATTATATGGGTAATAATGCATGTTATATTGATGATAATAGAAGTACTAAGTATATTTATTATAGTTCTCGCGATTATAACTGCATAATATGCGTAATAATGCATGTTATATTGAGAATAATATAAGTAATAAGTATAATTATTACAGTTCTAGCGATAATAACTGCATTATATGGGTAATAATGCATGTTATATTGATAATATTGGGAGTAATAAGTATAATTATTATAGTTCTAGCGATAATAATAGTAAAATATGGCTAATAGTGCATGTTATATTGATAATAATAAAAGTAATAAGTATATTTATTACAGTTCCATGGATAATAACTGCATAATATGGGTACTAATGCATGTTATATTGATGATAACAAAAGTAATACGTATATCTATTATAGTTCTGGCGATAATAACTGCATAATATAGGTAATAATGCATGTTATATTGATAATAATAAAAGTAATAAGTATATTTATTATAGTTCTATCAATAATAACTGCATAATATGGGTAAAAATGCATGTTATATTGATGATAATAAAAGTAATAAGTGTATTTATTACAGTTCTAGCGATAATGACTGCATAATATGGGTAATAATGCATGTTATATTGATGATAATATAAGTAACAAGTATAATTATTACAGTTCTAGCGATAATAACTGCATTATATGGGTAATAATGCATGATATGTTGATAATATTGGGAGTAATAAGTATAATTATTATAGTTCTAGCGATAATAAAGCAAAATATGGCAAATAGTGCATGTTATATTGATAATAGTAAAAGCAATAAGTATATTTATTACAGTTCTATCGATAATAACTGCATAATATGGGTATTAATGCAGATTATATTGATGATAATAAAAGTAATAAGTATATTTATTATAGTTCTATCGATAATAACTGCATAATATGGGTAATAATGCATATTATATTGATAATAATATAAGTAATAAGTATAATTATTACAGTTCTAGCGATAATAACTGCATTATATGGGTAATAATGCATGTTATATTGATAATATCGGGAGTAATAAGTATATTTATTATAGTTCTAGCGATAATAACTGCATAATATAGGTAATAATGCATGTTATATTGATAAAAATAAAAGTAATATATGGCTAATAGTGCATGTTATATTGATAATAATAAAAGTAATAATTATATTTATTATAGTTCTGTCGATAATAACTGCATTATATGGGTAATAATGCATGTTATATTGATAATATCGGGAGTAATAAGTATAATCATTACAGTTCTAGCGATAATACTAGTAAAATATGGCTAAGAGTGCCTGTTATATTGATAATAATAAAAGTAATAAGTATATTTATTATAGTTCTATCGATTATAACTGCATAATATGGGTAACAATGCACGTTATATTGCTAATAATATAAGTAATAAGTATAATTATTATAGTTCTAGCGATAATAACTGCATTATATGAGTAATAATGGATGTTATATTGATAATATCGGGAGTAATAAGTATAATTATTTCAGTTGTAGCGATAATACTAGTAAAATATGGCTAAGAGTGCATGTTATATTCATAATAAAAAAGTAATAAGTATATTTATTACAGTTCTATCAATAATAACTGCATAATATGGGTAATAATGCATGTTATATTAATAATAATATAAGTAATAAGTATAATTATTACAGTTCTAGCGATAATAACTGCATTATATGGGTAATAATGCATGTTATATTGATAATAATAAAAGTAATAAGTATATTTATTATGGTTCTAGCGATACTAACTGCATAATATGGGTAATAATGCATGTGATATTGATAATAATATAGGTAATAAGTACAATTATTACAGTTCTAGCGATAATAACTGCATTATATGGGTAATAATGCATGTTATATTGATGATAATATAAGTAATAAGTATAATTATTACAGTTCTAGCGATAATAACTGCATTATATGGGTAATAATGGATGTTATATTGGTAATATCTGGAGTAGTAAGTATAATTTTTATAGTTCTAGCGATAATAAAAGTAATATATGGCTAATAGTGCATGTTATATTGATAATAATAAGAGTAATAAGTATATTTATTATAATTCTATCGATAATAACTGCATAATATGGGTAATAATGCATGTTATATTGATGATAATAAAAGTAATAAGTATAATTATTACAGTTCTAGCGATAATAACTGCATTATATGGGTAATAATGGATGTTATATTGATAATATCGGGAGTAATAAGTATATTTATTATAGTTCTAGCGATAATAACTGCATAATATAGCTAACAATGCATGTTATATTGATGATAACAAAAGTAATACGTATATTTATTATAGTTCTAGCGATAATAACTGCATAATATGGGTAATAATGCATGTTATATTGATAATAATATAAGTAATAAGTATAATTATTACAGTTCTAGCGATAATAACTGCATTATATGGGTAATAATGGATGTTATATTGATAATATCGGGAGTAATAAGTATATTTATTATAGTTCTAGCGATAATAACTGCATAACATAGGTAATAATGCATGTTATATTGATAATAGTAAAAGTAATAAGTATATTTATTATAGTTCTATCAATAATAACTGCATAATATCGGTAATAATGCATGTTATATTGATGATAATATAAGTAATAAGTATAATTATTACAGTTCTAGCGATAATAACTGCATTATATGGGTAATAATGGATGTTATATTGGTAATATCTGGAGTAGTAAGTATAATTTTTATAGTTCTAGCGATAATAAAAGTAATATATGGCTAATAGTGCATGTTATATTGATAATAATAAAAGTAATAAGTATATTTATTATAGTTCTATCGATAATAACTGCATAATATGGGTAATAATGCATGTTATATTGATAATATCTAGAGTAGTAAGTATAATTTTTATAGTTCTAGCGATAATAAAAGTAATATATGGCTAATAGTGCATGTTATATTGATAATAATAAAAGTAATAAGTATATTTATTATAGTTCTATCGATAATAACTGCATAATATGGGTAATAATGCATGTTATATTGATGATAATATAAGTAATAAGTATAATTATTACAGTTCTAGCGATAATAACTGCATTATATGGGTAATAATGGATGTTATATTGATAATATCGGGAGTAATAAGCATATTTATTATAGTTCTAGCGATAATAACTGCATAATATAGGTAATAGTGCATGTTATATTAATAATAATAAAAGTAATAAGTATATTTATTATAGTTCTATCAATAATAACTGCATAATATGGGTAATAATGCATGTTATACTGATGATAATAAAAGTAATAAGTGTATTTATTACAGTTCTAGCGATAATAACTGCATAATATGGGTAATAATGCATGTTATATTGATGATAATAAAAGTAGTAAGTATATTTATTATAGTTCTAGCGATAATAACTGCATAATATGGGTAATAATGCATATTATATTGATAATAATATAAGTAATAAGTATAATTATTACAGTTCTAGCGATAATAACTGCATTATATGGGTAATGATGCATGTTATATTGATGATAATATAAGTAATAAGTCTAATTATTACAGTTCTAGCGATAATAACTGAATTATATGGGTAATAATGGATGTTATATTGATAATATCGGTAGTAATAAGTATATTTATTATAGTTCTAGCGATAATAACTGCATAATATAGGCAATAATGCATGTTATATTGATAAAAATAAAAGTAATATATGGCTAATAGTGCATGTTATATTGATAATAATAAAAGTAATAAGTATATTTATTATAGTTCTGTCGATAATAACTGCATTATATGGGTAATAATGCATGTTATATTGATAATATCGGGAGTAATAAGTATAATCATTACAGTTCTAGCGATAATACTAGTAAAATATGGCTAAGAGTGCCTGTTATATTGATAATAATAAAAGTAATAAGTATATTTATTATAGTTCTATCGATTATAACTGCATAATATGGGTAACAATGCACGTTATATTGCTAATAATATAAGTAATAAGTATAATTATTATAGTTCTAGCGATAATAACTGCATTATATGAGTAATAATGGATGTTATATTGATAATATCGGGAGTAATAAGTATAATTATTTCAGTTGTAGCGATAATACTAGTAAAATATGGCTAAGAGTGCATGTTATATTCATAATAAAAAAGTAATAAGTATATTTATTACAGTTCTATCAATAATAACTGCATAATATGGGTAATAATGCATGTTATATTAATAATAATATAAGTAATAAGTATAATTATTACAGTTCTAGCGATAATAACTGCATTATATGGGTAATAATGCATGTTATATTGATAATAATAAAAGTAATAAGTATATTTATTATGGTTCTAGCGATAATAACTGCATAATATGGGTAATAATGCATGTGATATTGATAATAATATAGGTAATAAGTACAATTATTACAGTTCTAGCGATAATAACTGCATTATATGGGTAATAATGCATGTTATATTGATGATAATATAAGTAATAAGTATAATTATTACAGTTCTAGCGATAATAACTGCATTATATGGGTAATAATGGATGTTATATTGGTAATATCTGGAGTAGTAAGTATAATTTTTATAGTTCTAGCGATAATAAAAGTAATATATGGCTAATAGTGCATGTTATATTGATAATAATAAGAGTAATAAGTATATTTATTATAATTCTATCGATAATAACTGCATAATATGGGTAATAATGCATGTTATATTGATGATAATATAAGTAATAAGTATAATTATTACAGTTCTAGCGATAATAACTGCATTATATGGGTAATAATGGATGTTATATTGATAATATCGGGAGTAATAAGTATATTTATTATAGTTCTAGCGATAATAACTGCATAATATAGGTAATAATGCATGTTATATTGATGATAACAAAAGTAATACGTATATTTATTATAGTTCTAGCGATAATAACTGCATAATATGGGTAATAATGCATGTTATATTGATAATAATATAAGTAATAAGTATAATTATTACAGTTCTAGCGATAATAACTGCATTATATGGGTAATAATGGATGTTATATTGATAATATCGGGAGTAATAAGTATATTTATTATAGTTCTAGCGATAATAACTGCATAACATAGGTAATAATGCATGTTATATTGATAATAGTAAAAGTAATAAGTATATTTATTATAGTTCTATCAATAATAACTGCATAATATCGGTAATAATGCATGTTATATTGATGATAATATAAGTAATAAGTATAATTATTACAGTTCTAGCGATAATAACTGCATTATATGTGTAATAATGGATGTTATATTGGTAATATCGGGAGTAATAAGTATAATTATTACAGTTCTAGCGATAATAACTGCATTATATGGGTAATAATGCATGTTATATTGATAATATCGGGAGTAATATGTATAATTATTATTGTTCTAGCGATAATAATAGTAAAATATGGCTAATAGTGCATGTTATATTGATAATAATAAAAGTAATAAGTATATTTGTTATAGTTCTATCGATAATAACTGCATAATATGGGTAATAACGCATGTTATATTGGTGATAATAAAAGTAGTAAGTATATTTATTATAGTTCTAGCGATTATAACTGCATAATATGGGTAATAATGCATGTTATATAGATAATTATATAAGTAATAAGTACAATTATTACATTTCTAGCGATAACAACTGCATTATATGCGTATAATGCATGTTACATTGATAATATCTGGAGTAGTAAGTATAATTTTTATAGTTCTAGCGATAATAAAAGTAATATATGGCTAATAGTGCATGTTATATTGATAATAATAAAAGTAATAAGTATATGTATTATAGTTCTGTCGATAATAACTGCATTATATGGGTAATAATGCATGTTATATTGATAATATCGGGAGTAATGAGGATAATCATTACAGTTCTTGCGATAATACTAGTAAAATATGGCTAAGAGTGCCTCTTATATTGATAATAATATAAGTAATAAGTATATTTATTATAATTCTATCGATAATAACTGCATAATATGGGTAATAATGCATGTTATATTGATGATAATATAAGTAATAAGTATAATTATTACAGTTCTAGCGATAATAACTGCATTATATTGGTAATAATGCATGTTATATTGATAATAATAAAAGTAATAAGTATATTTATTACAGTTCTATCGATAATAACAGCATAATATGGGTAATAATGCATGTTATATTGATGATAATATAAGTAATAAGTATAATTATTACAGTTCTAGCGATAATAACTGCATTATATGGGTAATAATGGATGTTATATTGATAATATCGGGAGTAATAAGTATATTTATTATAGTTCTAGCGATAATAACTGCATATTATAGGTAATAGTGCATGTTATATTGATAATAATAAAAGTAATAAGCATATTTATTATAGTTCTATCAATAATAACTGCATAATATGGGTAATAATGGATGTTATATTGATAATATCGGGAGTAATAAGTATATTTACTATAGTTCTAGCGATAATAGCTGCATTATATGGGTAATAATGCATGTTATATTGATAATAATAGAAGTAATAAGTAGATTTATTATGGTTCTAGCGATAATAACTGCATAATATGGGTAATAATGCATGTGATATTGATAATAATATAGGTAGTAAGTATAATTATTACAGTTCTAGCGATAATAACTGCATTGTATGGGTAATAATGGATGTTATATTGATAATATCGGGAGTAATAAGTATATTTATTATAGTTCTAGCGATAATAACTGCATAATATGGGTAATAATGCATGTTATATTGATAATAATATAAGTAATAAGTATAATTATTACAGTTCTAGCGATAATAACTGCATTATATGGGTAATAATGGATGTTATGTTGATAATATCGGGAGTAATAAGTATTTTTATTATAGTTCTAGCGATAATAATTGCATAATATCGGTAATAATGCATGTTATGTTGATAATAATAACAGTAATTAGTATATTTATTACAGTTCTATCGATAATAACTGCATAATATGGGTAATAATGCATGTTATATTGATGATAACAAAAGTAATACGTATATTTATTATAGTTCTAGCGATAATAACTGCATAATATGGGTAATAATGCATATTATATTGATAATAATATAAGTAATAAGTATAATTATTACAGTTCTAGCGATAATAACTGCATTATATGGGTAATAATGGATGTTATATTGATAATATCGGGAGTAATAAGTATATTTATTACAGTTCTAGCGATAATAACTGCATTATATGGGTAATAATGCATGATATGTTGATAACATTGGGAGTAATAAGTATAATTATTATAGTTCTAGCGATAATAATAGTAAAATATGGCAAATAGTGCATGTTATATTGATAATAGTAAAAGCAATAAGTATATTTATTACAGTTCTATCGATAATAACTGCATAATATGGGTATTAATGCATGTTATATTGATGATAATAAAAGTAGTAAGAATATTTATTATAGTTCTAGCGATTATAACTGCATAATATGGGTAATAATGCATGTTATATTGATAATAATATAAGTAATAAGTATAATTATTACAGTTCCAGCGATAATAACTGCATTATATGGGTAATAATGCATGTTATATTGATAATATTGGGAGTAGTAAGTATATTTATTATAGTTCTAGCGATAATAACTGCATAATATAGGTAATAATGCATGTTATATTGATAATAATAAAAGTAATAAGTATATTTATTGTAGTTCTATCAATAATAACTGCATAATATGGGTAATAATGCATGTTATATTGATGATAATAAAAGTAATAAGTGTATTTATTACAGTTCTAGCGATAATGACTGCATAATATGGGTAATAATGCACGTTATATTGCTAATAATATAAGTAATAAGTATAATTATTATAGTTCTAGCGATAATAACTGCATTATATGAGTAATAATGGATGTTATATTGATAATATCGGGAGTAATAAGTATAATTATTTCAGTTGTAGCGATAATACTAGTAAAATATGGCTAAGAGTGCATGTTATATTCATAATAAAAAAGTAATAAGTATATTTATTACAGTTCTATCAATAATAACTGCATAATATGGGTAATAATGCATGTTATATTAATAATAATATAAGTAATAAGTATAATTATTACAGTTCTAGCGATAATAACTGCATTATATGGGTAATAATGCATGTTATATTGATAATAATAAAAGTAATAAGTATATTTATTATGGTTCTAGCGATAATAACTGCATAATATGGGTAATAATGCATGTGATATTGATAATAATATAGGTAATAAGTATAATTATTACAGTTCTAGCGATAATAACTGCATTATATGGGTAATAATGCATGTTATATTGATGATAATATAAGTAATAAGTATAATTATTACAGTTCTAGCGATAATAACTGCATTATATGGGTAATAATGGATGTTATATTGATAATATCGGGAGTAATAAGTATATTTATTATAGTTCTAGCGATTATAACTGCATAATATGGGTAATAATGCATGTTATATTAATAATAATATAAGTAATAAGTATAATTATTACAGTTCTAGCGATAATAGCTGCATTATATGGGTAATAATGCATGTTATATTGATCATAATACAAGTAATAAGTATAATCATTACAGTTCTAGCGATAATACTAGTAAAATATGGCTAAGAGTCCCTGTTATATTAATAATAATAAAAGTAATAAGTATATTTATTGTAATTCTATCGATAATAACTGCATAATATGGGTAATAATGCATGTTATATTGATAATAATATAAGTAATAAGTATAATTATTACAGTTCTAGCGATAATAACTGCATTATATGGGTAATAATGGATGTTATATTGATAATATCGGGAGTAATAAGTATATTTATTATAGTTCTAGCGATAATAACTGCATAATATAGGTAATAGTGCATGTTATATTGATAATAATAAAAGTAATAAGCATATTTATTATAGTTCTATCAATAATAACTGCATAATATGGGTAATAATGGATGTTATATTGATAATATCGGGAGTAATAAGTATATTTACTATAGTTCTAGCGATAATAACTGCATTATATGGGTAATAATGCATGTTATATTGATAATAATAGAAGTAATAAGTAGATTTATTATGGTTCTAGCGATAATAACTGCATAATATGGGTAATAATGCATGTGATATTGATAATAATATAGGTAGTAAGTATAATTATTACAGTTCTAGCGATAATAACTGCATTGTATGGGTAATAATGGATGTTATATTGATAATATCGGGAGTAATAAGTATATTTATTATAGTTCTAGCGATAATAACTGCATAATATGGGTAATAATGCATGTTATATTGATAATAATATAGGTAATAAGTATAATTATTACAGTTCTAGCGATAATAACTGCATTATATGGGTAATAATGGATGTTATATTGATAATATCGGGAGTAATAAGTATAATTATTATAGTTCTATCGATAATAACTGCATAATATGGGTAATAATGCATGTTATATTGATGATAATAAAAGTACTAAGTATATTTATTATAGTTCTAGCGATTAGAACTGCATAATATGCGTAATGATGCATGTTATATTGATAATAATATAGGTAATAAGTATAATTATTACAGTTCTAGCGATAATAGCTGCATTATATGGGTAATAATGCATGTTATATTGATAATACTATAAGTAATAAGTATAATTATTACAGTTCTAGCGATAATAACTGCATAATATGGGTAATAATGCACGTTATATTGCTAATAATATAAGTAATAAGTATAATTATTACAGTTTTAGCGATAATAACTGCATTATATGGGTAATAATGCATGTTATATTGATAATATCGGGAGTAATAAGTATATTTATTATAGTTCTAGCGATAATAACTGCATAATATAGGTAATAATGCATGTTATATTGATAATAATAGATGTAATATGTATATTTATTATAGTTCCATCAATAATAACTGCATAATATGGGTAATAATGCATGTTATATTCATGACAATAAAAGTAATAAGTATATTTATTACAGTTCTAGCGATAATAACTTCATAATATTGATAATAATGCATGTTATATTGATGACAATATAAGTAATGAGTATAATTATTACAGTTCTAGCGATAGTACCTCCATTATATGGGTAATAATGTATGTTATATTGATAATATCGGGAGTAATAAGTATAATTATTACAGTTTTAGCGATAATACTAGTAAAATATGGCTAAGAGTGCGTGTTATATTCATAATAAAGATGTAATAAGTATATTTATTATACTTCTATCGATAATAACTGCATAATATGGGTAATAATGCACGTTATATTGCTAATAATATAAGTAATAAGTATATTTATCATAGTTCTATCGATTATAACTGCATAATATGGGTAATAATGCACGTTATATTGCTAATAATATAAGTAATAAGTATAATTATTATAGTTCTAGCGATAATAACTGCATTATATGGGTAATAATGGATGTTATATTGATAATATCGGGAGTAATAAGTATAATTATTACAGTTTTAGCGATAATACTAGTAAAATATGGCTAAGAGTGCATGTTATATTCATAATAAAAAAGTAATAAGTATATTTATTACAATTCTAGCGATAATAACTGCATAATATGGGTAATAACGCATGTTATATTGATGATAACAAAAGTAATACGTATATTTATTATAGTTCTAGCCATAATAACTGCATAATATGGGTAATAATGCATGTTATATTGATAATAATATAAGTAATAAGTATAATTATTACAGTTCTAGCGATAATAACTGCATTATATGGGTAATAATGCATGTTATATTGATAATAATATAAGTAATAAGTATAATTATTACAGTTCTAGCGATAATAACTCCATTATAGGGGTAATAATGCATGTTATATTGATAATAATATAAGTAATAAGTATAATTATTACAGTTCTAGCGATAATAACTGCATAATATTTGTAATAATGCACGTTATATTGTTAATAATATAAGTCATAAGTATAATTATTACAGTTCTAGCGATAATAACTGCATAATATTTGTAATAATGCACGTTATATTGTTAATAATATAAGTAATAAGTATAATTATTACAGTTCTAGCGATAATAACTGCATTATATGGGTAATAATGCATGTTATTTTGATAATATCGGGAGTAATAAGTATAATTATTATTGTTCTATCGATAATAACTGCATAATATGGGTAATAATGCATGTTATATTGATGATAATGAAAGTACTAAGTATATTTATTATAGTTCTAGCGATTATAACTGCATAATATGCGTAATAATGCATGTTATATTGATAATAATATAAGTAATAAGTATAATTATTACAGTTCCAGCGATAATAACTGCATTATATGGGTAATAATTGATGTTACATTGATAATATCGGGAGTAATAAGTAAAATTATTACAGTTTTAGCGATAATACTAGTAAAATATGGCTAAGAGTGCCTGTTATATTGATAATAATAAAAGTAATAAGTATATTTATTATACTTCTGTCGATAATAATTGCATTATATGGGTAATAATGCATGTTATATTGATAATAATATAAGTAATAAGTAGAATTATTACAGTTCTAGCGATAATAACTGCATAATATGGGTAATAATGCACGTTATATTGCTAATAATATAAGTAATAAGTATAATTATTACAGTTTTAGCGATAATAACTGCATTATATGGGTAATAATGCATGTTATATTGATAATATCGGGAGTAATAAGTATAATTATTATAGTTCTAGCGATAATAATAGTACAATATGGCTAATAGTGCCTGTTATATTGATAATAATAAAAGTAATAAGTATATTTATTATAGTTCTATCGATAATAACTGCATAATATGCGTAATAATGCATGTTATATTGATAATAATATAAGTAATAAGTATAATTATTACAGTTCCAGCGATAATAACTGCATTATATGGGTAATAATTGATGTTATATTGATAATATCGGGAGTAATAAGTAAAATTATTACGGTTTTAGCGATAATACTAGTAAAATATGGCTAAGAGTGCCTGTTATATTGATAATAATAAAAGTAATAAGTATATTTATTATACTTCTGTCGATAATAATTGCATTATATGGGTAATAATGCATGTTATATTGATAATAATATAAGTAATAAGTAGAATTATTACAGTTCTAGCGATAATAACTGCATAATATGGGTAATAATGCACGTTATATTGCTAATAATATAAGTAATAAGTACAATTATTACAGTTTTAGTGATAATAACTGCATTATATGGGTAATAATGCATGTTATATTGATAATATCGGGAGTAATAAGTATAATTATTATAGTTCTAGCGATAATAATAGTACAATATGGCCAATAGTGCATGTTATATTGTTAATAATAAAAGTAATAAGTATATTTATTATAGTTCTAGCGATAATAACTGCATAATATGGGTAATAATGCATGTTATATTGATAATAATATAGGTAATAAGTATAATTATTACAGTTCCAGCGATAATAACTGCATTATATGGGTAATAATGCATGTTATATTGATAATATTGGGAGTAATAAGTATAATTATTATAGTTCTAGCGATAATGATAGTAAAATATGGCTAATAGTGCATGTTATATTGTTAATAATAAAAGTAATAAGTATATTTATTATAGTTCTAGCGATAATAACTGCATAATATGGGTAATAATGCATGTTATATTGATAATAATATAGGTAATAAGTATAATTATTACAGTTCTAGCGATAATAACTGCATTATATGGGTAATAATGGATGTTATATTGATAATATCGGGAGTAATAAGTATAATTATTATAGTTCTATCGATAATAACTGCATAATATGGGTAATAATGCATGTTATATTGATGATAATAAAAGTACTAAGTATATTTATTATAGTTCTAGCGATTAGAACTGCATAATATGCGTAATGATGCATGTTATATTGATAATAATATAGGTAATAAGTATAATTATTACAGTTCTAGCGATAATAGCTGCATTATATGGGTAATAATGCATGTTATATTGATAATACTATAAGTAATAAGTATAATTATTACAGTTCTAGCGATAATAACTGCATAATATGGGTAATAATGCACGTTATATTGCTAATAATATAAGTAATAAGTATAATTATTGCAGTTTTAGCGATAATAACTGCATTATATGGGTAATAATGCATGTTATATTGATAATATCGGGAGTAATAAGTATATTTATTATAGTTCTAGCGATAATAACTGCATAATATAGGTAATAATGCATGTTATATTGATAATAATAGATGTAATATGTATATTTATTATAGTTCCATCAATAATAACTGCATAATATGGGTAATAATGCATGTTATATTCATGACAATAAAAGTAATAAGTATATTTATTACAGTTCTAGCGATAATAACTTCATAATATTGATAATAATGCATGTTATATTGATGACAATATAAGTAATGAGTATAATTATTACAGTTCTAGCGATAGTACCTCCATTATATGGGTAATAATGTATGTTATATTGATAATATCGGGAGTAATAAGTATAATTATTACAGTTTTAGCGATAATACTAGTAAAATATGGCTAAGAGTGCATGTTATATTCATAATAAAGATGTAATAAGTATATTTATTATACTTCTATCGATAATAACTGCATAATATGGGTAATAATGCACGTTATATTGCTAATAATATAAGTAATAAGTATATTTATCATAGTTCTATCGATTATAACTGCATAATATGGGTAATAATGCACGTTATATTGCTAATAATATAAGTAATAAGTATAATTATTATAGTTCTAGCGATAATAACTGCATTATATGGGTAATAATGGATGTTATATTGATAATATCGGGAGTAATAAGTATAATTATTACAGTTTTAGCGATAATACTAGTAAAATATGGCTAAGAGTGCATGTTATATTCATAATAAAAAAGTAATAAGTATATTTATTACAATTCTAGCGATAATAACTGCATAATATGGGTAATAATGCATGTTATATTGATGATAACAAAAGTAATACGTATATTTATTATAGTTCTAGCCATAATAACTGCATAATATGGGTAATAATGCATGTTATATTGATAATAATATAAGTAATAAGTATAATTATTACAGTTCTAGCGATAATAACTGCATTATATGGGTAATAATGCATGTTATATTGATAATAATATAAGTAATAAGTATAATTATTACAGTTCTAGCGATAATAACTCCATTATAGGGGTAATAATGCATGTTATATTGATAATAATATAAGTAATAAGTATAATTATTACAGTTCTAGCGATAATAACTGCATAATATTTGTAATAATGCACGTTATATTGTTAATAATATAAGTCATAAGTATAATTATTACAGTTCTAGCGATAATAACTGCATAATATTTGTAATAATGCACGTTATATTGTTAATAATATAAGTAATAAGTATAATTATTACAGTTCTAGCGATAATAACTGCATTATATGGGTAATAATGCATGTTATTTTGATAATATCGGGAGTAATAAGTATAATTATTATTGTTCTATCGATAATAACTGCATAATATGGGTAATAATGCATGTTATATTGATGATAATGAAAGTACTAAGTATATTTATTATAGTTCTAGCGATTATAACTGCATAATATGCGTAATAATGCATGTTATATTGATAATAATATAAGTAATAAGTATAATTATTACAGTTCCAGCGATAATAACTGCATTATATGGGTAATAATTGATGTTACATTGATAATATCGGGAGTAATAAGTAAAATTATTACAGTTTTAGCGATAATACTAGTAAAATATGGCTAAGAGTGCCTGTTATATTGATAATAATAAAAGTAATAAGTATATTTATTATACTTCTGTCGATAATAATTGCATTATATGGGTAATAATGCATGTTATATTGATAATAATATAAGTAATAAGTAGAATTATTACAGTTCTAGCGATAATAACTGCATAATATGGGTAATAATGCACGTTATATTGCTAATAATATAAGTAATAAGTATAATTATTACAGTTTTAGCGATAATAACTGCATTATATGGGTAATAATGCATGTTATATTGATAATATCGGGAGTAATAAGTATAATTATTATAGTTCTAGCGATAATAATAGTACAATATGGCTAATAGTGCCTGTTATATTGATAATAATAAAAGTAATAAGTATATTTATTATAGTTCTATCGATAATAACTGCATAATATGCGTAATAATGCATGTTATATTGATAATAATATAAGTAATAAGTATAATTATTACAGTTCCAGCGATAATAACTGCATTATATGGGTAATAATTGATGTTATATTGATAATATCGGGAGTAATAAGTAAAATTATTACGGTTTTAGCGATAATACTAGTAAAATATGGCTAAGAGTGCCTGTTATATTGATAATAATAAAAGTAATAAGTATATTTATTATACTTCTGTCGATAATAATTGCATTATATGGGTAATAATGCATGTTATATTGATAATAATATAAGTAATAAGTAGAATTATTACAGTTCTAGCGATAATAACTGCATAATATGGGTAATAATGCACGTTATATTGCTAATAATATAAGTAATAAGTACAATTATTACAGTTTTAGTGATAATAACTGCATTATATGGGTAATAATGCATGTTATATTGATAATATCGGGAGTAATAAGTATAATTATTATAGTTCTAGCGATAATAATAGTACAATATGGCCAATAGTGCATGTTATATTGTTAATAATAAAAGTAATAAGTATATTTATTATAGTTCTAGCGATAATAACTGCATAATATGGGTAATAATGCATGTTATATTGATAATAATATAGGTAATAAGTATAATTATTTCAGTTCCAGCGATAATAACTGCATTATATGGGTAATAATGCATGTTATATTGATAATATTGGGAGTAATAAGTATAATTATTATAGTTCTAGCGATAATGATAGTAAAATATGGCTAATTTTTTTTTTTTTTTTTTTTTTTTTTTTTTTTTTTTTTTTTGTTTTGGGTAGGGAAACAGGGGAAATCTTCTAAAGATCCCCGGGGCTAGGCCACGTGCCCCGGGGTATGCCGGATTTCTACCGGCTAAAACCCCTAACCCTCGCTGTGACTTTAGTCCCCCCCCCGGAACTGTTTTTCACATTACTTCAGGGGGGAGTCACCTGTTGTGCGATTTCGCACGTCTCAAGTGAGATGCCCTCACGACAAAAGGTGGCCCGTTAGGAGCTATTTTAACTTGCCGATGGAATCCCCTACACTGGATTTAGGGGATTCCACCGGCTCTCCTCCGTCTTCTTCTGCTGGAGCAGCCGTCGCACGTAAGTGCCAACGGCGCTCCAGTGCTGCAAAGTTTGCAGCATCACCCCCACGATGATGTCGGGGGTGATGGGGCCAACCTCATGTTGGAGGGCATCCCGCTCAGCCGTCCATCGGAGGCAGGCGAAGAGGGTGTGCTCAGCACTATCCTCCGCACCCTGGCAGCCGTAACCACACATCGGCGAGGTGGCCTTACCCATCCTAAAAAGGTAGGCACGGAAGTATCCATGCCCACTAAGGAACTGAGTAAGGTAGTAACCAACCTCGCCGTGCTTTCTGGATACCCAAGGGGCTAGGCATGGAATGAGCCTAGCTGTCCAACGCCCCCGGGTCTCCTCATTCCAACGTTGCTGCCAGCGGTGCAGAGTGGCTTCGCGAGCCACCCTCTTCGCCTCGGCCTTCGCCTGGCCATTCCTTTTGGCCCCATAGACCTGCTGACGCTCATGAGCGAGCAAGTCTATGGGGACCATGCCGGCTATCACCAACACAGCTGGCTCCGCAACCGTCCTGTAAGAACAGGCTACCCGGAGTGCGCACCTTCTCTGAACCGCCGCGAGTCTGCGGCGGTACTTCTCGAAGCGGAGAGCTCCTGCCCAAATCTCCGAGCCATACAAAAGTATGGACTCGGCGGTGGACATCAGGAGCCTCCGCTTCGCCGGCTTTGGGCCTCCAATGTTCGCCATGAGGCGGGCTAAGGACGACGCGATTGCCGCCGCCCTGTCGGCCGCCTGCCGTATATGTGCCCAGAAGGTCCTCTTGGAATCAAGAAGGACCCCCAGGTACTTCACGGCGGCCTTGGCTAAGATGGTATGGATCCCCACCTTGAATGGTATCTCGGTGGGGATCCTTCGCCTTGACAGGACGACGAGCTCGGTCTTCTCGGTTGCTAGCCGAAGACCCGCGTCACCCATCCATCTCTCCACCCGCCTCATGACCTGATTCAGGCCAAACTGTGCGCGCTCCGTGTCGCGGGCGACAATTACTGCCGCAATGTCGTCCGCGTAGCCCACCAGGAACGCCTCGCTGGGGAACTCGATCCGCAGGATGGCGTCGTAGAACGCATTCCAGAGGTCTGGTCCTAGAATGGACCCCTGTGCCACTCCTGCGGAGACTTTTCTAATCCGCCGCCCCTCGACCGTGTCGTAAACAAGGACACGGTCAGAGAGGTAATCCTCCATCATGCGGAGGAGATAGTCCGGCACCTGGAAAGTGTTCTCCAGGGCCGCGAGTATCCCCAGCCAACTCACCGAGTTAAAGGCGTTCCGGACGTCCAGCGTGGCTACGAGGACGACATGCCAACTGTGTCGGTTCCCGGTCTCCGCCTTTTCGGCGGCGTCTAGGACCACCCGTAGGGCGTCGACGGTAGACCTTCCGCGACGAAAGCCAAACTGCCGACCCGATAGATCGCCCGCCTCGCGGAAAGCGTTCAGGAGGCGGGGCCTAATCATCTTCTCGAGCAACTTACCGGCCACGTCCAGCATACAAATAGGTCTGTATGCTGACGGACCGGTAAGCTGCTCCTTGCCTTTAGGAATGAGCGCAAGGCGCTGCACTTTCCATCGGGTCGGCCAGAGGCCGGAACCCAGACATGCATTGAACAACGCCAGCAGAGGTCCTGGGTGAAGCTGAACCGTCAGCTTCACAACCTCTGCTGGAATGCCGTCTGGGCCCGGGGCCTTCCTATTGCGGAAGGTCCGAGCGGCATTCTGCATCTCCTGCATGGTGAAGGGGGGGAACTCCACCACCTGCAACCCTGCTGACCGTCGCGCCCTTGCCGGGTGGTCCGGAAAAAGGGCGTCCACGATCGCCGATGCCTCGTCTGCGGGTAACACAGCGGGGCCGTTTTGGGCACCGATCTTACGGCGCACGATTCGGTACCCTAGTCCCCACGGGTCACGGTTGACCTCCTCCCGGAGGTCGTCCCAGCAACGCCGTTGACTAACGCGAATCGCGTGGCGCAATTCGCGGCGTTTGGCCCTGTAGGAGTCCCACAAGGCCTCGCCTTCGCCGGTGCGCCTAGCGCGCTGGGCTATTCGCCGCAGACGATGGCAGTCCCTCCGGAGGTCGGCGATGTCGCTCGACCACCAGTAGGCCGGCCGTCTGGCACTGCGTGGCCTTCCATGGCTCATCGACGCTTCGCATGCCGTGTGTATGGCGTGCATAGTTGCGCCGACGAGCCGCTCTAGCGAGAGCCGGGATAATGGCTCTCCGTTGAGCTGCGGGATGGACTGCAGCGCAACTTGGAGAGCCTCTCCGAACTTCTCCTTCTGGAGCGTCTTAATGTTCCACCCTTTAACAGAGGGGGGAACGACGCTGCTCCGTTGTTTCCCGGCTATCCGGAAAGCCACGTACTGGTGGTCACTCCCCGTGTAGTCCTCGATGACTCTCCAGTCATCGACACGGGGCGCGATATCCTCAGAAGCCATCGTGATATCCACGATTGTCTCCTGGTAACCAAACCTCCGGAAGGTCGTGGACGACCCTCGGTTAAGGATCACCAGGTTCTGGCGCGCCGCCAACTCGACGACGTGCCGTCCCCTGGTGTCCGGTCTGGGCATTCCCCACTCGACCGCCTTCGCGTTGAAGTCCCCTCCGATCACACATCCACCTCCAATGGCTTGGATGGTGTCTTCGAGGACTTGAACCTTCTCGCGAAACTCCGCGATGCGGTCGTTAGGGGAGAGGTAGACGCTCACCAGCGTCACACCCTCTCCCCGTACCCAGACATGTCCGGCGCCTGCGCCGTGCGACTGGACCCGGAACTTGGACGGATCCGGGATCCATATCGCAGCGGTACCCAACGTGTCGGCGAACCACGTTGGTCCTTCCCGAGCACGATACGGTTCACTGAGCAGGAGAATATCTATCTCCTGCTCTTGCCGCATCTGCTCGAGAAGGGCGTCCGCGACTCGGCTGCGGTTCAAGTTGGCCTGGAACACCTTAGCCATTGCGCTGCTTTGCGTTGGTTAAGGCGTCACGGTACGCCTTACAGGCGCCGGACCCTGACACATGCTGTAGGTCTGCGCCCTTGAGACCATGGTCGGCGCAGACCACGCACCTCGGCGGCTTCTGACAGTCTTTGGCTGCATGGCCCTTCTCCCCGCACCGGTAGCAATTATGCTGCCGGTCGGGGCCCTTACATCCACGCGCCAGGTGCTCGTACCCCAGGCACCTGAAGCAGCGCGCGGCTACCGTCCTCTTTCTGGGCCGGGATATCACCATCCCGACCCTCAAACGGCCGCAATCCAATATCTTGGTCGCAGCCCGCTCCTCGAGCTCAATTATTGCCAGTTTCAGGCCCCGGGCATTCTCCTTGGTGACATGCACCCGCATGTCGCCGGCAGAGTCGCCCAATTCCTTCCTGAGGGCCTCTTCCACCTCACCAGCTGTGGTGAGGCAGTCTAGGTCCCTCAGCTCAATTATTTCCTTAGGCTCCATCCGCCGGACTGTGCCAACGGTGCCCAGGGCCCCCTTTAGAGCCTCACTGAATGAGGCCTTCTGCTCAGGCTTTGCAGCCCCTGCTAATTCGAGGAGGACTTCACCCCCCCTCGTTTGCCGGATCGATTTAATCTCGACTCCGGCCTCCTCCGGTTTTACGCTGGCGCGTAATTTCGCCAGCACTTGCGCGTAGCTCGTGCCCGCCGTCGGCTTAACCGCCAAAGCGGCTGCGCGGCGTTTGCGACGCGGCTTCCTCTTCTTCTTCTTTTTGTTGTCTGCCTCCGTGGAAACAGAGGTAGTCGCCTTGGCCGCAGCTGCGACGGCCGCCGTGGGAGGTACGGCGGGATTCTGCGACTTCCGTTTTCGGCGTGCCACCACATTCCATGCTTCCCCGCCGTCCTTTAGCCTTTTCTCAGCCGGCGATGACTGGGATGCGGGGCTGGAAGTTATCTCCCGCGTTCGTTTCCTGCCGCTGAGGTCCTGCGTCATTTGAGCGGACTGTGCCGCCTCGATTGCGTCCGCCAACTCCACCAGGCGCGGGAGACCATTCTTGATGGCCATGGCAACATTACGTTGCTTGGTCGTTGCCAAAGTCATCTCCGCGACGGTGTCACGGAGTTCTTTCAAAAGGGCCCCGATTGTTGAGGCCTCTGTGGCGGAAGGAACAGGCTTTGGGGCCTGAACCGGTTCCCCCGGCGTCTCATCAGTAGGCACCGGAGTACTCTCATCTGCAGACATCGGCGATCTTTCGCCCGATGGCAGAGGACTCCGTGCCAGATTGCGACGCGGCGTGAATACCGCCGCCTCGTTCACCTCGACCTCCTGCTCGAGGTCCCTTGCGCTCTTAGCGCGCAAGCGCCTCCCTTCTTCAATATCTGCTTTTTTAGACGCCATCTTAAATCGTTTATTATACTAACGACGGTTCGCGCATCATGCGAGCCACACCGCAGTGTGGCATCTATCCCCGCCGGTTAGAAACCCTAATTACGGATGTCGAAGTCGAGAAGCGGCTTTTCGGGAGGCCACCCCTATCGACACCAAGTGACTCTAGTAAAACATAATACGGGATAGGCCCGCGCCATATATGATGCAAAAGGTTTAACGTCACCCCTATCGAAGGGACGCACCGGTATCCGACCCGGGTATTGCCCCAACCTCAGGCTAGACGGTGCTGTGGTTTAATCCCCAGCAGCTCAGGTTATGAGGAACACTGGCCAGGTGATCCTCCATTCCTGCGCCCGATAGCACGGCTTCAACCCTTGCATGGGCTCCGTACAGCGAAGACATGAGCGGTTCTCCCACGTTCAAACATGTGGTTTCACGGGATCTCTGCCGAACCCAAGTTGAGAGCGGACTTACATTTACCCTTATTACTCCCACAGAGGTCAGGTACTAACATCATGTCCCGCCACGGTCGGGGGGCTACTACTCCCCCCTTGGCTAGTCTGCAAGGAATATCCACCGCGTACCAGCCGCAGCCCATTCATTCATCCATTCACCCACACATATACACAGTTCTAGTTTTGGTCCGCGGGAGCTATTTTATTTCACTCCTACCCTCCACGCACTCCGAAGAGTACGTGGCGAGCATTCCCCTATCCGCCACCCGGGGACGCGTCCGATGGGGGACTAGAAACCCCACACGGAAAAATATGGCTAATAGTGCATGTTATATTGTTAATAATAAAAGTAATAAGTATATTTATTATAGTTCTAGCGATAATAACTGCATAATATGGGTAATAATGCATGTTATATTGATAATAATATAGGTAATAAGTATAATTATTACAGTTCTAGCGATAATAACTGCATTATATGGGTAATAATGGATGTTATATTGATAATATCGGGAGTAATAAGTATAATTATTATAGTTCTATCGATAATAACTGCATAATATGGGTAATAATGCATGTTATATTGATGATAATAAAAGTACTAAGTATATTTATTATAGTTCTAGCGATTAGAACTGCATAATATGCGTAATGATGCATGTTATATTGATAATACTATAAGTAATAAGTATAATTATTACAGTTCTAGCGATAATAACTGCATAATATGGGTAATAATGCACGTTATATTGCTAATAATATAAGTAATAAGTATAATTATTACAGTTTTAGCGATAATAACTGCATTATATGGGTAATAATGCATGTTATTTTGATAATATCGGGAGTAATAAGTATATTTATTATAGTTCTAGCGATAATAACTGCATAATATAGGTAATAATGCATGTTATATTGATAATAATAGATGTAATATGTATATTTATTATAGTTCCATCAATAATAACTGCATAATATGGGTAATAATGCATGTTATATTCATGACAATAAAAGTAATAAGTATATTTATTACAGTTCTAGCGATAATAACTTCATAATATTGATAATAATGCATGTTATATTGATGACAATATAAGTAATGAGTATAATTATTACAGTTCTAGCGATAGTACCTCCATTATATGGGTAATAATGTATGTTATATTGATAATATCGGGAGTAATAAGTATAATTATTACAGTTTTAGCGATAATACTAGTAAAATATGGCTAAGAGTGCATGTTATATTCATAATAAAGATGTAATAAGTATATTTATTATACTTCTATCGATAATAACTGCATAATATGGGTAATAATGCACGTTATATTGCTAATAATATAAGTAATAAGTATATTTATCATAGTTCTATCGATTATAACTGCATAATATGGGTAATAATGCACGTTATATTGCTAATAATATAAGTAATAAGTATAATTATTATAGTTCTAGCGATAATAACTGCATTATATGGGTAATAATGGATGTTATATTGATAATATCGGGAGTAATAAGTATAATTATTACAGTTTTAGCGATAATACTAGTAAAATATGGCTAAGAGTGCATGTTATATTCATAATAAAAAAGTAATAAGTATATTTATTACAATTCAAGCGATAATAACTGCATAATATGGGTAATAATGTATGTTATATTGATGATATTAAAAGTACTAAGTATATTTATTATAGTTCTAGCGATTATAACTGCATAATATGCGTAATAATGCATGTTATATTGATAATAATATAAGTAATAAGTATAATTATTACACTTCCAGCGATAATAACTGCATTATATGGGTAATAATGCATGTTATATTGATTATATTGGGAGTAATAAGTATAATTATTATAGTTCTAGCGATAATGACAGTAAAATATGGCTAATAGTGCATGTTATATTGATAATAATAAAAGTAATAAGTATATTTATTACAGTTCTATCGATAATAACTGCATAATATGGGTAATAATGCATGTTATATTGATGATATTAAAAGTAATACGTATATTTATTATAGTTCTATCGATAATAACTGCATAATATGGGTAATAATGCATGTTATATTGATGATATTAAAAGCACTACGTATATTTATTATAGTTCTAGCTATAATAACAGCATAATATGGGTAATAATGCATGTTATATTGATAATATCGGGAGTAATAAGTATAATTATTATAGTTCTAGCAATAATAATAGTAAAATATGGCTAATAGTGCATGCTATATTGATAATAATAAACGTAATAAGTATAATTATTACAGTTCTAGCGATAATAACTGCATTATGTGGGTAATAATTGATGTTATATTGATAATATCGGGAGTAATAAGTATAATTATTACAGTTTTAGCAATAATACTAGTAAAATATGGCTAAGAGTGCCTGTTATATTGATAATAATAAAAGTAATAAGTATATTTATTATACTTCTGTCGATAATAACTGCATTATATGGGTAATAATGCATGTTATATTGATAATAATATAAGTAATAAGTATAATTATTACAGTTCTAGCGATAATAACTGCATAATATGGGTAATAATGCACGTTATATTGCTAATAATATAAGTAATAAGTATAATTATTACAGTTTTAGCGACAATAACTGCATTATATGGGTAATAATGCATGTTATATTGATTATATTGGGAGTAATAAGTATAATTATTATAGTTCTAGCGATAATAACAGCATGATATGTGTAATAATGCATGTTATATTGATAATATCGGGAGTAATAAGTATAATTATTATAGTTCTAGCGATAATAATAGTAAAATATGGCTAATAGTGCATGCTATATTGATAATAATAAACGTAATAAGTATAATTATTACAGTTCTAGCGATAATAACTGCATTATGTGGGTAATAATTGATGTTATATTGATAATATCGGGAGTAATAAGTATAATTATTACATTTTTAGCAATAATACTAGTAAAATATGGCTAAGAGTGCCTGTTATATTGATAATAATAAAAGTAATAAGTATATTTATTATACTTCTGTCGATAATAACTGCATTATATGGGTAATAATGCATGTTATATTGATAATAATATAAGTAATAAGTATAATTATTACAGTTCTAGCGATAATAACTGCATTATATGGGTAATAATGCATGTTATATTGATAATATCGGGAGTAATAAGTATAATTATTATAGTTCTAGCGATAATAATTGTAAAATATGGCTAATAGTGCATGTTATATTGATAATAATAAAAGTAATAAGTATATTTATTATAGTTCTATCGATAATGACTGCATAATATGGGTAATAATGCATGTTATATTGATAATAATAAAAGCACTAAGTATATTTATTATAGTTCTAGCGATTATAACTGCATAATATGCGTAATAATGCATGTTATATTGATAATAATATAAGTAATAAGTATAATTATTACAGTTCCAGCGATAATAACTGCATTATATGGGTAATAATGCATGTTATATTGATTATATTGGGAGTAATAAGTATAATTATTATAGTTCTAGCGATAATAACAGCATGATATGTGTAATAATGCATGTTATATTGATAATATCGGGAGTAATAAGTATAATTATTATAGTTCTAGCGATAATAGTAGTAAAATATGGCTAATAGTGCATGCTATATTGATAATAATAAACGTAATAAGTATAATTATTACAGTTCTAGCGATAATAACTGCATTATGTGGGTAATAATTGATGTTATATTGATAATATCGGGAGTAATAAGTATAATTATTACATTTTTAGCAATAATACTAGTAAAATATGGCTAAGAGTGCCTGTTATATTGATAATAATAAAAGTAATAAGTATATTTATTATACTTCTGTCGATAATAACTGCATTATATGGGTAATAATGCATGTTATATTGATAATAATACAAGTAATAAGTATAATTATTACAGTTCTAGCGATAATAACTGCATTATATGGGTAATAATGCATGTTATATTGATAATATCGGGAGTAATAAGTATATTTATTATAGTTCTTTGGCGGTTCGGCTAGGTATGGTAGGGAGGCTAGGAAAAGTAAAGGAGTGGGAGAACGTTTCGTCCGGGACCTGCTAGTGGACTCATCAGTAAGGCATCCTAGCAGGCCCTTGCCTTCGACGCGGGGATGTAAGGAAGGGATGGACAGGAACTATATATATGAATAGGAAGGCTCTTGGAGTACTTGCGAGAAAGTCAAGTCTCAATCCTATGCGCCGTCTAGTGGCGATGAGCGTGGGAGTGAAACCGCCACATCACCCCCCTTCCAGTGATAACGTTGAATTGAAGTTCCGAAGGATGATATGGTCCATCAAGTCCCCTGATGGCGTCTGTTGAGTTCTCGATGTTGGCATGGCGCCGTTGTCCTGAAGAATCTTTGTTGCAGAAGCAGAGTTCCATAATTCGGTGCAATTCGTCCCTTTCCTGCGTTTAATCCTTGTAGTGGCGAGGTATGCTTCTTCTCTAGCCGTAATGCGGATGCACAGCAAAGTCCGAAATTTTGCGCACCGCCTCTTGTCGGTCCTAGGATGGGTGACGCTGAAAACGAGCACAACTGTAGCTCGGCGAGTAGTCAAGTCCCCGATCGAGAGTGGACCCAGGATATCGATCGATCGTGGGGAGGGCCGCGCAGCAAACCGAGAGAGTTGTGGTAGCGTTGTCGTCGAAACTGCCATCCCAGGAGCGAGAGAGAATATGGAGCATTGCCTCTAAGTCTTCGTGCCATGTTGTAGAATGTTGTCGTCCTCTCTGCGTTGGTTGTTGTTGGTTGATGCGTGTTCTTCTCATCGTCGGCAGGTCACCAATTTGGCGGTTCAGCTAGCTAAGGTAGAGAGGGTAAGAAAAGTAAAGGAGTGGGAGAACGTTTCGTCCGGGACCTGCTAGTGGACTCATCAGTAAGGCATCCTAGCAGGCCCTTGCCTTAGACGCGGGGATGTAAGGAAGGGATGGACAGGAACTATATATATGAATAGGAAGGCTCTTGGAGTACTTGCGAGAAAGTCAAGTCTCAATCCTATGCGCCGTCTAGTGGCGATGAGCGTGGGAGTGAAACCGCCACAGTTCTATAAATAATAACTGCATAATATGGGTAATAATGCATGTTATATTGATGATAATAAAAGTAATACGTATATTTATTATAGTTCCAGCGATAATAACTGCATAATATGGGTAATAATGCATGTTATATTGATAATAATATAAGTAATAAGTATACTTATTACAGGTCTAGCGATAATAACTGCATTATATGGGTAATAATGGATGTTATATTGATATTGTCGGGAGTAATAAGTATATATATTATAGCTCTAGCGATAATAACTGCATAATATGGGTAATAATGCATGTTATATTGATGATAATAAAAGTAATACGTATATTTATTATACTTCTATCGATAATAACTGCATAATATGGGTGAAAATGCACGTTATATTGCTAATAATATAAGTAATAAGTATATTTATTATAGTTCTATCGATTATAACTGCATAATATGGGTAATCATGCATGTTATATTGATAATAATATAAGTAATAAGTATAATTATTACAGTTCTTGCGATAATAACTGCATAATATGGGTAAAAATGCATGTTATACAGATAATAATAAAAGTAATAAGTATATTTATTATAATTCTATCGATAATAACTGCATAATATGGGTAATAAAGCATGCTATATTGATTATCACAAAAGTAATAAGTATTTTTATTACAGTTCTAGCGATAATAACTGCATAATATGGGTAATAATGCATGTTATATTGATGATAATAAAAGTAATAAGTATAATTATTATAGTTCTAGCGATAATAACTGCATTATATGGGTAATAATGGATGTTATATTGATAATATCGGGAGTAATAAGTATAATTATTACAGTTTTAGCGATAATACTAGTAAAATATGGCTAAGAGTGCATGTTATATTCATAATAAAAAAGTAATAAGTATATTTATTACAATTCTAGCGATAATAACTGCATAATATGGGTAATAATGCATGTTATATTGATGATAACAAAAGTAATACGTATATTTATTATAGTTCTAGCCATAATAACAGCATAATATGGGTAATAATGCATGTTATATTGATAATAATATAAGTAATAAGTATAATTATTACAGTTCTAGCGATAATAACTGCATTATATGGGTAATAATGCATGTTATATTGATAATACTATAAGTAATAAGTACAATTATTACAGTTCTAGCGATAATAACTCCATTATAGGGGTAATAATGCATGTTATATTGATAATAATATAAGTAATAAGTATAATTATTACAGTTCTAGCGATAATAACTGCATAATATTTGTAATAATGCACGTTATATTGTTAATAATATAAGTAATAAGTATAATTATTACAGTTCTAGCGATAATAACTGCATAATATTTGTAATAATGCACGTTATATTGTTAATAATATAAGTAATAAGTATAATTATTACAGTTCTAGCGATAATAACTGCATTATATGGGTAATAATGCATGTTATATATATAATATCGGGAGTAATAAGTATAATTATTATAGTTCGATCGATAATAACTGCATAATATGGGTAATAATGCATGTTATATTGATGATAATAAAAGTACTAAGTATATTTATTATAGTTCTAGCGATTATAACTGCATAATATGCGTAATAATGCATGTTATATTGATAATAATATAAGTAATAAGTATAATTATTACAGTTCCAGCGATAATAACTGCATTATATGGGTAATAATGCACGTTATATTGCTAATAATATAAGTAATAAGTATAATTATTACAGTTTTAGCGATAATAACTGCATTATATGGGTAATAATGCATGTTATATTGATAATATCGAGGGTAATAAGTATAATTATTATAGTTCTAGCGATAATAATAGTACAATATGGCTAATAGTGCATGTTATATTGATAATAATAAAAGTAATAAGTATATTTATTATAGTTCTATCGATAATAACTGCATAATATGGGTAATAATGCATGTTATATTGATGATAATAAAAGTACTAAGTATATTTATTATAGTTCTATCGATAATAACTGCATAATATGGGTAATAATGCATGTTATATTGATGATAATAAAAGTACTAAGTATATTTATTATAGTTCTAGCGATTATAACTGCATAATATGCGTAATAATGCATGTTATATTGATAATAATATAAGTAATAAGTATAATTATTACACTTCCAGCGATAATAACTGCATTATATGGGTAATAATGCATGTTATATTGATTATATTGGGAGTAATAAGTATAATTATTATAGTTCTAGCGATAATGACAGTAAAATATGGCTAATAGTGCATGTTATATTGATAATAATAAAAGTAATAAGTATATTTATTACAGTTCTATCGATAATAACTGCATAATATGGGTAATAATGCATGTTATATTGATGATATTAAAAGTACTAAGTATATTTATTATAGTTCTAGCGATTATAACTGCATAATATGCGTAATAATGCATGTTATATTGATAATAATATAAGTAATAAGTATAATTATTACACTTCCAGCGATAATAACTGCATTATATGGGTAATAATGCATGTTATATTGATTATATTGGGAGTAATAAGTATAATTATTATAGTTCTAGCGATAATGACAGTAAAATATGGCTAATAGTGCATGTTATATTGATAATAATAAAAGTAATAAGTATATTTATTATAGTTCTATCGATAATAACTGCATAATATGGGTAATAATGCATGTTATATTGATGATAATAAAAGTACTAAGTATATTTATTACAGTTCTATCGATAATAACTGCATAATATGGGTAATAATGCATGTTATATTGATGATATTAAAAGTAATACGTATATTTATTATAGTTCTATCGATAATAACTGCATAATATGGGTAATAATGCATGTTATATTGATGATATTAAAAGCACTACGTATATTTATTATAGTTCTAGCTATAATAACAGCATAATATGGGTAATAATGCATGTTATATTGATAATATCGGGAGTAATAAGTATAATTATTATAGTTCTAGCGATAATAATAGTAAAATATGGCTAATAGTGCATGCTATATTGATAATAATAAACGTAATAAGTATAATTATTACAGTTCTAGCGATAATAACTGCATTATATGGGTAATCGTTGATGTTATAATGATAATATCGGGAGTAATAAGTATAATTATTATAGTTCTAGCGATAATAATAGTACAATATGGCTAATAGTGCATGTTATATTGATAATAATAAAAGTAATAAGTATATTTATTATAGTTCTATCGATAATAACTGCATAATATGGGTAATAATGCATGTTATATTGATAATAATAAAAGCACTAAGTATATTTATTATAGTTCTAGCGATTATAACTGCATAATATGCGTAATAATGCATGTTATATTGATAATAATATAAGTAATAAGTATAATTATTACAGTTCCAGCGATAATAACTGCATTATATGGGTAATAATGCATGTTATATTGATTATATTGGGAGTAATAAGTATAATTATTATAGTTCTAGCGATAATAACAGCATGATATGGGTAATAATGCATGTTATATTGATAATATCGGGAGTAATAAGTATAATTATTATAGTTCTAGCGATAATAGTAGTAAAATATGGCTAATAGTGCATGCTATATTGATAATAATAAACGTAATAAGTATAATTATTACAGTTCTAGCGATAATAACTGCATTATGTGGGTAATAATTGATGTTATATTGATAATATCGGGAGTAATAAGTATAATTATTACAGTTTTAGCAATAATACTAGTAAAATATGGCTAAGAGTGCCTGTTATATTGATAATAATAAAAGTAATAAGTATATTTATTATACTTCTGTCGATAATAACTGCATTATATGGGTAATAATGCATGTTATATTGATAATAATATAAGTAATAAGTATAATTATTACAGTTCTAGCGATAATAACTGCATAATATGGGTAATAATGCACGTTATATTGCTAATAATATAAGTAATAAGTATAATTATTACAGTTTTAGCGACAATAACTGCATTATATGGGTAATAATGCATGTTATATTGATTATATTGGGAGTAACAAGTATAATTATTATAGTTCTAGCGATAATAACTGCATAATATGGGTAATAATGCATGTTATATTGATAATAATAAAAGCACTAAGTATATTTATTATAGTTCTAGCGATTATAACTGCATAATATGCGTAATAATGCATGTTATATTGATAATAATATAAGTAATAAGTATAATTATTACAGTTCCAGCGATAATAACTGCATTATATGGGTAATAATGCATGTTATATTGATTATATTGGGAGTAATAAGTATAATTATTATAGTTCTAGCGATAATAACAGCATGATATGGGTAATAATGCATGTTATATTGATAATATCGGGAGTAATAAGTATAATTATTATAGTTCTAGCGATAATAGTAGTAAAATATGGCTAATAGTGCATGCTATATTGATAATAATAAACGTAATAAGTATAATTATTACAGTTCTAGCGATAATAACTGCATTATGTGGGTAATAATTGATGTTATATTGATAATATCGGGAGTAATAAGTATAATTATTACAGTTTTAGCAATAATACTAGTAAAATATGGCTAAGAGTGCCTGTTATATTGATAATAATAAAAGTAATAAGTATATTTATTATACTTCTGTCGATAATAACTGCATTATATGGGTAATAATGCATGTTATATTGATAATAATATAAGTAATAAGTATAATTATTACAGTTCTAGCGATAATAACTGCATAATATGGGTAATAATGCACGTTATATTGCTAATAATATAAGTAATAAGTATAATTATTACAGTTTTAGCGACAATAACTGCATTATATGGGTAATAATGCATGTTATATTGATTATATTGGGAGTAACAAGTATAATTATTATAGTTCTAGCGATAATAACAGCAAGATATGGGTAATAATGCATGTTATATTGATAATATCGGGAGTAATAAGTATAATTATTATAGTTCTAGCGATAATAATAGTAAAATATGGCTAATAGTGCATGCTATATTGATAATAATAAACGTAATAAGTATAATTATTACAGTTCTAGCGATAATAACTGCATTATGTGGGTAATAATTGATGTTATATTGATAATATCGGGAGTAATAAGTATAATTATTACATTTTTAGCAATAATACTAGTAAAATATGGCTAAGAGTGCCTGTTATATTGATAATAATAAAAGTAATAAGTATATTTATTATACTTCTGTCGATAATAACTGCATTATATGGGTAATAATGCATGTTATATTGATAATAATATAAGTAATAAGTATAATTATTACAGTTCTAGCGATAATAACTGCATTATATGGGTAATAATGCATGTTATCTGGATAATATCGGGAGTAATAAGTATAATTATTATAGTTCTAGCGATAATAATTGTAAAATATGGCTAATAGTGCATGTTATATTGATAACAATAAAAGTAATAAGTATATTTATTATAGTTCTATCGATTATAACTGCATAATATGGGTAATCATGCATGTTATATTCATAATAATATAAGTAATAAGTATAATTATTACAGTTCTTGCGATAATAACTGCATAATATGGGTAAAAATGCATGTTATACAGATAATAATAAAAGTAATAAGTATATTTATTATAATTCTATCGATAATAACTGCATAATATGGGTAATAAAGCATGCTATATTGATTATCACAAAAGTAATAAGTATTTTTATTACAGTTCTAGCGATAATAACTGCATAATATGGGTAATAATGCATGTTATATTGATGATAATAAAAGTACTAAGTATATTTATTGTAGTTCTAGCGATTGTAACTGCATAATATGGGTAATAATGCATGTTATATTGATAATAATATAAGTAATAAGTATAATTATTACAGTTCTAGCGATAATAACTGCATTATATGGGTAATAATGCATGTTATATTGATAATATTGGGAGTAATAAGTATAATTATTATAGTTCTAGCGATAAAAATAGTAAAATATGGCTAATAGTGCATGTTATATTGATAATAATAAAAGTAATAAGTATATTTATTACAGTTCTATCGATAATAACTGCATAATATGGGTAATAATGCATGTTATATTGATGATAATAAAAGTAATACGTATATTTATTATAGTTCTAGCGATAATAACTGCATAATATGGGTAATAATGCATGTTATATTGATAATAATATAAGTAATAAGTATACTTATTACAGTTCTAGCGATAATAACTGCATTATATGGGTAATAATGGATGTTATATTGATAATATCGGGAGAAATAAGTATATTTATTATAGTTCTAGCGATAATAACTGCATAATATAGGTAATAATGCATGTTATATTGATAATAATAAAAGTAATAAGTATATTTATTATAGTTCTATCAATAATAACTGCATAATATGGGTAATAATGCATGTTATATTGATAATAATATAAGTAATAAGTATAATTATTACAGTTCTAGCGATAATAACTGCATTATATGGGTAATAATAGATGTTATATTGACAATATCGGGAGTAATAAGTATATTTATTATAGTTCTGGCGATAATAACTGCATAATATAGGTAATAATGCATGTTATATTGATAATAATAAAAGTAATAAGTATATTTATTATAGTTCTATCGATAATAACTGCATAATATGGGTAATAATGCATGTTATATTGATGATAATAAAAGTACTAAGTATATTTATTACAGTTCTATCGATAATAACTGCATAATATGGGTAATAATGCATGTTATATTGATGATATTAAAAGTAATACGTATATTTATTATAGTTCTATCGATAATAACTGCATAATATGGGTAATAATGCATGTTATATTGATGATATTAAAAGCACTACGTATATTTATTATAGTTCTAGCTATAATAACAGCATAATATGGGTAATAATGCATGTTATATTGATAATATCGGGAGTAATAAGTATAATTATTATAGTTCTAGCGATAATAATAGTAAAATATGGCTAATAGTGCATGCTATATTGATAATAATAAACGTAATAAGTATAATTATTACAGTTCTAGCGATAATAACTGCATTATATGGGTAATCGTTGATGTTATAATGATAATATCGGGAGTAATAAGTATAATTATTATAGTTCTAGCGATAATAATAGTACAATATGGCTAATAGTGCATGTTATATTGATAATAATAAAAGTAATAAGTATATTTATTATAGTTCTATCGATAATAACTGCATAATATGGGTAATAATGCATGTTATATTGATAATAATAAAAGCACTAAGTATATTTATTATAGTTCTAGCGATTATAACTGCATAATATGCGTAATAATGCATGTTATATTGATAATAATATAAGTAATAAGTATAATTATTACAGTTCCAGCGATAATAACTGCATTATATGGGTAATAATGCATGTTATATTGATTATATTGGGAGTAATAAGTATAATTATTATAGTTCTAGCGATAATAACAGCATGATATGGGTAATAATGCATGTTATATTGATAATATCGGGAGTAATAAGTATAATTATTATAGTTCTAGCGATAATAGTAGTAAAATATGGCTAATAGTGCATGCTATATTGATAATAATAAACGTAATAAGTATAATTATTACAGTTCTAGCGATAATAACTGCATTATGTGGGTAATAATTGATGTTATATTGATAATATCGGGAGTAATAAGTATAATTATTACAGTTTTAGCAATAATACTAGTAAAATATGGCTAAGAGTGCCTGTTATATTGATAATAATAAAAGTAATAAGTATATTTATTATACTTCTGTCGATAATAACTGCATTATATGGGTAATAATGCATGTTATATTGATAATAATATAAGTAATAAGTATAATTATTACAGTTCTAGCGATAATAACTGCATAATATGGGTAATAATGCACGTTATATTGCTAATAATATAAGTAATAAGTATAATTATTACAGTTTTAGCGACAATAACTGCATTATATGGGTAATAATGCATGTTATATTGATTATATTGGGAGTAATAAGTATAATTATTATAGTTCTAGCGATAATAACAGCAAGATATGGGTAATAATGCATGTTATATTGATAATATCGGGAGTAATAAGTATAATTATTATAGTTCTAGCGATAATAATAGTAAAATATGGCTAATAGTGCATGCTATATTGATAATAATAAACGTAATAAGTATAATTATTACAGTTCTAGCGATAATAACTGCATTATGTGGGTAATAATTGATGTTATATTGATAATATCGGGAGTAATAAGTATAATTATTACATTTTTAGCAATAATACTAGTAAAATATGGCTAAGAGTGCCTGTTATATTGATAATAATAAAAGTAATAAGTATATTTATTATACTTCTGTCGATAATAACTGCATTATATGGGTAATAATGCATTATATATTGATAATAATATAAGTAATAAGTATAATTATTACAGTTCTAGCGATAATAACTGCATTATATGGGTAATAATGCATGTTATCTGGATAATATCGGGAGTAATAAGTATAATTATTATAGTTCTAGCGATAATAATTGTAAAATATGGCTAATAGTGCATGTTATATTGATAATAATAAAAGTAATAAGTATATTTATTATAGTTCTATCGATTATAACTGCATAATATGGGTAATCATGCATGTTATATTCATAATAATATAAGTAATAAGTATAATTATTACAGTTCTTGCGATAATAACTGCATAATATGGGTAAAAATGCATGTTATACAGATAATAATAAAAGTAATAAGTATATTTATTATAATTCTATCGATAATAACTGCATAATATGGGTAATAAAGCATGCTATATTGATTATCACAAAAGTAATAAGTATTTTTATTACAGTTCTAGCGATAATAACTGCATAATATGGGTAATAATGCATGTTATATTGATGATAATAAAAGTACTAAGTATATTTATTGTAGTTCTAGCGATTGTAACTGCATAATATGGGTAATAATGCATGTTATATTGATAATAATATAAGTAATAAGTATAATTATTACAGTTCTAGCGATAATAACTGCATTATATGGGTAATAATGCATGTTATATTGATAATATTGGGAGTAATAAGTATAATTATTATAGTTCTAGCGATAAAAATAGTAAAATATGGCTAATAGTGCATGTTATATTGATAATAATAAAAGTAATAAGTATATTTATTACAGTTCTATCGATAATAACTGCATAATATGGGTAATAATGCATGTTATATTGATGATAATAAAAGTAATACGTATATTTATTATAGTTCTAGCGATAATAACTGCATAATATGGGTAATAATGCATGTTATATTGATAATAATATAAGTAATAAGTATACTTATTACAGTTCTAGCGATAATAACTGCATTATATGGGTAATAATGGATGTTATATTGATAATATCGGGAGAAATAAGTATATTTATTATAGTTCTAGCGATAATAACTGCATAATATAGGTAATAATGCATGTTATATTGATAATAATAAAAGTAATAAGTATATTTATTATAGTTCTATCAATAATAACTGCATAATATGGGTAATAATGCATGTTATATTGATAATAATATAAGTAATAAGTATAATTATTACAGTTCTAGCGATAATAACTGCATTATATGGGTAATAATAGATGTTATATTGACAATATCGGGAGTAATAAGTATAATTATTACAGTTTTAGCAATAATACTAGTAAAATATGGCTAAGAGTGCCTGTTATATTGATAATAATAAAAGTAATAAGTATATTTATTATACTTCTGTCGATAATAACTGCATTATATGGGTAATAATGCATGTTATATTGATAATAATATAAGTAATAAGTATAATTATTACAGTTCTAGCGATAATAACTGCATAATATGGGTAATAATGCACGTTATATTGCTAATAATATAAGTAATAAGTATAATTATTACAGTTTTAGCGACAATAACTGCATTATATGGGTAATAATGCATGTTATATTGATTATATTGGGAGTAACAAGTATAATTATTATAGTTCTAGCGATAATAACAGCAAGATATGGGTAATAATGCATGTTATATTGATAATATCGGGAGTAATAAGTATAATTATTATAGTTCTAGCGATAATAATAGTAAAATATGGCTAATAGTGCATGCTATATTGATAATAATAAACGTAATAAGTATAATTATTACAGTTCTAGCGATAATAACTGCATTATGTGGGTAATAATTGATGTTATATTGATAATATCGGGAGTAATAAGTATAATTATTACATTTTTAGCAATAATACTAGTAAAATATGGCTAAGAGTGCCTGTTATATTGATAATAATAAAAGTAATAAGTATATTTATTATACTTCTGTCGATAATAACTGCATTATATGGGTAATAATGCATGTTATATTGATAATAATATAAGTAATAAGTATAATTATTACAGTTCTAGCGATAATAACTGCATTATATGGGTAATAATGCATGTTATCTGGATAATATCGGGAGTAATAAGTATAATTATTATAGTTCTAGCGATAATAATTGTAAAATATGGCTAATAGTGCATGTTATATTGATAATAATAAAAGTAATAAGTATATTTATTATAGTTCTATCGATTATAACTGCATAATATGGGTAATCATGCATGTTATATTCATAATAATATAAGTAATAAGTATAATTATTACAGTTCTTGCGATAATAACTGCATAATATGGGTAAAAATGCATGTTATACAGATAATAATAAAAGTAATAAGTATATTTATTATAATTCTATCGATAATAACTGCATAATATGGGTAATAAAGCATGCTATATTGATTATCACAAAAGTAATAAGTATTTTTATTACAGTTCTAGCGATAATAACTGCATAATATGGGTAATAATGCATGTTATATTGATGATAATAAAAGTACTAAGTATATTTATTGTAGTTCTAGCGATTGTAACTGCATAATATGGGTAATAATGCATGTTATATTGATAATAATATAAGTAATAAGTATAATTATTACAGTTCTAGCGATAATAACTGCATTATATGGGTAATAATGCATGTTATATTGATAATATTGGGAGTAATAAGTATAATTATTATAGTTCTAGCGATAAAAATAGTAAAATATGGCTAATAGTGCATGTTATATTGATAATAATAAAAGTAATAAGTATATTTATTACAGTTCTATCGATAATAACTGCATAATATGGGTAATAATGCATGTTATATTGATGATAATAAAAGTAATACGTATATTTATTATAGTTCTAGCGATAATAACTGCATAATATGGGTAATAATGCATGTTATATTGATAATAATATAAGTAATAAGTATACTTATTACAGTTCTAGCGATAATAACTGCATTATATGGGTAATAATGGATGTTATATTGATAATATCGGGAGAAATAAGTATATTTATTATAGTTCTAGCGATAATAACTGCATAATATAGGTAATAATGCATGTTATATTGATAATAATAAAAGTAATAAGTATATTTATTATAGTTCTATCAATAATAACTGCATAATATGGGTAATAATGCATGTTATATTGATAATAATATAAGTAATAAGTATAATTATTACAGTTCTAGCGATAATAACTGCATTATATGGGTAATAATAGATGTTATATTGACAATATCGGGAGTAATAAGTATATTTATTATAGTTCTGGCGATAATAACTGCATAATATAGGTAATAATGCATGTTATATTGATAATAATAAAAGTAATAAGTATATTTATTATAGTTCTATCGATAATAACTGCATAATATGGGTAATAATGCATGTTATATTGATGATAATAAAAGTACTAAGTATATTTATTACAGTTCTATCGATAATAACTGCATAATATGGGTAATAATGCATGTTATATTGATGATATTAAAAGTAATACGTATATTTATTATAGTTCTATCGATAATAACTGCATAATATGGGTAATAATGCATGTTATATTGATGATATTAAAAGCACTACGTATATTTATTATAGTTCTAGCTATAATAACAGCATAATATGGGTAATAATGCATGTTATATTGATAATATCGGGAGTAATAAGTATAATTATTATAGTTCTAGCGATAATAATAGTAAAATATGGCTAATAGTGCATGCTATATTGATAATAATAAACGTAATAAGTATAATTATTACAGTTCTAGCGATAATAACTGCATTATATGGGTAATCGTTGATGTTATAATGATAATATCGGGAGTAATAAGTATAATTATTATAGTTCTAGCGATAATAATAGTACAATATGGCTAATAGTGCATGTTATATTGATAATAATAAAAGTAATAAGTATATTTATTATAGTTCTATCGATAATAACTGCATAATATGGGTAATAATGCATGTTATATTGATAATAATAAAAGCACTAAGTATATTTATTATAGTTCTAGCGATTATAACTGCATAATATGCGTAATAATGCATGTTATATTGATAATAATATAAGTAATAAGTATAATTATTACAGTTCCAGCGATAATAACTGCATTATATGGGTAATAATGCATGTTATATTGATTATATTGGGAGTAATAAGTATAATTATTATAGTTCTAGCGATAATAACAGCATGATATGGGTAACAATGCATGTTATATTGATAATATCGGGAGTAATAAGTATAATTATTATAGTTCTAGCGATAATAGTAGTAAAATATGGCTAATAGTGCATGCTATATTGATAATAATAAACGTAATAAGTATAATTATTACAGTTCTAGCGATAATAACTGCATTATGTGGGTAATAATTGATGTTATATTGATAATATCGGGAGTAATAAGTATAATTATTACAGTTTTAGCAATAATACTAGTAAAATATGGCTAAGAGTGCCTGTTATATTGATAATAATAAAAGTAATAAGTATATTTATTATACTTCTGTCGATAATAACTGCATTATATGGGTAATAATGCATGTTATATTGATAATAATATAAGTAATAAGTATAATTATTACAGTTCTAGCGATAATAACTGCATAATATGGGTAATAATGCACGTTATATTGCTAATAATATAAGTAATAAGTATAATTATTACAGTTTTAGCGACAATAACTGCATTATATGGGTAATAATGCATGTTATATTGATTATATTGGGAGTAATAAGTATAATTATTATAGTTCTAGCGATAATAACAGCAAGATATGGGTAATAATGCATGTTATATTGATAATATCGGGAGTAATAAGTATAATTATTATAGTTCTAGCGATAATAATAGTAAAATATGGCTAATAGTGCATGCTATATTGATAATAATAAACGTAATAAGTATAATTATTACAGTTCTAGCGATAATAACTGCATTATGTGGGTAATAATTGATGTTATATTGATAATATCGGGAGTAATAAGTATAATTATTACATTTTTAGCAATAATACTAGTAAAATATGGCTAAGAGTGCCTGTTATATTGATAATAATAAAAGTAATAAGTATATTTATTATACTTCTGTCGATAATAACTGCATTATATGGGTAATAATGCATTATATATTGATAATAATATAAGTAATAAGTATAATTATTACAGTTCTAGCGATAATAACTGCATTATATGGGTAATAATGCATGTTATCTGGATAATATCGGGAGTAATAAGTATAATTATTATAGTTCTAGCGATAATAATTGTAAAATATGGCTAATAGTGCATGTTATATTGATAATAATAAAAGTAATAAGTATATTTATTATAGTTCTATCGATTATAACTGCATAATATGGGTAATCATGCATGTTATATTCATAATAATATAAGTAATAAGTATAATTATTACAGTTCTTGCGATAATAACTGCATAATATGGGTAAAAATGCATGTTATACAGATAATAATAAAAGTAATAAGTATATTTATTATAATTCTATCGATAATAACTGCATAATATGGGTAATAAAGCATGCTATATTGATTATCACAAAAGTAATAAGTATTTTTATTACAGTTCTAGCGATAATAACTGCATAATATGGGTAATAATGCATGTTATATTGATGATAATAAAAGTACTAAGTATATTTATTGTAGTTCTAGCGATTGTAACTGCATAATATGGGTAATAATGCATGTTATATTGATAATAATATAAGTAATAAGTATAATTATTACAGTTCTAGCGATAATAACTGCATTATATGGGTAATAATGCATGTTATATTGATAATATTGGGAGTAATAAGTATAATTATTATAGTTCTAGCGATAAAAATAGTAAAATATGGCTAATAGTGCATGTTATATTGATAATAATAAAAGTAATAAGTATATTTATTACAGTTCTATCGATAATAACTGCATAATATGGGTAATAATGCATGTTATATTGATGATAATAAAAGTAATACGTATATTTATTATAGTTCTAGCGATAATAACTGCATAATATGGGTAATAATGCATGTTATATTGATAATAATATAAGTAATAAGTATACTTATTACAGTTCTAGCGATAATAACTGCATTATATGGGTAATAATGGATGTTATATTGATAATATCGGGAGAAATAAGTATATTTATTATAGTTCTAGCGATAATAACTGCATAATATAGGTAATAATGCATGTTATATTGATAATAATAAAAGTAATAAGTATATTTATTATAGTTCTATCAATAATAACTGCATAATATGGGTAATAATGCATGTTATATTGATAATAATATAAGTAATAAGTATAATTATTACAGTTCTAGCGATAATAACTGCATTATATGGGTAATAATAGATGTTATATTGACAATATCGGGAGTAATAAGTATATTTATTATAGTTCTGGCGATAATAACTGCATAATATAGGTAATAATGCATGTTATATTGATAATAATAAAAGTAATAAGTATATTTATTATAATTCTATCGATAATAACTGCATAATATGGGTAATAAAGCATGCTATATTGATTATCACAAAAGTAATAAGTATTTTTATTACAGTTCTAGCGATAATAACTGCATAATATGGGTAATAATGCATGTTATATTGATGATAATAAAAGTACTAAGTATATTTATTGTAGTTCTAGCGATTGTAACTGCATAATATGGGTAATAATGCATGTTATATTGATAATAATATAAGTAATAAGTATAATTATTACAGTTCTAGCGATAATAACTGCATTATATGGGTAATAATGCATGTTATATTGATAATATTGGGAGTAATAAGTATAATTATTATAGTTCTAGCGATAAAAATAGTAAAATATGGCTAATAGTGCATGTTATATTGATAATAATAAAAGTAATAAGTATATTTATTACAGTTCTATCGATAATAACTGCATAATATGGGTAATAATGCATGTTATATTGATGATAATAAAAGTAATACGTATATTTATTATAGTTCTAGCGATAATAACTGCATAATATGGGTAATAATGCATGTTATATTGATAATAATATAAGTAATAAGTATACTTATTACAGTTCTAGCGATAATAACTGCATTATATGGGTAATAATGGATGTTATATTGATAATATCGGGAGAAATAAGTATATTTATTATAGTTCTAGCGATAATAACTGCATAATATAGGTAATAATGCATGTTATATTGATAATAATAAAAGTAATAAGTATATTTATTATAGTTCTATCAATAATAACTGCATAATATGGGTAATAATGCATGTTATATTGATAATAATATAAGTAATAAGTATAATTATTACAGTTCTAGCGATAATAACTGCATTATATGGGTAATAATAGATGTTATATTGACAATATCGGGAGTAATAAGTATATTTATTATAGTTCTGGCGATAATAACTGCATAATATAGGTAATAATGCATGTTATATTGATAATAATAAAAGTAATAAGTATATTTATTATAGTTCTATCAATAATAACTGCATAATATGGGTAATAATGCATGTTATATTGATAATAATATAAGTAATACGTATATTTATTATAGTTCCAGCGATAATAACTGCATAATATGGGTAATAATGCATGTTATATTGATAATAATATAAGTAATAAGTATACTTATTACAGTTCTAGCGATAATAACTGCATTATATGGGTAATAATGGATGTTATATTGATAATGTCGGGAGTAATAAGTATATTTATTATAGTTCTAGCGATAATAACTGCATAATATGGGTAATAATGCATGTTATATTGATAATATTGGGAGTAGTAAGTATAATTATTATAGTTCTAGCGATAATAATAGCAAAATATGGCTAATAGTGCTTGTTATACTGATAATAATAAAAGTAATAAGTATATTTATTACAGTTCTATCGATAATAACTGCATAATATGGGTAATAATGCATGTAATATTGATGATAACAAAAGTAATACGTATATTTATTATAGTTCTAGCGATAATAACTGCATAATATGGTTAATAATGCATGTTATATTGATGATAACAAAAGTAATACGTATATTTATTATAGTTCTAGCGATAATAACTGCATAATATGGGTAATAATGCATGTTATATTGATAATAATATAAGTAATAAGTATACTTATTACAGTTCTAGCGATAATAACTGCATTATATGGGTAATAATGGATGTTATATTGATAATGTCGGGAGTAATAAGTATATTTATTATAGTTCTAGCGATAATAACTGCATAATATGGGTAATAATGCATGTTATATTGATGATAACAAAAGTAATACGTATATTTATTATAGTTCTAGCGATAATAACTGCATAATATGGTTAATAATGCATGTTATATTGATAATAATAAAAGTAATAAGTATATTTATTATAGTTCTGGCGATAATAACTGCATAATATAGGTAATAATGCATGTTATATTGATAATAATAAAGGTAATAAGTATATTTATTATAGTTCTATCGATAATAACTGCATAATATGGGTAATAATGCATGTTATATTGATAATAATATAAGTAATAAGTATAATTATTACAGTTCTAGCGATAATAACTGCATTATATGGGTAATAATAGATGTTATATTGACAATATCGGGAGTAATAAGTATATTTATTATAGTTCTAGCGATAATAACTGCATAATATAGGTAATAATGCATGTTATATTGATAATAATAAAAGTAATAAGTATATTTATTATAGTTCTATCAATAATAACTGCATAATATCGGTAATAATGCATGTTATATTGATGATAATAAAAGTAGTAAGTATATTTATTATAGTTCTAGTCATTTTAACTGCATTATGTGGGTAATAATGCATGTTATGTTGATAATATTGGGAGTAATAAGTATAATTATTATAGTCCTAGCGATAATAATAGTAAAATATGGCTAATAGTGCATGTTATATTGATAATAATAAAAGTAATAAGTATATTTATTACAGTTCTATGGATAATAACTGCATACTATGGGTAATAATGCATGTTATATTGATGATAACAAAAGTAATACGTATATTTATTATAGTTCTAGCGATAATAACTGCATAATATGGGTAATAATGCATGTTATATTGATAATAATATAAGTAATAAGTATAATTATTACAGTTCTAGCGATAATAACTGCATTATATGGGTAATAATGGATGTTATATTGATATTGTCGGGAGTAATAAGTATATATATTATAGCTCTAGCGATAATAACTGCATAATATGGGTAATAATGCATGTTATATTGATGATAATAAAAGTAATACGTATATTTATTATACTTCTATCGATAATAACTGCATAATATGGGTGAAAATGCACGTTATATTGCTAATAATATAAGTAATAAGTATATTTATTATAGTTCTATCGATTATAACTGCATAATATGGGTAATCATGCATGTTATATTGATAATAATATAAGTAATAAGTATAATTATTACAGTTCTTGCGATAATAACTGCATAATATGGGTAAAAATGCATGTTATACAGATAATAATAAAAGTAATAAGTATATTTATTATAATTCTATCGATAATAACTGCATAATATGGGTAATAAAGCATGCTATATTGATTATCACAAAAGTAATAAGTATTTTTATTACAGTTCTAGCGATAATAACTGCATAATATGGGTAATAATGCATGTTATATTGATGATAATAAAAGTACTAAGTATATTTATTGTAGTTCTAGCGATTGTAACTTCATAATATGGGTAATAATGCATGTTATATTGATAATAATATAAGTAATAAGTATAATTATTACAGTTCTAGCGATAATAACTGCATTATATGGGTAATAATGCATGTTATATTGATAATATTGGGAGTAATAAGTATAATTATTATAGTTCTAGCGATAAAAATAGTAAAATATGGCTAATAGTGCATGTTATATTGATAATAATAAAAGTAATAAGTATATTTATTACAGTTCTATCGATAATAACTGCATAATATGGGTAATAATGCATGTTATATTGATGATAATAAAAGTAATACGTATATTTATTATAGTTCTAGCGATAATAACTGCATAATATGGGTAATAATGCATGTTATATTGATAATAATATAAGTAATAAGTATACTTATTACAGTTCTAGCGATAATAACTGCATTATATGGGTAATAATGGATGTTATATTGATAACATCGGGAGAAATAAGTATATTTATTATAGTTCTAGCGATAATAACTGCATAATATGGGTAATAATGCATGTTATATTGATAATATTGGGAGTAGTAAGTATAATTATTATAGTTCTAACGATAATAATAGCAAAATATGTCTAATAGTGCTTGTTATACTGATAATAATAAAAGTAATAAGTATATTTATTACAGTTCTATCGATAATAACTGCATAATATGGGTAATAATGCATGTTATATTGATGATAACAAAAGTAATACGTATATTTATTATAGTTCTAGCGATAATAACTGCATAATATGGTTAATAATGCATGTTATATTGATGATAACAAAAGTAATACGTATATTTATTATAGTTCTAGCGATAATAACTGCATAATATGGGTAATAATGCATGTTATATTGATAATAATATAAGTAATAAGTATACTTATTACAGTTCTAGCGATAATAACTGCATTATATGGGTAATAATGGATGTTATATTGATAATATCGGGAGTAATAAGTATATTTATTACAGTTCTAGCGATAATAACTGCATTATATGGGTAATAATGGATGTTATATTGATAATGTCGGGAGTAATAAGTATATTTATTATAGTTCTAGCGATAATAACTGCATAATATGGGTAATAATGCATGTTATATTGATGATAACAAAAGTAATACGTATATTTATTATAGTTCTAGCGATAATAACTGCATAATATGGTTAATAATGCATGTTATATTGATAATAATAAAAGTAATAAGTATATTTATTATAGTTCTGGCGATAATAACTGCATAATATAGGTAATAATGCATGTTATATTGATAATAATAAAGGTAATAAGTATATTTATTATAGTTCTATCAATAATAACTGCATAATATGGGTAATAATGCATGTTATATTGATAATAATATAAGTAATAAGTATAATTATTACAGTTCTAGCGATAATAACTGCATTATATGGGTAATAATAGATGTTATATTGACAATATCGGGAGTAATAAGTATATTTATTATAGTTCTAGCGATAATAACTGCATAATATAGGTAATAATGCATGTTATATTGATAATAATAAAAGTAATAAGTATATTTATTATAGTTCTATCAATAATAACTGCATAATATCGGTAATAATGCATGTTATATTGATGATAATAAAAGTAGTAAGTATATTTATTATAGTTCTAGTCATTTTAACTGCATTATGTGGGTAATAATGCATGTTATATTGATAATATTGGGAGTAATAAGTATAATTATTATAGTTCTAGCGATAATAATAGTAAAATATGGCTAATAGTGCATGTTATATTGATAATAATAAAAGTAATAAGTATATTTATTACAGTTCTAGCGATAATAACTGCATAATATGGGTAATAATGCATGTTATATTGATGATAACAAAAGTAATACGTATATTTATTATAGTTCTAGCGATAATAACTGCATAATATGGGTAATAATGCATGTTATATTGATAATAATATAAGTAATAAGTATAATTATTACAGTTCTAGCGATAATAACTGCATTATATGGGTAATAATGGATGTTATATTGACAATATCGGGAGTAATAAGTATATTTATTATAGTTCTAGCGATAATAACTGCATAATATAGGTAATAATGCATGTTATATTGATAATAATAAAAGTAATAAGTATATTTATTATAGTTCTAGCGATAATAACTGCATAATATGTGTAATAATGCATGTTATATTGATAATATTGGGAGTAATAAGTATAATTATTATAGTTCTAGCGATAATAATAGCAAAATATGGCTAATAGTGCTTGTTATACTGATAATAATAAAAGTAATAAGTATATTTATTACAGTTCTATCGATAATAACTGCATAATATGGGTAATAATGCATGTTATATTGATGATAACAAAAGTAATACGTATATTTATTATAGTTCTAGCGATAATAACTGCATAATATGGTTAATAATGCATGTTATATTGATGATAACAAAAGTAATACGTATATTTATTATAGTTCTAGCGATAATAACTGCATAATATGGGTAATAATGCATGTTATATTGATAATAATATAAGTAATAAGTATACTTATTACAGTTCTAGCGATAATAACTGCATTATATGGGTAATAATGGATGTTATATTGATAATATCGGGAGTAATAAGTATATTTATTACAGTTCTAGCGATAATAACTGCATTATATGGGTAATAATGGATGTTATATTGATAATGTCGGGAGTAATAAGTATATTTATTATAGTTCTAGCGATAATAACTGCATAATATGGGTAATAATGCATGTTATATTGATGATAACAAAAGTAATACGTATATTTATTATAGTTCTAGCGATAATAACTGCATAATATGGTTAATAATGCATGTTATATTGATAATAATAAAAGTAATAAGTATATTTATTATAGTTCTGGCGATAATAACTGCATAATATGGGTAATAATGCATGTTATATTGATAATAATATAAGTAATAAGTATAATTATTACAGTTCTAGCGATAATAACTGCATTATATGGGTAATAATGGATGTTATATTGACAATATCGGGAGTAATAAGTATATTTATTATAGTTCTAGCGATAATAACTGCATAATATAGGTAATAATGCATGTTATATTGATAATAATAAAAGTAATAAGTATATTTATTATAGTTCTATCAATAATAACTGCATAATATCGGTAATAATGCATGTTATATTGATGATAATAAAAGTAGTAAGTATATTTATTATAGTTCTAGTCATTTTAACTGCATTATGTGGGTAATAATGCATGTTATATTGATAATATTGGGAGTAATAAGTATAATTATTATAGTTCTAGCGATAATAATAGTAAAATATGGCTAATAGTGCATGTTATATTGATAATAATAAAAGTAATAAGTATATTTATTACAGTTCTATGGATAATAACTGCATACTATGGGTAATAATGCATGTTATATTGATGATAACAAAAGTAATACGTATATTTATTATAGTTCTAGCGATAATAACTGCATAATATGGGTAATAATGCATGTTATATTGATAATAATATAAGTAATAAGTATAATTATTACAGTTCTAGCGATAATAACTGCATTATATGGGTAATAATGGATGTTATATTGACAATATCGGGAGTAATAAGTATATTTATTATAGTTCTAGCGATAATAACTGCATAATATAGGTAATAATGCATGTTATATTGATAATAATAAAAGTAATAAGTATATTTATTATAGTTCTAGCGATAATAACTGCATAATATGTGTAATAATGCATGTTATATTGATAATATTGGGAGTAATAAGTATAATTATTATAGTTCTAGCGATAATAATAGTAAAATATGGCTAATAGTGCATGTTATATTGATAATAATAAAAGTAATAAGTATATTTATTACAGTTCTATCGATAATAACTGCATAATATGGGTAATAATGCATGTTAGATTGATGATAATGAAAGTAATACGTATATTTATTATAGTTCCAGCGATAATAACTGCATAATATGGGTAATAATGCATGTTATATTGATAATAATATAAGTAATAAGTATACTTATTACAGTTCTAGCGATAATAACTGCATTATATGGGTAATAATGGATGTTATATTGATAATGTCGGGAGTAATAAGTATATTTATTATAGTTCTAGCGATAATAACTGCATAATATGGGTAATAATGCATGTTATATTGATAATATTGGGAGTAATAAGTATAATTATTATAGTTCTAGCTATAATAATAGCAAAATATGGCTAATAGTGCATGTTATATTGATAATAATAAAAGTAATAAGTATATTTATTACAGTTCTATCGATAATAACTGCATAATATGGGTAATAATGCATGTTATATTGATGATAACAAAAGTAATACGTATATTTATTATAGTTCTAGCGATAATAACTGCATAATATGGGTAATAATGCATGTTATATTGATAATAATATAAGTCATAAGTATAATTATTACAGTTCCAGCGATAATAACTGCATTATATGGGTAATAATGGATGTTATATTGATAATATCGGGAGTAATAAGTATATTTATTATAGTTCTAGCGATAATAACTGCATAATATAGGTAATAATGCATGTTATATTGATAATAATAAAAGTAATAAGTATATTTATTATAGTTTTATCAATAATAACTGCATAATATGGGTAATAATGCATGTTATATTGATAATAATATAAGTAATAAGTATAATTATTACAGTTCTAGCGATAATAACTGCATTATATGGGTAATAATAGATGTTATATTGACAATATCGGGAGTAATAAGTATATTTATGATAGTTCTAGCGATAATAACTGCATAATATAGGTAATAATGCATGTTATATTGATAATAATGAAAGTAATAAGTATATTTATTATAGTTCTATCAATAATAACTGCATAATATCGGTAATAATGCATGTTATATTGATGATAATAAGAGTAGTAAGTATATTTATTATAGTTCTAGCAATTTTAACTGCATTATGTGGGTAATAATGCATGTTATATTGATAGTATTGGGAGTAATAAGTATAATTATTATAGTTCTAGCGATAATAATAGTAAAATATGGCTAATAGTGCATGTTATATTGATAATAATAAAAGTAATAAGTATATTTATTACAGTTCTATGGATAATAACTGCATAATATGGGTAATAATGCATGTTAGATTGATAATATCGGGAGTAATAAGTGTAATTATTATAGCTCTAGCAATAATAATAATAAAATATGGCTAATAGTGCATGTTATATCAATAATAATAAAAGTAATAAGTATATTTATTACATTTCTATCGATAATAACTGCATTATGTGGGTAATAATGCATGTTATATTGATGATAATAGAAGTACTAAGTATATTTATTATAGTTCTCGCGATTATAACTGCATAATATGCGTAATAATGCATGTTATATTGAGAATAATATAAGTAATAAGTATAATTATTACAGTTCTAGCGATAATAACTGCATTACATGGGTAATAATGCATGTTATATTGATAATATTGGGAGTAATAAGTATAATTATTATAGTTCTAGCGATAATAATAGCAAAATATGGCTAATAGTGCTTGTTATACTGATAATAATAAAAGTAATAAGTATATTTATTACAGTTCTATCGATAATAACTGCATAATATGGGTAATAATGCATGTTATATTGATGATAACAAAAGTAATACGTATATTTATTATAGTTCTAGCGATAATAACTGCATAATATGGTTAATAATGCATGTTATATTGATGATAACAAAAGTAATACGTATATTTATTATAGTTCTAGCGATAATAACTGCATTATATGGGTAATAATGGATGTTATATTGATAATATCGGGAGTAATAAGTATATTTATTATAGTTCTAGCGATAATAACTGCATAATATAGGTAATAATGCATGTTATATTGATAATAATAAAAGTAATAAGTATATTTATTATAGTTTTATCAATAATAACTGCATAATATGGGTAATAATGCATGTTATATTGATAATAATATAAGTAATAAGTATAATTATTACAGTTCTAGCGATAATAACTGCATTATATGGGTAATAATAGATGTTATATTGACAATATCGGGAGTAATAAGTATATTTATGATAGTTCTAGCGATAATAACTGCATAATATAGGTAATAATGCATGTTATATTGATAATAATGAAAGTAATAAGTATATTTATTATAGTTCTATCAATAATAACTGCATAATATCGGTAATAATGCATGTTATATTGATGATAATAAGAGTAGTAAGTATATTTATTATAGTTCTAGCAATTTTAACTGCATTATGTGGGTAATAATGCATGTTATATTGATAGTATTGGGAGTAATAAGTATAATTATTATAGTTCTAGCGATAATAATAGTAAAATATGGCTAATAGTGCATGTTATATTGATAATAATAAAAGTAATAAGTATATTTATTACAGTTCTATGGATAATAACTGCATAATATGGGTAATAATGCATGTTAGATTGATAATATCGGGAGTAATAAGTGTAATTATTATAGCTCTAGCAATAATAATAATAAAATATGGCTAATAGTGCATGTTATATCAATAATAATAAAAGTAATAAGTATATTTATTACATTTCTATCGATAATAACTGCATTATGTGGGTAATAATGCATGTTATATTGATGATAATAGAAGTACTAAGTATATTTATTATAGTTCTCGCGATTATAACTGCATAATATGCGTAATAATGCATGTTATATTGAGAATAATATAAGTAATAAGTATAATTATTACAGTTCTAGCGATAATAACTGCATTACATGGGTAATAATGCATGTTATATTGATAATATTGGGAGTAATAAGTATAATTATTATAGTTCTAGCGATAATAATAGCAAAATATGGCTAATAGTGCTTGTTATACTGATAATAATAAAAGTAATAAGTATATTTATTACAGTTCTATCGATAATAACTGCATAATATGGGTAATAATGCATGTTATATTGATGATAACAAAAGTAATACGTATATTTATTATAGTTCTAGCGATAATAACTGCATAATATGGTTAATAATGCATGTTATATTGATGAGAACAAAAGTAATACGTATATTTATTATAGTTCTAGCGATAATAACTGCATAATATGGGTAATAATGCATGTTATATTGATAATAATATAGGTAATAAGTATACTTATTACAGTTCTAGCGATAATAACTGCATTATATGGGTAATAATGGATGTTATATTGATAATATCGGGAGTAATAAGTATATTTATTATAGTTCTAGCGATAATAACTGCATAATATAGGTAATAATGCATGTTATATTGATAATAATAAAAGTAATAAGTATATTTATTATAGTTCTATCAATAATAACTGCATAATATGGGTAATAATGCATGTTATATTGATAATAATATAAGTAATAAGTATAATTATTACAGTTCTAGCGATAATAACTGCATTATATGGGTAATAATGGATGTTATATTGATAATATCGGGAGTAATAAGTATATTTATTATAGTTCTAGCGATAATAACTGCATAATATAGGTAATAATGCATGTTATATTGATAATAATAAAAGTAATAAGTATATTTATTATAGTTCTATCAATAATAACTGCATAATATGGGTAATAATGCATGTTATATTGATAATAATATAAGTAATAAGTATAATTATTACAGTTCTAGCGATAATAACTGCATTATATGGGTAATAATAGATGTTATATTGACAATATCGGGAGTAATAAGTATATTTATTATAGTTCTATCAATAATAACTGCATAATATCGGTAATAATGCATGTTATATTGATGATAATAAGAGTAGTAAGTATATTTATTATAGTTCTAGCAATTTTAACTGCATTATGTGGGTAATAATGCATGTTATATTGATAGTATTGGGAGTAATAAGTATAATTATTATAGTTCTAGCGATAATAATAGTAAAATATGGGTAATAGTGCATGTTATATTGATAATAATAAAAGTAATAAGTATATTTATTACAGTTCTATGGATAATAACTGCATAATGTGGGTAATAATGCATGTTAGATTGATAATATCGGGAGTAATAAGTATAATTATTATAGCTCTAGCAATAATAATAATAAAATATGGCTAATAGTGCATGTTATATCAATAATAATAAAAGTAATAAGTATATTTATTACATTTCTATCGATAATAACTGCATTATATGGGTAATAATGCATGTTATATTGATGATAATAGAAGTACTAAGTATATTTATTATAGTTCTCGCGATTATAACTGCATAATATGCGTAATAATGCATGTTATATTGAGAATAATATAAGTAATAAGTATAATTATTACAGTTCTAGCGATAATAACTGCATTATATGGGTAATAATGCATGTTATATTGATAATATTGGGAGTAATAAGTATAATTATTATAGTTCTAGCGATAATAATAGTAAAATATGGCTAATAGTGCATGTTATATTGATAATAATAAAAGTAATAAGTATATTTATTACAGTTCCATGGATAATAACTGCATAATATGGGTACTAATGCATGTTATATTGATGATAACAAAAGTAATACGTATATTTATTATAGTTCTGGCGATAATAACTGCATAATATAGGTAATAATGCATGTTATATTGATAATAATAAAAGTAATAAGTATATTTATTATAGTTCTATCAATAATAACTGCATAATATGGGTAAAAATGCATGTTATATTGATGATAATAAAAGTAATAAGTGTATTTATTACAGTTCTAGCGATAATGACTGCATAATATGGGTAATAATGCATGTTATATTGATGATAATATAAGTAACAAGTATAATTATTACAGTTCTAGCGATAATAACTGCATTATATGGGTAATAATGCATGATATGTTGATAATATTGGGAGTAATAAGTATAATTATTATAGTTCTAGCGATAATAAAGCAAAATATGGCAAATAGTGCATGTTATATTGATAATAGTAAAAGCAATAAGTATATTTATTACAGTTCTATCGATAATAACTGCATAATATGGGTATTAATGCAGATTATATTGATGATAATAAAAGTAGTAAGTATATTTATTATAGTTCTAGCGATTATAACTGCATAATATGGGTAATAATGCATGTTATATTGATAATAATATAAGTAATAAGTATAATTATTACAGTTCTAGCGATAATAACTGCATTAAATGCGTATAATGCATGTTATATTGATAATATCTGGAGTAGTAAGTATAATTTTTATAGTTCTAGCGATAATATAAGTAAAATATGGCTAATAGTGCATGTTATATTGATAATAATAAAAGTAATAAGTATATTTATTATAATTCTATCGATAATAACTGCATAATATGGGTAATAATGCATATTATATTGATAATAATATAAGTAATTAGTATAATTATTACAGTTCTAGCGACAATAACTGCATTATATGGGTAATAATGCATGTTATATTGATGATAATATAAGTAATAAGTATAATTATTACAGTTCTAGCGATAATAACTGCATTATATGGGTAATAATGGATGTTATATTGATAATATCGGGAGTAATAAGTATATTTATTATAGTTCTTGCGATAATAACTGCATAATATAGGTAATAATGCATGTTATATTGATGATAATATAAGTAATAAGTATAATTATTACAGTTCTAGCGATAATAACTGCATTATATGGGTAATAATGCATGTTATATTGATAATATCGGGAGTAATAAGTATATTTATTATAGTTCTAGCGATAATAACTGCATAATATAGGTAATAGTGCATGTTATATTGATAATAATAAAAGTAGTAAGTATATTTATTATAGTTCTATCAATAATAACTGCATAATATGGGTAATAATGGATGTTATATTGATAATATCGGGAGTAATAAGTATATTTATTATAGTTCTAGCGATAATAACTGCATAATATAGGTAATAATGCATGTTATATTGAAAATAATAAAAGTAATAAGTATATTTATTGTAGTTCTATCAATAATAACTGCATAATATGGGTAATAATGCATGTTATATTGAGGATAATAAAAGTAATAAGTGTATTTATTACAGTTCTAGCGATAATGACTGCATAATATGGGTAATAATGCATGTTATATTGATGATAATATAAGTAATAAGTATAATTATTACAGTTCTAGCGATAATAACTGCATTATATGGGTAATATTGCATGATATGTTGATAATATTGGGAGTAATAAGTATAATTATTATAGTTCTAGCGATAATAATAGTAAAATATGGCAAATAGTGCATGTTATATTGATAATAGTAAAAGCAATAAGTATATTTATTACAGTTCTATCGATAATAACTGCATAATATGGGTATTAATGCATGTTATATTGATGATAATAAAAGTAGTAAGTATATTTATTATAGTTCTAGCGATTATAACTGCATAATATGGGTAATAATGCATGTTATATTGATAATAATATAAGTAATAAGTATAATTATTACAGTTCTAGCGATAATAACTGCATTATATGGGTAATAATGGATGTTATATTGATAATATCGGGAGTAATAAGTATATTTATTATAGTTCTAGCGATAATAACTGCATAATATAGGTAATAATGCATGTTATATTGATAATAATAAAAGTAATACGTATATTTATTATAGTTCTATCAATAATAACTGCATAATATGGGTAATAATGCATGTTATACTCATGATAATAAAAGTAATAAGTGTATTTATTACAGTTCTAGCGATAATAACTGCATAATATGGGTAATAACGCATGTTATATTGATGATAATATAAGAAATAAGTATAATTATTACAGTTCTAGCGATAATAACTGCATTATATGGGTAATAATGGATGTTATATTGATAATATCGGGAGTAATAAGTATATTTATTATAGTTCTAGCGATTATAACTGCATAATATGGGTAATAATGCATGTTATATTAATAATAATATAAGTAATAAGTATAATTATTACAGTTCTAGCGATAATAACTGCATTATATGGGTAATAATGCATGTTATATTGATCATAATACAAGTAATAAGTATAATCATTACAGTTCTAGCGATAATACTAGTAAAATATGGCTAAGAGTCCCTGTTATATTGATAATAATAAAAGTAATAAGTATATTTATTGTAATTCTATCGATAATAACTGCATAATATGGGTAATAATGCATGTTATATTGATAATAATATAAGTAATAAGTATAATTATTACAGTTCTAGCGACAATAACTGCATTATATGGATAATAATGGAGGTTATATTGATAATATCGCGAGTAATAAGTATATTTATTATAGTTCTAGCGATAATAACTGCATAATATAGGTAATAATGCATGTTATATTGATAATAATAAAAGTAATAAGTATATTTATTATAGTTCTATCAATAATAACTGCATAATATGGGTAATAATGCATGTTATATTGATGATAATATAAGTAATAAGTATAATTATTACAGTTCTAGCGATAATAACTGCATTATATGGGTAATAATGCATGTTATATTGATAACAATATAGGTAATAAGTATAATTATTACAGTTCTAGCGATAATAACTGCATTAAATGCGTATAATGCATGTTATATTGATAATATCTGGAGTAGTAAGTATAATTTTCATAGTTCTAGCGATAATATAAGTAAAATATGGCTAATAGTGCATGTTATATTGATAATAATAAAAGTAATAAGTATATTTATTATAATTCTATCGATAATAACTGCATAATATGGGTAATAATGCATACTATATTGATAATAATATAAGTAATAAGTATAATTATTACAGTTCTAGCGACAATAACTGCATTATATGGGTAATAATGCATGTTATATTGATGATAATATAAGCAATAAGTATAATTATTACAGTTCTAGCGATAATAACTGCATTATATGGGTAATAATGCATGATATGTTGATAATATTGGGAGTAATAAGTATAATTATTATAGTTCTAGCGATAATAATAGTAAAATATGGCAAATAGTGCATGTTATATTGATAATAGTAAAAGCAATAAGTATATTTATTACAGTTCTATCGATAATAACTGCATAATATGGGTATTAATGCATGTTATATTGATGATAATAAAAGTAGTAAGTATATTTATTATAGTTCTAGCGATTATAACTGCATAATATGGGTAATAATGCATGTTATATTGATAATATCCGGAGTAATATGTATAATTATTATTGTTCTAGCGATAATAATAGTAAAATATGGCTAATAGTGCATGTTATAATGATAATAATAAAAGTAATAAGTATATTTATTATAGTTCTATCAATAATAACTGCATAATATGGGTAATAATGCATGTTATATTGATGATAATAAAAGTAATAAGTGTATTTATTACAGTTCTAGCGATAATGACTGCATAATATGGGTAATAATGCATGTTATATTGATGATAATATAAGTAACAAGTATAATTATTACAGTTCTAGCGATAATAACTGCATTATATGGGTAATAATGCATGATATGTTGATAATATTGGGAGTAATAAGTATAATTATTATAGTTCTAGCGATAATAATAGCAAAATATGGCAAATAGTGCATGTTATATTGATAATAGTAAAAGCAATAAGTATATTTATTACAGTTCTATCGATAATAACTGCATAATATGGGTAATAATGCATATTATATTGATAATAATATAAGTAATTAGTATAATTATTACAGTTCTAGCGACAATAACTGCATTATATGGGTAATAATGCATGTTAAATTGATGATAATATAAGTAATAAGTATAATTGTTACAGTTCTAGCGATAATAACTGCATTGTATGGGTAATAATGCATGTTATATTGATAATATCGGGAGTAATAAGTATATTTATTATAGTTCTAGCGATAATAACTGCATAATATAGGTAATAGTGCATGTTATATTGATAATAATAAAAGTAATAAGTATATTTATTATAGTTCTATCAATAATAACTGCATAATATGGGTAATAATGGATGTTATATTGATAATATCGGGAGTAATAAGTATATTTATTATAGTTCTAGCGATAATAACTGCATAATATAGGTAATAATGCATGTTATATTGGAAATAATAAAAGTAATAAGTATATTTATTGTAGTTCTATCAATAATAACTGCATTGTATGGGTAATAATGCATGTTATATTGATAATATCGGGAGTAATAAGTATATTTATTATAGTTCTAGCGATAATAACTGCATAATATGGGTAATAATGCATGTTATATTGATAATAATATAAGTAATAAGTATAATTATTACAGTTCTAGCGATAATAACTGCATTATATGGGTAATAATGGAGGTTATATTGATAATATCGCGAGTAATAAGTATATTTATTATAGTTCTAGCGATAATAACTGCATAATATAGGTAATAATGCATGTTATATTGATAATAATAAATGTAATAAGTATATTTATTATAATTCTATCGATAATAACTGCATAATATGGGTAATAATGCATATTATATTGATAATAATATAAGTAATAAGTATAATTATTACAGTTCTAGCGACAATAACTGCATTATATGGGTAATAATGCATGTTATATTGATGATAATATAAGTAATAAGTATAATTATTACAGTTCTAGCGATAATAACTGCATTATATGGGTAATAATGCATGATATGTTGATAATATTGGGAGTAATAAGTATAATTATTATAGTTCTAGCGATAATAATAGTAAAATATGGCAAATAGTGCATGTTATATTGATAATAGTAAAAGCAATAAGTATATTTATTACAGTTCTATCGATAATAACTGCATAATATGGGTATTAATGCATGTTATATTGATGATAATAAAAGTAGTAAGTATATTTATTATAGTTCTAGCGATTATAACTGCATAATATGGGTAATAATGCATGTTATATTGATAATATCCGGAGTAATATGTATAATTATTATTGTTCTAGCGATAATAATAGTAAAATATGGCTAATAGTGCATGTTATATTGATAATAATAAAAGTAATAAGTATATTTATTATAGTTCTATCAATAATAACTGCATAATATGGGTAATAATGCATGTTATATTGATGATAATAAAAGCAATAAGTGTATTTATTACAGTTCTAGCGATAATGACTGCATAATATGGGTAATAATGCATGTTATATTGATGATAATATAAGTAACAAGTATAATTATTACAGTTCTAGCGATAATAACTGCATTATATGGGTAATAATGCATGATATGTTGATAATATTGGGAGTAATAAGTATAATTATTATAGTTCTAGCGATAATAAGAGCAAAATATGCCAAATAGTGCATGTTATATTGAAAATAGTAAAAGCAATAAGTATATTTATTACAGTTCTATCGATAATAACTGCATAATATGGGTATTAATGCAGATTATATTGATGATAATAAAAGTAGTAAGTATATTTATTATAGTTCTAGCGATTATAACTGCATAATATGGGTAATAATGCATGTTATATTGATAATAATATAAGTAATAAGTATAATTATTACAGTTCTAGCGATAATAACTGCATTAAATGCGTATAATGCATGTTATATTGATAATATCTGGAGTAGTAAGTATAATTTTTATAGTTCTAGCGATAATATAAGTAAAATATGGCTAATAGTGCATGTTATATTGATAATAATAAAAGTAATAAGTATATTTATTATAATTCTATCGATAATAACTGCATAATATGGGTAATAATGCATATTATATTGATAATAATATAAGTAATTAGTATAATTATTACAGTTCTAGCGACAATAACTGCATTATATGGGTAATAATGCATGTTATATTGATGATAATATAAGTAATAAGTATAATTATTACAGTTCTAGCGATAATAACTGCATTATATGGGTAATAATGGAGGTTATATTGATAATATCGCGAGTAATAAGTATATTTATTATAGTTCTAGCGATAATAACTGCATAATATAGGTAATAATGCATGTTATATTGATAATAATAAATGTAATAAGTATATTTATTATAATTCTATCGATAATAACTGCATAATATGGGTAATAATGCATATTATATTGATAATAATATAAGTAATAAGTATAATTATTACAGTTCTAGCGACAATAACTGCATTATATGGGTAATAATGCATGTTATATTGATGATAATATAAGTAATAAGTATAATTATTACAGTTCTAGCGATAATAACTGCATTATATGGGTAATAATGCATGATATGTTGATAATATTGGGAGTAATAAGTATAATTATTATAGTTCTAGCGATAATAATAGTAAAATATGGCAAATAGTGCATGTTATATTGATAATAGTAAAAGCAATAAGTATATTTATTACAGTTCTATCGATAATAACTGCATAATATGGGTATTAATGCATGTTATATTGATGATAATAAAAGTAGTAAGTATATTTATTATAGTTCTAGCGATTATAACTGCATAATATGGGTAATAATGCATGTTATATTGATAATATCCGGAGTAATATGTATAATTATTATTGTTCTAGCGATAATAATAGTAAAATATGGCTAATAGTGCATGTTATATTGATAATAATAAAAGTAATAAGTATATTTATTATAGTTCTATCAATAATAACTGCATAATATGGGTAATAATGCATGTTATATTGATGATAATAAAAGCAATAAGTGTATTTATTACAGTTCTAGCGATAATGACTGCATTATATGGGTAATAATGCATGTTATATTGATGATAATATAAGTAATAAGTATAATTATTACAGTTCTAGCGATAATAACTGCATTATATGGGTAATAATGGATGTTGTATTGACAATATCGGTAGTAATAAGTATATTTATTATAGTTCTAGCGATAATAACTGCATAATATAGGTAATAATGCATGTTATATTGATGATAATATAAGTAATAAGTATAATTGTTACAGTTCTAGCGATAATAACTGCATTATATGGGTAATAATGCATGTTATATTGATAATATCGGGAGTAATAAGTATATTTATTATAGTTCTAGCGATAATAACTGCATAATATAGGTAATAGTGCATGTTATATTGATAATAATATAAGTAATAAGTATAATTATTACAGTTCTAGCGATAATAACTGCATTAAATGCGTATAATGCATGTTATATTGATAATATCTGGAGTAGTAAGTATAATTTTTATAGTTCTAGCGATAATATAAGTAAAATATGGCTAATAGTGCATGTTATATTGATAATAATAAAAGTAATAAGTATATTTATTATAATTCTATCGATAATAACTGCATAATATGGGTATTAATGCAGATTATATTGATGATAATAAAAGTAGTAAGTATATTTATTATAGTTCTAGCGATTATAACTGCATAATATGGGTAATAATGGATGATATGTTGATAATATTGGGAGTAATAAGTATAATTATTATAGTTCTAGCGATAATAATAGTAAAATATGGCAAATAGTGCATGTTATATTGATAATAGTAAAAGCAATAAGTATATTTATTACAGTTCTATCGATAATAACTGCATAATATGGGTATTAATGCATGTTATATTGATGATAATAAAAGTAGTAAGTATATTTATTATAGTTCTAGCGATTATAACTGCATAATATGGGTAATAATGCATGTTATATTGATAATATCCGGAGTAATATGTATAATTATTATTGTTCTAGCGATAATAATAGTAAAATATGGCTAATAGTGCATGTTATATTGATAATAATAAAAGTAATAAGTATATTTATTATAGTTCTATCAATAATAACTGCATAATATGGGTAATAATGCATGTTATATTGATGATAATAAAAGCAATAAGTGTATTTATTACAGTTCTAGCGATAATGACTGCATAATATGGGTAATAATGCATGTTATATTGATGATAATATAAGTAACAAGTATAATTATTACAGTTCTAGCGATAATAACTGCATTATATGGGTAATAATGCATGATATGTTGATAATATTGGGAGTAATAAGTATAATTATTATAGTTCTAGCGATAATAAGAGCAAAATATGGCAAATAGTGCATGTTATATTGAAAATAGTAAAAGCAATAAGTATATTTATTACAGTTCTATCGATAATAACTGCATAATATGGGTATTAATGCAGATTATATTGATGATAATAAAAGTAGTAAGTATATTTATTATAGTTCTAGCGATTATAACTGCATAATATGGGTAATAATGCATGTTATATTGATAATAATATAAGTAATAAGTATAATTATTACAGTTCTAGCGATAATAACTGCATTAAATGCGTATAATGCATGTTATATTGATAATATCTGGAGTAGTAAGTATAATTTTTATAGTTCTAGCGATAATATAAGTAAAATATGGCTAATAGTGCATGTTATATTGATAATAATAAAAGTAATAAGTATATTTATTATAATTCTATCGATAATAACTGCATAATATGGGTAATAATGCATATTATATTGATAATAATATAAGTAATTAGTATAATTATTACAGTTCTAGCGACAATAACTGCATTATATGGGTAATAATGCATGTTATATTGATGATAATATAAGTAATAAGTATAATTATTACAGTTCTAGCGATAATAACTGCATTATATGGGTAATAATGGATGTTGTATTGACAATATCGGTAGTAATAAGTATATTTATTATAGTTCTAGCGATAATAACTGCATAATATAGGTAATAATGCATGTTATATTGATGATAATATAAGTAATAAGTATAATTGTTACAGTTCTAGCGATAATAACTGCATTATATGGGTAATAATGCATGTTATATTGATAATATCGGGAGTAATAAGTATATTTATTATAGTTCTAGCGATAATAACTGCATAATATAGGTAATAGTGCATGTTATATTGATAATAATATAAGTAATAAGTATAATTATTACAGTTCTAGCGATAATAACTGCATTAAATGCGTATAATGCATGTTATATTGATAATATCTGGAGTAGTAAGTATAATTTTTATAGTTCTAGCGATAATATAAGTAAAATATGGCTAATAGTGCATGTTATATTGATAATAATAAAAGTAATAAGTATATTTATTATAATTCTATCGATAATAACTGCATAATATGGGTAATAATGCATGTTATATTGATAATAATATAAGTAATAAGTATAATTATTACAGTTCTAGCGATAATAACTGCATTATATGGGTAATAATGGAGGTTATATTGATAATATCGCGAGTAATAAGTATATTTATTATAGTTCTAGCGATAATAACTGCATAATATAGGTAATAATGCATGTTATATTGATAATAATAAATGTAATAAGTATATTTATTATAATTCTATCGATAATAACTGCATAATATGGGTAATAATGCATATTATATTGATAATAATATAAGTAATAAGTATAATTATTACAGTTCTAGCGACAATAACTGCATTATATGGGTAATAATGCATGTTATATTGATGATAATATAAGTAATAAGTATAATTATTACAGTTCTAGCGATAATAACTGCATTATATGGGTAATAATGCATGATATGTTGATAATATTGGGAGTAATAAGTATAATTATTATAGTTCTAGCGATAATAATAGTAAAATATGGCAAATAGTGCATGTTATATTGATAATAGTAAAAGCAATAAGTATATTTATTACAGTTCTATCGATAATAACTGCATAATATGGGTATTAATGCATGTTATATTGATGATAATAAAAGTAGTAAGTATATTTATTATAGTTCTAGCGATTATAACTGCATAATATGGGTAATAATGCATGTTATATTGATAATATCCGGAGTAATATGTATAATTATTATTGTTCTAGCGATAATAATAGTAAAATATGGCTAATAGTGCATGTTATATTGATAATAATAAAAGTAATAAGTATATTTATTATAGTTCTATCAATAATAACTGCATAATATGGGTAATAATGCATGTTATATTGATGATAATAAAAGCAATAAGTGTATTTATTACAGTTCTAGCGATAATGACTGCATAATATGGGTAATAATGCATGTTATATTGATGATAATATAAGTAACAAGTATAATTATTACAGTTCTAGCGATAATAACTGCATTATATGGGTAATAATGCATGATATGTTGATAATATTGGGAGTAATAAGTATAATTATTATAGTTCTAGCGATAATAAGAGCAAAATATGGCAAATAGTGCATGTTATATTGAAAATAGTAAAAGCAATAAGTATATTTATTACAGTTCTATCGATAATAACTGCATAATATGGGTATTAATGCAGATTATATTGATGATAATAAAAGTAGTAAGTATATTTATTATAGTTCTAGCGATTATAACTGCATAATATGGGTAATAATGCATGTTATATTGATAATAATATAAGTAATAAGTATAATTATTACAGTTCTAGCGATAATAACTGCATTAAATGCGTATAATGCATGTTATATTGATAATATCTGGAGTAGTAAGTATAATTTTTATAGTTCTAGCGATAATATAAGTAAAATATGGCTAATAGTGCATGTTATATTGATAATAATAAAAGTAATAAGTATATTTATTATAATTCTATCGATAATAACTGCATAATATGGGTAATAATGCATATTATATTGATAATAATATAAGTAATTAGTATAATTATTACAGTTCTAGCGACAATAACTGCATTATATGGGTAATAATGCATGTTATATTGATGATAATATAAGTAATAAGTATAATTATTACAGTTCTAGCGATAATAACTGCATTATATGGGTAATAATGGATGTTGTATTGACAATATCGGTAGTAATAAGTATATTTATTATAGTTCTAGCGATAATAACTGCATAATATAGGTAATAATGCATGTTATATTGATGATAATATAAGTAATAAGTATAATTGTTACAGTTCTAGCGATAATAACTGCATTATATGGGTAATAATGCATGTTATATTGATAATATCGGGAGTAATAAGTATATTTATTATAGTTCTAGCGATAATAACTGCATAATATAGGTAATAGTGCATGTTATATTGATAATAATATAAGTAATAAGTATAATTATTACAGTTCTAGCGATAATAACTGCATTAAATGCGTATAATGCATGTTATATTGATAATATCTGGAGTAGTAAGTATAATTTTTATAGTTCTAGCGATAATATAAGTAAAATATGGCTAATAGTGCATGTTATATTGATAATAATAAAAGTAATAAGTATATTTATTATAATTCTATCGATAATAACTGCATAATATGGGTATTAATGCAGATTATATTGATGATAATAAAAGTAGTAAGTATATTTATTATAGTTCTAGCGATTATAACTGCATAATATGGGTAATAATGGATGTTGTATTGACAATATCGGTAGTAATAAGTATATTTATTATAGTTCTAGCGATAATAACTGCATAATATAGGTAATAATGCATGTTATATTGATGATAATATAAGTAATAAGTATAATTGTTACAGTTCTAGCGATAATAACTGCATTATATGGGTAATAATGCATGTTATATTGATAATATCGGGAGTAATAAGTATATTTATTATAGTTCTAGCGATAATAACTGCATAATATAGGTAATAGTGCATGTTATATTGATAATAATATAAGTAATAAGTATAATTATTACAGTTCTAGCGATAATAACTGCATTATATGGGTAATAATGGAGGTTATATTGATAATATCGCGAGTAATAAGTATATTTATTATAGTTCTAGCGATAATAACTGCATAATATAGGTAATAATGCATGTTATATTGATAATAATAAATGTAATAAGTATATTTATTATAATTCTATCGATAATAACTGCATAATATGGGTAATAATGCATATTATATTGATAATAATATAAGTAATAAGTATAATTATTACAGTTCTAGCGACAATAACTGCATTATATGGGTAATAATGCATGTTATATTGATGATAATATAAGTAATAAGTATAATTATTACAGTTCTAGCGATAATAACTGCATTATATGGGTAATAATGCATGATATGTTGATAATATTGGGAGTAATAAGTATAATTATTATAGTTCTAGCGATAATAATAGTAAAATATGGCAAATAGTGCATGTTATATTGATAATAGTAAAAGCAATAAGTATATTTATTACAGTTCTATCGATAATAACTGCATAATATGGGTATTAATGCATGTTATATTGATGATAATAAAAGTAGTAAGTATATTTATTATAGTTCTAGCGATTATAACTGCATAATATGGGTAATAATGCATGTTATATTGATAATATCCGGAGTAATATGTATAATTATTATTGTTCTAGCGATAATAATAGTAAAATATGGCTAATAGTGCATGTTATATTGATAATAATAAAAGTAATAAGTATATTTATTATAGTTCTATCAATAATAACTGCATAATATGGGTAATAATGCATGTTATATTGATGATAATAAAAGCAATAAGTGTATTTATTACAGTTCTAGCGATAATGACTGCATAATATGGGTAATAATGCATGTTATATTGATGATAATATAAGTAACAAGTATAATTATTACAGTTCTAGCGATAATAACTGCATTATATGGGTAATAATGCATGATATGTTGATAATATTGGGAGTAATAAGTATAATTATTATAGTTCTAGCGATAATAAGAGCAAAATATGGCAAATAGTGCATGTTATATTGAAAATAGTAAAAGCAATAAGTATATTTATTACAGTTCTATCGATAATAACTGCATAATATGGGTATTAATGCAGATTATATTGATGATAATAAAAGTAGTAAGTATATTTATTATAGTTCTATCGATAATAACTGCATAATATGGGTAATAATGCATGTTATATTGATAATAATATAAGTAATAAGTATAATTATTACAGTTCTAGCGATAATAACTGCATTATATGGGTAATAATGGAGGTTATATTGATAATATCGCGAGTAATAAGTATATTTATTATAGTTCTAGCGATAATAACTGCATAATATAGGTAATAATGCATGTTATATTGATAATAATAAATGTAATAAGTATATTTATTATAATTCTATCGATAATAACTGCATAATATGGGTAATAATGCATATTATATTGATAATAATATAAGTAATAAGTATAATTATTACAGTTCTAGCGACAATAACTGCATTATATGGGTAATAATGCATGTTATATTGATGATAATATAAGTAATAAGTATAATTATTACAGTTCTAGCGATAATAACTGCATTATATGGGTAATAATGCATGATATGTTGATAATATTGGGAGTAATAAGTATAATTATTATAGTTCTAGCGATAATAATAGTAAAATATGGCAAATAGTGCATGTTATATTGATAATAGTAAAAGCAATAAGTATATTTATTACAGTTCTATCGATAATAACTGCATAATATGGGTATTAATGCATGTTATATTGATGATAATAAAAGTAGTAAGTATATTTATTATAGTTCTAGCGATTATAACTGCATAATATGGGTAATAATGCATGTTATATTGATAATATCCGGAGTAATATGTATAATTATTATTGTTCTAGCGATAATAATAGTAAAATATGGCTAATAGTGCATGTTATATTGATAATAATAAAAGTAATAAGTATATTTATTATAGTTCTATCAATAATAACTGCATAATATGGGTAATAATGCATGTTATATTGATGATAATAAAAGCAATAAGTGTATTTATTACAGTTCTAGCGATAATGACTGCATAATATGGGTAATAATGCATGTTATATTGATGATAATATAAGTAACAAGTATAATTATTACAGTTCTAGCGATAATAACTGCATTATATGGGTAATAATGCATGATATGTTGATAATATTGGGAGTAATAAGTATAATTATTATAGTTCTAGCGATAATAAGAGCAAAATATGGCAAATAGTGCATGTTATATTGAAAATAGTAAAAGCAATAAGTATATTTATTACAGTTCTATCGATAATAACTGCATAATATGGGTATTAATGCAGATTATATTGATGATAATAAAAGTAGTAAGTATATTTATTATAGTTCTAGCGATTATAACTGCATAATATGGGTAATAATGCATGTTATATTGATAATAATATAAGTAATAAGTATAATTATTACAGTTCTAGCGATAATAACTGCATTAAATGCGTATAATGCATGTTATATTGATAATATCTGGAGTAGTAAGTATAATTTTTATAGTTCTAGCGATAATATAAGTAAAATATGGCTAATAGTGCATGTTATATTGATAATAATAAAAGTAATAAGTATATTTATTATAATTCTATCGATAATAACTGCATAATATGGGTAATAATGCATGTTATATTGATAATAATATAAGTAATAAGTATAATTGTTACAGTTCTAGCGATAATAACTGCATTATATGGGTAATAATGCATGTTATATTGATAATATCGGGAGTAATAAGTATATTTATTATAGTTCTAGCGATAATAACTGCATAATATAGGTAATAGTGCATGTTATATTGATAATAATATAAGTAATAAGTATAATTATTACAGTTCTAGCGATAATAACTGCATTAAATGCGTATAATGCATGTTATATTGATAATATCTGGAGTAGTAAGTATAATTTTTATAGTTCTAGCGATAATATAAGTAAAATATGGCTAATAGTGCATGTTATATTGATAATAATAAAAGTAATAAGTATATTTATTATAATTCTATCGATAATAACTGCATAATATGGGTAATAATGCATGTTATATTGATAATAATATAAGTAATAAGTATAATTATTACAGTTCTAGCGATAATAACTGCATTATATGGGTAATAATGGAGGTTATATTGATAATATCGCGAGTAATAAGTATATTTATTATAGTTCAGGCGATAATAACTGCATAATATAGGTAATAATGCATGTTATATTGATAATAATAAATGTAATAAGTATATTTATTATAATTCTATCGATAATAACTGCATAATATGGGTAATAATGCATATTATATTGATAATAATATAAGTAATAGGTATAATTATTACAGTTCTAGCGACAATAACTGCATTATATGGGTAATAATGCATGTTATATTGATGATAATATAAGTAATAAGTATAATTATTACAGTTCTAGCGATAATAACTGCATTATATGGGTAATAATGCATGATATGTTGATAATATTGGGAGTAATAAGTATAATTATTATAGTTCTAGCGATAATAATAGTAAAATATGGCAAATAGTGCATGTTATATTGATAATAGTGAAAGCAATAAGTATATTTATTACAGTTCTATCGATAATAACTGCATAATATGGGTATTAATGCATGTTATATTGATGATAATAAAAGTAGTAAGTATATTTATTATAGTTCTAGCGATTATAACTGCATAATATGGGTAATAATGCATGTTATATTGATAATATCCGGAGTAATATGTATAATTATTATTGTTCTAGCGATAATAATAGTAAAATATGGCTAATAGTGCATGCTATATTGATAATAATAAAAGTAATAAGTATATTTATTATAGTTCTATCAATAATAACTGCATAATATGGGTAATAATGCATGTTATATTGATGATAATAAAAGCAATAAGTGTATTTATTACAGTTCTAGCGATAATGACTGCATAATATGGGTATTAATGCAGATTATATTGATGATAATAAAAGTAGTAAGTATATTTATTATAGTTCTAGCGATTATAACTGCATAATATGGGTAATAATGCATGTTATATTGATAATAATATAAGTAATAAGTATAATTATTACAGTTCTAGCGATAATAACTGCATTAAATGCGTATAATGCATGTTATATTGATAATATCTGGAGTAGTAAGTATAATTTTTATAGTTCTAGCGATAATATAAGTAAAATATGGCTAATAGTGCATGTTATATTGATAATAATAAAAGTAATAAGTATATTTATTATAATTCTATCGATAATAACTGCATAATATGGGTAATAATGCATATTATATTGATAATAATATAAGTAATTAGTATAATTATTACAGTTCTAGCGACAATAACTGCATTATATGGGTAATAATGCATGTTATATTGATGATAATATAAGTAATAAGTATAATTATTACAGTTCTAGCGATAATAACTGCATTATATGGGTAATAATGGATGTTGTATTGACAATATCGGTAGTAATAAGTATATTTATTATAGTTCTAGCGATAATAACTGCATAATATAGGTAATAATGCATGTTATATTGATGATAATATAAGTAATAAGTATAATTGTTACAGTTCTAGCGATAATAACTGCATTATATGGGTAATAATGCATGTTATATTGATAATATCGGGAGTAATAAGTATATTTATTATAGTTCCAGCGGTAATAACTGCATAATATAGGTAATAGTGCATGTTATATTGATAATAATAAAAGTAATAAGTATATTTATTATAGTTCTATCAATAATAACTGCATAATATGGGTAATAATGCATGTTATATTGATGATAATAAAAGTAATACGTATATTTATTATAGTTCTAGCGATAATAGCTGCATAATATGTGTAATAATGCATGTTATATTGATGATAATATAAGTAATAAGTATAATTATTACAGTTCTAGCGATAATAACTGCATTATATGGGTAATAATGAATGTTATATTGATAATATCGGGAGTAATAAGTATAATTATTACAGTTTTAGCGATAATACTAGTAAAATATGGCTAAGAGTGCATGTTATATTCATAATAAAGATGTAATAAGTATATTTATTATACTTCTATCGATAATAACTGCATAATACGGGTAATAATGCACGTTATATTGCTAATAATATAAGTAATAAGTATAATTATTATAGTTCTAGCGCTAATAACTGCATTATATGAGTAATAATGGATGTGATATTGAGAATATCGGGAGTAATAAGTATAATTATTACAGTTGTAGCGGTAATACTAGTAAAATATGGCTAAGAGTGCATGTTATATTCATAATAAAAAAGTAATAAGTATATTTATTACAGTTCTATCAATAATAACTGCATAATATGGGTAATAATGCATGTTATATTAATAATAATATAAGTAATAAGTATAATTATTACAGTTCTAGCGATAATAACTGCATTATATGGGTAATAATGCATGTTATATTGATAATAATAAAAGTAATAAGTATATTTATTATGGTTCTAGCGATAATAGCTGCATAATATGGGTAATAATGCATGTGATATTGATAATAATATAGGTAATAAGTATAATTATTACAGTTCTAGCGATAATAACTGCATTGTATGGGTAATAATGGATGTTATATTGATAATATCGGGAGTAATAAGTATATTTATTATAGTTCTATCAATAATAACTGCATAATATGGGTAATAATGCATGTTATATTGATGATAATAAAAGTAATAAGTGTATTTATTACAGTTCTAGCGATAATAACTGCATTATATGGATAATAATGCATGTTATATTGATAATATCCGGAGTAATATGTATAATTATTATTGTTCTAGCGATAATAATAGTAAAATATGGCTAGTAGTGCATGTTATATTGATAATAATAAAAGTAATAAGTATATTTATTATAGTTCTATCGATAATAACTGCATAATATGGGTAATAATGCATGTTATATTGATGATAATAAAAGTATTAAGTGTATTTATTACAGTTCTAGCGATAATGACTGCATAATATGGGTAATAATGCATGTTATATTGATGATAATATAAGTAATAAGTATAATTATTACAGTTCTAGCGATAATAACTGCATTATATGGGTAATAATGCATGATATGTTGATAATATTGGGAGTAATAAGTATAATTATTATAGTTCTAGCGATAATAATAGTAAATATGGCAAATAGTGCATGTTATATTGATAATAGTAAAAGCAATAAGTATATTTATTACAGTTCTATAGATAATAACTGCATAATATGGGTATTAATGCATGTTATATTGATGATAATAAAAGTAGTAAGTATATTTATTATAGTTCTAGCGATTATAACTGCATAATATAGGTAATAATGCATGTTATATTGATAATAATATAAGTAATAAGTATAATTATTACAGTTCTAGCGATAATAACTGCATTAAATGCGTATAATGCATGTTATATTGATAATATCTGGAGTAGTAAGTATAATTTTTATAGTTCTAGCGATAATATAAGTAAAATATGGCTAATAGTGCATGTTATATTGGTAATAATAAAAGTAATAAGTATATTTATTATAATTCTATCGATAATAACTGCATAATATGGGTAATAATGCATGTTATATTGATAATAATATAAGTAATAAGTATAATTATTACAGTTCTAGCGATAATAACTGCATTATATGGGTAATAATGCACGTTATATTGATGACAACAAAAGTAATACGTATATTTATTATAGTTCTAGCGATAATAACTGCATTATATGGGTAAAAATGCATGTTATATTGATAATATTGGGAGTAATAAGTATAATTATTATAGTTCTAGCGTTAATAACTGCATAATATGGGTAATAATGCATGTTATATTGATAATAATATAAGTAATAAGTATAATTATTACAGTTCTAGCGATAATAACTGCATTATATGGGTAATAATGCATGTTATATTGATAATATCGGGAGTAATAAGTATATTTATTATAGTTCTAGCGATAATAACTGCATAATATAGGTAATAGTGCATGTTATATTGATAATAATAAAAGTAATAAGTATATTTATTATAGTTCTATCAATAATAACTGCATAATATGGGTAATAATGCATGTTATATTGATGATAATAAAAGTAATACGTATATTTATTATAGTTCTAGCGATAATAGCTGCATAATATGTGTAATAATGCATGTTATATTGATGATAATATAAGTAATAAGTATAATTATTACAGTTCTAGCGATAATAACTGCATTATATGGGTAATAATGAATGTTATATTGATAATATCGGGAGTAATAAGTATAATTATTACAGTTTTAGCGATAATACTAGTAAAATATGGCTAAGAGTGCATGTTATATTCATAATAAAGATGTAATAAGTATATTTATTATACTTCTATCGATAATAGCTGCATAATACGGGTAATAATGTACGTTATATTGCTAATAATATAAGTAATAAGTATAATTATTATAGTTCTAGCGCTAATAACTGCATTATATGAGTAATAATGGATGTGATATTGATAATATCGGGAGTAATAAGTATAATTATTACAGTTCTAGCGATAATAACTGCATTAAATGCGTATAATGCATGTTATATTGATAATATCTGGAGTAGTAAGTATAATTTTTATTGTTCTAGCGATAATATAAGTAAAATATGGCTAATAGTGCATGTTATATTGGTAATAATAAAAGTAATAAGTATATTTATTATAATTCTATCGATAATAACTGCATAATATGGGTAATAATGCATGTTATATTGATAATAATATAAGTAATAAGTATAATTATTACAGTTCTAGCGATAATAACTGCATTATATGGGTAATAATGCATGTTATATTGATGACACCAAAAGTAATAAGCGTATTTATTACAGTTCTAGCGATAATAACTGCATTATATGGATAATAATGCATGTTATATTGATAAATTCCGGAGTAATATGTATAATTATTATTGTTCTAGCGATAATAATAGTAAAATATGGCTAATAGTGCATGTTATATTGATAATAATAAAAGTAATAAGTATATTTATTATAGTTCTATCAATAATAACTGCATAATATGGGTAATAATGCATGTTATATTGATGATAATAAAAGTAATAAGTGTATTTATTACAGTTCTAGCGATAATGACTGCATAATATGGGTAATAATGCATGTTATATTGATGATAATATAAGTAATAAGTATAATTATTACAGTTCTAGCGATAATAACTGCATTATATGGGTAATAATGCATGATATGTTGATAATATTGGGAGTAATAAGTATAATTATTATAGTTCTAGCGATAATAATAGTAAAATATGGCAAATAGTGCATGTTATATTGATAATAGTAAAAGCAATAAGTATATTTATTACAGCTTTATCGATAATAACTGCATAATATGGGTATTAATGCATGTTATATTGATGATAATAAAAGTAGTAAGTGTATTTATTATAGTTCTAGCGATTATAACTGCATAATATGGGTAATAATGCATGTTATATTGATAATAATATAAGTAATAAGTATAATTATTACAGTTCTAGCGATAATAACTGCATTAAATGCGTATAATGCATGTTATATTGATAATATCTGGAGTAGTAAGTATAATTTTTATAGTTCTAGCGATAATATAAGTAAAATATGGCTAATAGTGCATGTTATATTGGTAATAATAAAAGTAATAAGTATATTTATTATAATTCTATCGATAATAACTGCATAATATGGGTAATAATGCATGTTATATTGATAATAATATAAGTAATAAGTATAATTATTACAGTTCTAGCGATAATAACTGCATTATATGGGTAATAATGCATGTTATATTGATAATATCGGGAGTAATAAGTATATTTATTATAGTTCTAGCGATAATAACTGCATAATATAGGTAATAGTGCATGTTATATTGATAATAATAAAAGTAATAAGTATATTTATTATAGTTCTATCAATAATAACTGCATAATATGGGTAATAATGCATGTTATATTGATGATAATATAAGTAATAAGTATAATTATTACAGTTCTAGCGATAATAACTGCATTATATGGGTAATAATGCATGATATGTTGATAATATTGGGAGTAATAAGTATAATTATTATAGTTCTAGCGATAATAATAGTAAATATGGCAAATAGTGCATGTTATATTGATAATAGTAAAAGCAATAAGTATATTTATTACAGTTCTATCGATAATAACTGCATAATATGGGTATTAATGCATGTTATATTGATGATAATAAAAGTAGTAAGTATATTTATTATAGTTCTAGCGATTATAACTGCATAATATAGGTAATAATGCATGTTATATTGATAATAATATAAGTAATAAGTATAATTATTACAGTTCTAGCGATAATAACTGCATTAAATGCGTATAATGCATGTTATATTGATAATATCTGGAGTAGTAAGTATAATTTTTATAGTTCTAGCGATAATATAAGTAAAATATGGCTAATAGTGCATGTTATATTGGTAATAATAAAAGTAATAAGTATATTTATTATAATTCTATCGATAATAACTGCATAATATGGGTAATAATGCATGTTATATTGATAATAATATAAGTAATAAGTATAATTATTACAGTTCTAGCGATAATAACTGCATTATATGGGTAATAATGCACGTTATATTGATGACAACAAAAGTAATACGTATATTTATTATAGTTCTAGCGATAATAACTGCATTATATGGGTAAAAATGCATGTTATATTGATAATATTGGGAGTAATAAGTATTAGGTTGTTCGGAAAGTAATTTCGTTTTTTCTCAACAGAGGACTTAATTGTATTTTTTTACAGCTACTTTCAGATTTAAGCCGCAAATCATTGTACATTTTAATAACTGATATAGCAAGGTTTTTTTGTGAAAAATTTCCTTTGATTCTACGCAGTAGTTTTTGGTTGGTGCCCCATCAAATATGGAAAGAGGAAAGCAGCATTTTCGGCATATTTTACTTTTTTACTATCGTAAAGGTAAAAATGCGGTTCAAGCAAGAGAAAAAATATCAGATGCGTATAGAGAAGACGTATTAACAGAACGACAGTGCCAAAACTGGTTATTATTGTTTATTCCGATCACTACAGAAGTTTTTAAACGGTAAAACCTTTACTTCAAACGAGGAGGTGAAAATTCACTTGCATCAATTTACAAAAATTTTATGAATGTGGAATCATGTTACTGTCAGAAAGATGGTAAAGTGTATTGGATTAGAATTGATAATGCGTAATAGAATAAAATATTTATTCATTACAAGAAAATCGTATTTCGTTTCATCGAAAAAAAAACGAAATGACTTTCCGAACAACCCAATATAATTATTATAGTTCTAGCGTTAATAACTGCATAATATGGGTAATAGTGCATGTTATATTGATAATAATAAAAGTAATAAGTATATTTATTATGGTTCTAGCGATAATAACTGCATAATATGGGTAATAATGCATGTTATATTGATAATATCCGGAGTAATATGTATAATTATTATTGTTCCAGCGATAATAATAGTAAAATATGGCTAATAGTGCATGTTATATTGATAATAATAAAAGTAATAAGTATATTTATTATAGTTCTATCAATAATAACTGCATAATATGGGTATTAATGCATGTTATATTGATGATAATAAAAGTAGTAAGTATATTTATTATAGTTCTAGCGATTATAACTGCATAATATGGGTAATAATGCATGTTATATTGATAATAATATAAGTAATAAGTATAATTATTACAGTTCTAGCGATAATAACTGCATTAAATGCGTATAATGCATGTTATATTGATAATATCTGGAGTAGTAAGTATAATTTTTATTGTTCTAGCGATAATATAAGTAAAATATGGCTAATAGTGCATGTTATATTGGTAATAATAAAAGTAATAAGTATATTTATTATAATTCTATCGATAATAACTGCATAATATGGGTAATAATGCATGTTATATTGATAATAATATAAGTAATAAGTATAATTATTACAGTTCTAGCGATAATAACTGCATTATATGGGTAATAATGCATGTTATATTGATGACACCAAAAGTAATAAGCGTATTTATTACAGTTCTAGCGATAATAACTGCATTATATGGATAATAATGCATGTTATATTGATAAATTCCGGAGTAATATGTATAATTATTATTGTTCTAGCGATAATAATAGTAAAATATGGCTAATAGTGCATGTTATATTGATAATAATAAAAGTAATAAGTATATTTATTATAGTTCTATCAATAATAACTGCATAATATGGGTAATAATGCATGTTATATTGATGATAATAAAAGTAATAAGTGTATTTATTACAGTTCTAGCGATAATGACTGCATAATATGGGTAATAATGCATGTTATATTGATGATAATATAAGTAATAAGTATAATTATTACAGTTCTAGCGATAATAACTGCATTATATGGGTAATAATGCATGATATGTTGATAATATTGGGAGTAATAAGTATAATTATTATAGTTCTAGCGATAATAATAGTAAAATATGGCAAATAGTGCATGTTATATTGATAATAGTAAAAGCAATAAGTATATTTATTACAGCTTTATCGATAATAACTGCATAATATGGGTATTAATGCATGTTATATTGATGATAATAAAAGTAGTAAGTGTATTTATTATAGTTCTAGCGATTATAACTGCATAATATGGGTAATAATGCATGTTATATTGATAATAATATAAGTAATAAGTATAATTATTACAGTTCTAGCGATAATAACTGCATTAAATGCGTATAATGCATGTTATATTGATAATATCTGGAGTAGTAAGTATAATTTTTATAGTTCTAGCGATAATATAAGTAAAATATGGCTAATAGTGCATGTTATATTGATAATAATAAAAGTAATAAGTATATTTATTATAATTCTATCGATAATAACTGCATAATATGGGTAATAATGCATATTATATTGATAATAATATAAGTAATTAGTATAATTATTACAGTTCTAGCGACAATAACTGCATTATATGGGTAATAATGCATGTTATATTGATGATAATATAAGTAATAAGTATAATTATTACAGTTCTAGCGATAATAACTGCATTATATGGGTAATAATGGATGTTGTATTGACAATATCGGTAGTAATAAGTATATTTATTATAGTTCTAGCGATAATAACTGCATAATATAGGTAATAATGCATGTTATATTGATGATAATATAAGTAATAAGTATAATTGTTACAGTTCTAGCGATAATAACTGCATTATATGGGTAATAATGCATGTTATATTGATAATATCGGGAGTAATAAGTATATTTATTATAGTTCTAGCGATAATAACTGCATAATATAGGTAATAGTGCATGTTATATTGATAATAATAAAAGTAATAAGTATATTTATTATAGTTCTATCAATAATAACTGCATAATATGGGTAATAATGCATGTTATATTGATGATAATAAAAGTAATACGTATATTTATTATAGTTCTAGCGATAATAGCTGCATAATATGTGTAATAATGCATGTTATATTGATGATAATATAAGTAATAAGTATAATTATTACAGTTCTAGCGATAATAACTGCATTATATGGGTAATAATGAATGTTATATTGATAATATCGGGAGTAATAAGTATAATTATTACAGTTTTAGCGATAATACTAGTAAAATATGGCTAAGAGTGCATGTTATATTCATAATAAAGATGTAATAAGTATATTTATTATACTTCTATCGATAATAACTGCATAATACGGGTAATAATGCACGTTATATTGCTAATAATATAAGTAATAAGTATAATTATTATAGTTCTAGCGCTAATAACTGCATTATATGAGTAATAATGGATGTGATATTGATAATATCGGGAGTAATAAGTATAATTATTACAGTTGTAGCGGTAATACTAGTAAAATATGGCTAAGAGTGCATGTTATATTCATAATAAAAAAGTAATAAGTATATTTATTACAGTTCTATCAATAATAACTGCATAATATGGGTAATAATGCATGTTATATTAATAATAATATAAGTAATAAGTATAATTATTACAGTTCTAGCGATAATAACTGCATTATATGGGTAATAATGCATGTTATATTGATAATAATAAAAGTAATAAGTATATTTATTATAGTTCTATCGATAATAACTGCATAATATGGGTAATAATGCATGTTATATTGATGATAATAAAAGTATTAAGTGTATTTATTACAGTTCTAGCGATAATGACTGCATAATATGGGTAATAATGCATGTTATATTGATGATAATATAAGTAATAAGTATAATTATTACAGTTCTAGCGATAATAACTGCATTATATGGGTAATAATGCATGATATGTTGATAATATTGGGAGTAATAAGTATAATTATTATAGTTCTAGCGATAATAATAGTAAATATGGCAAATAGTGCATGTTATATTGATAATAGTAAAAGCAATAAGTATATTTATTACAGTTCTATCGATAATAACTGCATAATATGGGTATTAATGCATGTTATATTGATGATAATAAAAGTAGTAAGTATATTTATTATAGTTCTAGCGATTATAACTGCATAATATAGGTAATAATGCATGTTATATTGATAATAATATAAGTAATAAGTATAATTATTACAGTTCTAGCGATAATAACTGCATTAAATGCGTATAATGCATGTTATATTGATAATATCTGGAGTAGTAAGTATAATTTTTATAGTTCTAGCGATAATATAAGTAAAATATGGCTAATAGTGCATGTTATATTGGTAATAATAAAAGTAATAAGTATATTTATTATAATTCTATCGATAATAACTGCATAATATGGGTAATAATGCATGTTATATTGATAATAATATAAGTAATAAGTATAATTATTACAGTTCTAGCGATAATAACTGCATTATATGGGTAATAATGCACGTTATATTGATGACAACAAAAGTAATACGTATATTTATTATAGTTCTAGCGATAATAACTGCATTATATGGGTAAAAATGCATGTTATATTGATAATATTGGGAGTAATAAGTATAATTATTATAGTTCTAGCGTTAATAACTGCATAATATGGGTAATAATGCATGTTATATTGATAATAATAAAAGTAATAAGTATATTTATTATGGTTCTAGCGATTATAACTGCATAATATGGGTAATAATGCATGTTATATTGATAATAATATAAGTAATAAGTATAATTATTACAGTTCTAGCGATAATAACTGCATTAAATGCGTATAATGCATGTTATATTGATAATATCTGGAGTAGTAAGTATAATTTTTATTGTTCTAGCGATAATATAAGTAAAATATGGCTAATAGTGCATGTTATATTGGTAATAATAAAAGTAATAAGTATATTTATTATAATTCTATCGATAATAACTGCATAATATGGGTAATAATGCATGTTATATTGATAATAATATAAGTAATAAGTATAATTATTACAGTTCTAGCGATAATAACTGCATTATATGGGTAATAATGCATGTTATATTGATGACACCAAAAGTAATAAGCGTATTTATTACAGTTCTAGCGATAATAACTGCATTATATGGATAATAATGCATGTTATATTGATAAATTCCGGAGTAATATGTATAATTATTATTGTTCTAGCGATAATAATAGTAAAATATGGCTAATAGTGCATGTTATATTGATAATAATAAAAGTAATAAGTATATTTATTATAGTTCTATCAATAATAACTGCATAATATGGGTAATAATGCATGTTATATTGATGATAATAAAAGTAATAAGTGTATTTATTACAGTTCTAGCGATAATGACTGCATAATATGGGTAATAATGCATGTTATATTGATGATAATATAAGTAATAAGTATAATTATTACAGTTCTAGCGATAATAACTGCATTATATGGGTAATAATGCATGATATGTTGATAATATTGGGAGTAATAAGTATAATTATTATAGTTCTAGCGATAATAATAGTAAATATGGCAAATAGTGCATGTTATATTGATAATAGTAAAAGCAATAAGTATATTTATTACAGTTCTATCGATAATAACTGCATAATATGGGTATTAATGCATGTTATATTGATGATAATAAAAGTAGTAAGTATATTTATTATAGTTCTAGCGATTATAACTGCATAATATAGGTAATAATGCATGTTATATTGATAATAATATAAGTAATAAGTATAATTATTACAGTTCTAGCGATAATAACTGCATTATATGGGTAATAATGCATGATATGTTGATAATATTGGGAGTAATAAGTATAATTATTATAGTTCTAGCGATAATAATAGTAAATATGGCAAATAGTGCATGTTATATTGATAATAGTAAAAGCAATAAGTATATTTATTACAGTTCTATCGATAATAACTGCATAATATGGGTATTAATGCATGTTATATTGATGATAATAAAAGTAGTAAGTATATTTATTATAGTTCTAGCGATTATAACTGCATAATATAGGTAATAATGCATGTTATATTGATAATAATATAAGTAATAAGTATAATTATTACAGTTCTAGCGATAATAACTGCATTAAATGCGTATAATGCATGTTATATTGATAATATCTGGAGTAGTAAGTATAATTTTTATAGTTCTAGCGATAATATAAGTAAAATATGGCTAATAGTGCATGTTATATTGGTAATAATAAAAGTAATAAGTATATTTATTATAATTCTATCGATAATAACTGCATAATATGGGTAATAATGCATGTTATATTGATAATAATATAAGTAATAAGTATAATTATTACAGTTCTAGCGATAATAACTGCATTATATGGGTAATAATGCACGTTATATTGATGACAACAAAAGTAATACGTATATTTATTATAGTTCTAGCGATAATAACTGCATTATATGGGTAAAAATGCATGTTATATTGATAATATTGGGAGTAATAAGTATAATTATTATAGTTCTAGCGTTAATAACTGCATAATATGGGTAATAATGCATGTTATATTGATAATAATATAAGTAATAAGTATAATTATTACAGTTCTAGCGATAATAACTGCATTATATGGGTAATAATGCATGTTATATTGATAATATCGGGAGTAATAAGTATATTTATTATAGTTCTAGCGATAATAACTGCATAATATAGGTAATAGTGCATGTTATATTGATAATAATAAAAGTAATAAGTATATTTATTATAGTTCTATCAATAATAACTGCATAATATGGGTAATAATGCATGTTATATTGATGATAATAAAAGTAATACGTATATTTATTATAGTTCTAGCGATAATAGCTGCATAATATGTGTAATAATGCATGTTATATTGATGATAATATAAGTAATAAGTATAATTATTACAGTTCTAGCGATAATAACTGCATTATATGGGTAATAATGAATGTTATATTGATAATAATAAAAGTAATAAGTATATTTATTATGGTTCTAGCGATTATAACTGCATAATATGGGTAATAATGCATGTTATATTGATAATAATATAAGTAATAAGTATAATTATTACAGTTCTAGCGATAATAACTGCATTAAATGCGTATAATGCATGTTATATTGATAATATCTGGAGTAGTAAGTATAATTTTTATTGTTCTAGCGATAATATAAGTAAAATATGGCTAATAGTGCATGTTATATTGGTAATAATAAAAGTAATAAGTATATTTATTATAATTCTATCGATAATAACTGCATAATATGGGTAATAATGCATGTTATATTGATAATAATATAAGTAATAAGTATAATTATTACAGTTCTAGCGATAATAACTGCATTATATGGGTAATAATGCATGTTATATTGATGACACCAAAAGTAATAAGCGTATTTATTACAGTTCTAGCGATAATAACTGCATTATGTGGATAATAATGCATGTTATATTGATAAATTCCGGAGTAATATGTATAATTATTATTGTTCTAGCGATAATAATAGTAAAATATGGCTAATAGTGCATGTTATATTGATAATAATAAAAGTAATAAGTATATTTATTATAGTTCTATCAATAATAACTGCATAATATGGGTAATAATGCATGTTATATTGATGATAATAAAAGTAATAAGTGTATTTATTACAGTTCTAGCGATAATGACTGCATAATATGGGTAATAATGCATGTTATATTGATGATAATATAAGTAATAAGTATAATTATTACAGTTCTAGCGATAATAACTGCATTATATGGGTAATAATGCATGATATGTTGATAATATTGGGAGTAATAAGTATAATTATTATAGTTCTAGCGATAATAATAGTAAATATGGCAAATAGTGCATGTTATATTGATAATAGTAAAAGCAATAAGTATATTTATTACAGTTCTATCGATAATAACTGCATAATATGGGTATTAATGCATGTTATATTGATGATAATAAAAGTAGTAAGTATATTTATTATAGTTCTAGCGATTATAACTGCATAATATAGGTAATAATGCATGTTATATTGATAATAATATAAGTAATAAGTATAATTATTACAGTTCTAGCGATAATAACTGCATTATATGGGTAATAATGCATGATATGTTGATAATATTGGGAGTAATAAGTATAATTATTATAGTTCTAGCGATAATAATAGTAAATATGGCAAATAGTGCATGTTATATTGATAATAGTAAAAGCAATAAGTATATTTATTACAGTTCTATCGATAATAACTGCATAATATGGGTATTAATGCATGTTATATTGATGATAATAAAAGTAGTAAGTATATTTATTATAGTTCTAGCGATTATAACTGCATAATATAGGTAATAATGCATGTTATATTGATAATAATATAAGTAATAAGTATAATTATTACAGTTCTAGCGATAATAACTGCATTAAATGCGTATAATGCATGTTATATTGATAATATCTGGAGTAGTAAGTATAATTTTTATAGTTCTAGCGATAATATAAGTAAAATATGGCTAATAGTGCATGTTATATTGGTAATAATAAAAGTAATAAGTATATTTATTATAATTCTATCGATAATAACTGCATAATATGGGTAATAATGCATGTTATATTGATAATAATATAAGTAATAAGTATAATTATTACAGTTCTAGCGATAATAACTGCATTATATGGGTAATAATGCACGTTATATTGATGACAACAAAAGTAATACGTATATTTATTATAGTTCTAGCGATAATAACTGCATTATATGGGTAAAAATGCATGTTATATTGATAATATTGGGAGTAATAAGTATAATTATTATAGTTCTAGCGTTAATAACTGCATAATATGGGTAATAATGCATGTTATATTGATAATAATATAAGTAATAAGTATAATTATTACAGTTCTAGCGATAATAACTGCATTATATGGGTAATAATGCATGTTATATTGATAATATCGGGAGTAATAAGTATATTTATTATAGTTCTAGCGATAATAACTGCATAATATAGGTAATAGTGCATGTTATATTGATAATAATAAAAGTAATAAGTATATTTATTATAGTTCTATCAATAATAACTGCATAATATGGGTAATAATGCATGTTATATTGATGATAATAAAAGTAATACGTATATTTATTATAGTTCTAGCGATAATAGCTGCATAATATGTGTAATAATGCATGTTATATTGATGATAATATAAGTAATAAGTATAATTATTACAGTTCTAGCGATAATAACTGCATTATATGGGTAATAATGAATGTTATATTGATAATATCGGGAGTAATAAGTATAATTATTACAGTTTTAGCGATAATACTAGTAAAATATGGCTAAGAGTGCATGTTATATTCATAATAAAGATGTAATAAGTATATTTATTATACTTCTATCGATAATAGCTGCATAATACGGGTAATAATGTACGTTATATTGCTAATAATATAAGTAATAAGTATAATTATTATAGTTCTAGCGCTAATAACTGCATTATATGAGTAATAATGGATGTGATATTGATAATATCGGGAGTAATAAGTATAATTATTACAGTTCTAGCGATAATAACTGCATTAAATGCGTATAATGCATGTTATATTGATAATATCTGGAGTAGTAAGTATAATTTTTATTGTTCTAGCGATAATATAAGTAAAATATGGCTAATAGTGCATGTTATATTGGTAATAATAAAAGTAATAAGTATATTTATTATAATTCTATCGATAATAACTGCATAATATGGGTAATAATGCATGTTATATTGATAATAATATAAGTAATAAGTATAATTATTACAGTTCTAGCGATAATAACTGCATTATATGGGTAATAATGCATGTTATATTGATGACACCAAAAGTAATAAGCGTATTTATTACAGTTCTAGCGATAATAACTGCATTATATGGATAATAATGCATGTTATATTGATAAATTCCGGAGTAATATGTATAATTATTATTGTTCTAGCGATAATAATAGTAAAATATGGCTAATAGTGCATGTTATATTGATAATAATAAAAGTAATAAGTATATTTATTATAGTTCTATCAATAATAACTGCATAATATGGGTAATAATGCATGTTATATTGATGATAATAAAAGTAATAAGTGTATTTATTACAGTTCTAGCGATAATGACTGCATAATATGGGTAATAATGCATGTTATATTGATGATAATATAAGTAATAAGTATAATTATTACAGTTCTAGCGATAATAACTGCATTATATGGGTAATAATGCATGATATGTTGATAATATTGGGAGTAATAAGTATAATTATTATAGTTCTAGCGATAATAATAGTAAAATATGGCAAATAGTGCATGTTATATTGATAATAGTAAAAGCAATAAGTATATTTATTACAGCTTTATCGATAATAACTGCATAATATGGGTATTAATGCATGTTATATTGATGATAATAAAAGTAGTAAGTGTATTTATTATAGTTCTAGCGATTATAACTGCATAATATGGGTAATAATGCATGTTATATTGATAATAATATAAGTAATAAGTATAATTATTACAGTTCTAGCGATAATAACTGCATTAAATGCGTATAATGCATGTTATATTGATAATATCTGGAGTAGTAAGTATAATTTTTATAGTTCTAGCGATAATATAAGTAAAATATGGCTAATAGTGCATGTTATATTGGTAATAATAAAAGTAATAAGTATATTTATTATAATTCTATCGATAATAACTGCATAATATGGGTAATAATGCATGTTATATTGATAATAATATAAGTAATAAGTATAATTATTACAGTTCTAGCGATAATAACTGCATTATATGGGTAATAATGCATGTTATATTGATAATATCGGGAGTAATAAGTATATTTATTATAGTTCTAGCGATAATAACTGCATAATATAGGTAATAGTGCATGTTATATTGATAATAATAAAAGTAATAAGTATATTTATTATAGTTCTATCAATAATAACTGCATAATATGGGTAATAATGCATGTTATATTGATGATAATATAAGTAATAAGTATAATTATTACAGTTCTAGCGATAATAACTGCATTATATGGGTAATAATGCATGATATGTTGATAATATTGGGAGTAATAAGTATAATTATTATAGTTCTAGCGATAATAATAGTAAATATGGCAAATAGTGCATGTTATATTGATAATAGTAAAAGCAATAAGTATATTTATTACAGTTCTATCGATAATAACTGCATAATATGGGTATTAATGCATGTTATATTGATGATAATAAAAGTAGTAAGTATATTTATTATAGTTCTAGCGATTATAACTGCATAATATAGGTAATAATGCATGTTATATTGATAATAATATAAGTAATAAGTATAATTATTACAGTTCTAGCGATAATAACTGCATTAAATGCGTATAATGCATGTTATATTGATAATATCTGGAGTAGTAAGTATAATTTTTATAGTTCTAGCGATAATATAAGTAAAATATGGCTAATAGTGCATGTTATATTGGTAATAATAAAAGTAATAAGTATATTTATTATAATTCTATCGATAATAACTGCATAATATGGGTAATAATGCATGTTATATTGATAATAATATAAGTAATAAGTATAATTATTACAGTTCTAGCGATAATAACTGCATTATATGGGTAATAATGCACGTTATATTGATGACAACAAAAGTAATACGTATATTTATTATAGTTCTAGCGATAATAACTGCATTATATGGGTAAAAATGCATGTTATATTGATAATATTGGGAGTAATAAGTATTAGGTTGTTCGGAAAGTAATTTCGTTTTTTCTCAACAGAGGACTTAATTGTATTTTTTTACAGCTACTTTCAGATTTAAGCCGCAAATCATTGTACATTTTAATAACTGATATAGCAAGGTTTTTTTGTGAAAAATTTCCTTTGATTCTACGCAGTAGTTTTTGGTTGGTGCCCCATCAAATATGGAAAGAGGAAAGCAGCATTTTCGGCATATTTTACTTTTTTACTATCGTAAAGGTAAAAATGCGGTTCAAGCAAGAGAAAAAATATCAGATGCGTATAGAGAAGACGTATTAACAGAACGACAGTGCCAAAACTGGTTATTATTGTTTATTCCGATCACTACAGAAGTTTTTAAACGGTAAAACCTTTACTTCAAACGAGGAGGTGAAAATTCACTTGCATCAATTTACAAAAATTTTATGAATGTGGAATCATGTTACTGTCAGAAAGATGGTAAAGTGTATTGGATTAGAATTGATAATGCGTAATAGAATAAAATATTTATTCATTACAAGAAAATCGTATTTCGTTTCATCGAAAAAAAAACGAAATGACTTTCCGAACAACCCAATATAATTATTATAGTTCTAGCGTTAATAACTGCATAATATGGGTAATAGTGCATGTTATATTGATAATAATAAAAGTAATAAGTATATTTATTATGGTTCTAGCGATAATAACTGCATAATATGGGTAATAATGCATGTTATATTGATAATATCCGGAGTAATATGTATAATTATTATTGTTCCAGCGATAATAATAGTAAAATATGGCTAATAGTGCATGTTATATTGATAATAATAAAAGTAATAAGTATATTTATTATAGTTCTATCAATAATAACTGCATAATATGGGTATTAATGCATGTTATATTGATGATAATAAAAGTAGTAAGTATATTTATTATAGTTCTAGCGATTATAACTGCATAATATGGGTAATAATGCATGTTATATTGATAATAATATAAGTAATAAGTATAATTATTACAGTTCTAGCGATAATAACTGCATTAAATGCGTATAATGCATGTTATATTGATAATATCTGGAGTAGTAAGTATAATTTTTATTGTTCTAGCGATAATATAAGTAAAATATGGCTAATAGTGCATGTTATATTGGTAATAATAAAAGTAATAAGTATATTTATTATAATTCTATCGATAATAACTGCATAATATGGGTAATAATGCATGTTATATTGATAATAATATAAGTAATAAGTATAATTATTACAGTTCTAGCGATAATAACTGCATTATATGGGTAATAATGCATGTTATATTGATGACACCAAAAGTAATAAGCGTATTTATTACAGTTCTAGCGATAATAACTGCATTATATGGATAATAATGCATGTTATATTGATAAATTCCGGAGTAATATGTATAATTATTATTGTTCTAGCGATAATAATAGTAAAATATGGCTAATAGTGCATGTTATATTGATAATAATAAAAGTAATAAGTATATTTATTATAGTTCTATCAATAATAACTGCATAATATGGGTAATAATGCATGTTATATTGATGATAATAAAAGTAATAAGTGTATTTATTACAGTTCTAGCGATAATGACTGCATAATATGGGTAATAATGCATGTTATATTGATGATAATATAAGTAATAAGTATAATTATTACAGTTCTAGCGATAATAACTGCATTATATGGGTAATAATGCATGATATGTTGATAATATTGGGAGTAATAAGTATAATTATTATAGTTCTAGCGATAATAATAGTAAAATATGGCAAATAGTGCATGTTATATTGATAATAGTAAAAGCAATAAGTATATTTATTACAGCTTTATCGATAATAACTGCATAATATGGGTATTAATGCATGTTATATTGATGATAATAAAAGTAGTAAGTGTATTTATTATAGTTCTAGCGATTATAACTGCATAATATGGGTAATAATGCATGTTATATTGATAATAATATAAGTAATAAGTATAATTATTACAGTTCTAGCGATAATAACTGCATTAAATGCGTATAATGCATGTTATATTGATAATATCTGGAGTAGTAAGTATAATTTTTATAGTTCTAGCGATAATATAAGTAAAATATGGCTAATAGTGCATGTTATATTGATAATAATAAAAGTAATAAGTATATTTATTATAATTCTATCGATAATAACTGCATAATATGGGTAATAATGCATATTATATTGATAATAATATAAGTAATTAGTATAATTATTACAGTTCTAGCGACAATAACTGCATTATATGGGTAATAATGCATGTTATATTGATGATAATATAAGTAATAAGTATAATTATTACAGTTCTAGCGATAATAACTGCATTATATGGGTAATAATGGATGTTGTATTGACAATATCGGTAGTAATAAGTATATTTATTATAGTTCTAGCGATAATAACTGCATAATATAGGTAATAATGCATGTTATATTGATGATAATATAAGTAATAAGTATAATTGTTACAGTTCTAGCGATAATAACTGCATTATATGGGTAATAATGCATGTTATATTGATAATATCGGGAGTAATAAGTATATTTATTATAGTTCTAGCGATAATAACTGCATAATATAGGTAATAGTGCATGTTATATTGATAATAATAAAAGTAATAAGTATATTTATTATAGTTCTATCAATAATAACTGCATAATATGGGTAATAATGCATGTTATATTGATGATAATAAAAGTAATACGTATATTTATTATAGTTCTAGCGATAATAGCTGCATAATATGTGTAATAATGCATGTTATATTGATGATAATATAAGTAATAAGTATAATTATTACAGTTCTAGCGATAATAACTGCATTATATGGGTAATAATGAATGTTATATTGATAATATCGGGAGTAATAAGTATAATTATTACAGTTTTAGCGATAATACTAGTAAAATATGGCTAAGAGTGCATGTTATATTCATAATAAAGATGTAATAAGTATATTTATTATACTTCTATCGATAATAACTGCATAATACGGGTAATAATGCACGTTATATTGCTAATAATATAAGTAATAAGTATAATTATTATAGTTCTAGCGCTAATAACTGCATTATATGAGTAATAATGGATGTGATATTGATAATATCGGGAGTAATAAGTATAATTATTACAGTTGTAGCGGTAATACTAGTAAAATATGGCTAAGAGTGCATGTTATATTCATAATAAAAAAGTAATAAGTATATTTATTACAGTTCTATCAATAATAACTGCATAATATGGGTAATAATGCATGTTATATTAATAATAATATAAGTAATAAGTATAATTATTACAGTTCTAGCGATAATAACTGCATTATATGGGTAATAATGCATGTTATATTGATAATAATAAAAGTAATAAGTATATTTATTATAGTTCTATCGATAATAACTGCATAATATGGGTAATAATGCATGTTATATTGATGATAATAAAAGTATTAAGTGTATTTATTACAGTTCTAGCGATAATGACTGCATAATATGGGTAATAATGCATGTTATATTGATGATAATATAAGTAATAAGTATAATTATTACAGTTCTAGCGATAATAACTGCATTATATGGGTAATAATGCATGATATGTTGATAATATTGGAGTAATAAGTATAATTATTATAGTTCTAGCGATAATAATAGTAAATATGGCAAATAGTGCATGTTATATTGATAATAGTAAAAGCAATAAGTATATTTATTACAGTTCTATCGATAATAACTGCATAATATGGGTATTAATGCATGTTATATTGATGATAATAAAAGTAGTAAGTATATTTATTATAGTTCTAGCGATTATAACTGCATAATATAGGTAATAATGCATGTTATATTGATAATAATATAAGTAATAAGTATAATTATTACAGTTCTAGCGATAATAACTGCATTAAATGCGTATAATGCATGTTATATTGATAATATCTGGAGTAGTAAGTATAATTTTTATAGTTCTAGCGATAATATAAGTAAAATATGGCTAATAGTGCATGTTATATTGGTAATAATAAAAGTAATAAGTATATTTATTATAATTCTATCGATAATAACTGCATAATATGGGTAATAATGCATGTTATATTGATAATAATATAAGTAATAAGTATAATTATTACAGTTCTAGCGATAATAACTGCATTATATGGGTAATAATGCACGTTATATTGATGACAACAAAAGTAATACGTATATTTATTATAGTTCTAGCGATAATAACTGCATTATATGGGTAAAAATGCATGTTATATTGATAATATTGGGAGTAATAAGTATAATTATTATAGTTCTAGCGTTAATAACTGCATAATATGGGTAATAATGCATGTTATATTGATAATAATAAAAGTAATAAGTATATTTATTATGGTTCTAGCGATTATAACTGCATAACATGGGTAATAATGCATGTTATATTGATAATAATATAAGTAATAAGTATAATTATTACAGTTCTAGCGATAATAACTGCATTAAATGCGTATAATGCATGTTATATTGATAATATCTGGAGTAGTAAGTATAATTTTTATTGTTCTAGCGATAATATAAGTAAAATATGGCTAATAGTGCATGTTATATTGGTAATAATAAAAGTAATAAGTATATTTATTATAATTCTATCGATAATAACTGCATAATATGGGTAATAATGCATGTTATATTGATAATAATATAAGTAATAAGTATAATTATTACAGTTCTAGCGATAATAACTGCATTATATGGGTAATAATGCATGTTATATTGATGACACCAAAAGTAATAAGCGTATTTATTACAGTTCTAGCGATAATAACTGCATTATATGGATAATAATGCATGTTATATTGATAAATTCCGGAGTAATATGTATAATTATTATTGTTCTAGCGATAATAATAGTAAAATATGGCTAATAGTGCATGTTATATTGATAATAATAAAAGTAATAAGTATATTTATTATAGTTCTATCAATAATAACTGCATAATATGGGTAATAATGCATGTTATATTGATGATAATAAAAGTAATAAGTGTATTTATTACAGTTCTAGCGATAATGACTGCATAATATGGGTAATAATGCATGTTATATTGATGATAATATAAGTAATAAGTATAATTATTACAGTTCTAGCGATAATAACTGCATTATATGGGTAATAATGCATGATATGTTGATAATATTGGGAGTAATAAGTATAATTATTATAGTTCTAGCGATAATAATAGTAAATATGGCAAATAGTGCATGTTATATTGATAATAGTAAAAGCAATAAGTATATTTATTACAGTTCTATCGATAATAACTGCATAATATGGTTATTAATGCATGTTATATTGATGATAATAAAAGTAGTAAGTATATTTATTATAGTTCTAGCGATTATAACTGCATAATATAGGTAATAATGCATGTTATATTGATAATAATATAAGTAATAAGTATAATTATTACAGTTCTAGCGATAATAACTGCATTAAATGCGTATAATGCATGTTATATTGATAATATCTGGAGTAGTAAGTATAATTTTTATAGTTCTAGCGATAATATAAGTAAAATATGGCTAATAGTGCATGTTATATTGGTAATAATAAAAGTAATAAGTATATTTATTATAATTCTATCGATAATAACTGCATAATATGGGTAATAATGCATGTTATATTGATAATAATATAAGTAATAAGTATAATTATTACAGTTCTAGCGATAATAACTGCATTATATGGGTAATAATGCACGTTATATTGATGACAACAAAAGTAATACGTATATTTATTATAGTTCTAGCGATAATAACTGCATTATATGGGTAAAAATGCATGTTATATTGATAATATTGGGAGTAATAAGTATAATTATTATAGTTCTAGCGTTAATAACTGCATAATATGGGTAATAGTGCATGTTATATTGATAATAATAAAAGTAATAAGTATATTTATTATGGTTCTAGCGATAATAACTGCATAATATGGGTAATAATGCATGTTATATTGATAATATCCGGAGTAATATGTATAATTATTATTGTTCCAGCGATAATAATAGTAAAATATGGCTAATAGTGCATGTTATATTGATAATAATAAAAGTAATAAGTATATTTATTATAGTTCTATCAATAATAACTGCATAATATGGGTATTAATGCATGTTATATTGATGATAATAAAAGTAGTAAGTATATTTATTATAGTTCTAGCGATTATAACTGCATAATATGGGTAATAATGCATGTTATATTGATAATAATATAAGTAATAAGTATAATTATTACAGTTCTAGCGATAATAACTGCATTAAATGCGTATAATGCATGTTATATTGATAATATCTGGAGTAGTAAGTATAATTTTTATTGTTCTAGCGATAATATAAGTAAAATATGGCTAATAGTGCATGTTATATTGGTAATAATAAAAGTAATAAGTATATTTATTATAATTCTATCGATAATAACTGCATAATATGGGTAATAATGCATGTTATATTGATAATAATATAAGTAATAAGTATAATTATTACAGTTCTAGCGATAATAACTGCATTATATGGGTAATAATGCATGTTATATTGATGACACCAAAAGTAATAAGCGTATTTATTACAGTTCTAGCGATAATAACTGCATTATATGGATAATAATGCATGTTATATTGATAAATTCCGGAGTAATATGTATAATTATTATTGTTCTAGCGATAATAATAGTAAAATATGGCTAATAGTGCATGTTATATTGATAATAATAAAAGTAATAAGTATATTTATTATAGTTCTATCAATAATAACTGCATAATATGGGTAATAATGCATGTTATATTGATGATAATAAAAGTAATAAGTGTATTTATTACAGTTCTAGCGATAATGACTGCATAATATGGGTAATAATGCATGTTATATTGATGATAATATAAGTAATAAGTATAATTATTACAGTTCTAGCGATAATAACTGCATTATATGGGTAATAATGCATGATATGTTGATAATATTGGGAGTAATAAGTATAATTATTATAGTTCTAGCGATAATAATAGTAAAATATGGCAAATAGTGCATGTTATATTGATAATAGTAAAAGCAATAAGTATATTTATTACAGCTTTATCGATAATAACTGCATAATATGGGTATTAATGCATGTTATATTGATGATAATAAAAGTAGTAAGTGTATTTATTATAGTTCTAGCGATTATAACTGCATAATATGGGTAATAATGCATGTTATATTGATAATAATATAAGTAATAAGTATAATTATTACAGTTCTAGCGATAATAACTGCATTAAATGCGTATAATGCATGTTATATTGATAATATCTGGAGTAGTAAGTATAATTTTTATAGTTCTAGCGATAATATAAGTAAAATATGGCTAATAGTGCATGTTATATTGATAATAATAAAAGTAATAAGTATATTTATTATAATTCTATCGATAATAACTGCATAATATGGGTAATAATGCATATTATATTGATAATAATATAAGTAATTAGTATAATTATTACAGTTCTAGCGACAATAACTGCATTATATGGGTAATAATGCATGTTATATTGATGATAATATAAGTAATAAGTATAATTATTACAGTTCTAGCGATAATAACTGCATTATATGGGTAATAATGGATGTTGTATTGACAATATCGGTAGTAATAAGTATATTTATTATAGTTCTAGCGATAATAACTGCATAATATAGGTAATAATGCATGTTATATTGATGATAATATAAGTAATAAGTATAATTGTTACAGTTCTAGCGATAATAACTGCATTATATGGGTAATAATGCATGTTATATTGATAATATCGGGAGTAATAAGTATATTTATTATAGTTCTAGCGATAATAACTGCATAATATAGGTAATAGTGCATGTTATATTGATAATAATAAAAGTAATAAGTATATTTATTATAGTTCTATCAATAATAACTGCATAATATGGGTAATAATGCATGTTATATTGATGATAATAAAAGTAATACGTATATTTATTATAGTTCTAGCGATAATAGCTGCATAATATGTGTAATAATGCATGTTATATTGATGATAATATAAGTAATAAGTATAATTATTACAGTTCTAGCGATAATAACTGCATTATATGGGTAATAATGAATGTTATATTGATAATATCGGGAGTAATAAGTATAATTATTACAGTTTTAGCGATAATACTAGTAAAATATGGCTAAGAGTGCATGTTATATTCATAATAAAGATGTAATAAGTATATTTATTATACTTCTATCGATAATAACTGCATAATACGGGTAATAATGCACGTTATATTGCTAATAATATAAGTAATAAGTATAATTATTATAGTTCTAGCGCTAATAACTGCATTATATGAGTAATAATGGATGTGATATTGATAATATCGGGAGTAATAAGTATAATTATTACAGTTGTAGCGGTAATACTAGTAAAATATGGCTAAGAGTGCATGTTATATTCATAATAAAAAAGTAATAAGTATATTTATTACAGTTCTATCAATAATAACTGCATAATATGGGTAATAATGCATGTTATATTAATAATAATATAAGTAATAAGTATAATTATTACAGTTCTAGCGATAATAACTGCATTATATGGGTAATAATGCATGTTATATTGATAATAATAAAAGTAATAAGTATATTTATTATGGTTCTAGCGATAATAGCTGCATAATATGGGTAATAATGCATGTGATATTGATAATAATATAGGTAATAAGTATAATTATTACAGTTCTAGCGATAATAACTGCATTGTATGGGTAATAATGGATGTTATATTGATAATATCGGGAGTAATAAGTATATTTATTATAGTTCTATCAATAATAACTGCATAATATGGGTAATAATGCATGTTATATTGATGATAATAAAAGTAATAAGTGTATTTATTACAGTTCTAGCGATAATAACTGCATTATATGGATAATAATGCATGTTATATTGATAATATCCGGAGTAATATGTATAATTATTATTGTTCTAGCGATAATAATAGTAAAATATGGCCAGTAGTGCATGTTATATTGATAATAATAAAAGTAATAAGTATATTTATTATAGTTCTATCGATAATAACTGCATAATATGGGTAATAATGCATGTTATATTGATGATAATAAAAGTATTAAGTGTATTTATTACAGTTCTAGCGATAATGACTGCATAATATGGGTAATAATGCATGTTATATTCATGATAATATAAGTAATAAGTATAATTATTACAGTTCTAGCGATAATAACTGCATTATATGGGTAATAATGCATGATATGTTGATAATATTGGGAGTAATAAGTATAATTATTATAGTTCTAGCGATAATAATAGTAAATATGGCAAATAGTGCATGTTATATTGATAATAGTAAAAGCAATAAGTATATTTATTACAGTTCTATCGATAATAACTGCATAATATGGGTATTAATGCATGTTATATTGATGATAATAAAAGTAGTAAGTATATTTATTATAGTTCTAGCGATTATAACTGCATAATATAGGTAATAATGCATGTTATATTGATAATAATATAAGTAATAAGTATAATTATTACAGTTCTAGCGATAATAACTGCATTAAATGCGTATAATGCATGTTATATTGATAATATCTGGAGTAGTAAGTATAATTTTTATAGTTCTAGCGATAATATAAGTAAAATATGGCTAATAGTGCATGTTATATTGGTAATAATAAAAGTAATAAGTATATTTATTATAATTCTATCGATAATAACTGCATAATATGGGTAATAATGCATGTTATATTGATAATAATATAAGTAATAAGTATAATTATTACAGTTCTAGCGATAATAACTGCATTATATGGGTAATAATGCACGTTATATTGATGACAACAAAAGTAATACGTATATTTATTATAGTTCTAGCGATAATAACTGCATTATATGGGTAAAAATGCATGTTATATTGATAATATTGGGAGTAATAGGTATAATTATTATAGTTCTAGCGTTAATAACTGCATAATATGGGTAATAATGCATGTTATATTGATAATAATAAAAGTAATAAGTATATTTATTATGGTTCTAGCGATAATAACTGCATAATATGGGTAATAATGCATGTTATATTGATAATATCCGGAGTAATATGTATAATTATTATTGTTCTAGCGATAATAATAGTAAAATATGGCTAATAGTGCATGTTATATTGATAATAATAAAAGTAATAAGTATATTTATTATAGTTCTATCAATAATAACTGCATAATATGGGTATTAATGCATGTTATATTGATGATAATAAAAGTAGTAAGTATATTTATTATAGTTCTAGCGATTATAACTGCATAATATGGGTAATAATGCATGTTATATTGATAATAATATAAGTAATAAGTATAATTATTACAGTTCTAGCGATTATAACTGCATAATATAGGTAATAATGCATGTTATATTGATAATAATATAAGTAATAAGTATAATTATTACAGTTCTAGCGATAATAACTGCATTAAATGCGTATAATGCATGTTATATTGATAATATCTGGAGTAGTAAGTATAATTTTTATAGTTCTAGCGATAATATAAGTAAAATATGGCTAATAGTGCATGTTATATTGGTAATAATAAAAGTAATAAGTATATTTATTATAATTCTATCGATAATAACTGCATAATATGGGTAATAATGCATGTTATATTGATAATAATATAAGTAATGAGTATAATTATTACAGTTCTAGCGATAATAACTGCATTATATGGGTAATAATGCACGTTATATTGATGACAACAAAAGTAATACGTATATTTATTATAGTTCTAGCGATAATAACTGCATTATATGGGTAAAAATGCATGTTATATTGATAATATTGGGAGTAATAAGTATAATTATTATAGTTCTAGCGTTAATAACTGCATAATATGGGTAATAATGCATGTTATATTGATAATAATAAAAGTAATAAGTATATTTATTATGGTTCTAGCGATAATAACTGCATAATATGGGTAATAATGCATGTTATATTGATAATATCCGGAGTAATATGTATAATTATTATTGTTCCAGCGATAATAATAGTAAAATATGGCTAATAGTGCATGTTATATTGATAATAATAAAAGTAATAAGTATATTTATTATAGTTCTATCAATAATAACTGCATAATATGGGTATTAATGCATGTTATATTGATGATAATAAAAGTAGTAAGTATATTTATTATAGTTCTAGCGATTATAACTGCATAATATGGGTAATAATGCATGTTATATTGATAATAATATAAGTAATAAGTATAATTATTACAGTTCTAGCGATAATAACTGCATTATATGGGTAATAATGCATGTTATATTGATGACACCAAAAGTAATAAGCGTATTTATTACAGTTCTAGCGATAATAACTGCATTATATGGATAATAATGCATGTTATATTGATAAATTCCGGAGTAATATGTATAATTATTATTGTTCTAGCGATAATAATAGTAAAATATGGCTAATAGTGCATGTTATATTGATAATAATAAAAGTAATAAGTATATTTATTATAGTTCTATCAATAATAACTGCATAATATGGGTAATAATGCATGTTATATTGATGATAATAAAAGTAATAAGTGTATTTATTACAGTTCTAGCGATAATGACTGCATAATATGGGTAATAATGCATGTTATATTGATGATAATATAAGTAATAAGTATAATTATTACAGTTCTAGCGATAATAACTGCATTATATGGGTAATAATGCATGATATGTTGATAATATTGGGAGTAATAAGTATAATTATTATAGTTCTAGCGATAATAATAGTAAAATATGGCAAATAGTGCATGTTATATTGATAATAGTAAAAGCAATAAGTATATTTATTACAGCTTTATCGATAATAACTGCATAATATGGGTACTAATGCATGTTATATTGATGATAATAAAAGTAGTAAGTGTATTTATTATAGTTCTAGCGATTATAACTGCATAATATGGGTAATAATGCATGTTATATTGATAATAATATAAGTAATAAGTATAATTATTACAGTTCTAGCGATAATAACTGCATTAAATGCGTATAATGCATGTTATATTGATAATATCTGGAGTAGTAAGTATAATTTTTATAGTTCTAGCGATAATATAAGTAAAATATGGCTAATAGTGCATGTTATATTGGTAATAATAAAAGTAATAAGTATATTTATTATAATTCTATCGATAATAACTGCATAATATGGGTAATAATGCATGTTATATTGATAATAATATAAGTAATAAGTATAATTATTACAGTTCTAGCGATAATAACTGCATTATATGGGTAATAATGCACGTTATATTGATGACAACAAAAGTAATACGTATATTTATTATAGTTCTAGCGATAATAGCTGCATTATATGGGTAAAAATGCATGTTATATTGATAATATTGGGAGTAATGAGTATAATTATTATAGTTCTAGCGTTAATAACTGCATAATATGGGTAATAATGCATGTTATATTGATAATAATAAAAGTAATAAGTATATTTATTATGGTTCTAGCGATAATAACTGCATAATATGGGTAATAATGCATGTTATATTGATAACAATATAGGTAATAAGTATAATCATTACAGTTCTTGCGATAATACTAGTAGAATATGGCTAAGAGTGCCTGTTATATTGATAATAATAAAAGTAATAATTATACTTATTATAATTCTATCGATAATAACTGCATAATATGGGTAATAATGCATGTTATATTGATAATAATATAAGTAATAAGTATAATTATTACAGTTCTAGCGATAATAACTGCATTATATGGGTAATAATGGATGTTATATTGATAATATCGGGAGTAATAAGTATATTTATTATAGTTCTAGCGATAATAACTGCATAATATAGGTAATAATGCATGTTATATTGATAATAATAAAAGTAATAAGTATATTTATTATAGTTCTATCAATAATAACTGCATAATATGGGTAATAATGCATGTTATATTGATGATAATAAAAGTAATAAGTGTATTTATTACAGTTCTAGCGATAATGACTGCATAATATGGGTAATAATGCATGTTATATTGATGATAATATAAGTAATAAGTATAATTATTACAGTTCTAGCGATAATAACTGCATTATATGGGTAATAATGGATGTTATATTGATAATATCGGGAGTAATAAGTATATTTATTATAGTTCTAGCGATAATAACTGCATAATATAGGTAATAGTGCATGTTATATTGATAATAATAAAAGTAATAAGTATATTTATTATAGTTCTATCAATAATAACTGCATAATATGGGTAATAATGCATGTTATATTGATGATAATAAAAGTAATAAGTGTATTTATTACAGTTCTAGCGATAATGACTGCATAATATGGGTAATAATGCATGTCATATTGATGATAATATAAGTAATAAGTATAATTATTACAGTTCTAGCGATAATAACAGCATAATATGGGTAATAATGCATGTTATATTGATAATAATATAAGTAATAAGTATAATTATTACAGTTCTAGCGATAATAACTGCATTATATGGGTAATAATGCACGTTATATTGATGACAACAAAAGTAATACGTATATTTATTATAGTTCTAGCGATAATAACTGCATTATATGGGTAAAAATGCATGTTATATTGATAATATTGGGAGTAATAAGTATAATTATTATAGTTCTAGCGATAATAACTGCATAATATGGGTAATAATGCATATTATATTGATAATAATATAAGTAATAAGTACAATTATTACAGTTCTAGCGATAATAACTGCATTATATGGGTAATAATGCATGTTATATTGATGATAATATAAGTAATAAGTATAATTATTACAGTTCTAGCGATAATAACTGCATTATATGGGTAATAATGGATGTTATATTGATAATATCGGTAGTAATAAGTATATTTATTATAGTTCTAGCGATAATAACTGCATAATATAGGTAATAATGCATGTTATATTGATAATAATAAAAGTAATAAGTATATTTACAATAGTTCTATCAATAATAACTGCATAATATCGGTAATAATGCATGTTATATTGATGATAATATAAGTAATAAGTATAATTATTACAGTTCTAGCGATAATAACTGCATTATGTGGGTAATAATGGATGTTATATTGGTAATATCTGGAGTAGTAAGTATAATTTTTATAGTTCTAGCGATAATAACTGCATTATATGGGTAATAATGGATGTTATATTGATAATATCGGTAGTAATAAGTATATTTATTATAGTTCTAGCGATAATAACTGCATAATATAGGTAATAATGCATGTTATATTGATAATAATAAAAGTAATAAGTATATTTATTATAGTTCTATCAATAATAACTGCATAATATCGGTAATAATGCATGTTATATTGATGATAATAAAAGTAATAAGTATATTTATTATAGTTCTATCAATAATAACTGCATAATATCGGTAATAATGCATGTTATATTGATGATATCTGGAGTAGTAAGTATAATTTTTATAGTTCTAGCGATAATAAAAGTAAAATATGGCTAATAGTGCATGTTATGTTGATAATAATAAAAGTAATAAGTATATTTATTATAGTTCTGTCGATAATAACTGCATTATATGGGTAATAATGCATGTTATATTGATAATATTGGGAGTAATAAGTATAATCATTACAGTTCTAGCGATAATACTAGTAAAATATGGCTAAGAGTGCCTGTTATATTGATAATAATAAAAGTAATAAGTATATTTATTATAATTCTATCGATAATAACTGCATAATATGGGTAATAATGCATGTTATATTGATGATAATATAAGTAATAAGTATAATTATTACAGTTCTAGCGATAATAACTGCATTATATGGGTAATAATGGATGTTATATTGATAATATCGGTAGTAATAAGTATATTTATTATAGTTCTAGCGATAATAACTGCATAATATAGGTAATAATGCATGTTATATTGATAATAATAAAAGTAATAAGTATATTTATTATAGTTCTATCAATAATAACTGCATAATATCGGTAATAATGCATGTTATATTGATGATAATAAAAGTAATAAGTATATTTATTACAGTTCTAGCGATAATAACTGCATAATATGGGTAATAATGCATGTTATATTGATGATAATATAAGAAATAAGTATAATTATTACAGTTCTAGCGATAATAACTGCATTATATGGGTAATAATGGATGTTATATTGATAATATCGGGAGTAATAAGTATATTTATTATAGTTCTAGCGATTATAACTGCATAATATGGGTATTAATGCATGTTATATTGATAATAATATAAGTAATAAGTATAATTATTACAGTTCTAGCGATAATAACTGCATTATATGGGTAATAATGCATGTTATATTGATAATATCTGGAGTAGTAAGTATAATTTTTATAGTTCTAGCGATAATAAAAGTAAAATATGGCTAATAGTGCATGTTATATTGATAATAATAAAAGTAATAAGTATATTTATTATAGTTCTGTCGATAATAACTGCATTATATGGGTAATAATGCATGTTATATTGATAATATCGGGAGCAATAAGTATAATTATTACAGTTGTAGCGATTATACTAGTAAAATATGGCTAAGAGTGCATGTTATATTCATAATAAAAAAGCAATAAGTATATTTATTACAGTTCTAGCGATAATAACTGCATTATATGGGTAATAATGCATGTTATATTGATAATAATAAAAGTAATAAGTATATTTATTATGGTTCTAGCGATAATAACTGCATAATATGGGTAATAATGCATGTGATATTGATAATAATATAGGTAATAAGTATAATTATTACAGTTCTAGCGATAATAACTGCAATATATGGGTAATAATGCATGTTATATTGATAATATTGGGAGTAATAAGTATAATTATTATAGTTCTAGCGATAATAATAGTAAAATATGGCTAATAGTGCATGTTATATTGATAATAATAAAAGTAATAAGTATATTTATTACAGTTCTATCGATAATAACAGCATAATATGGGTAATAATGCATGTTATATTGATGATAACAAAAGTAATACGTATATTTATTATAGTTCTAGCGATAATAACTGCATTATATGGGTAAAAATGCATGTTATATTGATAATATTGGGAGTAATAAGTATAATTATTATAGTTCTAGCGATAATAATAGTAAAATATGGCTAATAGTGCATGTTATATTGATAATAATAAAAGTAAAAAGTATATTTATTACAGTTCTATCGATAATAACTGCATAATATGGGTAATAATGCATGTTATATTGATAATAATATAAGTAATAAGTATAGTTATTACAGTTCTAGCGATAATAACTGCATTATATGGGTAATAATGGATGTTATATTGATAATATCGGGAGTAATAAGTATATTTATTATAGTTCTAGCGATAATAGCTGCATAATATAGGTAATAGTGCATGTTATACTGATAATAATAAAAGTAATAAGTATATTTATTATAGTTCTATCAATAATAACTGCATAATATGGGTAAAAATGCATGTTATATTGATGATAATAAAAGTAATAAGTATATTTATTACAGTTCTAGCGATAATAACTGCATAATATGGGTAATAATGCATGTTATATTGATGATAATATAAGAAATAAGTATAATTATTACAGTTCTAGCGATAATAACTGCATTATATGGGTAATAATGGATGTTATATTGATAATATCGGGAGTAATAAGTATATTTATTATAGTTCTAGCGATTATAACTGCATAATATGGGTATTAATGCATGTTATATTGATAATAATATAAGTAATAAGTATAATTATTACAGTTCTAGCGATAATAACTGCATTATATGGGTAATAATGCATGTTATATTGATAATATCTGGAGTAGTAAGTATAATTTTTATAGTTCTAGCGATAATAAAAGTAAAATATGGCTAATAGTGCATGTTATATTGATAATAATAAAAGTAATAAGTATATTTATTATAGTTCTGTCGATAATAACTGCATTATATGGGTAATAATGCATGTTATATTGATAATATCGGGAGTAATAAGTATAATTATTACAGTTGTAGCGATTATACTAGTAAAATATGGCTAAGAGTGCATGTTATATTCATAATAAAAAAGCAATAAGTATATTTATTACAGTTCTAGCGATAATAACTGCATTATATGGGTAATAATGCATGTTATATTGATAATAATAAAAGTAATAAGTATATTTATTATGGTTCTAGCGATAATAACTGCATAATATGGGTAATAATGCATGTGATATTGATAATAATATAGGTAATAAGTATAATTATTACAGTTCTAGCGATAATAACTGCAATATATGGGTAATAATGCATGTTATATTGATAATATTGGGAGTAATAAGTATAATTATTATAGTTCTAGCGATAATAATAGTAAAATATGGCTAATAGTGCATGTTATATTGATAATAATAAAAGTAATAAGTATATTTATTACAGTTCTATCGATAATAACAGCATAATATGGGTAATAATGCATGTTATATTGATGATAACAAAAGTAATACGTATATTTATTATAGTTCTAGCGATAATAACTGCATTATATGGGTAAAAATGCATGTTATATTGATAATATCGGGAGTAATAAGTATAATTATTACAGTTGTAGCGATTATACTAGTAAAATATGGCTAAGAGTGCATGTTATATTCATAATAAAAAAGCAATAAGTATATTTATTACAGTTCTAGCGATAATAACTGCATTATATGGGTAATAATGCATGTTATATTGATAATAATAAAAGTAATAAGTATATTTATTATGGTTCTAGCGATAATAACTGCATAATATGGGTAATAATGCATGTGATATTGATAATAATATAGGTAATAAGTATAATTATTACAGTTCTAGCGATAATAACTGCAATATATGGGTAATAATGCATGTTATATTGATAATATTGGGAGTAATAAGTATAATTATTATAGTTCTAGCGATAATAATAGTAAAATATGGCTAATAGTGCATGTTATATTGATAATAATAAAAGTAATAAGTATATTTATTACAGTTCTATCGATAATAACAGCATAATATGGGTAATAATGCATGTTATATTGATGATAACAAAAGTAATACGTATATTTATTATAGTTCTAGCGATAATAACTGCATTATATGGGTAAAAATGCATGTTATATTGATAATATTGGGAGTAATAAGTATAATTATTACAGTTGTAGCGATTATACTAGTAAAATATGGCTAAGAGTGCATGTTATATTCATAATAAAAAAGCAATAAGTATATTTATTACAGTTCTAGCGATAATAACTGCATTATATGGGTAATAATGCATGTTATATTGATAATAATAAAAGTAATAAGTATATTTATTATGGTTCTAGCGATAATAACTGCATAATATGGGTAATAATGCATGTGATATTGATAATAATATAGGTAATAAGTATAATTATTACAGTTCTAGCGATAATAACTGCAATATATGGGTAATAATGCATGTTATATTGATAATATTGGGAGTAGTAAGTATAATTTTTATAGTTCTAGCGATAATAAAAGTAAAATATGGCTAATAGTGCATGTTATATTGATAATAATAAAAGTAAAAAGTATATTTATTACAGTTCTATCGATAATAACTGCATAATATGGGTAATAATGCATGTTATATTGATAATAATATAAGTAATAAGTATAGTTATTACAGTTCTAGCGATAATAACTGCATTATATGGGTAATAATGGATGTTATATTGATAATATCGGGAGTAATAAGTATATTTATTATAGTTCTAGCGATAATAGCTGCATAATATAGGTAATAGTGCATGTTATACTGATAATAATAAAAGTAATAAGTATATTTATTATAGTTCTATCAATAATAACTGCATAATATGGGTAAAAATGCATGTTATATTGATGATAATAAAAGTAATAAGTATATTTATTACAGTTCTAGCGATAATAACTGCATAATATGGGTAATAATGCATGTTATATTGATGATAATATAAGAAATAAGTATAATTATTACAGTTCTAGCGATAATAACTGCATTATATGGGTAATAATGGATGTTATATTGATAATATCGGGAGTAATAAGTATATTTATTATAGTTCTAGCGATTATAACTGCATAATATGGGTATTAATGCATGTTATATTGATAATAATATAAGTAATAAGTATAATTATTACAGTTCTAGCGATAATAACTGCATTATATGGGTAATAATGCATGTTATATTGATAATATCTGGAGTAGTAAGTATAATTTTTATAGTTCTAGCGATAATAAAAGTAAAATATGGCTAATAGTGCATGTTATATTGATAATAATAAAAGTAATAAGTATATTTATTATAGTTCTGTCGATAATAACTGCATTATATGGGTAATAATGCATGTTATATTGATAATATCGGGAGTAATAAGTATAATTATTACAGTTGTAGCGATTATACTAGTAAAATATGGCTAAGAGTGCATGTTATATTCATAATAAAAAAGCAATAAGTATATTTATTACAGTTCTAGCGATAATAACTGCATTATATGGGTAATAATGCATGTTATATTGATAATAATAAAAGTAATAAGTATATTTATTATGGTTCTAGCGATAATAACTGCATAATATGGGTAATAATGCATGTGATATTGATAATAATATAGGTAATAAGTATAATTATTACAGTTCTAGCGATAATAACTGCAATATATGGGTAATAATGCATGTTATATTGATAATATTGGGAGTAATAAGTATAATTATTATAGTTCTAGCGATAATAATAGTAAAATATGGCTAATAGTGCATGTTATATTGATAATAATAAAAGTAATAAGTATATTTATTACAGTTCTATCGATAATAACAGCATAATATGGGTAATAATGCATGTTATATTGATGATAACAAAAGTAATACGTATATTTATTATAGTTCTAGCGATAATAACTGCATTATATGGGTAAAAATGCATGTTATATTGATAATATCGGGAGTAATAAGTATAATTATTACAGTTGTAGCGATTATACTAGTAAAATATGGCTAAGAGTGCATGTTATATTCATAATAAAAAAGCAATAAGTATATTTATTACAGTTCTAGCGATAATAACTGCATTATATGGGTAATAATGCATGTTATATTGATAATAATAAAAGTAATAAGTATATTTATTATGGTTCTAGCGATAATAACTGCATAATATGGGTAATAATGCATGTGATATTGATAATAATATAGGTAATAAGTATAATTATTACAGTTCTAGCGATAATAACTGCAATATATGGGTAATAATGCATGTTATATTGATAATATTGGGAGTAATAAGTATAATTATTATAGTTCTAGCGATAATAATAGTAAAATATGGCTAATAGTGCATGTTATATTGATAATAATAAAAGTAATAAGTATATTTATTACAGTTCTATCGATAATAACAGCATAATATGGGTAATAATGCATGTTATATTGATGATAACAAAAGTAATACGTATATTTATTATAGTTCTAGCGATAATAACTGCATTATATGGGTAAAAATGCATGTTATATTGATAATATTGGGAGTAATAAGTATAATTATTATAGTTCTAGCGATAATAATAGTAAAATATGGCTAATAGTGCATGTTATATTGATAATAATAAAAGTAAAAAGTATATTTATTACAGTTCTATCGATAATAACTGCATAATATGGGTAATAATGCATGTTATATTGATAATAATATAAGTAATAAGTATAGTTATTACAGTTCTAGCGATAATAACTGCATTATATGGGTAATAATGGATGTTATATTGATAATATCGGGAGTAATAAGTATATTTATTATAGTTCTAGCGATAATAGCTGCATAATATAGGTAATAGTGCATGTTATATTGATAATAATAAAAGTAATAAGTATATTTATTATAGTTCTATCAATAATAACTGCATAATATGGGTAATAATGCATGTTATATTGATGATAATAAAAGTAATAAGTGTATTTATTACAGTTCTAGCGATAATGACTGCATAATATGGGTAATAATGCATGTTATATTGATGATAATATAAGTAATAAGTATAATTATTACAGTTCTAGCGGTAATAACTGCATTATATGGGTAATAATGGATGTTATATTGATAATATCGGGAGTAATAAGCATATTTATTATAGTTCTAGCGATAATAACTGCATAATATAGGTAATAGTGCATGTTATATTAATAATAATAAAAGTAATAAGTATATTTATTATCGTTCTATCCATAATAACTGCATAATATGGGTAATAATGCATGTTATACAGATGATAATAAAAGTAATAAGTGTATTTATTACAGTTCTAGCGATAATAACTGCATAATATGGGTAATAATGGATGTTATATTGATAATATCGGGAGTAATAAGTATATTTATTATAGTTCTAGCGATAATAACTGGATTATATGGGTAATAATGCATGTTATATTGATAATAATAACAGTAATTCGTATATTTATTACATTTCTATCGATAATAACTGCACAATATGGGTAATAATGCATGTTATATTGGTGATAACAAAAATAATACGTATGTTTATTATAGTTCTAGCGATAATAACTGCATAATATGGGTAATAATGCATGTTATATTGATAATAATATAAGTAATAAGTATAATTATTCCAGTTCTAGCGATAATAACTGCATTATATGGGTAATAATGGATGTTATATTGATAATATCGGGAGTAATAAGTATATTTATTATAGTTCTAGCGATAATAACTGCATAACATAGGTAATAATGCATGTTATATTGATAATAATAAAAGTAATAAGTATATTTATTATAGTTCTATCCATAATAACTGCACAATATGGGTAATAATGCATGTTATACTGATGATGATAAAAGTAATAAGTGTATTTATTACAGTTCTAGCGATAATAACTGCATAATATGGGTAATAATGCATGTTATATTGATGATAATAAAAGTAGTAAGTATATTTATTATAGTTCTAGCGATAATAACTGCATAATATGGGTAATAATGCATATTATATTGATAATAATATAAGTAATAAGTATAATTATTACAGTTCTAGCGATAATAACTACATTATATGGGTAATAATGCATGTTAGATTGATGATAATATAAGTAATAAGTATAATTATTACAGTTCCAGCGATAATAACTGCATTATATGGGTAATAATGGATGTTGTATTGATAATATCGGGAGTAATAAGTATATTTATTATAGTTCTAGCGATAATAGCTGCATAATATAGGTAATAGTGCATGTTATATTGATAATAATAAAAGTAATAAGTATATTTATTATAGTTCTATCAATAATAACTGCATAATATGGGTAATAATGCATGTTATATTGATGATAATAAAAGTAATAAGTGTATTTATTACAGTTCTAGCGATAATGACTGCATAATATGGGTAATAATGCATGTTATATTGATGATAATATAAGTAATAAGTATAATTATTACAGTTCTAGCGGTAATAACTGCATTATATGGGTAATAATGGATGTTATATTGATAATATCGGGAGTAATAAGCATATTTATTATAGTTCTAGCGATAATAACTGCATAATATAGGTAATAGTGCATGTTATATTAATAATAATAAAAGTAATAAGTATATTTATTATAGTTCTAACCATAATAACTGCATAATATGGGTAATAATGCATGTTATACAGATGATAATAAAAGTAATAAGTGTATTTATTACAGTTCTAGCGATAATAACTGCATAATATGGGTAATAATGGATGTTATATTGATAATATCGGGAGTAATAAGTATATTTATTATAGTTCTAGCGATAATAACTGGATTATATGGGTAATAATGCATGTTATATTGATAATAATAACAGTAATTCGTATATTTATTACATTTCTATCGATAATAACTGCATAATATGGGTAATAATGCATGTTATATTGGTGATAACAAAAATAATACGTATGTTTATTATAGTTCTAGCGATAATAACTGCATAATATGGGTAATAATGCATGTTATATTGATAATAATATAAGTAATAAGTATAATTATTCCAGTTCTAGCGATAATAACTGCATTATATGGGTAATAATGGATGTTATATTGATAATATCGGGAGTAGTAAGTATATTTATTATAGTTCTAGCGATAATAACTGCATAATATGGGTAATAATGCATATTATATTGATAATAATATAAGTAATAAGTATAATTATTACAGTTCTAGCGATAATAACTACATTATATGGGTAATAATGCATGTTATATTGATGATAATATAAGCAATAAGTATAATTATTACAGTTCCAGCGATAATAACTGCATTATATGGGTAATAATGGATGTTATATTGATAATATCGGGAGTAATAAGTATATTTATTATAGTTCTAGCGATAATAACTGCATAACATAGGTAATAATGCATGTTATATTGATAATAATAAAAGTAATAAGTATATTTATTATAGTTCTATCCATAATAACTGCATAATATGGGTAATAATGCATGTTATACTGATGATGATAAAAGTAATATGTGTATTTATTACAGTTCTAGCGATAATAACTGCATAATATGGGTAATAATGCATGTTATATTGATGATAATAAAAGTAGTAAGTATATTTATTATAGTTCTAGCGATAATAACTGCATAATATGGGTAATAATGCATATTATATTGATAATAATATAAGTAATAAGTATAATTATTACAGTTCTAGCGATAATAACTACATTATATGGGTAATAATGCATGTTATATTGATGATAATATAAGTAATAAGTATAATTATTACAGTTCCAGCGATAATAACTGAATTATATGGGTAATAATGGATGTTATATTGATAATATCGGTAGTAATAAGTATATTTATTATAGTTCTAGCGATAATAACTGCATAATATAGGCAATAATGCATGTTATATTGATAAAAATAAAAGTAATATATGGCTAATAGTGCATGTTATATTGATAATAATAAAAGTAATAAGTATATTTATTATAGTTCTGTCGATAATAACTGCATTATATGGGTAATAATGCATGTTATATTGATAATATCGGGAGTAATAAGTATAATCATTACAGTTCTAGCGATAATACTAGTAAAATATGGCTAAGAGTGCCTGTTATATTGATAATAATAAAAGTAATAAGTATATTTATTATAGTTCTATCGATTATAACTGCATAATATGGGTAACAATGCACGTTATATTGCTAATAATATAAGTAATAAGTATAATTATTATAGTTCTAGCGATAATAACTGCATTATATGAGTAATAATGGATGTTATATTGATAATATCGGGAGTAATAAGTATAATTATTTCAGTTGTAGCGATAATACTAGTAAAATATGGCTAAGAGTGCATGTTATATTCATAATAAAAAAGTAATAAGTATATTTATTACAGTTCTATCAATAATAACTGCATAATATGGGTAATAATGCATGTTATATTAATAATAATATAAGTAATAAGTATAATTATTACAGTTCTAGCGATAATAACTGCATTATATGGGTAATAATGCATGTTATATTGATAATAATAAAAGTAATAAGTATATTTATTATGGTTCTAGCGATAATAACTGCATAATATGGGTAATAATGCATGTGATATTGATAATAATATAGGTAATAAGTACAATTATTACAGTTCTAGCGATAATAACTGCATTATATGGGTAATAATGCATGTTATATTGATGATAATATAAGTAATAAGTATAATTATTACAGTTCTAGCGATAATAACTGCATTATATGGGTAATAATGGATGTTATATTGGTAATATCTGGAGTAGTAAGTATAATTTTTATAGTTCTAGCGATAATAAAAGTAATATATGGCTAATAGTGCATGTTATATTGATAATAATAAGAGTAATAAGTATATTTATTATAATTCTATCGATAATAACTGCATAATATGGGTAATAATGCATGTTATATTGATGATAATATAAGTAATAAGTATAATTATTACAGTTCTAGCGATAATAACTGCATTATATGGGTAATAATGGATGTTATATTGATAATATCGGGAGTAATAAGTATATTTATTATAGTTCTAGCGATAATAACTGCATAATATAGGTAATAATGCATGTTATATTGATGATAACAAAAGTAATACGTATATTTATTATAGTTCTAGCGATAATAACTGCATAATATGGGTAATAATGCATGTTATATTGATAATAATATAAGTAATAAGTATAATTATTACAGTTCTAGCGATAATAACTGCATTATATGGGTAATAATGGATGTTATATTGATAATATCGGGAGTAATAAGTATATTTATTATAGTTCTAGCGATAATAACTGCATAACATAGGTAATAATGCATGTTATATTGATAATAGTAAAAGTAATAAGTATATTTATTATAGTTCTATCAATAATAACTGCATAATATCGGTAATAATGCATGTTATATTGATGATAATATAAGTAATAAGTATAATTATTACAGTTCTAGCGATAATAACTGCATTATATGGGTAATAATGGATGTTATATTGGTAATATCTGGAGTAGTAAGTATAATTTTTATAGTTCTAGCGATAATAAAAGTAATATATGGCTAATAGTGCATGTTATATTGATAATAATAAAAGTAATAAGTATATTTATTATAGTTCTATCAATAATAACTGCATAATATGGGTAATAATGCATGTTATATTGATGATAATATAAGTAATAAGTATAATTATTACAGTTCTAGCGATAATAACTGCATTATATGGGTAATAATGGATGTTATATTGATAATATCGGTAGTAATAGGTATATTTATAATAGTTCTAGCGATAATAACTGCATAATATAGGTATTAATGCATGTTATATTGATAATAATGAAAGTAATAAGTATATTTATTATAGTTCTATCAATAATAACTGCATAATATCGGTAATAATGCATGTTATATTGATGATAATATAAGTAATAAGTATAATTATTACAGTTCTAGCGATAATAACTGCATTATATGGGTAATAATGGATGTTATATTGGTAATATCGGGAGTAATAAGTATATTTATTATAGTTCTAGCGATAATAACTGCATTATATGGGTAATAATGGATGTTATATTGATAATATCGGGAGTAATAAGTATATTTATTATAGTTCTAGCGATTATAACTGCATAATATGGGTAATAATGCATGTTATATTGATAATAATATAAGTAATAAGTATAATTATTACAGTTCTAGCGATAATAACTGCATTATATGGGTAATAATGCATGTTATATTGATAATATCGGGAGTAATATGTATAATTATTATTGTTCTAGCGATAATAATAGTAAAATATGGCTAATAGTGCATGTTATATTGATAATAATAAAAGTAATAAGTATATTTGTTATAGTTCTATCGATAATAACTGCATAATATGGGTAATAACGCATGTTATATTGGTGATAATAAAAGTAGTAAGTATATTTATTATAGTTCTAGCGATTATAACTGCATAATATGGGTAATAATGCATGTTATATAGATAATTATATAAGTAATAAGTACAATTATTACATTTCTAGCGATAACAACTGCATTATATGCGTATAATGCATGTTACATTGATAATATCTGGAGTAGTAAGTATAATTTTTATAGTTCTAGCGATAATAAAAGTAATATATGGCTAATAGTGCATGTTATATTGATAATAATAAAAGTAATAAGTATATGTATTATAGTTCTGTCGATAATAACTGCATTATATGGGTAATAATGCATGTTATATTGATAATATCGGGAGTAATGAGGATAATCATTACAGTTCTTGCGATAATGCTAGTAAAATATGGCTAAGAGTGCCTCTTATATTGATAATAATATAAGTAATAAGTATATTTATTATAATTCTATCGATAATAACTGCATAATATGGGTAATAATGCATGTTATATTGATGATAATATAAGTAATAAGTATAATTATTACAGTTCTAGCGATAATAACTGCATTATATTGGTAATAATGCATGTTATATTGATAATAATAAAAGTAATAAGTATATTTATTACAGTTCTATCGATAATAACAGCATAATATGGGTAATAATGCATGTTATATTGATGATAACAAAAGTAATACGTATATTTATTATAGTTCTAGCGATAATAACTACATTATATGGGTAAAAATGCATGTTATATAGATAATATTGGGAGTAATAAGTATAATTATTATAGTTCTAGCGATAATAATAGTAAAATATGGCTAATAGTGCATGTTATATTGATAATAATAAAAGTAAAAAGTATATTTATTACAGTTCTATCGATAATAACTGCATAATATGGGTAATAATGCATGTTATATTGATAATAATATAAGTAATAAGTATAATTATTACAGTTCTAGCGATAATAACTGCATTATATGGGTAATAATGCATGTTATATTGATGATAATATAAGTAATAAGTATAATTATTACAGTTCTAGCGATAATAACTGCATTATATGGGTAATAATGGATGTTATATTGGTAATATCTGGAGTAGTAAGTATAATTTTTATAGTTCTAGCGATAATAAAAGTAATATATGGCTAATAGTGCATGTTATATTGATAATAATAAGAGTAATAAGTATATTTATTATAATTATATCGATAATAACTGCATAATATGGGTAATAATGCATGTTATATTGATGATAATATAAGTAATAAGTATAATTATTACAGTTCTAGCGATAATAACTGCATTATATGGGTAATAATGCATGTTATATTGATGATAATATAAGTAATAAGTATAATTATTACAGTTCTAGCGATAATAACTGCATTATATGGGTAATAATGGATGTTATATTGGTAATATCTGGAGTAGTAAGTATAATTTTTATAGTTCTAGCGATAATAAAAGTAATATATGGCTAATAGTGCATGTTATATTGATAATAATAAGAGTAATAAGTATATTTATTATAATTCTATCGATAATAACTGCATAATATGGGTAATAATGCATGTTATATTGATGATAATATAAGTAATAAGTATAATTATTACAGTTCTAGCGATAATAACTGCATTATATGGGTAATAATGGATGTTATATTGATAATATCGGGAGTAATAAGTATATTTATTATAGTTCTAGCGATAATAACTGCATATTATAGGTAATAGTGCATGTTATATTGATAATAATAAAAGTAATAAGCATATTTATTATAGTTCTATCAATAATAACTGCATAATATGGGTAATAATGGATGTTATATTGATAATATCGGGAGTAATAAGTATATTTACTATAGTTCTAGCGATAATAGCTGCATTATATGGGTAATAATGCATGTTATATTGATAATAATAGAAGTAATAAGTAGATTTATTATGGTTCTAGCGATAATAACTGCATAATATGGGTAATAATGCATGTGATATTGATAATAATATAGGTAGTAAGTATAATTATTACAGTTCTAGCGATAATAACTGCATTGTATGGGTAATAATGGATGTTATATTGATAATATCGGGAGTAATAAGTATATTTATTATAGTTCTAGCGATAATAACTGCATAATATGGGTAATAATGCATGTTATATTGATAATAATATAAGTAATAAGTATAATTATTACAGTTCTAGCGATAATAACTGCATTATATGGGTAATAATGGATGTTATGTTGATAATATCGGGAGTAATAAGTATTTTTATTATAGTTCTAGCGATAATAATTGCATAATATCGGTAATAATGCATGTTATGTTGATAATAATAACAGTAATTAGTATATTTATTACAGTTCTATCGATAATAACTGCATAATATGGGTAATAATGCATGTTATATTGATGATAACAAAAGTAATACGTATATTTATTATAGTTCTAGCGATAATAACTGCATAATATGGGTAATAATGCATGTTATATTGATAATAATATAAGTAATAAGTATAATTATTACAGTTCTAGCGATAATAACTGCATTATATGGGTAATAATGCATGTTATATTGATAATATTGGGAGTAATAAGTATATTTATTATAGTTCTAGCGATAATAACTGCATAATATAGGTAATAATGCATGTTATATTGATAATAATAAAAGTAATAAGTATATTTATTGTAGTTCTATCAATAATAACTGCATAATATGGGTAATAATGCATGTTATATTGATGATAATAAAAGTAATAAGTGTATTTATTACAGTTCTAGCGATAATGACTGCATAATATGGGTAATAATGCACGTTATATTGCTAATAATATAAGTAATAAGTATAATTATTATAGTTCTAGCGATAATAACTGCATTATATGAGTAATAATGGATGTTATATTGATAATATCGGGAGTAATAAGTATAATTATTTCAGTTGTAGCGATAATACTAGTAAAATATGGCTAAGAGTGCATGTTATATTCATAATAAAAAAGTAATAAGTATATTTATTACAGTTCTATCAATAATAACTGCATAATATGGGTAATAATGCATGTTATATTAATAATAATATAAGTAATAAGTATAATTATTACAGTTCTAGCGATAATAACTGCATTATATGGGTAATAATGCATGTTATATTGATAATAATAAAAGTAATAAGTATATTTATTATGGTTCTAGCGATAATAACTGCATAATATGGGTAATAATGCATGTGATATTGATAATAATATAGGTAATAAGTATAATTATTACAGTTCTAGCGATAATAACTGCATTATATGGGTAATAATGCATGTTATATTGATGATAATATAAGTAATAAGTATAATTATTACAGTTCTAGCGATAATAACTGCATTATATGGGTAATAATGGATGTTATATTGATAATATCGGGAGTAATAAGTATATTTATTATAGTTCTAGCGATTATAACTGCATAATATGGGTAATAATGCATGTTATATTAATAATAATATAAGTAATAAGTATAATTATTACAGTTCTAGCGATAATAACTGCATTATATGGGTAATAATGCATGTTATATTGATCATAATACAAGTAATAAGTATAATCATTACAGTTCTAGCGATAATACTAGTAAAATATGGCTAAGAGTCCCTGTTATATTGATAATAATAAAAGTAATAAGTATATTTATTGTAATTCTATCGATAATAACTGCATAATATGGGTAATAATGCATGTTATATTGATAATAATATAAGTAATAAGTATAATTATTACAGTTCTAGCGATAATAACTGCATTATATGGGTAATAATGGATGTTATATTGATAATATCGGGAGTAATAAGTATATTTATTATAGTTCTAGCGATAATAACTGCATAATATAGGTAATAGTGCAGTTATATTGATAATAATAAAAGTAATAAGCATATTTATTATGGTTCTATCAATAATAACTGCATAATATGGGTAATAATGGATGTTATATTGATAATATCGGGAGTAATAAGTATATTTACTATAGTTCTAGCGATAATAACTGCATTATATGGGTAATAATGCATGTTATATTGATGATAATATAAGTAATAAGTATAATTATTACAGTTCTAGCGATAATAACTGCATTATATGGGTAATAGTGGATGTTATATTGGTAATATCTGGAGTAGTAAGTATAATTTTTATAGTTCTAGCGATAATAAAAGTAATATATGGCTAATAGTGCATGTTATATTGATAATAATAAGAGTAATAAGTATATTTATTATAATTCTATCGATAATAACTGCATAATATGGGTAATAATGCATGTTATATTGATGATAATATAAGTAATAAGTATAATTATTACAGTTCTAGCGATAATAACTGCATTATATGGGTAATAATGGATGTTATATTGATAATATCGGGAGTAATAAGTATATTTATATAGTTCTAGCGATAATAACTGCATAATATAGGTAATAGTGCATGTTATATTGATAATAATAAAAGTAATAAGCATATTTATTATAGTTCTATCAATAATAACTGCATAATATGGGTAATAATGGATGTTATATTGATAATATCGGGAGTAATAAGTATATTTACTATAGTTCTAGCGATAATAACTGCATTATATGGGTAATAATGCATGTTATATTGATAATAATAGAAGTAATAAGTAGATTTATTATGGTTCTAGCGATAATAACTGCATAATATGGGTAATAATGCATGTGATATTGATAATAATATAGGTAGTAAGTATAATTATTACAGTTCTAGCGATAATAACTGCATTGTATGGGTAATAATGGATGTTATATTGATAATATCGGGAGTAATAAGTATATTTATTATAGTTCTAGCGATAATAACTGCATAATATGGGTAATAATGCATGTTATATTGATAATAATATAAGTAATAAGTATAATTATTACAGTTCTAGCGATAATAACTGCATTATATGGGTAATAATGGATGTTATGTTGATAATATCGGGAGTAATAAGTATTTTTATTATAGTTCTAGCGATAATAATTGCATAATATCGGTAATAATGCATGTTATGTTGATAATAATAACAGTAATTAGTATATTTATTACAGTTCTATCGATAATAACTGCATAATATGGGTAATAATGCATGTTATATTGATGATAACAAAAGTAATACGTATATTTATTATAGTTCTAGCGATAATAACTGCATAATATGGGTAATAATGCATGTTATATTGATAATAATATAAGTAATAAGTATAATTATTACAGTTCTAGCGATAATAACTGCATTATATGGGTAATAATGGATGTTATATTGATAATATCGGGAGTAATAAGTATATTTATTACAGTTCTAGCGATAATAACTGCATTATATGGGTAATAATGCATGATATGTTGATAACATTGGGAGTAATAAGTATAATTATTATAGTTCTAGCGATAATAATAGTAAAATATGGCAAATAGTGCATGTTATATTGATAATAGTAAAAGCAATAAGTATATTTATTACAGTTCTATCGATAATAACTGCATAATATGGGTATTAATGCATGTTATATTGATGATAATAAAAGTAGTAAGAATATTTATTATAGTTCTAGCGATTATAACTGCATAATATGGGTAATAATGCATGTTATATTGATAATAATATAAGTAATAAGTATAATTATTACAGTTCCAGCGATAATAACTGCATTATATGGGTAATAATGCATGTTATATTGATAATATTGGGAGTAATAAGTATATTTATTATAGTTCTAGCGATAATAACTGCATAATATAGGTAATAATGCATGTTATATTGATAATAATAAAAGTAATAAGTATATTTATTGTAGTTCTATCAATAATAACTGCATAATATGGGTAATAATGCATGTTATATTGATGATAATAAAAGTAATAAGTGTATTTATTACAGTTCTAGCGATAATGACTGCATAATATGGGTAATAATGCACGTTATATTGCTAATAATATAAGTAATAAGTATAATTATTACAGTTCTAGCGATAATAACTGCATTATATGAGTAATAATGGATGTTATATTGATAATATCGGGAGTAATAAGTATAATTATTTCAGTTGTAGCGATAATACTAGTAAAATATGGCTAAGAGTGCATGTTATATTCATAATAAAAAAGTAATAAGTATATTTATTACAGTTCTATCAATAATAACTGCATAATGTGGGTAATAATGCATGTTATATTAATAATAATATAAGTAATAAGTATAATTATTACAGTTCTAGCGATAATAACTGCATTATATGGGTAATAATGCATGTTATATTGATAATAATAAAAGTAATAAGTATATTTATTATGGTTCTAGCGATAATAACTGCATAATATGGGTAATAATGCATGTGATATTGATAATAATATAGGTAATAAGTATAATTATTACAGTTCTAGCGATAATAGCTGCATTATATGGGTAATAATGCATGTTATATTGATGATAATATAAGTAATAAGTATAATTATTACAGTTCTAGCGATAATAACTGCATTATATGGGTAATAATGGATGTTATATTGATAATATCGGGAGTAATAAGTATATTTATTATAGTTCTAGCGATTATAACTGCATAATATGGGTAATAATGCATGTTATATTAATAATAATATAAGTAATAAGTATAATTATTACAGTTCTAGCGATAATAACTGCATTATATGGGTAATAATGCATGTTATATTGATCATAATACAAGTAATAAGTATAATCATTACAGTTCTAGCGATAATACTAGTAAAATATGGCTAAGAGTCCCTGTTATGTTGATAATAATAAAAGTAATAAGTATATTTATTGTAATTCTATCGATAATAACTGCATAATATGGGTAATAATGCATGTTATATTGATAATAATATAAGTAATAAGTATAATTATTACAGTTCTAGCGATAATAACTGCATTATATGGGTAATAATGGATGTTATATTGATAATATCGGGAGTAATAAGTATATTTATTATAGTTCTAGCGATAATAACTGCATAATATAGGTAATAGTGCATGTTATATTGATAATAATAAAAGTAATAAGCATATTTATTATAGTTCTATCAATAATAACTGCATAATATGGGTAATAATGGATGTTATATTGATAATATCGGGAGTAATAAGTATATTTACTATAGTTCTAGCGATAATAACTGCATTATATGGGTAATAATGCATGTTATATTGATGATAATATAAGTAATAAGTATAATTATTACAGTTCTAGCGATAATAACTGCATTATATGGGTAATAATGGATGTTATATTGGTAATATCTGGAGTAGTAAGTATAATTTTTATAGTTCTAGCGATAATAAAAGTAATATATGGCTAATAGTGCATGTTATATTGATAATAATAAGAGTAATAAGTATATTTATTATAATTCTATCGATAATAACTGCATAATATGGGTAATAATGCATGTTATATTGATGATAATATAAGTAATAAGTATAATTATTACAGTTCTAGCGATAATAACTGCATTATATGGGTAATAATGGATGTTATATTGATAATATCGGGAGTAATAAGTATATTTATTATAGTTCTAGCGATAATAACTGCATAATATAGGTAATAGTGCATGTTATATTGATAATAATAAAAGTAATAAGCATATTTATTATAGTTCTATCAATAATAACTGCATAATATGGGTAATAATGGATGTTATATTGATAATATCGGGAGTAATAAGTATATTTACTATAGTTCTAGCGATAATAACTGCATTATATGGGTAATAATGCATGTTATATTGATAATAATAGAAGTAATAAGTAGATTTATTATGGTTCTAGCGATAATAACTGCATAATATGGGTAATAATGCATGTGATATTGATAATAATACAGGTAGTAAGTATAATTATTACAGTTCTAGCGATAATAACTGCATTGTATGGGTAATAATGGATGTTATATTGATAATATCGGGAGTAATAAGTATATTTATTATAGTTCTAGCGATAATAACTGCATAATATGGGTAATAATGCATGTTATATTGATAATAATATAAGTAATAAGTATAATTATTACAGTTCTAGCGATAATAACTGCATTATATGGGTAATAATGGATGTTATGTTGATAATATCGGGAGTAATAAGTATCTTTATTATAGTTCTAGCGATAATAATTGCATAATATCGGTAATAATGCATGTTATGTTGATAATAATAACAGTAATTAGTATATTTATTACAGTTCTATCGATAATAACTGCATAATATGGGTAATAATGCATGTTATATTGATAATAATATAAGTAATAAGTATAATTATTACAGTTCTAGCGATAATAACTGCATTATATGGGTAATAATGGATGTTATATTGATAATATCGGGAGTAATAAGTATATTTATTACAGTTCTAGCGATAATAACTGCATTATATGGGTAATAATGCATGATATGTTGATAACATTGGGAGTAATAAGTATAATTATTATAGTTCTAGCGATAATAATAGTAAAATATGGCAAATAGTGCATGTTATATTGATAATAGTAAAAGCAATAAGTATATTTATTACAGTTCTATCGATAATAACTGCATAATATGGGTATTAATGCATGTTATATTGATGATAATAAAAGTAGTAAGAATATTTATTATAGTTCTAGCGATTATAACTGCATAATATGGGTAATAATGCATGTTATATTGATAATAATATAAGTAATAAGTATAATTATTACAGTTCCAGCGATAATAACTGCATTATATGGGTAATAATGCATGTTATATTGATAATATTGGGAGTAATAAGTATATTTATTATAGTTCTAGCGATAATAACTGCATAATATAGGTAATAATGCATGTTATATTGATAATAATAAAAGTAATAAGTATATTTATTGTAGTTCTATCAATAATAACTGCATAATATGGGTAATAATGCATGTTATATTGATGATAATAAAAGTAATAAGTGTATTTATTACAGTTCTAGCGATAATGACTGCATAATATGGGTAATAATGCACGTTATATTGCTAATAATATAAGTAATAAGTATAATTATTACAGTTCTAGCGATAATAACTGCATTATATGAGTAATAATGGATGTTATATTGATAATATCGGGAGTAATAAGTATAATTATTTCAGTTGTAGCGATAATACTAGTAAAATATGGCTAAGAGTGCATGTTATATTCATAATAAAAAAGTAATAAGTATATTTATTACAGTTCTATCAATAATAACTGCATAATGTGGGTAATAATGCATGTTATATTAATAATAATATAAGTAATAAGTATAATTATTACAGTTCTAGCGATAATAACTGCATTATATGGGTAATAATGCATGTTATATTGATAATAATAAAAGTAATAAGTATATTTATTATGGTTCTAGCGATAATAACTGCATAATATGGGTAATAATGCATGTGATATTGATAATAATATAGGTAATAAGTATAATTATTACAGTTCTAGCGATAATAGCTGCATTATATGGGTAATAATGCATGTTATATTGATGATAATATAAGTAATAAGTATAATTATTACAGTTCTAGCGATAATAACTGCATTATATGGGTAATAATGGATGTTATATTGATAGTATCGGGAGTAATAAGTATATTTATTATAGTTCTAGCGATTATAACTGCATAATATGGGTAATAATGCATGTTATATTAATAATAATATAAGTAATAAGTATAATTATTACAGTTCTAGCGATAATAACTGCATTATATGGGTAATAATGCATGTTATATTGATCATAATACAAGTAATAAGTATAATCATTACAGTTCTAGCGATAATACTAGTAAAATATGGCTAAGAGTCCCTGTTATATTGATAATAATAAAAGTAATAAGTATATTTATTGTAATTCTATCAATAATAACTGCATAATATGGGTAATAATGCATGTTATATTGATAATAATATAAGTAATAAGTATAATTATTACAGTTCTAGCGATAATAACTGCATTATATGGGTAATAATGGATGTTATATTGATAATATCGGGAGTAATAAGTATATTTATTATAGTTCTAGCGATAATAACTGCATAATATAGATAATAGTGCATGTTATATTGATAATAATAAAAGTAATAAGCATATTTATTATAGTTCTATCAATAATAACTGCATAATATGGGTAATAATGGATGTTATATTGATAATATCGGGAGTAATAAGTATATTTACTATAGTTCTAGCGATAATAACTGCATTATATGGGTAATAATGCATGTTATATTGATGATAATATAAGTAATAAGTATAATTATTACAGTTCTAGCGATAATAACTGCATTATATGGGTAATAATGGATGTTATATTGGTAATATCTGGAGTAGTAAGTATAATTTTTATAGTTCTAGCGATAATAAAAGTAATATATGGCTAATAGTGCATGTTATATTGATAATAATACGAGTAATAAGTATATTTATTATAATTCTATCGATAATAACTGCATAATATGGGTAATAATGCATGTTATATTGATGATAATATAAGTAATAAGTATAATTATTACAGTTCTAGCGATAATAACTGCATTATATGGGTAATAATGGATGTTATATTGATAATATCGGGAGTAATAAGTATATTTATTATAGTTCTAGCGATAATAACTGCATAATATAGGTAATAGTGCATGTTATATTGATAATAATAAAAGTAATAAGCATATTTATTATAGTTCTATCAATAATAACTGCATAATATGGGTAATAATGGATGTTATATTGATAATATCGGGAGTAATAAGTATATTTACTATAGTTCTAGCGATAATAACTGCATTATATGGGTAATAATGCATGTTATATTGATAATAATAGAAGTAATAAGTAGATTTATTATGGTTCTAGCGATAATAACTGCATAATATGGGTAATAATGCATGTGATATTGATAATAATACAGGTAGTAAGTATAATTATTACAGTTCTAGCGATAATAACTGCATTGTATGGGTAATAATGGATGTTATATTGATAATATCGGGAGTAATAAGTATATTTATTATAGTTCTAGCGATAATAACTGCATAATATGGGTAATAATGCATGTTATATTGATAATAATATAAGTAATAAGTATAATTATTACAGTTCTAGCGATAATAACTGCATTATATGGGTAATAATGGATGTTATGTTGATAATATCGGGAGTAATAAGTATCTTTATTATAGTTCTAGCGATAATAATTGCATAATATCGGTAATAATGCATGTTATGTTGATAATAATAACAGTAATTAGTATATTTATTACAGTTCTATCGATAATAACTGCATAATATGGGTAATAATGCATGTTATATTGATAATAATATAAGTAATAAGTATAATTATTACAGTTCTAGCGATAATAACTGCATTATATGGGTAATAATGGATGTTATATTGATAATATCGGGAGTAATAAGTATATTTATTACAGTTCTAGCGATAATAACTGCATTATATGGGTAATAATGCATGATATGTTGATAACATTGGGAGTAATAAGTATAATTATTATAGTTCTAGCGATAATAATAGTAAAATATGGCAAATAGTGCATGTTATATTGATAATAGTAAAAGCAATAAGTATATTTATTACAGTTCTATCGATAATAACTGCATAATATGGGTATTAATGCATGTTATATTGATGATAATAAAAGTAGTAAGAATATTTATTATAGTTCTAGCGATTATAACTGCATAATATGGGTAATAATGCATGTTATATTGATAATAATATAAGTAATAAGTATAATTATTACAGTTCCAGCGATAATAACTGCATTATATGGGTAATAATGCATGTTATATTGATAATATTGGGAGTAATAAGTATATTTATTATAGTTCTAGCGATAATAACTGCATAATATAGGTAATAATGCATGTTATATTGATAATAATAAAAGTAATAAGTATATTTATTGTAGTTCTATCAATAATAACTGCATAATATGGGTAATAATGCATGTTATATTGATGATAATAAAAGTAATAAGTGTATTTATTACAGTTCTAGCGATAATGACTGCATAATATGGGTAATAATGCACGTTATATTGCTAATAATATAAGTAATAAGTATAATTATTACAGTTCTAGCGATAATAACTGCATTATATGAGTAATAATGGATGTTATATTGATAATATCGGGAGTAATAAGTATAATTATTTCAGTTGTAGCGATAATACTAGTAAAATATGGCTAAGAGTGCATGTTATATTCATAATAAAAAAGTAATAAGTATATTTATTACAGTTCTATCAATAATAACTGCATAATGTGGGTAATAATGCATGTTATATTAATAATAATATAAGTAATAAGTATAATTATTACAGTTCTAGCGATAATAACTGCATTATATGGGTAATAATGCATGTTATATTGATAATAATAAAAGTAATAAGTATATTTATTATGGTTCTAGCGATAATAACTGCATAATATGGGTAATAATGCATGTGATATTGATAATAATATAGGTAATAAGTATAATTATTACAGTTCTAGCGATAATAGCTGCATTATATGGGTAATAATGCATGTTATATTGATGATAATATAAGTAATAAGTATAATTATTACAGTTCTAGCGATAATAACTGCATTATATGGGTAATAATGGATGTTATATTGATAGTATCGGGAGTAATAAGTATATTTATTATAGTTCTAGCGATTATAACTGCATAATATGGGTAATAATGCATGTTATATTAATAATAATATAAGTAATAAGTATAATTATTACAGTTCTAGCGATAATAACTGCATTATATGGGTAATAATGCATGTTATATTGATCATAATACAAGTAATAAGTATAATCATTACAGTTCTAGCGATAATACTAGTAAAATATGGCTAAGAGTCCCTGTTATATTGATAATAATAAAAGTAATAAGTATATTTATTGTAATTCTATCAATAATAACTGCATAATATGGGTAATAATGCATGTTATATTGATAATAATATAAGTAATAAGTATAATTATTACAGTTCTAGCGATAATAACTGCATTATATGGGTAATAATGGATGTTATATTGATAATATCGGGAGTAATAAGTATATTTATTATAGTTCTAGCGATAATAACTGCATAATATAGATAATAGTGCATGTTATATTGATAATAATAAAAGTAATAAGCATATTTATTATAGTTCTATCAATAATAACTGCATAATATGGGTAATAATGGATGTTATATTGATAATATCGGGAGTAATAAGTATATTTACTATAGTTCTAGCGATAATAACTGCATTATATGGGTAATAATGCATGTTATATTGATGATAATATAAGTAATAAGTATAATTATTACAGTTCTAGCGATAATAACTGCATTATATGGGTAATAATGGATGTTATATTGGTAATATCTGGAGTAGTAAGTATAATTTTTATAGTTCTAGCGATAATAAAAGTAATATATGGCTAATAGTGCATGTTATATTGATAATAATACGAGTAATAAGTATATTTATTATAATTCTATCGATAATAACTGCATAATATGGGTAATAATGCATGTTATATTGATGATAATATAAGTAATAAGTATAATTATTACAGTTCTAGCGATAATAACTGCATTATATGGGTAATAATGGATGTTATATTGATAATATCGGGAGTAATAAGTATATTTATTATAGTTCTAGCGATAATAACTGCATAATATAGGTAATAGTGCATGTTATATTGATAATAATAAAAGTAATAAGCATATTTATTATAGTTCTATCAATAATAACTGCATAATATGGGTAATAATGGATGTTATATTGATAATATCGGGAGTAATAAGTATATTTACTATAGTTCTAGCGATAATAACTGCATTATATGGGTAATAATGCATGTTATATTGATAATAATAGAAGTAATAAGTAGATTTATTATGGTTCTAGCGATAATAACTGCATAATATGGGTAATAATGCATGTGATATTGATAATAATATAGGTAGTAAGTATAATTATTACAGTTCTAGCGATAATAACTGCATTGTATGGGTAATAATGGATGTTATATTGATAATATCGGGAGTAATAAGTATATTTATTATAGTTCTAGCGATAATAACTGCATAATATGGGTAATAATGCATGTTATATTGATAATAATATAAGTAATAAGTATAATTATTACAGTTCTAGCGATAATAACTGCATTATATGGGTAATAATGGATGTTATGTTGATAATATCGGGAGTAATAAGTATCTTTATTATAGTTCTAGCGATAATAATTGCATAATATCGGTAATAATGCATGTTATGTTGATAATAATAACAGTAATTAGTATATTTATTACAGTTCTATCGATAATAACTGCATAATATGGGTAATAATGCACGTTATATTGCTAATAATATAAGTAATAAGTATAATTATTACAGTTCTAGCGATAATAACTGCATTATATGAGTAATAATGGATGTTATATTGATAATATCGGGAGTAATAAGTATAATTATTTCAGTTGTAGCGATAATACTAGTAAAATATGGCTAAGAGTGCATGTTATATTCATAATAAAAAAGTAATAAGTATATTTATTACAGTTCTATCAATAATAACTGCATAATGTGGGTAATAATGCATGTTATATTAATAATAATATAAGTAATAAGTATAATTATTACAGTTCTAGCGATAATAACTGCATTATATGGGTAATAATGCATGTTATATTGATAATAATAAAAGTAATAAGTATATTTATTATGGTTCTAGCGATAATAACTGCATAATATGGGTAATAATGCATGTGATATTGATAATAATATAGGTAATAAGTATAATTATTACAGTTCTAGCGATAATAGCTGCATTATATGGGTAATAATGCATGTTATATTGATGATAATATAAGTAATAAGTATAATTATTACAGTTCTAGCGATAATAACTGCATTATATGGGTAATAATGGATGTTATATTGATAATATCGGGAGTAATAAGTATATTTATTATAGTTCTAGCGATTATAACTGCATAATATGGGTAATAATGCATGTTATATTAATAATAATATAAGTAATAAGTATAATTATTACAGTTCTAGCGATAATAACTGCATTATATGGGTAATAATGCATGTTATATTGATCATAATACAAGTAATAAGTATAATCATTACAGTTCTAGCGATAATACTAGTAAAATATGGCTAAGAGTCCCTGTTATATTGATAATAATAAAAGTAATAAGTATATTTATTGTAATTCTATCGATAATAACTGCATAATATGGGTAATAATGCATGTTATATTGATAATAATATAAGTAATAAGTATAATTATTACAGTTCTAGCGATAATAACTGCATTATATGGGTAATAATGGATGTTATATTGATAATATCGGGAGTAATAAGTATATTTATTATAGTTCTAGCGGTAATAACTGCATAATATAGGTAATAGTGCATGTTATATTGATAATAATAAAAGTAATAAGCATATTTATTATAGTTCTATCAATAATAACTGCATAATATGGGTAATAATGGATGTTATATTGATAATATCGGGAGTAATAAGTATATTTACTATAGTTCTAGCGATAATAACTGCATTATATGGGTAATAATGCATGTTATATTGATGATAATATAAGTAATAAGTATAATTATTACAGTTCTAGCGATAATAACTGCATTATATGGGTAATAATGGATGTTATATTGGTAATATCTGGAGTAGTAAGTATAATTTTTATAGTTCTAGCGATAATAAAAGTAATATATGGCTAATAGTGCATGTTATATTGATAATAATACGAGTAATAAGTATATTTATTATAATTCTATCGATAATAACTGCATAATATGGGTAATAATGCATGTTATATTGATGATAATATAAGTAATAAGTATAATTATTACAGTTCTAGCGATAATAACTGCATTATATGGGTAATAATGGATGTTATATTGGTAATATCTGGAGTAGTAAGTATAATTTTTATAGTTCTAGCGATAATAAAAGTAATATATGGCTAATAGTGCATGTTATATTGATAATAATACGAGTAATAAGTATATTTATTATAATTCTATCGATAATAACTGCATAATATGGGTAATAATGCATGTTATATTGATGATAATATAAGTAATAAGTATAATTATTACAGTTCTAGCGATAATAACTGCATTATATGGGTAATAATGGATGTTATATTGATAATATCGGGAGTAATAAGTATATTTATTATAGTTCTAGCGATAATAACTGCATAATATAGGTAATAGTGCATGTTATATTGATAATAATAAAAGTAATAAGCATATTTATTATAGTTCTATCAATAATAACTGCATAATATGGGTAATAATGGATGTTATATTGATAATATCGGGAGTAATAAGTATATTTACTATAGTTCTAGCGATAATAACTGCATTATATGGGTAATAATGCATGTTATATTGATAATAATAGAAGTAATAAGTAGATTTATTATGGTTCTAGCGATAATAACTGCATAATATGGGTAATAATGCATGTTATATTGATAATAATATAAGTAATAAGTATAATTATTACAGTTCTAGCGATAATAACTGCATTATATGGGTAATAATGGATGTTATGTTGATAATATCGGGAGTAATAAGTATCTTTATTATAGTTCTAGCGATAATAATTGCATAATATCGGTAATAATGCATGTTATGTTGATAATAATAACAGTAATTAGTATATTTATTACAGTTCTATCGATAATAACTGCATAATATGGGTAATAATGCATGTTATATTGATGATAACAAAAGTAATACGTATATTTATTATAGTTCTAGCGATAATAACTGCATAATATGGGTAATAATGCATGTTATATTGATAATAATATAAGTAATAAGTATAATTATTACAGTTCTAGCGATAATAACTGCATTATATGGGTAATAATGGATGTTATATTGATAATATCGGGAGTAATAAGTATATTTATTACAGTTCTAGCGATAATAACTGCATTATATGGGTAATAATGCATGATATGTTGATAACATTGGGAGTAATAAGTATAATTATTATAGTTCTAGCGATAATAATAGTAAAATATGGCAAATAGTGCATGTTATATTGATAATAGTAAAAGCAATAAGTATATTTATTACAGTTCTATCGATAATAACTGCATAATATGGGTATTAATGCATGTTATATTGATGATAATAAAAGTAGTAAGAATATTTATTATAGTTCTAGCGATTATAACTGCATAATATGGGTAATAATGCATGTTATATTGATAATAATATAAGTAATAAGTATAATTATTACAGTTCCAGCGATAATAACTGCATTATATGGGTAATAATGCATGTTATATTGATAATATTGGGAGTAATAAGTATATTTATTATAGTTCTAGCGATAATAACTGCATAATATAGGTAATAATGCATGTTATATTGATAATAATAAAAGTAATAAGTATATTTATTGTAGTTCTATCAATAATAACTGCATAATATGGGTAATAATGCATGTTATATTGATGATAATAAAAGTAATAAGTGTATTTATTACAGTTCTAGCGATAATGACTGCATAATATGGGTAATAATGCACGTTATATTGCTAATAATATAAGTAATAAGTATAATTATTACAGTTCTAGCGATAATAACTGCATTATATGAGTAATAATGGATGTTATATTGATAATATCGGGAGTAATAAGTATAATTATTTCAGTTGTAGCGATAATACTAGTAAAATATGGCTAAGAGTGCATGTTATATTCATAATAAAAAAGTAATAAGTATATTTATTACAGTTCTATCAATAATAACTGCATAATGTGGGTAATAATGCATGTTATATTAATAATAATATAAGTAATAAGTATAATTATTACAGTTCTAGCGATAATAACTGCATTATATGGGTAATAATGCACGTTATATTTACAATAATATAAGTAATAAGTATAATTATTACAGTTTTAGCAATAATACCTCCATTATATGGGTAATAATGCATGTTATATTGATGATAATGAAAGTAATACGTATATTTATTATAGTTCTAGCGATAATAACTGCATAATATGGGTAATAATGCATGTTATATTGATAATAATATAAGTAATAAGTATAATTATTACAGTTCTGGCGATAATAACTGCATTATAAGGGTAATAATGCAGGTTATATTGATAACGATATAAGTAATAAGTATAATTATTACAGATCTAACAATAATACCTCCATTATATGGGTAATAATGCATGTTATGATGATAATAATATAAGTAATGAGTACAATTATTACAGTTCTGGCGATAATAACTGCATTATATGGGTAATAATGCACGTTATATTGCTAACAGTATAAGTAAAAAGTATAATTATTACAGTTCTAGCGATAATACCTCCATTATATGGCTAATAATGCAGGCTATATTGATAATGATATAAGTAATAAGTATAATTATTACAGATCTAACAAAAATACCTCCATTATATGGGTAATAATGCATGTTATGATGATAATAATATAAGTAATAAGTATAATTATTACAGTTCTAGCGATAATACCTCCATTATATGGGTAATAATGCATGTTATATTGTTAATGATATAAGTAATAAGTATAATTATTACAGTTCTAGCGATAATAACTGCATAATATGGGTAATAATGCATGTTATATTGAGAATAATATAAGTAATAAGTATAATTATTACAGTTCTGGCGATAATAACAGCATTATATAAGTAATAATGCACGCTATATTGCTAATAGTATAAGTAATAAGTATAATTATTACAGTGCTTGCGATAATACCTCCATTATATGGGTAATAATGCATGTTATATTGATAATAATATAAGTAATAAGTATAATTATTGCAGTTCTAGCGATAATAACTGCATTATATGCTTAATAATGCACGTTATATTGCTAATAATATAAGTACTAAGTATAATTATTACAGTTCTAGCGATAATAACTGCATAATATGGGTAATAATGCACGTTATATTGCTAGTGGTATAAGTAATAAGTATATTTATTACAGTTCTAGCGATAATAACTGCATAATATGGGTAATAATGCACGTTATATTGCTAATAATATAAGTAATGAGTACAATTATTACAGTTCTAGCGATAATAACTGCATTATATGGGTAATAATGCACGTTATATTGCTAATAATATAAGTAATAAGTATAATTATTACAGTTCTAGCGATAATAACTGCATTATATGGGTAATAATGCATGTTACATTGATAATATTGGGAGTAATAAGTGTATTTATTATAGTTCTAGCGATAATAACTGCATAATATGGGTAATAATGCACGTTATATTTACAATAATATAAGTAATAAGTATAATTAATACAGTTCTAGCAATAATACCTCCATTATATGGGTAATAATGCATGTTATATTGATAACATTGGGAGTAATATGTATTTTTATTATGGTTCTAGAGATAATAACTGCATAATATGGGTAATAATGCATGTTATATTGAGAATAATATAAGTAATAAGTATAATTATTACAGTTCTGGCGATAATAACTGCATTATATGGGTAATAATGTAGGTTATATTGATAACGATATAAGTAATAAGTATAATTATTACAGATCTAACAATAATACCTCCATTATATGGGTAATAATGCATGTTATGATGATAATAATATAAGTAATAAGTATAATTATTACAGTTCTAGCGTAAATACCTCCATTATGTGGGTAATAATGCACGTTATATTGATAATCATGAAAGTAATACGTATATTTATTATAGTTCTTGCGATAATAACTGCATAATATGGGTAATAATGCATGTTATATTGATACTATATAAGTAATAAGTATAATTATTACAGTTCTTGCGATAATAACTGCATTATATGGGTAATAATGCACGTTATATTGCTAATAATATAAGTAATAAGTATAATTATTACAGTTCTAGCGATAATAACTGCATTATATGGGTAATAATGCATGTTATATTGATGATAATAAAAGTAATAAGTATATTTATTATAGTTCTAGCGATAACAACTGCATAATATGGGTAATAATGCATGTTATATTGATAATAATCTAAGTAATAAGTATAATTATTACAGTTCTAGCGATAATTCCTCCATTATATGGGTAATAATGCACGTTATATTGCTAATAGTATAAGTACTAAGTATAATTATTACAGTTCTAGCAATAATACCTGCATTATATGGGTAATAATGCATGTTATGTTGATAATAATATAAGTAATAAGTATAATTATAACAGTTCTAGCGATAATAACTGCATTATATGGGTAATAATGCATGTTATATTGAGAATAATATAAGTAATAAGTATAATTATTACAGTTCTAGCGATAGTAACTGCATTATATGGGTAATAATGCATGTTATATTGATAATAATGAAAGTAATACGTATATTTATTATAGGTCTTGCAATAATAACTGCATAATGTGGGTAATAATGCATGTTATATTGAGAATAATCTAAGTAATAAGTATAATTATTACAGTTCTAGCGATAATACCTGCATTATATGGGTAATTATGCATGTTATATTGATGATAATGAAAGTAATACGTATATTTATTATAGTTCTAGCGATAATAACTGCATAATATGGGTAATAATGCATGTTATATTGAGAATAGTATAAGTAATAAGTATAATTATTACAGTTCTGGCGATAATAACTGCATTATATGGGTAATAATGCACGTTATATTTACAATAATATAAGTAATAAGTATAATTATTACAGTTTTAGCAATAATACCTCCATTATATGGGTAATAATGCATGTTATATTGATAACATTGGGAGTAATATGTATTTTTATTATGGTTCTAGAGATAATAACTGCATAATATGGGTAATAATGCATGTTATATTGAGAATAATATAAGTAATAAGTATAATTATTACAGTTCTGGCGATAATAACTGCATTATATGGGTAATAATGTAGGTTATATTGATAACGATATAAGTAATAAGTATAATTATTACAGATCTAACAATAATACCTCCATTATATGGGTAATAATGCATGTTATGATGATAATAATATAAGTAATAAGTATAATTATTACAGTTCTAGCGTAAATACCTCCATTATGTGGGTAATAATGCACGTTATATTGATAATCATGAAAGTAATACGTATATTTATTATAGTTCTTGCGATAATAACTGCATAATATGGGTAATAATGCATGTTATATTGATAATAATATAAGTAATAAGTATAATTATTACAGTTCTTGCGATAATAACTGCATTATATGGGTAATAATGCACGTTATATTGCTAATAATATAAGTAATAAGTATAATTATTACAGTTCTAGCGATAATAACTGCATTATATGGGTAATAATGCATGTTATATTGATGATAATAAAAGTAATAAGTATATTTATTATAGTTCTAGCGATAACAACTGCATAATATGGGTAATAATGCATGTTATATTGATAATAATCTAAGTAATAAGTATAATTATTACAGTTCTAGCGATAATTCCTCCATTATATGGGTAATAATGCACGTTATATTGCTAATAGTATAAGTACTAAGTATAATTATTACAGTTCTAGCAATAATACCTGCATTATATGGGTAATAATGCATGTTATGTTGATAATAATATAAGTAATAAGTATAATTATAACAGTTCTAGCGATAATAACTGCATTATATGGGTAATAATGCATGTTATATTGAGAATAATATAAGTAATAAGTATAATTATTACAGTTCTAGCGATAGTAACTGCATTATATGGGTAATAATGCATGTTATATTGATAATAATGAAAGTAATACGTATATTTATTATAGGTCTTGCAATAATAACTGCATAATGTGGGTAATAATGCATGTTATATTGAGAATAATCTAAGTAATAAGTATAATTATTACAGTTCTAGCGATAATACCTGCATTATATGGGTAATTATGCATGTTATATTGATGATAATGAAAGTAATACGTATATTTATTATAGTTCTAGCGATAATAACTGCATAATATGGGTAATAATGCATGTTATATTGAGAATAGTATAAGTAATAAGTATAATTATTACAGTTCTGGCGATAATAACTGCATTATATGGGTAATAATGCACGTTATATTTACAATAATATAAGTAATAAGTATAATTATTACAGTTTTAGCAATAATACCTCCATTATATGGGTAATAATGCATGTTATATTGATGATAATGAAAGTAATACGTATATTTATTATAGTTCTAGCGATAATAACTGCATAATATAGGTAATAATGCATGTTATATTGATAATAATATAAGTAATAAGTATAATTATTACAGTTCTGGCGATAATAACTGCATTATAAGGGTAATAATGCAGGTTATATTGATAACGATATAAGTAATAAGTATAATTATTACAGATCTAACAATAATACCTCCATTATATGGGTAATAATGCATGTTATGATGATAATAATATAAGTAATAAGTATAATTATTACAGTTCCAGCGATAATAACTGCATTATATGGGTAATAATGCATGTTATATTGATAATATTGGGAGTAATAAGTATATTTATTATAATTCTATCGATAATAACTGCATAATATGGGTAATAATGCATGTTATATTGATGATAATATAAGTAATAAGTATAATTATTACAGTTCTAGCGATAATAACTGCATTATATGGGTAATAATGGATGTTATATTGATAATATCGGGAGTAATAAGTATATTTATTATAGTTCTAGCGATAATAACTGCATAATATAGGTAATAGTGCATGTTATATTGATAATAATAAAAGTAATAAGCATATTTATTATAGTTCTATCAATAATAACTGCATAATATGGGTAATAATGGATGTTATATTGATAATATCGGGAGTAATAAGTATATTTACTATAGTTCTAGCGATAATAACTGCATTATATGGGTAATAATGCATGTTATATTGATAATAATAGAAGTAATAAGTAGATTTGTTATGGTTCTAGCGATAATAACTGCATAATATGGGTAATAATGCATGTGATATTGATAATAATATAGGTAGTAAGTATAATTATTACAGTTCTAGCGATAATAACTGCATTGTATGGGTAATAATGGATGTTATATTGATAATATCGGGAGTAATAAGTATATTTATTATAGTTCTAGCGATAATAACTGCATAATATGGGTAATAATGCATGTTATATTGATAATAATATAAGTAATAAGTATAATTATTACAGTTCTAGCGATAATAACTGCATTATATGGGTAATAATGGATGTTATGTTGATAATATCGGGAGTAATAAGTATCTTTATTATAGTTCTAGCGATAATAATTGCATAATATCGGTAATAATGCATGTTATGTTGATAATAATAACAGTAATTAGTATATTTATTACAGTTCTATCGATAATAACTGCATAATATGGGTAATAATGCATGTTATATTGATGATAACAAAAGTAATACGTATATTTATTATAGTTCTAGCGATAATAACTGCATAATATGGGTAATAATGCATGTTATATTGATAATAATATAAGTAATAAGTATAATTATTACAGTTCTAGCGATAATAACTGCATTATATGGGTAATAATGGATGTTATATTGATAATATCGGGAGTAATAAGTATATTTATTACAGTTCTAGCGATAATAACTGCATTATATGGGTAATAATGCATGATATGTTGATAACATTGGGAGTAATAAGTATAATTATTATAGTTCTAGCGATAATAATAGTAAAATATGGCAAATAGTGCATGTTATATTGATAATAGTAAAAGCAATAAGTATATTTATTACAGTTCTATCGATAATAACTGCATAATATGGGTATTAATGCATGTTATATTGATGATAATAAAAGTAGTAAGAATATTTATTATAGTTCTAGCGATTATAACTGCATAATATGGGTAATAATGCATGTTATATTGATAATAATATAAGTAATAAGTATAATTATTACAGTTCCAGCGATAATAACTGCATTATATGGGTAATAATGCATGTTATATTGATAATATTGGGAGTAATAAGTATATTTATTATAGTTCTAGCGATAATAACTGCATAATATAGGTAATAATGCATGTTATATTGATAATAATAAAAGTAATAAGTATATTTATTGTAGTTCTACCAATAATAACTGCATAATATGGGTAATAATGCATGTTATATTGATGATAATAAAAGTAATAAGTGTATTTATTACAGTTCTAGCGATAATGACTGCATAATATGGGTAATAATGCACGTTATATTGCTAATAATATAAGTAATAAGTATAATTATTACAGTTCTAGCGATAATAACTGCATTATATGAGTAATAATGGATGTTATATTGATAATATCGGGAGTAATAAGTATAATTATTTCAGTTGTAGCGATAATACTAGTAAAATATGGCTAAGAGTGCATGTTATATTCATAATAAAAAAGTAATAAGTATATTTATTACAGTTCTATCAATAATAACTGCATAATGTGGGTAATAATGCATGTTATATTAATAATAATATAAGTAATAAGTATAATTATTACAGTTCTAGCGATAATAACTGCATTATATGGGTAATAATGCATGTTATATTGATAATAATAAAAGTAATAAGTATATTTATTATGGTTCTAGCGATAATAACTGCATAATATGGGTAATAATGCATGTGATATTGATAATAATATAGGTAATAAGTATAATTATTACAGTTCTAGCGATAATAGCTGCATTATATGGGTAATAATGCATGTTATATTGATGATAATATAAGTAATAAGTATAATTATTACAGTTCTAGCGATAATAACTGCATTATATGGGTAATAATGGATGTTATATTGATAATATCGGGAGTAATAAGTATATTTATTATAGTTCTAGCGATAATAACTGCATAATATAGGTAATAGTGCATGTTATATTGATAATAATAAAAGTAATAAGCATATTTATTATAGTTCTATCAATAATAACTGCATAATATGGGTAATAATGGATGTTATATTGATAATATCGGGAGTAATAAGTATATTTACTATAGTTCTAGCGATAATAACTGCATTATATGGGTAATAATGCATGTTATATTGATGATAATATAAGTAATAAGTATAATTATTACAGTTCTAGCGATAATAACTGCATTATATGGGTAATAATGGATGTTATATTGGTAATATCTGGAGTAGTAAGTATAATTTTTATAGTTCTAGCGATAATAAAAGTAATATATGGCTAATAGTGCATGTTATATTGATAATAATAAGAGTAATAAGTATATTTATTATAATTCTATCGATAATAACTGCATAATATGGGTAATAATGCATGTTATATTGATGATAATATAAGTAATAAGTATAATTATTACAGTTCTAGCGATAATAACTGCATTATATGGGTAATAATGGATGTTATATTGATAATATCGGGAGTAATAAGTATATTTATTATAGTTCTAGCGATAATAACTGCATAATATAGGTAATAGTGCATGTTATATTGATAATAATAAAAGTAATAAGCATATTTATTATAGTTCTATCAATAATAACTGCATAATATGGGTAATAATGGATGTTATATTGATAATATCGGGAGTAATAAGTATATTTACTATAGTTCTAGCGATAATAACTGCATTATATGGGTAATAATGCATGTTATATTGATAATAATAGAAGTAATAAGTAGATTTATTATGGTTCTAGCGATAATAACTGCATAATATGGGTAATAATGCATGTGATATTGATAATAATATAGGTAGTAAGTATAATTATTACAGTTCTAGCGATAATAACTGCATTGTATGGGTAATAATGGATGTTATATTGATAATATCGGGAGTAATAAGTATATTTATTATAGTTCTAGCGATAATAACTGCATAATATGGGTAATAATGCATGTTATATTGATAATAATATAAGTAATAAGTATAATTATTACAGTTCTAGCGATAATAACTGCATTATATGGGTAATAATGGATGTTATGTTGATAATATCGGGAGTAATAAGTATTTTTATTATAGTTCTAGCGATAATAATTGCATAATATCGGTAATAATGCATGTTATGTTGATAATAATAACAGTAATTAGTATATTTATTACAGTTCTATCGATAATAACTGCATAATATGGGTAATAATGCATGTTATATTGATGATAACAAAAGTAATACGTATATTTATTATAGTTCTAGCGATAATAACTGCATAATATGGGTAATAATGCATGTTATATTGATAATAATATAAGTAATAAGTATAATTATTACAGTTCTAGCGATAATAACTGCATTATATGGGTAATAATGGATGTTATATTGATAATATCGGGAGTAATAAGTATATTTATTACAGTTCTAGCGATAATAACTGCATTATATGGGTAATAATGCATGATATGTTGATAACATTGGGAGTAATAAGTATAATTATTATAGTTCTAGCGATAATAATAGTAAAATATGGCAAATAGTGCATGTTATATTGATAATAGTAAAAGCAATAAGTATATTTATTACAGTTCTATCGATAATAACTGCATAATATGGGTATTAATGCATGTTATATTGATGATAATAAAAGTAGTAAGAATATTTATTATAGTTCTAGCGATTATAACTGCATAATATGGGTAATAATGCATGTTATATTGATAATAATATAAGTAATAAGTATAATTATTACAGTTCCAGCGATAATAACTGCATTATATGGGTAATAATGCATGTTATATTGATAATATTGGGAGTAATAAGTATATTTATTATAGTTCTAGCGATAATAACTGCATAATATAGGTAATAATGCATGTTATATTGATAATAATAAAAGTAATAAGTATATTTATTGTAGTTCTATCAATAATAACTGCATAATATGGGTAATAATGCATGTTATATTGATGATAATAAAAGTAATAAGTGTATTTATTACAGTTCTAGCGATAATGACTGCATAATATGGGTAATAATGCACGTTATATTGCTAATAATATAAGTAATAAGTATAATTATTACAGTTCTAGCGATAATAACTGCATTATATGGGTAATAATGCATGTTATATTGATAATATTGGGAGTAATAAGTATATTTATTATAGTTCTAGCGATAATAACTGCATAATATAGGTAATAATGCATGTTATATTGATAATAATAAAAGTAATAAGTATATTTATTGTAGTTCTACCAATAATAACTGCATAATATGGGTAATAATGCATGTTATATTGATGATAATAAAAGTAATAAGTGTATTTATTACAGTTCTAGCGATAATGACTGCATAATATGGGTAATAATGCACGTTATATTGCTAATAATATAAGTAATAAGTATAATTATTACAGTTCTAGCGATAATAACTGCATTATATGAGTAATAATGGATGTTATATTGATAATATCGGGAGTAATAAGTATAATTATTTCAGTTGTAGCGATAATACTAGTAAAATATGGCTAAGAGTGCATGTTATATTCATAATAAAAAAGTAATAAGTATATTTATTACAGTTCTATCAATAATAACTGCATAATGTGGGTAATAATGCATGTTATATTAATAATAATATAAGTAATAAGTATAATTATTACAGTTCTAGCGATAATAACTGCATTATATGGGTAATAATGCATGTTATATTGATAATAATAAAAGTAATAAGTATATTTATTATGGTTCTAGCGATAATAACTGCATAATATGGGTAATAATGCATGTGATATTGATAATAATATAGGTAATAAGTATAATTATTACAGTTCTAGCGATAATAGCTGCATTATATGGGTAATAATGCATGTTATATTGATGATAATATAAGTAATAAGTATAATTATTACAGTTCTAGCGATAATAACTGCATTATATGGGTAATAATGGATGTTATATTGATAATATCGGGAGTAATAAGTATATTTATTATAGTTCTAGCGATTATAACTGCATAATATGGGTAATAATGCATGTTATATTAATAATAATATAAGTAATAAGTATAATTATTACAGTTCTAGCGATAATAACTGCATTATATGGGTAATAATGCATGTTACATTGATCATAATACAAGTAATAAGTATAATCATTACAGTTCTAGCGATAATACTAGTAAAATATGGCTAAGAGTCCCTGTTATATTGATAATAATAAAAGTAATAAGTATATTCATTGTAATTCTATCGATAATAACTGCATAATATGGGTAATAATGCATGTTATATTGATAATAATATAAGTAATAAGTATAATTATTACAGTTCTAGCGATAATAACTGCATTATATGGGTAATAATGGATGTTATATTGATAATATCGGGAGTAATAAGTATATTTATTATAGTTCTAGCGATAATAACTGCATAATATAGGTAATAGTGCATGTTATATTGATAATAATAAAAGTAATAAGCATATTTATTATAGTTCTATCAATAATAACTGCATAATATGGGTAATAATGGATGTTATATTGATAATATCGGGAGTAATAAGTATATTTACAATAGTTCTAGCGATAATAACTGCATTATATGGGTAATAATGCATGTTATATTGATGATAATATAAGTAATAAGTATAATTATTACAGTTCTAGCGATAATAACTGCATTATATGGGTAATAATGGATGTTATATTGGTAATATCTGGAGCAGTAAGTATAATTTTTATAGTTCTAGCGATAATAAAAGTAATATATGGCTAATAGTGCATGTTATATTGATAATAATAAGAGTAATAAGTATATTTATTATAATTCTATCGATAATAACTGCATAATATGGGTAATAATGCATGTTATATTGATGATAATATAAGTAATAAGTATAATTATTACAGTTCTAGCGATAATAACTGCATTATATGGGTAATAATGGATGTTATATTGATAATATCGGGAGTAATAAGTATATTTATTATAGTTCTAGCGATAATAACTGCATAATATAGGTAATAGTGCATGTTATATTGATAATAATAAAAGTAATAAGCATATTTATTATAGTTCTATCAATAATAACTGCATAATATGGGTAATAATGGATGTTATATTGATAACATCGGGAGTAATAAGTATATTTACTATAGTTCTAGCGATAATAACTGCATTATATGGGTAATAATGCATGTTATATTGATAATAATAGAAGTAATAAGTAGATTTATTACAGTTCTAGCGATAATAACTGCATTGTATGGGTAATAATGGATGTTATATTGATAATATCGGGAGTAATAAGTATATTTATTATAGTTCTAGCGATAATAACTGCATAATATGGGTAATAATGCATGTTATATTGATAATAATATAAGTAATAAGTATAATTATTACAGTTCTAGCGATAATACCTGCATTATATGGGTAATTATGCATGTTATATTGATGATAATGAAAGTAATACGTATATTTATTATAGTTCTAGCGATAATAACTGCATAATATGGGTAATAATGCATGTTATATTGAGAATAGTATAAGTAATAAGTATAATTATTACAGTTCTGGCGATAATAACTGCATTATATGGGTAATAATGCACGTTATATTTACAATAATATAAGTAATAAGTATAATTATTACAGTTTTAGCAATAATACCTCCATTATATGGGTAATAATGCATGTTATATTGATGATAATGAAAGTAATACGTATATTTATTATAGTTCTAGCGATAATAACTGCATAATATGGGTAATAATGCATGTTATATTGATAATAATATAAGTAATAAGTATAATTATTACAGTTCTGGCGATAATAACTGCATTATAAGGGTAATAATGCAGGTTATATTGATAACGATATAAGTAATAAGTATAATTATTACAGATCTAACAATAATACCTCCATTATATGGGTAATAATGCATGTTATGATGATAATAATATAAGTAATAAGTATAATTATTACAGTTCCAGCGATAATAACTGCATTATATGGGTAATAATGCATGTTATATTGATAATATTGGGAGTAATAAGTATATTTATTATAATTCTATCGATAATAACTGCATAATATGGGTAATAATGCATGTTATATTGATGATAATATAAGTAATAAGTATAATTATTACAGTTCTAGCGATAATAACTGCATTATATGGGTAATAATGGATGTTATATTGATAATATCGGGAGTAATAAGTATATTTATTATAGTTCTAGCGATAATAACTGCATAATATAGGTAATAGTGCATGTTATATTGATAATAATAAAAGTAATAAGCATATTTATTATAGTTCTATCAATAATAACTGCATAATATGGGTAATAATGGATGTTATATTGATAATATCGGGAGTAATAAGTATATTTACTATAGTTCTAGCGATAATAACTGCATTATATGGGTAATAATGCATGTTATATTGATAATAATAGAAGTAATAAGTAGATTTGTTATGGTTCTAGCGATAATAACTGCATAATATGGGTAATAATGCATGTGATATTGATAATAATATAGGTAGTAAGTATAATTATTACAGTTCCAGCGATAATAACTGCATTATATGGGTAATAATGCATGTTATATTGATAATATTGGGAGTAATAAGTATATTTATTATAATTCTATCGATAATAACTGCATAATATGGGTAATAATGCATGTTATATTGATGATAATATAAGTAATAAGTATAATTATTACAGTTCTAGCGATAATAACTGCATTATATGGGTAATAATGGATGTTATATTGATAATATCGGGAGTAATAAGTATATTTATTATAGTTCTAGCGATAATAACTGCATAATATAGGTAATAGTGCATGTTATATTGATAATAATAAAAGTAATAAGCATATTTATTATAGTTCTATCAATAATAACTGCATAATATGGGTAATAATGGATGTTATATTGATAATATCGGGAGTAATAAGTATATTTACTATAGTTCTAGCGATAATAACTGCATTATATGGGTAATAATGCATGTTATATTGATAATAATAGAAGTAATAAGTAGATTTGTTATGGTTCTAGCGATAATAACTGCATAATATGGGTAATAATGCATGTGATATTGATAATAATATAGGTAGTAAGTATAATTATTACAGTTCTAGCGATAATAACTGCATTGTATGGGTAATAATGGATGTTATATTGATAATATCGGGAGTAATAAGTATATTTATTATAGTTCTAGCGATAATAACTGCATAATATGGGTAATAATGCATGTTATATTGATAATAATATAAGTAATAAGTATAATTATTACAGTTCTAGCGATAATAACTGCATTATATGGGTAATAATGGATGTTATGTTGATAATATCGGGAGTAATAAGTATCTTTATTATAGTTCTAGCGATAATAATTGCATAATATCGGTAATAATGCATGTTATGTTGATAATAATAACAGTAATTAGTATATTTATTACAGTTCTATCGATAATAACTGCATAATATGGGTAATAATGCATGTTATATTGATGATAACAAAAGTAATACGTATATTTATTATAGTTCTAGCGATAATAACTGCATAATATGGGTAATAATGCATGTTATATTGATAATAATATAAGTAATAAGTATAATTATTACAGTTCTAGCGATAATAACTGCATTATATGGGTAATAATGGATGTTATATTGATAATATCGGGAGTAATAAGTATATTTATTACAGTTCTAGCGATAATAACTGCATTATATGGGTAATAATGCATGATATGTTGATAACATTGGGAGTAATAAGTATAATTATTATAGTTCTAGCGATAATAATAGTAAAATATGGCAAATAGTGCATGTTATATTGATAATAGTAAAAGCAATAAGTATATTTATTACAGTTCTATCGATAATAACTGCATAATATGGGTATTAATGCATGTTATATTGATGATAATAAAAGTAGTAAGAATATTTATTATAGTTCTAGCGATTATAACTGCATAATATGGGTAATAATGCATGTTATATTGATAATAATATAAGTAATAAGTATAATTATTACAGTTCCAGCGATAATAACTGCATTATATGGGTAATAATGCATGTTATATTGATAATATTGGGAGTAATAAGTATATTTATTATAGTTCTAGCGATAATAACTGCATAATATAGGTAATAATGCATGTTATATTGATAATAATAAAAGTAATAAGTATATTTATTGTAGTTCTACCAATAATAACTGCATAATATGGGTAATAATGCATGTTATATTGATGATAATAAAAGTAATAAGTGTATTTATTACAGTTCTAGCGATAATGACTGCATAATATGGGTAATAATGCACGTTATATTGCTAATAATATAAGTAATAAGTATAATTATTACAGTTCTAGCGATAATAACTGCATTATATGAGTAATAATGGATGTTATATTGATAATATCGGGAGTAATAAGTATAATTATTTCAGTTGTAGCGATAATACTAGTAAAATATGGCTAAGAGTGCATGTTATATTCATAATAAAAAAGTAATAAGTATATTTATTACAGTTCTATCAATAATAACTGCATAATGTGGGTAATAATGCATGTTATATTAATAATAATATAAGTAATAAGTATAATTATTACAGTTCTAGCGATAATAACTGCATTATATGGGTAATAATGCATGTTATATTGATAATAATAAAAGTAATAAGTATATTTATTATGGTTCTAGCGATAATAACTGCATAATATGGGTAATAATGCATGTGATATTGATAATAATATAGGTAATAAGTATAATTATTACAGTTCTAGCGATAATAGCTGCATTATATGGGTAATAATGCATGTTATATTGATGATAATATAAGTAATAAGTATAATTATTACAGTTCTAGCGATAATAACTGCATTATATGGGTAATAATGGATGTTATATTGATAATATCGGGAGTAATAAGTATATTTATTATAGTTCTAGCGATTATAACTGCATAATATGGGTAATAATGCATGTTATATTAATAATAATATAAGTAATAAGTATAATTATTACAGTTCTAGCGATAATAACTGCATTATATGGGTAATAATGCATGTTATATTGATCATAATACAAGTAATAAGTATAATCATTACAGTTCTAGCGATAATACTAGTAAAATATGGCTAAGAGTCCCTGTTATATTGATAATAATAAAAGTAATAAGTATATTTATTGTAATTCTATCGATAATAACTGCATAATATGGGTAATAATGCATGTTATATTGATAATAATATAAGTAATAAGTATAATTATTACAGTTCTAGCGATAATAACTGCATTATATGGGTAATAATGGATGTTATATTGATAATATCGGGAGTAATAAGTATATTTATTATAGTTCTAGCGATAATAACTGCATAATATAGGTAATAGTGCATGTTATATTGATAATAATAAAAGTAATAAGCATATTTATTATAGTTCTATCAATAATAACTGCATAATATGGGTAATAATGGATGTTATATTGATAATATCGGGAGTAATAAGTATATTTACTATAGTTCTAGCGATAATAACTGCATTATATGGGTAATAATGCATGTTATATTGATGATAATATAAGTAATAAGTATAATTATTACAGTTCTAGCGATAATAACTGCATTATATGGGTAATAATGGATGTTATATTGGTAATATCTGGAGTAGTAAGTATAATTTTTATAGTTCTAGCGATAATAAAAGTAATATATGGCTAATAGTGCATGTTATATTGATAATAATAAGAGTAATAAGTATATTTATTATAATTCTATCGATAATAACTGCATAATATGGGTAATAATGCATGTTATATTGATGATAATATAAGTAATAAGTATAATTATTACAGTTCTAGCGATAATAACTGCATTATATGGGTAATAATGGATGTTATATTGATAATATCGGGAGTAATAAGTATATTTATTATAGTTCTAGCGATAATAACTGCATAATATAGGTAATAGTGCATGTTATATTGATAATAATAAAAGTAATAAGCATATTTATTATAGTTCTATCAATAATAACTGCATAATATGGGTAATAATGGATGTTATATTGATAATATCGGGAGTAATAAGTATATTTACTATAGTTCTAGCGATAATAACTGCATTATATGGGTAATAATGCATGTTATATTGATAATAATAGAAGTAATAAGTAGATTTATTATGGTTCTAGCGATAATAACTGCATAATATGGGTAATAATGCATGTGATATTGATAATAATATAGGTAGTAAGTATAATTATTACAGTTCTAGCGATAATAACTGCATTGTATGGGTAATAATGGATGTTATATTGATAATATCGGGAGTAATAAGTATATTTATTATAGTTCTAGCGATAATAACTGCATAATATGGGTAATAATGCATGTTATATTGATAATAATATAAGTAATAAGTATAATTATTACAGTTCTAGCGATAATAACTGCATTATATGGGTAATAATGGATGTTATGTTGATAATATCGGGAGTAATAAGTATTTTTATTATAGTTCTAGCGATAATAATTGCATAATATCGGTAATAATGCATGTTATGTTGATAATAATAACAGTAATTAGTATATTTATTACAGTTCTATCGATAATAACTGCATAATATGGGTAATAATGCATGTTATATTGATGATAACAAAAGTAATACGTATATTTATTATAGTTCTAGCGATAATAACTGCATAATATGGGTAATAATGCATGTTATATTGATAATAATATAAGTAATAAGTATAATTATTACAGTTCTAGCGATAATAACTGCATTATATGGGTAATAATGGATGTTATATTGATAATATCGGGAGTAATAAGTATATTTATTACAGTTCTAGCGATAATAACTGCATTATATGGGTAATAATGCATGATATGTTGATAACATTGGGAGTAATAAGTATAATTATTATAGTTCTAGCGATAATAATAGTAAAATATGGCAAATAGTGCATGTTATATTGATAATAGTAAAAGCAATAAGTATATTTATTAGAGTTCTATCGATAATAACTGCATAATATGGGTATTAATGCATGTTATATTGATGATAATAAAAGTAGTAAGAATATTTATTATAGTTCTAGCGATTATAACTGCATAATATGGGTAATAATGCATGTTATATTGATAATAATATAAGTAATAAGTATAATTATTACAGTTCCAGCGATAATAACTGCATTATATGGGTAATAATGCATGTTATATTGATAATATTGGGAGTAATAAGTATATTTATTATAGTTCTAGCGATAATAACTGCATAATATAGGTAATAATGCATGTTATATTGATAATAATAAAAGTAATAAGTATATTTATTGTAGTTCTATCAATAATAACTGCATAATATGGGTAATAATGCATGTTATATTGATGATAATAAAAGTAATAAGTGTATTTATTACAGTTCTAGCGATAATGACTGCATAATATGGGTAATAATGCACGTTATATTGCTAATAATATAAGTAATAAGTATAATTATTACAGTTCTAGCGATAATAACTGCATTATATGGGTAATAATGCATGTTATATTGATAATATTGGGAGTAATAAGTATATTTATTATAGTTCTAGCGATAATAACTGCATAATATAGGTAATAATGCATGTTATATTGATAATAATAAAAGTAATAAGTATATTTATTGTAGTTCTACCAATAATAACTGCATAATATGGGTAATAATGCATGTTATATTGATGATAATAAAAGTAATAAGTGTATTTATTACAGTTCTAGCGATAATGACTGCATAATATGGGTAATAATGCACGTTATATTGCTAATAATATAAGTAATAAGTATAATTATTACAGTTCTAGCGATAATAACTGCATTATATGAGTAATAATGGATGTTATATTGATAATATCGGGAGTAATAAGTATAATTATTTCAGTTGTAGCGATAATACTAGTAAAATATGGCTAAGAGTGCATGTTATATTCATAATAAAAAAGTAATAAGTATATTTATTACAGTTCTATCAATAATAACTGCATAATGTGGGTAATAATGCATGTTATATTAATAATAATATAAGTAATAAGTATAATTATTACAGTTCTAGCGATAATAACTGCATTATATGGGTAATAATGCATGTTATATTGATAATAATAAAAGTAATAAGTATATTTATTATGGTTCTAGCGATAATAACTGCATAATATGGGTAATAATGCATGTGATATTGATAATAATATAGGTAATAAGTATAATTATTACAGTTCTAGCGATAATAGCTGCATTATATGGGTAATAATGCATGTTATATTGATGATAATATAAGTAATAAGTATAATTATTACAGTTCTAGCGATAATAACTGCATTATATGGGTAATAATGGATGTTATATTGATAATATCGGGAGTAATAAGTATATTTATTATAGTTCTAGCGATTATAACTGCATAATATGGGTAATAATGCATGTTATATTAATAATAATATAAGTAATAAGTATAATTATTACAGTTCTAGCGATAATAACTGCATTATATGGGTAATAATGCATGTTATATTGATCATAATACAAGTAATAAGTATAATCATTACAGTTCTAGCGATAATACTAGTAAAATATGGCTAAGAGTCCCTGTTATATTGATAATAATAAAAGTAATAAGTATATTTATTGTAATTCTATCGATAATAACTGCATAATATGGGTAATAATGCATGTTATATTGATAATAATATAAGTAATAAGTATAATTATTACAGTTCTAGCGATAATAACTGCATTATATGGGTAATAATGGATGTTATATTGATAATATCGGGAGTAATAAGTATATTTATTATAGTTCTAGCGATAATAACTGCATAATATAGGTAATAGTGCATGTTATATTGATAATAATAAAAGTAATAAGCATATTTATTATAGTTCTATCAATAATAACTGCATAATATGGGTAATAATGGATGTTATATTGATAATATCGGGAGTAATAAGTATATTTACTATAGTTCTAGCGATAATAACTGAATTATATGGGTAATAATGCATGTTATATTGATGATAATATAAGTAATAAGTATAATTATTACAGTTCTAGCGATAATAACTGCATTATATGGGTAATAATGGATGTTATATTGGTAATATCTGGAGCAGTAAGTATAATTTTTATAGTTCTAGCGATAATAAAAGTAATATATGGCTAATAGTGCATGTTATATTGATAATAATAAGAGTAATAAGTATATTTATTATAATTCTATCGATAATAACTGCATAATATGGGTAATAATGCATGTTATATTGATGATAATATAAGTAATAAGTATAATTATTACAGTTCTAGCGATAATAACTGCATTATATGGGTAATAATGGATGTTATATTGATAATATCGGGAGTAATAAGTATATTTATTATAGTTCTAGCGATAATAACTGCATAATATAGGTAATAGTGCATGTTATATTGATAATAATAAAAGTAATAAGCATATTTATTATAGTTCTATCAATAATAACTGCATAATATGGGTAATAATGGATGTTATATTGATAACATCGGGAGTAATAAGTATATTTACTATAGTTCTAGCGATAATAACTGCATTATATGGGTAATAATGCATGTTATATTGATAATAATAGAAGTAATAAGTAGATTTATTACAGTTCTAGCGATAATAACTGCATTGTATGGGTAATAATGGATGTTATATTGATAATATCGGGAGTAATAAGTATATTTATTATAGTTCTAGCGATAATAACTGCATAATATGGGTAATAATGCATGTTATATTGATAATAATATAAGTAATAAGTATAATTATTACAGTTCTAGCGATAATAACTGCATTATATGGGTAATAATGGATGTTATGTTGATAATATCGGGAGTAATAAGTATTTTTATTATAGTTCTAGCGATAATAATTGCATAATATCGGTAATAATGCATGTTATGTTGATAATAATAACAGTAAGTAGTATATTTGTTACAGTTCTATCGATAATAACTGCATAATATGGGTAATAATGCATGTTATATTGATGATAACAAAAGTAATACGTATATTTATTATAGTTCTAGCGATAATAACTGCATAATATGGGTAATAATGCATGTTATATTGATAATAATATAAGTAATAAGTATAATTATTACAGTTCTAGCGATAATAACTGCATTATATGGGTAATAATGGATGTTATATTGATAATATCGGGAGTAATAAGTATATTTATTATAGTTCTAGCGATTATAACTGCATAATATGGGTAATAATGCATGTTATATTAATAATAATATAAGTAATAAGAATAATTATTACAGTTCTAGCGATAATAACTGCATTATATGGGTAATAATGCATGTTATATTGATCATAATACAAGTAATAAGTATAATCATTACAGTTCTAGCGATAATACTAGTAAAATATGGCTAAGAGTCCCTGTTATATTGATAATAATAAAAGTAATAAGTATATTTATTGTAATTCTATCGATAATAACTGCATAATATGGGTAATAATGCATGTTATATTGATAATAATATAAGTAATAAGTATAATTATTACAGTTCTAGCGATAATAACTGCATTATATGGGTAATAATGGATGTTATATTGATAATATCGGGAGTAATAAGTATATTTATTATAGTTCTAGCGATAATAACTGCATAATATAGGTAATAGTGCATGTTATATTGATAATAATAAAAGTAATAAGCATATTTATTATAGTTCTATCAATAATAACTGCATAATATGGGTAATAATGGATGTTATATTGATGATAATAAAAGTAATAAGTGTATTTATTACAGTTCTAGCGATAATGACTGCATAATATGGGTAATAATGCACGTTATATTGCTAATAATATAAGTAATAAGTATAATTATTACAGTTCTAGCGATAATAACTGCATTATATGGGTAATAATGCATGTTATATTGATAATATTGGGAGTAATAAGTATATTTATTATAGTTCTAGCGATAATAACTGCATAATATAGGTAATAATGCATGTTATATTGATAATAATAAAAGTAATAAGTATATTTATTGTAGTTCTACCAATAATAACTGCATAATATGGGTAATAATGCATGTTATATTGATGATAATAAAAGTAATAAGTGTATTTATTACAGTTCTAGCGATAATGACTGCATAATATGGGTAATAATGCACGTTATATTGCTAATAATATAAGTAATAAGTATAATTATTACAGTTCTAGCGATAATAACTGCATTATATGAGTAATAATGGATGTTATATTGATAATATCGGGAGTAATAAGTATAATTATTTCAGTTGTAGCGATAATACTAGTAAAATATGGCTAAGAGTGCATGTTATATTCATAATAAAAAAGTAATAAGTATATTTATTACAGTTCTATCAATAATAACTGCATAATGTGGGTAATAATGCATGTTATATTAATAATAATATAAGTAATAAGTATAATTATTACAGTTCTAGCGATAATAACTGCATTATATGGGTAATAATGCATGTTATATTGATAATAATAAAAGTAATAAGTATATTTATTATGGTTCTAGCGATAATAACTGCATAATATGGGTAATAATGCATGTGATATTGATAATAATATAGGTAATAAGTATAATTATTACAGTTCTAGCGATAATAGCTGCATTATATGGGTAATAATGCATGTTATATTGATGATAATATAAGTAATAAGTATAATTATTACAGTTCTAGCGATAATAACTGCATTATATGGGTAATAATGGATGTTATATTGATAATATCGGGAGTAATAAGTATATTTATTATAGTTCTAGCGATTATAACTGCATAATATGGGTAATAATGCATGTTATATTAATAATAATATAAGTAATAAGTATAATTATTACAGTTCTAGCGATAATAACTGCATTATATGGGTAATAATGCATGTTATATTGATCATAATACAAGTAATAAGTATAATCATTACAGTTCTAGCGATAATACTAGTAAAATATGGCTAAGAGTCCCTGTTATATTGATAATAATAAAAGTAATAAGTATATTTATTGTAATTCTATCGATAATAACTGCATAATATGGGTAATAATGCATGTTATATTGATAATAATATAAGTAATAAGTATAATTATTACAGTTCTAGCGATAATAACTGCATTATATGGGTAATAATGGATGTTATATTGATAATATCGGGAGTAATAAGTATATTTATTATAGTTCTAGCGATAATAACTGCATAATATAGGTAATAGTGCATGTTATATTGATAATAATAAAAGTAATAAGCATATTTATTATAGTTCTATCAATAATAACTGCATAATATGGGTAATAATGGATGTTATATTGATAATATCGGGAGTAATAAGTATATTTACTATAGTTCTAGCGATAATAACTGAATTATATGGGTAATAATGCATGTTATATTGATGATAATATAAGTAATAAGTATAATTATTACAGTTCTAGCGATAATAACTGCATTATATGGGTAATAATGGATGTTATATTGGTAATATCTGGAGCAGTAAGTATAATTTTTATAGTTCTAGCGATAATAAAAGTAATATATGGCTAATAGTGCATGTTATATTGATAATAATAAGAGTAATAAGTATATTTATTATAATTCTATCGATAATAACTGCATAATATGGGTAATAATGCATGTTATATTGATGATAATATAAGTAATAAGTATAATTATTACAGTTCTAGCGATAATAACTGCATTATATGGGTAATAATGGATGTTATATTGATAATATCGGGAGTAATAAGTATATTTATTATAGTTCTAGCGATAATAACTGCATAATATAGGTAATAGTGCATGTTATATTGATAATAATAAAAGTAATAAGCATATTTATTATAGTTCTATCAATAATAACTGCATAATATGGGTAATAATGGATGTTATATTGATAACATCGGGAGTAATAAGTATATTTACTATAGTTCTAGCGATAATAACTGCATTATATGGGTAATAATGCATGTTATATTGATAATAATAGAAGTAATAAGTAGATTTATTACAGTTCTAGCGATAATAACTGCATTGTATGGGTAATAATGGATGTTATATTGATAATATCGGGAGTAATAAGTATATTTATTATAGTTCTAGCGATAATAACTGCATAATATGGGTAATAATGCATGTTATATTGATAATAATATAAGTAATAAGTATAATTATTACAGTTCTAGCGATAATAACTGCATTATATGGGTAATAATGGATGTTATGTTGATAATATCGGGAGTAATAAGTATTTTTATTATAGTTCTAGCGATAATAATTGCATAATATCGGTAATAATGCATGTTATGTTGATAATAATAACAGTAAGTAGTATATTTGTTACAGTTCTATCGATAATAACTGCATAATATGGGTAATAATGCATGTTATATTGATGATAACAAAAGTAATACGTATATTTATTATAGTTCTAGCGATAATAACTGCATAATATGGGTAATAATGCATGTTATATTGATAATAATATAAGTAATAAGTATAATTATTACAGTTCTAGCGATAATAACTGCATTATATGGGTAATAATGGATGTTATATTGATAATATCGGGAGTAATAAGTATATTTATTATAGTTCTAGCGATTATAACTGCATAATATGGGTAATAATGCATGTTATATTAATAATAATATAAGTAATAAGAATAATTATTACAGTTCTAGCGATAATAACTGCATTATATGGGTAATAATGCATGTTATATTGATCATAATACAAGTAATAAGTATAATCATTACAGTTCTAGCGATAATACTAGTAAAATATGGCTAAGAGTCCCTGTTATATTGATAATAATAAAAGTAATAAGTATATTTATTGTAATTCTATCGATAATAACTGCATAATATGGGTAATAATGCATGTTATATTGATAATAATATAAGTAATAAGTATAATTATTACAGTTCTAGCGATAATAACTGCATTATATGGGTAATAATGGATGTTATATTGATAATATCGGGAGTAATAAGTATATTTATTATAGTTCTAGCGATAATAACTGCATAATATAGGTAATAGTGCATGTTATATTGATAATAATAAAAGTAATAAGCATATTTATTATAGTTCTATCAATAATAACTGCATAATATGGGTAATAATGGATGTTATATTGATGATAATAAAAGTAATAAGTGTATTTATTACAGTTCTAGCGATAATGACTGCATAATATGGGTAATAATGCACGTTATATTGCTAATAATATAAGTAATAAGTATAATTATTACAGTTCTAGCGATAATAACTGCATTATATGGGTAATAATGCATGTTATATTGATAATATTGGGAGTAATAAGTATATTTATTATAGTTCTAGCGATAATAACTGCATAATATAGGTAATAATGCATGTTATATTGATAATAATAAAAGTAATAAGTATATTTATTGTAGTTCTACCAATAATAACTGCATAATATGGGTAATAATGCATGTTATATTGATGATAATAAAAGTAATAAGTGTATTTATTACAGTTCTAGCGATAATGACTGCATAATATGGGTAATAATGCACGTTATATTGCTAATAATATAAGTAATAAGTATAATTATTACAGTTCTAGCGATAATAACTGCATTATATGAGTAATAATGGATGTTATATTGATAATATCGGGAGTAATAAGTATAATTATTTCAGTTGTAGCGATAATACTAGTAAAATATGGCTAAGAGTGCATGTTATATTCATAATAAAAAAGTAATAAGTATATTTATTACAGTTCTATCAATAATAACTGCATAATGTGGGTAATAATGCATGTTATATTAATAATAATATAAGTAATAAGTATAATTATTACAGTTCTAGCGATAATAACTGCATTATATGGGTAATAATGCATGTTATATTGATAATAATAAAAGTAATAAGTATATTTATTATGGTTCTAGCGATAATAACTGCATAATATGGGTAATAATGCATGTGATATTGATAATAATATAGGTAATAAGTATAATTATTACAGTTCTAGCGATAATAGCTGCATTATATGGGTAATAATGCATGTTATATTGATGATAATATAAGTAATAAGTATAATTATTACAGTTCTAGCGATAATAACTGCATTATATGGGTAATAATGGATGTTATATTGATAATATCGGGAGTAATAAGTATATTTATTATAGTTCTAGCGATTATAACTGCATAATATGGGTAATAATGCATGTTATATTAATAATAATATAAGTAATAAGTATAATTATTACAGTTCTAGCGATAATAACTGCATTATATGGGTAATAATGCATGTTATATTGATCATAATACAAGTAATAAGTATAATCATTACAGTTCTAGCGATAATACTAGTAAAATATGGCTAAGAGTCCCTGTTATATTGATAATAATAAAAGTAATAAGTATATTTATTGTAATTCTATCGATAATAACTGCATAATATGGGTAATAATGCATGTTATATTGATAATAATATAAGTAATAAGTATAATTATTACAGTTCTAGCGATAATAACTGCATTATATGGGTAATAATGGATGTTATATTGATAATATCGGGAGTAATAAGTATATTTATTATAGTTCTAGCGATAATAACTGCATAATATAGGTAATAGTGCATGTTATATTGATAATAATAAAAGTAATAAGCATATTTATTATAGTTCTATCAATAATAACTGCATAATATGGGTAATAATGGATGTTATATTGATAATATCGGGAGTAATAAGTATATTTACTATAGTTCTAGCGATAATAACTGAATTATATGGGTAATAATGCATGTTATATTGATGATAATATAAGTAATAAGTATAATTATTACAGTTCTAGCGATAATAACTGCATTATATGGGTAATAATGGATGTTATATTGGTAATATCTGGAGCAGTAAGTATAATTTTTATAGTTCTAGCGATAATAAAAGTAATATATGGCTAATAGTGCATGTTATATTGATAATAATAAGAGTAATAAGTATATTTATTATAATTCTATCGATAATAACTGCATAATATGGGTAATAATGCATGTTATATTGATGATAATATAAGTAATAAGTATAATTATTACAGTTCTAGCGATAATAACTGCATTATATGGGTAATAATGGATGTTATATTGATAATATCGGGAGTAATAAGTATATTTATTATAGTTCTAGCGATAATAACTGCATAATATAGGTAATAGTGCATGTTATATTGATAATAATAAAAGTAATAAGCATATTTATTATAGTTCTATCAATAATAACTGCATAATATGGGTAATAATGGATGTTATATTGATAACATCGGGAGTAATAAGTATATTTACTATAGTTCTAGCGATAATAACTGCATTATATGGGTAATAATGCATGTTATATTGATAATAATAGAAGTAATAAGTAGATTTATTACAGTTCTAGCGATAATAACTGCATTGTATGGGTAATAATGGATGTTATATTGATAATATCGGGAGTAATAAGTATATTTATTATAGTTCTAGCGATAATAACTGCATAATATGGGTAATAATGCATGTTATATTGATAATAATATAAGTAATAAGTATAATTATTACAGTTCTAGCGATAATAACTGCATTATATGGGTAATAATGGATGTTATGTTGATAATATCGGGAGTAATAAGTATTTTTATTATAGTTCTAGCGATAATAATTGCATAATATCGGTAATAATGCATGTTATGTTGATAATAATAACAGTAAGTAGTATATTTGTTACAGTTCTATCGATAATAACTGCATAATATGGGTAATAATGCATGTTATATTGATGATAACAAAAGTAATACGTATATTTATTATAGTTCTAGCGATAATAACTGCATAATATGGGTAATAATGCATGTTATATTGATAATAATATAAGTAATAAGTATAATTATTACAGTTCTAGCGATAATAACTGCATTATATGGGTAATAATGGATGTTATATTGATAATATCGGGAGTAATAAGTATATTTATTATAGTTCTAGCGATTATAACTGCATAATATGGGTAATAATGCATGTTATATTAATAATAATATAAGTAATAAGAATAATTATTACAGTTCTAGCGATAATAACTGCATTATATGGGTAATAATGCATGTTATATTGATCATAATACAAGTAATAAGTATAATCATTACAGTTCTAGCGATAATACTAGTAAAATATGGCTAAGAGTCCCTGTTATATTGATAATAATAAAAGTAATAAGTATATTTATTGTAATTCTATCGATAATAACTGCATAATATGGGTAATAATGCATGTTATATTGATAATAATATAAGTAATAAGTATAATTATTACAGTTCTAGCGATAATAACTGCATTATATGGGTAATAATGGATGTTATATTGATAATATCGGGAGTAATAAGTATATTTATTATAGTTCTAGCGATAATAACTGCATAATATAGGTAATAGTGCATGTTATATTGATAATAATAAAAGTAATAAGCATATTTATTATAGTTCTATCAATAATAACTGCATAATATGGGTAATAATGGATGTTATATTGATAATATCGGGAGTAATAAGTATATTTACTATAGTTCTAGCGATAATAACTGCATTATATGGGTAATAATGCATGTTATATTGATGATAATATAAGTAATAAGTATAATTATTACAGTTCTAGCGATAATAACTGCATTATATGGGTAATAATGGATGTTATATTGGTAATATCTGGAGTAGTAAGTATAATTTTTATAGTTCTAGCGATAATAAAAGTAATATATGGCTAATAGTGCATGTTATATTGATAATAATAAGAGTAATAAGTATATTTATTATAATTCTATCGATAATAACTGCATAATATGGGTAATAATGCATGTTATATTGATTATAATATAAGTAATAAGTATAATTATTACAGTTCTAGCGATAATAACTGCATTATATGGGTAATAATGGATGTTATATTGATAATATCGGGAGTAATAAGTATATTTATTATAGTTCTAGCGATAATAACTGCATAATATAGGTAATAGTGCATGTTATATTGATAATAATAAAAGTAATAAGCATATTTATTATAGTTCTATCAATAATAACTGCATAATATGGGTAATAATGGATGTTATATTGATAATATCGGGAGTAATAAGTATATTTACTATAGTTCTAGCGATAATAACTGCATTATATGGGTAATAATGCATGTTATATTGATAATAATAGAAGTAATAAGTAGATTTATTATGGTTCTAGCGATAATAACTGCATAATATGGGTAATAATGCATGTGATATTGATAATAATATAGGTAGTAAGTATAATTATTACAGTTCTAGCGATAATAACTGCATTGTATGGGTAATAATGGATGTTATATTGATAATATCGGGAGTAATAAGTATATTTATTATAGTTCTAGCGATAATAACTGCATAATATGGGTAATAATGCATGTTATATTGATAATAATATAAGTAATAAGTATAATTACTACAGTTCTAGCGATAATAACTGCATTATATGGGTAATAATGGATGTTATGTTGATAATATCGGGAGTAATAAGTATTTTTATTATAGTTCTAGCGATAATAATTGCATAATATCGGTAATAATGCATGTTATGTTGATAATAATAACAGTAATTAGTATATTTATTACAGTTCTATCGATAATAACTGCATAACATGGGTAATAATGCATGTTATATTGATGATAACAAAAGTAATACGTATATTTATTATAGTTCTAGCGATAATAACTGCATAATATGGGTAATAATGCATGTTATATTGATAATAATATAAGTAATAAGTATAATTATTACAGTTCTAGCGATAATAACTGCATTATATGGGTAATAATGGATGTTATATTGATAATATCGGGAGTAATAAGTATATTTATTACAGTTCTAGCGATAATAACTGCATTATATGGGTAATAATGCATGATATGTTGATAACATTGGGAGTAATAAGTATAATTATTATAGTTCTAGCGATAATAATAGTAAAATATGGCAAATAGTGCATGTTATATTGATAATAGTAAAAGCAATAAGTATATTTATTACAGTTCTATCGATAATAACTGCATAATATGGGTATTAATGCATGTTATATTGATGATAATAAAAGTAGTAAGAATATTTATTATAGTTCTAGCGATTATAACTGCATAATATGGGTAATAATGCATGTTATATTGATAATAATATAAGTAATAAGTATAATTATTACAGTTCCAGCGATAATAACTGCATTATATGGGTAATAATGCATGTTATATTGATAATATTGGGAGTAATAAGTATATTTATTATAGTTCTAGCGATAATAACTGCATAATATAGGTAATAATGCATGTTATATTGATAATAATAAAAGTAATAAGTATATTTATTGTAGTTCTATCAATAATAACTGCATAATATGGGTAATAATGCATGTTATATTGATGATAATAAAAGTAATAAGTGTATTTATTACAGTTCTAGCGATAATGACTGCATAATATGGGTAATAATGCACGTTATATTGCTAATAATATAAGTAATAAGTATAATTATTACAGTTCTAGCGATAATAACTGCATTATATGAGTAATAATGGATGTTATATTGATAATATCGGGAGTAATAAGTATAATTATTTCAGTTGTAGCGATAATACTAGTAAAATATGGCTAAGAGTGCATGTTATATTCATAATAAAAAAGTAATAAGTATATTTATTACAGTTCTATCAATAATAACTGCATAATGTGGGTAATAATGCATGTTATATTAATAATAATATAAGTAATAAGTATAATTATTACAGTTCTAGCGATAATAACTGCATTATATGGGTAATAATGCATGTTATATTGATAATAATAAAAGTAATAAGTATATTTATTATGGTTCTAGCGATAATAACTGCATAATATGGGTAATAATGCATGTGATATTGATAATAATATAGGTAATAAGTATAATTATTACAGTTCTAGCGATAATAGCTGCATTATATGGGTAATAATGCATGTTATATTGATGATAATATAAGTAATAAGTATAATTATTACAGTTCTAGAAAAAATAACTGCATTATATGGGTAATAATGGATGTTATATTGATAATATCGGGAGTAATAAGTATATCTATTATAGTTCTAGCGATTATAACTGCATAATATGGGTAATAATGCATGTTATATTAATAATAATATAAGTAATAAGTATAATTATTACAGTTCTAGCGATAATAACTGCATTATATGGGTAATAATGCATGTTATATTGATCATAATACAAGTAATAAGTATAATCATTACAGTTCTAGCGATAATACTAGTAAAATATGGCTAAGAGTCCCTGTTATATTGATAATAATAAAAGTAATAAGTATATTTATTGTAATTCTATCGATAATAACTGCATAATATGGGTAATAATGCATGTTATATTGATAATAATATAAGTAATAAATATAATTATTACAGTTCTAGCGATAATAACTGCATTATATGGGTAATAATGGATGTTATATTGATAATATCGGGAGTAATAAGTATATTTATTATAGTTCTAGCGATAATAACTGCATAATATAGGTAATAGTGCATGTTATATTGATAATAATAAAAGTAATAAGCATATTTATTATAGTTCTATCAATAATAACTGCATAATATGGGTAATAATGGATGTTATATTGATAATATCGGGAGTAATAAGTATATTTACTATAGTTCTAGCGATAATAACTGCATTATATGGGTAATAATGCATGTTATATTGATAATATCGGGAGTAATATGTATAATTATTATAGTTCTAGCGCTAATAACTGCATAATATGGGTAATAATGCATGTTATATTGATAATAATATAAGTAATAAGTATAATTATTACAGTTCTAGCGATAATAACTGCATTATATGGGTAATAATGGATGTTATGTTGATAATATCGGGAGTAATAAGTATTTTTATTATAGTTCTAGCGATAATAATTGCATAATATAGGTAATAATGCATATTATGTTGATAATAATAACAGTAATTAGTATATTTATTACAGTTCTATCGATAATAACTGCATAATATCGGTAATAATGCATGTTATATTGATGATAGTATAAGTAATAAGTATAATTATTACAGTTCTAGCGATAATAACTGCATTATATGGGTAATAATGGATGTTTTATTGGTAATATCTGGAGTAGTAAGTATAATTTTTATAGTTCTAGCGATAATAAAAGTAATATATGGCTAATAGTGCATGTTATATTGATAATAATATAAGTAATAAGTATAATTATTACAGTTCTAGCGATAATAACTGCATTATATTGGTAATAATGCATGTTATATTGATGATAATATAAGAAATAAGTATAATTATTACAGTTCTAGCGATAATAAGTGCATTATATGGGTAATAATGGATGTTATATTGATAATATCGGGAGTAATAAGTATATTTATTATAGTTCTAGCGATAATAACTGCATAATATAGGTAATAGTGCATGTTATATTGATAATAATAAAAGTAATAAGTATATTTATTATAGTTCTATCAATAATAACTGCATAATATGGGTAATAATGGATGTTATATTGATAATATCGGGAGTAATAAGTGTATTTATTATAGTTCTAGCGATAATAACTGCATAATATAGGTAATAATGCATGTTATATTGATAATAATAAAAGTAATAAGTATATTTATTGTAGTTCTATCAATAATAACTGCATAATATGGGTAATAATGCATGTTATATTGATGATAATAAAAGTAATAAGTGTATTTATTACAGTTCTAGCGATAATGACTGCATAATATGGGTAATAATGCATGTTATATTGATGATAATATAAGTAATAAGTATAATTATTACAGTTCTAGCGATAATAACTGCATTATATGGGTAATAATGCATGATATGTTGATAACATTGGGAGTAATAAGTATAATTATTATAGTTCTAGCGATAATAATAGTAAAATATGGCTAATAGTGCATGTTATATTGATAATAATAAAAGTAATAAGTATATTTGTTATAGTTCTATCGATAATAACTGCATAATATGGGTAATAATGCATGTTATATTGGTGATAATAAAAGTAGTAAGTATATTTATTATAATTCTATCGATAATAACTGCATAATATGGGTAATAATGCATGTTATATTGATGATAATATAAGTAATAAGTATAATTATTACAGTTCTAGCGATAATAACTGCATTATATGGGTAATAATGGATGTTATATTGATAATATCGGGAGTAATAAGTATATTTATTATAGTTCTAGCGATAATAACTGCATAATATAGGTAATAGTGCATGTTATATTGATAATAATAAAAGTAATAAGTATATTTATTATAGTTCTATCAATAATAACTGCATAATATGGGTAATAATGGATGTTATATTGAAAATATCGGGAGTAATAAGTATATTTATTATAGTTCTAGCGATAATAACTGCATAATATAGGTAATAATGCATGTTATATTGATAATAATAAAAGTAATAAGTATATTTATTGTAGTTCTATCAATAATAACTGCATAATATGGGTAATAATGCATGTTATATTGATGATAATAAAAGTAATAAGTGTATTTATTACAGTTCTAGCGATAATGACTGCATAATATGGGTAATAATGCATGTTATATTGATGATAATATAAGTAATAAGTATAATTATTACAGTTCTAGCGATAATAATAGTAAAATATGGCAAATAGTGCATGTTATATTGATAATAGTAAAAGCAATAAGTATATTTATTACAGTTCTATCGATAATAACTGCATAATATGGGTATTAATGCATGTTATATTGATGACAATAAAAGTAGTAAGTATATTTATTATAGTTCTAGCGATTATAACTGCATAATATGGGTAATAATGCATGTTATATTGATAATAATATAAGTAATAAGTATAATTATTACAGTTCTAGCGATAATAACTGCATTAAATGCGTATAATGCATGTTATATTGATAATATTGGGAGTAATAAGTATAATTATTATAGTTCTAGCGATAATAATAGTAAAATATGGCTTATAGTGCATGTTATATTGATAATAATAAAAGTAATAAGTATATTTATTACAGTTCTATCGATAATAACAGCATAATATGGGTAATAATGCATGTTATATTGATGATAACAAAAGTAATACGTATATTTATTATAGTTCTAGCGATAATAACTACATTATATGGGTAAAAATGCATGTTATATTGATAATATTGGGAGTAATAAGTATAATTATTATAGTTCTAGCGATAATAATAGTAAAATATGGCTAATAGTGCATGTTATATTGATAATAATAAAAGTAAAAAGTATATTTATTACCGTTCTATCGATAATAACTGCATAATATGGGTAATAATGCATGTTATATTGATAATAATATAAGTAATAAGTATAATTATTACAGTTCTAGCGATAATAACTGCATTATATGGGCAATAATGGATGTTATATTGATAATATCGGGAGTAATAAGTATATTTATTATAGTTCTAGCGATAATAACTGCATAATATAGGTAATAGTGCATGTTATATTGATAATAATAAAAGTAATAAGTATATTTATTATAGTTCTATCAATAATAACTGCATAATATGGGTAATAATGCATGTTATATTGATGATAATAAAAGTAGTAGGTATATTTATTATAGTTCTAGCGATTATAACTGCATAATATGGGTAATAATGCATGTTATATTGATAATGATATAAGTAATAAGTATAATTATTACAGTTCTAGCGATAATAACTGCATTAAATGCGTATAATGCATGTTATATTGATAATATTGGGAGTAATAAGTATAATTATTATAGTTCTAGCGATAATAATAGTAAAATATGGCTTATAGTGCATGTTATATTGATAATAATAAAAGTAATAAGTATATTTATTACAGTTCTATCGATAATAAAAGCATAATATGGGTAATAATGCTTGTTATATTCATGATAACAAAAGTAATACGTATATTTATTATAGTTCTAGCGATAATAACTACATTATATGGGTAAAAATGCATGTTATATTGATAATATTGGGAGTAATAAGTATAATTATTATAGTTCTAGCGATAATAATAGTAAAATATGGCTAATAGTGCATGTTATATTGATAATAATAAAAGTAAAAAGTATATTTATTACAGTTCTATCGATAATAACTGCATAATATGGGTAATAATGCATGTTATATTGATGATAATAAAAGTAATAAGTGTATTTATTACAGTTCTAGCGATAATGACTGCATAATATGGGTAACAATGCATGTTATATTGATGATAATATAAGTAATAAGTATAATTATTACAGTTCTAGCGATTATAACTGCATTATATGGGTAATAATGGATGTTATATTGGTAATATCTGGAGTAGTAAGTATAATTTTTATAGTTCTAGCGATAATAAAAGTAATATATGGCTAATAGTGCATGTTATATTGATAATAATAAAAGTAATAAGTATATTTATTATAGTTCTGTCGATAATAACTGCATTATATGGGTAATAATGCATGTTATATTGATAATATCGGGAGCAATAAGTATAATCATTACAGTTCTAGCGATAATACTAGTAAAATATGGCTAAAGATTGCCTGTTATATTGATAATAATAAAAGTAATAAGTATATTTATTATAATTCTATCGATAATAACTGCATAATATGGGTAATAATGCATGTTATATTGATGATAATATAAGTAATAAGTATAATTATTACAGTTCTAGCGATAATAACTGCATTATATGCGTAATAATGGATGTTATATTGATAATTTCGGGAGTAATAAGTATATTTATTATAGTTCTAGCGATAATAACTACATTATATGGGTAAAAATGCATGTTATATTGATAATATTGGGAGTAATAAGTATAATTATTATAGTTCTAGCGATAATAATAGTAAAATATGGCTAATAGTGCATGTTATATTGATAATAATAAAAGTAAAAAGTATATTTATTACAGTTCTATCGATAATAACTGCATAATATGGGTAATAATGCATGTTATATTGATGATAATAAAAGTAATAAGTGTATTTATTACAGTTCTAGCGATAATGACTGCATAATATGGGTAACAATGCATGTTATATTGATGATAATATAAGTAATAAGTATAATTATTACAGTTCTAGCGATTATAACTGCATTATATGGGTAATAATGGATGTTATATTGGTAATATCTGGAGTAGTAAGTATAATTTTTATAGTTCTAGCGATAATAAAAGTAATATATGGCTAATAGTGCATGTTATATTGATAATAATAAAAGTAATAAGTATATTTATTATAGTTCTGTCGATAATAACTGCATTATATGGGTAATAATGCATGTTATATTGATAATATCGGGAGCAATAAGTATAATCATTACAGTTCTAGCGATAATACTAGTAAAATATGGCTAAGAGTGCCTGTTATATTGATAATAATAAAAGTAGTAAGTGTATTTATTATAATTCTGTCGATAATAACTGCATAATATGGGTAATAATGCATGTTATATTGATGATAATATAAGTAATAAGTATAATTATTACAGTTCTAGCGATAATAACTGCATAATATAGGTAATAGTGCATGTTATATTGATAATAATAAAAGTAATAAGTATATTTATGATAGTTCTATCAATAATAACTGCATAATATGGGTAATAATGCATGTTATATTGATGATAATAAAAGTAATAAGTATATTTATTGTAGTTCTATCAATGATAACTGCATAATATGGGTAATAATGCATGTTATATTGATGATAATAAAAGTAGTAAGTATATTTATTATAGTTCTAGCGATTATAATTGCATAATATGGGTAATAATGCATGTTATATTGATAATAATATAAGTAATAAGTATAATTATTACAGTTCTAGCGATAATAACCGCATTAAATGCGTATAATGCATGTTATATTGATAATATTTGGAGTAGTAAGTATAATTTTTATAGTTCTAGCGATAATATAAGTAAAATATGGCTAATAGTGCATGTTATATTGATAATAATAAAAGTAATAAGTATATTTATTATAATTCTATCGATAATAACTGCATAATATGGGTAATAATGCATGTTATATTGATGATAACAAAAGTAATACGTATATTTATTATAGTTCTAGCGATAGTAACTGCATTATATGGGTAAAAATGCATGTTATATTGATAATATTGGGAGTAATAAGTATAATTATTCTAGTTCTAGCGATTATAACTGCATAATATGGGTAATAATGCATGTTATATTAATAATAATATAAGTAATAAGTATAATTATTACAGTTCTAGCGATAATAGCTGCATAATATGGGTAATAATGTATGTTATATTGATGATAATATAAGTAATAAGTATAATTATTACAGTTCTAGCGATAATAACTGCATAATATGGGTAATAATGCACGTTATATTGCTAATAATATAAGTAATAAGTATATTTATTATAGTTCTAGCGATAATAACTGCATAATATGGGTAATAATGCATGTTATATTGATAATAATATAAGTAATAAGTATAATTATTACAGTTCTAGCGATAATAACTGCATTATATGGGTAATAATGGATGTTATATTGATAATATCGGGAGTAATAAGTATATTTATTATAGTTCTAGCGATAATAACTGCATAATATAGGTAATAGTGCATGTTATATTGATAATAATAAAAGTAATAAGTATATTTATTATAGTTCTATCAACAATAACTGCATAATATGGGTAATAATGGATGTTATATTGATAATATCGGGAGTAATAAGTATATTTATTATAGTTCTAGCGATAATAACTGCATAATATAGGTAATAATGCATGTTATATTGATAATAATAAAAGTAATAAGTATATTTATTGTAGTTCTATCAATAATAACTGCATAATATGGGTAATAATGCATGTTATATTGATGATAATAAAAATAATAAGTGTATTTATTACAGTTCTAGCGATAATTACTGCATAATATGGGTAATAATGCATGTTATATTGATGATAATATAAGTAATAAGTATATTTATTATAGTTCTAGCGATAATAACTGCATAATATGGGTAATAATGCATGTTATATTGATGATAATATAAGTAATAAGTATAATTATTACAGTTCTAGCGATAATAACTGCATAATATAGGTAATAGTGCATGTTATATTGATAATAATAACAGTAATAAGTATATTTATTATAGTTCTATCAATAATAACTGCATAATATGGGTAATAATGCATGTTATATTGATGATAATAAAAGTAATAAGTATATTTATTGTAGTTCTATCAATGATAACTGCATAATACGGGTAATAATGCATGTTATATTGATGATAATAAAAGTAATAAGTATAATTATTATAGTTCTAGCGATTATAATTGCATAATATGGGTAATAATGCATGTTATATTGATAATAATATAAGTAATAAGTATAATTATTACAGTTCTAGCGATAATAACCGCATTAAATGCGTATAATGCATGTTATATTGATAATATTTGGAGTAGTAAGTATAATTTTTATAGTTCTAGCGATAATATAAGTAAAATATGGCTAATAGTGCATGTTATATTGATAATAATAAAAGTAATAAGTATATTTATTATAATTCTATCGATAATAACTGCATAATATGGGTAATAATGCATGTTATATTGATGATAACAAAAGTAATACGTATATTTATTATAGTTCTAGCGATAATAACTGCATTATATGGGTAAAAATGCATGTTATATTGATAATATTGGGAGTAATAAGTATAATTATTCTAGTTCTAGCGATAATAATAGTAAAATATGGCTAATAGTGCATGTTATATTGATAATAATAAAAGTAAAAAGTATATTTATTACAGTTCTATCAATAATAACTGCATAATATGGGTAATAATGTATGTTATATTGATGATAATATAAGTAATAAGTATAATTATTACAGTTCTAGCGATAATAACTGCATTATATGGGTAATAATGCATGATATGTTGATAATATTGGGAGCAATAAGTATAATTATTATAGTTCAAGCGATAATAATAGTAAAATAGTGCAAATAGTGCATGTTATATTGATAATAGTAAAAGCAATAAGTATATTTATTACAGTTCTATCGATAATAACTGCATAATATGGGTATTAATGCATGTTATATTGATGATAATAAAAGTAGTAAGTATATTTATTATAGTTCTAGCGATTATAACTGCATAATATGGGTAATAATGCATGTTATATTGATAAGAATATAAGTACTAAGTATAATTATTACAGTTCTAGCGATAATAACTGCATTAAATGCGTATAATGCATGTTATATTGATAATATTTGGAGTAGTAAGTATAATTTTTATAGTTCTAGCGATAATATAAGTAAAATATGGCTAATAGTGCATGTTATATTGATAATAATAAAAGTAATAAGTATATTTATTATAATTCTATCGATAATAACTGCATAATATGGGTAATAATGCATGTTATATTGATAATAATATAAGTAATAAGTATAATTTTTACAGTTCTAGCGATAATAACTGCATAATATGGGTAATAATGCACGTTATATTGCTAATAATATAAGTAATAAGTATATTTATTATAGTTCTAGCGATAATAACTGCATAATATGGGTAATAATGCATGTTATATTGATAATAATATAAGTAATAAGTATAATTATTACAGTTCTAGCGATAATAACTGCATTATATGGGTAATAATGGATGTTATATTGATAATATCGGGAGTAATAAGTATATTTATTATAGTTCTAGCGATAATAACTGCATAATATAGGTAATAGTGCATGTTATATTGATAATAATAAAAGTAATAAGTATATTTATTATAGTTCTATCAACAATAACTGCATAATATGGGTAATAATGGATGTTATATTGATAATATCGGGAGTAATAAGTATATTTATTATAGTTCTAGCGATAATAACTGCATAATATAGGTAATAATGCATGTTATATTGATAATAATAAAAGTAATAAGTATATTTATTGTAGTTCTATCAATAATAACTGCATAATATGGGTAATAATGCATGTTATATTGATGATAATAAAAGTAATAAGTGTATTTATTACAGTTCTAGCGATAATTACTGCATAATATGGGTAATAATGCATGTTATATTGATGATAATATAAGTAATAAGTATAATTATTACAGTTCTAGCGATAATAACTGCATTATATGGGTAATAATGGATGTTATATTGATAATATCGGTAGTAATAAGTATATTTATTATAGTTCTAGCGATAATAGCTGCATAATATAGGTAATAATGCATGTTATATTGATAATAATAAAAGTAATAAGTATATTTATTATAGTTCTATCAATAATAACTGCATAATATGGGTAATAATGGATGTTATATTGATAATATCGGGAGTAATAAGTATATTTATTATAGTTCTAGCGATAATAACTGCATAATATAGGTAATAATGCATGTTATATTGATAATAATAAAAGTAATAAGTATATTTATTGTAGTTCTATCAATAATAACTGCATAATATGGGTAATAATGCATGTTATATTGATGATAATTGAAGTAATAAGTATAATTATTACAGTTCTAGCGATAATAACTGCATTATATGGGTAATAATGGATGTTATATTGGTAATATCTGGAGTAGTAAGTATAATTTTTATAGTTCTAGCGATAATAAAAGTAATATATGGCTAATAGTGCATGTTATATTGATAATAATAAAAGTAATAAGTATATTTATTATAGTTCTGTCGATAATAACTGCATTATATGGGTAATAATGCATGTTATATTGATAATATCGGGAGCAATAAGTATAATCATTACAGTTCTAGCGATAATACTAGTAAAATATGGCTAAGAGTGCCTGTTATATTGATAATAATAAAAGTAGTAAGTGTATTTATTATAATTCTGTCGATAATAACTGCATAATATGGGTAATAATGCATGTTATATTGATGATAATATAAGTAATAAGTATAATTATTACAGTTCTAGCGATAATAACTGCATAATATAGGTAATAGTGCATGTTATATTGATAATAATAAAAGTAATAAGTATATTTATGATAGTTCTATCAATAATAACTGCATAATATGGGTAATAATGCATGTTATATTGATGATAATAAAAGTAATAAGTATATTTATTGTAGTTCTATCAATGATAACTGCATAATATGGGTAATAATGCATGTTATATTGATGATAATAAAAGTAGTAAGTATATTTATTATAGTTCTAGCGATTATAATTGCATAATATGGGTAATAATGCATGTTATATTGATAATAATATAAGTAATAAGTATAATTATTACAGTTCTAGCGATAATAACCGCATTAAATGCGTATAATGCATGTTATATTGATAATATTTGGAGTAGTAAGTATAATTTTTATAGTTCTAGCGATAATATAAGTAAAATATGGCTAATAGTGCATGTTATATTGATAATAATAAAAGTAATAAGTATATTTATTATAATTCTATCGATAATAACTGCATAATATGGGTAATAATGCATGTTATATTGATGATAACAAAAGTAATACGTATATTTATTATAGTTCTAGCGATAATAACTGCATTATATGGGTAAAAATGCATGTTATATTGATAATATTGGGAGTAATAAGTATAATTATTCTAGTTCTAGCGATAATAATAGTAAAATATGGCTAATAGTGCATGTTATATTGATAATAATAAAAGTAAAAAGTATATTTATTACAGTTCTATCAATAATAACTGCATAATATGGGTAATAATGTATGTTATATTGATGATAATATAAGTAATAAGTATAATTATTACAGTTCTAGCGATAATAACTGCATAATATGGGTAATAATGCACGTTATATTGCTAATAATATAAGTAATAAGTATATTTATTATAGTTCTAGCGATAATAACTGCATAATATGGGTAATAATGCATGTTATATTGATAATAATATAAGTAATAAGTATAATTATTACAGTTCTAGCGATAATAACTGCATTATATGGGTAATAATGGATGTTATATTGATAATATCGGGAGTAATAAGTATATTTATTATAGTTCTAGCGATAATAACTGCATAATATAGGTAATAGTGCATGTTATATTGATAATAATAAAAGTAATAAGTATATTTATTATAGTTCTATCAACAATAACTGCATAATATGGGTAATAATGGATGTTATATTGATAATATCGGGAGTAATAAGTATATTTATTATAGTTCTAGCGATAATAACTGCATAATATAGGTAATAATGCATGTTATATTGATAATAATAAAAGTAATAAGTATATTTATTGTAGTTCTATCAATAATAACTGCATAATATGGGTAATAATGCATGTTATATTGATGATAATAAAAGTAATAAGTGTATTTATTACAGTTCTAGCGATAATTACTGCATAATATGGGTAATAATGCATGTTATATTGATGATAATATAAGTAATAAGTATATTTATTATAGTTCTAGCGATAATAACTGCATAATATGGGTAATAATGCATGTTATATTGATGATAATATAAGTAATAAGTATAATTATTACAGTTCTAGCGATAATAACTGCATAATATAGGTAATAGTGCATGTTATATTGATAATAATAACAGTAATAAGTATATTTATTATAGTTCTATCAATAATAACTGCATAATATGGGTAATAATGCATGTTATATTGATGATAATAAAAGTAATAAGTATATTTATTGTAGTTCTATCAATGATAACTGCATAATACGGGTAATAATGCATGTTATATTGATGATAATAAAAGTAATAAGTATAATTATTATAGTTCTAGCGATTATAATTGCATAATATGGGTAATAATGCATGTTATATTGATAATAATATAAGTAATAAGTATAATTATTACAGTTCTAGCGATAATAACCGCATTAAATGCGTATAATGCATGTTATATTGATAATATTTGGAGTAGTAAGTATAATTTTTATAGTTCTAGCGATAATATAAGTAAAATATGGCTAATAGTGCATGTTATATTGATAATAATAAAAGTAATAAGTATATTTATTATAATTCTATCGATAATAACTGCATAATATGGGTAATAATGCATGTTATATTGATGATAACAAAAGTAATACGTATATTTATTATAGTTCTAGCGATAATAACTGCATTATATGGGTAAAAATGCATGTTATATTGATAATATTGGGAGTAATAAGTATAATTATTCTAGTTCTAGCGATAATAATAGTAAAATATGGCTAATAGTGCATGTTATATTGATAATAATAAAAGTAAAAAGTATATTTATTACAGTTCTATCAATAATAACTGCATAATATGGGTAATAATGTATGTTATATTGATGATAATATAAGTAATAAGTATAATTATTACAGTTCTAGCGATAATAACTGCATTATATGGGTAATAATGCATGATATGTTGATAATATTGGGAGCAATATGTATAATTATTATAGTTCAAGCGATAATAATAGTAAAATAGTGCAAATAGTGCATGTTATATTGATAATAGTAAAAGCAATAAGTATATTTATTACAGTTCTATCGATAATAACTGCATAATATGGGTATTAATGCATGTTATATTGATGATAATAAAAGTAGTAAGTATATTTATTATAGTTCTAGCGATTATAACTGCATAATATGGGTAATAATGCATGTTATATTGATAAGAATATAAGTAATAAGTATAATTATTACAGTTCTAGCGATAATAACTGCATTAAATGCGTATAATGCATGTTATATTGATAATATTTGGAGTAGTAAGTATAATTTTTATAGTTCTAGCGATAATATAAGTAAAATATGGCTAATAGTGCATGTTATATTGATAATAATAAAAGTAATAAGTATATTTATTATAATTCTATCGATAATAACTGCATAATATGGGTAATAATGCATGTTATATTGATAATAATATAAGTAATAAGTATAATTATTACAGTTCTAGCGATAATAACTGCATAATATGGGTAATAATGCACGTTATATTGCTAATAATATAAGTAATAAGTATATTTATTATAGTTCTAGCGATAATAACTGCATAATATGGGTAATAATGCATGTTATATTGATAATAATATAAGTAATAAGTATAATTATTACAGTTCTAGCGATAATAACTGCATTATATGGGTAATAATGGATGTTATATTGATAATATCGGGAGTAATAAGTATATTTATTATAGTTCTAGCGATAATAACTGCATAATATAGGTAATAGTGCATGTTATATTGATAATAATAAAAGTAATAAGTATATTTATTATAGTTCTATCAACAATAACTGCATAATATGGGTAATAATGGATGTTATATTGATAATATCGGGAGTAATAAGTATATTTATTATAGTTCTAGCGATAATAACTGCATAATATAGGTAATAATGCATGTTATATTGATAATAATAAAAGTAATAAGTATATTTATTGTAGTTCTATCAATAATAACTGCATAATATGGGTAATAATGCATGTTATATTGATGATAATAAAAGTAATAAGTGTATTTATTACAGTTCTAGCGATAATTACTGCATAATATGGGTAATAATGCATGTTATATTGATGATAATATAAGTAATAAGTATAATTATTACAGTTCTAGCGATAATAACTGCATTATATGGGTAATAATGGATGTTATATTGATAATATCGGTAGTAATAAGTATATTTATTATAGTTCTAGCGATAATAACTGCATAATATAGGTAATAATGCATGTTATATTGATAATAATAAAAGTAATAAGTATATTTATTATAGTTCTATCAATAATAACTGCATAATATCGGTAATAATGCATGTTATATTGATGATAATAAAAGTAATAAGTATATTTATTACAGTTCTAGCGATAATAACTGCATAATATGGGTAATAATGCATGTTATATTGATGATAATATAAGAAATAAGTATAATTATTACAGTTCTAGCGATAATAACTGCATTATATGGGTAATAATGGATGTTATATTGATAATATCGGGAGTAATAAGTATATTTATTATAGTTCTAGCGATTATAACTGCATAATATGGGTATTAATGCATGTTATATTGATAATAATATAAGTAATAAGTATAATTATTACAGTTCTAGCGATAATAACTGCATTATATGGGTAATAATGCATGTTATATTGATAATATCTGGAGTAGTAAGTATAATTTTTATAGTTGTAGCGATAATACTAGAAAAATATGGCTAAGAGTGCATGTTATATTCATAATAAAAAAGTAATAAGTATATTTATTACAGTTCTAGCGATAATAACTGCATTATATGGGTAATAATGCATGTTATATTGATAATAATAAAAGTAATAAGTATATTTATTATGGTTCTAGCGATAATAACTGCATAATATGGGTAATAATGCAAGTGATATTGATAATAATATAGGTAATAAGTATAATTATTACAGTTCTAGCGATAATAACTGCAATATATGGGTAATAATGCATGTTATATTGATAATATTGGGAGTAATAAGTATAATTATTATAGTTCTAGCGATAATAATATTAAAATATGGCTAATAGTGCATGTTATATTGATAATAATAAAAGTAATAAGTATATTTATTACAGTTCTATCGATAATAACAGCATAATATGGGTAATAATGCATGTTATATTGATGATAACAAAGTAATACGTATATTTATTATAGTTCTAGCGATAATAACTGCATTATATGGGTAATAATGGATGTTATATTGATAATATCGGGAGTAATAAGTATATTTATTATAGTTCTAGCGATAATAACTGCATAATATAGATAATAATGCATGTTATATTCATAATAATAAAAGTAATAAGTATATTTATTATAGTTCTATCAATAATAACTGCATAATATGGGTAATAATGCATGATATATTGATGATAATAAAAGTAATACGTATATTTATTATAGTTCTAGCGATAATAACTGCATAATATGGGTAATAATGCATGTTATATTGATGATAATATAAGTAATAAGTATAATTATTACAGTTCTAGCGATAATAACTGCATTATATGGGTAATAATGGATGTTATATTGATAATATCGGGAGAAATAAGTATAATTATTACAGTTTTAGCGATAATACTAGTAAAATATGGCTAAGAGTGCATGTTATATTCATAATAAAGATGTAATAAGTATATTTATTATACTTCTATCGATAAGAACTGCATAATATGGGTAATAATGCACGTTATATTGCTAATAATATAAGTAATAAGTATATTTATTATAGTTCTATCGATTATAACTGCATAATATGGGTAATAATGCACGTTATATTGCTAATAATATAAGTAATAAGTATAATTATTATAGTTCTAGCGATAATAACCGCATTATATGAGTAATAATGGATGTTATATTGATAATATCGGGAGTAATATGCATAATTATTACAGTTGTGGCGATAATACTAGTAAAATATGGCTAAGAGTGCATATTATATTCATAATAAAAAAGTAATAAGTATATTTATTACAGTTCTAGCGATAATAACTGCATTATATGGGTAATAATGCATGTTATATTGATAATAATAAAAGTAATAAGTATATTTATTATGGTTCTAGCGATAATAACTGCATAATATGGGTAACAATGCATGTGATATTGATAATAATATAGGTAATAAGTATAATTATTGCAGTTCTAGCGATAATAACTGCATTGTATGGGTAATAATGGACGTTATGTTGATAATATCGGGAGGAATAAGTATTTCTATTATAGTTCTAGCGATAATAACTGCATTATATGGGTAATAATGCATGTTATATTGATGATAATATAAGTAATAAGTATAATTATTACAGTTCTAGCGATAATAACTGCATTATATGGGTAATAATGCATGTTATATTGATAATAATAAAAGTAATAAGTCTATTTATTATGGTTCTAGCGATAATAACTGCATAATATGGGTAATAATGCATGTGATATTGATAATAATATAGGTAATAAGTATAATTATTACAGTTCTAGCGATAATAACTGCAATATATGGGTAATAATGCATGTTATATTGATGATAACAAAGTAATACGTATATTTATTATAGTTCTAGCGATAATAACTGCATTATATGGGTAAAAATGCATGTTATATTGATAATATTGGGAGTAATAAGTATAATTATTATAGTTCTAGCGATAATAATAGTAAAATATGGCTAATAGTGCATGTTATATTGATAATAATAAAAGTAAAAAGTATATTTATTACAGTTCTATCGATAATAACTGCATAATATGGGTAATAATGCATGTTATATTGATAATAATATAAGTAATAAGTATAATTATTACAGTTCTAGCGATAATAACTGCATTATATGGGTAATAATGGATGTTATATTGATAATATCGGGAGTAATAAGTATATTTATTATAGTTCTAGCGATAATAACTGCATAATATAGATAATAATGCATGTTATATTGATAATAATAAAAGTAATAAGTATATTTATTATAGTTCTATCAATAATAACTGCATAATATGGGTAATAATGCATGATATATTGATGATAATAAAAGTAATACGTATATTTATTATAGTTCTAGCGATAATAACTGCATAATATGGGTAATAATGCATGTTATATTGATGATAATATAAGTAATAAGTATAATTATTACAGTTCTAGCGATAATAACTGCATTATATGGGTAATAATGGATGTTATATTGATAATATCGGGAGTAATAAGTATAATTATTACAGTTTTAGCGATAATACTCGTAAAATATGGCTAAGAGTGCATGTTATATTCATAATAAAGATGTAATAAGTATATTTATTATACTTCTATCGATAAGAACCGCATAATATGGGTAATAATGCACGTTATATTGCTAATAATATAAGTAATAAGTATATTTATTATAGTTCTATCGATTATAACTGCATAATATGGGTAATAATGCACGTTATATTGCTAATAATATAAGTAATAAGTATAATTATTATAGTTCTAGCGATAATAACTACATTATATGAGTAATAATGGATGTTATATTGATAATATCGGGAGTAATAAGTATAATTATTACAGTTGTAGCGATAATACTAGTAAAATATGGCTAAGAGTGCATATTATATTCATAATAAGAAAGTAATAAGTATATTTATTACAGTTCTAGCGATAATAACTGCATTATATGGGTAATAATGCATGTTATATTGATAATAATAAAAGTAATAAGTATATTTATTATGGTTCTAGCGATAATAACTGCATAATATGGGTAACAATGCATGTGATATTGATAATAATATAGGTAATAAGTATAATTATTACAGTTCTAGCGATAATAACTGCATTGTATGGGTAATAATGGACGTTATGTTGATAATATCGTGAGTAATAAGTATTTCTATTATAGTTCTAGCGATAATAACTGCATTATATGGGTAATAATGCATGTTATGTTGATGATAATATAAGTAATATGTATAATTATTACAGTTCTAGCGATAATAACTGCATTATATGGGTAATAATGCACGTTATATTGCTAATAATATAAGTAATAAGTATATTTATTATAGTTCTATCGATAATAACTGCATAATATGGGTAATAATGCATGTTATATTGATGATAATATAAGTAATAAGTATAATTATTACAGTTCTAGCGATAATAACTGCATTATATGGGTAATAATGCATGTTATATTGATGATAATAAAAGTAATAAGTATATTTATTACAGTTCTAGCGATAATAACTGCATAATATGGGTAATAATGCATGTTATATTGATAATAATAAAAGCAATAAGTATATTTATTATAGTTCTATCAATAATAACTGCATAATATGGGTAATAATGCATGTTATATTGATGATAATATAAGTAATAAGTATAATTATTACAGTTCTAGCGATAATAACTGCATTATATGGGTAATAATGCATGTTATATTGATGATAATAAAAGTAATAAGTATATTTATTACAGTTCTAGCGATAATAACTGCATAATATGGGTAATAATGCATGTTATATTGATAATAATATAAGTAATAAGTATAATTATTACAGTTCTAGCGATAATAACTGCAATATATGGGTAATAATGCATGTTATATTGATAATATTGGGAGTAATAAGTATAATTATTATAGTTCTAGCGATAATAATAGTAAAATATGTCTAATAGTGCATGTTATATTGATAATAATAAAAGTAATAAGTATATCTATTACAGTTCTATCGATAATAACAGCATAATATGGGTAATAATGCATGTTACATTGATGATAACAAAAGTAATACGTATATTTATTATAGTTCTAGCGATAATAACTGCATTATATGGGTAAAAATGCATGTTATATTGATAATATTGGGAGTAATAAGTATAATTATTACAGTTCTAGCGATAATAACTGCATTATATGGGTAATAATGGATGTTATATTGATAATATCGGGAGTAATAAGTATATTTATTATAGTTCTAGCGATAATAACTGCATAATATAGATAATAATGCATGTTATATTCATAATAATAAAAGTAATAAGTATATTTATTATAGTTCTATCAATAATAACTGCATAATATGGGTAATAATGCATGATATATTGATGATAATAAAAGTAATACGTATATTTATTATAGTTCTAGCGATAATTACTGCATAATATGGGTAATAATGCATGTTATATTGATGATAATATAAGTAATAAGTATAATTATTACAGTTCTAGCGATAATAACTGCATTATATGGGTAATAATGGATGTTATATTGATAATATCGGGAGTAATAAGTATAATTATTACAGTTTTAGCGATAATACTAGTAAAATATGGCTAAGAGTGCATGTTATATTCATAATAAAGATGTAATAAGTATATTTATTATACTTCTATCGATAAGAACCGCATAATATGGGTAATAATGCACGTTATATTGCTAATAATATAAGTAATAAGTATATTTATTATAGTTCTATCGATTATAACTGCATAATATGGGTAATAATGCACGTTATATTGCTAATAATATAAGTAATAAGTATAATTATTATAGTTCTAGCGATAATAACTGCATTATATGAGTAATAATGGATGTTATATTGATAATATCGGGAGCAATAAGTATAATTATTACAGTTGTAGCGATAATACTAGTAAAATATGGCTAAGAGTGCATATTATATTCATAATAAAAAAGTAATAAGTATATTTATTACAGTTCTAGCGATAATAACTGCATAATATGGGTAATAATGCATGTTATATTGATAATAATAAAAGCAATAAGTATATTTATTATAGTTCTATCAATAATAACTGCATAATATGGGTAATAATGCATGATATATTGATGATAATAAAAGTAATACGTATATTTATTATAGTTCTAGCGATAATAACTGCATAATATGGGTAATAATGCATGTTATATTGATGATAATATAAGTAATAAGTATAATTATTACAGTTGTAGCGATAATACTAGTAAAATATGGCGAAGAGTGCATATTATATTCATAATAAAAAAGTAATAAGTATATTTATTACAGTTCTAGCGATAATAACTGCATTATATGGGTAATAATGCATGTTATATTGATAATAATAAAAGTAATAAGTATATTTATTATGGTTCTAGCGATAATAACTGCATAATATGGGTATTAATGCATGTTATATTGATGATAATATAAGAAATAAGTATAATTATTACAGTTCTAGCGATAATAACTGCATTATATGGGTAATAATGCATGTTATATTGATAATATCTGGAGTAGTAAGTATAATTTTTATAGTTCTAGCGATTATAACTGCATAATATGGGTATTAATGCATGTTATATTGATAATAATATAAGTAATAAGTATAATTATTACAGTTCTAGCGATAATAACTGCATTATATGGGTAATAATGCATGTTATATTGATAATATCTGGAGTAGTAAGTATAATTTTTATAGTTCTAGCGATAATAAAAGTAAAATATGGCTAATAGTGCATGTTATATTGATAATAATAAAAGTAATAAGTATATTTATTATAGTTCTGTCGATAATAACTGCATTATATGGGTAATAATGCATGTTATATTGATAATATCGGGAGTAATCAGTATAATTATTACAGCTGTAGCGATAATACTAGAAAAATATGGCTAAGAGTGCATGTTATATTCATAATAAAAAAGTAATAAGTATATTTATTACAGTTCTAGCGATAATAACTGCATTATATGGGTAATAATGCATGTTATATTGATAATAATAAAAGTAATAAGTATATTTATTATGGTTCTAGCGATAATAACTGCATAATATGGGTAATAATGCATGTGATATTGATAATAATATAGGTAATAAGTATAATTATTACAGTTCTAGCGATAATAACTGCAATATATGGGTAATAATGCATGTTATATTGATGATAACAAAGTAATACGTATATTTATTATAGTTCTAGCGATAATAACTGCATTATATGGGTAAAAATGCATGTTATATTGATAATATTGGGAGTAATAAGTATAATTATTATAGTTCTAGCGATAATAATAGTAAAATATGGCTAATAGTGCATGTTATATTGATAATAAGAAAAGTAAAAAGTATATTTATTACAGTTCTATCGATAATAACTGCATAATATGGGTAATAATGCATGTTATATTGATAATAATATAAGTAATAAGTATAATTATTACAGTTCTAGCGATAATAACTGCATTATATGGGTAATAATGGATGTTATATTGATAATATCGGGAGTAATAAGTATATTTATTATAGTTCTAGCGATAATAACTGCATAATATAGATAATAATGCATGTTATATTCATAATAATAAAAGTAATAAGTATATTTATTATAGTTCTATCAATAATAACTGCATAATATGGGTAATAATGCATGATATATTGATGATAATAAAAGTAATACGTATATTTATTATAGTTCTAGCGATAATAACTGCATAATATGGGTAATAATGCATGTTATATTGATGATAATATAAGTAATAAGTATAATTATTACAGTTCTAGCGATAATAACTGCATTATATGGGTAATAATGGATGTTATATTGACAATATCGGGAGTAATAAGTATAATTATTACAGTTTTAGCGATAATACTCGTAAAATATGGCTAAGAGTGCATGTTATATTCATAATAAAGATGTAATAAGTATATTTATTATACTTCTATCGATAAGAACCGCATAATATGGGTAATAATGCACGTTATATTGCTAATAATATAAGTAATAAGTATATTTATTATAGTTCTATCGATTATAACTGCATAATATGGGTAATAATGCACGTTATATTGCTAATAATATAAGTAATAAGTATAATTATTATAGTTCTAGCGATAATAACTGCATTATATGAGTAAGAATGGATGTTATATTGATAATATCGGGAGTAATAAGTATAATTATTACAGTTGTAGCGATAATACTAGTAAAATATGGCTAAGAGTGCATATTATATTCATAATAAGAAAGTAATAAGTATATTTATTACAGTTCTAGCGATAATAACTGCATTATATGGGTAATAATGCATGTTATATTGATAATAATAAAAGTAATAAGTATATTTATTATGGTTCTAGCGATAATAACTGCATAATATGGGTAACAATGCATGTGATATTGATAATAATATAGGTAATAAGTATAATTATTACAGTTCTAGCGATAATAACTGCATTGTATGGGTAATAATGGACGTTATGTTGATAATATCGTGAGTAATAAGTATTTCTATTATAGTTCTAGCGATAATAACTGCATTATATGGGTAATAATGCATGTTATGTTGATGATAATATAAGTAATATGTATAATTATTACAGTTCTAGCGATAATAACTGCATTATATGGGTAATAATGCACGTTATATTGCTAATAATATAAGTAATAAGTATATTTATTATAGTTCTATCGATAATAACTGCATAATATGGGTAATAATGCATGTTATATTGATGATAATATAAGTAATAAGTATAATTATTACAGTTCTAGCGATAATAACTGCATTATATGGGTAATAATGCATGTTATATTGATGATAATAAAAGTAATAAGTATATTTATTACAGTTCTAGCGATAATAACTGCATAATATGGGTAATAATGCATGTTATATTGATAATAATAAAAGCAATAAGTATATTTATTATAGTTCTATCAATAATAACTGCATAATATGGGTAATAATGCATGATATATTGATGATAATAAAAGTAATACGTATATTTATTATAGTTCTAGCGATAATAACTGCATAATATGGGTAATAATGCATGTTATATTGATGATAATATAAGTAATAAGTATAATTATTACAGTTCTAGCGATAATAACTGCATTATATGGGTAATAATGGATGTTATATTGATAATATCGGGAGTAATAAGTATAATTATTACAGTTTTAGCGATAATACTAGTAAAATATGGCTAAGAGTGCATGTTATATTCATAATAAAGATGTAATAAGTATATTTATTATACTTCTATCGATAAGAACTGCATAATATGGGTAATAATGCACGTTATATTGCTAATAATATAAGTAATATGTATATTTATTATAGTTCTATCGATTATAACTGCATAATATGGGTAATAATGCACGTTATACTGCTAATAATATAAGTAATAAGTATTATTATTATAGTTCTAGCGATAATAACTGCATTATATGAGTAATAATGGATGTTATATTGATAATATCGGGAGTAATAAGTATAATTATTACAGTTGTAGCGATAATACTAGTAAAATATGGCGAAGAGTGCATATTATATTCATAATAAAAAAGTAATAAGTATATTTATTACAGTTCTAGCGATAATAACTGCATTATATGGGTAATAATGCATGTTATATTGATAATAATAAAAGTAATAAGTATATTTATTATGGTTCTAGCGATAATAACTGCATAATATGGGTAACAATGCATGTGATATTGATAATAATATAGGTAATAAGTATAATTATTATAGTTCTAGCGATAATAACTGCATTGTATGGGTAATAATGGACGTTATGTTGATGATAATATAAGTAATAAGTATAATTATTACAGTTCTAGCGATAATAACTGCATTATATGGGTAATAATGCATGTTATGTTGATGATAATATAAGTAATATGTATAATTATTACAGTTCTAGCGATAATAACTGCATTATATGGGTAATAATGCACGTTATATTGCTAATAATATAAGTAATAAGTATATTTATTATAGTTCTATCGATAATAACTGCATAATATGGGTAATAATGCATGTTATATTGATGATAATATAAGTAATAAGTATAATTATTACAGTTCTAGCGATAATAACTGCATTATATGGGTAATAATGCATGTTATATTGATGATAATAAAAGTAATAAGTATATTTATTACAGTTCTAGCGATAATAACTGCATAATATGGGTAATAATGCATGTTATATTGATAATAATATAAGTAATAAGTATAATTATTACAGTTCTAGCGATAATAACTGCAATATATGGGTAATAATGCATGTTATATTGATAATATTGGGAGTAATAAGTATAATTATTATAGTTCTAGCGATAATAATAGTAAAATATGTCTAATAGTGCATGTTATATTGATAATAATAAAAGTAATAAGTATATCTATTACAGTTCTATCGATAATAACAGCATAATATGGGTAATAATGCATGTTACATTGATGATAACAAAAGTAATACGTATATTTATTATAGTTCTAGCGATAATAACTGCATTATATGGGTAAAAATGCATGTTATATTGATAATATTGGGAGTAATAAGTATAATTATTATAGTTCTAGCGATAATAATAGTAAAATATGGCTAATAGTGCATGTTATATTGATAATAATAAAAGTAAAAAGTATATTTATTACAGTTCTATCAATAATAACTGCATAATATGGGTAATAATGCATGTTATATTGATGATAATAAAAGTAATAAGTATAATTATTACAGTTCTAGCGATAATAACTGCATTATATGGGTAATAATGGATGTTATATTGATAATATCGGGAGTAATAAGTATAATTATTACAGTTTTAGCGATAATACTAGTAAAATATGGCTAAGAGTGCATGTTATATTCATAATAAAGATGTAATAAGTATATTTATTATACTTCTATCGATAAGAACCGCATAATATGGGTAATAATGCACGTTATATTGCTAATAATATAAGTAATAAGTATATTTATTATAGTTCTATCGATTATAACTGCATAATATGGGTAATAATGCACGTTATATTGCTAATAATATAAGTAATAAGTATAATTATTATAGTTCTAGCGATAATAACTATATTATATGAGTAATAATGGATGTTATATTGATAATATCGGGAGTAATAAGTATAATTATTACAGTTGTAGCGATAATACTAGTAAAATATGGCTAAGAGTGCATATTATATTCATAATAAAAAAGTAATAAGTATATTTATTACAGTTCTAGCGATAATAACTGCATAATATGGGTAATAATGCATGTTATATTGATAATAATAAAAGCAATAAGTATATTTATTATAGTTCTATCAATAATAACTGCATAATATGGGTAATAATGCATGATATATTGATGATAATAAAAGTAATACGTATATTTATTATAGTTCTAGCGATAATAACTGCATAATATGGGTAATAATGCATGTTATATTGATGATAATATAAGTAATAAGTATAATTATTACAGTTCTAGCGATAATAACTGCATTATATGGGTAATAATGGATGTTATATTGATAATATCGGGAGTAATAAGTATAATTATTACAGTTTTAGCGATAATACTAGTAAAATATGGCTAAGAGTGCATGTTATATTCATAATAAAGATGTAATAAGTATATTTATTACAGTTCTAGCGATAATAACTGCATTATATGGGTAATAATGCATGTTATATTGATAATAATAAAAGTAATAAGTATATTTATTATGGTTCTAGCGATAATAACTGCATAATATGGGTAACAATGCATGTGATATTGATAATAATATAGGTAATAAGTATAATTATTGCAGTTCTAGCGATAATAACTGCATTGTATGGGTAATAATGGACGTTATGTTGATAATATCGGGAGGAATAAGTATTTCTATTATAGTTCTAGCGATAATAACTGCATTATATGGGTAATAATGCATGTTATATTGATGATAATATAAGTAATAAGTATAATTATTACAGTTCTAGCGATAATAACTGCATTATATGGGTAATAATGCATGTTATATTGATAATAATAAAGGTAATAAGTCTATTTATTATGGTTCTAGCGATAATAACTGCATAATATGGGTAATAATGCATGTGATATTGATAATAATATAGGTAATAAGTATAATTATTACAGTTCTAGCGATAATAACTGCAATATATGGGTAATAATGCATGTTATATTGATGATAACAAAGTAATACGTATATTTATTATAGTTCTAGCGATAATAACTGCATTATATGGGTAAAAATGCATGTTATATTGATAATATTGGGAGTAATAAGTATAATTATTATAGTTCTAGCGATAATAATAGTAAAATATGGCTAATAGTGCATGTTATATTGATAATAAGAAAAGTAAAAAGTATATTTATTACAGTTCTAGCGATAATAACTGCATTATATGGGTAATAATGGATGTTATATTGATAATATCGGGAGTAATAAGTATATTTATTATAGTTCTAGCGATAATAACTGCATAATATAGATAATAATGCATGTTATATTCATAATAATAAAAGTAATAAGTATATTTATTATAGTTCTATCAATAATAACTGCATAATATGGGTAATAATGCATGATATATTGATGATAATAAAAGTAATACGTATATTTATTATAGTTCTAGCGATAATAACTGCATAATATGGGTAATAATGCATGTTATATTGATGATAATATAAGTAATAAGTATAATTATTACAGTTCTAGCGATAATAACTGCATTATATGGGTAATAATGGATGTTATATTGACAATATCGGGAGTAATAAGTATAATTATTACAGTTTTAGCGATAATACTCGTAAAATATGGCTAAGAGTGCATGTTATATTCATAATAAAGATGTAATAAGTATATTTATTATACTTCTATCGATAAGAACCGCATAATATGGGTAATAATGCACGTTATATTGCTAATAATATAAGTAATAAGTATATTTATTATAGTTCTATCGATTATAACTGCATAATATGGGTAATAATGCACGTTATATTGCTAATAATATAAGTAATAAGTATAATTATTATAGTTCTAGCGATAATAACTGCATTATATGAGTAAGAATGGATGTTATATTGATAATATCGGGAGTAATAAGTATAATTATTACAGTTGTAGCGATAATACTAGTAAAATATGGCTAAGAGTGCATATTATATTCATAATAAGAAAGTAATAAGTATATTTATTACAGTTCTAGCGATAATAACTGCATTATATGGGTAATAATGCATGTTATATTGATAATAATAAAAGTAATAAGTATATTTATTATGGTTCTAGCGATAATAACTGCATAATATGGGTAACAATGCATGTGATATTGATAATAATATAGGTAATAAGTATAATTATTATAGTTCTAGCGATAATAACTGCATTGTATGGGTAATAATGGACGTTATGTTGATGATAATATAAGTAATAAGTATAATTATTACAGTTCTAGCGATAATAACTGCATTATATGGGTAATAATGCATGTTATGTTGATGATAATATAAGTAATATGTATAATTATTACAGTTCTAGCGATAATAACTGCATTATATGGGTAATAATGCACGTTATATTGCTAATAATATAAGTAATAAGTATATTTATTATAGTTCTATCGATAATAACTGCATAATATGGGTAATAATGCATGTTATATTGATGATAATATAAGTAATAAGTATAATTATTACAGTTCTAGCGATAATAACTGCATTATATGGGTAATAATGCATGTTATATTGATGATAATAAAAGTAATAAGTATATTTATTACAGTTCTAGCGATAATAACTGCATAATATGGGTAATAATGCATGTTATATTGATAATAATATAAGTAATAAGTATAATTATTACAGTTCTAGCGATAATAACTGCAATATATGGGTAATAATGCATGTTATATTGATAATATTGGGAGTAATAAGTATAATTATTATAGTTCTAGCGATAATAATAGTAAAATATGTCTAATAGTGCATGTTATATTGATAATAATAAAAGTAATAAGTATATCTATTACAGTTCTATCGATAATAACAGCATAATATGGGTAATAATGCATGTTACATTGATGATAACAAAAGTAATACGTATATTTATTATAGTTCTAGCGATAATAACTGCATTATATGGGTAAAAATGCATGTTATATTGATAATATTGGGAGTAATAAGTATAATTATTATAGTTCTAGCGATAATAATAGTAAAATATGGCTAATAGTGCATGTTATATTGATAATAATAAAAGTAAAAAGTATATTTATTACAGTTCTATCAATAATAACTGCATAATATGGGTAATAATGCATGTTATATTGATGATAATAAAAGTAATAAGTATAATTATTACAGTTCTAGCGATAATAACTGCATTATATGGGTAATAATGGATGTTATATTGATAATATCGGGAGTAATAAGTATAATTATTACAGTTTTAGCGATAATACTAGTAAAATATGGCTAAGAGTGCATGTTATATTCATAATAAAGATGTAATAAGTATATTTATTATACTTCTATCGATAAGAACCGCATAATATGGGTAATAATGCACGTTATATTGCTAATAATATAAGTAATAAGTATATTTATTATAGTTCTATCGATTATAACTGCATAATATGGGTAATAATGCACGTTATATTGCTAATAATATAAGTAATAAGTATAATTATTATAGTTCTAGCGATAATAACTGCATTATATGAGTAATAATGGATGTTATATTGATAATATCGGGAGTAATAAGTATAATTATTACAGTTGTAGCGATAATACTAGTAAAATATGGCTAAGAGTGCATATTATATTCATAATAAAAAAGTAATAAGTATATTTATTACAGTTCTAGCGATAATAACTGCATAATATGGGTAATAATGCATGTTATATTGATAATAATAAAAGCAATAAGTATATTTATTATAGTTCTATCAATAATAACTGCATAATATGGGTAATAATGCATGATATATTGATGATAATAAAAGTAATACGTATATTTATTATAGTTCTAGCGATAATAACTGCATAATATGGGTAATAATGCATGTTATATTGATGATAATATAAGTAATAAGTATAATTATTACAGTTCTAGCGATAATAACTGCATTATATGGGTAATAATGGATGTTATATTGATAATATCGGGAGTAATAAGTATAATTATTACAGTTTTAGCGATAATACTAGTAAAATATGGCTAAGAGTGCATGTTATATTCATAATAAAGATGTAATAAGTATATTTGTTATACTTCTATCGATAAGAACTGCATAATATGGGTAATAATGCACGTTATATTGCTAATAATATAAGTAATAAGTATATTTATTATAGTTCTATCGATTATAACTGCATAATATGGGTAATAATGCACGTTATACTGCTAATAATATAAGTAATAAGTATAATTATTATAGTTCTAGCGATAATAACTGCATTATATGAGTAATAATGGATGTTATATTGATAATATCGGGAGTAATAAGTATAATTATTACAGTTGTAGCGATAATACTAGTAAAATATGGCGAAGAGTGCATATTATATTCATAATAAAAAAGTAATAAGTATATTTATTACAGTTCTAGCGATAATAACTGCATTATATGGGTAATAATGCATGTTATATTGATAATAATAAAAGTAATAAGTATATTTATTATGGTTCTAGCGATAATAACTGCATAATATGGGTAACAATGCATGTGATATTGATAATAATATAGGTAATAAGTATAATTATTACAGTTCTAGCGATAATAACTGCATTGTATGGGTAATAATGGACGTTATGTTGATAATATCGGGAGTAATAAGTATTTCTATTATAGTTCTAGCGATAATAACTGCATTATATGGGTAATAATGCACGTTATATTGCTAATAATATAAGTAATAAGTATATTTATTATAGTTCTATCGATAATAACTGCATAATATGGGTAATAATGCGTGTTATATTGATGATAATATAAGTAATAAGTATAATTATTACAGTTCTAGCGATAATAACTGCATTATATGGGTAATAATGCATGTTATATTGATGATAATAAAAGTAATAAGTATATTTATTACAGTTCTAGCGATAATAACTGCATAATATGGGTAATAATGCATGTTATATTGATAATAATATAAGTAATAAGTATAATTATTACAGTTCTAGCGATAATAACTGCAATATATGGGTAATAATGCATGTTATATTGATAATATTGGGAGTAATAAGTATAATTATTATAGTTCTAGCGATAATAATAGTAAAATATGTCTAATAGTGCATGTTATATTGATAATAATAAAAGTAATAAGTATATTTATTACAGTTCTATCGATAATAACAGCATAATATGGGTAATAATGCATGTTACATTGATGATAACAAAAGTAATACGTATATTTATTATAGTTCTAGCGATAATAACTGCATTATATGGGTAAAAATGCATGTTATATTGATAATATTGGGAGTAATAAGTATAATTATTATAGTTCTAGCGATAATAATAGTAAAATATGGCTAATAGTGCATGTTATATTGATAATAATAAAAGTAAAAAGTATATTTATTACAGTTCTATCAATAATAACTGCATAATATGGGTAATAATGCATGTTATATTGATGATAATAAAAGTAATAAGTATAATTATTACAGTTCTAGCGATAATAACTGCATTATATGGGTAATAATGGATGTTATATTGATAATATCGGGAGTAATAAGTATATTTATTATAGTTCTAGCGATAATAACTGCATAATATAGATAATAATGCATGTTATATTCATAATAATAAAAGTAATAAGTATATTTATTATAGTTCTATCAATAATAACTGCATAATATGGGTAATAATGCATGATATATTGATGATAATAAAAGTAATACGTATATTTATTATAGTTCTAGCGATAATAACTGCATAATATGGGTAATAATGCATGTTATATTGATGATAATATAAGTAATAAGTATAATTATTACAGTTCTAGCGATAATAACTGCATTATATGGGTAATAATGGATGTTATATTGATAATATCGGGAGTAATAAGTATAATTATTACAGTTTTAGCGATAATACTAGTAAAATATGGCTAAGAGTGCATGTTATATTCATAATAAAGATGTAATAAGTATATTTATTATACTTCTATCGATAAGAACCGCATAATATGGGTAATAATGCACGTTATATTGCTAATAATATAAGTAATAAGTATATTTATTATAGTTCTATCGATTATAACTGCATAATATGGGTAATAATGCACGTTATATTGCTAATAATATAAGTAATAAGTATAATTATTATAGTTCTAGCGATAATAACTGCGTTATATGAGTAATAATGGATGTTATATTGATAATATCGGGAGTAATAAGTATAATTATTACAGTTGTAGCGATAATACTAGTAAAATATGGCTAAGAGTGCATATTATATTCATAATAAAAAAGTAATAAGTATATTTATTACAGTTCTAGCGATAATAACTGCATAATATGGGTAACAATGCATGTGATATTGATAATAATATAGGTAATAAGTATAATTATTACAGTTCTAGCGATAATAACTGCATTGTATGGGTAATAATGGACGTTATGTTGATAATATCGGGAGTAATAAGTATTTCTATTATAGTTCTAGCGATAATAACTGCATAATATGGGTAATAATGCATATTATATTGATAATAATATAAGTAATAAGTATAATTATTACAGTTCTAGCGATAATAACTACATTATATGGGTAATAATGCATGTTATATTGATGATAATATAAGTAATATGTATAATTATTACAGTTCCAGCGATAATAACTGCATTATATGGGTAATAATGGATGTTATATTGATAATATCGGTAGTAATAAGTATATTTATTATAGTTCTAGCGATAATAACTGCATAATATAGGTAATAATACATGTTATATTGATAATAATAAAAGTAATAAGTATATTTATTATACTTCTATCAATAATAACTGCATAATATCGGTAATAATGCATGTAATATTGATGATAATATAAGTAATAAGTATAATTATTACAGTTCTAGCGATAATAACTGCATTATATGGATAATAATGGATGTTATGTTGATAATATCGGGAGTAATAAGTATTTTCATTATAGTTCTAGCGATAATAATTGCATAATATAGGTAATAATGCATGTTATGTTGATAATAATAACAGTAATTAGTATATTTATTACAGTTCTATCGATAATAACTGCATAATATGGGTAATAATGCATGTTCAATTGATGATAATATAAGTAATAAGTATAATTATTACAGTTCTAGCGATAATAACTGCATTATATGGGTAATAATGCATGTTATGTTGATAATAATAACAGTAATTAGTATATTTATTATAGTTCTGTCGATAATAACTGCATTATATGGGTAATAATGCATGTTATATTGATAATATCGGGAGTAATAAGTATAATCATTACAGTTCTAGCGATAATACTAGTAAAATATGGCTAAGAGTGCATGTTATATTCATAATAAAAAAGTAATAAGTATATTTATTACAGTTCTATCAATAATAACTGCATAATATGGGTAATAATGCATGTTATATTAATAATAATATAAGTAATAAGTATAATTATTACAGTTCTAGCGATAATAACTGCATTATATGGGTAATAATGCATGTTATATTGATAATAATAAAAGTAATAAGTATATTTATTATGGTTCTAGCGATAATAACTGCATAATATGGGTAATAATGCATGTGATATTGATAATAATATAGGTAATAAGTACAATTATTACAGTTCTAGCGATAATAACTGCATTATATGGGTAATAATGCATGTTATATTGATGATAATATAAGTAATAAGTATAATTATTACAGTTCTAGCGATAATAACTGCATTATATGGGTAATAATGGATGTTATATTGGTAATGTCTGGAGTAGTAAGTATAATTTTTATAGTTCTAGCGATAATAAAAGTAATATATGGCTAATAGTGCATGTTATATTGATAATAATAAGAGTAATAAGTATATTTATTATAATTCTATCGATAATAACTGCATAATATGGGTAATAATGCATGTTATATTGATGATAATATAAGTAATAAGTATAATTATTACAGTTCTAGCGATAATAACTGCATTATATGGGTAATAATGGATGTTATATTGATAATATCGGGAGTAATAAGTATATTTATTATAGTTCTAGCGATAATAACTGGATTATATGGGTAATAATGCATGTTATATTGATAATAATAACAGTAATTCGTATATTTATTACATTTCTATCGATAGTAACTGCATAATATGGGTAATAATGCATGTTATATTGGTGATAACAAAAATAATACGTATGTTTATTATAGTTCTAGTGATAATAACTGCATAACATGGGTAATAATGCATGTTATATTGATAATAATATAAGTAATAAGTATAATTATTCCAGTTCTAGCGATAATAACTGCATTATATGGGTAATAATGGATGTTATATTGATAATATCGGGAGTAATAAGTATATTTATTATAGTTCTAGCGATAATAACTGCATAATATGGGTAACAATGCATGTGATATTGATAATAATATAGGTAATAAGTATAATTATTACAGTTCTAGCGATAATAACTGCATTGTATGGGTAATAATGGACGTTATGTTGATAATATCGGGAGTAATAAGTATTTCTATTATAGTTCTAGCGATAATAACTGCATTATATGGGTAATAATGCACGTTATATTGCTAATAATATAAGTAATAAGTATATTTATTATAGTTCTATCGATAATAACTGCATAATATGGGTAATAATGCGTGTTATATTGATGATAATATAAGTAATAAGTATAATTATTACAGTTCTAGCGATAATAACTGCATTATATGGGTAATAATGCATGTTATATTGATGATAATAAAAGTAATAAGTATATTTATTACAGTTCTAGCGATAATAACTGCATAATATGGGTAATAATGCATGTTATATTGATAATAATATAAGTAATAAGTATAATTATTACAGTTCTAGCGATAATAACTGCAATATATGGGTAATAATGCATGTTATATTGATAATATTGGGAGTAATAAGTATAATTATTATAGTTCTAGCGATAATAATAGTAAAATATGTCTAATAGTGCATGTTATATTGATAATAATAAAAGTAATAAGTATATTTATTACAGTTCTATCGATAATAACAGCATAATATGGGTAATAATGCATGTTACATTGATGATAACAAAAGTAATACGTATATTTATTATAGTTCTAGCGATAATAACTGCATTATATGGGTAAAAATGCATGTTATATTGATAATATTGGGAGTAATAAGTATAATTATTATAGTTCTAGCGATAATAATAGTAAAATATGGCTAATAGTGCATGTTATATTGATAATAATAAAAGTAAAAAGTATATTTATTACAGTTCTATCAATAATAACTGCATAATATGGGTAATAATGCATGTTATATTGATGATAATAAAAGTAATAAGTATAATTATTACAGTTCTAGCGATAATAACTGCATTATATGGGTAATAATGGATGTTATATTGATAATATCGGGAGTAATAAGTATATTTATTATAGTTCTAGCGATAATAACTGCATAATATAGATAATAATGCATGTTATATTCATAATAATAAAAGTAATAAGTATATTTATTATAGTTCTATCAATAATAACTGCATAATATGGGTAATAATGCATGATATATTGATGATAATAAAAGTAATACGTATATTTATTATAGTTCTAGCGATAATAACTGCATAATATGGGTAATAATGCATGTTATATTGATGATAATATAAGTAATAAGTATAATTATTACAGTTCTAGCGATAATAACTGCATTATATGGGTAATAATGGATGTTATATTGATAATATCGGGAGTAATAAGTATAATTATTACAGTTTTAGCGATAATACTAGTAAAATATGGCTAAGAGTGCATGTTATATTCATAATAAAGATGTAATAAGTATATTTATTATACTTCTATCGATAAGAACCGCATAATATGGGTAATAATGCACGTTATATTGCTAATAATATAAGTAATAAGTATATTTATTATAGTTCTATCGATTATAACTGCATAATATGGGTAATAATGCACGTTATATTGCTAATAATATAAGTAATAAGTATAATTATTATAGTTCTAGCGATAATAACTGCGTTATATGAGTAATAATGGATGTTATATTGATAATATCGGGAGTAATAAGTATAATTATTACAGTTGTAGCGATAATACTAGTAAAATATGGCTAAGAGTGCATATTATATTCATAATAAAAAAGTAATAAGTATATTTATTACAGTTCTAGCGATAATAACTGCATTATATGGGTAATAATGGATGTTATATTGATAATATCGGTAGTAATAAGTATATTTATTATAGTTCTAGCGATAATAACTGCATAATATAGGTAATAATACATGTTATATTGATAATAATAAAAGTAATAAGTATATTTATTATACTTCTATCAATAATAACTGCATAATATCGGTAATAATGCATGTAATATTGATGATAATATAAGTAATAAGTATAATTATTACAGTTCTAGCGATAATAACTGCATTATATGGATAATAATGGATGTTATGTTGATAATATCGGGAGTAATAAGTATTTTCATTATAGTTCTAGCGATAATAATTGCATAATATAGGTAATAATGCATGTTATGTTGATAATAATAACAGTAATTAGTATATTTATTACAGTTCTATCGATAATAACTGCATAATATGGGTAATAATGCATGTTATATTGATGATAATATAAGTAATAAGTATAATTATTACAGTTCTAGCGATAATAACTGCATTATATGGGTAATAATGCATGTTATGTTGATAATAATAACAGTAATTAGTATATTTATTATAGTTCTGTCGATAATAACTGCATTATATGGGTAATAATGCATGTTATATTGATAATATCGGGAGTAATAAGTATAATCATTACAGTTCTAGCGATAATACTAGTAAAATATGGCTAAGAGTGCATGTTATATTCATAATAAAAAAGTAATAAGTATATTTATTACAGTTCTATCAATAATAACTGCATAATATGGGTAATAATGCATGTTATATTAATAATAATATAAGTAATAAGTATAATTATTACAGTTCTAGCGATAATAACTGCATTATATGGGTAATAATGCATGTTATATTGATAATAATAAAAGTAATAAGTATATTTATTATGGTTCTAGCGATAATAACTGCATAATATGGGTAATAATGCATGTGATATTGATAATAATATAGGTAATAAGTACAATTATTACAGTTCTAGCGATAATAACTGCATTATATGGGTAATAATGCATGTTATATTGATGATAATATAAGTAATAAGTATAATTATTACAGTTCTAGCGATAATAACTGCATTATATGGGTAATAATGGATGTTATATTGGTAATGTCTGGAGTAGTAAGTATAATTTTTATAGTTCTAGCGATAATAAAAGTAATATATGGCTAATAGTGCATGTTATATTGATAATAATAAGAGTAATAAGTATATTTATTATAATTCTATCGATAATAACTGCATAATATGGGTAATAATGCATGTTATATTGATGATAATATAAGTAATAAGTATAATTATTACAGTTCTAGCGATAATAACTGCATTATATGGGTAATAATGGATGTTATATTGATAATATCGGGAGTAATAAGTATATTTATTATAGTTCTAGCGATAATAACTGGATTATATGGGTAATAATGCATGTTATATTGATAATAATAACAGTAATTCGTATATTTATTACATTTCTATCGATAGTAACTGCATAATATGGGTAATAATGCATGTTATATTGGTGATAACAAAAATAATACGTATGTTTATTATAGTTCTAGTGATAATAACTGCATAACATGGGTAATAATGCATGTTATATTGATAATAATATAAGTAATAAGTATAATTATTCCAGTTCTAGCGATAATAACTGCATTATATGGGTAATAATGGATGTTATATTGATAATATCGGGAGTAATAAGTATATTTATTATAGTTCTAGCGATAATAACTGCATAACATAGGTAATAATGCATGTTATATTGATAATAATAAAAATAATAAGTATATTTATTATAGTTCTATCCATAATAACTGCATAATATGGGTAATAATGCATGTTATACTGATGATGATAAAAGTAATAAGTGTATTTATTACAGTTCTAGCGATAATAACTGCATAATATGGGTAATAATGCATGTTATATTGATGATAATAAAAGTAGTAAGTATATTTATTATAGTTCTAGCGATAATAACTGCATAATATGGGTAATAATGCATATTATATTGATAATAATATAAGTAATAAGTATAATTATTACAGTTCTAGCGATAATAACTACATTATATGGGTAATAATGCATGTTATATTGATGATAATATAAGTAATAAGTATAATTATTACAGTTCCAGGAATAATAACTGCATTATATGGGTAATAATGGATGTTATATTGATAATATCGGAAGTAATAAGTATATTTATTATAGTTCTAGCGATAATAACTGCATAATATAGGTAATAATACATGTTATATTGATAATAATAAAAGTAATAAGTATATTTATTATACTTCTATCAATAAAAACTGCATAATATCGGTAATAATGCATGTTATATTGATGATAATATAAGTAATAAGTATAATTATTACAGTTCTAGCGATAATAACTGCATTATATGGGTAATAATGGATGTTATGTTGATAATATCGGGAGTAATAAGTATTTTCATTATAGTTCTAGCGATAATAATTGCATAATATAGGTAATAATGCATGTTATGTTGATAATAATAACAGTAATTAGTATATTTATTACAGTTCTATCGATAATAACTGCATAATATGGGTAATAATGCATGTTATATTGATGATAATATAAGTAATAAGTATAATTATTACAGTTCTAGCGATAATAACTGCATTATATGGGTAATAATGCATGTTATATTGATAATAATAAAAGTAATAAGTATATTTATTATAGTTCTGTCGATAATAACTGCATTATATGGGTAATAATGCATGTTATATTGATAATATCGGGAGTAATAAGTATAATCATTACAGTTCTAGCGATAACACTAGTAAAATATGGCTAAGAGTGCCTGTTATATTGATAATAATAAAAGTAATAAGTATATCTATTATAGTTCTATCGATTATAACTGCATAATATGGGTAATAATGCACGTTATATTGCTAATAATATAAGTAATAAGTATAATTATTATAGTTCTAGCGATAATAACTGCATTATATGAGTAATAATGGATGTTATATTGATAATATCGGGAGTAATAAGTATAATTATTTCAGTTGTAGCGATAATACTAGTAAAATATGGCTAAGAGTGCATGTTATATTCATAATAAAAAAGTAATAAGTATATTTATTACAGTTCTATCAATAATAACTGCATAATATGGGTAATAATGCATGTTATATTGATGATAACAAAAGTAATACGTATATTTATTATAGTTCTAGCGATAATAACTGCATAATATGGGTAATAATGCATGTTATATTGATAATAATATAAGTAATAAGTATAATTATTACAGTTCTAGCGATAATAACTGCATTATATGGGTAATAATGCATGTTATATTGATGATAATATAAGTAATAAGTATAATTATTACAGTTCTAGCGATAATAACTGCATTATATGGGTAATAATGCATGTGATATTGATAATAATATAGGTAGTAAGTATAATTATTACAGTTCTAGCGATAATAACTGCATTGTATGGGTAATAATGGATGTTATATTGATAATATCGGGAGTAATAAGTATATTTATTATAGTTCTAGCGATAATAACTGCATAATATGGGTAATAATGCATGTTATATTGATAATAATATAAGTAATAAGTATAATTATTACAGTTCTAGCGATAATAACTGCATTATATGGATAATAATGGATGTTATGTTGATAATATCGGGAGTAATAAGTATTTTTATTATAGTTCTAGCGATAATAATTGCATAATATCGGTAATAATGCATGTTATGTTGATAATAATAACAGTAATTAGTATATTTATTACAGTTCCAGCGATAATAACTGCATTATATGGGTAATAATGCATGTTATATTGATAATATTGGGAGTAATAAGTATATTTATTATAGTTCTAGCGATAATAACTGCATAATATAGGTAATAATGCATGTTATATTGATAATAATAAAAGTAATAAGTATATTTATTGTAGTTCTATCAATAATAACTGCATAATATGGGTAATAATGCATGTTATATTGATGATAATAAAAGTAATAAGTGTATTTATTACAGTTCTAGCGATAATGACTGCATAATATTGGTAATAATGCACGTTATATTGCTAATAATATAAGTAATAAGTATAATTATTACAGTTCTAGCGATAATAACTGCATTATATGAGTAATAATGGATGTTATATTGATAATATCGGGAGTAATAAGTATAATTATTTCAGTTGTAGCGATAATACTAGTAAAATATGGCTAAGAGTGCATGTTATATTCATAATAAAAAAGTAATAAGTATATTTATTACAGTTCTATCAATAATAACTGCATAATGTGGGTAATAATGCATGTTATATTAATAATAATATAAGTAATAAGTATAATTATTACAGTTCTAGCGATAATAACTGCATTATATGGGTAATAATGCATGTTATATTGATAATAATAAAAGTAATAAGTATATTTATTATGGTTCTAGCGATAATAACTGCATAATATGGGTAATAATGCATGTGATATTGATAATAATATAGGTAATAAGTATAATTATTACAGTTCTAGCGATAATAGCTGCATTATATGGGTAATAATGCATGTTATATTGATGATAATATAAGTAATAAGTATAATTATTACAGTTCTAGCGATAATAACTGCATTATATGGGTAATAATGGATGTTATATTGATAATATCGGGAGTAATAAGTATATTTATTATAGTTCTAGCGATTATAACTGCATAATATGGGTAATAATGCATGTTATATTAATAATAATATAAGTAATAAGTATAATTATTACAGTTCTAGCGATAATAACTGCATTATATGGGTAATAATGCATGTTATATTGATCATAATACAAGTAATAAGTATAATCATTACAGTTCTAGCGATAATACTAGTAAAATATGGCTAAGAGTCCCTGTTATATTGATAATAATAAAAGTAATAAGTATATTTATTGTAATTCTATCGATAATAACTGCATAATATGGGTAATAATGCATGTTATATTGATAATAATATAAGTAATAAGTATAATTATTACAGTTCTAGCGATAATAACTGCATTATATGGGTAATAATGGATGTTATATTGATAATATCGGGAGTAATAGGTATATTTATTATAGTTCTAGCGATAATAACTGCATAATATAGGTAATAGTGCATGTTATATTGATAATAATAAAAGTAATAAGCATATTTATTATAGTTCTATCAATAATAACTGCATAATATGGGTAATAATGGATGTTATATTGATAATATCGGGAGTAATAAGTATATTTACTATAGTTCTAGCGATAATAACTGCATTATATGGGTAATAATGCATGTTATATTGATGATAATATAAGTAATAAGTATAATTATTACAGTTCTAGCGATAATAACTGCATTATATGGGTAATAATGGATGTTATATTGGTAATATCTGGAGTAGTAAGTATAATTTTTATAGTTCTAGCGATAATAAAAGTAATATATGGCTAATAGTGCATGTTATATTGATAATAATAAGAGTAATAAGTATATTTATTATAATTCTATCGATAATAACTGCATAATATGGGTAATAATGCATGTTATATTGATGATAATATAAGTAATAAGTATAATTATTACAGTTCTAGCGATAATAACTGCATTATATGGGTAATAATGGATGTTATATTGATAATATCGGGAGTAATAAGTATATTTATTATAGTTCTAGCGATAATAACTGCATAATATAGGTAATAGTGCATGTTATATTGATAATAATAAAAGTAATAAGCATATTTATTATAGTTCTATCAATAATAACTGCATAATATGGGTAATAATGGATGTTATATTGATAATATCGGGAGTAATAAGTATATTTACTATAGTTCTAGCGATAATAACTGCATTATATGGGTAATAATGCATGTTATATTGATAATAATAGAAGTAATAAGTAGATTTATTATGGTTCTAGCGATAATAACTGCATAATATGGGTAATAATGCATGTGATATTGATAATAATATAGGTAGTAAGTATAATTATTACAGTTCTAGCGATAATAACTGCATTGTATGGGTAATAATGGATGTTATATTGATAATATCGGGAGTAATAAGTATATTTATTATAGTTCTAGCGATAATAACTGCATAATATGGGTAATAATGCATGTTATATTGATAATAATATAAGTAATAAGTATAATTATTACAGTTCTAGCGATAATAACTGCATTATATGGGTAATAATGGATGTTATGTTGATAATATCGGGAGTAATAAGTATTTTTATTATAGTTCTAGCGATAATAATTGCATAATATCGGTAATAATGCATGTTATGTTGATAATAATAACAGTAATTAGTATATTTATTACAGTTCTATCGATAATAACTGCATAATATGGGTAATAATGCATGTTATATTGATGATAACAAAAGTAATACGTATATTTATTATAGTTCTAGCGATAATAACTGCATAATATGGGTAATAATGCATGTTATATTGATAATAATATAAGTAATAAGTATAATTATTACAGTTCTAGCGATAATAACTGCATTATATGGGTAATAATGGATGTTATATTGATAATATCGGGAGTAATAAGTATATTTATTACAGTTCTAGCGATAATAACTGCATTATATGGGTAATAATGCATGTTATATTGATAATAATAACAGTAATTCGTATATTTATTACATTTCTATCGATAATAACTGCATAATATGGGTAATAATGCATGTTATATTGGTGATAACAAAAATAATACGTATGTTTATTATAGTTCTAGTGATAATAACTGCATAATATGGGTAATAATGCATGTTATATTGATAATAATATAAGTAATAAGTATAATTATTCCAGTTCTAGCGATAATAACTGCATTATATGGGTAATAATGGATGTTATATTGATAATATCGGGAGTAATAAGTATATTTATTATAGTTCTAGCGATAATAACTGCATAACATAGGTAATAATGCATGTTATATTGATAATAATAAAAGTAATAAGTATATTTATTATAGTTCTATCCATAATAACTGCATAATATGGGTAATAATGCATGTTATACTGATGATGATAAAAGTAATAAGTGTATTTATTACAGTTCTAGCGATAATAACTGCATAACATAGGTAATAATGCATGTTATATTGATAATAATAAAAGTAATAAGTATATTTATTATAGTTCTATCCATAATAACTGCATAATATGGGTAATAATGCATGTTATACTGATGATGATAAAAGTAATAAGTGTATTTATTACAGTTCTAGCGATAATAACTGCATAATATGGGTAATAATGCATGTTATATTGATGATAATAAAAGTAGTAAGTATATTTATTATAGTTCTAGCGATAATAACTGCATAATATGGGTAATAATGCATATTATATTGATAATAATATAAGTAATAAGTATAATTATTACAGTTCTAGCGATAATAACTACATTATATGGGTAATAATGCATGTTATATTGATGATAATATAAGTAATAAGTATAATTATTACAGTTCCAGCGATAATAACTGCATTATATGGGTAATAATGGATGTTATGTTGATAATATCGGGAGTAATAAGTATTTTCATTATAGTTCTAGCGATAATAATTGCATAATATAGGTAATAATGCATGTTATGTTGATAATAATAACAGTAATTAGTATATTTATTACAGTTCTGTCGATAATAACTGCATAATATGGGTAATAATGCATGTTATATTGATGATAATATAAGTAATAAGTATAATTATTACAGTTCTAGCGATAATAACTGCATTATATGGGTAATAATGCATGTTATATTGATAATAATAAAAGTAATAAGTATATTTATTATAGTTCTGTCGATAATAACTGCATTATATGGGTAATAATGCATGTTATATTGATAATATCGGGAGTAATAAGTATAATCATTACAGTTCTAGCGATAATACTAGTAAAATATGGCTAAGAGTGCCTGTTATATTGATAATAATAAAAGTAATAAGTATATCTATTATAGATCTATCGATTATAACTGCATAATATGGGTAATAATGCACGTTATATTGCTAATAATATAAGTAATAAGTATAATTATTATAGTTCTAGCGATAATAACTGCATTATATGAGTAATAATGGATGTTATATTGATAATATCGGGAGTAATAAGTATAATTATTTCAGTTGTAGCGATAATACTAGTAAAATATGGCTAAGAGTGCATGTTATATTCATAATAAAAAAGTAATAAGTATATTTATTACAGTTCTATCAATAATAACTGCATAATATGGGTAATAATGCATGTTATATTGATGATAACAAAAGTAATACGTATATTTATTATAGTTCTAGCGATAATAACTGCATAATATGGGTAATAATGCATGTTATATTGATAATAATATAAGTAATAAGTATAATTATTACAGTTCTAGCGATAATAACTGCATTATATGGGTAATAATGCATGTTATATTGATGATAATATAAGTAATAAGTATAATTATTACAGTTCTAGCGATAATAACTGCATTATATGGGTAATAATGCATGTGATATTGATAATAATATAGGTAGTAAGTATAATTATTACAGTTCTAGCGATAATAACTGCATTGTATGGGTAATAATGGATGTTATATTGATAATATCGGGAGTAATAAGTATATTTATTATAGTTCTAGCGATAATAACTGCATAATATGGGTAATAATGCATGTTATATTGATAATAATATAAGTAATAAGTATAATTATTACAGTTCTAGCGATAATAACTGCATTATATGGGTAATAATGGATGTTATGTTGATAATATCGGGAGTAATAAGTATTTTTATTATAGTTCTAGCGATAATAATTGCATAATATCGGTAATAATGCATGTTATGTTGATAATAATAACAGTAATTAGTATATTTATTACAGTTCTATCGATAATAACTGCATAATATGGGTAATAATGCATGTTATATTGATGATAACAAAAGTAATACGTATATTTATTATAGTTCTAGCGATAATAACTGCATAATATGGGTAATAATGCATGTTATATTGATAATATCTGGAGTAGTAAGTATAATTTTATAGTTCTAGCGATAATAAAAGTAATATATGGCTAATAGTGCATGTTATATTGATAATAATAAAAGTAATAAGTATATTTATTATAGTTCTATCGATAATAACTGCATAATATGGGTAATAATGCATGTTATATTGATGATAATATAAGTAATAAGTATAATTATTACAGTTCTAGCGATAATAACTGCATTATATGGGTAATAATGGATGTTATATTGATAATATCGGGAGTAATAAGCATATTTATTATAGTTCTAGCGATAATAACTGCATAATATAGGTAATAGTGCATGTTATATTAATAATAATAAAAGTAATAAGTATATTTATTATAGTTCTATCAATAATAACTGCATAATATGGGTAATAATGCATGTTATACTGATGATAATAAAAGTAATAAGTGTATTTATTACAGTTCTAGCGATAATAACTGCATAATATGGGTAATAATGCATGTTATATTGATGATAATAAAAGTAGTAAGTATATTTATTATAGTTCTAGCGATAATAACTGCATAATATGGGTAATAATGCATATTATATTGATAATAATATAAGTAATAAGCATAATTATTACAGTTCTAGCGATAATAACTGCATTATATGGGTAATAATGCATGTTATATTGATAATATCGGGAGTAATAAGTATATTTATTATAGTTCTAGCGATAATAACTGCATAATATAGGTAATAATGCATGTTATATTGATAAAAATAAAAGTAATATATGGCTAATAGTGCATGTTATATTGATAATAATAAAAGTAATAAGTATATTTATTATAGTTCTGTCGATAATAACTGCATTATATGGGTAATAATGCATGTTATGTTGATAATATCGGGAGTAATAAGTATAATCATTACAGTTCTAGCGATAATACTAGTATAATATGGCTAAGAGTGCCTGTTATATTGATAATAATAAAAGTAATAAGTATATTTATTATAGTTCTATCGATTATAACTGCATAATATGGGTAACAATGCACGTTATATTGCTAATAATATAAGTAATAAGTATAATTATTATAGTTCTAGCGATAATAACTGCATTATATGAGTAATAATGGATGTTATATTGATAATATCGGGAGTAATAAGTATAATTATTTCAGTTGTAGCGATAATACTAGTAAAATATGGCTAAGAGTGCATGTTATATTCATAATAAAAAAGTAATAAGTATATTTATTACAGTTCTATCAATAATAACTGCATAATATGGGTAATAATGCATGTTATATTAATAATAATATAAGTAATAAGTATAATTATTACAGTTCTAGCGATAATAACTGCATTATATGGGTAATAATGCATGTTATATTGATAATAATAAAAGTAATAAGTATATTTATTATGGTTCTAGCGATAATAACTGCATAATATGGGTAATAATGCATGTGATATTGATAATAATATAGGTAATAAGTACAATTATTACAGTTCTAGCGATAATAACTGCATTATATGGGTAATAATGCATGTTATATTGATGATAATATAAGTAATAAGTATAATTATTACAGTTCTAGCGATAATAACTGCATTATATGGGTAATAATGGATGTTATATTGGTAATATCTGGAGTAGTAAGTATAATTTTTATAGTTCTAGCGATAATAAAAGTAATATATGGCTAATAGTGCATGTTATATTGATAATAATAAGAGTAATAAGTATATTTATTATAATTCTATCGATAATAACTGCATAATATGGGTAATAATGCATGTTATATTGATGATAATATAAGTAATAAGTATAATTATTACAGTTCTAGCGATAATAACTGCATTATATGGGTAATAATGGATGTTATATTGATAATATCGGGAGTAATAAGTATATTTATTATAGTTCTAGCGATAATAACTGCATAATATAGGTAATAATGCATGTTATATTGATGATAACAAAAGTAATACGTATATTTATTATAGTTCTAGCGATAATAACTGCATAATATGGGTAATAATGCATGTTATATTGATAATAATATAAGTAATAAGTATAATTATTACAGTTCTAGCGATAATAACTGCATTATATGGGTAATAATGGATGTTATATTGATAATATCGGGAGTAATAAGTATATTTATTATAGTTCTAGCGATAATAACTGCATAACATAGGTAATAATGCATGTTATATCGATAATAGTAAAAGTAATAAGTATATTTATTATAGTTCTATCAATAATAACTGCATAATATCGGTAATAATGCATGTTATATTGATGATAATATAAGTAATAAGTATAATTATTACAGTTCTAGCGATAATAACTGCATTATATGGGTAATAATGGATGTTATATTGGTAATATCTGGAGTAGTAAGTATAATTTTTATAGTTCTAGCGATAATAAAAGTAATATATGGCTAATAGTGCATGTTATATTGATAATAATAAAAGTAATAAGTATATTTATTATAGTTCTATCGATAATAACTGCATAATATGGGTAATAATGCATGTTATATTGATAATATCTAGAGTAGTAAGTATAATTTTTATAGTTCTAGCGATAATAAAAGTAATATATGGCTAATAGTGCATGTTATATTGATAATAATAAAAGTAATAAGTATATTTATTATAGTTCTATCGATAATAACTGCATAATATGGGTAATAATGCATGTTATATTGATGATAATATAAGTAATAAGTATAATTATTACAGTTCTAGCGATAATAACTGCATTATATGGGTAATAATGGATGTTATATTGATAATATCGGGAGTAATAAGTATATTTATTATAGTTCTAGCGATAATAACTGCATAATATAGGTAATAATGCATGTTATATTGATGATAACAAAAGTAATACGTATATTTATTATAGTTCTAGCGATAATAACTGCATAATATGGGTAATAATGCATGTTATATTGATAATAATATAAGTAATAAGTATAATTATTACAGTTCTAGCGATAATAACTGCATTATATGGGTAATAATGGATGTTATATTGATAATATCGGGAGTAATAAGTATATTTATTATAGTTCTAGCGATAATAACTGCATAACATAGGTAATAATGCATGTTATATTGATAATAGTAAAAGTAATAAGTATATTTATTATAGTTCTATCAATAATAACTGCATAATATCGGTAATAATGCATGTTATATTGATGATAATATAAGTAATAAGTATAATTATTACAGTTCTAGCGATAATAACTGCATTATATGGGTAATAATGGATGTTATATTGGTAATATCTGGAGTAGTAAGTATAATTTTTATAGTTCTAGCGATAATAAAAGTAATATATGGCTAATAGTGCATGTTATATTGATAATAATAAAAGTAATAAGTATATTTATTATAGTTCTATCGATAATAACTGCATAATATGGGTAATAATGCATGTTATATTGATAATATCTAGAGTAGTAAGTATAATTTTTATAGTTCTAGCGATAATAAAAGTAATATATGGCTAATAGTGCATGTTATATTGATAATAATAAAAGTAATAAGTATATTTATTATAGTTCTATCGATAATAACTGCATAATATGGGTAATAATGCATGTTATATTGATGATAATATAAGTAATAAGTATAATTATTACAGTTCTAGCGATAATAACTGCATTATATGGGTAATAATGCATGTGATATTGATAATAATATAGGTAGTAAGTATAATTATTACAGTTCTAGCGATAATAACTGCATTGTATGGGTAATAATGGATGTTATATTGATAATATCGGGAGTAATAAGTATATTTATTATAGTTCTAGCGATAATAACTGCATAATATGGGTAATAATGCATGTTATATTGATAATAATATAAGTAATAAGTATAATTATTACAGTTCTAGCGATAATAACTGCATTATATGGGTAATAATGGATGTTATGTTGATAATATCGGGAGTAATAAGTATTTTTATTATAGTTCTAGCGATAATAATTGCATAATATCGGTAATAATGCATGTTATGTTGATAATAATAACAGTAATTAGTATATTTATTACAGTTCTATCGATAATAACTGCATAATATGGGTAATAATGCATGTTATATTGATGATAACAAAAGTAATACGTATATTTATTATAGTTCTAGCGATAATAACTGCATAATATGGGTAATAATGCATGTTATATTGATAATATCTGGAGTAGTAAGTATAATTTTTATAGTTCTAGCGATAATAAAAGTAATATATGGCTAATAGTGCATGTTATATTGATAATAATAAAAGTAATAAGTATATTTATTATAGTTCTATCGATAATAACTGCATAATATGGGTAATAATGCATGTTATATTGATGATAATATAAGTAATAAGTATAATTATTACAGTTCTAGCGATAATAACTGCATTATATGGGTAATAATGGATGTTATATTGATAATATCGGGAGTAATAAGCATATTTATTATAGTTCTAGCGATAATAACTGCATAATATAGGTAATAGTGCATGTTATATTAATAATAATAAAAGTAATAAGTATATTTATTATAGTTCTATCAATAATAACTGCATAATATGGGTAATAATGCATGTTATACTGATGATAATAAAAGTAATAAGTGTATTTATTACAGTTCTAGCGATAATAACTGCATAATATGGGTAATAATGCATGTTATATTGATGATAATAAAAGTAGTAAGTATATTTATTATAGTTCTAGCGATAATAACTGCATAATATGGGTAATAATGCATATTATATTGATAATAATATAAGTAATAAGCATAATTATTACAGTTCTAGCGATAATAACTGCATTATATGGGTAATAATGCATGTTATATTGATAATATCGGGAGTAATAAGTATATTTATTATAGTTCTAGCGATAATAACTGCATAATATAGGTAATAATGCATGTTATATTGATAAAAATAAAAGTAATATATGGCTAATAGTGCATGTTATATTGATAATAATAAAAGTAATAAGTATATTTATTATAGTTCTGTCGATAATAACTGCATTATATGGGTAATAATGCATGTTATGTTGATAATATCGGGAGTAATAAGTATAATCATTACAGTTCTAGCGATAATACTAGTATAATATGGCTAAGAGTGCCTGTTATATTGATAATAATAAAAGTAATAAGTATATTTATTATAGTTCTATCGATTATAACTGCATAATATGGGTAACAATGCACGTTATATTGCTAATAATATAAGTAATAAGTATAATTATTATAGTTCTAGCGATAATAACTGCATTATATGAGTAATAATGGATGTTATATTGATAATATCGGGAGTAATAAGTATAATTATTTCAGTTGTAGCGATAATACTAGTAAAATATGGCTAAGAGTGCATGTTATATTCATAATAAAAAAGTAATAAGTATATTTATTACAGTTCTATCAATAATAACTGCATAATATGGGTAATAATGCATGTTATATTAATAATAATATAAGTAATAAGTATAATTATTACAGTTCTAGCGATAATAACTGCATTATATGGGTAATAATGCATGTTATATTGATAATAATAAAAGTAATAAGTATATTTATTATGGTTCTAGCGATAATAACTGCATAATATGGGTAATAATGCATGTGATATTGATAATAATATAGGTAATAAGTACAATTATTACAGTTCTAGCGATAATAACTGCATTATATGGGTAATAATGCATGTTATATTGATGATAATATAAGTAATAAGTATAATTATTACAGTTCTAGCGATAATAACTGCATTATATGGGTAATAATGGATGTTATATTGGTAATATCTGGAGTAGTAAGTATAATTTTTATAGTTCTAGCGATAATAAAAGTAATATATGGCTAATAGTGCATGTTATATTGATAATAATAAGAGTAATAAGTATATTTATTATAATTCTATCGATAATAACTGCATAATATGGGTAATAATGCATGTTATATTGATGATAATATAAGTAATAAGTATAATTATTACAGTTCTAGCGATAATAACTGCATTATATGGGTAATAATGGATGTTATATTGATAATATCGGGAGTAATAAGTATATTTATTATAGTTCTAGCGATAATAACTGCATAATATAGGTAATAATGCATGTTATATTGATGATAACAAAAGTAATACGTATATTTATTATAGTTCTAGCGATAATAACTGCATAATATGGGTAATAATGCATGTTATATTGATAATAATATAAGTAATAAGTATAATTATTACAGTTCTAGCGATAATAACTGCATTATATGGGTAATAATGGATGTTATATTGATAATATCGGGAGTAATAAGTATATTTATTATAGTTCTAGCGATAATAACTGCATAACATAGGTAATAATGCATGTTATATTGATAATAGTAAAAGTAATAAGTATATTTATTATAGTTCTATCAATAATAACTGCATAATATCGGTAATAATGCATGTTATATTGATGATAATATAAGTAATAAGTATAATTATTACAGTTCTAGCGATAATAACTGCATTATATGGGTAATAATGGATGTTATATTGGTAATATCTGGAGTAGTAAGTATAATTTTTATAGTTCTAGCGATAATAAAAGTAATATATGGCTAATAGTGCATGTTATATTGATAATAATAAAAGTAATAAGTATATTTATTATAGTTCTATCGATAATAACTGCATAATATGGGTAATAATGCATGTTATATTGATAATATCTAGAGTAGTAAGTATAATTTTTATAGTTCTAGCGATAATAAAAGTAATATATGGCTAATAGTGCATGTTATATTGATAATAATAAAAGTAATAAGTATATTTATTATAGTTCTATCGATAATAACTGCATAATATGGGTAATAATGCATGTTATATTGATGATAATATAAGTAATAAGTATAATTATTACAGTTCTAGCGATAATAACTGCATTATATGGGTAATAATGGATGTTATATTGATAATATCGGGAGTAATAAGTATATTTATTATAGTTCTAGCGATAATAACTGCATAATATAGGTAATAATGCATGTTATATTGATGATAACAAAAGTAATACGTATATTTATTATAGTTCTAGCGATAATAACTGCATAATATGGGTAATAATGCATGTTATATTGATAATAATATAAGTAATAAGTATAATTATTACAGTTCTAGCGATAATAACTGCATTATATGGGTAATAATGGATGTTATATTGATAATATCGGGAGTAATAAGTATATTTATTATAGTTCTAGCGATAATAACTGCATAACATAGGTAATAATGCATGTTATATTGATAATAGTAAAAGTAATAAGTATATTTATTATAGTTCTATCAATAATAACTGCATAATATCGGTAATAATGCATGTTATATTGATGATAATATAAGTAATAAGTATAATTATTACAGTTCTAGCGATAATAACTGCATTATATGGGTAATAATGGATGTTATATTGGTAATATCTGGAGTAGTAAGTATAATTTTTATAGTTCTAGCGATAATAAAAGTAATATATGGCTAATAGTGCATGTTATATTGATAATAATAAAAGTAATAAGTATATTTATTATAGTTCTATCGATAATAACTGCATAATATGGGTAATAATGCATGTTATATTGATAATATCTAGAGTAGTAAGTATAATTTTTATAGTTCTAGCGATAATAAAAGTAATATATGGCTAATAGTGCATGTTATATTGATAATAATAAAAGTAATAAGTATATTTATTATAGTTCTATCGATAATAACTGCATAATATGGGTAATAATGCATGTTATATTGATGATAATATAAGTAATAAGTATAATTATTACAGTTCTAGCGATAATAACTGCATTATATGGGTAATAATGGATGTTATATTGATAATATCGGGAGTAATAAGCATATTTATTATAGTTCTAGCGATAATAACTGCATAATATAGGTAATAGTGCATGTTATATTAATAATAATAAAAGTAATAAGTATATTTATTATAGTTCTATCAATAATAACTGCATAATATGGGTAATAATGCATGTTATACTGATGACAATAAAAGTAATAAGTGTATTTATTACAGATCTAGCGATAATAACTGCATAATATGGGTAATAATGCATGTTATATTGATGATAATAAAAGTAGTAAGTATATTTATTATAGTTCTAGCGATAATAACTGCATAATATGGGTAATAATGCATATTATATTGATAATAATATAAGTAATAAGTATAATTATTACAGTTCTAGCGATAATAACTGCATTATATGGGTAATGATGCATGTTATATTGATGATAATATAAGTAATAAGTCTAATTATTACAGTTCTAGCGATAATAACTGAATTATATGGGTAATAATGGATGTTATATTGGTAATATCGGTAGTAATAAGTATATTTATTATAGTTCTAGCGATAATAACTGCATAATATAGGCAATAATGCATGTTATATTGATAAAAATAAAAGTAATATATGGCTAATAGTGCATGTTATATTGATAATAATAAAAGTAATAAGTATATTTATTATAGTTCTGTCGATAATAACTGCATTATATGGGTAATAATGCATGTTATATTGATAATATCGGGAGTAATAAGTATAATCATTACAGTTCTAGCGATAATACTAGTAAAATATGGCTAAGAGTGCCTGTTATATTGATAATAATAAAAGTAATAAGTATATTTATTATAGTTCTATCGATTATAACTGCATAATATGGGTAACAATGCACGTTATATTGCTAATAATATAAGTAATAAGTATAATTATTATAGTTCTAGCGATAATAACTGCATTATATGAGTAATAATGGATGTTATATTGATAATATCGGGAGTAATAAGTATAATTATTTCAGTTGTAGCGATAATACTAGTAAAATATGGCTAAGAGTGCATGTTATATTCATAATAAAAAAGTAATAAGTATAATTATTACAGTTCTAGCGATAATAACTGCATTATATGGGTAATAATGCATGTTATATTGACAATAATAAAAGTAATAAGTATATTTATTATGGTTCTAGCGATAATAACTGCATAATATGGGTAATAATGCATGTGATATTGATAATAATATAGGTAATAAGTACAATTATTACAGTTCTAGCGATAATAACTGCATTATATGGGTAATAATGCATGTTATATTGATGATAATATAAGTAATAAGTATAATTATTACAGTTCTAGCGATAATAACTGCATTATATGGGTAATAATGGATGTTATATTAGTAATATCTGGAGTAGTAAGTATAATTTTTATAGTTCTAGCGATAATAAAAGTAATATATGGCTAATAGTGCATGTTATATTGATAATAATAAGAGTAATAAGTATATTTATTATAATTCTATCGATAATAACTGCATAATATGGGTAATAATGCATGTTATATTGATGATAATATAAGTAATAAGTATAATTATTACAGTTCTAGCGATAATAACTGCATTATATGGGTAATAATGGATGTTATATTGATAATATCGGGAGTAATAAGTATATTTATTATAGTTCTATCAATAATAACTGCATAATATCGGTAATAATGCATGTTATATTGATGATAATATAAGTAATAAGTATAATTATTACAGTTCTAGCGATAATAACTGCATTATATGGGTAATAATGGATGTTATATTGGTAATATCTGGAGTAGTAAGTATAATTTTTATAGTTCTAGCGATAATAAAAGTAATATATGGCTAATAGTGCATGTTATATTGATAATAATAAAAGTAATAAGTATATTTATTATAGTTCTATCGATAATAACTGCATAATATGGGTAATAATGCATGTTATATTGATAATAATGAAAATAATAAGTATATTTATTATAGTTCTATCAATAATAACTGCATAATATCGGTAATAATGCATGTTATATTGATGATAATATAAGTAATAAGTATAATTATTACAGTTCTAGCGATAATGACTGCATTATATGGGTAATAATGGATGTTATATTGGTAATATCGGGAGTAATAAGTATATTTATTATAGTTCTAGCGATAATAACTGCATTATATGGGTAATAATGGATGTTATATTGATAATATCGGGAGTAATAAGTATATTTATTATAGTTCTAGCGATTATAACTGCATAATATGGGTAATAATGCATGTTATATTGATAATAATATAAGTAATAAGTATAATTATTACAGTTCTAGCGATAATAACTGCATTATATGGGTAATAATGCATGTTATATTGATAATATCGGGAGTAATATGTATAATTATTATTGTTCTAGCGATAATAATAGTAAAATATGGCTAATAGTGCATGTTATATTGATAATAATAAAAGTAATAAGTATATTTGTTATAGTTCTATCGATAATAACTGCATAATATGGGTAATAACGCATGTTATATTGGTGATAATAAAAGTAGTAAGTATATTTATTATAGTTCTAGCGATTATAACTGCATAATATGGGTAATAATGCATGTTATATAGATAATTATATAAGTAATAAGTACAATTATTACATTTCTAGCGATAACAACTGCATTATATGCGTATAATGCATGTTACATTGATAATATCTGGAGTAGTAAGTATAATTTTTATAGTTCTAGCGATAATAAAAGTAATATATGGCTAATAGTGCATGTTATATTGATAATAATAAAAGTAATAAGTATATGTATTATAGTTCTGTCGATAATAACTGCATTATATGGGTAATAATGCATGTTATATTGATAATATCGGGAGTAATGAGGATAATCATTACAGTTCTTGCGATAATACTAGTAAAATATGGCTAAGAGTGCCTCTTATATTGATAATAATATAAGTAATAAGTATATTTATTATAATTCTATCGATAATAACTGCATAATATGGGTAATAATGCATGTTATATTGATGATAATATAAGTAATAAGTATAATTATTACAGTTCTAGCGATAATAACTGCATTATATGGGTAATAATGCATGTTATATTGATGATAATATAAGTAATAAGTATAATTATTACAGTTCTAGCGATAATAACTGCATTATATGGGTAATAATGGATGTTATATTGGTAATATCTGGAGTAGTAAGTATAATTTTTATAGTTCTAGCGATAATAAAAGTAATATATGGCTAATAGTGCATGTTATATTGATAATAATAAGAGTAATAAGTATATTTATTATAATTCTATCGATAATAACTGCATAATATGGGTAATAATGCATGTTATATTGATGATAATATAAGTAATAAGTATAATTATTACAGTTCTAGCGATAATAACTGCATTATATGGGTAATAATGGATGTTATATTGATAATATCGGGAGTAATAAGTATATTTATTATAGTTCTAGCGATAATAACTGCATAATATGGGTAATAATGCATGTTATATTGATAATAATATAAGTAATAAGTATAATTATTACAGTTCTATCGATAATAACTGCATAATATGGGTAATAATGCATGTTATATTGATGATAACAAAAGTAATACGTATATTTATTATAGTTCTAGCGATAATAACTGCATAATATGGGTAATAATGCATGTTATATTGATAATAATATAAGTAATAAGTATAATTATTACAGTTCTAGCGATAATAACTGCATTATATGGGTAATAATGGATGTTATATTGATAATATCGGGAGTAATAAGTATATTTACTATAGTTCTAGCGATAATAACTGCATTATATGGGTAATAATGCATGTTATATTGATAATAATAGAAGTAATAAGTAGATTTATTATGGTTCTAGCGATAATAACTGCATAATATGGGTAATAATGCATGTGATATTGATAATAATATAGGCAGTAAGTATAATTATTACAGTTCTAGCGATAATAACTGCATTGTATGGGTAATAATGGATGTTATATTGATAATATCGGGAGTAATAAGTATATTTATTATAGTTCTAGCGATAATAACTGCATAATATGGGTAATAATGCATGTTATATTGATAATAATATAAGTAATAAGTATAATTATTACAGTTCTAGCGATAATAACTGCATTATATGGGTAATAATGGATGTTATGTTGATAATATCGGGAGTAATAAGTATTTTTATTATAGTTCTAGCGATAATAATTGCATAATATCGGTAATAATGCATGTTATGTTGATAATAATAACAGTAATTAGTATATTTATTACAGTTCTATCGATAATAACTGCATAATATGGGTAATAATGCATGTTATATTGATGATAACAAAAGTAATACGTATATTTATTATAGTTCTAGCGATAATAACTGCATAATATGGGTAATAATGCATGTTATATTGATAATAATATAAGTAATAAGTATAATTATTACAGTTCTAGCGATAATAACTGCATTATATGGGTAATAATGGATGTTATATTGATAATATCGGGAGTAATAAGTATATTTATTACAGTTCTAGCGATAATAACTGCATTATATGGGTAATAATGCATGATATGTTGATAACATTGGGAGTAATAAGTATAATTATTATAGTTCTAGCGATAATAATAGTAAAATATGGCAAATAGTGCATGTTATATTGATAATAGTAAAAGCAATAAGTATATTTATTACAGTTCTATCGATAATAACTGCATAATATGGGTATTAATGCATGTTATATTGATGATAATAAAAGTAGTAAGAATATTTATTATAGTTCTAGCGATTATAACTGCATAATATGGGTAATAATGCATGTTATATTGATAATAATATAAGTAATAAGTATAATTATTACAGTTCTAGCGATAATAACTGCATTATATGGGTAATAATGCATGTTATATTGATAATAATAAAAGTAATAAGTATATTTATTATGGTTCTAGCGATAATAACTGCATAATATGGGTAATAATGCATGTGATATTGATAATAATATAGGTAATAAGTATAATTATTACAGTTCTAGCGATAATAACTGCATTATATGGGTAATAATGCATGTTATATTGATGATAATATAAGTAATAAGTATAATTATTACAGTTCTAGCGATAATAACTGCATTATATGGGTAATAATGGATGTTATATTGATAATATCGGGAGTAATAAGTATATTTATTATAGTTCTAGCGATTATAACTGCATAATATGGGTAATAATGCATGTTATATTAATAATAATATAAGTAATAAGTATAATTATTACAGTTCTAGCGATAATAACTGCATTATATGGGTAATAATGCATGTTATATTGATCATAATACAAGTAATAAGTATAATCATTACAGTTCTAGCGATAATACTAGTAAAATATGGCTAAGAGTCCCTGTTATATTGATAATAATAAAAGTAATAAGTATATTTATTGTAATTCTATCGATAATAACTGCATAATATGGGTAATAATGCATGTTATATTGATAATAATATAAGTAATAAGTATAATTATTACAGTTCTAGCGATAATAACTGCATTATATGGGTAATAATGGATGTTATATTGATAATATCGGGAGTAATAAGTATATTTATTATAGTTCTAGCGATAATAACTGCATAATATAGGTAATAGTGCATGTTATATTGATAATAATAAAAGTAATAAGCATATTTATTATAGTTCTATCAATAATAACTGCATAATATGGGTAATAATGGATGTTATATTGATAATATCGGGAGTAATAAGTATATTTACTATAGTTCTAGCGATAATAACTGCATTATATGGGTAATAATGCATGTTATATTGATGATAATATAAGTAATAAGTATAATTATTACAGTTCTAGCGATAATAACTGCATTATATGGGTAATAATGGATGTTATATTGGTAATATCTGGAGTAGTAAGTATAATTTTTATAGTTCTAGCGATAATAAAAGTAATATATGGCTAATAGTGCATGTTATATTGATAATAATAAGAGTAATAAGTATATTTATTATAATTCTATCGATAATAACTGCATAATATGGGTAATAATGCATGTTATATTGATGATAATATAAGTAATAAGTATAATTATTACAGTTCTAGCGATAATAACTGCATTATATGGGTAATAATGGATGTTATATTGATAATATCGGGAGTAATAAGTATATTTATATAGTTCTAGCGATAATAACTGCATAATATAGGTAATAGTGCATGTTATATTGATAATAATAAAAGTAATAAGCATATTTATTATAGTTCTATCAATAATAACTGCATAATATGGGTAATAATGGATGTTATATTGATAATATCGGGAGTAATAAGTATATTTACTATAGTTCTAGCGATAATAACTGCATTATATGGGTAATAATGCATGTTATATTGATAATAATAGAAGTAATAAGTAGATTTATTATGGTTCTAGCGATAATAACTGCATAATATGGGTAATAATGCATGTGATATTGATAATAATATAGGCAGTAAGTATAATTATTACAGTTCTAGCGATAATAACTGCATTGTATGGGTAATAATGGATGTTATATTGATAATATCGGGAGTAATAAGTATATTTATTATAGTTCTAGCGATAATAACTGCATAATATGGGTAATAATGCATGTTATATTGATAATAATATAAGTAATAAGTATAATTATTACAGTTCTAGCGATAATAACTGCATTATATGGGTAATAATGGATGTTATGTTGATAATATCGGGAGTAATAAGTATTTTTATTATAGTTCTAGCGATAATAATTGCATAATATCGGTAATAATGCATGTTATGTTGATAATAATAACAGTAATTAGTATATTTATTACAGTTCTATCGATAATAACTGCATAATATGGGTAATAATGCATGTTATATTGATGATAACAAAAGTAATACGTATATTTATTATAGTTCTAGCGATAATAACTGCATAATATGGGTAATAATGCATGTTATATTGATAATAATATAAGTAATAAGTATAATTATTACAGTTCTAGCGATAATAACTGCATTATATGGGTAATAATGGATGTTATATTGATAATATCGGGAGTAATAAGTATATTTATTACAGTTCTAGCGATAATAACTGCATTATATGGGTAATAATGCATGATATGTTGATAACATTGGGAGTAATAAGTATAATTATTACAGTTCTAGCGATAATAATAGTAAAATATGGCAAATAGTGCATGTTATATTGATAATAGTAAAAGCAATAAGTATATTTATTACAGTTCTATCGATAATAACTGCATAATATGGGTATTAATGCATGTTATATTGATGATAATAAAAGTAGTAAGAATATTTATTATAGTTCTAGCGATTATAACTGCATAATATGGGTAATAATGCATGTTATATTGATAATAATATAAGTAATAAGTATAATTATTACAGTTCCAGCGATAATAACTGCATTATATGGGTAATAATGCATGTTATATTGATAATATTGGGAGTAATAAGTATATTTATTATAGTTCTAGCGATAATAACTGCATAATATAGGTAATAATGCATGTTATATTGATAATAATAAAAGTAATAAGTATATTTATTGTAGTTCTATCAATAATAACTGCATAATATGGGTAATAATGCATGTTATATTGATGATAATAAAAGTAATAAGTGTATTTATTACAGTTCTAGCGATAATGACTGCATAATATTGGTAATAATGCACGTTATATTGCTAATAATATAAGTAATAAGTATAATTATTACAGTTCTAGCGATAATAACTGCATTATATGAGTAATAATGGATGTTATATTGATAATATCGGGAGTAATAAGTATAATTATTTCAGTTGTAGCGATAATACTAGTAAAATATGGCTAAGAGTGCATGTTATATTCATAATAAAAAAGTAATAAGTATATTTATTACAGTTCTATCAATAATAACTGCATAGTGTGGGTAATAATGCATGTTATATTAATAATAATATAAGTAATAAGTATAATTATTACAGTTCTAGCGATAATAACTGCATTATATGGGTAATAATGCATGTTATATTGATAATAATAAAAGTAATAAGTATATTTATTATGGTTCTAGCGATAATAACTGCATAATATGGGTAATAATGCATGTGATATTGATAATAATATAGGTAATAAGTATAATTATTACAGTTCTAGCGATAATAGCTGCATTATATGGGTAATAATGCATGTTATATTGATGATAATATAAGTAATAAGTATAATTATTACAGTTCTAGCGATAATAACTGCATTATATGGGTAATAATGGATGTTATATTGATAATATCGGGAGTAATAAGTATATTTATTATAGTTCTAGCGATTATAACTGCATAATATGGGTAATAATGCATGTTCTATTAATAATAATATAAGTAATAAGTATAATTATTACAGTTCTAGCGATAATAACTGCATTATATGGGTAATAATGCATGTTATATTGATCATAATACAAGTAATAAGTATAATCATTACAGTTCTAGCGATAATACTAGTAAAATATGGCTAAGAGTCCCTGTTATATTGATAATAATAAAAGTAATAAGTATATTTATTGTAATTCTATCGATAATAACTGCATAATATGGGTAATAATGCATGTTATATTGATAATAATATAAGTAATAAGTATAATTATTACAGTTCTAGCGATAATAACTGCATTATATGGGTAATAATGGATGTTATATTGATAATATCGGGAGTAATAGGTATATTTATTATAGTTCTAGCGATAATAACTGCATAATATAGGTAATAGTGCATGTTATATTGATAATAATAAAAGTAATAAGCATATTTATTATAGTTCTATCAATAATAACTGCATAATATGGGTAATAATGGATGTTATATTGATAATATCGGGAGTAATAAGTATATTTACTATAGTTCTAGCGATAATAACTGCATTATATGGGTAATAATGCATGTTATATTGATGATAATATAAGTAATAAGTATAATTATTACAGTTCTAGCGATAATAACTGCATTATATGGGTAATAATGGATGTTATATTGGTAATATCTGGAGTAGTAAGTATAATTTTTATAGTTCTAGCGATAATAAAAGTAATATATGGCTAATAGTGCATGTTATATTGATAATAATAAGAGTAATAAGTATATTTATTATAATTCTATCGATAATAACTGCATAATATGGGTAATAATGCATGTTATATTGATGATAATATAAGTAATAAGTATAATTATTACAGTTCTAGCGATAATAACTGCATTATATGGGTAATAATGGATGTTATATTGATAATATCGGGAGTAATAAGTATATTTACTATAGTTCTAGCGATAATAACTGCATAATATAGGTAATAGTGCATGTTATATTGATAATAATAAAAGTAATAAGCATATTTATTATAGTTCTATCAATAATAACTGCATAATATGGGTAATAATGGATGTTATATTGATAATATCGGGAGTAATAAGTATATTTACTATAGTTCTAGCGATAATAACTGCATTATATGGGTAATAATGCATGTTATATTGATAATAATAGAAGTAATAAGTAGATTTATTATGGTTCTAGCGATAATAACTGCATAATATGGGTAATAATGCATGTGATATTGATAATAATATAGGTAGTAAGTATAATTATTACAGTTCTAGCGATAATAACTGCATTGTATGGGTAATAATGGATGCTATATTGATAATATCGGGAGTAATAAGTATATTTATTATAGTTCTAGCGATAATAACTGCATAATATGGGTAATAATGCATGTTATATTGATAATAATATAAGTAATAAGTATAATTATTACAGTTCTAGCGATAATAACTGCATTATATGGGTAATAATGGATGTTATGTTGATAATATCGGGAGTAATAAGTATTTTTATTATAGTTCTAGCGATAATAATTGCATAATATCGGTAATAATGCATGTTATGTTGATAATAATAACAGTAATTAGTATATTTATTACAGTTCTATCGATAATAACTGCATAATATGGGTAATAATGCATGTTATATTGATGATAACAAAAGTAATACGTATATTTATTATAGTTCTAGCGATAATAACTGCATAATATGGGTAATAATGCATGTTATATTGATAATAATATAAGTAATAAGTATAATTATTACAGTTCTAGCGATAATAACTGCATTATATGGGTAATAATGGATGTTATATTGATAATATCGGGAGTAATAAGTATATTTATTACAGTTCTAGCGATAATAACTGCATTATATGGGTAATAATGCATGATATGTTGATAACATTGGGAGTAATAAGTATAATTATTATAGTTCTAGCGATAATAATAGTAAAATATGGCAAATAGTGCATGTTATATTGATAATAGTAAAAGCAATAAGTATATTTATTACAGTTCTATCGATAATAACTGCATAATATGGGTATTAATGCATGTTATATTGATGATAATAAAAGTAGTAAGAATATTTATTATAGTTCTAGCGATTATAACTGCATAATATGGGTAATAATGCATGTTATATTGATAATAATATAAGTAATAAGTATAATTATTACAGTTCCAGCGATAATAACTGCATTATATGGGTAATAATGCATGTTATATTGATAATATTGGGAGTAATAAGTATATTTATTATAGTTCTAGCGATAATAACTGCATAATATAGGTAATAATGCATGTTATATTGATAATAATAAAAGTAATAAGTATATTTATTGTAGTTCTATCAATAATAACTGCATAATATGGGTAATAATGCATGTTATATTGATGATAATAAAAGTAATAAGTGTATTTATTACAGTTCTAGCGATAATGACTGCATAATATGGGTAATAATGCACGTTATATTGCTAATAATATAAGTAATAAGTATAATTATTACAGTTCTAGCGATAATAACTGCATTATATGAGTAATAATGGATGTTATATTGATAATATCGGGAGTAATAAGTATAATTATTTCAGTTGTAGCGATAATACTAGTAAAATATGGCTAAGAGTGCATGTTATATTCATAATAAAAAAGTAATAAGTATATTTATTACAGTTCTATCAATAATAACTGCATAATGTGGGTAATAATGCATGTTATATTAATAATAATATAAGTAATAAGTATAATTATTACAGTTCTAGCGATAATAACTGCATTATATGGGTAATAATGCATGTTATATTGATAATAATAAAAGTAATAAGTATATTTATTATGGTTCTAGCGATAATAACTGCATAATATGGGTAATAATGCATGTGATATTGATAATAATATAGGTAATAAGTATAATTATTACAGTTCTAGCGATAATAGCTGCATTATATGGGTAATAATGCATGTTATATTGATGATAATATAAGTAATAAGTATAATTATTACAGTTCTAGCGATAATAACTGCATTATATGGGTAATAATGGATGTTATATTGATAATATCGGGAGTAATAAGTATATTTATTATAGTTCTAGCGATTATAACTGCATAATATGGGTAATAATGCATGTTATATTAATAATAATATAAGTAATAAGTATAATTATTACAGTTCTAGCGATAATAACTGCATTATATGGGTAATAATGCATGTTATATTGATCATAATACAAGTAATAAGTATAATCATTACAGTTCTAGCGATAATACTAGTAAAATATGGCTAAGAGTCCCTGTTATATTGATAATAATAAAAGTAATAAGTATATTTATTGTAATTCTATCGATAATAACTGCATAATATGGGTAATAATGCATGTTATATTGATAATAATATAAGTAATAAGTATAATTATTACAGTTCTAGCGATAATAACTGCATTATATGGGTAATAATGGATGTTATATTGATAATATCGGGAGTAATAAGTATATTTATTATAGTTCTAGCGATAATAACTGCATAATATAGGTAATAGTGTATGTTATATTGATAAAAATAAAAGTAATAAGCATATTTATTATAGTTCTATCAATAATAACTGCATAATATGGGTAATAATGGATGTTATATTGATAATATCGGGAGTAATAAGTATATTTACTATAGTTCTAGCGATAATAACTGCATTATATGGGTAATAATGCATGTTATATTGATGATAATATAAGTAATAAGTATAATTATTACAGTTCTAGCGATAATAACTGCATTATATGGGTAATAATGGATGTTATATTGGTAATATCTGGAGTAGTAAGTATAATTTTTATAGTTCTAGCGATAATAAAAGTAATATATGGCTAATAGTGCATGTTATATTGATAATAATAAGAGTAATAAGTATATTTATTATAATTCTATCGATAATAACTGCATAATATGGGTAATAATGCATGTTATATTGATGATAATATAAGTAATAAGTATAATTATTACAGTTCTAGCGATAATAACTGCATTATATGGGTAATAATGGATGTTATATTGATAATATCGGGAGTAATAAGTATATTTATTATAGTTCTAGCGATAATAACTGCATAATATAGGTAATAGTGCATGTTATATTGATAATAATAAAAGTAATAAGCATATTTATTATAGTTCTATCAATAATAACTGCATAATATGGGTAATAATGGATGTTATATTGATAATATCGGGAGTAATAAGTATATTTACTATAGTTCTAGCGATAATAACTGCATTATATGGGTAATAATGCATGTTATATTGATAATAATAGAAGTAATAAGTAGATTTATTATGGTTCTAGCGATAATAACTGCATAATATGGGTAATAATGCATGTGATATTGATAATAATATAGGTAGTAAGTATAATTATTACAGTTCTAGCGATAATAACTGCATTGTATGGGTAATAATGGATGTTATATTGATAATATCGGGAGTAATAAGTATATTTATTATAGTTCTAGCGATAATAACTGCATAATATGGGTAATAATGCATGTTATATTGATAATAATAGAAGTAATAAGTAGATTTATTATGGTTCTAGCGATAATAACTGCATAATATGGGTAATAATGCATGTGATATTGATAATAATATAGGTAGTAAGTAAAATTATTACAGTTCTAGCGATAATAACTGCATTGTATGGGTAATAATGGATGTTATATTGATAATATTGGGAGTAATAAGTATATTTATTATAGTTCTAGCGATAATAACTGCATAATATGGGTAATAATGCATGTTATATTGATAATAATATAAGTAATAAGTATAATTATTACAGTTCTAGCGATAATAACTGCATTATATGGGTAATAATGGATGTTATATTGATAATATCGGTAGTAATAAGTATATTTATTATAGTTCTAGCGATAATAACTGCATAATATAGGTAATAATGCATGTTATATTGATAATAATAAAAGTAATAAGTATATTTATTATAGTTCTATCAATAATAACTCCATAATATCGGTAATAATGCATGTTATATTGATGATAATAAAAGTAATAAGTATATTTATTACAGTTCTAGCGATAATAACTGCATAATATGGGTAATAATGCATGTTATATTGATGATAATATAAGAAATAAGTATAATTATTACAGTTCTAGCGATAATAACTGCATTATATGGGTAATAATGGATGTTATATTGATAATATCGGGAGTAATAAGTATATTTATTATAGTTCTAGCGATTATAACTGCATAATATGGGTATTAATGCATGTTATATTGATAATAATATAAGTAATAAGTATAATTATTACAGTTCTAGCGATAATAACTGCATTATATGGGTAATAATGCATGTTATATTGATAATATCTGGAGTAGTAAGTATAATTTTTATAGTTCTAGCGATAATAAAAGTAAAATATGGCTAATAGTGCATGTTATATTGATAATAATAAAAGTAATAAGTATATTTATTATAGTTCTGTCGATAATAACTGCATTATATGGGTAATAATGCATGTTATATTGATAATATCGGGAGTAATCAGTATAATTATTACAGTTGTAGCGATAATACTAGAAAAATATGGCTAAGAGTGCATGTTATATTCATAATAAAAAAGTAATAAGTATATTTATTACAGTTCTAGCGATAATAACTGCATTATATGGGTAATAATGCATGTTATATTGATAATAATAAAAGTAATAAGTATATTTATTATGGTTCTAGCGATAATAACTGCATAATATGGGTAATAATGCATGTGATATTGATAATAATATAGGTAATAAGTATAATTATTACAGTTCTAGCGATAATAACTGCAATATATGGGTAATAATGCATGTTATATTGATAATATTGGGAGTAATAAGTATAATTATTATAGTTCTAGCGATAATAATATTAAAATATGGCTAATAGTGCATGTTATATTGATAATAATAAAAGTAATAAGTATATTTATTACAGTTCTATCGATAATAACAGCATAATATGGGTAATAATGCATGTTATATTGATGATAACAAAGTAATACGTATATTTATTATAGTTCTAGCGATAATAACTGCATTATATGGGTAAAAATGCATGTTATATTGATAATATTGGGAGTAATAAGTATAATTATTATAGTTCTAGCGATAATAATAGTAAAATATGGCTAATAGTGCATATTATATTGATAATAATAAAAGTAAAAAGTATATTTATTACAGTTCTATCGATAATAACTGCATAATATGGGTAATAATGCATGTTATATTGATAATAATATAAGTAATAAGTATAATTATTACAGTTCTAGCGATAATAACTGCATTATATGGGTAATAATGGATGTTATATTGATAATATCGGGAGTAATAAGTATATTTATTATAGTTCTAGCGATAATAACTGCATAATATAGATAATAATGCATGTTATATTCATAATAATAAAAGTAATAAGTATATTTATTATAGTTCTATCAATAATAACTGCATAATATGGGTAATAATGCATGATATATTGATGATAATAAAAGTAATACGTATATTTATTATAGTTCTAGCGATAATAACTGCATAATATGGGTAATAATGCATGTTATATTGATGATAATATAAGTAATAAGTATAATTATTACAGTTCTAGCGATAATAACTGCATTATATGGGTAATAATGGATGTTATATTGATAATATCGGGAGTAATAAGTATAATTATTACAGTTTTAGCGATAATACTAGTAAAATATGGCTAAGAGTGCATGTTATATTCATAATAAAGATGTAATAAGTATATTTATTATACTTCTATCGATAATAACTGCATAATATGGGTAATAATGCATGTTATATTGATAATAATATAAGTAATAAGTATAATTATTACAGTTCTAGCGATAATAACTGCATTATATGGGTAATAATGGATGTTATATTGATAATATCGGGACTAATAAGTATATTTATTATAGTTCTAGCGATAATAACTGCATAATATAGGTAATAGTGCATGTTATATTGATAATAATAAAAGTAATAAGTATATTTATTATAGTTCTATCAACAATAACTGCATAATATGGGTAATAATGGATGTTATATTGATAATATCGGGAGTAATAAGTATATTTATTATAGTTCTAGCGATAATAACTGCATAATATAGGTAATAATGCATGTTATATTGATAATAATAAAAGTAATAAGTATATTTATTGTAGTTCTATCAATAATAACTGCATAATATGGGTAATAATGCATGTTATATTGATGATAATAAAAGTAATAAGTGTATTTATTACAGTTCTAGCGATAATTACTGCATAATATGGGTAATAATGCATGTTATATTGATGATAATATAAGTAATAAGTATAATTATTACAGTTCTAGCGATAATAACTGCATTATATGGGTAATAATGGATGTTATATTGATAATATCGGTAGTAATAAGTATATTTATTATAGTTCTAGCGATAATAACTGCATAATATAGGTAATAATGCATGTTATATTGATAATAATAAAAGTAATAAGTATATTTATTATAGTTCTATCAATAATAACTGCATAATATCGGTAATAATGCATGTTATATTGATGATAATAAAAGTAATAAGTATATTTATTACAGTTCTAGCGATAATAACTGCATAATATGGGTAATAATGCATGTTATATTGATGATAATATAAGAAATAAGTATAATTATTACAGTTCTAGCGATAATAACTGCATTATATGGGTAATAATGGATGTTATATTGATAATATCGGGAGTAATAAGTATATTTATTATAGTTCTAGCGATTATAACTGCATAATATGGGTATTAATGCATGTTATATTGATAATAATATAAGTAATAAGTATAATTATTACAGTTCTAGCGATAATAACTGCATTATATGGGTAATAATGCATGTTATATTGATAATATCTGGAGTAGTAAGTATAATTTTTATAGTTCTAGCGATAATAAAAGTAAAATATGGCTAATAGTGCATGTTATATTGATAATAATAAAAGTAATAAGTATATTTATTATAGTTCTGTCGATAATAACTGCATTATATGGGTAATAATGCATGTTATATTGATAATATCGGGAGTAATCAGTATAATTATTACAGTTGTAGCGATAATACTAGAAAAATATGGCTAAGAGTGCATGTTATATTCATAATAAAAAAGTAATAAGTATATTTATTACATTTCTAGCGATAATAACTGCATTATATGGGTAATAATGCATGTTATATTGATAATAATAAAAGTAATAAGTATATTTATTATGGTTCTAGCGATAATAACTGCATAATATGGGTAATAATGCATGTGATATTGATAATAATATAGGTAATAAGTATAATTATTACAGTTCTAGCGATAATAACTGCAATATATGGGTAATAATGCATGTTATGTTGATAATATTGGGAGTAATAAGTATAATTATTATAGTTCTAGCGATAATAATATTAAAATATGGCTAATAGTGCATGTTATATTGATAATAATAAAAGTAATAAGTATATTTATTACAGTTCTATCGATAATAACAGCATAATATGGGTAATAATGCATGTTATATTGATGATAACAAAGTAATACGTATATTTATTATAGTTCTAGCGATAATAACTGCATTATATGGGTAAAAATGCATGTTATATTGATAATATTGGGAGTAATAAGTATAATTATTATAGTTCTAGCGATAATAATAGTAAAATATGGCTAATAGTGCATGTTATATTGATAATAATAAAAGTATATTTATTACAGTTCTATCGATAATAACTGCATAATATGGGTAATAATGCATGTTATATTGATAATAATATAAGTAATAAGTATAATTATTACAGTTCTAGCGATAATAACTGCATTATATGGGTAATAATGGATGTTATATTGATAATATCGGGAGTAATAAGTATATTTATTATAGTTCTAGCGATAATAACTGCATAATATAGATAATAATGCATGTTATATTCATAATAATAAAAGTAATAAGTATATTTATTATAGTTCTATCAATAATAACTGCATAATATCGGTAATAATGCATGTTATATTGATGATAATAAAAGTAATAAGTATATTTATTATAGTTCTATCGATAATAACTGCATAATATGGGTAATAATGCATGTTATATTGATGATAATATAAGTAATAAGTATAATTATTACAGTTCTAGCGATAATAACTGCATTATATGGGTAATAATGCATGTTATATTGATGATAATAAAAGTAATAAGTATATTTATTACAGTTCTAGCGATAATAACTGCATAATATGGGTAATAATGCATGTTATATTGATAATAATAAAAGCAATAAGTATATTTATTATAGTTCTATCAATAATAACTGCATAATATGGGTAATAATGCATGATATATTGATGATAATAAAAGTAATACGTATATTTATTATAGTTCTAGCGATAATAACTGCATAATATGGGTAATAATGCATGTTATATTGATGATAATATAAGTAATAAGTATAATTATTACAGTTCTAGCGATAATAACTGCATTATATGGGTAATAATGGATGTTATATTGATAATATCGGGAGTAATAAGTATAATTATTACAGTTTTAGCGATAATACTAGTAAAATATGGCTAAGAGTGCATGTTATATTCATAATAAAGATGTAATAAGTATATTTATTATACTTCTATCGATAAGAACTGCATAATATGGGTAATAATGCACGTTATATTGCTAATAATATAAGTAATATGTATATTTATTATAGTTCTATCGATTATAACTGCATAATATGGGTAATAATGCACGTTATACTGCTAATAATATAAGTAATAAGTATAATTATTATAGTTCTAGCGATAATAACTGCATTATATGAGTAATAATGGATGTTATATTGATAATATCGGGAGTAATAAGTATAATTATTACAGTTGTAGCGATAATACTAGTAAAATATGGCGAAGAGTGCATATTATATTCATAATAAAAAAGTAATAAGTATATTTATTACAGTTCTAGCGATAATAACTGCATTATATGGGTAATAATGCATGTTATATTGATAATAATAAAAGTAATAAGTATATTTATTATGGTTCTAGCGATAATAACTGCATAATATGGGTAACAATGCATGTGATATTGATAATAATATAGGTAATAAGTATAATTATTATAGTTCTAGCGATAATAACTGCATTGTATGGGTAATAATGGACGTTATGTTGATGATAATATAAGTAATAAGTATAATTATTACAGTTCTAGCGATAATAACTGCATTATATGGGTAATAATGCATGTTATGTTGATGATAATATAAGTAATATGTATAATTATTACAGTTCTAGCGATAATAACTGCATTATATGGGTAATAATGCACGTTATATTGCTAATAATATAAGTAATAAGTATATTTATTATAGTTCTATCGATAATAACTGCATAATATGGGTAATAATGCATGTTATATTGATGATAATATAAGTAATAAGTATAATTATTACAGTTCTAGCGATAATAACTGCATTATATGGGTAATAATGCATGTTATATTGATGATAATAAAAGTAATAAGTATATTTATTACAGTTCTAGCGATAATAACTGCATAATATGGGTAAAAATGCATGTTATATTGATAATATTGGGAGTAATAAGTATAATTATTATAGTTCTAGCGATAATAATAGTAAAATATGGCTAATAGTGCATGTTATATTGATAATAATAAAAGTAAAAAGTATATTTATTACAGTTCTATCGATAATAACTGCATAATATGGGTAATAATGCATGTTATATTGATAATAATATAAGTAATAAGTATAATTATTACAGTTCTAGCGATAATAACTGCATTATATGGGTAATAATGGATGTTATATTGATAATATCGGGAGTAATAAGTATATTTATTATAGTTCTAGCGATAATAACTGCATAATATAGATAATAATGCATGTTATATTCATAATAATAAAAGTAATAAGTATATTTATTATAGTTCTATCAATAATAACTGCATAATATGGGTAATAATGCATGATATATTGATGATAATAAAAGTAATACGTATATTTATTATAGTTCTAGCGATAATAACTGCATAATATGGGTAATAATGCATGTTATATTGATGATAATATAAGTAATAAGTATAATTATTACAGTTCTAGCGATAATAACTGCATTATATGGGTAATAATGGATGTTATATTGATAATATCGGGAGTAATAAGTATAATTATTACAGTTTTAGCGATAATACTAGTAAAATATGGCTAAGAGTGCATGTTATATTCATAATAAAGATGTAATAAGTATATTTATTATACTTCTATCGATAAGAACCGCATAATATGGGTAATAATGCACGTTATATTGCTAATAATATAAGTAATAAGTATATTTATTATAGTTCTATCGATTATAACTGCATAATATGGGTAATAATGCACGTTATATTGCTAATAATATAAGTAATAAGTATAATTATTATAGTTCTAGCGATAATAACTGCATTATATGAGTAATAATGGATGTTATATTGATAATATCGGGAGTAATAAGTATAATTATTACAGTTGTAGCGATAATACTAGTAAAATATGGCGAAGAGTGCATATTATATTCATAATAAAAAAGTAATAAGTATATTTATTACAGTTCTAGCGATAATAACTGCATTATATGGGTAATAATGCATGTTATATTGATAATAATAAAAGTAATAAGTATATTTATTATGGTTCTAGCGATAATAACTGCATAATATGGGTAACAATGCATGTGATATTGATAATAATATAGGTAATAAGTATAATTATTATAGTTCTAGCGATAATAACTGCATTGTATGGGTAATAATGGACGTTATGTTGATTATAATATAAGTAATAAGTATAATTATTACAGTTCTAGCGATAATAACTGCATTATATGGGTAATAATGCATGTTATGTTGATGATAATATAAGTAATATGTATAATTATTACAGTTCTAGCGATAATAACTGCATTATATGGGTAATAATGCACGTTATATTGCTAATAATATAAGTAATAAGTATATTTATTATAGTTCTATCGATAATAACTGCATAATATGGGTAATAATGCATGTTATATTGATGATAATATAAGTAATAAGTATAATTATTACAGTTCTAGCGATAATAACTGCATTATATGGGTAATAATGCATGTTATATTGATGATAATAAAAGTAATAAGTATATTTATTACAGTTCTAGCGATAATAACTGCATAATATGGGTAATAATGCATGTTATATTGATAATAATATAAGTAATAAGTATAATTATTACAGTTCTAGCGATAATAACTGCAATATATGGGTAATAATGCATGTTATATTGATAATATTGGGAGTAATAAGTATAATTATTATAGTTCTAGCGATAATAATAGTAAAATATGTCTAATAGTGCATGTTATATTGATAATAATAAAAGTAATAAGTATATCTATTACAGTTCTATCGATAATAACAGCATAATATGGGTAATAATGCATGTTACATTGATGATAACAAAAGTAATACGTATATTTATTATAGTTCTAGCGATAATAACTGCATTATATGGGTAAAAATGCATGTTATATTGATAATATTGGGAGTAATAAGTATAATTATTATAGTTCTAGCGATAATAATAGTAAAATATGGCTAATAGTGCATGTTATATTGATAATAATAAAAGTAAGAAGTATATTTATTACAGTTCTATCAATAATAACTGCATAATATGGGTAATAATGCATGTTATATTGATGATAATAAAAGTAATAAGTATAATTATTACAGTTCTAGCGATAATAACTGCATTATATGGGTAATAATGGATGTTATATTGATAATATCGGGAGTAATAAGTATATTTATTATAGTTCTAGCGATAATAACTGCATTATATGGGTAATAATGCATGTTATATTGATAATAATAAAAGTAATAAGTATATTTATTATGGTTCTAGCGATAATAACTGCATAATATGGGTAATAATGCATGTGATATTGATAATAATATAGGTAATAAGTATAATTATTACAGTTCTAGCGATAATAACTGCAATATATGGGTAATAATGCATGTTATATTGATAATATTGGGAGTAATAAGTATAATTATTATAGTTCTAGCGATAATAATATTAAAATATGGCTAATAGTGCATGTTATATTGATAATAATAAAAGTAATAAGTATATTTATTACAGTTCTATCGATAATAACAGCATAATATGGGTAATAATGCATGTTATATTGATGATAACAAAGTAACACGTATATTTATTATAGTTCTAGCGATAATAACTGCATTATATGGGTAAAAATGCATGTTATATTGATAATATTGGGAGTAATAAGTATAATTATTATAGTTCTAGCGATAATAATAGTAAAATATGGCTAATAGTGCATGTTATATTGATAATAATAAAAGTAAAAAGTATATTTATTACAGTTCTATCGATAATAACTGCATAATATGGGTAATAATGCATGTTATATTGATAATAATATAAGTAATAAGTATAATTATTACAGTTCTAGCGATAATAACTGCATTATATGGGTAATAATGGATGTTATATTGATAATATCGGGAGTAATAAGTATATTTATTATAGTTCTAGCGATAATAACTGCATAATATAGATAATAATGCATGTTATATTCATAATAATAAAAGTAATAAGTATATTTATTATAGTTCTATCAATAATAACTGCATAATATGGGTAATAATGCATGATATATTGATGATAATAAAAGTAATACGTATATTTATTATAGTTCTAGCGATAATAACTGCATAATATGGGTAATAATGCATGTTATATTGATGATAATATAAGTAATAAGTATAATTATTACAGTTCTAGCGATAATAACTGCATTATATGGGTAATAATGGATGTTATATTGATAATATCGGGAGTAATAAGTATAATTATTACAGTTTTAGCGATAATACTAGTAAAATATGGCTAAGAGTGCATGTTATATTCATAATAAAGATGTAATAAGTATATTTATTATACTTCTATCGATAAGAACCGCATAATATGGGTAATAATGCACGTTATATTGCTAATAATATAAGTAATAAGTATATTTATTATAGTTCTATCGATTATAACTGCATAATATGGGTAATAATGCACGTTATATTGCTAATAATATAAGTAATAAGTATAATTATTATAGTTCTAGCGATAATAACTGCATTATATGAGTAATAATGGATGTTATATTGATAATATCGGGAGTAATAAGTATAATTATTACAGTTGTAGCGATAATACTAGTAAAATATGGCTAAGAGTGCATATTATATTCATAATAAAAAAGTAATAAGTATATTTATTACAGTTCTAGCGATAATAACTGCATAATATGGGTAACAATGCATGTGATATTGATAATAATATAGGTAATAAGTATAATTATTACAGTTCTAGCGATAATAACTGCATTGTATGGGTAATAATGGACGTTATGTTGATAATATCGGGAGTAATAAGTATTTCTATTATAGTTCTAGCGATAATAACTGCATTATATGGGTAATAATGCATGTTATATTGATGATAATATAAGTAATAAGTATAATTATTACAGTTCTAGCGATAATAACTGCATAATATGGGTAATAATGCATGATATATTGATGATAATAAAAGTAATACGTATATTTATTATAGTTCTAGCGATAATAACTGCATAATATGGGTAATAATGCATGTTATATTGATAATAATAAAAGCAATAAGTATATTTATTATAGTTCTATCAATAATAACTGCATAATATGGGTAATAATGCATGATATATTGATGATAATAAAAGTAATACGTATATTTATTATAGTTCTAGCGATAATAACTGCATAATATGGGTAATAATGCATGTTATATTGATGATAATATAAGTAATAAGTATAATTATTACAGTTCTAGCGATAATAACTGCATTATATGGGTAATAATGGATGTTATATTGATAATATCGGGAGTAATAAGTATAATTATTACAGTTTTAGCGATAATACTAGTAAAATATGGCTAAGAGTGCATGTTATATTCATAATAAAGATGTAATAAGTATATTTATTATACTTCTATCGATAAGAACTGCATAATATGGGTAATAATGCACGTTATATTGCTAATAATATAAGTAATAAGTATATTTATTATAGTTCTATCGATTATAACTGCATAATATGGGTAATAATGCACGTTATACTGCTAATAATATAAGTAATAAGTATAATTATTATAGTTCTAGCGATAATAACTGCATTATATGAGTAATAATGGATGTTATATTGATAATATCGGGAGTAATAAGTATAATTATTACAGTTGTAGCGATAATACTAGTAAAATATGGCGAAGAGTGCATATTATATTCATAATAAAAAAGTAATAAGTATATTTATTACAGTTCTAGCGATAATAACTGCATTATATGGGTAATAATGCATGTTATATTGATAATAATAAAAGTAATAAGTATATTTATTATGGTTCTAGCGATAATAACTGCATAATATGGGTAACAATGCATGTGATATTGATAATAATATAGGTAATAAGTATAATTATTACAGTTCTAGCGATAATAACTGCATTGTATGGGTAATAATGGACGTTATGGTGATAATATCGGGAGTAATAAGTATTTCTATTATAGTTCTAGCGATAATAACTGCATTATATGGGTAATAATGCACGTTATATTGCTAATAATATAAGTAATAAGTATATTTATTATAGTTCTATCGATAATAACTGCATAATATGGGTAATAATGCATGTTATATTGATGATAATATAAGTAATAAGTATAATTATTACAGTTCTAGCGATAATAACTGCATTATATGGGTAATAATGCATGTTATATTGATGATAATAAAAGTAATAAGTATATTTATTACAGTTCTAGCGATAATAACTGCATAATATGGGTAATAATGCATGTTATATTGCTAATAATATAAGTAATAAGTATAATTATTATAGTTCTAGCGATAATAACTGCATTATATGAGTAATAATGGATGTTATATTGATAATATTGGGAGTAATAAGTATAATTATTATAGTTCTAGCGATAATAATAGTAAAATATGTCTAATAGTGCATGTTATATTGATAATAATAAAAGTAATAAGTATATTTATTACAGTTCTATCGATAATAACAGCATAATATGGGTAATAATGCATGTTACATTGATGATAACAAAAGTAATACGTATATTTATTATAGTTCTAGCGATAATAACTGCATTATATGGGTAAAAATGCATGTTATATTGATAATATTGGGAGTAATAAGTATAATTATTATAGTTCTAGCGATAATAATAGTAAAATATGGCTAATAGTGCATGTTATATTGATAATAATAAAAGTAAAAAGTATATTTATTACAGTTCTATCAATAATAACTGCATAATATGGGTAATAATGCATGTTATATTGATGATAATAAAAGTAATAAGTATAATTATTACAGTTCTAGCGATAATAACTGCATTATATGGGTAATAATGGATGTTATATTGATAATATCGGGAGTAATAAGTATATTTATTATAGTTCTAGCGATAATAACTGCATAATATAGATAATAATGCATGTTATATTCATAATAATAAAAGTAATAAGTATATTTATTATAGTTCTATCAATAATAACTGCATAATATGGGTAATAATGCATGATATATTGATGATAATAAAAGTAATACGTATATTTATTATAGTTCTAGCGATAATAACTGCATAATATGGGTAATAATGCATGTTATATTGATGATAATATAAGTAATAAGTATAATTATTACAGTTCTAGCGATAATAACTGCATTATATGGGTAATAATGGATGTTATATTGATAATATCGGGAGTAATAAGTATAATTATTACAGTTTTAGCGATAATACTAGTAAAATATGGCTAAGAGTGCATGTTATATTCATAATAAAGATGTAATAAGTATATTTATTATACTTCTATCGATAAGAACCGCATAATATGGGTAATAATGCACGTTATATTGCTAATAATATAAGTAATAAGTATATTTATTATAGTTCTATCGATTATAACTGCATAATATGGGTAATAATGCACGTTATATTGCTAATAATATAAGTAATAAGTATAATTATTATAGTTCTAGCGATAATAACTGCATTATATGAGTAATAATGGATGTTATATTGATAATATCGGGAGTAATAAGTATAATTATTACAGTTGTAGCGATAATACTAGTAAAATATTGCTAAGAGTGCATATTATATTCATAATAAAAAAGTAATAAGTATATTTATTACAGTTCTAGCGATAATAACTGCATAATATGGGTAACAATGCATGTGATATTGATAATAATATAGGTAATAAGTATAATTATTACAGTTCTAGCGATAATAACTGCATTGTATGGGTAATAATGGACGTTATGTTGATAATATCGGGAGTAATAAGTATTTCTATTATAGTTCTAGCGATAATAACTGCATTATATGGGTAATAATGCATGTTATATTGATGATAATATAAGTAATAAGTATAATTATTACAGTTCTAGCGATAATAACTGCATAATATGGGTAATAATGCATGATATATTGATGATAATAAAAGTAATACGTATATTTATTATAGTTCTAGCGATAATAACTGCATAATATGGGTAATAATGCATGTTATATTGATGCTAATATAAGTAATAAGTATAATTATTACAGTTCTAGCGATAATAACTGCATTATATGGGTAATAATGGATGTTATATTGATAATATCGGGAGTAATAAGTATATTTATTATAGTTCTAGCGATAATAACTGCATAATATAGATAATAATGCATGTTATATTCATAATAATAAAAGTAATAAGTATATTTATTATAGTTCTATCAATAATAACTGCATAATATGGGTAATAATGCATGATATATTGATGATAATAAAAGTAATACGTATATTTATTATAGTTCCAGCGATAATAACTGCATAATATGGGTAATAATGCATGTTATATTGATGATAATATAAGTAATAAGTATAATTATTACAGTTCTAGCGATAATAACTGCATTATATGGGTAATAATGGATGTTATATTGATAATATCGGGAGTAATAAGTATAATTATTACAGTTTTAGCGATAATACTAGTAAAATATGGCTAAGAGTGCATGTTATATTCATAATAAAGATGTAATAAGTATATTTATTATACTTCTATCGATAAGAACTGCATAATATGGGTAATAATGCACGTTATATTGATAATAATATAAGTAATAAGTATATTTATTATAGTTCTATCGATTATAACTGCATAATATGGGTAATAGTGCACGTTATATTGCTAATAATATAAGTAATAAGTATAATTATTATAGTTCTAGCGATAATAACTGCATTATATGAGTAATAATGGATGTTATATTGATAATATCGGGAGTAATAAGTATAATTATTACAGTTGTAGCGATAATACTAGTAAAATATGGCTAAGAGTGCATATTATATTCATAATAAAAAAGTAATAAGTATATTTATTACAGTTCTAGCGATAGTAACTGCATTATATGGGTAATAATGCATGTTATATTGATAATAATAAAAGTAATAAGTATATTTATTATGGTTCTAGCGATAATAACTGCATAATATGGGTAACAATGCATGTGATATTGATAATAATATAGGTAATAAGTATAATTATTACAGTTCTAGCGATAATAACTGCATTGTATGGGTAATAATGGACGTTATGTTGATAATATCGGGAGTAATAAGTATTTCTATTATAGTTCTAGCGATAATAACTGCATTATATGGGTAATAATGCATGTTATGTTGATGATAATATAAGTAATATGTATAATTATTACAGTTCTAGCGATAATAACTGCATTATATGGATAATAATGCACGTTATATTGCTAATAATATAAGTAATAAGTATATTTATTATAGTTCTATCGATAATAACTGTATAATATGGGTAATAATGCATGTTATATTGATGATAATATAAGTAATAAGTATAATTATTACAGTTCTAGCGATAATAACTGCATTATATGGGTAATAATGCATGTTATATTGATGATAATAAAAGTAATAAGTATATTTATTACAGTTCTAGCGATAATAACTGCATAATATGGGTAATAATGCATGTTATATTGATAATAATATAAGTAATAAGTATAATTATTACAGTTCTAGCGATAATAACTGCAATATATGGGTAATAATGCATGTTATATTGATAATATTGGGAGTAATAAGTATAATTATTATAGTTCTAGCGATAATAATAGTAAAATATGGCTAATAGTGCATGTTATATTGATGATAATATAAGTAATAAGTATAATTATTACAGTTCTAGCGATAATAACTGCATAATATGGGTAATAATGCATGTTATATTGATGATAATATAAGTAATAAGTATAATTATTACAGTTCTTGCGATAATAACTGCATTATATGGGTAATAATGCACGTTATATTGCTAATAATATAAGTAATAAGTATATTTATTATAGTTCTATCGATAATAACTGCATAATATGGGTAATAATGCATGTTATATTGATGATAATATAAGTAATAAGTATAATTATTACAGTTCTAGCGATAATACTAGTAAAATATGGCTAAGAGTGCATGTTATATTCATAATAAAGATGTAATAAGTATATTTATTATACTTCTATCGATAAGAACCGCATAATATGGGTAATAATGCACGTTATATTGCTAATAATATAAGTAATAAGTATATTTATTATAGTTCTATCGATTATAACTGCATAATATGGGTAATAATGCACGTTATATTGCTAATAATATAAGTAATAAGTATAATTATTATAGTTCTAGCGATAATAACTGCATTATATGGGTAATAATGCATGTTATATTGATGATAATATAAGTAATAAGTATAATTATTACAGTTCTAGCGATAATAACTGCATAATATGGGTAATAATGCATGTTATATTGATGATAATATAAGTAATAAGTATAATTATTACAGTTCTTGCGATAATAACTGCATTATATGGGTAATAATGCACGTTATATTGCTAATAATATAAGTAATAAGTATATTTATTATAGTTCTATCGATAATAACTGCATAATATGGGTAATAATGCATGTTATATTGATGATAATATAAGTAATAAGTATAATTATTACAGTTCTAGCGATAATAACTGCATTATATGGGTAATAATGCACGTTATATTGCTAATAATATAAGTAATAAGTATATTTATTATAGTTCTATCGATAATAACTGCATAATATGGGCAATAATGCATGTTATATTGATAATAATATAAGTAATAAGTATAATTATTACAGTTCTAGCGATAATAACTGCATTATATGGGTAATAATGGATGTTATATTGATAATATCGGGAGTAATAAGTATATTTATTATAGTTCTAGCGATAATAACTGCATAATATAGGTAATAGTGCATGTTATATTGATAATAATAAAAGTAATAAGTATATTTATTATAGTTCTATCAATAATAACTGCATAATATGGGTAATAATGCATGTTACATTGATGATAATAAAAGTAATAAGTGTATTTATTACAGTTCTAGCGATAATGACTGCATAATATGGGTAATAAAGCATGTTATATTGATGATAATATAAGTAATAAGTATAATTATTACAGTCCTAGCGATGATAACTGCATTATATGGGTAATAATGGATGTTATATTGATAATATCGGGAGTAATAGGTATATTTATTATAGTTCTAGCGATGATAACTGGATTATATGGGTAATAATGCATGTTATATTGATAATAATAACAGTAATTAGTATATTTATTATAGTTCTAGCGATAATAACTGCATAATATGGGTAATAATGCATGTTATATTGATAATAATATAAGTAATAAGTATAATTATTACAGTTCTAGCGATAATAACTGCATTATATGGGTAATAATGGATGTTATATTGATAATATCGGGAGTAATAAGTATATTTATTATAGTTCTAGCGATAATAACTGCATAACATAGGTAATAATGCATGTTATATTGATTATAATAAAAGTAATAAGTATATTTATTATAGTTCTATCCATAATAACTGCATAATATGGGTAATAATGCATGTTATACTGATGATAATAAAAGTAATAAGTATATTTATTATAGTTCTATCAATAATAACTGCATAATATGGGTAATAATGCATGTTATATTGATGATAATATAAGTAATAAGTATAATTATTACAGTTCTAGCGATAATAACTGCATTATATGGGTAATAATGGATGTTATATTGATAATATCGGGAGTAATAAGTATATTTATTATAGTTCTAGCGATAATAACTGCATAATATAGGTAATAGTGCATGTTATATTGATAATAATAAAAGTAATAAGTATATTTATTATAGTTCTATCAATAATAACTGCATAATATGGGTAATAATGCATGTTATATTGATGATAATAAAAGTAATAAGTGTATTTATTACAGTTCTAGCGATAATGACTGCATAATGTGGGTAATAATGCATGTTATATTGATGATAATATAAGTAATAAGTATAATTATTACAGTCCTAGCGATAATAACTGCATTATATGGGTAATAACGGATGTTATATTGATAATATCGGGAGTAATAAGTATATTTATTATAGTTCTAGCGATGATAACTGGATTATATGGGTAATAATGCATGTTATATTGATAATAATAACAGTAATTAGTATATTTATTATAGTTCTAGCGATAATAACTGCATAATATGGGTAATAATGCATGTTATATTGATAATAATAAAAGTAATAAGTATATTTATTATAGTTCTATCCATAATAACTGCATAATATGGGTAATAATGCATGTTATACTGATGATAATAAAAGTAATAAGTGTATTTATTACAGTTCTAGCGATAATAACTGCATAATATGGGTAATAATGCATGTTATATTGATGATAATAAAAGTAGTAAGTATATTTATTATAGTTCTAGCGATAATAACTGCATAATATGGGTAATAATGCATATTATATTGATAATAATATAAGTAATAAGTATAATTATTACAGTTCTAGCGATAATAACTACATTATATGGGTAATAATGGATGTTATATTGATAATATCGGGAGTAATAAGTATATTTATTATAGTTCTAGCGATAATAACTGCATAATATAGGTAATAGTGCATGTTATATTGATAATAATAAAAGTAATAAGCATATTTATTATAGTTCTAGCGATAATAACTGCATTATATGGGTAATAATGGATGTTATATTGATAATATCGGGAGTAATAAGTATATTTATTATAGTTCTAGCGATAATAACTGCATAACATAGGTAATAATGCATGTTATATTGATTATAATAAAAGTAATAAGTATATTTATTATAGTTCTATCCATAATAACTGCATAATATGGGTAATAATGCATGTTATACTGATGATAATAAAAGTAATAAGTATATTTATTATAGTTCTATCAATAATAACTGCATAATATGGGTAATAATGCATGTTATATTGATGATAATATAAGTAATAAGTATAATTATTACAGTTCTAGCGATAATAACTGCATTATATGGGTAATAATGGATGTTATATTGATAATATCGGGAGTAATAAGTATATTTATTATAGTTCTAGCGATAATAACTGCATAATATAGGTAATAGTGCATGTTATATTGATAATAATAAAAGTAATAAGTATATTTATTATAGTTCTATCAATAATAACTGCATAATATGGGTAATAATGCATGTTATATTGATGATAATAAAAGTAATAAGTGTATTTATTACAGTTCTAGCGATAATGACTGCATAATGTGGGTAATAATGCATGTTATATCGATGATAATATAAGTAATAAGTATAATTATTACAGTCCTAGCGATAATAACTGCATTATATGGGTAATAACGGATGTTATATTGATAATATCGGGAGTAATAAGTATATTTATTATAGTTCTAGCGATGATAACTGGATTATATGGGTAATAATGCATGTTATATTGATAATAATAACAGTAATTAGTATATTTATTATAGTTCTAGCGATAATAACTGCATAATATGGGTAATAATGCATGTTATATTGATAATAATAAAAGTAATAAGTATATTTATTATAGTTCTATCCATAATAACTGCATAATATGGGTAATAATGCATGTTATACTGATGATAATAAAAGTAATAAGTGTATTTATTACAGTTCTAGCGATAATAACTGCATAATATGGGTAATAATGCATGTTATATTGATGATAATAAAAGTAGTAAGTATATTTATTATAGTTCTAGCGATAATAACTGCATAATATGGGTAATAATGCATATTATATTGATAATAATATAAGTAATAAGTATAATTATTACAGTTCTAGCGATAATAACTACATTATATGGGTAATAATGGATGTTATATTGATAATATCGGGAGTAATAAGTATATTTATTATAGTTCTAGCGATAATAACTGCATAATATAGGTAATAGTGCATGTTATATTGATAATAATAAAAGTAATAAGCATATTTATTATAGTTCTATCAATAATAACTGCATAATATGGGTAATAATGGATGTTATATTGATAATATCGGGAGTAATAAGTATATTTACTATAGTTCTAGCGATAATAACTGCATTATATGGGTAATAATGCATGTTATATTGATAATAATATAAGTAATAAGTATAATTATTACAGTTCTAGCGATAATAACTGCATTATATGGGTAATAATGGATGTTATATTGATAGTATCGGGAGTAATAAGTATATTTATTATAGTTCTAGCGATAATAACTGCATAACATAGGTAATAATGCATGTTATATTGATAATAATATAAGTAATAAGTATAATTATTACAGTTCTAGCGATAATAACTGCATTATATGGGTAATAATGCATGTTATATTGATGACAACAAAAGTAATACGTATATTTATTATAGTTCTAGCGATAATAACTGCATTATATGGGTAAAAATGCATGTTATATTGATAATATTGGGAGTAATAAGTATAATTATTATAGTTCTAGCGATAATAATAGTAAAATATGGCTAATAGTGCATGTTATATTGATAATAATATAAGTAATAAGTATAATTATTACAGTTCCAGCGATAATAACTGCATTATATGGGTAATAATGCGTGTTATATTGATAATATTGGGAGTAATAAGTATAATTATTATAGTTCTAGCGATAATAATAGTAAAATATGGCTAATAGTGCATGTTATATTGATAATAATAAAAGTAATAATAACATTTATTACAGTTCTATCGATAATAACAGCATAATATGGGTAATAATGCATGTTATATTGATGATAACAAAAGTAATACGTATATTTATTATAGTTCTAGCGATAATAACTACATTATATGGGTAAAAATGCATGTTGTATTGATAATATTGGGAGTAATAAGTATAATTATTATAGTTCTAGCGATAATAATAGTAAAATATGGCTAATAGTGCATGTTATATTGATAATAATAAAAGTAAAAAGTATATTTATTACAGTTCTATCGATAATAACTGCATAATATGGGTAATAATGCATGTTATATTGATAATAATATAAGTAATAAGTATAATTATTACAGTTCTAGCGATAATAACTGCATTATATGGGCAATAATGGATGTTATATTGATAATATCGGGAGTAATAAGTATATTTATTATAGTTCTAGCGATAATAACTGCATTATATGGGTAATAATGGATGTTATATTGATAATATCGGGAGTAATAAGTATATTTATTATAGTTCTAGCGCTAATAACTGCATAATATGGGTAATAATGCATGTTATATTGATAATAATATAAGTAATAAGTATGTAAACGTGAGTTTGTTTATTTAGATACGCCCGGAGACGGGCGTTGCTTCTACGAATTTCGTCGCTATATTTTCTGTGAATTCTGTCTGGTTTAGAGCCCAGCTTGGGCTTCTGGGTAAAAGTAAAGTACGATGAACTAGGAATGATTTAAATGGAGAGTTCGGGCCTCCAGGTACTGGATAGCGGAGTGGTCTGAATGGTTGTTAAAGAAAGTTAGAAACCTCTTTCGTATATTATTAACATTAGACACTATCTATATATATATTCTAAACCTTCGGTACATACATACATGTATATTCTACAGTAAGGATTTCATTCATATATCGCAATAAGAAATTGCACGCATAAAACCAAGAGAAAGATTTACGAGTTCTGTATACAAAAGTATATTCAATGTTTTACATGAAATCTCGATTGATGATTCATGTTTTTATATATTTAAATTGGTGATTGGAGTCAATGTCTCGAAAAATATCACGACTGAGGAGTGTCGCAGCACCTTTTACACCCGGCCGATAAATCGGAGGAGGTGTTCCGGTGGAGACTTGCACGAAGTCGAAATCGGGTTGTGGCACCTAGGAGCTCGTCTAGAGGAGTTTGTGGGGCTCAAGATTTGCTCTGATGCCGGACACCCGATACCAACAGTACTCATCCGATCGTGTAATTCGCGAAACACTTAATCTCCAAACAGTGTGAGAGCTGTGCCACGCGGTCGGGTCCACCTCTTCACAAAGGCACTTGAGAACGACCAAGGAGTAGCGGCAGGGCACTTTTCGTGAGCTGGGCGGTACTCTGGTTACTCAAATGGGTCTGTGAGCTGTGCCTCGATCAAACATGGCAGAAATCATGCAATTCCACACCAGCGAGATTACCTCTCGCAAGGGCAAACAGGTACAATTAGAAGATACGGCGGGACACTTTACGTGGGCCGAGCGACACTTCAATTGCCTGTAAGAGCTTGAGAGCTGTACCACGCTAAAATGTGTAATTTATATGATCTCAGTCGCTAATCACCACTGCGAGAATAACGACTGTAACTAACAACGAGAATCGACTTCCAATCAATCGTTACTTACCAAAAGAGAACAAAATTTAATTTAATTCAAAATGTATGACTACTACGCCGTTCACGATCGAACAATTGTTCCGAAATCTTATTCTGACTGTGCCACCGTTCGGCTTGAACGATCGACTCCTCGGTTTGAGGCGTTTACGCGTTGCGGATAAACTGTCGGCTTTGACGAATCTATCAGGTCGGTTTGACCTCGCAATCGCGTACCGTGTTTCGCAGATGAGATTTTCTCGAACCGACTCGATTCGCTTTCAGACGTAGAGTGACAAAATTTGTCTTCGCATCGACCTCCTTCGATCGTTATCGAGTGGGGATCGATGCGCACGCATAATTATTGAAAGTGGGGTATATACTCTACCGGTAGCCCCATGAAATAATGAATATGTGAACTGATACTAAAGGTGCTTTCATATTATGTAACCAGCACGGTTACAAGTATAATTATTACAGTTCTAGCGATAATAACTGCATTATATGGGTAATAATGGATGTTATGTTGATAATATCGGGAGTAATAAGTATTTTTATTATAGTTCTAGCGATAATAATTGCATAATATAGGTAATAATGCATGTTATGTTGATAATAATAACAGTAATTAGTATATTTATTACAGTTCTATCGATAATAACTGCATAATATGGGTAATAATGCATGTTATATTGATGATAACAAAAGTAATACGTATATTTATTATAGTTCTAGCGATAATAACTGCATAATATGGGTAATAATGCATGTTATATTGATAATAATATAAGTAATAAGTATAATTATTACAGTTCTAGCGATAATAACTGCATTATATGGGTAATAATGGATGTTATATTGGTAATATCTGGAGTAGTAAGTATAATTTTTATAGTTCTAGCGATAATAAAAGTAATATATGGCTAATAGTGCATGTTATATTGGTAATAATAAAAGTAATAAGTATATTTATTATAGTTCTGTCGATAATAACTGCATTATATGGGTAATAATGGATGTTATATTGGTAATATCTGGAGTAGTAAGTATAATTTTTGTAGTTCTAGCGATAATAAAAGTAATATATGGCTAATAGTGCATGTTATATTGATAATAATAAAAGTAATAAGTATATTTATTATAGTTCTAGCGATAATAACTGCATAATATAGGTAATAATGCATGTTATATTGATAATAATGAAAGTAGTAAGTATATTTATTATAGTTCTATCAATAATAACTGCATAATATCGGTAATAATGCATGTTATGTTGATGATAATATAAGTAATAAGTATAATTATTACAGTTCTAGCGATAATAACTGCATTATATGGGTAATAATGCATGTTATATTGGTAATATCTGGAGTAGTAAGTATAATTTTTATAGTTCTAGCGATAATAAAAGTAATATATGGCTAATAGTGCATGTTATATTGATAATAATAAAAGTAATAAGTATATTTATTATAGTTCTAGCGATAATAACTGCATAATATAGGTAATAATGCATGTTATATTGATAATAATGAAAGTAGTAAGTATATTTATTATAGTTCTATCAATAATAACTGCATAATATCGGTAATAATGCATGTTATGTTGATGATAATATAAGTAATAAGTATAATTATTACAGTTCTAGCGATAATAACTGCATTATATGGGTAATAATGGATGTTATATTGGTAATATCGGGAGTAATAAGTATATTTATTATAGTTCTAGCGATTATAACTGCATAATATGGGTAATAATGCATGTTATATTGATAATAATATAAGTAATAAGTATAATTATTACAGTTCTAGCGATAATAACTGCATTATATTGGTAATAATGCATGTTATATTGATGATAATAAAAGTAATAAGTATATTTATTACAGTTCTAGCGATAATAACTGCATAATATGGGTAATAATGCATGTTATATTGATGATAATATAAGAAATAAGTATAATTATTACAGTTCTAGCGATAATAAGTGCATTATATGCGTAATAATGGATGTTATATTGATAATATCGGGAGTAATAAGTATATTTATTATAGTTCTAGCGATAATAACTGCATAATATAGGTAATAGTGCATGTTATATTGATAATAATAAAAGTAATAAGTATATTTATTATAGGTCTATCAATAATAACTGCATAATATGGGCAATAATGCATGTTATATTGATGATAATATAAGTAATAAGCATAATTATTACAGTCCTAGCGATAATAACTGCATTATATGGGTAATAATGGATGTTATATTGATAATATCGGGAGTAATAAGTATATTTATTATAGTTCTGGCGATGATAACTGGATTATATGGGTAATAATGCATGTTATATTGATAATAATAACAGTAATTAGTATATTTATTATAGTTCTAGCGATAATAACTGCATAATATGGGTAATAATGCATGTTATATTGATAATAATAAAAGTAATAAGTATATTTATTATAGTTCTATCCATAATAACTGCATAATATGGGTAATAATGCATGTTATACTGATGATAATAAAAGTAATAAGTGTATTTATTACAGTTCTAGCGATAATAACTGCATAATATGTGTAATAATGCATGTTATATTGATGATAATAAAAGTAGTAAGTATATTTATTATAGTTCTAGCGATAATAACTGCATAATATGGGTAATAATGCATATTATATTGATAATAATATAAGTAATAAGTATAATTATTACAGTTCTAGCGATAATAACTACATTATATGGGTAATAATGGATGTTATATTGATAATATCGGGAGTAATAAGTATATTTATTATAGTTCTAGCGATAATAACTGCATAATATAGGTAATAGTGCATGTTATATTGATAATAATAAAAGTAATAAGCATATTTATTATAGTTCTATCAATAATAACTGCATAATATGGGTAATAATGGATGTTATATTGATAATATCGGGAGTAATAAGTATATTTACTATAGTTCTAGCGATAATAACTGCATTATATGGGTAATAATGCATGTTATATTGATAATAATATAAGTAATAAGTATAATTATTACAGTTCTAGCGATAATAACTGCATTATATGGGTAATAATGGATGTTATATTGATAGTATCGGGAGTAATAAGTATATTTATTATAGTTCTAGCGATAATAACTGCATAACATAGGTAATAATGCATGTTATATTGATAATAATATAAGTAATAAGTATAATTATTACAGTTCTAGCGATAATAACTGCATTATATGGGTAATAATGCATGTTATATTGATAACAACAAAAGTAATACGTATATTTATTATAGTTCTAGCGATAATAACTGCATTATATGGGTAAAAATGCATGTTATATTGATAATATTGGGAGTAATAAGTATAATTATTATAGTTCTAGCGATAATAATAGTAAAATATGGCTAATAGTGCATGTTATATTGATAATAATATAAGTAATAAGTATAATTATTACAGTTCCAGCGATAATAACTGCATTATATGGGTAATAATGCGTGTTATATTGATAATATTGGGAGTAATAAGTATAATTATTATAGTTCTAGCGATAATAATAGTAAAATATGGCTAATAGTGCATGTTATATTGATAATAATAAAAGTAATAATAATATTTATTACAGTTCTATCGATAATAACAGCATAATATGGGTAATAATGCATGTTATATTGATGACAACAAAAGTAATACGTATATTTATTATAGTTCTAGCGATAATAACTACATTATATGGGTAAAAATGCATGTTGTATTGATAATATTGGGAGTAATAAGTATAATTATTATAGTTCTAGCGATAATAATAGTAAAATATGGCTAATAGTGCATGTTATATTGATAATAATAAAAGTAAAAAGTATATTTATTACAGTTCTATCGATAATAACTGCATAATATGGGTAATAATGCATGTTATATTGATAATAATATAAGTAATAAGTATAATTATTACAGTTCTAGCGATAATAACTGCATTATATGGGCAATAATGGATGTTATATTGATAATATCGGGAGTAATAAGTATATTTATTATAGTTCTAGCGATAATAACTGCATTATATGGGTAATAATGGATGTTATATTGATAATATCGGGAGTAATAAGTATATTTATTATAGTTCTAGCGCTAATAACTGCATAATGTGGGTAATAATGCATGTTATATTGATAATAATATAAGTAATAAGTATAATTATTACAGTTCTAGCGATAATAACTGCATTATATGGGTAATAATGGATGTTATATTGGTAATATCTGGAGTAGTAAGTATAATTTTTATAGTTCTAGCGATAATAAAAGTAATATATGGCTAATAGTGCATGTTATATTGGTAATAATAAAAGTAATAAGTATATTTATTATAGTTCTGTCGATAATAACTGCATTATATGGGTAATAATGGATGTTATATTGGTAATATCTGGAGTAGTAAGTATAATTTTTGTAGTTCTAGCGATAATAAAAGTAATATATGGCTAATAGTGCATGTTATATTGATAATAATAAAAGTAATAAGTATATTTATTATAGTTCTAGCGATAATAACTGCATAATATAGGTAATAATGCATGTTATATTGATAATAATGAAAGTAGTAAGTATATTTATTATAGTTCTATCAATAATAACTGCATAATATCGGTAATAATGCATGTTATGTTGATGATAATATAAGTAATAAGTATAATTATTACAGTTCTAGCGATAATAACTGCATTATATGGGTAATAATGGATGTTATATTGGTAATATCTGGAGTAGTAAGTATAATTTTTATAGTTCTAGCGATAATAAAAGTAATATATGGCTAATAGTGCATGTTATATTGATAATAATAAAAGTAATAAGTATATTTATTATAGTTCTAGCGATAATAACTGCATAATATAGGTAATAATGCATGTTATATTGATAATAATGAAAGTAGTAAGTATATTTATTATAGTTCTATCAATAATAACTGCATAATATCGGTAATAATGCATGTTATGTTGATGATAATATAAGTAATAAGTATAATTATTACAGTTCTAGCGATAATAACTGCATTATATGGGTAATAATGGATGTTATATTGGTAATATCGGGAGTAATAAGTATATTTATTATAGTTCTAGCGATTATAACTGCATAATATGGGTAATAATGCATGTTATATTGATAATAATATAAGTAATAAGTATAATTATTACAGTTCTAGCGATAATAACTGCATTATATTGGTAATAATGCATGTTATATTGATGATAATAAAAGTAATAAGTATATTTATTACAGTTCTAGCGATAATAACTGCATAATATGGGTAATAATGCATGTTATATTGATGATAATATAAGAAATAAGTATAATTATTACAGTTCTAGCGATAATAAGTGCATTATATGCGTAATAATGGATGTTATATTGACAATATCGGGAGTAATAAGTATATTTATTATAGTTCTAGCGATAATAACTGCATAATATAGGTAATAGTGCATGTTATATTGATAATAATAAAAGTAATAAGTATATTTATTATAGGTCTATCAATAATAACTGCATAATATGGGCAATAATGCATGTTATATTGATGATAATATAAGTAATAAGTATAATTATTACAGTCCTAGCGATAATAACTGCATTATATGGGTAATAATGCATGTTATATTGATAATAATATAAGTAATAAGTATAATTATTACAGTTCTAGCGATAATAACTGCATTATATGGGTAATAATGGATGTTATATTGATAGTATCGGGAGTAATAAGTATATTTATTATAGTTCTAGCGATAATAACTGCATAACATAGGTAATAATGCATGTTATATTGATAATAATATAAGTAATAAGTATAATTATTACAGTTCTAGCGATAATAACTGCATTATATGGGTAATAATGCATGTTATATTGATGACAACAAAAGTAATACGTATATTTATTATAGTTCTAGCGATAATAACTGCATTATATGGGTAAAAATGCATGTTATATTGATAATATTGGGAGTAATAAGTATAATTATTATAGTTCTAGCGATAATAATAGTAAAATATGGCTAATAGTGCATGTTATATTGATAACAATATAAGTAATAAGTATAATTATTACAGTTCCAGCGATAATAACTGCATTATATGGGTAATAATGCGTGTTATATTGATAATATTGGGAGTAATAAGTATAATTATTATAGTTCTAGCGATAATAATAGTAAAATATGGCTAATAGTGCATGTTATATTGATAATAATAAAAGTAATAATAATATTTATTACAGTTCTATCGATAATAACAGCATAATATGGGTAATAATGCATGTTATATTGATGACAACAAAAGTAATACGTATATTTATTATAGTTCTAGCGATAATAACTACATTATATGGGTAAAAATGCATGTTGTATTGATAATATTGGGAGTAATAAGTATAATTATTATAGTTCTAGCGATAATAATAGTAAAATATGGCTAATAGTGCATGTTATATTGATAATAATAAAAGTAAAAAGTATATTTATTACAGTTCTATCGATAATAACTGCATAATATGGGTAATAATGCATGTTATATTGATAATAATATAAGTAATAAGTATAATTATTACAGTTCTAGCGATAATAACTGCATTATATGGGCAATAATGGATGTTATATTGATAATATCGGGAGTAATAAGTATATTTATTATAGTTCTAGCGATAATAACTGCATTATATGGGTAATAATGGATGTTATATTGATAATATCGGGAGTAATAAGTATATTTATTATAGTTCTAGCGCTAATAACTGCATAATATGGGTAATAATGCATGTTATATTGATAATAATATAAGTAATAAGTATAATTATTACAGTTCTAGCGATAATAACTGCATTATATGGGTAATAATGGATGTTATGTTGATAACATCGGGAGTAATAAGTATTTTTATTATAGTTCTAGCGATAATAATTGCATAATATAGGTAATAATGCATGTTATGTTGATAATAATAACAGTAATTAGTATATTTATTACAGTTCTATCGATAATAACTGCATAATATGGGTAATAATGCATGTTATATTGATGATAACAAAAGTAATACGTATATTTATTATAGTTCTAGCGATAATAACTGCATAATATGGGTAATAATGCATGTTATATTGATAATAATATAAGTAATAAGTATAATTATTACAGTTCTAGCGATAATAACTGCATTATATGGGTAATAATGGATGTTATATTGGTAATATCTGGAGTAGTAAGTATAATTTTTATAGTTCTAGCGATAATAAAAGTAATATATGGCTAATAGTGCATGTTATATTGGTAATAATAAAAGTAATTAGTATATTTATTATAGTTCTGTCGACAATAACTGCATTATATGGGTAATAATGGATGTTATATTGGTAATATCTGGAGTAGTAAGTATAATTTTTGTAGTTCTAGCGATAATAAAAGTAATATATGGCTAATAGTGCATGTTATATTGATAATAATAAAAGTAATAAGTATATTTATTATAGTTCTAGCGATAATAACTGCATAATATAGGTAATAATGCATGTTATATTGATAATAATGAAAGTAGTAAGTATATTTATTATAGTTCTGTCAATAATAACTGCATAATATCGGTAATAATGCATGTTATGTTGATGATAATATAAGTAATAAGTATAATTATTACAGTTCTAGCGATAATAACTGCATTATATGGGTAATAATGGATGTTATATTGGTAATATCTGGAGTAGTAAGTATAATTTTTATAGTTCTAGCGATAATAAAAGTAATATATGGCTAATAGTGCATGTTATATTGATAATAATAAAAGTAATAAGTATATTTATTATAGTTCTAGCGATAATAACTGCATAATATAGGTAATAATGCATGTTATATTGATAATAATGAAAGTAGTAAGTATATTTATTATAGTTCTATCAATAATAACTGCATAATATCGGTAATAATGCATGTTATGTTGATGATAATATAAGTAATAAGTATAATTATTACAGTTCTAGCGATAATAACTGCATTATATGGGTAATAATGGATGTTATATTGGTAATATCGGGAGTAATAAGTATATTTATTATAGTTCTAGCGATTATAACTGCATAATATGGGTAATAATGCATGTTATATTGATAATAATATAAGTAATAAGTATAATTATTACAGTTCTAGCGATAAGAACTGCATTATATTGGTAATAATGCATGTTATATTGATGATAATAAAAGTAATAAGTATATTTATTATAGGTCTATCAATAATAACTGCATAATATGGGTAATAATGGATGTTATATTGATAATATCGGGAGTAATAAGTATATTTATTATAGTTCTAGCGATAATAACTGCATAATATAGGTAATAATGCATGTTATATTGATAATAATAAAAGTAATAAGTATATTTATTGTAGTTCTATCAATAATAACTGCATAATATGGGTAATAATGCATGTTATATTGATGATAATAAAAGTAATAAGTGTATTTATTACAGTTCTAGCGATAATGACTGCATAATATGGGTAATAATGCATGATATGTTGATAACATTGGGAGTAATAAGTATAATTATTATAGTTCTAGCGATAATAATAGTAAAATATGGCAAATAGTGCATGTCATATTGATAATAGTAAAAGCAATAAGTATATTTATTACAGTTCTATCGATAATAACTGCATAATATGGGTATTAATGCATGTTATATTGATGATAATAAAAGTAGTAAGTATATTTATTATAGTTCTAGCGATTATAACTGCATAATATGGGTAATAATGCATGTTATATTGATAATAATATAAGTAATAAGTATAATTATTACAGTTCTAGCGATAATAACTGCATTATATGGGTAATAATGCATGTTATATTGATAATATTGGGAGTAATAAGTATAATTATTATAGTTCTAGCGATAATAATAGTAAAATATGGCTAATAATGCATGTTATATTGATGATAATAAAAGTAATAAGTGTATTTATTACAGTTCTAGCGATAATGACTGCATAATGTGGGTAATAATGCATGTTATATTGATGATAATATAAGTAATAAGTACAATTATTACAGTTCTAGCGATAATAACTGCATTATATGGGTAATAATGGATGTTATATTGATAATATCGGGAGTAATAAGTATAATTATTACAGTTTTAGCGATAATACTAGTAAAATATGGCTAAGAGTGCATGTTATATTCATAATAAAGATGTAATAAGTATATTTATTATACTTCTATCGATAATAACTGCATAATATGGGTAATAATGCACGTTATATTGCTAATAATATAAGTAATAAGTATATTTATTATAGTTCTAGCGATAATAACTGCATAATATGGGTAATAATGCATGTTATATTGATAACAATATAAGTAATGAGTATAATTATTACAGTTCTAGCGATAATAACTGCATTATATGGGTAATAATGCATGTTATATTGATAATATCGGGAGTAATATGTATAATTATTATTGTTCTAGCGATAATAATAGTAAAATATGGCTAATAGTGCATGTTATATTGATAATAATAAAAGTAATAAGTATATTTGTTATAGTTCTATCGATAATAACTGCATAATATGGGTAATAATGCATGTTATATTGGTGATAATAAAAGTAGTAAGTATATTTATTATAATTCTATCGATAATAACTGCATAATATGGGTAATAATGCATGTTATATTGATGATAATAAAAGTAGTAAGTATATTTATTATAGTTCTAGCGATTATAACTGCATAATATGGGTAATAATGCATGTTATATTGATAATAATATAAGTAATAAGTATAATTATTACAGTTCTAGCGATAATAACTGCATTAAATGCGTATAATGCATGTTATATTGATAATATCTGGAGTAGTAAGTATAAAATTTATAGTTCTAGCGATAATATAAGTAAAATATGGCTAATAGTGCATGTTATATTGATAATAATAAAAGTAATAAGTATATTTATTATAATTCTATCGATAATAACGGCATAATATGGGTAATAATGCATGTTATATTGATAATAATATAAGTAATAAGTATAATTATTACAGTTCTAGCGATAATAACTGCATTATATGGGTAATAATGCATGTTATATTGATGACAACAAAAGTAATACGTATATTTATTATAGTTCTAGCGATAATAACTGCATTATGTGGGTAAAAATGCATGTTATATTGATAATATTGGGAGTAATAAGTATAATTATTATAGGTCCAGCGATAATAAAAGTAAAATATGGCTAATAGTGCATGTTATATTGATAATAATATAAGTAATAAGTATAATTATTACAGTTCCAGCGATAATAACTGCATTATATGGGTAATAATGCATGTTATATTGATAATATTGGGAGTAATAAGTATAATTGTTATAGTTCTAGCGATAATAATAGTAAAATATGGCTTATAGTGCATGTTATATTGATAATAGTAAAAGCAATAAGTATATTTATTACAGTTCTATCGATAATAACTGCATAATATGGGTATTAATGCATGTTATATTGATGATAATAAAAGTAGTAAGTATATTTATTATAGTTCTAGCGATTATAACTGCATAATATGGGTAATAATGCATGTTATATTGATAATAATATAAGTAATAAGTATAATTATTACAGTTCTAGCGATAATAACTGCATTATATGGGTAATAATGCATGTTATATTGATAATATTGGGAGTAATAAGTATAATTATTATTGTTCTAGCGATAATAATAGTAAAATATGGCTAATAGTGCATGTTATATTGATAATAATAAAAGTAATAAGTATATTTGTTATAGTTCTATCGATAATAACTGCATAATATGGGTAATAATGCATGTTATATTGGTGATAATAAAAGTAGTAAGTATATTTATTATAATTCTATCGATAATAACTGCATAATATGGGTAATAATGCATGTTATATTGATGACAACAAAAGTAATACGTATATTTATTATAGTTCTAGCGATAATAACTGCATTATGTGGGTAAAAATGCATGTTATATTGATAATATTGGGAGTAATAAGTATAATTATTATAGGTCCAGCGATAATAATAGTAAAATATGGCTAATAGTGCATGTTATATTGATAATAATATAAGTAATAAGTATAATTATTACAGTTCCAGCGATAATAACTGCATTATATGGGTAATAATGCATGTTATATTGATAATATTGGGAGTAATAAGTATAATTGTTATAGTTCTAGCGATAATAATAGTAAAATATGGCTTATAGTGCATGTTATATTGATAATAATAAAAGTAATAAGTATATTTATTACAGTTCTATCGATAATAACAGAATAATATGGGTAATAATGCATGTTATATTGATGATAACAAAAGTAATACGTATATTTATTATAGTTCTAGCGATAATAACTGCATTATATGGGTAAAAATGCATGTTATATTGATAATATTGGGAGTAATAAGTATAATTATTATAGTTCTAGCGATAATAATAGTAAAATATGGCTAATAGTGCATGTTATATTGATAATAATATAAGTAATAAGTATATTTATTATAATTCTATCGATAATAACTGCATAATATGGGTAATAATGCATGTTATATTGATAATAATATGAGTAATAAGTATAATTATTACAGTTCTAGCGATAATAACTTCTTTTTTATTGGTAATAATGCATGTTATATTGATGATAATAAAAGTAATAAGTATATTTATTACAGTTCTAGCGATAATAACTGCATAATATGGGTAATAATGCATGTTATATTGATGATAATATAAGAAATAAGTATAATTATTACAGTTCTAGCGATAATAACTGCATAATACGGGTAATAATGGATGTTATATTGATAATATCGGGAGTAATAAGTATATTTATTATAGTTCTAGCGATAATAACTGCATAATATAGGTAATAATGCATGTTATATTGATAATAATAAAAGTAATAAGTATATTTATTGTAGTTCTATCAATAATAACTGCATAATATGGGTAACAATGCATGTTATATTGATGATAATTGAAGTAATAAGTATAATTATTACAGTTCTAGCGATAATAACTGCATTATATGGGTAATAATGGATGTTATATTGGTAATATCTGGAGTAGTAAGTATAATTTTTATAGTTCTAGCGATAATAAAAGTAATATATGGCTAATAGTGCATGTTATATTGATAATAATAAAAGTAATAAGTATATTTATTATAGTTCTGTCGATAATAACTGCATTATATGGGTAATAATGCATGTTATATTGATAATATCGGGAGCAATAAGTATAATCATTACAGTTCTAGCGATAATACTAGTAAAATATGGCTAAGAGTGCCTGTTATATTGATAATAATAAAAGTAATAAGTGTATTTATTATAATTCTATCGATAATAACTGCATAATATGGGTAATAATGCATGTTATATTGATGATAATATGAGTAATAAGTATAATTATTACAGTTCTAGCGATAATAACTGCATAATATAGGTAATAATGCATGTTATATTGACAATAATAAAAGTAATAAGTATATTTATTGTAGTTCTATCAATGATAACTGCATAATATGGGTAATAATGCATGTGATATTGATGATAATAAAAGTAATAAGTATATTTATTATAGTTCTATCAATAATAACTGCATAATATGGGTAATAATGGATGTTATATTGATAATATCGGGAGTAATAAGTATATTTATTATAGTTCTAGCGATAATAACTGCATAATATAGGTAATAATGCATGTTATATTGACAATAATAAAAGTAATAAGTATATTTATTGTAGTTCTATCAATGATAACTGCATAATATGGGTAATAATGCATGTTATATTGATAATAATAAAAGTAATAAGTATATTTATTGTAGTTCTATCAATAATAACTGCATAATATGGGTAATAATGCATGTTATATTGATGATAATAAAAGTAGTAAGTATATTTATTATAGTCCTAGCGATTATAACTGCATAATATGGGTAATAATGCATGTTATATAGCTAATAATATAAGTAATAAGTATAATTATTACAGTTCTAGCGATAATAACTGCATTAAATGCGTATAATGCATGTTATATTGATAATATCTGGAGTAGTAAGTATAATTTTTATAGTTCTAGCGATAATAAAAGTAAAATATGGCTAATAGTGCATGTTATATTGGTAATATAAAAGTAATAAGTATATTTATTATAGTTCTGTCGATAATAACTGCATTATATGGGTAATAATGCATGTTATATTGATAATATCGGGAGTAATAAGTATAATCATTACAGTTCTAGCGATAATACTAGTAAAATATGGCTAAAGATTGCCTGTTATATTGATAATAATAAAAGTAATAAGTATATTTATTATAATTCTATCGATAATAACTGCATAATATGGGTAATAATGCATGTTATATTGATGATAATATAACTAATAAGTATAATTATTACAGTTCTAGCGATAATAACTGCATTATATGGGTAATAAAGGATGTTATATTGATAATTTCGGGAGTAATAAGTATATTTATTATAGTTCTAGCGATAATAACTGCATAATATAGGTAATAGTGCATGTTATATTGATAATAATAAAAGTAATAAGTATATTTATTATAGTTCTATCAATAATAACTGCATAATATGGGTAATAATGGATGTTACATTGATAATAATAAAAGTAATAAGTATATTTATTGTAGTTCTATCAATAATAACTGCATAATATGGGTAATAATGCATGTTATATTGATGATAATTGAAGTAATAAGTATAATTATTACAGTTCTAGCGATAATAACTGCATTATATGGGTAATAATGGATGTTATATTGGTAATATCTGGAGTAGTAAGTATAATTTTTATAGTTCTAGCGATAATAAAAGTAATATATGGCTAATAGTGCATGTTATATTGATAATAATAAAAGTAATAAGTATATTTATTATAGTTCTGTCGATAATAACTGCATTATATGGGTAATAATGCATGTTATATTGATAATATCGGGAGCAATAAGTATAATCATTACAGTTCTAGCGATAATACTAGTAAAATATGGCTAAGAGTGCCTGTTATATTGATAATAATAAAAGTAATAAGTATATTTATTATAATTCTATCGATAATAACTGCATAATATGGGTAATAATGCGTGTTATATTGATAATATTGGGAGTAATAAGTATAATTATTATAGTTCTAGCGATAATAATAGTAAAATATGGCTAATAGTGCATGTGATATTGATAATAATAAAAGTAATAATAATATTTATTACAGTTCTATCGATAATAACAGCATAATATGGGTAATAATGCATGTTATATTGATGACAACAAAAGTAATACGTATATTTATTATAGTTCTAGCGATAATAACTACATTATATGGGTAAAAATGCATGTTGTATTGATAATATTGGGAGTAATAAGTATAATTATTATAGTTCTAGCGATAATAATAGTAAAATATGGCTAATAGTGCATGTTATATTGATAATAATAAAAGTAAAAAGTATATTTATTACAGTTCTATCGATAATAACTGCATAATATGGGTAATAATGCATGTTATATTGATAATAATATAAGTAATAAGTATAATTATTACAGTTCTAGCGATAATAACTGCATTATATGGGCAATAATGGATGTTATATTGATAATATCGGGAGTAATAAGTATATTTATTATAGTTCTAGCGATAATAACTGCATTATATGGGTAATAATGGATGTTATATTGATAATATCGGGAGTAATAAGTATATTTATTATAGTTCTAGCGCTAATAACTGCATAATATGGGTAATAATGCATGTTATATTGATAATAATATAAGTAATAAGTATAATTATTACAGTTCTAGCGATAATAACTGCATTATATGGGTAATAATGGATGTTATGTTGATAATATCGGGAGTAATAAGTATTTTTATTATAGTTCTAGCGATAATAATTGCATAATATAGGTAATAATGCATGTTATGTTGATAATAATAACAGTAATTAGTATATTTATTACAGTTCTATCGATAATAACTGCATAATATGGGTAATAATGCATGTTATATTGATGATAACAAAAGTAATACGTATATTTATTATAGTTCTAGCGATAATAACTGCATAATATGGGTAATAATGCATGTTATATTGATAATAATATAAGTAATAAGTATAATTATTACAGTTCTAGCGATAATAACTGCATTATATGGGTAATAATGGATGTTATATTGGTAATATCTGGAGTAGTAAGTATAATTTTTATAGTTCTAGCGATAATAAAAGTAATATATGGCTAATAGTGCATGTTATATTGATAATAATAAAAGTAATAAGTATATTTATTATAGTTCTAGCGATAATAACTGCATAATATAGGTAATAATGCATGTTATATTGATAATAATGAAAGTAGTAAGTATATTTATTATAGTTCTGTCAATAATAACTGCATAATATCGGTAATAATGCATGTTATGTTGATGATAATATAAGTAATAAGTATAATTATTACAGTTCTAGCGATAATAACTGCATTATATGGGTAATAATGGATGTTATATTGGTAATATCTGGAGTAGTAAGTATAATTTTTATAGTTCTAGCGATAATAAAAGTAATATATGGCTAATAGTGCATGTTATATTGATAATAATAAAAGTAATAAGTATATTTATTATAGTTCTAGCGATAATAACTGCATAATATAGGTAATAATGCATGTTATATTGATAATAATGAAAGTAGTAAGTATATTTATTATAGTTCTATCAATAATAACTGCATAATATCGGTAATAATGCATGTTATGTTGATGATAATATAAGTAATAAGTATAATTATTACAGTTCTAGCGATAATAACTGCATTATATGGGTAATAATGGATGTTATATTGGTAATATCGGGAGTAATAAGTATATTTATTATAGTTCTAGCGATTATAACTGCATAATATGGGTAATAATGCATGTTATATTGATAATAATATAAGTAATAAGTATAATTATTACAGTTCTAGCGATAAGAACTGCATTATATTGGTAATAATGCATGTTATATTGATGATAATAAAAGTAATAAGTATATTTATTATAGGTCTATCAATAATAACTGCATAATATGGGTAATAATGGATGTTATATTGATAATATCGGGAGTAATAAGTATATTTATTATAGTTCTAGCGATAATAACTGCATAATATAGGTAATAATGCATGTTATATTGATAATAATAAAAGTAATAAGTATATTTATTGTAGTTCTATCAATAATAACTGCATAATATGGGTAATAATGCATGTTATATTGATGATAATAAAAGTAATAAGTGTATTTATTACAGTTCTAGCGATAATGACTGCATAATATGGGTAATAATGCATGTTATATTGATGATAATATAAGTAATAAGTATAATTATTACAGTTCTAGCGATAATAACTGCATTATATGGGTAATAATGCATGATATGTTGATAACATTGGGAGTAATAAGTATAATTATTATAGTTCTAGCGATAATAATAGTAAAATATGGCAAATAGTGCATGTCATATTGATAATAGTAAAAGCAATAAGTATATTTATTACAGTTCTATCGATAATAACTGCATAATATGGGTATTAATGCATGTTATATTGATGATAATAAAAGTAGTAAGTATATTTATTATAGTTCTAGCGATTATAACTGCATAATATGGGTAATAATGCATGTTATATTGATAATAATATAAGTAATAAGTATAATTATTACAGTTCTAGCGATAATAACTGTATTATATGGGTAATAATGCATGTTATATTGATAATATTGGGAGTAATAAGTATAATTATTATAGTTCTAGCGATAATAATAGTAAAATATGGCTAATAATGCATGTTATATTGATGACAATAAAAGTAATAAGTGTATTTATTACAGTTCTAGCGATAATGACTGCATAATGTGGGTAATAATGCATGTTATATTGATGATAATATAAGTAATAAGTACAATTATTACAGTTCTAGCGATAATAACTGCATTATATGGGTAATAATGGATGTTATATTGATAATATCGGGAGTAATAAGTATAATTATTACAGTTTTAGCGATAATACTAGTAAAATATGGCTAAGAGTGCATGTTATATTCATAATAAAGATGTAATAAGTATATTTATTATACTTCTATCGATAATAACTGCATAATATGGGTAATAATGCACGTTATATTGCTAATAATATAAGTAATAAGTATATTTATTATAGTTCTAGCGATAATAACTGCATAATATGGGTAATAATGCATGTTATATTGATAACAATATAAGTAATGAGTATAATTATTACAGTTCTAGCGATAATAACTGCATTATATGGGTAATAATGCATGTTATATTGATAATATCGGGAGTAATATGTATAATTATTATTGTTCTAGCGATAATAATAGTAAAATATGGCTAATAGTGCATGTTATATTGATAATAATAAAAGTAATAAGTATATTTGTTATAGTTCTATCGATAATAACTGCATAATATGGGTAATAATGCATGTTATATTGGTGATAATAAAAGTAGTAAGTATATTTATTATAATTCTATCGATAATAACTGCATAATATGGGTAATAATGCATGTTATATTGATGATAATAAAAGTAGTAAGTATATTTATTATAGTTCTAGCGATTATAACTGCATAATATGGGTAATAATGCGTGTTATATTGATAATATTGGGAGTAATAAGTATAATTATTATAGTTCTAGCGATAATAATAGTAAAATATGGCTAATAGTGCATGTTATATTGATAATAATAAAAGTAATAATAATATTTATTACAGTTCTATCGATAATAACAGCATAATATGGGTAATAATGCATGTTATATTGATGACAACAAAAGTAATACGTATATTTATTATAGTTCTAGCGATAATAACTACATTATATGGGTAAAAATGCATGTTGTATTGATAATATTGGGAGTAATAAGTATAATTATTATAGTTCTAGCGATAATAATAGTAAAATATGGCTAATAGTGCATGTTATACTGATAATAATAAAAGTAAAAAGTATATTTATTACAGTTCTATCGATAATAACTGCATAATATGGGTAATAATGCATGTTATATTGATAATAATATAAGTAATAAGTATAATTATTACAGTTCTAGCGATAATAACTGCATTATATGGGCAATAATGGATGTTATATTGATAATATCGGGAGTAATAAGTATATTTATTATAGTTCTAGCGATAATAACTGCATTATATGGGTAATAATGGATGTTATATTGATAATATCGGGAGTAATAAGTATATTTATTATAGTTCTAGCGCTAATAACTGCATAATATGGGTAATAATGCATGTTATATTGATAATAATATAAGTAATAAGTATAATTATTACAGTTCTAGCGATAATAACTGCATTATATGGGTAATAATGGATGTTATGTTGATAATATCGGGAGTAATAAGTATTTTTATTATAGTTCTAGCGATAATAATTGCATAATATAGGTAATAATGCATGTTATGTTGATAATAATAACAGTAATTAGTATATTTATTACAGTTCTATCGATAATAACTGCATAATATGGGTAATAATGCATGTTATATTGATGATAACAAAAGTAATACGTATATTTATTATAGTTCTAGCGATAATAACTGCATAATATGGGTAATAATGCATGTTATATTGATAATAATATAAGTAATAAGTATAATTATTACAGTTCTAGCGATAATAACTGCATTATATGGGTAATAATGGATGTTATATTGGTAATATCTGGAGTAGTAAGTATAATTTTTATAGTTCTAGCGATAATAAAAGTAATATATGGCTAATAGTGCATGTTATATTGATAATAATAAAAGTAATAAGTATATTTATTATAGTTCTAGCGATAATAACTGCATAATATAGGTAATAATGCATGTTATATTGATAATAATGAAAGTAGTAAGTATATTTATTATAGTTCTGTCAATAATAACTGCATAATATCGGTAATAATGCATGTTATGTTGATGATAATATAAGTAATAAGTATAATTATTACAGTTCTAGCGATAATAACTGCATTATATGGGTAATAATGGATGTTATATTGGTAATATCTGGAGTAGTAAGTATAATTTTTATAGTTCTAGCGATAATAAAAGTAATATATGGCTAATAGTGCATGTTATATTGATAATAATAAAAGTAATAAGTATATTTATTATAGTTCTAGCGATAATAACTGCATAATATAGGTAATAATGCATGTTATATTGATAATAATGAAAGTAGTAAGTATATTTATTATAGTTCTATCAATAATAACTGCATAATATCGGTAATAATGCATGTTATGTTGATGATAATATAAGTAATAAGTATAATTATTACAGTTCTAGCGATAATAACTGCATTATATGGGTAATAATGGATGTTATATTGGTAATATCGGGAGTAATAAGTATATTTATTATAGTTCTAGCGATTATAACTGCATAATATGGGTAATAATGCATGTTATATTGATAATAATATAAGTAATAAGTATAATTATTACAGTTCTAGCGATAAGAACTGCATTATATTGGTAATAATGCATGTTATATTGATGATAATAAAAGTAATAAGTATATTTATTATAGGTCTATCAATAATAACTGCATAATATGGGTAATAATGGATGTTATATTGATAATATCGGGAGTAATAAGTATATTTATTATAGTTCTAGCGATAATAACTGCATAATATAGGTAATAATGCATGTTATATTGATAATAATAAAAGTAATAAGTATATTTATTGTAGTTCTATCAATAATAACTGCATAATATGGGTAATAATGCATGTTATATTGATGATAATAAAAGTAATAAGTGTATTTATTACAGTTCTAGCGATAATGACTGCATAATATGGGTAATAATGCATGTTATATTGATGATAATATAAGTAATAAGTATAATTATTACAGTTCTAGCGATAATAACTGCATTATATGGGTAATAATGCATGATATGTTGATAACATTGGGAGTAATAAGTATAATTATTATAGTTCTAGCGATAATAATAGTAAAATATGGCAAATAGTGCATGTCATATTGATAATAGTAAAAGCAATAAGTATATTTATTACAGTTCTATCGATAATAACTGCATAATATGGGTATTAATGCATGTTATATTGATGATAATAAAAGTAGTAAGTATATTTATTATAGTTCTAGCGATTATAACTGCATAATATGGGTAATAATGCATGTTATATTGATAATAATATAAGTAATAAGTATAATTATTACAGTTCTAGCGATAATAACTGCATTATATGGGTAATAATGCATGTTATATTGATAATATTGGGAGTAATAAGTATAATTATTATAGTTCTAGCGATAATAATAGTAAAATATGGCTAATAATGCATGTTATATTGATGATAATAAAAGTAATAAGTGTATTTATTACAGTTCTAGCGATAATGACTGCATAATGTGGGTAATAATGCATGTTATATTGATGATAATATAAGTAATAAGTACAATTATTACAGTTCTAGCGATAATAACTGCATTATATGGGTAATAATGGATGTTATATTGATAATATCGGGAGTAATAAGTATAATTATTACAGTTTTAGCGATAATACTAGTAAAATATGGCTAAGAGTGCATGTTATATTCATAATAAAGATGTAATAAGTATATTTATTATACTTCTATCGATAATAACTGCATAATATGGGTAATAATGCACGTTATATTGCTAATAATATAAGTAATAAGTATATTTATTATAGTTCTAGCGATAATAACTGCATAATATGGGTAATAATGCATGTTATATTGATAACAATATAAGTAATAAGTATAATTATTACAGTTCTAGCGATAATAACTGCATTATATGGGTAATAATGCATGTTATATTGATAATATCGGGAGTAATATGTATAATTATTATTGTTCTAGCGATAATAATAGTAAAATATGGCTAATAGTGCATGTTATATTGATAATAATAAAAGTAATAAGTATATTTGTTATAGTTCTATCGATAATAACTGCATAATATGGGTAATAATGCATGTTATATTGGTGATAATAAAAGTAGTAAGTATATTTATTATAATTCTATCGATAATAACTGCATAATATGGGTAATAATGCATGTTATATTGATGATAATAAAAGTAGTAAGTATATTTATTATAGTTCTAGCGATTATAACTGCATAATATGGGTAATAATGCATGTTATATTGATAATATCTGGAGTAGTAAGTATAATTTTTATAGTTCTAGCGATAATATAAGTAAAATATGGCTAATAGTGCATGTTATATTGATAATAATAAAAGTAATAAGTATATTTATTATAATTCTATCGATAATAACGGCATAATATGGGTAATAATGCATGTTATATTGATAATAATATAAGTAATAAGTATAATTATTACAGTTCTAGCGATAATAACTGCATTATATGGGTAATAATGCATGTTATATTGATGACAACAAAAGTAATACGTATATTTATTATAGTTCTAGCGATAATAACTGCATTATGTGGGTAAAAATGCATGTTATATTGATAATATTGGGAGTAATAAGTATAATTATTATAGGTCCAGCGATAATAATAGTAAAATATGGCTAATAGTGCATGTTATATTGATAATAATATAAGTAATAAGTATAATTATTACAGTTCCAGCGATAATAACTGCATTATATGGGTAATAATGCATGTTATATTGATAATATTGGGAGTAATAAGTATAATTGTTACAGTTCTAGCGATAATAATAGTAAAATATGGCTTATAGTGCATGTTATATTGATAATAATAAAAGTAATAAGTATATTTATTACAGTTCTATCGATAATAACAGCATAATATGGGTAATAATGCATGTTATATTGATGATAACAAAAGTAATACGTATATTTATTATAGTTCTAGCGATAATAACTGCATTATATGGGTAAAAATGCATGTTATATTGATAATATTGGGAGTAATAAGTATAATTATTATAGTTCTAGCGATAATAATAGTAAAATATGGCTAATAGTGCATGTTATATTGATAATAATATAAGTAATAAGTATATTTATTATAATTCTATCGATAATAACTGCATAATATGGGTAATAATGCATGTTATATTGATAATAATATGAGTAATAAGTATAATTATTACAGTTCTAGCGATAATAACTTCTTTTTTATTGGTAATAATGCATGTTATATTGATGATAATAAAAGTAATAAGTATATTTATTACAGTTCTAGCGATAATAACTGCATAATATGGGTAACAATGCATGTTATATTGATGATAATTGAAGTAATAAGTATAATTATTACAGTTCTAGCGATAATAACTGCATTATATGGGTAATAATGGATGTTATATTGGTAATATCTGGAGTAGTAAGTATAATTTTTATAGTTCTAGCGATAATAAAAGTAATATATGGCTAATAGTGCATGTTATATTGATAATAATAAAAGTAATAAGTATATTTATTATAGTTCTGTCGATAATAACTGCATTATATGGGTAATAATGCATGTTATATTGATAATATCGGGAGCAATAGGTATAATCATTACAGTTCTAGCGATAATACTAGTAAAATATGGCTAAGAGTGCCTGTTATATTGATAATAATAAAAGTAATAAGTGTATTTATTATAATTCTATCGATAATAACTGCATAATATGGGTAATAATGCATGTTATATTGATGATAATATGAGTAATAAGTATAATTATTACAGTTCTAGCGATAATAACTGCATAATATAGGTAATAATGCATGTTATATTGACAATAATAAAAGTAATAAGTATATTTATTGTAGTTCTATCAATGATAACTGCATAATATGGGTAATAATGCATGTGATATTGATGATAATAAAAGTAATAAGTATATTTATTATAGTTCTATCAATAATAACTGCATAATATGGGTAATAATGGATGTTATATTGATAATATCGGGAGTAATAAGTATATTTATTATAGTTCTAGCGATAATAACTGCATAATATAGGTAATAATGCATGTTATATTGACAATAATAAAAGTAATAAGTATATTTATTGTAGTTCTATCAATGATAACTGCATAATATGGGTAATAATGCATGTTATATTGATAATAATAAAAGTAATAAGTATATTTATTGTAGTTCTATCAATAATAACTGCATAATATGGGTAATAATGCATGTTATATTGATGATAATAAAAGTAATAAGTGTATTTATTACAGTTCTAGCGATAATTACTGCATAATATGGGTAATAATGCATGTTATATTGATGATAATATAAGTAATAAGTATAATTATTACAGTTCTAGCGATAATAACTGCATTATATGGGTAATAATGCATGATATGTTGATAACATTGGGAGTAATAAGTATAATTATTATAGTTCTAGGGATAATAATAGTAAAATATGGCAAATAGTGCATGTTATATTGATAATAGTAAAAGCAATAAGTATATTTATTACAGTTCTATCGATAATAACTGCATAATATGGGTATTAATGCATGTTATATTGATGATAATAAAAGTAGTAAGTATATTTATTATAGTTCTAGCGATTATAACTGCATAATATGGGTAATAATGCATGTTATATAGCTAATAATATAAGTAATAAGTATAATTATTACAGTTCTAGCGATAATAACTGCATTAAATGCGTATAATGCATGTTATATTGATAATATCTGGAGTAGTAAGTATAATTTTTATAGTTCTAGCGATAATATAAGTAAAATATGGCTAATAGTGCATGTTATATTGATAATAATAAAAGTAATAAGTATATTTATTATAATTCTATCGATAATAACTGCATAATATGGGTAATAATGCATGTTATACTGATAATAATATAAGTAATAAGTATAATTATTACAGTTCTAGCGATAATAACTGCATTATATGGGTAATAATGCATGTTACATTGATGACAACAAAAGTAATACGTATATTTATTATAGTTCTAGCGATAATAACTGCATTATATGGGTAAAAATGCATGTTATATTGATAATATTGGGAGTAATAAGTATAATTATTATAGTTCTAGCGATAATAATAGTAAAATATGGCTAATAGTGCATGTTATATTGATAATCATATAAGTAATAAGTATATTTATTATAATTCTATCGATAATAACTGCATAATATGGGTAATAATGCATGTTATATTGATGATAATATAAGTAATAAGTATAATTATTACAGTTCTAGCGATTATAACTGCATTATATTGGTAATAATGCATGTTATATTGATGATAATAAAAGTAATAAGTATATTTATTACAGTTCTAGCGATAATAACTGCATAATATGGGTAATAATGCATGTTATATTGATGATAATATAAGTAATAAGTATAATTATTACAGTTCTAGCGATAATAAGTGCATTATATGGGTAATAATGGATGTTATATTGATAATATCGGGAGTAATAAGTATATTTATTATAGTTCTAGCGATTATAACTGCATAATATGGGTATTAATGCATGATATATTGATAATAATATAAGTAATAAGTATAATTATTACAGTTCTAGCGATAATAACTGCATTATATGGGTAATAATGGATGTTATATTGGTAATATCTGGAGTAGTAAGTATAATTTTTATAGTTCTAGCGATAATAAAAGTAATATATGGCTAATAGTGCATGTTATATTGATAATAATAAAAGTAATAAGTATATTTATTATAGTTCTGTCGATAATAACTGCATTATATGGGTAATAATGCATGTTATATTGATAATATCGGGAGCAATAAGTATAATCATTACAGTTCTAGCGATAATACTAGTAAAATATGGCTAAGAGTGCCTGTTATATTGATAATAATAAAAGTAATAAGTATATTTATTATAATTCTATCGATAATAACTGCATAATATGGGTAATAATGCATGTTATATTGATGATAATATAAGTAATAAGTATAATTATTACAGTTCTAGCGATAATAACTGCATTATATGGGTAATAATGGATGTTATATTGATAATAATAAAAGTAATAAGTATATTTATTGTAGTTCTATCAATAATAACTGCATAATATGGGTAATAATGCATGTTATATTGATGATAATTGAAGTAATAAGTATAATTATTACAGTTCTAGCGATAATAACTGCATTATATTGGTAATAATGCATGTTATATTGATGATAATAAAAGTAATAAGTATATTTATTACAGTTCTAGCGATAATGACTGCATAATATGGGTAATAATGCATGTTATATTGACGATAATATAAGTAATAAGTACAATTATTACAGTTCTAGCGATAATAACTGCATTATATGGGTAATAATGCATGATATGTTGATAACATTGGGAGTAATAAGTATAATTATTATAGTTCTAGCGATAATACTAGTAAAATATGGCTAAAGATTGCCTGTTATATTGATAATAATAAAAGTAATAAGTATATTTATTATAATTCTATCGATAATAACTGCATAATATGGGTAATAATGCATGTTATATTGATGATAATATAAGTAATAAGTATAATTATTACAGTTCTAGCGATAATAACTGCATTATATGGGTAATAATGGATGTTATATTGATAATATCGGGAGTAATAAGTATATTTATTATAGTTCTAGCGATAATAACTGCATAATATAGGTATTAATGCGTGTTATATTGATAATAATAAAAGTAATAAGTATATTTATTGTAGTTCTATCAATAATAACTGCATAATATGGGTAATAATGCATGTTATATTGATGATAATAAAAGTAATAAGTATATTTATTGTAGTTCTATCAATGATAACTGCATAATATGGGTAATAATGCATGTTATATTGATGATAATATAAGTAATAAGTATATTTATTATAGTTCTATCAATAATAACTGCATAATATGGGTATTAATGCATGTTATATTGATAATAATAAAAGTAATAAGTATATTTATTGTAGTTCTAACAATAATAACTGCATAATATGGGTAATAATGCATGTTATATTGATGATAATAAAAGTAATAAGTATATTTATTGTAGTTCTATCAATGATAACTGCATAATATGGGTAATAATGCATGTTATATTGACGATAATAAAAGTAAGAAGTATATTTATTATAGTTCTATCAATAATAACTGCATAATATGGGTAATAATGGATGTTGTATTGATAATATCGGGAGTAATAAGTATATTTATTATAGTTCTAGCGATAATAACTGCATAATATAGGTAATAATGCATGTTATATTGACAATAATAAAAGTAATAAGTATATTTATTGTAGTTCTATCAATGATAACTGCATAATATGGGTAATAATGCATGTTATATTGATGATAATAAAAGTAGTAAGTATATTTATTATAGTTCTATCAATAATAACTGCATAATATGGGTAATAATGGATGTTATATTGATAATAATAAAAGTAATAAGTATATTTATTGTAGTTCTATCAATAATAACTGCATAATATGGGTAATAATGCATGTTATATTGATGATAATTGAAGTAATAAGTATAATTATTAAAGTTCTAGCGATAATAACTGCATTATATGGGTAATAATGGATGTTATATTGGTAATATCTGGAGTAGTAAGTATAATTTTTATAGTTCTAGCGATAATAAAAGTAATATATGGCTAATAGTGCATGTTATATTGATAATAATAAAAGTAATAAGTATATTTATTATAGTTCTGTCGATAATAACTGCATTATATGGGTAATAATGCATGTTATATTGATAATATCGGGAGCAATAAGTATAATCATTACAGTTCTAGCGATAATACTAGTAAAATATGGCTAAGAGTGCCTGTTATATTGATAATAATAAAAGTAATAAGTATATTTATTATAATTCTATCGATAATAACTGCATAATATGGGTAATAATGCATGTTATATTGATGATAATATAAGTAATAAGTATAATTATTACAGTTCTAGCGATAATAACTGCATTATATGGGTAATAATGGATGTTATATTGATAATAATAAAAGTAATAAGTATATTTATTGTAGTTCTATCAATAATAACTGCATAATATGGGTATTAATGCATGTTATATTGATAATAATAAAAGTAATAAGTATATTTATTGTAGTTCTAACAATAATAACTGCATAATATGGGTAATAATGCATGTTATATTGATGATAATAAAAGTAATAAGTATATTTATTGTAGTTCTATCAATGATAACTGCATAATATGGGTAATAATGCATGTTATATTGACGATAATAAAAGTAAGAAGTATATTTATTATAGTTCTATCAATAATAACTGCATAATATGGGTAATAATGGATGTTGTATTGATAATATCGGGAGTAATAAGTATATTTATTATAGTTCTAGCGATAATAACTGCATAATATAGGTAATAATGCATGTTATATTGACAATAATAAAAGTAATAAGTATATTTATTGTAGTTCTATCAATGATAACTGCATAATATGGGTAATAATGCATGTTATATTGATGATAATAAAAGTAGTAAGTATATTTATTATAGTTCTATCAATAATAACTGCATAATATGGGTAATAATGGATGTTATATTGATAATAATAAAAGTAATAAGTATATTTATTGTAGTTCTATCAATAATAACTGCATAATATGGGTAATAATGCATGTTATATTGATGATAATTGAAGTAATAAGTATAATTATTAAAGTTCTAGCGATAATAACTGCATTATATGGGTAATAATGGATGTTATATTGGTAATATCTGGAGTAGTAAGTATAATTTTTATAGTTCTAGCGATAATAAAAGTAATATATGGCTAATAGTGCATGTTATATTGATAATAATAAAAGTAATAAGTATATTTATTATAGTTCTGTCGATAATAACTGCATTATATGGGTAATAATGCATGTTATATTGATAATATCGGGAGCAATAAGTATAATCATTACAGTTCTAGCGATAATACTAGTAAAATATGGCTAAGAGTGCCTGTTATATTGATAATAATAAAAGTAATAAGTATATTTATTATAATTCTATCGATAATAACTGCATAATATGGGTAATAATGCATGTTATATTGATGATAATATAAGTAATAAGTATAATTATTACAGTTCTAGCGATAATAACTGCATTATATGGGTAATAATGGATGTTATATTGATAATAATAAAAGTAATAAGTATATTTATTGTAGTTCTATCAATAATAACTGCATAATATGGGTATTAATGCATGTTATATTGATAATAATAAAAGTAATAAGTATATTTATTGTAGTTCTAACAATAATAACTGCATAATATGGGTAATAATGCATGTTATATTGATGATAATAAAAGTAATAAGTATATTTATTGTAGTTCTATCAATGATAACTGCATAATATGGGTAATAATGCATGTTATATTGACGATAATAAAAGTAAGAAGTATATTTATTATAGTTCTATCAATAATAACTGCATAATATGGGTAATAATGGATGTTGTATTGATAATATCGGGAGTAATAAGTATATTTATTATAGTTCTAGCGATAATAACTGCATAATATAGGTAATAATGCATGTTATATTGACAATAATAAAAGTAATAAGTATATTTATTGTAGTTCTATCAATGATAACTGCATAATATGGGTAATAATGCATGTTATATTGATGATAATAAAAGTAGTAAGTATATTTATTATAGTTCTATCAATAATAACTGCATAATATGGGTAATAATGGATGTTATATTGATAATAATAAAAGTAATAAGTATATTTATTGTAGTTCTATCAATAATAACTGCATAATATGGGTAATAATGCATGTTATATTGATGATAATTGAAGTAATAAGTATAATTATTAAAGTTCTAGCGATAATAACTGCATTATATGGGTAATAATGGATGTTATATTGGTAATATCTGGAGTAGTAAGTATAATTTTTATAGTTCTAGCGATAATAAAAGTAATATATGGCTAATAGTGCATGTTATATTGATAATAATAAAAGTAATAAGTATATTTATTATAGTTCTGTCGATAATAACTGCATTATATGGGTAATAATGCATGTTATATTGATAATATCGGGAGCAATAAGTATAATCATTACAGTTCTAGCGATAATACTAGTAAAATATGGCTAAGAGTGCCTGTTATATTGATAATAATAAAAGTAATAAGTATATTTATTATAATTCTATCGATAATAACTGCATAATATGGGTAATAATGCATGTTATATTGATGATAATATAAGTAATAAGTATAATTATTACAGTTCTAGCGATAATAACTGCATTATATGGGTAATAATGGATGTTATATTGATAATAATAAAAGTAATAAGTATATTTATTGTAGTTCTATCAATAATAACTGCATAATATGGGTAATAATGCATGTTATATTGATGATAATTGAAGTAATAAGTATAATTATTACAGTTCTAGCGATAATAACTGCATTATATTGGTAATAATGCATGTTATATTGATGATAATAAAAGTAATAAGTATATTTATTACAGTTCTAGCGATAATGACTGCATAATATGGGTAATAATGCATGTTATATTGACGATAATATAAGTAATAAGTATAATTATTACAGTTCTAGCGATAATAACTGCATTATATGGGTAATAATGCATGATATGTTGATAACATTGGGAGTAATAAGTATAATTATTATAGTTCTACCGATAATACTAGTAAAATATGGCTAAAGATTGCCTGTTATATTGATAATAATAAAAGTAATAAGTATATTTATTATAATTCTATCGATAATAACTGCATAATATGGGTAATAATGCATGTTATATTGATGATAATATAAGTAATAAGTATAATTATTACAGTTCTAGCGATAATAACTGCATTATATGGGTAATAATGGATGTTATATTGATAATATCGGGAGTAATAAGTATATTTATTATAGTTCTAGCGATAATAACTGCATAATATAGGTATTAATGCATGTTATATTGATAATAATAAAAGTAATAAGTATATTTATTGTAGTTCTATCAATAATAACTGCATAATATGGGTAATAATGCATGTTATATTGATGATAATAAAAGTAATAAGTATATTTATTGTAGTTCTATCAATGATAACTGCATAATATGGGTAATAATGCATGTTATATTGACGATAATAAAAGTAAGAAGTATATTTATTATAGTTCTATCAATAATAACTGCATAATATGGGTAATAATGGATGTTGTATTGATAATATCGGGAGTAATAAGTATATTTATTATAGTTCTAGCGATAATGACTGCATAATATAGGTAATAATGCATGTTATATTGACAATAATAAAAGTAATAAGTATATTTATTGTAGTTCTATCAATGATAACTGCATAATATGGGTAATAATGCATGTTATATTGATGATAATATAAGTAATAAGTATAAATACTACAGTTCTAGCGATTATAACTGCATTATATGGCTAATAATGCATGATATGTTGATAATATTGGGAGCAATAAGTATAATTATTATAGTTCTAGCGATAATAATAGTAAAATATGGCAAATAGTGCACGTTATATTGATAATAGAAAAAGCAATAAGTATATTTATTACAGTTCTATCGATAATAACTGCATAATATGGGTATTAATGCATGTTATATTGATGATAATAAAAGTAGTAAGTATATTTATTATAGTTCTAGCGATTATAATTGCATAATATGGGTAATAATGCATGTTATATTGATAATAATATAAGTAATAAGTATAATTATTACAGTTCTAGCGATAATAACCGCATTAAATGCGTATAATGCATGTTATATTGATAATAGTTGGAGTAGTAAGTATAATTTTTATAGTTCTAGCGATAATATAAGTAAAATATGGCTAATAGTGCATGTTATATTGATAATAATAAAAGTAATAAGTATATTTATTATAATTCTATCGATAATAACTGCATAATATGGGTAATAATGCATGTTATATTGATAATATCGGGAGTAATAAGAATAATCATTACAGTTCTAGCGATAATACTAGTAAAATATGGCTAAAGATTGCCTGTTATATTGATAATAATAAAAGTAATAAGTATATTTATTATAATTCTATCGATAATAACTGCATAATATGGGTAATAATGCATGTTATATTGATGATAATTGAAGTAATAAGTATAATTATTACAGTTCTAGCGATAATAACTGCATTATATGGGTAATAATGGATGTTATATTGGTAATATCTGGAGTAGTAAGTATAATTTTTATAGTTCTAGCGATAATAAAAGTAATATATGGCTAATAGTGCATGTTATATTGATAATAATAAAAGTAATAAGTATATTTATTATAGTTCTGTCGATAATAACTGCATTATATGGGTAATAATGCATGTTATATTGATAATATCGGGAGCAATAAGTATAATCATTACAGTTCTAGCGATAATACTAGTAAAGTATGGCTAAGAGTGCCTGTTATATTGATAATAATAAAAGTAATAAGTGTATTTATTATAATTCTATCGATAATAACTGCATAATATGGGTAATAATGCATGTTATATTGATGATAATAAAAGTAATACGTATATTTATTACAGTTCTAGCGATAATGACTGCATAATATGGGTAATAATGCATGTTATATTGATGATAATATAAGTAATAAGTATAATTATTACAGTTCTAGCGATAATAACTGCATTATATGGGTAATAATGCATGATATGTTGATAACATTGGGAGTAATAAGTATAATTATTATAGTTCTAGCGATAATACTAGTAAAATATGGCTAAAGATTGACTGTTATATTGATAATAATAAAAGTAATAAGTATATTTATTATAATTCTATCGATAATAACTGCATAATATGGGTAATAATGCATGTTATATTGATGATAATATAAGTAATATGTATAATTATTACAGTTCTAGCGATAATAACTGCATTATATGGGTAATAATGGATGTTATATTGATAATATCGGGAGTAATAAGTATATTTATTATAGTTCTAGCGATAATAACTGCATAATATAGGTAATAATGCATGTTATATTGATAATAATAAAAGTAATAAGTATATTTATTGTAGTTCTATCAATAATAACTGCATAATATGGGTAATAATGCATGTTATATTGATGATAATATAAGTAATAAGTATAATTATTACAGTTCTAGCGATAATAACTGCATTATATGGGTAATAATGCATGTTATATTGATGATAATAAAAGTAGTAAGTATATTTATTATAGTTCTAGCGATTATAACTGCATAATATGGGTAATAATGCATGTTATATTGATAATAATATAAGTAATAAGTATAATTATTACAGTTCTAGCGATAATAACTGCATTATATGGGTAATAATGGATGTTATATTGATGATAATAAAAGTAGTAAGTATATTTATTATAGTTCTAGCGATTATAACTGCATAATATGGGTAATAATGCATGTTATATTGATAATAATATAAGTAATAAGTATAATTATTACAGTTCTAGCGATAATAACTGCATTATATGGGTAATAATGGATGTTATATTGATAATATCGGGAGTAATAAGTATATTTATTATAGTTCTAGCGATAATAACTGCATAATATAGGTAATAGTGCATGTTATATTGATAATAATAAAAGTAATAAGTATATTTATTATAGTTCTATCAATAATAACTGCATAATATGGGTAATAATGGATGTTATATTGATAATATCGGGAGTAATAAGTATATTTATTATAGTTCTAGCGATAATAACTGCATAATATAGGTAATAATGCATGTTATATTGAAAATAATAAAAGTAATAAGTATATTTATTGTAGTTCTATCAATAATAACTGCATAATATGGGTAATAATGCATGTTATATTGAGGATAATAAAAGTAATAAGTGTATTTATTACAGTTCTAGTGATAATGACTGCATAATATGGGTAATAATGCATGTTATATTGATGATAATATAAGTAATAAGTATAATTATTACAGTTCTAGCGATAATAACTGCATTATATGGGTAATAATGCATGATATGTTGATAATATTGGGAGTAATAAGTATAATTATTACAGTTCTAGCGATAATAATAGTAAAATATGGCAAATAGTGCATGTTATATTGATAATAGTAAAAGCAATAAGTATATTTATTACAGTTCTATCGATAATAACTGCATAATATGGGTATTAATGCATGTTATATTGATGATAATAAAAGTAGTAAGTATATTTATTATAGTTCTAGCGATTATAACTGCATAATATGGGTAATAATGCATGTTATATTGATAATAATATAAGTAATAAGTATAATTATTACAGTTCTAGCGATAATAACTGCATTATATGGGTAATAATGGATGTTATATTGATAATATCGGGAGTAATAAGTATATTTATTATAGTTCTAGCGATAATAACTGCATAATATAGGTAATAATGCATGTTATATTGATAATAATAAAAGTAATACGTATATTTATTATAGTTCTATCAATAATAACTGCATAATATGGGTAATAATGCATGTTATACTGATGATAATAAAAGTAATAAGTGTATTTATTACAGTTCTAGCGATAATAACTGCATAATATGGGTAATAACGCATGTTATATTGATGATAATATAAGAAATAAGTATAATTATTACAGTTCTAGCGATAATAACTGCATTATATGGGTAATAATGGATGTTATATTGATAATATCGGGAGTAATAAGTATATTTATTATAGTTCTAGCGATTATAACTGCATATTATGGGTAATAATGCATGTTATATTAATAATAATATAAGTAATAAGTATAATTATTACAGTTCTAGCGATAATAACTGCATTATATGGGTAATAATGCATGTTATATTGATCATAATACAAGTAATAAGTATAATCATTACAGTTCTAGCGATAATACTAGTAAAATATGGCTAAGAGTCCCTGTTATATTGATAATAATAAAAGTAATAAGTATATTTATTGTAATTCTATCGATAATAACTGCATAATATGGGTAATAATGCATGTTATATTGATAATAATATAAGTAATAAGTATAATTATTACAGTTCTAGCGATAATAACTGCATTATATGGGTAATAATGGAGGTTATATTGATAATATCGCGAGTAATAAGTATATTTATTATAGTTCTAGCGATAATAACTGCATAATATAGGTAATAATGCATGTTATATTGATAATAATAAAAGTAATAAGTATATTTATTATAGTTCTATCAATAATAACTGCATAATATGGGTAATAATGCATGTTATATTGATGATAATATAAGTAATAAGTATAATTATTACAGTTCTAGCGATAATAACTGCATTATATGGGTAATAATGCATGTTATATTGATAACAATATAGGTAATAAGTATAATTATTACAGTTCTAGCGATAATAACTGCATTAAATGCGTATAATGCATGTTATATTGATAATATCTGGAGTAGTAAGTATAATTTTCATAGTTCTAGCGATAATATAAGTAAAATATGGCTAATAGTGCATGTTATATTGATAATAATAAAAGTAATAAGTATATTTATTATAATTCTATCGATAATAACTGCATAATATGGGTAATAATGCATATTATATTGATAATAATATAAGTAATAAGTATAATTATTACAGTTCTAGCGACAATAACTGTATTATATGGGTAATAATGCATGTTATATTGATGATAATATAAGTAATAAGTATAATTATTACAGTTCTAGCGATAATAACTGCATTATATGGGTAATAATGCATGATATGTTGATAATATTGGGAGCAATAAGTATAATTATTATAGTTCTAGCGATAATAATAGTAAAATATGGCAAATAGTGCATGTTATATTGATAATAGTAAAAGCAATAAGTATATTTATTACAGTTCTATCGATAATAACTGCATAATATGGGTATTAATGCATGTTATATTGATGATAATAAAAGTAGTAAGTATATTTATTATAGTTCTAGCGATTATAACTGCATAATATGGGTAATAATGCATGTTATATTGATAAGAATATAAGTAATAAGTATAATTATTACAGTTCTAGCGATAATAACTGCATTATATGGGTAATAATGCATGTTATATTGATGATAATAAAAGTAATAAGTGTATTTATTACAGTTCTATCAATAATAACTGCATAATATGGGAAATAATGCACGTTATATTGCTAATAATATAAGTAATAAGTATATTTATTATAGTTCTATCGCTTATAACTGCATAATATGGGTAATAATGCACGTTATATTGCTAAAAATATAAGTAATAAGTATAATTATTACAGTTCTAGCGATAATAACTGCATTATATGGGTAATAATGCATGTTATATTGATGACAACAAAAGTAATACGTATATTTATTATAGTTCTAGCGATAATAACTGCATTATATGGGTAAAAATGCATGTTATATTGATAATATTGGGAGTAATAAGTATAATTATTATAGTTCTAGCGATAATAATAGTAAAATATGGCTAATAGTGCATGTTATATTGATAATAATAAAAGTAATAATTATATTTATTACAGTTCTATCGATAATAACAGCATAATATGGATAATAATGCATGTTATATTGATGATAACAAAAGTAATACGTATATTTATTATAGTTCTAGCGATAATAACTGCATTATATGGGTAAAAATGCATGTTATATTGATAATATTGGGAGTAATAAGTATAATTATTATAGTTCTAGCGATAATAATAGTAAAATATGGCTAATAGTGCATGTTATATTGATAATAATAAAAGTAAAAAGTATATTTATTACAGTTCTATCGATAATAACTGCATAATATGGGTAATAATGCATGTTATATTGATAATAACATAAGTAATAAGTATAATTATTACAGTTCTAGCGATAATAACTGCATTATATGGGTAATAATGCATGATATGTTGATAATATTGGGAGCAATAAGTATAATTATTATAGTTCTAGCGATAATAATAGTAAAATATGGCAAATAGTGCATGTTATATTGATAATAGTAAAAGCAATAAGTATATTTATTACAGTTCTATCGATAGTAACTGCATAATATGGGTATTAATGCATGTTATGTTGATGATAATAAAAGTAGTAAGTATATTTATTATAGTTCTAGCGATTATAACTGCATAATATGGGTAATAATGCATGTTATATTGATAATAATATAAGTAATAAATATAATTATTACGGTTCTAGCGATAATAACTGCATTAAATGCGTATAATGCATGTTATATTGATAATATTTGGAGTAGTAAGTATAATTTTTATAGTTCTAGCGATAATATAAGTAAAATATGGCTAATAGTGCATGTTATATTGATAATAATAAAAGTAAAAAGTATATTTATTACAGTTCTATCGATAATAACTGCATAATATGGGTAATAATGCATGTTATATTGATAATAATATAAGTAATAAGTATAATTATTACAGTTCTAGCGATAATAACTGTATTATATGGGTAATAATGGATGTTATATTGATAATATCGGGAGTAATAAGTATATTTATTATAGTTCTAGCGATAATAACTGCATAATATGGGTAATAATGCATGCTATATTGATAATAATATAAGTAATAAGTATAATTATTACAGTTCTAGCGATAATAACTGCATTATATGGGTAATAATGGATGTTATGTTGATAATATCGGGAGTAATAAGTATTTTTATTATAGTTCTAGCGATAATAATTGCATAATATAGGTAATAATGCATGTTATGTTGATAATAATAAAAGTAATTAGTATATTTATTACAGTTCTATCGATAATAACTGCATAATATGGGTAATAATGCATGTTATACTGATGATAATAAAAGTAATAAGTGTATTTATTACAGTTCTAGCGATAAGAACTGCATAATATGGGTAATAATGCATGTTATATTGATGATAATAAAAGTAGTAAGTATATTTATTATAGTTCTAGCGATAATAACTGCATAATATGGGTAATAATGCATGTTATATTGATAATAATAAAAGTAATAAGTATATTTATTATAGTTCTATCAATAATAACTGCATAATATGGGTAATAATGCATGTTATACTGATGATAATAAAAGTTATAAGTGTATTTATTACAGTTCTAGCGATAATAACTGCATAATATGGGTAATAATGCATGTTATATTGATGATAATAAAAGTAGTAAGTATATTTATTATAGTTCTATCGATTATAACTGCATAATATGGGTAATAATGCACGTTATATTGCTAATAATATAGGTAATAAGTATAATTATTACAGTTCCAGCGATAATAACTGCATTGTATGGGTAATAATGGATGTTATATTGATAATATCGGGAGTAATAAGTATATTTATTATAGTTCTAGCGATAATAACTGCATAATATGGGTAATAATGCATGTTATATTGATAATAATATAAGTAATAAGTATAATTATTACAGTTCTAGCGATAATAACTGCATTATATGGGTAATACTGGATGTTATGTTGATAATATCGGGAGTAAAAAGTATTTTTATTATAGTTCTAGCGATAATAATTGCATAATATAGGTAATAATGCATGTTATGTTGATTATAATAAAAGTAATTAGTATATTTATTACAGTTCTATCGATAATAACTGCATTATATGGGTAATAATGGATGTTATATTGGTAATAATAAAAGTAATAAGTATATTTATTATAGTTCTATCAATAATAACTGCATAATATGGGTAATAATGCATGTTATACTGATGATAATAAAAGTAATAAGTGTATTTATTACAGTTCTAGCGATAATAACTGCATAATATGGGTAATAATGCATGTTATATTGATGATAATAAAAGTAGTAAGTATATTTATTATAGTTCTATCGATTATAACTGCATAATATGGGTAATAATGCACGTTATATTGCTAATAATATAGGTAATAAGTATAATTATTACAGTTCCAGCGATAATAACTGCATAATATAGGTAATAATGCAAGTTATATTGATAATAATAAAAGTAATAAGTATATTTATTATAGTTCTATCAATAATAACTGCATAATATGGGTAATAATGCATGTTATACTGATGATAATAAAAGTAATAAGTGTATTTATTACAGTTCTAGCGATAATAACTGCATAATATGGGTAATAATGCATGTTATATTGATGATAATAAAAGTAGTAAGTATATTTATTTTAGGTCTAGCGATTATAACTGCATAATATGGGTAATAATGCATGTTATATTGATGATAATAAAAGTAGTAAGTATATTTATTATAGTTCTAGCGATTATAACTGCATAATATGCGTAATAATGCATGTTACATTGATAATAATATAAGTAATAAGTATAATTATTACAGTTCCAGCGATAATAACTGCATTATATGGGTAATAATTGATGTTATATTGATAATATCGGGAGTAATAAGTATAATTATTACAGTTTTAGCGATAATACTAGTAAAATATGGCTAAGAGTGCCTGTTATATTGATAATAATAAAAGTAATAAGTATATTTATTATACTTCTGTCGATAATAACTGCATTATATGGGTAATAATGCATGTTATATTGATAATAATATAAGTAATAAGTATAATTATTACAGTTTTAGCGATAATAACTGCATAATATGGGTAATAATGCATGTTATATTGATGATATTAAAAGTAATACGTATATTTATTATAGTTCTAGCGATAATAACAGCATAATATGTGTAATAATGCATGTTATATTAATAATATCGGGAGTAATAAGTATAATTATTACGGTTTTAGCGATAATACTAGTAAAATATGGCTAAAAGTGCCTGTTATATTGATAATAATAAAAGTAATAAGTATATTTATTATAGTTCTAGCGATAATAACTGCACAATATGGGTAATAATGCATGTTATATTGATAATAATATAGGTAATATGTATAATTATTACAGTTCTAGCGATAATAACTGCATTATATGGGTAATAATGCATGTTATATTCATGACAATAAAAGTAATAAGTATATTTATTACAGTTCTAGCGATAATAACTGCATAATATTGATAATAATGCATGTTATATTGATGATAATATAAGTAATGAGTATAGTTATTACAGTTCTAGCGATAGTACCTCTATTATATGGGTAATAATGGATGTTATATTGATAATATCGGGAGTAATAAGTATAATTATTACAGTTTTAGCGATAATACTAGTAAAATATGGCTAAGAGTGCATGTTATATTCATAATAAAGATGTAATAAGTATATTTATTATACTTCTATCGATAATAACTGCATAATATGGGTAATAATGCACGTTATATTGCTAATAGTATAAGTAATAAGTATATTTATTATAGATCTATCGATTATAACTGCATAATATGGGTAATGATGCACGTTATATTGCTAATAATATAAGTAATAAGTATAATTATTATAGTTCTAGCGATAATAACTGCATTATATGGGTAATAATGGATGTTATATTGATAATATCGGGAGTAATAAGTATAATTATTACAGTTTTAGCGATAATACTAATAAAATATGGCTAAGAGTGCATGTTATATTCATAATAAAAAAGTAATAAGTATATTTATTACAGTTCTAGCGATAATAACTGCATAATATGGGTAATAATGCATGTTATATTGATGATAACAAGAGTAATACGTATATTTATTATAGTTCTAGCCATAATAACTGCATAATATGGGTAATAATGCATGTTATATTGATAATAATATAAGTAATAAGTATAATTATTACAATTCTAGCGATAATAACTGCATTATATGGGTAATAATGCATGTTATATTGATAATAATATAAGTAATAAGTATAATTATTACAGTTCTAGCGATAATAATAGTACAATATGGCTAATAGTGCATGTTATATTGATAATAATAAAAGTAATAAGTATATTTATTATAGTTCTATCGATAATAACTGCATAATATGGGTAATAGTGCATGTTATATTGATGATAATATAAGTAATAAGTATAATTATTACAGTTCTAGCGATAATAACTGCATAATATTTGTAATAATGCACGTTATATTGATAATATCCGGAGTAATAAGTATAATTATTACAGTTCTAGCGATAATAACTCCATTATAGGGGTAATAATGCATGTTATATTGATAATAATATAAGTAATAAGTATAATTATTACAGTTCTAGCGATAATAACTGCATAATATTTGTAATAATGCACGTTATATTGTTAATAATATAAGTAATAAGTATAATTATTACAGTTCTAGCGATAATAACTGCATAATATTTGTAATAATGCACGTTATATTGATAATATCCGGAGTAATAAGTATAATTATTATAGTTCTAGCGATAATAATAGTACAATATGGCTAATAGTGCATGTTATATTGATAATAATAAAAGTAATAAGTATATTTATTATAGTTCTATCGATAATAACTGCATAATATGGGTAATAATGCATGTTATATTGATGATAATAAAAGTACTAAGTATATTTATTATAGTTCTATCGATAATAACTGCATAATATGGGTAATAATGCATGTTATATTGATGATAATAAAAGTACTAAGTATATTTATTATAGTTCTAGCGATTATAACTGCATAATATGCGTAAAAATGCATGTTATATTGATAATAATATAAGTAATAAGTATAATTATTACAGTTCCAGCGATAATAACTGCATTATATGGGTAATAATGCATGTTATATTGATTATATTGGGAGTAATAAGTATAATTATTATAGTTCCAGCGATAATGATAGTAAAATATGGCTAATAGTGCATGTTATATTGATAATAATAAAAGTAATAAGTATATTTATTTCAGTTCTATCGATAATAACTGCATAATATGGGTAATAATGCATGTTATATTGATGATATTAAAAGTACTACGTATATTTATTATAGTTCTAGCGATAATAACAGCATAATATGGGTAATAATTGATGTTATATTGATAATATCGGGAGTAATAAGTATAATTATTACGGTTTTAGCGACAATACTAGTAAAATATGGCTAAAAGTGCCTGTTATATTGATAATAATAAAAGTAATAAGTATATTTATTATAGTTCTAGCGATAATAACTGCACAATATGGGTAATAATGCATGTTATATTGATAATAATATAGGTAATAAGTATAATTATTACAGTTCTAGCGATAATAACTGCATTATATGGGTAATAATGGATGTTATATTGATAATATCGGGAGTAATAAGTATATTTATTATAGTTCTAGCGATAATAACTGCATAATATAGGTAATAATGCATGTTATATTGATAATAATAGAAGTAATATGTATATTTATTATAGTTCTATCAATAATAACAGCATAATATGGGTAATAATGCATGTTATATTCATGACAACAAAAGTAATAAGTATATTTATTACAGTTCTAGCGATAATAACTGCATAATATTGATAATAATGCATGTTATATTGATGATAATATAAGTAATGAGTATAGTTATTACAGTTCTAGCGATAGTACCTCTATTATATGGGTAATAATGGATGTTATATTGATAATATCGGGAGTAATAAGTATAATTATTACAGTTTTAGCGATAATACTAGTAAAATATGGCTAAGAGTGCATGTTATATTCATAATAAAGATGTAATAAGTATATTTATTATACTTCTATCGATAATAACTGCATAATATGGGTAATAATGCACGTTATATTGCTAATAATATAAGTAATAAGTATATTTATTATAGTTCTATCGATTATAACTGCATAATATGGGTAATAATGCACGTTATATTGCTAATAATATAAGTAATAAGTATAATTATTATAGTTCTAGCGATAATAACTGCATTATATGGGTAATAATGGATGTTATATTGATAATATCGGGAGTAATAAGTATAATTATTACAGTTTTAGCGATAATACTAATAAAATATGGCTAAGAGTGCATGTTATATTCATAATAAAAAAGTAATAAGTATATTTATTACAGTTCTAGCGATAATAACTGCATAATATGGGTAATAATGCATGTTATATTGATGATAACAAAAGTAATACGTATATTTATTATAGTTCTAGCCATAATCACTGCATAATATGGGTAATAATGCATGTTATATTGATAATAATATAAGTAATAAGTATAATTATTACAGTTCTAACGATAATAACTGCACAATATGGGTAATAATGCATGTTATATTGATAATAATATAGGTAATAAGTATAATTATTACAGTTCTAGCGATAATAACTGCATTATATGGGTAATAATGGATGTTATATTGATAATATCGGGAGTAATAAGTATATTTATTATAGTTCTAGCGATAATAACTGCATAATATGTGTAATAATGCATGTTATATTAATAATATCGGGAGTAATAAGTATATTTATTATAGTTCTAGAGATAATAACTGCATAATATAGGTAATAATGCACGTTATATTGCTAATAATATAAGTAATAAGTATAATTATTACAGTTCTAACGATAATAACTGCACAATATGGGTAATAATGCATGTTATATTGATAATAATATAGGTAATAAGTATAATTATTACAGTTCTAGCGATAATAACTGCATTATATGGGTAATAATGGATGTTATATTGATAATATCGGGAGTAATAAGTATATTTATTATAGTTCTAGCGATAATAACTGCATTATATGGGTAATAATGGATGTTATATTGATAATATCGGGAGTAATAAGTATATTTATTATAGTTCTAGCGATAATAACTGCATAATATAGGTAATAATGCATGTTATATTGATAATAATAGAAGTAATATGTATATTTATTATAGTTCTATCAATAATAACAGCATAATATGGGTAACAATGCATGTTATATTCATGACAATAAAAGTAATAAGTATATTTATTACAGTTCTAGCGATAATAACTGCATAATATTGATAATAATGCATGTTATATTGATGATAATATAAGTAATGAGTATAGTTATTACAGTTCTAGCGATAGTACCTCTATTATATGGGTAATAATGGATGTTATATTGATAATATCGGGAGTAATAAGTATAATTATTACAGTTTTAGCGATAATACTAGTAAAATATGGCTAAGAGTGCATGTTATATTCATAATAAAGATGTAATAAGTATATTTATTATACTTCTATCGATAATAACTGCATAATATGGGTAATAATGCACGTTATATTGCTAATAATATAAGTAATAAGTATATTTATTATAGTTCTATCGATTATAACTGCATAATTTGGGTAATAATGCACGTTATATTGCTAATAATATAAGTAATAAGTATAATTATTATAGTTCTAGCGATAATAACTGCATTATATGGGTAATAATGGATGTTATATTGATAATATCGGGAGTAATAAGTATAATTATTACAGTTTTAGCGATAATACTAATAAAATATGGCTAAGAGTGCATGTTATATTCATAATAAAAAAGTAATAAGTATATTTATTACAGTTCTAGCGATAATAACTGCATAATATGGGTAATAATGCATGTTATATTGATGATAACAAAAGTACTACGTATATTTATTATAGTTCTAGCCATAATAACTGCATAATATGGGTAATAATGCATGTTATATTGATAATAATATAAGTAATAAGTATAATTATTACAATTCTAGCGATAATAACTGCATTATATGGGTAATAATGCATGTTATATTGATAATAATATAAGTAATAAGTATAATTATTACAGTTCTAGCGATAATAATAGTACAATATGGCTAATAGTGCATGTTATATTGATAATAATAAAAGTAATAAGTATATTTATTATAGTTCTATCGATAATAACTGCATAATATGGGTAATAGTGCATGTTATATTGATGATAATAAAAGTACTAAGTATATTTATTATAGTTCTAGCGATAATAACTGCATAATATGGGTAATAAAGCATGTTATATTGATAACAATATAAGTAATAAGTATAATTATTACAGTTCTAGCGATAATAACTGCATTATATGGGTAATAATGCATGTTATATTGATAATACTATAAGTAATAAGTATAATTATTACAGTTCTAGCGATAATAACTCCATTATAGGGGTAATAATGCATGTTATATTGATAATAATATAAGTAATAAGTATAATTATTACAGTTCTAGTGATAATAACTGCATAATATTTGTAATAATGCACTATATATTGCTAATAATATAAGTAATAAGTATAATTATTACATTTTTAGCGATAATAACTGCATAATATGTGTAATAATGCATGTTATATTAATAATATCGGGAGTAATAAGTATAATTATTATAGTTCTAGCGATAATAATAGTAAAATATGGCTAATAGTGCATGCTATATTGATAATAATAAAAGTAATAAGTATAATTATTACAGTTCTAGCGATAATAACTGCATTATATGGGTAATAATTGATGTTATATTGATAATATCGGGAGTAATAAGTATAATTATTACGGTTTTAGCGATAATACTAGTAAAATATGGCTAAAAGTGCCTGTTATATTGATAATAATAAAAGTAATAAGTATATTTATTATAGTTCTAGCGATAATAACTGCACAATATGGGTAATAATGCATGTTATATTCATAATAATATAGGTAATAAGTATAATTATTACAGTTCTAGCGATAATAACTGCATTATATGGGTAATAATGGATGTTATATTGATAATATCGGGAGTAATAAGTATATTTATTATAGTTCTAGCGATAATAACTGCATAATATAGGTATTAATGCATGTTATATTGATAAGAATAGAAGTAATATGTATATTTATTATAGTTCTATCAATAATAACTGCATAATATGGGTAATAATGCATGTTATATTCATGACAATAAAAGTAATAAGTATATTTATTACAGTTCTAGCGATAATAACTGCATAATATTGATAATAATGCATGTTATATTGATGATAATATAAGTAATGAGTATAGTTATTACAGTTCTAGCGATAGTACCTCTATTATATGGGTAATAATGGAAGTTATATTGATAATATCGGGAGTAATAAGTATAATTATTACAGTTTTAGCGATAATACTAGTAAAATATGGCTAAGAGTGCATGTTATATTCATAATAAAGATGTAATAAGTATATTTATTATACTTCTATCGATAATAACTGCATAATATGGGTAATAATGCACGTTATATTGCTAATAGTATAAGTAATAAGTATATTTATTATAGTTCTATCGATTATAACTGCATAATATGGGTAATAATGCACGTTATATTGCTAATAATATAAGTAATAAGTATAATTATTATAGTTCTAGCGATAATAACTGCATTATATGGGTAATAATGGATGTTATATTGATAATATCGGGAGTAATAAGTATAATTATTACAGTTTTAGCGATAATACTAATAAAATATGGCTAAGAGTGCATGTTATATTCATAATAAAAAAGTAATAAGTATATTTATTACAGTTCTAGCGATAATAACTGCATAATATGGGTAATAATGCATGTTATATTGATGATAACAAGAGTAATACGTATATTTATTATAGTTCTAGCCATAATAACTGCATAATATGGGTAATAATGCATGTTATATTGATAATAATATAAGTAATAAGTATAATTATTACAATTCTAGCGATAATAACTGCATTATATGGGTAATAATGCATGTTATATTGATAATAATATAAGTAATAAGTATAATTATTACAGTTCTAGCGACAATAATAGTACAATATGGCTAATAGTGCATGTTATATTGATAATAATAAAAGTAATAAATATATTTATTATAGTTCTATCGATAATAACTGCATAATATGGGTAATAGTGCATGTTATATTGATGATAATAAAAGTACTAAGTATATTTATTATAGTTCTAGCGATAATAACTGCATAATATGGGTAATAATGCATGTTATATTGATAACAATATAAGTAATAAGTATAATTATTACAGTTCTAGCGATAATAACTGCATTATATGGGTAATAATGCATGTTATATTGATAATACTATAAGTAATAAGTATAATTATTACAGTTCTAGCGATAATAACTCCATTATAGGGGTAATAATGCATGTTATATTGATAATAATATAAGTAATAAGTATAATTATTACAGTTCTAGCGATAATAACTGCATAATATTTGTAATAATGCACGTTATATTGTTAATAATATAAGTAATAAGTATAATTATTACAGTTCTAGCGATAATAACTGCATAATATTTGTAATAATGCACGTTATATTGATAATATCCGGAGTAATAAGTATAATTATTATAGTTTTAGCGATAATACTAGTAAAATATGGCTAAAAGTGCCTGTTATATTGATAATAATAAAAGTAATAAGTATATTTATTATAGTTCTAGCGATAATAACTGCACAATATGGGTAATAATGCATGTTATATTGATAATAATATAGGTAATAAGTATAATTATTACAGTTCTAGCGATAATAACTGCATTATATGGGTAATAATGGATGTTATATTGATAATATCGGGAGTAATAAGTATAATTATTACAGTTTTAGCGATAATACTAGTAAAATATGGCTAAGAGTGCATGTTATATTCATAATAAAGATGTAATAAGTATATTTATTATACTTCTATCGATAATAACTGCATAATATGGGTAATAATGCACGTTATATTGCTAATAATATAAGTAATAAGTATATTTATTATAGTTCTATCGATTATAACTGCATAATATGGGTAATAATGCACGTTATATTGCTAATAATATAAGTAATAATTATAATTATTATAGTTCTAGCGATAATAACTGCATTATATGGGTAATAATGGATGTTATATTGATAATATCGGGAGTAATAAGTATAATTATTACAGTTTTAGCGATAATACTAATAAAATATGGCTAAGAGTGCATGTTATATTCATAATAAAAAAGTAATAAGTATATTTATTACAGTTCTAGCGATAATGACTGCATAATATGGGTAATAATGCATGTTATATTGATGATAACAAAAGTAATACGTATATTTATTATAGTTCTAGCCATAATCACTGCATAATATGGGTAATAATGCATGTTATATTGATAATAATATAAGTAATAAGTATAATTATTACAGTTCTAGCGATAATAACTGCATTATATGGGTCATAATGCATGTTATATTGATAATACTATAAGTAATAAGTATAATTATTACAGTTCTAGCGATAATAACTCCATTATAGGGGTAATAATGCATGTTATATTGATAATAATATAAGTAATAAGTATAATTATTACAGTTCTAGCGATAATAACTGCATAATATTTGTAATAATGCACGTTATATTGTTAATAATATAAGTAATAAGTATAATTATTACAGTTCTAGCGATAATAACTGCATAATATTTGTAATAATGCACGTTATATTGATAATATCCGGAGTAATAAGTATAATTATTATAGTTCTAGCGATAATAATAGTCCAATATGGCTAATAGTGCATGTTATATTGATAATAATAAAAGTAATAAGTATATTTATTATAGTTCTATCGATAATAACTGCATAATATGGGTAATAATGCATGTTATATTGATGATAATAAAAGTACTAAGTATATTTATTATAGTTCTATCGATAATAACTGCATAATATGGGTAATAATGCATGTTATATTGATGATAATAAAAGTACTAAGTGTATTTATTATAGTTCTAGCGATTATAACTGCATAATATGCGTAATAATGCATGTTATATTGATAATATCGGGAGTACTAAGTATAATTATTACAGTTCTAGCGATAATAATAGTAAAATATGGCTAATAGTGCATGCTATATTGATAATAATAAAAGTAATAAGTATAATTATTACAGTTCTAGCGATAATAACTGCATTATATGGGTAATAATTGATGTTATATTGATAATATCGGGAGTAATAAGTATAATTATTACAGTTTTAGCGATAATACTAGTAAAATATGGCTAAGAGTGCCTGTTATATTGATAATAATAAAAGTAATAAGTATATTTATTATACTTCTGTCGATAATAACTGCATTATATGGGTAATAATGCATGTTATATTGATAATAATATAAGTAATAAGTATAATTATTACAGTTCTTGCGATAATAACTGCATAATATGGGTAATAATGCACGTTATATTGCTAATAATATAAGTAATAAGTATAATTATTACAGTTTTAGCGATAATAACTGCATAATATGGGTAATAATGCATGTTATATTGATGACATTAAAAGTAATACGTATATTTATTATAGTTCTAGCGATAATAACAGCATAATATGTGTAATAATGCATGTTATATTAATAATATCGGGAGTAATAAGTATAATTATTATAGTTCTAGCGATAATAATAGTAAAATATGGCTAATAGTGCATGCTATATTGATAATAATAAAAGTAATAAGTATAATTATTACAGTTCTACCGATAATAACTGCATTATATGGGTAATAATTGATGTTATATTGATAATATCGGGAGTAATAAGTATAATTATTACGGTTTTAGCGATAATACTAGTAAAATATGGCTAAAAGTGCCTGTTATATTGATAATAATAAAAGTAATAAGTATATTTATTATAGTTCTAGCGATAATAACTGCACAATATGGGTAATAATGCATGTTATATTGATAATAATATAGGTAATAAGTATAATTATTACAGTTCTAGCGATAATAACTGCATTATATGGGTAATAATGGATGTTATATTGATAATATCGGGAGTAATAAGTATATTTATTATAGTTCTAGCGATAATAACTGCATAATATAGGTAATAATGCATGTTATATTGATAATAATAGAAGTAATATGTATATTTATTATAGTTCTATCAATAATAACAGCATAATATGGGTAATAATGCATGTTATATTCATGACAATAAAAGTAATAACTATATTTATTACAGTTCTAGCGATAATAACTGCATAATATTGATAATAATGCATGTTATATTGATGATAATATAAGTAATGACTATAGTTATTACAGTTCTAGCGATAGTACCTCTATTATATGGGTAATAATGGATGTTATATTGATAATATCGGGAGTAATAAGTATAATTATTACAGTTTTAGCGATAATACTAGTAAAATATGGCTAAGAGTGCATGTTATATTCATAATAAAGATGTAATAAGTATATTTATTATACTTCTATCGATAATAACTGCATAATATGGGTAATAATGCACGTTATATTGCTAATAATATAAGTAATAAGTATATTTATTATAGTTCTATCGATTATAACTGCATAATTTGGGTAATAATGCACGTTATATTGCTAATAATATAAGTAATAAGTATAATTATTATAGTTCTAGCGATAATAACTGCATTATATGGGTAATAATGGATGTTATATTGATAATATCGGGAGTAATAAGTATAATTATTACAGTTTTAGCGATAATACTAATAAAATATGGCTAAGAGTGCATGTTATATTCATAATAAAAAAGTAATAAGTATATTTATTACAGTTCTAGCGATAATAACTGCATAATATGGGTAATAATGCATGTTATATTGATGATAACAAAAGTACTACGTATATTTATTATAGTTCTAGCCATAATCACTGCATAATATGGGTAATAATGCATGTTATATTGATAATAATATAAGTAATAAGTATAATTATTACAATTCTAGCGATAATAACTGCATTATATGGGTAATAATGCATGTTATATTGATAATAATATAAGTAATAAGTATAATTATTACAGTTCTAGCGATAATAATAGTACAATATGGCTAATAGTGCATGTTATATTGATAATAATAAAAGTAATAAGTATATTTATTATAGTTCTATCGATAATAACTGCATAATATGGGTAATAGTGCATGTTATATTGATGATAATAAAAGTACTAAGTATATTTATTATAGTTCTAGCGATAATAACTGCATAATATGGGTAATAATGCATGTTATATTGATAACAATATAAGTAATAAGTATAATTATTACAGTTCTAGCGATAATAACTGCATTATATGGGTAATAATGCATGTTATATTGATAATACTATAAGTAATAAGTATAATTATTACAGTTCTAGCGATAATAACTCCATTATAGGGGTAATAATGCATGTTATATTGATAATAATATAAGTAATAAGTATAATTATTACAGTTCTAGCGATAATAACTGCATAATATTTGTAATAATGCACGTTATATTGTTAATAATATAAGTAATAAGTATAATTATTACAGTTCTAGCGATAATAACTGCATAATATTTGTAATAATGCACGTTATATTGAGAATATCGGGAGTAATAAGTATAATTATTACAGTTTTAGCGATAATACTAGTAAAATATGGCTAAGAGTGCCTGTTATATTGATAATAATAAAAGTAATAAGTATATTTATTATACTTCTGTCGATAATAATTGCATTATATGGGTAATAATGCATGTTATATTGATAATAATATAAGTAATAAGTATAATTATTACAGTTCTAGCGATAATAACTGCATAATATGGGTAATAATGCACGTTATATTGCTAATAATATAAGTAATAAGTATAATTATTACAGTTTTAGCGATAATAACTGCATTATATGGGTAATAATGCATGTTATATTGATAATATCGGGAGTAATAAGTATAATTATTATAGTTCTAGCGATAATAATAGTACAATATGGCTAATAGTGCATGATATATTGATAATAATAAAAGTAATAAGTATATTTATTATAGTTCTATCGATAATAACTGCATAATATGGGTAATAATGCATGTTATATTGATGATAATAAAAGTACTAAGTATATTTATTATAGTTCTAGCGATTAGAACTGCATAATATGCGTAATAATGCATGTTATATTGATAATAATATAAGTAATAAGTATAATTATTACAGTTCCAGCGATAATAACTGCATTATATGGGTAATAATGCATGTTATATTGATAATATTGGGAGTAATAAGTATAATTATTATAGTTCTAGCGATAATGATAGTAAAATATGGCTAATAGTGCATGTTATATTGATAATAATAAAAGTAATAAGTATATTTATTATAGTTCTATCGATAATAACTGCATAATATGGGTAATAGTGCATGTTATATTGATGATAATAAAAGTACTAAGTATATTTATTATAGTTCTAGCGATTAGAACTGCATAATATGCGTAATAATGCATGTTATATTGATAATAATATAAGTAATAAGTATAATTATTACAGTTCCAGCGATAATAACTGCATTATATGGGTAATAATGCATGTTATATTGATAATATTGGGAGTAATAAGTATAATTATTACAGTTTTAGCGATAATACTAGTAAAATATGGCTAAGAGTGCATGTTATATTGATAATAATAAAAGTAATAAATATAGTTATTATACTTCTAGCGATAATAACTGCATTATATGGGTAATAATGCACCTTATATTGCTAATAATATAAGTAATAAGTTTAAATATTACAGTTCTAGCGATAATAACTGCATTATATGGGTAATGATGCATGCTATATTGATAATATCGGGAGTAATAAGTATAATTATTACAGTTTTAGCGATAATACTAGTAAAATATGGCTAAGAGTGCATGTTATATTCATAATAAAAAAGTAATAAGTATATTTATTACAGTTCTAGCGATAATAACTGCATAATATGGGTAATAATGCATGTTATATTGATGATAACAAAAGTAATACGTATATTTATTATAGTTCTAGCCATAATAACTGCATAATATGGGTAATAATGCATGTTATATTGATAATAATATAAGTAATAAGTATAATTATTACAGTTCTAGCGATAATAACTGCATTATATGGGTAATAATGCATGTTATATTGATAATAATATAAGTAATAAGTATAATTATTACAGTTCTAGCGATAATAACTCCATTATAGGGGTAATAATGCATGTTATATTGATAATAATATAAGTAATAAGTATAATTATTACAGTTCTAGCGATAATAACTGCATAATATTTGTAATAATGCACGTTATATTGTTAATAATATAAGTCATAAGTATAATTATTACAGTTCTAGCGATAATAACTGCATAATATTTGTAATAATGCACGTTATATTGTTAATAATATAAGTAATAAGTATAATTATTACAGTTCTAGCGATAATAACTGCATTATATGGGTAATAATGCATGTTATTTTGATAATATCGGGAGTAATAAGTATAATTATTATTGTTCTATCGATAATAACTGCATAATATGGGTAATAATGCATGTTATATTGATGATAATGAAAGTACTAAGTATATTTATTATAGTTCTAGCGATTATAACTGCATAATATGCGTAATAATGCATGTTATATTGATAATAATATAAGTAATAAGTATAATTATTACAGTTCCAGCGATAATAACTGCATTATATGGGTAATAATTGATGTTACATTGATAATATCGGGAGTAATAAGTAAAATTATTACAGTTTTAGCGATAATACTAGTAAAATATGGCTAAGAGTGCCTGTTATATTGATAATAATAAAAGTAATAAGTATATTTATTATACTTCTGTCGATAATAATTGCATTATATGGGTAATAATGCATGTTATATTGATAATAATATAAGTAATAAGTAGAATTATTACAGTTCTAGCGATAATAACTGCATAATATGGGTAATAATGCACGTTATATTGCTAATAATATAAGTAATAAGTATAATTATTACAGTTTTAGCGATAATAACTGCATTATATGGGTAATAATGCATGTTATATTGATAATATCGGGAGTAATAAGTATAATTATTATAGTTCTAGCGATAATAATAGTACAATATGGCTAATAGTGCCTGTTATATTGATAATAATAAAAGTAATAAGTATATTTATTATAGTTCTATCGATAATAACTGCATAATATGCGTAATAATGCATGTTATATTGATAATAATATAAGTAATAAGTATAATTATTACAGTTCCAGCGATAATAACTGCATTATATGGGTAATAATTGATGTTATATTGATAATATCGGGAGTAATAAGTAAAATTATTACGGTTTTAGCGATAATACTAGTAAAATATGGCTAAGAGTGCCTGTTATATTGATAATAATAAAAGTAATAAGTATATTTATTATACTTCTGTCGATAATAATTGCATTATATGGGTAATAATGCATGTTATATTGATAATAATATAAGTAATAAGTAGAATTATTACAGTTCTAGCGATAATAACTGCATAATATGGGTAATAATGCACGTTATATTGCTAATAATATAAGTAATAAGTATAATTATTACAGTTTTAGCGATAATAACTGCATTATATGGGTAATAATGCATGTTATATTGATAATATCGGGAGTAATAAGTATAATTGTTATAGTTCTAGCGATAATAATAGTACAATATGGCTAATAGTGCCTGTTATATTGATAATAATAAAAGTAATAAGTATATTTATTATAGTTCTAGCGATAATAACTGCATAATATGGGTAATAATGCATGTTATATTGATAATAATATAGGTAATAAGTATAATTATTACAGTTCCAGCGATAATAACTGCATTATATGGGTAATAATGCATGTTATATTGATAATATTGGGAGTAATAAGTATAATTATTATAGTTCTAGCGATAATGATAGTAAAATATGGCTAATAGTGCATGTTATATTGTTAATAATAAAAGTAATAAGTATATTTATTATAGTTCTAGCGATAATAACTGCATAATATGGGTAATAATGCATGTTATATTGATAATAATATAGGTAATAAGTATAATTATTACAGTTCTAGCGATAATAACTGCATTATATGGGTAATAATGGATGTTATATTGATAATATCGGGAGTAATAAGTATAATTATTATAGTTCTATCGATAATAACTGCATAATATGGGTAATAATGCATGTTATATTGATGATAATAAAAGTACTAAGTATATTTATTATAGTTCTAGCGCTTAGAACTGCATAATATGCGTAATGATGCATGTTATATTGATAATAATATAGGTAATAAGTATAATTATTACAGTTCTAGCGATAATAGCTGCATTATATGGGTAATAATGCATGTTATATTGATAATACTATAAGTAATAAGTATAATTATTACAGTTCTAGCGATAATAACTGCATAATATGGGTAATAATGCACGTTATATTGCTAATAATATAAGTAATAAGTATAATTATTACAGTTTTAGCGATAATAACTGCATTATATGGGTAATAATGCATGTTATATTGATAATATCGGGAGTAATAAGTATATTTATTATAGTTCTAGCGATAATAACTGCATAATATAGGTAATAATGCATGTTATATTGATAATAATAGATGTAATATGTATATTTATTATAGTTCCATCAATAATAACTGCATAATATGGGTAATAATGCATGTTATATTCATGACAATGAAAGTAATAAGTATATTTATTACAGTTCTAGCGATAATAACTTCATAATATTGATAATAATGCATGTTATATTGATGACAATATAAGTAATGAGTATAATTATTACAGTTCTAGCGATAGTACCTCCATTATATGGGTAATAATGTATGTTATATTGATAATATCGGGAGTAATAAGTATAATTATTACAGTTTTAGCGATAATACTAGTAAAATATGGCTAAGAGTGCATGTTATATTCATAATAAAGATGTAATAAGTATATTTATTATACTTCTATCGATAATAACTGCATAATATGGGTAATAATGCACGTTATATTGCTAATAATATAAGTAATAAGTATATTTATCATAGTTCTATCGATTATAACTGCATAATATGGGTAATAATGCACGTTATGTTGCTAATAATATAAGTAATAAGTATAATTATTATAGTTCTAGCGATAATAACTGCATTATATGGGTAATAATGGATGTTATATTGATAATATCGGGAGTAATAAGTATAATTATTACAGTTTTAGCGATAATACTAGTAAAATATGGCTAAGAGTGCATGTTATATTCATAATAAAAAAGTAATAAGTATATTTATTACAATTCTAGCGATAATAACTGCATAATATGGGTAATAATGCATGTTATATTGATGATAACAAAAGTAATACGTATATTTATTATAGTTCTAGCCATAATAACAGCATAATATGGGTAATAATGCATGTTATATTGATAATAATATAAGTAATAAGTATAATTATTACAGTTCTAGCGATAATAACTGCATTATATGGGTAATAATGCATGTTATATTGATAATACTATAAGTAATAAGTACAATTATTACAGTTCTAGCGATAATAACTCCATTATAGGGGTAATAATGCATGTTATATTGATAATAATATAAGTAATAAGTATAATTATTACAGTTCTAGCGATAATAACTGCATAATATTTGTAATAATGCACGTTATATTGTTAATAATATAAGTAATAAGTATAATTATTACAGTTCTAGCGATAATAACTGCATAATATTTGTAATAATGCACGTTATATTGTTAATAATATAAGTAATAAGTATAATTATTACAGTTCTAGCGATAATAACTGCATTATATGGGTAATAATGCATGTTATATATATAATATCGGGAGTAATAAGTATAATTATTATAGTTCGATCGATAATAACTGCATAATATGGGTAATAATGCATGTTATATTGATGATAATAAAAGTACTAAGTATATTTATTATAGTTCTAGCGATTATAACTGCATAATATGCGTAATAATGCATGTTATATTGATAATAATATAAGTAATAAGTATAATTATTACAGTTCCAGCGATAATAACTGCATTATATGGGTAATAATGCACGTTATATTGCTAATAATATAAGTAATAAGTATAATTATTACAGTTTTAGCGATAATAACTGCATTATATGGGTAATAATGCATGTTATATTGATAATATCGAGGGTAATAAGTATAATTATTATAGTTCTAGCGATAATAATAGTACAATATGGCTAATAGTGCATGTTATATTGATAATAATAAAAGTACTAAGTATATTTATTATAGTTCTAGCGATTATAACTGCATAATATGCGTAATAATGCATGTTATATTGATAATAATATAAGTAATAAGTATAATTATTACACTTCCAGCGATAATAACTGCATTATATGGGTAACAATGCATGTTATATTGATTATATTGGGAGTAATAAGTATAATTATTATAGTTCTAGCGATAATGACAGTAAAATATGGCTAATAGTGCATGTTATATTGATAATAATAAAAGTAATAAGTATATTTATTATAGTTCTATCGATAATAACTGCATAATATGCGTAATAATGCATGTTATATTGATAATAATATAAGTAATAAGTATAATTATTACAGTTCCAGCGATAATAACTGCATTATATGGGTAATAATTGATGTTATATTGATAATATCGGGAGTAATAAGTAAAATTATTACGGTTTTAGCGATAATACTAGTAAAATATGGCTAAGAGTGCCTGTTATATTGATAATAATAAAAGTAATAAGTATATTTATTATACTTCTGTCGATAATAATTGCATTATATGGGTAATAATGCATGTTATATTGATAATAATATAAGTAATAAGTAGAATTATTACAGTTCTAGCGATAATAACTGCATAATATTTGTAATAATGCACGTTATATTGAGAATATCGGGAGTAATAAGTATAATTATTACAGTTTTAGCGATAATACTAGTAAAATATGGCTAAGAGTGCCTGTTATATTGATAATAATAAAAGTAATAAGTATATTTATTATACTTCTGTCGATAATAATTGCATTATATGGGTAATAATGCATGTTATATTGATAATAATATAAGTAATAAGTATAATTATTACAGTTCTAGCGATAATAACTGCATAATATGGGTAATAATGCACGTTATATTGCTAATAATATAAGTAATAAGTATAATTATTACAGTTTTAGCGATAATAACTGCATTATATGGGTAATAATGCATGTTATATTGATAATATCGGGAGTAATAAGTATAATTATTATAGTTCTAGCGATAATAATAGTACAATATGGCTAATAGTGCATGATATATTGATAATAATAAAAGTAATAAGTATATTTATTATAGTTCTATCGATAATAACTGCATAATATGGGTAATAATGCATGTTATATTGATGATAATAAAAGTACTAAGTATATTTATTATAGTTCTAGCGATTAGAACTGCATAATATGCGTAATAATGCATGTTATATTGATAATAATATAAGTAATAAGTATAATTATTACAGTTCCAGCGATAATAACTGCATTATATGGGTAATAATGCATGTTATATTGATAATATTGGGAGTAATAAGTATAATTATTATAGTTCTAGCGATAATGATAGTAAAATATGGCTAATAGTGCATGTTATATTGATAATAATAAAAGTAATAAGTATATTTATTATAGTTCTATCGATAATAACTGCATAATATGGGTAATAGTGCATGTTATATTGATGATAATAAAAGTACTAAGTATATTTATTATAGTTCTAGCGATTAGAACTGCATAATATGCGTAATAATGCATGTTATATTGATAATAATATAAGTAATAAGTATAATTATTACAGTTCCAGCGATAATAACTGCATTATATGGGTAATAATGCATGTTATATTGATAATATTGGGAGTAATAAGTATAATTATTACAGTTTTAGCGATAATACTAGTAAAATATGGCTAAGAGTGCATGTTATATTGATAATAATAAAAGTAATAAATATAGTTATTATACTTCTAGCGATAATAACTGCATTATATGGGTAATAATGCACCTTATATTGCTAATAATATAAGTAATAAGTTTAAATATTACAGTTCTAGCGATAATAACTGCATTATATGGGTAATGATGCATGCTATATTGATAATATCGGGAGTAATAAGTATAATTATTACAGTTTTAGCGATAATACTAGTAAAATATGGCTAAGAGTGCATGTTATATTCATAATAAAAAAGTAATAAGTATATTTATTACAGTTCTAGCGATAATAACTGCATAATATGGGTAATAATGCATGTTATATTGATGATAACAAAAGTAATACGTATATTTATTATAGTTCTAGCCATAATAACTGCATAATATGGGTAATAATGCATGTTATATTGATAATAATATAAGTAATAAGTATAATTATTACAGTTCTAGCGATAATAACTGCATTATATGGGTAATAATGCATGTTATATTGATAATAATATAAGTAATAAGTATAATTATTACAGTTCTAGCGATAATAACTCCATTATAGGGGTAATAATGCATGTTATATTGATAATAATATAAGTAATAAGTATAATTATTACAGTTCTAGCGATAATAACTGCATAATATTTGTAATAATGCACGTTATATTGTTAATAATATAAGTCATAAGTATAATTATTACAGTTCTAGCGATAATAACTGCATAATATTTGTAATAATGCACGTTATATTGTTAATAATATAAGTAATAAGTATAATTATTACAGTTCTAGCGATAATAACTGCATTATATGGGTAATAATGCATGTTATTTTGATAATATCGGGAGTAATAAGTATAATTATTATTGTTCTATCGATAATAACTGCATAATATGGGTAATAATGCATGTTATATTGATGATAATGAAAGTACTAAGTATATTTATTATAGTTCTAGCGATTATAACTGCATAATATGCGTAATAATGCATGTTATATTGATAATAATATAAGTAATAAGTATAATTATTACAGTTCCAGCGATAATAACTGCATTATATGGGTAATAATTGATGTTACATTGATAATATCGGGAGTAATAAGTAAAATTATTACAGTTTTAGCGATAATACTAGTAAAATATGGCTAAGAGTGCCTGTTATATTGATAATAATAAAAGTAATAAGTATATTTATTATACTTCTGTCGATAATAATTGCATTATATGGGTAATAATGCATGTTATATTGATAATAATATAAGTAATAAGTAGAATTATTACAGTTCTAGCGATAATAACTGCATAATATGGGTAATAATGCACGTTATATTGCTAATAATATAAGTAATAAGTATAATTATTACAGTTTTAGCGATAATAACTGCATTATATGGGTAATAATGCATGTTATATTGATAATATCGGGAGTAATAAGTATAATTATTATAGTTCTAGCGATAATAATAGTACAATATGGCTAATAGTGCCTGTTATATTGATAATAATAAAAGTAATAAGTATATTTATTATAGTTCTATCGATAATAACTGCATAATATGCGTAATAATGCATGTTATATTGATAATAATATAAGTAATAAGTATAATTATTACAGTTCCAGCGATAATAACTGCATTATATGGGTAATAATTGATGTTATATTGATAATATCGGGAGTAATAAGTAAAATTATTACGGTTTTAGCGATAATACTAGTAAAATATGGCTAAGAGTGCCTGTTATATTGATAATAATAAAAGTAATAAGTATATTTATTATACTTCTGTCGATAATAATTGCATTATATGGGTAATAATGCATGTTATATTGATAATAATATAAGTAATAAGTAGAATTATTACAGTTCTAGCGATAATAACTGCATAATATGGGTAATAATGCACGTTATATTGCTAATAATATAAGTAATAAGTACAATTATTACAGTTTTAGTGATAATAACTGCATTATATGGGTAATAATGCATGTTATATTGATAATATCGGGAGTAATAAGTATAATTATTATAGTTCTAGCGATAATAATAGTACAATATGGCTAATAGTGCATGTTATATTGTTAATAATAAAAGTAATAAGTATATTTATTATAGTTCTAGCGATAATAACTGCATAATATGGGTAATAATGCATGTTATATTGATAATAATATAGGTAATAAGTATAATTATTACAGTTCCAGCGATAATAACTGCATTATATGGGTAATAATGCATGTTATATTGATAATATTGGGAGTAATAAGTATAATTATTATAGTTCTAGCGATAATGATAGTAAAATATGGCTAATAGTGCATGTTATATTGTTAATAATAAAAGTAATAAGTATATTTATTATAGTTCTAGCGATAATAACTGCATAATATGGGTAATAATGCATGTTATATTGATAATAATATAGGTAATAAGTATAATTATTACAGTTCTAGCGATAATAACTGCATTATATGGGTAATAATGGATGTTATATTGATAATATCGGGAGTAATAAGTATAATTATTATAGTTCTATCGATAATAACTGCATAATATGGGTAATAATGCATGTTATATTGATGATAATAAAAGTACTAAGTATATTTATTATAGTTCTAGCGCTTAGAACTGCATAATATGCGTAATGATGCATGTTATATTGATAATAATATAGGTAATAAGTATAATTATTACAGTTCTAGCGATAATAGCTGCATTATATGGGTAATAATGCATGTTATATTGATAATACTATAAGTAATAAGTATAATTATTACAGTTCTAGCGATAATAACTGCATAATATGGGTAATAATGCACGTTATATTGCTAATAATATAAGTAATAAGTATAATTATTACAGTTTTAGCGATAATAACTGCATTATATGGGTAATAATGCATGTTATATTGATAATATCGGGAGTAATAAGTATATTTATTATAGTTCTAGCGATAATAACTGCATAATATAGGTAATAATGCATGTTATATTGATAATAATAGATGTAATATGTATATTTATTATAGTTCCATCAATAATAACTGCATAATATGGGTAATAATGCATGTTATATTCATGACAATGAAAGTAATAAGTATATTTATTACAGTTCTAGCGATAATAACTTCATAATATTGATAATAATGCATGTTATATTGATGACAATATAAGTAATGAGTATAATTATTACAGTTCTAGCGATAGTACCTCCATTATATGGGTAATAATGTATGTTATATTGATAATATCGGGAGTAATAAGTATAATTATTACAGTTTTAGCGATAATACTAGTAAAATATGGCTAAGAGTGCATGTTATATTCATAATAAAGATGTAATAAGTATATTTATTATACTTCTATCGATAATAACTGCATAATATGGGTAATAATGCACGTTATATTGCTAATAATATAAGTAATAAGTATATTTATCATAGTTCTATCGATTATAACTGCATAATATGGGTAATAATGCACGTTATGTTGCTAATAATATAAGTAATAAGTATAATTATTATAGTTCTAGCGATAATAACTGCATTATATGGGTAATAATGGATGTTATATTGATAATATCGGGAGTAATAAGTATAATTATTACAGTTTTAGCGATAATACTAGTAAAATATGGCTAAGAGTGCATGTTATATTCATAATAAAAAAGTAATAAGTATATTTATTACAATTCTAGCGATAATAACTGCATAATATGGGTAATAATGCATGTTATATTGATGATAACAAAAGTAATACGTATATTTATTATAGTTCTAGCCATAATAACAGCATAATATGGGTAATAATGCATGTTATATTGATAATAATATAAGTAATAAGTATAATTATTACAGTTCTAGCGATAATAACTGCATTATATGGGTAATAATGCATGTTATATTGATAATACTATAAGTAATAAGTACAATTATTACAGTTCTAGCGATAATAACTCCATTATAGGGGTAATAATGCATGTTATATTGATAATAATATAAGTAATAAGTATAATTATTACAGTTCTAGCGATAATAACTGCATAATATTTGTAATAATGCACGTTATATTGTTAATAATATAAGTAATAAGTATAATTATTACAGTTCTAGCGATAATAACTGCATAATATTTGTAATAATGCACGTTATATTGTTAATAATATAAGTAATAAGTATAATTATTACAGTTCTAGCGATAATAACTGCATTATATGGGTAATAATGCATGTTATATATATAATATCGGGAGTAATAAGTATAATTATTATAGTTCGATCGATAATAACTGCATAATATGGGTAATAATGCATGTTATATTGATGATAATAAAAGTACTAAGTATATTTATTATAGTTCTAGCGATTATAACTGCATAATATGCGTAATAATGCATGTTATATTGATAATAATATAAGTAATAAGTATAATTATTACAGTTCCAGCGATAATAACTGCATTATATGGGTAATAATGCACGTTATATTGCTAATAATATAAGTAATAAGTATAATTATTACAGTTTTAGCGATAATAACTGCATTATATGGGTAATAATGCATGTTATATTGATAATATCGAGGGTAATAAGTATAATTATTATAGTTCTAGCGATAATAATAGTACAATATGGCTAATAGTGCATGTTATATTGATAATAATAAAAGTACTAAGTATATTTATTATAGTTCTAGCGATTATAACTGCATAATATGCGTAATAATGCATGTTATATTGATAATAATATAAGTAATAAGTATAATTATTACACTTCCAGCGATAATAACTGCATTATATGGGTAATAATGCATGTTATATTGATTATATTGGGAGTAATAAGTATAATTATTATAGTTCTAGCGATAATGACAGTAATATATGGCTAATAGTGCATGTTATATTGATAATAATAAAAGTAATAAGTATATTTATTACAGTTCTATCGATAATAACTGCATAATATGGGTAATAATGCATGTTATATTGATGATATTAAAAGTAATACGTATATTTATTATAGTTCTATCGATAATAACTGCATAATATGGGTAATAATGCATGTTATATTGATGATATTAAAAGCACTACGTATATTTATTATAGTTCTAGCGATAATAACAGCATAATATGGGTAATAATTGATGTTATATTGATAATATCGGGAGTAATAAGTAAAATTATTACGGTTTTAGCGATAATACTAGTAAAATATGGCTAAGAGTGCCTGTTATATTGATAATAATAAAAGTAATAAGTATATTTATTATACTTCTGTCGATAATAATTGCATTATATGGGTAATAATGCATGTTATATTGATAATAATATAAGTAATAAGTAGAATTATTACAGTTCTAGCGATAATAACTGCATAATATGGGTAATAATGCACGTTATATTGCTAATAATATAAGTAATAAGTACAATTATTACAGTTTTAGCGATAATAACTGCATTATATGGGTAATAATGCATGTTATATTGATAATATCGGGAGTAATAAGTATAATTATTATAGTTCTAGCGATAATAATAGTACAATATGGCTAATAGTGCATGTTATATTGTTAATAATAAAAGTAATAAGTATATTTATTATAGTTCTAGCGATAATAACTGCATAATATGGGTAATAATGCATGTTATATTGATAATAATATAGGTAATAAGTATAATTATTACAGTTCCAGCGATAATAACTGCATTATATGGGTAATAATGCATGTTATATTGATAATATTGGGAGTAATAAGTATAATTATTATAGTTCTAGCGATAATGATAGTAAAATATGGCTAATAGTGCATGTTATATTGTTAATAATAAAAGTAATAAGTATATTTATTATAGTTCTAGCGATAATAACTGCATAATATGGGTAATAATGCATGTTATATTGATAATAATATAGGTAATAAGTATAATTATTACAGTTCTAGCGATAATAACTGCATTATATGGGTAATAATGGATGTTATATTGATAATATCGGGAGTAATAAGTATAATTATTATAGTTCTATCGATAATAACTGCATAATATGGGTAATAATGCATGTTATATTGATGATAATAAAAGTACTAAGTATATTTATTATAGTTCTAGCGATTAGAACTGCATAATATGCGTAATAATGCATGTTATATTGATAATAATATAAGTAATAAGTATAATTATTACAGTTCCAGCGATAATAACTGCATTATATGGGTAATAATGCATGTTATATTGATAATATTGGGAGTAATAAGTATAATTATTACAGTTTTAGCGATAATACTAGTAAAATATGGCTAAGAGTGCATGTTATATTGATAATAATAAAAGTAATAAATATAGTTATTATACTTCTAGCGATAATAACTGCATTATATGGGTAATAATGCACCTTATATTGCTAATAATATAAGTAATAAGTTTAAATATTACAGTTCTAGCGATAATAACTGCATTATATGGGTAATGATGCATGCTATATTGATAATATCGGGAGTAATAAGTATAATTATTACAGTTTTAGCGATAATACTAGTAAAATATGGCTAAGAGTGCATGTTATATTCATAATAAAAAAGTAATAAGTATATTTATTACAGTTCTAGCGATAATAACTGCATAATATGGGTAATAATGCATGTTATATTGATGATAACAAAAGTAATACGTATATTTATTATAGTTCTAGCCATAATAACTGCATAATATGGGTAATAATGCATGTTATATTGATAATAATATAAGTAATAAGTATAATTATTACAGTTCTAGCGATAATAACTGCATTATATGGGTAATAATGCATGTTATATTGATAATAATATAAGTAATAAGTATAATGTATTACAGTTCTAGCGATAATAACTCCATTATAGGGGTAATAATGCATGTTATATTGATAATAATATAAGTAATAAGTATAATTATTACAGTTCTAGCGATAATAACTGCATAATATTTGTAATAATGCACGTTATATTGTTAATAATATAAGTCATAAGTATAATTATTACAGTTCTAGCGATAATAACTGCATAATATTTGTAATAATGCACGTTATATTGTTAATAATATAAGTAATAAGTATAATTATTACAGTTCTAGCGATAATAACTGCATTATATGGGTAATAATGCATGTTATTTTGATAATATCGGGAGTAATAAGTATAATTATTATTGTTCTATCGATAATAACTGCATAATATGGGTAATAATGCATGTTATATTGATGATAATGAAAGTACTAAGTATATTTATTATAGTTCTAGCGATTATAACTGCATAATATGCGTAATAATGCATGTTATATTGATAATAATATAAGTAATAAGTATAATTATTACAGTTCCAGCGATAATAACTGCATTATATGGGTAATAATTGATGTTACATTGATAATATCGGGAGTAATAAGTAAAATTATTACAGTTTTAGCGATAATACTAGTAAAATATGGCTAAGAGTGCCTGTTATATTGATAATAATAAAAGTAATAAGTATATTTATTATACTTCTGTCGATAATAATTGCATTATATGGGTAATAATGCATGTTATATTGATAATAATATAAGTAATAAGTAGAATTATTACAGTTCTAGCGATAATAACTGCATAATATGGGTAATAATGCACGTTATATTGCTAATAATATAAGTAATAAGTATAATTATTACAGTTTTAGCGATAATAACTGCATTATATGGGTAATAATGCATGTTATATTGATAATATCGGGAGTAATAAGTATAATTATTATAGTTCTAGCGATAATAATAGTACAATATGGCTAATAGTGCCTGTTATATTGATAATAATAAAAGTAATAAGTATATTTATTATAGTTCTATCGATAATAACTGCATAATATGCGTAATAATGCATGTTATATTGATAATAATATAAGTAATAAGTATAATTATTACAGTTCCAGCGATAATAACTGCATTATATGGGTAATAATTGATGTTATATTGATAATATCGGGAGTAATAAGTAAAATTATTACGGTTTTAGCGATAATACTAGTAAAATATGGCTAAGAGTGCCTGTTATATTGATAATAATAAAAGTAATAAGTATATTTATTATACTTCTGTCGATAATAATTGCATTATATGGGTAATAATGCATGTTATATTGATAATAATATAAGTAATAAGTAGAATTATTACAGTTCTAGCGATAATAACTGCATAATATGGGTAATAATGCACGTTATATTGCTAATAATATAAGTAATAAGTACAATTATTACAGTTTTAGTGATAATAACTGCATTATATGGGTAATAATGCATGTTATATTGATAATATCGGGAGTAATAAGTATAATTATTATAGTTCTAGCGATAATAATAGTACAATATGGCTAATAGTGCATGTTATATTGTTAATAATAAAAGTAATAAGTATATTTATTATAGTTCTAGCGATAATAACTGCATAATATGGGTAATAATGCATGTTATATTGATAATAATATAGGTAATAAGTATAATTATTACAGTTCCAGCGATAATAACTGCATTATATGGGTAATAATGCATGTTATATTGATAATATTGGGAGTAATAAGTATAATTATTATAGTTCTAGCGATAATGATAGTAAAATATGGCTAATAGTGCATGTTATATTGTTAATAATAAAAGTAATAAGTATATTTATTATAGTTCTAGCGATAATAACTGCATAATATGGGTAATAATGCATGTTATATTGATAATAATATAGGTAATAAGTATAATTATTACAGTTCTAGCGATAATAACTGCATTATATGGGTAATAATGGATGTTATATTGATAATATCGGGAGTAATAAGTATAATTATTATAGTTCTATCGATAATAACTGCATAATATGGGTAATAATGCATGTTATATTGATGATAATAAAAGTACTAAGTATATTTATTATAGTTCTAGCGCTTAGAACTGCATAATATGCGTAATGATGCATGTTATATTGATAATAATATAGGTAATAAGTATAATTATTACAGTTCTAGCGATAATAGCTGCATTATATGGGTAATAATGCATGTTATATTGATAATACTATAAGTAATAAGTATAATTATTACAGTTCTAGCGATAATAACTGCATAATATGGGTAATAATGCACGTTATATTGCTAATAATATAAGTAATAAGTATAATTATTACAGTTTTAGCGATAATAACTGCATTATATGGGTAATAATGCATGTTATATTGATAATATCGGGAGTAATAAGTATATTTATTATAGTTCTAGCGATAATAACTGCATAATATAGGTAATAATGCATGTTATATTGATAATAATAGATGTAATATGTATATTTATTATAGTTCCATCAATAATAACTGCATAATATGGGTAATAATGCATGTTATATTCATGACAATGAAAGTAATAAGTATATTTATTACAGTTCTAGCGATAATAACTTCATAATATTGATAATAATGCATGTTATATTGATGACAATATAAGTAATGAGTATAATTATTACAGTTCTAGCGATAGTACCTCCATTATATGGGTAATAATGTATGTTATATTGATAATATCGGGAGTAATAAGTATAATTATTACAGTTTTAGCGATAATACTAGTAAAATATGGCTAAGAGTGCATGTTATATTCATAATAAAGATGTAATAAGTATATTTATTATACTTCTATCGATAATAACTGCATAATATGGGTAATAATGCACGTTATATTGCTAATAATATAAGTAATAAGTATATTTATCATAGTTCTATCGATTATAACTGCATAATATGGGTAATAATGCACGTTATGTTGCTAATAATATAAGTAATAAGTATAATTATTATAGTTCTAGCGATAATAACTGCATTATATGGGTAATAATGGATGTTATATTGATAATATCGGGAGTAATAAGTATAATTATTACAGTTTTAGCGATAATACTAGTAAAATATGGCTAAGAGTGCATGTTATATTCATAATAAAAAAGTAATAAGTATATTTATTACAATTCTAGCGATAATAACTGCATAATATGGGTAATAATGCATGTTATATTGATGATAACAAAAGTAATACGTATATTTATTATAGTTCTAGCGATTATAACTGCATAATATGCGTAATAATGCATGTTATATTGATAATAATATAAGTAATAAGTATAATTATTACAGTTCCAGCGATAATAACTGCATTATATGGGTAATAATTGATGTTACATTGATAATATCGGGAGTAATAAGTAAAATTATTACAGTTTTAGCGATAATACTAGTAAAATATGGCTAAGAGTGCCTGTTATATTGATAATAATAAAAGTAATAAGTATATTTATTATACTTCTGTCGATAATAATTGCATTATATGGGTAATAATGCATGTTATATTGATAATAATATAAGTAATAAGTAGAATTATTACAGTTCTAGCGATAATAACTGCATAATATGGGTAATAATGCACGTTATATTGCTAATAATATAAGTAATAAGTATAATTATTACAGTTTTAGCGATAATAACTGCATTATATGGGTAATAATGCATGTTATATTGATAATATCGGGAGTAATAAGTATAATTATTATAGTTCTAGCGATAATAATAGTACAATATGGCTAATAGTGCCTGTTATATTGATAATAATAAAAGTAATAAGTATATTTATTATAGTTCTATCGATAATAACTGCATAATATGCGTAATAATGCATGTTATATTGATAATAATATAAGTAATAAGTATAATTATTACAGTTCCAGCGATAATAACTGCATTATATGGGTAATAATTGATGTTATATTGATAATATCGGGAGTAATAAGTAAAATTATTACGGTTTTAGCGATAATACTAGTAAAATATGGCTAAGAGTGCCTGTTATATTGATAATAATAAAAGTAATAAGTATATTTATTATACTTCTGTCGATAATAATTGCATTATATGGGTAATAATGCATGTTATATTGATAATAATATAAGTAATAAGTAGAATTATTACAGTTCTAGCGATAATAACTGCATAATATGGGTAATAATGCACGTTATATTGCTAATAATATAAGTAATAAGTACAATTATTACAGTTTTAGTGATAATAACTGCATTATATGGGTAATAATGCATGTTATATTGATAATATCGGGAGTAATAAGTATAATTATTATAGTTCTAGCGATAATGATAGTAAAATATGGCTAATAGTGCATGTTATATTGTTAATAATAAAAGTAATAAGTATATTTATTATAGTTCTAGCGATAATAACTGCATAATATGGGTAATAATGCATGTTATATTGATAATAATATAGGTAATAAGTATAATTATTACAGTTCTAGCGATAATAACTGCATTATATGGGTAATAATGGATGTTATATTGATAATATCGGGAGTAATAAGTATAATTATTATAGTTCTATCGATAATAACTGCATAATATGGGTAATAATGCATGTTATATTGATGATAATAAAAGTACTAAGTATATTTATTATAGTTCTAGCGATTAGAACTGCATAATATGCGTAATGATGCATGTTATATTGATAATAATATAGGTAATAAGTATAATTATTACAGTTCTAGCGATAATAGCTGCATTATATGGGTAATAATGCATGTTATATTGATAATACTATAAGTAATAAGTATAATTATTACAGTTCTAGCGATAATAACTGCATAATATGGGTAATAATGCACGTTATATTGCTAATAATATAAGTAATAAGTATAATTATTACAGTTTTAGCGATAATAACTGCATTATATGGGTAATAATGCATGTTATATTGATAATATCGGGAGTAATAAGTATATTTATTATAGTTCTAGCGATCATAACTGCATAATATAGGTAATAATGCATGTTATATTGATAATAATAGATGTAATATGTATATTTATTATAGTTCCATCAATAATAACTGCATAATATGGGTAATAATGCATGTTATATTCATGACAATAAAAGTAATAAGTATATTTATTACAGTTCTAGCGATAATAACTTCATAATATTGATAATAATGCATGTTATATTGATGACAATATAAGTAATGAGTATAATTATTACAGTTCTAGCAATAGTACCTCCATTATATGGGTAATAATGTATGTTATATTGATAATATCGGGAGTAATAAGTATAATTATTACAGTTTTAGCGATAATACTAGTAAAATATGGCTAAGAGTGCATGTTATATTCATAATAAAGATGTAATAAGTATATTTATTATACTTCTATCGATAATAACTGCATAATATGGGTAATAATGCACGTTATATTGCTAATAATATAAGTAATAAGTATATTTATCATAGTTCTATCGATTATAACTGCATAATATGGGTAATAATGCACGTTATGTTGCTAATAATATAAGTAATAAGTATAATTATTATAGTTCTAGCGATAATAACTGCATTATATGGGTAATAATGGATGTTATATTGATAATATCGGGAGTAATAAGTATAATTATTACAGTTTTAGCGATAATACTAGTAAAATATGGCTAAGAGTGCATGTTATATTCATAATAAAAAAGTAATAAGTATATTTATTACAATTCTAGCGATAATAACTGCATAATATGGGTAATAATGCATGTTATATTGATGATAACAAAAGTAATACGTATATTTATTATAGTTCTAGCCATAATAACAGCATAATATGGGTAATAATGCATGTTATATTGATAATAATATAAGTAATAAGTATAATTATTACAGTTCTAGCGATAATAACTGCATTATATGGGTAATAATGCATGTTATATTGATAATACTATAAGTAATAAGTACAATTATTACAGTTCTAGCGATAATAACTCCATTATAGGGGTAATAATGCATGTTATATTGATAATAATATAAGTAATAAGTATAATTATTACAGTTCTAGCGATAATAACTGCATAATATTTGTAATAATGCACGTTATATTGTTAATAATATAAGTAATAAGTATAATTATTACAGTTCTAGCGATAATAACTGCATAATATTTGTAATAATGCACGTTATATTGTTAATAATATAAGTAATAAGTATAATTATTACAGTTCTAGCGATAATAACTGCATTATATGGGTAATAATGCATGTTATATATATAATATCGGGAGTAATAAGTATAATTATTATAGTTCGATCGATAATAACTGCATAATATGGGTAATAATGCATGTTATATTGATGATAATAAAAGTACTAAGTATATTTATTATAGTTCTAGCGATTATAACTGCATAATATGCGTAATAATGCATGTTATATTGATAATAATATAAGTAATAAGTATAATTATTACAGTTCCAGCGATAATAACTGCATTATATGGGTAATAATGCACGTTATATTGCTAATAATATAAGTAATAAGTATAATTATTACAGTTTTAGCGATAATAACTGCATTATATGGGTAATAATGCATGTTATATTGATAATATCGAGGGTAATAAGTATAATTATTATAGTTCTAGCGATAATAATAGTACAATATGGCTAATAGTGCATGTTATATTGATAATAATAAAAGTACTAAGTATATTTATTATAGTTCTAGCGATTATAACTGCATAATATGCGTAATAATGCATGTTATATTGATAATAATATAAGTAATAAGTATAATTATTACACTTCCAGCGATAATAACTGCATTATATGGGTAATAATGCATGTTATATTGATTATATTGGGAGTAATAAGTATAATTATTATAGTTCTAGCGATAATGACAGTAAAATATGGCTAATAGTGCATGTTATATTGATAATAATAAAAGTAATAAGTATATTTATTACAGTTCTATCGATAATAACTGCATAATATGGGTAATAATGCATGTTATATTGATGATATTAAAAGTAATACGTATATTTATTATAGTTCTATCGATAATAACTGCATAATATGGGTAATAATGCATGTTATATTGATGATATTAAAAGCACTACGTATATTTATTATAGTTCTAGCGATAATAACAGCATAATATGGGTAATAATTGATGTTATATTGATAATATCGGGAGTAATAAGTAAAATTGTTACGGTTTTTGCGATAATACTAGTAAAATATGGCTAAGAGTGCCTGTTATATTGATAATAATAAAAGTAATAAGTATATTTATTATACTTCTGTCGATAATAATTGCATTATATGGGTAATAATGCATGTTATATTGATAATAATATAAGTAATAAGTAGAATTATTACAGTTCTAGCGATAATAACTGCATAATATGGGTAATAATGCACGTTATATTGCTAATAATATAAGTAATAAGTACAATTATTACAGTTTTAGCGATAATAACTGCATTATATGGGTAATAATGCATGTTATATTGATAATATCGGGAGTAATAAGTATAATTATTATAGTTCTAGCGATAATAATAGTACAATATGGCTAATAGTGCATGTTATATTGTTAATAATAAAAGTAATAAGTATATTTATTATAGTTCTAGCGATAATAACTGCATAATATGGGTAATAATGCATGTTATATTGATAATAATATAGGTAATAAGTATAATTATTACAGTTCCAGCGATAATAACTGCATTATATGGGTAATAATGCATGTTATATTGATAATATTGGGAGTAATAAGTATAATTATTATAGTTCTAGCGATAATGATAGTAAAATATGGCTAATAGTGCATGTTATATTGTTAATAATAAAAGTAATAAGTATATTTATTATAGTTCTAGCGATAATAACTGCATAATATGGGTAATAATGCATGTTATATTGATAATAATATAGGTAATAAGTATAATTATTACAGTTCTAGCGATAATAACTGCATTATATGGGTAATAATGGATGTTATATTGATAATATCGGGAGTAATAAGTATAATTATTATAGTTCTATCGATAATAACTGCATAATATGGGTAATAATGCATGTTATATTGATGATAATAAAAGTACTAAGTATATTTATTATAGTTCTAGCGATTAGAACTGCATAATATGCGTAATGATGCATGTTATATTGATAATAATATAGGTAATAAGTATAATTATTACAGTTCTAGCGATAATAGCTGCATTATATGGGTAATAATGCATGTTATATTGATAATACTATAAGTAATAAGTATAATTATTACAGTTCTAGCGATAATAACTGCATAATATGGGTAATAATGCACGTTATATTGCTAATAATATAAGTAATAAGTATAATTATTACAGTTTTAGCGATAATAACTGCATTATATGGGTAATAATGCATGTTATATATATAATATCGGGAGTAATAAGTATAATTATGATAGTTCGATCGATAATAACTGCATAATATGGGTAATAATGCATGTTATATTGATGATAATAAAAGTACTAAGTATATTTATTATAGTTCTAGCGATTATAACTGCATAATATGCGTAATAATGCATGTTATATTGATAATAATATAAGTAATAAGTATAATTATTACAGTTCCAGCGATAATAACTGCATTATATGGGTAATAATGCACGTTATATTGCTAATAATATAAGTAATAAGTATAATTATTACAGTTTTAGCGATAATAACTGCATTATATGGGTAATAATGCATGTTATATTGATAATATCGAGGGTAATAAGTATAATTATTATAGTTCTAGCGATAATAATAGTACAATATGGCTAATAGTGCATGTTATATTGATAATAATAAAAGTAATAAGTATATTTATTATAGTTCTATCGATAATAACTGCATAATATGGGTAATAATGCATGTTATATTGATGATAATAAAAGTACTAAGTATATTTATTATAGTTCTATCGATAATAACTGCATAATATGGGTAATAATGCATGTTATATTGATGATAATAAAAGTACTAAGTATATTTATTATAGTTCTAGCGATTATAACTGCATAATATGCGTAATAATGCATGTTATATTGATAATAATATAAGTAATAAGTATAATTATTACACTTCCAGCGATAATAACTGCATTATATGGGTAATAATGCATGTTATATTGATTATATTGGGAGTAATAAGTATAATTATTATAGTTCTAGCGATAATGACAGTAAAATATGGCTAATAGTGCATGTTATATTGATAATAATAAAAGTAATAAGTATATTTATTACAGTTCTATCGATAATAACTGCATAATATGGGTAATAATGCATGTTATATTGATGATATTAAAAGTAATACGTATATTTATTATAGTTCTATCGATAATAACTGCATAATATGGGTAATAATGCATGTTATATTGATGATATTAAAAGCACTACGTATATTTATTATAGTTCTAGCTATAATAACAGCATAATATGGGTAATAATGCATGTTATATTGATAATATCGGGAGTAATAAGTATAATTATTATAGTTCTAGCGATAATAATAGTAAAATATGGCAAATAGTGCATGCTATATTGATAATAATAAACGTAATAAGTATAATTATTACAGTTCTAGCGATAATAACTGCATTATATGGGTAATCATTGATGTTATAATGATAATATCGGGAGTAATAAGTATAATTATTATAGTTCTAGCGATAATAATAGTACAATATGGCTAATAGTGCATGTTATATTGATAATAATAAAAGTAATAAGTAAATTTATTATAGTTCTATCGATAATAACTGCATAATATGGGTAATAATGCATGTTATATTGATAATAATAAAAGCACTAAGTACATTTATTATAGTTCTAGCGATTATAACTGCATAATATGCGTAATAATGCATGTTATATTGATAATAATATAAGTAATAAGTATAATTATTACAGTTCCAGCGATAATAACTGCATTATATGGGTAATAATGCATGTTATATTGATTATATTGGGAGTAATAAGTATAATTATTATAGTTCTAGCGATAATAACAGCATGATATGGGTAATAATGCATGTTATATTGATAATATCGGGAGTAATAAGTATAATTATTATAGTTCTAGCGATAATAGTAGTAAAATATGGCTAATAGTGCATGCTATATTGATAATAATAAACGTAATAAGTATAATTATTACAGTTCTAGCGATAATAACTGCATTATGTGGGTAATAATTGATGTTATATTGATAATATCGGGAGTAATAAGTATAATTATTACAGTTTTAGCAATAATACTAGTAAAATATGGCTAAGAGTGCCTGTTATATTGATAATAATAAAAGTAATAAGTATATTTATTATACTTCTGTCGATAATAACTGCATTATATGGATAATAATGCATGTTATATTGATAATAATATAAGTAATAAGTATAATTATTACAGTTCTAGCGATAATAACTGCATAATATGGGTAATAATGCACGTTATATTGCTAATAATATAAGTAATAAGTATAATTATTACAGTTCTAGCGATAATAACTGCATTATATGGGTAATAATGCATGTTATATTGATAATATCGGGAGTAATAAGTATAATTATTATAGTTCTAGCGATAATAATTGTAAAATATGGCTAATAGTGCATGTTATATTGATAATAATAAAAGTAATAAGTATATTTATTATAGTTCTATAAATAATAACTGCATAATATGGGTAATAATGCATGTTATATTGATGATAATAAAAGTACTAAGTATATTTATTATAGTTCTAGCGATTATAACTGCATAATATGCGTAATAATGCATGTTATATTGAGAATAATATAAGTAATAAGTATAATTATTACAGTTCTAGCGATAATAACTGCATTATATGGGTAATAATGCATGTTATATTGATAATATTGGGAGTAATAAGTATAATTATTATAGTTCTAGCGATAATAATTGTAAAATATGGCTAATAGTGCATGTTATATTGATAATAATAAAAGTAATAAGTATATTTATTATAGTTCTATAAATAATAACTGCATAATATGGGTAATAATGCATGTTATATTGATGATAATAAAAGTAATACGTATATTTATTATAGTTCCAGCGATAATAACTGCATAATATGGGTAATAATGCATGTTATATTGATAATAATATAAGTAATAAGTATACTTATTACAGGTCTAGCGATAATAACTGCATTATATGGGTAATAATGGATGTTATATTGATATTGTCGGGAGTAATAAGTATATATATTATAGCTCTAGCGATAATAACTGCATAATATGGGTAATAATGCATGTTATATTGATGATAATAAAAGTAATACGTATATTTATTATACTTCTATCGATAATAACTGCATAATATGGGTGAAAATGCACGTTATATTGCTAATAATATAAGTAATAAGTATATTTATTATAGTTCTATCGATTATAACTGCATAATATGGGTAATCATGCATGTTATATTGATAATAATATAAGTAATAAGTATAATTATTACAGTTCTAGCGATAATAACTGCATAATATGGGTAATAATGCATGTTATATTGATGATAATAAAAGTACTAAGTATATTTATTGTAGTTCTAGCGATTGTAACTGCATAATATGGGTAATAATGCATGTTATATTGATAATAATATAAGTAATAAGTATAATTATTACAGTTCTAGCGATAATAACTGCATTATATGGGTAATAATGCATGTTATATTGATAATATTGGGAGTAATAAGTATATTTATTATAGTTCTAGCGATAATAACTGCATAATATAGGTAATAATGCATGTTATATTGATAATAATAAAAGTAATAAGTATATTTATTATAGTTCTATCAATAATAACTGCATAATATGGGTAATAATGCATGTTATATTGATAATAATATAAGTAATAAGTATAATTATTACAGTTCTAGCGATAATAACTGCATTATATGGGTAATAATAGATGTTATATTGACAATATCGGGAGTAATAAGTATATTTATTATAGTTCTGGCGATAATAACTGCATAATATAGGTAATAATGCATGTTATATTGATAATAATAAAAGTAATAAGTATATTTATTATAGTTCTATCAATAATAACTGCATAATATGGGTAATAATGCATGTTATATTGATAATAATATAAGTAATACGTATATTTATTATAGTTCCAGCGATAATAACTGCATAATATGGGTAATAATGCATGTTATATTGATAATAATATAAGTAATAAGTATAATTATTACAGTTCTAGCGATAATAACTGCATTATATGGGTAATAATGGATGTTATATTGATAATGTCGGGAGTAATAAGTATATTTATTATAGTTCTAGCGATAATAACTGCATTATATGGGTAATAATGGATGTTATATTGATAATATCGGGAGTAATAAGTATATTTATTACAGTTCTAGCGATAATAACTGCATTATATGGGTAATAATGGATGTTATATTGATAATGTCGGGAGTAATAAGTATATTTATTATAGTTCTAGCGATAATAACTGCATAATATGGGTAATAATGCATGTTATATTGATGATAACAAAAGTAATACGTATATTTATTATAGTTCTAGCGATAATAACTGCATAATATGGTTAATAATGCATGTTATATTGATAATAATAAAAGTAATAAGTATATTTATTATAGTTCTGGCGATAATAACTGCATAATATAGGTAATAATGCATGTTATATTGATAATAATAAAGGTAATAAGTATATTTATTATAGTTCTATCAATAATAACTGCATAATATGGGTAATAATGCATGTTATATTGATAATAATATAAGTAATAAGTATAATTATTACAGTTCTAGCGATAATAACTGCATTATATGGGTAATAATAGATGTTATATTGACAATATCGGGAGTGATAAGTATATTTATTATAGTTCTAGCGATAATAACTGCATAATATAGGTAATAATGCATGTTATATTGATAATAATAAAAGTAATAAGTATATTTATTATAGTTCTATCAATAATAACTGCATAATATCGGTAATAATGCATGTTATATTGATGATAATAAAAGTAGTAAGTATATTTATTATAGTTCTAGTCATTTTAACTGCATTATGTGGGTAATAATGCATGTTATATTGATAATATTGGGAGTAATAAGTATAATTATTATAGTTCTAGCGATAATAATAGTAAAATATGGCTAATAGTGCATGTTATATTGATAATAATAAAAGTAATAAGTATATTTATTACAGTTCTATGGATAATAACTGCATACTATGGGTAATAATGCATGTTATATTGATGATAACAAAAGTAATACGTATATTTATTATAGTTCTAGCGATAATAACTGCATAATATGGGTAATAATGCATGTTATATTGATAATAATATAAGTAATAAGTATAATTATTACAGTTCTAGCGATAATAACTGCATTATATGGGTAATAATGGATGTTATATTGACAATATCGGGAGTAATAAGTATATTTATTATAGTTCTAGCGATAATAACTGCATAATATAGGTAATAATGCATGTTATATTGATAATAATAAAAGTAATAAGTATATTTATTATAGTTCTAGCGATAATAACTGCATAATATGTGTAATAATGCATGTTATATTGATAATATTGGGAGTAATAAGTATAATTATTATAGTTCTAGCGATAATAATAGTAAAATATGGCTAATAGTGCATGTTATATTGATAATAATAAAAGTAATAAGTATATTTATTACAGTTCTATCGATAATAACTGCATAATATGGGTAATAATGCATGTTATATTGATGATAATAAAAGTAATACGTATATTTATTATAGTTCCAGCGATAATAACTGCATAATATGGGTAATAATGCATGTTATATTGATGATAACAAAAGTAATACGTATATTTATTATAGTTCTAGCGATAATAACTGCATAATATGGGTAATAATGCATGTTATATTGATAATAATATAAGTCATAAGTATAATTATTACAGTTTCAGCGATAATAACTGCATTATATGGGTAATAATGGATGTTATATTGATAATATCGGGAGTAATAAGTATATTTATTATAGTTCTAGCGATAATAACTGCATAATATAGGTAATAATGCATGTTATATTGATAATAATAAAAGTAATAAGTATATTTATTATAGTTTTATCAATAATAACTGCATAATATCGGTAATAATGCATGTTATATTGATGATAATAAGAGTAGTAAGTATATTTATTATAGTTCTAGCAATTTTAACTGCATTATGTGGGTAATAATGCATGTTATATTGATAGTATTGGGAGTAATAAGTATAATTATTATAGTTCTAGCGATAATAATAGTAAAATATGGCTAATAGTGCATGTTATATTGATAATAATAAAAGTAATAAGTATATTTATTACAGTTCTATGGATAATAACTGCATAATATGGGTAATAATGCATGTTAGATTGATAATATCGGGAGTAATAAGTATAATTATTATAGCTCTAGCAATAATAATAATAAAATATGGCTAATAGTGCATGTTATATCAATAATAATAAAAGTAATAAGTATATTTATTACATTTCTATCGATAATAACTGCATTATGTGGGTAATAATGCATGTTATATTGATGATAATAGAAGTACTAAGTATATTTATTATAGTTCTCGCGATTATAACTGCATAATATGCGTAATAATGCATGTTATATTGTGAATAATATAAGTAATACGTATAATTATTACAGTTCTAGCGATAATAACTGCATTATATGGGTAATAATGCATGTTATATTGATAATATTGGGAGTAATAAGTATAATTATTATAGTTCTAGCGATAATAATAGTAAAATATGGCTAATAGTGCATGTTATATTGATAATAATAAAAGTAATAAGTATATTTATTACAGTTCTATGGATAATAACTGCATAATATGGGTACTAATGCATGTTATATTGATGATAACAAAAGTAATACGTATATTTATTATAGTTCTGGCGATAATAACTGCATAATATAGGTAATAATGCATGTTATATTGATAATAATAAAAGTAATAAGTATATTTATTATAGTTCTATCAATAATAACTGCATAATATGGGTAATAATGCATGTTATATTGATAATAATATAAGTAATACGTATATTTATTATAGTTCCAGCGATAATAACTGCATAATATGGGTAATAATGCATGTTATATTGATAATAATATAAGTAATAAGTATACTTATTACAGTTCTAGCGATAATAACTGCATTATATGGGTAATAATGGATGTTATATTGATAATGTCGGGAGTAATAAGTATATTTATTATAGTTCTAGCGATAATAACTGCATAATATGGGTAATAATGCATGTTATATTGATAATATTGGGAGTAATAAGTATAATTATTATAGTTCTAGCGATAATAATAGCAAAATATGGCTAATAGTGCTTGTTATACTGATAATAATAAAAGTAATAAGTATATTTATTACAGTTCTATCGATAATAACTGCATAATATGGGTAATAATGCATGTTATATTGATGATAACAAAAGTAATACGTATATTTATTATAGTTCTAGCGATAATAACTGCATAATATGGTTAATAATGCATGTTATATTGATGATAACAAAAGTAATACGTATATTTATTATAGTTCTAGCGATAATAACTGCATAATATGGGTAATAATGCATGTTATATTGATAATAATATAAGTAATAAGTATACTTATTACAGTTCTAGCGATAATAACTGCATTATATGGGTAATAATGGATGTTATATTGATAATATCGGGAGTAATAAGTATATTTATTATAGTTCTAGCGATAATAACTGCATAATATAGGTAATAATGCATGTTATATTGATAATAATAAAAGTAATAAGTATATTTATTATAGTTCTATCAATAATAACTGCATAACATGGGTAATAATGCATGTTATATTGATAATAATATAAGTAATAAGTATAATTATTACAGTTCTAGCGATAATAACTGCATTATATGGGTAATAATAGATGTTATATTGACAATATCGGGAGTAATAAGTATATTTATTATAGTTCTGGCGATAATAACTGCATAATATAGGTAATAATGCATGTTATATTGATAATAATAAAAGTAATAAGTATATTTATTATAGTTCTATCAATAATAACTGCATAATATGGGTAATAATGCATGTTATATTGATAATAATATAAGTAATAAGTATAATTATTACAGTTCTAGCGATAATAACTGCATTATATGGGTAATAATGGATGTTATATTGATAATGTCGGGAGTAATAAGTATATTTATTATAGTTCTAGCGATAATAACTGCATAATATGGGTAATAATGCATGTTATATTGATAATATTGGGAGTAATAAGTATAATTATTATAGTTCTAGCGATAATAATAGCAAAATATGGCTAATAGTGCATGTTATATTGATAATAATAAAAGTAATAAGTATATTTATTACAGTTCTATCGATAATAACTGCATAATATGGGTAATAATGCATGTTATATTGATGATAACAAAAGTAATACGTATATTTATTATAGTTCTAGCGATAATAACTGCATAATATGGGTAATAATGCATGTTATATTGATAATAATATAAGTCATAAGTATAATTATTACAGTTCCAGCGATAATAACTGCATTATATGGGTAATAATGGATGTTATATTGATAATATCGGGAGTAATAAGTATATTTATTATAGTTCTAGCGATAATAACTGCATAATATAGGTAATAATGCATGTTATATTGATAATAATAAAAGTAATAAGTATATTTATTATAGTTCTATCAATAATAACTGCATAATATGGGTAATAATGCATGTTATATTGATAATAATATAAGTAATAAGTATAATTATTACAGTTCTAGCGATAATAACTGCATTATATGGGTAATAATAGATGTTATATTGACAATATCGGGAGTAATAAGTATATTTATTATAGTTCTATCAATAATAACTGCATAATATCGGTAATAATGCATGTTATATTGATGATAATAAGAGTAGTAAGTATATTTATTATAGTTCTAGCAATTTTAACTGCATTATGTGGGTAATAATGCATGTTATATTGATAGTATTGGGAGTAATAAGTATAATTATTATAGTTCTAGCGATAATAACTGCATAATATAGGTAATAATGCATGTTATATTGATAATAATAAAAGTAATAAGTATATTTATTACAGTTCTATGGATAATAACTGCATAATATGGGTAATAATGCATGTTAGATTGATAATATCGGGAGTAATAAGTATAATTATTATAGCTCTAGCAATAATAATAATAAAATATGGCTAATAGTGCATGTTATATCAATAATAATAAAAGTAATAAGTATATTTATTACATTTCTATCGATAATAACTGCATTATATGGGTAATAATGCATGTTATATTGATAATAATATAAGTAATAAGTATAATTATTACAGTTCTAGCGATAATAACTCCATTATAGGGGTAATAATGCATGTTATATTGATAATAATATGAGTAATAAGTATAATTATTACAGTTCTAGCGATAATAACTGCATAATATTTGTAATAATGCACGTTATATTGTTAATAATATAAGTCATAAGTATAATTATTACAGTTCTAGCGATAATAACTGCATAATATTTGTAATAATGCACGTTATATTGTTAATAATATAAGTAATAAGTATAATTATTACAGTTCTAGCGATAATAACTGCATTATATGGGTAATAATGCATGTTATTTTGATAATATCGGGAGTAATAAGTATAATTATTATTGTTCTATCGATAATAACTGCATAATATGGGTAATAATGCATGTTATATTGATGATAATGAAAGTACTAAGTATATTTATTATAGTTCTAGCGATTATAACTGCATAATATGCATAATAATGCATGTTATATTGATAATAATATAAGTAATAAGTATAATTATTACAGTTCCAGCGATAATAACTGCATTATATGGGTAATAATTGATGTTACATTGATAATATCGGGAGTAATAAGTAAAATTATTACAGTTTTAGCGATAATACTAGTAAAATATGGCTAAGAGTGCCTGTTATATTGATAATAATAAAAGTAATAAGTATATTTATTATACTTCTGTCGATAATAATTGCATTATATGGGTAATAATGCATGTTATATTGATAATAATATAAGTAATAAGTAGAATTATTACAGTTCTAGCGATAATAACTGCATAATATGGGTAATAATGCACGTTATATTGCTAATAATATAAGTAATAAGTATAATTATTACAGTTTTAGCGATAATAACTGCATTATATGGGTAATAATGCATGTTATATTGATAATATCGGGAGTAATAAGTATAATTATTATAGTTCTAGCGATAATAATAGTACAATATGGCTAATAGTGCCTGTTATATTGATAATAATAAAAGTAATAAGTATATTTATTATAGTTCTATCGATAATAACTGCATAATATGCGTAATAATGCATGTTATATTGATAATAATATAAGTAATAAGTATAATTATTACAGTTCCAGCGATAATAACTGCATTATATGGGTAATAATTGATGTTATATTGATAATATCGGGAGTAATAAGTAAAATTATTACGGTTTTAGCGATAATACTAGTAAAATATGGCTAAGAGTGCCTGTTATATTGATAATAATAAAAGTAATAAGTATATTTATTATACTTCTGTCGATAATAATTGCATTATATGGGTAATAATGCATGTTATATTGATAATAATATAAGTAATAAGTAGAATTATTACAGTTCTAGCGATAATAACTGCATAATATGGGTAATAATGCACGTTATATTGCTAATAATATAAGTAATAAGTACAATTATTACAGTTTTAGTGATAATAACTGCATTATATGGGTAATAATGCATGTTATATTGATAATATCGGGAGTAATAAGTATATTTATTATAGTTCTAGCGATAATAACTGCATAATATAGGTAATAATGCATGTTATATTGATAATAATATAAGTAATAAGTATACTTATTACAGTTCTAGCGATAATAACTGCATTATATGGGTAATAATGGATGTTATATTGATAATATCGGGAGTAATAAGTATATTTATTATAGTTCTAGCGATAATAACTGCATAATATAGGTAATAATGCATGTTATATTGATAATAATAAAAGTAATAAGTATATTTATTATAGTTCTATCAATAATAACTGCATAATATGGGTAATAATGCATGTTATATTGATAATAATATAAGTAATAAGTATAATTATTACAGTTCTAGCGATAATAACTGCATTATATGGGTAATAATGGATGTTATATTGATAATGTCGGGAGTAATAAGTATATTTATTATAGTTCTAGCGATAATAACTGCATAATATGGGTAATAATGCATGTTATATTGATAATATTGGGAGTAATAAGTATAATTATTATAGTTCTAGCGATAATAATAGCAAAATATGGCTAATAGTGCATGTTATATTGATAATAATAAAAGTAATAAGTATATTTATTACAGTTCTATCGATAATAACTGCATAATATGGGTAATAATGCATGTTATATTGATGATAACAAAAGTAATACGTATATTTATTATAGTTCTAGCGATAATAACTGCATAATATGGGTAATAATGCATGTTATATTGATAATAATATAAGTCATAAGTATAATTATTACAGTTCCAGCGATAATAACTGCATTATATGGGTAATAATGGATGTTATATTGATAATATCGGGAGTAATAAGTATATTTATTATAGTTCTAGCGATAATAACTGCATAATATAGGTAATAATGCATGTTATATTGATAATAATAAAAGTAATAAGTATATTTATTATAGTTCTATCAATAATAACTGCATAATATGGGTAATAATGCATGTTATATTGATAATAATATAAGTAATAAGTATAATTATTACAGTTCTAGCGATAATAACTGCATTATATGGGTAATAATAGATGTTATATTGACAATATCGGGAGTAATAAGTATATTTATTATAGTTCTATCAATAATAACTGCATAATATCGGTAATAATGCATGTTATATTGATGATAATAAGAGTAGTAAGTATATTTATTATAGTTCTAGCAATTTTAACTGCATTATGTGGGTAATAATGCATGTTATATTGATAGTATTGGGAGTAATAAGTATAATTATTATAGTTCTAGCGATAATAACTGCATAATATAGGTAATAATGCATGTTATATTGATAATAATAAAAGTAATAAGTATATTTATTACAGTTCTATGGATAATAACTGCATAATATGGGTAATAATGCATGTTAGATTGATAATATCGGGAGTAATAAGTATAATTATTATAGCTCTAGCAATAATAATAATAAAATATGGCTAATAGTGCATGTTATATCAATAATAATAAAAGTAATAAGTATATTTATTACATTTCTATCGATAATAACTGCATTATATGGGTAATAATGCATGTTATATTGATAATAATATAAGTAATAAGTATAATTATTACAGTTCTAGCGATAATAACTCCATTATAGGGGTAATAATGCATGTTATATTGATAATAATATGAGTAATAAGTATAATTATTACAGTTCTAGCGATAATAACTGCATAATATTTGTAATAATGCACGTTATATTGTTAATAATATAAGTCATAAGTATAATTATTACAGTTCTAGCGATAATAACTGCATAATATTTGTAATAATGCACGTTATATTGTTAATAATATAAGTAATAAGTATAATTATTACAGTTCTAGCGATAATAACTGCATTATATGGGTAATAATGCATGTTATTTTGATAATATCGGGAGTAATAAGTATAATTATTATTGTTCTATCGATAATAACTGCATAATATGGGTAATAATGCATGTTATATTGATGATAATGAAAGTACTAAGTATATTTATTATAGTTCTAGCGATTATAACTGCATAATATGCATAATAATGCATGTTATATTGATAATAATATAAGTAATAAGTATAATTATTACAGTTCCAGCGATAATAACTGCATTATATGGGTAATAATTGATGTTACATTGATAATATCGGGAGTAATAAGTAAAATTATTACAGTTTTAGCGATAATACTAGTAAAATATGGCTAAGAGTGCCTGTTATATTGATAATAATAAAAGTAATAAGTATATTTATTATACTTCTGTCGATAATAATTGCATTATATGGGTAATAATGCATGTTATATTGATAATAATATAAGTAATAAGTAGAATTATTACAGTTCTAGCGATAATAACTGCATAATATGGGTAATAATGCACGTTATATTGCTAATAATATAAGTAATAAGTATAATTATTACAGTTTTAGCGATAATAACTGCATTATATGGGTAATAATGCATGTTATATTGATAATATCGGGAGTAATAAGTATAATTATTATAGTTCTAGCGATAATAATAGTACAATATGGCTAATAGTGCCTGTTATATTGATAATAATAAAAGTAATAAGTATATTTATTATAGTTCTATCGATAATAACTGCATAATATGCGTAATAATGCATGTTATATTGATAATAATATAAGTAATAAGTATAATTATTACAGTTCCAGCGATAATAACTGCATTATATGGGTAATAATTGATGTTATATTGATAATATCGGGAGTAATAAGTAAAATTATTACGGTTTTAGCGATAATACTAGTAAAATATGGCTAAGAGTGCCTGTTATATTGATAATAATAAAAGTAATAAGTATATTTATTATACTTCTGTCGATAATAATTGCATTATATGGGTAATAATGCATGTTATATTGATAATAATATAAGTAATAAGTAGAATTATTACAGTTCTAGCGATAATAACTGCATAATATGGGTAATAATGCACGTTATATTGCTAATAATATAAGTAATAAGTACAATTATTACAGTTTTAGTGATAATAACTGCATTATATGGGTAATAATGCATGTTATATTGATAATATCGGGAGTAATAAGTATAATTATTATAGTTCTAGCGATAATAATAGTACAATATGGCTAATAGTGCATGTTATATTGTTAATAATAAAAGTAATAAGTATATTTATTATAGTTCTAGCGATAATAACTGCATAATATGGGTAATAATGCATGTTATATTGATAATAATATAGGTAATAAGTATAATTATTACAGTTCCAGCGATAATAACTGCATTATATGGGTAATAATGCATGTTATATTGATAATATTGGGAGTAATAAGTATAATTATTATAGTTCTAGCGATAATGATAGTAAAATATGGCTAATAGTGCATGTTATATTGTTAATAATAAAAGTAATAAGTATATTTATTATAGTTCTAGCGATAATAACTGCATAATATGGGTAATAATGCATGTTATATTGATAATAATATAGGTAATAAGTATAATTATTACAGTTCTAGCGATAATAACTGCATTATATGGGTAATAATGGATGTTATATTGATAATATCGGGAGTAATAAGTATAATTATTATAGTTCTATCGATAATAACTGCATAATATGGGTAATAATGCATGTTATATTGATGATAATAAAAGTACTAAGTATATTTATTATAGTTCTAGCGATTAGAACTGCATAATATGCGTAATGATGCATGTTATATTGATAATAATATAGGTAATAAGTATAATTATTACAGTTCTAGCGATAATAGCTGCATTATATGGGTAATAATGCATGTTATATTGATAATACTATAAGTAATAAGTATAATTATTACAGTTCTAGCGATAATAACTGCATAATATGGGTAATAATGCACGTTATATTGCTAATAATATAAGTAATAAGTATAATTATTACAGTTTTAGCGATAATAACTGCATTATATGGGTAATAATGCATGTTATATTGATAATATCGGGAGTAATAAGTATATTTATTATAGTTCTAGCGATAATAACTGCATAATATAGGTAATAATGCATGTTGTATTGATAATAATAGATGTAATATGTATATTTATTATAGTTCCATCAATAATAACTGCATAATATGGGTAATAATGCATGTTATATTCATGACAATAAAAGTAATAAGTATATTTATTACAGTTCTAGCGATAATAACTTCATAATATTGATAATAATGCATGTTATATTGATGACAATATAAGTAATGAGTATAATTATTACAGTTCTAGCGATAGTACCTCCATTATATGGGTAATAATGTATGTTATATTGATAATATCGAGAGTAATAAGTATAATTATTACAGTTTTAGCGATAATACTAGTAAAATATGGCTAAGAGTGCATGTTATATTCATAATAAAGATGTAATAAGTATATTTATTATACTTCTATCGATAATAACTGCATAATATGGGTAATAATGCACGTTATATTGCTAATAATATAAGTAATATGTATATTTATCATAGTTCTATCGATTATAACTGCATAATATGGGTAATAATGCACGTTATATTGCTAATAATATAAGTAATAAGTATAATTATTATAGTTCTAGCGATAATAACTGCATTATATGGGTAATAATGGATGTTATATTGATAATATCGGGAGTAATAAGTATAATTATTACAGTTTTAGCGATAATACTAGTAAAATATGGCTAAGAGTGCATGTTATATTCATAATAAAAAAGTAATAAGTATATTTATTACAATTCTAGCGATAATAACTGCATAATATGGGTAATAATGCATGTTATATTGATGATAACAAAAGTAATACGTATATTTATTATAGTTCTAGCGATTATAACTGCATAATATGCGTAATAATGCATGTTATATTGATAATAATATAAGTAATAAGTATAATTATTACAGTTCCAGCGATAATAACTGCATTATATGGGTAATAATTGATGTTACATTGATAATATCGGGAGTAATAAGTAAAATTATTACAGTTTTAGCGATAATACTAGTAAAATATGGCTAAGAGTGCCTGTTATATTGATAATAATAAAAGTAATAAGTATATTTATTATACTTCTGTCGATAATAATTGCATTATATGGGTAATAATGCATGTTATATTGATAAGAATATAAGTAATAAGTAGAATTATTACAGTTCTAGCGATAATAACTGCATAATATGGGTAATAATGCACGTTATATTGCTAATAATATAAGTAATAAGTATAATTATTACAGTTTTAGCGATAATAACTGCATTATATGGGTAATAATGCATGTTATATTGATAATATCGGGAGTAATAAGTATAATTATTATAGTTCTAGCGATAATAATAGTACAATATGGCTAATAGTGCCTGTTATATTGATAATAATAAAAGTAATAAGTATATTTATTATAGTTCTATCGATAATAACTGCATAATATGCGTAATAATGCATGTTATATTGATAATAATATAAGTAATAAGTATAATTATTACAGTTCCAGCGATAATAACTGCATTATATGGGTAATAATTGATGTTATATTGATAATATCGGGAGTAATAAGTAAAATTATTACGGTTTTAGCGATAATACTAGTAAAATATGGCTAAGAGTGCCTGTTATATTGATAATAATAAAAGTAATAAGTATATTTATTATACTTCTGTCGATAATAATTGCATTATATGGGTAATAATGCATGTTATATTGATAATAATATAAGTAATAAGTACAATTATTACAGTTTTAGTGATAATAACTGCATTATATGGGTAATAATGCATGTTATATTGATAATATCGGGAGTAATAAGTATAATTATTATAGTTCTAGCGATAATGATAGTAAAATATGGCTAATAGTGCATGTTATATTGTTAATAATAAAAGTAATAAGTATATTTATTATAGTTCTAGCGATAATAACTGCATAATATGGGTAATAATGCATGTTATATTGATAATAATATAGGTAATAAGTATAATTATTACAGTTCTAGCGATAATAACTGCATTATATGGGTAATAATGGATGTTATATTGATAATATCGGGAGTAATAAGTATAATTATTATAGTTCTATCGATAATAACTGCATAATATGGGTAATAATGCATGTTATATTGATGATAATAAAAGTACTAAGTATATTTATTATAGTTCTAGCGATTAGAACTGCATAATATGCGTAATGATGCATGTTATATTGATAATAATATAGGTAATAAGTATAATTATTACAGTTCTAGCGATAATAGCTGCATTATATGGGTAATAATGCATGTTATATTGATAATACTATAAGTAATAAGTATAATTATTACAGTTCTAGCGATAATAACTGCATAATATGGGTAATAATGCACGTTATATTGCTAATAATATAAGTAATAAGTATAATTATTACAGTTTTAGCGATAATAACTGCATTATATGGGTAATAATGCATGTTATATTGATAATATCGGGAGTAATAAGTATATTTATTATAGTTCTAGCGATAATAACTGCATAATATAGGTAATAATGCATGTTGTATTGATAATAATAGATGTAATATGTATATTTATTATAGTTCCATCAATAATAACTGCATAATATGGGTAATAATGCATGTTATATTCATGACAATAAAAGTAATAAGTATATTTATTACAGTTCTAGCGATAATAACTTCATAATATTGATAATAATGCATGTTATATTGATGACAATATAAGTAATGAGTATAATTATTACAGTTCTAGCGATAGTACCTCCATTATATGGGTAATAATGTATGTTATATTGATAATATCGAGAGTAATAAGTATAATTATTACAGTTTTAGCGATAATACTAGTAAAATATGGCTAAGAGTGCATGTTATATTCATAATAAAGATGTAATAAGTATATTTATTATACTTCTATCGATAATAACTGCATAATATGGGTAATAATGCACGTTATATTGCTAATAATATAAGTAATATGTATATTTATCATAGTTCTATCGATTATAACTGCATAATATGGGTAATAATGCACGTTATATTGCTAATAATATAAGTAATAAGTATAATTATTATAGTTCTAGCGATAATAACTGCATTATATGGGTAATAATGGATGTTATATTGATAATATCGGGAGTAATAAGTATAATTATTACAGTTTTAGCGATAATACTAGTAAAATATGGCTAAGAGTGCATGTTATATTCATAATAAAAAAGTAATAAGTATATTTATTACAATTCTAGCGATAATAACTGCATAATATGGGTAATAATGCATGTTATATTGATGATAACAAAAGTAATACGTATATTTATTATAGTTCTAGCGATTATAACTGCATAATATGCGTAATAATGCATGTTATATTGATAATAATATAAGTAATAAGTATAATTATTACAGTTCCAGCGATAATAACTGCATTATATGGGTAATAATTGATGTTACATTGATAATATCGGGAGTAATAAGTAAAATTATTACAGTTTTAGCGATAATACTAGTAAAATATGGCTAAGAGTGCCTGTTATATTGATAATAATAAAAGTAATAAGTATATTTATTATACTTCTGTCGATAATAATTGCATTATATGGGTAATAATGCATGTTATATTGATAAGAATATAAGTAATAAGTAGAATTATTACAGTTCTAGCGATAATAACTGCATAATATGGGTAATAATGCACGTTATATTGCTAATAATATAAGTAATAAGTATAATTATTACAGTTTTAGCGATAATAACTGCATTATATGGGTAATAATGCATGTTATATTGATAATATCGGGAGTAATAAGTATAATTATTATAGTTCTAGCGATAATAATAGTACAATATGGCTAATAGTGCCTGTTATATTGATAATAATAAAAGTAATAAGTATATTTATTATAGTTCTATCGATAATAACTGCATAATATGCGTAATAATGCATGTTATATTGATAATAATATAAGTAATAAGTATAATTATTACAGTTCCAGCGATAATAACTGCATTATATGGGTAATAATTGATGTTATATTGATAATATCGGGAGTAATAAGTAAAATTATTACGGTTTTAGCGATAATACTAGTAAAATATGGCTAAGAGTGCCTGTTATATTGATAATAATAAAAGTAATAAGTATATTTATTATACTTCTGTCGATAATAATTGCATTATATGGGTAATAATGCATGTTATATTGATAATAATATAAGTAATAAGTACAATTATTACAGTTTTAGTGATAATAACTGCATTATATGGGTAATAATGCATGTTATATTGATAATATCGGGAGTAATAAGTATAATTATTATAGTTCTAGCGATAATGATAGTAAAATATGGCTAATAGTGCATGTTATATTGATAATAATAAAAGTAATAAGTATATTTATTATAGTTCTATCAATAATAACTGCATAACATGGGTAATAATGCATGTTATATTGATAATAATATAAGTAATAAGTATAATTATTACAGTTCTAGCGATAATAACTGCATTATATGGGTAATAATAGATGTTATATTGACAATATCGGGAGTAATAAGTATATTTATTATAGTTCTGGCGATAATAACTGCATAATATAGGTAATAATGCATGTTATATTGATAATAATAAAAGTAATAAGTATATTTATTATAGTTCTATCAATAATAACTGCATAATATGGGTAATAATGCATGTTATATTGATAATAATATAAGTAATAAGTATAATTATTACAGTTCTAGCGATAATAACTGCATTATATGGGTGATAATGGATGTTATATTGATAATGTCGGGAGTAATAAGTATATTTATTATAGTTCTAGCGATAATAACTGCATAATATGGGTAATAATGCATGTTATATTGATAATATTGGGAGTAATAAGTATAATTATTATAGTTCTAGCGATAATAATAGCAAAATATGGCTAATAGTGCATGTTATATTGATAATAATAAAAGTAATAAGTATATTTATTACAGTTCTATCGATAATAACTGCATAATATGGGTAATAATGCATGTTATATTGATGATAACAAAAGTAATACGTATATTTATTATAGTTCTAGCGATAATAACTGCATAATATGGGTAATAATGCATGTTATATTGATAATAATATAAGTCATAAGTATAATTATTACAGTTCCAGCGATAATAACTGCATTATATGGGTAATAATGGATGTTATATTGATAATATCGGGAGTAATAAGTATATTTATTATAGTTCTAGCGATAATAACTGCATAATATAGGTAATAATGCATGTTATATTGATAATAATAAAAGTAATAAGTATATTTATTATAGTTCTATCAATAATAACTGCATAATATGGGTAATAATGCATGTTATATTGATAATAATATAAGTAATAAGTATAATTATTACAGTTCTAGCGATAATAACTGCATTATATGGGTAATAATAGATGTTATATTGACAATATCGGGAGTAATAAGTATATTTATTATAGTTCTATCAATAATAACTGCATAATATCGGTAATAATGCATGTTATATTGATGATAATAAGAGTAGTAAGTATATTTATTATAGTTCTAGCAATTTTAACTGCATTATGTGGGTAATAATGCATGTTATATTGATAGTATTGGGAGTAATAAGTATAATTATTATAGTTCTAGCGATAATAACTGCATAATATAGGTAATAATGCATGTTATATTGATAATAATAAAAGTAATAAGTATATTTATTACAGTTCTATGGATAATAACTGCATAATATGGGTAATAATGCATGTTAGATTGATAATATCGGGAGTAATAAGTATAATTATTATAGCTCTAGCAATAATAATAATAAAATATGGCTAATAGTGCATGTTATATCAATAATAATAAAAGTAATAAGTATATTTATTACATTTCTATCGATAATAACTGCATTATATGGGTAATAATGCATGTTATATTGATAATAATATAAGTAATAAGTATAATTATTACAGTTCTAGCGATAATAACTCCATTATAGGGGTAATAATGCATGTTATATTGATAATAATATAAGTAATAAGTATAATTATTACAGTTCTAGCGATAATAACTGCATAATATTTGTAATAATGCACGTTATATTGTTAATAATATAAGTCATAAGTATAATTATTACAGTTCTAGCGATAATAACTGCATAATATTTGTAATAATGCACGTTATATTGTTAATAATATAAGTAATAAGTATAATTATTACAGTTCTAGCGATAATAACTGCATTATATGGGTAATAATGCATGTTATTTTGATAATATCGGGAGTAATAAGTATAATTATTATTGTTCTATCGATAATAACTGCATAATATGGGTAATAATGCATGTTATATTGATGATAATGAAAGTACTAAGTATATTTATTATAGTTCTAGCGATTATAACTGCATAATATGCGTAATAATGCATGTTATATTGATAATAATATAAGTAATAAGTATAATTATTACAGTTCCAGCGATAATAACTGCATTATATGGGTAATAATTGATGTTACATTGATAATATCGGGAGTAATAAGTAAAATTATTACAGTTTTAGCGATAATACTAGTAAAATATGGCTAAGAGTGCCTGTTATATTGATAATAATAAAAGTAATAAGTATATTTATTATACTTCTGTCGATAATAATTGCATTATATGGGTAATAATGCATGTTATATTGATAATAATATAAGTAATAAGTAGAATTATTACAGTTCTAGCGATAATAACTGCATAATATGGGTAATAATGCACGTTATATTGCTAATAATATAAGTAATAAGTATAATTATTACAGTTTTAGCGATAATAACTGCATTATATGGGTAATAATGCATGTTATATTGATAATATCGGGAGTAATAAGTATAATTGTTATAGTTCTAGCGATAATAATAGTACAATATGGCTAATAGTGCCTGTTATATTGATAATAATAAAAGTAATAAGTATATTTATTATAGTTCTATCGATAATAACTGCATAATATGCGTAATAATGCATGTTATATTGATAATAATATAAGTAATAAGTATAATTATTACAGTTCCAGCGATAATAACTGCATTATATGGGTAATAATTGATGTTATATTGATAATATCGGGAGTAATAAGTAAAATTATTACGGTTTTAGCGATAATACTAGTAAAATATGGCTAAGAGTGCCTGTTATATTGATAATAATAAAAGTAATAAGTATATTTATTATACTTCTGTCGATAATAATTGCATTATATGGGTAATAATGCATGTTATATTGATAATAATATAAGTAATAAGTAGAATTATTACAGTTCTAGCGATAATAACTGCATAATATGGGTAATAATGCACGTTATATTGCTAATAATATAAGTAATAAGTACAATTATTACAGTTTTAGTGATAATAACTGCATTATATGGGTAATAATGCATGTTATATTGATAATATCGGGAGTAATAAGTATAATTATTATAGTTCTAGCGATAATAATAGTACAATATGGCTAATAGTGCATGTTATATTGTTAATAATAAAAGTAATAAGTATATTTATTATAGTTCTAGCGATAATAACTGCATAATATGGGTAATAATGCATGTTATATTGATAATAATATAGGTAATAAGTATAATTATTACAGTTCCAGCGATAATAACTGCATTATATGGGTAATAATGCATGTTATATTGATAATATTGGGAGTAATAAGTATAATTATTATAGTTCTAGCGATAATGATAGTAAAATATGGCTAATAGTGCATGTTATATTGTTAATAATAAAAGTAATAAGTATATTTATTATAGTTCTAGCGATAATAACTGCATAATATGGGTAATAATGCATGTTATATTGATAATAATATAGGTAATAAGTATAATTATTACAGTTCTAGCGATAATAACTGCATTATATGGGTAATAATGGATGTTATATTGGTAATATCGGGAGTAATAAGTATAATTATTATAGTTCTATCGATAATAACTGCATAATATGGGTAATGATGCATGTTATATTGATAATAATAAAAGTACTAAGTATATTTATTATAGTTCTAGCGATTAGAACTGCATTATATGGGTAATAATGCATGTTATATTGATAATACTATAAGTAATAAGTATAATTATTACAGTTCTAGCGATAATAACTGCATAATATGGGTAATAATGCACGTTATATTGCTAATAATATAAGTAATAAGTATAATTATTACAGTTTTAGCGATAATAACTGCATTATATGGGTAATAATGCATGTTATATTGATAATATCGGGAGTAATAAGTATATTTATTATAGTTCTAGCGATAATAACTGCATAATATAGGTAATAATGCATGTTGTATTGATAATAATAGATGTAATATGTATATTTATTATAGTTCCATCAATAATAACTGCATAATATGGGTAATAATGCATGTTATATTCATGACAATAAAAGTAATAAGTATATTTATTACAGTTCTAGCGATAATAACTTCATAATATTGATAATAATGCATGTTATATTGATGACAATATAAGTAATGAGTATAATTATTACAGTTCTAGCGATAGTACCTCCATTATATGGGTAATAATGTATGTTATATTGATAATATCGGGAGTAATAAGTATAATTATTACAGTTTTAGCGATAATACTAGTAAAATATGGCTAAGAGTGCATGTTATATTCATAATAAAGATGTAATAAGTATATTTATTATACTTCTATCGATAATAACTGCATAATATGGGTAATAATGCACGTTATATTGCTAATAATATAAGTAATATGTATATTTATCATAGTTCTATCGATTATAACTGCATAATATGGGTAATAATGCACGTTATATTGCTAATAATATAAGTAATAAGTATAATTATTATAGTTCTAGCGATAATAACTGCATTATATGGGTAATAATGGATGTTATATTGATAATATCGGGAGTAATAAGTATAATTATTACAGTTTTAGCGATAATACTAGTAAAATATGGCTAAGAGTGCATGTTATATTCATAATAAAAAAGTAATAAGTATATTTATTACAATTCTAGCGATAATAACTGCATAATATGGGTAATAATGCATGTTATATTGATGATAACAAAAGTAATACGTATATTTATTATAGTTCTAGCGATTATAACTGCATAATATGCGTAATAATGCATGTTATATTGATAACAATATAAGTAATAAGTATAATTATTACAGTTCCAGCGATAATAACTGCATTATATGGGTAATAATTGATGTTACATTGATAATATCGGGAGTAATAAGTAAAATTATTACAGTTTTAGCGATAATACTAGTAAAATATGGCTAAGAGTGCCTGTTATATTGATAATAATAAAAGTAATAAGTATATTTATTATACTTCTGTCGATAATAATTGCATTATATGGGTAATAATGCATGTTATATTGATAAGAATATAAGTAATAAGTAGAATTATTACAGTTCTAGCGATAATAACTGCATAATATGGGTAATAATGCACGTTATATTGCTAATAATATAAGTAATAAGTATAATTATTACAGTTTTAGCGATAATAACTGCATTATATGGGTAATAATGCATGTTATATTGATAATATCGGGAGTAATAAGTATAATTATTATAGTTCTAGCGATAATAATAGTACAATATGGCTAATAGTGCCTGTTATATTGATAATAATAAAAGTAATAAGTATATTTATTATAGTTCTATCGATAATAACTGCATAATATGCGTAATAATGCATGTTATATTGATAATAATATAAGTAATAAGTATAATTATTACAGTTCCAGCGATAATAACTGCATTATATGGGTAATAATTGATGTTATATTGATAATATCGGGAGTAATAAGTAAAATTATTACAGTTTTAGCGATAATACTAGTAAAATATGGCTAAGAGTGCATGTTATATTCATAATAAAAAAGTAATAAGTATATTTATTACAATTCTAGCGATAATAACTGCATAATATGGGTAATAATGCATGTTATATTGATGATAACAAAAGTAATACGTATATTTATTATAGTTCTAGCCATAATAACAGCATAATATGGGTAATAATGCATGTTATATTGATAATAATATAAGTAATAAGTATAATTATTACAGTTCTAGCGATAATAACTGCATTATATGGGTAATAATGCATGTTATATTGATAATACTATAAGTAATAAGTACAATTACTACAGTTCTAGCGATAATAACTCCATTATAGGGGTAATAATGCATGTTATATTGATAATAATATAAGTAATAAGTATAATTATTACAGTTCTAGCGATAATAACTGCATAATATTTGTAATAATGCACGTTATATTGTTAATAATATAAGTAATAAGTATAATTATTACAGTTCTAGCGATAATAACTGCATAATATTTGTAATAATGCACGTTATATTGTTAATAATATAAGTAATAAGTATAATTATTACAGTTTTAGCGATAATAACTGCATTATATGGGTAATAATGCATGTTATATATATAATATCGGGAGTAATAAGTATAATTATTATAGTTCGATCGATAATAACTGCATAATATGGGTAATAATGCATGTTATATTGATGATAATAAAAGTACTAAGTATATTTATTATAGTTCTAGCGATTATAACTGCATAATATGCGTAATAATGCATGTTATATTGATAATAATATAAGTAATAAGTATAATTATTACAGTTCCAGCGATAATAACTGCATTATATGCGTAATAATGCACGTTATATTGCTAATAATATAAGTAATAAGTATAATTATTACAGTTTTAGCGATAATAACTGCATTATATGGGTAATAATGCATGTTATATTGATAATATCGAGGGTAATAAGTATAATTATTATAGTTCTGGCGATAATAATAGTACAATATGGCTAATAGTGCATGTTATATTGATAATAATAAAAGTAATAAGTATATTTATTATAGTTCTATCGATAATAACTGCATAATATGGGTAATAATGCATGTTATATTGATGATAATAAAAGTACTAAGTATATTTATTATAGTTCTATCGATAATAACTGCATAATATGGGTAATAATGCATGTTATATTGATGATAATAAAAGTACTAAGTATATTTATTATAGTTCTAGCGATTATAACTGCATAATATGCGTAATAATGCATGTTATATTGATAATAATATAAGTAATAAGTATAATTATTACACTTCCAGCGATAATAACTGCATTATATGGGTAATAATGCATGTTATATTGATTATATTGGGAGTAATAAGTATAATTATTATAGTTCTAGCGATAATAACTGCATTATATGGGTAATAATGGATGTTATATTGATAATATCGGGAGTAATAAGTATAATTATTACAGTTTTAGCGATAATACTAGTAAAATATGGCTAAGAGTGCATGTTATATTCATAATAAAAAAGTAATAAGTATATTTATTACAATTCTAGCGATAATAACTGCATAATATGGGTAATAATGCATGTTATATTGATGATAACAAAAGTAATACGTATATTTATTATAGTTCTAGCCATAATAACAGCATAATATGGGTAATAATGCATGTTATATTGATAATAATATAAGTAATAAGTATAATTATTACAGTTCTAGCGATAATAACTGCATTATATGGGTAATAATGCATGTTATATTGATAATACTATAAGTAATAAGTACAATTATTACAGTTCTAGCGATAATAACTCCATTATAGGGGTAATAATGCATGTTATATTGATAATAATATAAGTAATAAGTATAATTATTACAGTTCTAGCGATAATAACTGCATAATATTTGTAATAATGCACGTTATATTGTTAATAATATAAGTAATAAGTATAATTATTACAGTTCTAGCGATAATAACTGCATAATATTTGTAATAATGCACGTTATATTGTTAATAATATAAGTAATAAGTATAATTATTACAGTTTTAGCGATAATAACTGCATTATATGGGTAATAATGCATGTTATATATATAATATCGGGAGTAATAAGTATAATTATTATAGTTCGATCGATAATAACTGCATAATATGGGTAATAATGCATGTTATATTGATGATAATAAAAGTACTAAGTATATTTATTATAGTTCTAGCGATTATAACTGCATAATATGCGTAATAATGCATGTTATATTGATAATAATATAAGTAATAAGTATAATTATTACAGTTCCAGCGATAATAACTGCATTATATGCGTAATAATGCACGTTATATTGCTAATAATATAAGTAATAAGTATAATTATTACAGTTTTAGCGATAATAACTGCATTATATGGGTAATAATGCATGTTATATTGATAATATCGAGGGTAATAAGTATAATTATTATAGTTCTAGCGATAATAATAGTACAATATGGCTAATAGTGCATGTTATATTGATAATAATAAAAGTAATAAGTATATTTATTATAGTTCTATCGATAATAACTGCATAATATGGGTAATAATGCATGTTATATTGATGATAATAAAAGTACTAAGTATATTTATTATAGTTCTAGCGATTATAACTGCATAATATGCGTAATAATGCATGTTATATTGATAATAATATAAGTAATAAGTATAATTATTACACTTCCAGCGATAATAACTGCATTATATGGGTAATAATGCATGTTATATTGATTATATTGGGAGTAATAAGTATAATTATTATAGTTCTAGCGATAATGACAGTAAAATATGGCTAATAGTGCATGTTATATTGATAATAATAAAAGTAATAAGTATATTTATTACAGTTCTATCGATAATAACTGCATAATATGGGTAATAATGCATGTTATATTGATGACATTAAAAGTAATACGTATATTTATTATAGTTCTATCGATAATAACTGCATAATATGGGTAATAATGCATGTTATATTGATGATATTAAAAGCACTACGTATATTTATTATAGTTCTAGCTATAATAACAGCATAATATGGGTAATAATGCATGTTATATTGATAATATCGGGAGTAATAAGTATAATTATTATAGTTCTAGCGATAATAATAGTAAAATATGGCTAATAGTGCATGCTATATTGATAATAATAAACGTAATAAGTATAATTATTACAGTTCTAGCGATAATAACTGCATTATATGGGTAATCATTGATGTTATAATGATAATATCGGGAGTAATAAGTATAATTATTATAGTTCTAGCGATAATAATAGTACAATATGGCTAATAGTGCATGTTATATTGATAATAATAAAAGTAATAAGTATATTTATTATAGTTCTATCGATAATAACTGCATAATATGGGTAATAATGCATGTTATATTGATAATAATAAAAGCACTAAGTATATTTATTATAGTTCTAGCGATTATAACTGCATAATATGCGTAATAATGCATGTTATATTGATAATAATATAAGTAATAAGTATAATTATTACAGTTCCAGCGATAATAACTGCATTATATGGGTAATAATGCATGTTATATTGATTATATTGGGAGTAATAAGTATAATTATTATAGTTCTAGCGATAATAACAGCATGATATGGGTAATAATGCATGTTATATTGATAATATCGGGAGTAATAAGTATAATTATTATAGTTCTAGCGATAATAGTAGTAAAATATGGCTAATAGTGCATGCTATATTGATAATAATAAACGTAATAAGTATAATTATTACAGTTCTAGCGATAATAACTGCATTATGTGGGTAATAATTGATGTTATATTGATAATATCGGGAGTAATAAGTATAATTATTACAGTTTTAGCAATAATACTAGTAAAATATGGCTAAGAGTGCCTGTTATATTGATAATAATAAAAGTAATAAGTATATTTATTATACTTCTGTCGATAATAACTGCATTATATGGGTAATAATGCATGTTATATTGATAATAATATAAGTAATAAGTATAATTATTACAGTTCTAGCGATAATAACTGCATAATATGGGTAATAATGCACGTTATATTGCTAATAATATAAGTAATAAGTATAATTATTACAGTTTTAGCGACAATAACTGCATTATATGGGTAATAATGCATGTTATATTGATTATATTGGGAGTAATAAGTATAATTATTATAGTTCTAGCGATAGTAACAGCATGATATGGGTAATAATGCATGTTATATTGATAATATCGGGAGTAATAAGTATAATTATTATAGTTCTAGCGATAATAATAGTAAAATATGGCTAATAGTGCATGCTATATTGATAATAATAAACGTAATAAGTATAATTATTACAGTTCTAGCGATAATAACTGCATTATGTGGGTAATAATTGACGTTATATTGATAATATCGGGAGTAATAAGTATAATTATTACATTTTTAGCAATAATACTAGTAAAATATGGCTAAGAGTGCCTGTTATATTGATAATAATAAAAGTAATAAGTATATTTATTATACTTCTGTCGATAATAACTGCATCATATGGGTAATAATGCATGTTATATTGATAATAATATAAGTAATAAGTATAATTATTACAGTTCTAGCGATAATAACTGCATTATATGGGTAATAATGCATGTTATATTGATAATATCGGGAGTAATAAGTATAATTATTATAGTTCTAGCGATAATAATTGTAAAATATGGCTAATAGTGCATGTTATATTGATAATAATAAAAGTAATAAGTATATTTATTATAGTTCTATAAATAATAACTGCATAATATGGGTAATAATGCATGTTATATTGATGATAATAAAAGTACTAAGTATATTTATTATAGTCCTAGCGATTATAACTGCATAATATGCGTAATAATGCATGTTATATTGAGAATAATATAAGTAATAAGTATAATTATTACAGTTCTAGCGATAATAACTGCATTATATGGGTAATAATGCATGTTATATTGATAATATTGGGAGTAATAAGTATAATTATTATAGTTCTAGCGATAATAATTGTAAAATATGGCTAATAGTGCATGTTATATTGATAATAATAAAAGTAATAAGTATATTTATTATAGTTCTATAAATAATAACTGCATAATATGGGTAATAATGCATGTTATATTGATGATAATAAAAGTAATACGTATATTTATTATAGTTCCAGCGATAATAACTGCATAATATGGGTAATAATGCATGTTATATTGATAATAATATAAGTAATAAGTATACTTATTACAGGTCTAGCGATAATAACTGCATTATATGGGTAATAATGGATGTTATATTGATATTGTCGGGAGTAATAAGTATATATATTATAGCTCTAGCGATAATAACTGCATAATATGGGTAATAATGCATGTTATATTGATGATAATAAAAGTAATACGTATATTTATTATACTTCTATCGATAATAACTGCATAATATGGGTGAAAATGCACGTTATATTGCTAATAATATAAGTAATAAGTATATTTATTATAGTTCTATCGATTATAACTGCATAATATGGGTAATCATGCATGTTATATTGATAATAATATAAGTAATAAGTATAATTATTACAGTTCTTGCGATAATAACTGCATAATATGGGTAAAAATGCATGTTATACAGATAATAATAAAAGTAATAAGTATATTTATTATAATTCTATCGATAATAACTGCATAATATGGGTAATAAAGCATGCTATATTGATTATCACAAAAGTAATAAGTATTTTTATTACAGTTCTAGCGATAATAACTGCATAATATGGGTAATAATGCATGTTATATTGATGATAATAAAAGTACTAAGTATATTTATTGTAGTTCTAGCGATTGTAACTGCATAATATGGGTAATAATGCATGTTATATTGATAATAATATAAGTAATAATTATAATTATTACAGTTCTAGCGATAATAACTGCATTATATGGGTAATAATGCATGTTATATTGATAATATTGGGAGTAATAAGTATATTTATTATAGTTCTAGCGATAATAACTGCATAATATAGGTAATAATGCATGTTATATTGATAATAATAAAAGTAATAAGTATATTTATTATAGTTCTATCAATAATAACTGCATAATATGGGTAATAATGCATGTTATATTGATAATAATATAAGTAATAAGTATAATTATTACAGTTCTAGCGATAATAACTGCATTATATGGGTAATAATAGATGTTATATTGACAATATCGGGAGTAATAAGTATATTTATTATAGTTCTGGCGATAATAACTGCATAATATAGGTAATAATGCATGTTATATTGATAATAATAAAAGTAATAAGTATATTTATTATAGTTCTATCAATAATAACTGCATAATATGGGTAATAATGCATGTTATATTGATAATAATATAAGTAATACGTATATTTATTATAGTTCCAGCGATAATAACTGCATAATATGGGTAATAATGCATGTTATATTGATAATAATATAAGTAATAAGTATACTTATTACAGTTCTAGCGATAATAACTGCATTATATGGGTAATAATGGATGTTATATTGATAATGTCGGGAGTAATAAGTATATTTATTATAGTTCTAGCGATAATAACTGCATAATATAGGTAATAATGCATGTTATATTGATAATAATAAAAGTAATAAGTATATTTATTATAGTTCTATCAATAATAACTGCATAATATGGGTAATAATGCATGTTATATTGATGATAACAAAAGTAATACGTATATTTATTATAGTTCTAGCGATAATAACTGCATAATATGGTTAATAATGCATGTTATATTGATGATAACAAAAGTAATACGTATATTTATTATAGTTCTAGCGATAATAACTGCATAATATGGGTAATAATGCATGTTATATTGATAATAATATAAGTAATAAGTATACTTATTACAGTTCTAGCGATAATAACTGCATTATATGGGTAATAATGGATGTTATATTGATAATATCGGGAGTAATAAGTATATTTATTACAGTTCTAGCGATAATAACTGCATTATATGGGTAATAATGGATGTTATATTGATAATGTCGGGAGTAATAAGTATATTTATTATAGTTCTAGCGATAATAACTGCATAATATGGGTAATAATGCATGTTATATTGATGATAACAAAAGTAATACGTATATTTATTATAGTTCTAGCGATAATAACTGCATAATATGGTTAATAATGCATGTTATATTGATAATAATAAAAGTAATAAGTATATTTATTATAGTTCTGGCGATAATAACTGCATAATATAGGTAATAATGCATGTTATATTGATAATAATAAAGGTAATAAGTATATTTATTATAGTTCTATCAATAATAACTGCATAATATGGGTAATAATGCATGTTATATTGATAATAATATAAGTAATAAGTATAATTATTACAGTTCTAGCGATAATAACTGCATTATATGGGTAATAATAGATGTTATATTGACAATATCGGGAGTAATAAGTATATTTATTATAGTTCTAGCGATAATAACTGCATAATATAGGTAATAATGCATGTTATATTGATAATAATAAAAGTAATAAGTATATTTATTATAGTTCTATCAATAATAACTGCATAATATCGGTAATAATGCATGTTATATTGATGATAATAAAAGTAGTAAGTATATTTATTATAGTTCTAGTCATTTTAACTGCATTATGTGGGTAATAATGCATGTTATATTGATAATATTGGGAGTAATAAGTATAATTATTATAGTTCTAGCGATAATAATAGTAAAATATGGCTAATAGTGCATGTTATATTGATAATAATAAAAGTAATAAGTATATTTATTACAGTTCTATGGATAATAACTGCATACTATGGGTAATAATGCATGTTATATTGATGATAACAAAAGTAATACGTATATTTATTATAGTTCTAGCGATAATAACTGCATAATATGGGTAATAATGCATGTTATATTGATAATAATATAAGTAATAAGTATAATTATTACAGTTCTAGCGATAATAACTGCATTATATGGGTAATAATGGATGTTATATTGACAATATCGGGAGTAATAAGTATATTTATTATAGTTCTAGCGATAATAACTGCATAATATAGGTAATAATGCATGTTATATTGATAATAATAAAAGTAATAAGTATATTTATTATAGTTCTAGCGATAATAACTGCATAATATGTGTAATAATGCATGTTATATTGATAATATTGGGAGTAATAAGTATAATTATTATAGTTCTAGCGATAATAATAGTAAAATATGGCTAATAGTGCATGTTATATTGATAATAATAAAAGTAATAAGTATATTTATTACAGTTCTATCGATAATAACTGCATAATATGGGTAATAATGCATGTTATATTGATGATAATAAAAGTAATACGTATATTTATTATAGTTCCAGCGATAATAACTGCATAATATGGGTAATAATGCATGTTATATTGATAATAATATAAGTAATAAGTATACTTATTACAGTTCTAGCGATAATAACTGCATTATATGGGTAATAATGGATGTTATATTGATAATGTCGGGAGTAATAAGTATATTTATTATAGTTCTAGCGATAATAACTGCATAATATGGGTAATAATGCATGTTATATTGATAATATTGGCAGTAATAAGTATAATTATTATAGTTCTAGCTATAATAATAGCAAAATATGGCTAATAGTGCATGTTATATTGATAATAATAAAAGTAATAAGTATATTTATTACAGTTCTATCGATAATAACTGCATAATATGGGTAATAATGCATGTTATATTGATGATAACAAAAGTAATACGTATATTTATTATAGTTCTAGCGATAATAACTGCATAATATGGGTAATAATGCATGTTATATTGATAATAATATAAGTCATAAGTATAATTATTACAGTTTCAGCGATAATAACTGCATTATATGCGTAATAATGGATGTTATATTGATAATATCGGGAGTAATAAGTATATTTATTATAGTTCTAGCGATAATAACTGCATAATATAGGTAATAATGCATGTTATATTGATAATAATAAAAGTAATAAGTATATTTATTATAGTTTTATCAATAATAACTGCATAATATGGGTAATAATGGATGTTATATTGATAATAATATAAGTAATAAGTATAATTATTACAGTTCTAGCGATAATAACTGCATTATATGGGTAATAATAGATGTTATATTGACAATATCGGGAGTAATAAGTATATTTATGATAGTTCTAGCGATAATAACTGCATAATATAGGTAATAATGCATGTTATATTGATAATAATGAAAGTAATAAGTATATTTATTATAGTTCTATCAATAATAACTGCATAATATCGGTAATAATGCATGTTATATTGATGATAATAAGAGTAGTAAGTATATTTATTATAGTTCTAGCAATTTTAACTGCATTATGTGGGTAATAATGCATGTTATATTGATAGTATTGGGAGTAATAAGTATAATTATTATAGTTCTAGCGATAATAATAGTAAAATATGGCTAATAGTGCATGTTATATTGATAATAATAAAAGTAATAAGTATATTTATTACAGTTCTATGGATAATAACTGCATAATATGGGTAATAATGCATGTTAGATTGATAATATCGGGAGTAATAAGTATAATTATTATAGCTCTAGCAATAATAATAATAAAATATGGCTAATAGTGCATGTTATATCAATAATAATAAAAGTAATAAGTATATTTATTACATTTCTATCGATAATAACTGCATTATGTGGGTAATAATGCATGTTATATTGATGATAATAGAAGTACTAAGTATATTTATTATAGTTCTCGCGATTATAACTGCATAATATGCGTAATAATGCATGTTATATTGAGAATAATATAAGTAATAAGTATAATTATTACAGTTCTAGCGATAATAACTGCATTATATGGGTAATAATGCATGTTATATTGATAATATTGGGAGTAATAAGTATAATTATTATAGTTCTAGCGATAATAATAGTAAAATATGGCTAATAGTGCATGTTATATTGATAATAATAAAAGTAATAAGTATATTTATTACAGTTCTATGGATAATAACTGCATACTATGGGTAATAATGCATGTTATATTGATGATAACAAAAGTAATACGTATATTTATTATAGTTCTAGCGATAATAACTGCATAATATGGGTAATAATGCATGTTATATTGATAATAATATAAGTAATAAGTATAATTATTACAGTTCTAGCGATAATAACTGCATTATATGGGTAATAATGGATGTTATATTGACAATATCGGGAGTAATAAGTATATTTATTATAGTTCTAGCGATAATAACTGCATAATATAGGTAATAATGCATGTTATATTGATAATAATAAAAGTAATAAGTATATTTATTATAGTTCTAGCGATAATAACTGCATAATATGTGTAATAATGCATGTTATATTGATAATATTGGGAGTAATAAGTATAATTATTATAGTTCTAGCGATAATAATAGTAAAATATGGCTAATAGTGCATGTTATATTGATAATAATAAAAGTAATAAGTATATTTATTACAGTTCTATCGATAATAACTGCATAATATGGGTAATAATGCATGTTATATTGATGATAATAAAAGTAATACGTATATTTATTATAGTTCCAGCGATAATAACTGCATAATATGGGTAATAATGCATGTTATATTGATAATAATATAAGTAATAAGTATACTTATTACAGTTCTAGCGATAATAACTGCATAATATAGGTAATAATGCATGTTATATTGATAATAATAAAAGTAATAAGTATATTTATTATAGTTCTATCAATAATAACTGCATAATATCGGTAATAATGCATGTTATATTGATGATAATAAAAGTAGTAAGTATATTTATTATAGTTCTAGTCATTTTAACTGCATTATGTGGGTAATAATGCATGTTATATTGATAATATTGGGAGTAATAAGTATAATTATTATAGTTCTAGCGATAATAATAGTAAAATATGGCTAATAGTGCATGTTATATTGATAATAATAAAAGTAATAAGTATATTTATTACAGTTCTATGGATAATAACTGCATACTATGGGTAATAATGCATGTTATATTGATGATAACAAAAGTAATACGTATATTTATTATAGTTCTAGCGATAATAACTGCATAATATGGGTAATAATGCATGTTATATTGATAATAATATAAGTAATAAGTATAATTATTACAGTTCTAGCGATAATAACTGCATTATATGGGTAATAATGGATGTTATATTGACAATATCGGGAGTAATAAGTATATTTATTATAGTTCTAGCGATAATAACTGCATAATATAGGTAATAATGCATGTTATATTGATAATAATAAAAGTAATAAGTATATTTATTATAGTTCTAGCGATAATAACTGCATAATATGTGTAATAATGCATGTTATATTGATAATATTGGGAGTAATAAGTATAATTATTATAGTTCTAGCGATAATAATAGTAAAATATGGCTAATAGTGCATGTTATATTGATAATAATAAAAGTAATAAGTATATTTATTACAGTTCTATCGATAATAACTGCATAATATGGGTAATAATGCATGTTATATTGATGATAATAAAAGTAATACGTATATTTATTATAGTTCCAGCGATAATAACTGCATAATATGGGTAATAATGCATGTTATATTGATAATAATATAAGTAATAAGTATACTTATTACAGTTCTAGCGATAATAACTGCATTATATGGGTAATAATGGATGTTATATTGATAATGTCGGGAGTAATAAGTATATTTATTATAGTTCTAGCGATAATAACTGCATAATATGGGTAATAATGCATGTTATATTGATAATATTGGCAGTAATAAGTATAATTATTATAGTTCTAGCTATAATAATAGCAAAATATGGCTAATAGTGCATGTTATATTGATAATAATAAAAGTAATAAGTATATTTATTACAGTTCTATCGATAATAACTGCATAATATGGGTAATAATGCATGTTATATTGATGATAACAAAAGTAATACGTATATTTATTATAGTTCTAGCGATAATAACTGCATAATATGGGTAATAATGCATGTTATATTGATAATAATATAAGTCATAAGTATAATTATTACAGTTTCAGCGATAATAACTGCATTATATGCGTAATAATGGATGTTATATTGATAATATCGGGAGTAATAAGTATATTTATTATAGTTCTAGCGATAATAACTGCATAATATAGGTAATAATGCATGTTATATTGATAATAATAAAAGTAATAAGTATATTTATTATAGTTTTATCAATAATAACTGCATAATATGGGTAATAATGGATGTTATATTGATAATAATATAAGTAATAAGTATAATTATTACAGTTCTAGCGATAATAACTGCATTATATGGGTAATAATAGATGTTATATTGACAATATCGGGAGTAATAAGTATATTTATGATAGTTCTAGCGATAATAACTGCATAATATAGGTAATAATGCATGTTATATTGATAATAATGAAAGTAATAAGTATATTTATTATAGTTCTATCAATAATAACTGCATAATATCGGTAATAATGCATGTTATATTGATGATAATAAGAGTAGTAAGTATATTTATTATAGTTCTAGCAATTTTAACTGCATTATGTGGGTAATAATGCATGTTATATTGATAGTATTGGGAGTAATAAGTATAATTATTATAGTTCTAGCGATAATAATAGTAAAATATGGCTAATAGTGCATGTTATATTGATAATAATAAAAGTAATAAGTATATTTATTACAGTTCTATGGATAATAACTGCATAATATGGGTAATAATGCATGTTAGATTGATAATATCGGGAGTAATAAGTATAATTATTATAGCTCTAGCAATAATAATAATAAAATATGGCTAATAGTGCATGTTATATCAATAATAATAAAAGTAATAAGTATATTTATTACATTTCTATCGATAATAACTGCATTATGTGGGTAATAATGCATGTTATATTGATGATAATAGAAGTACTAAGTATATTTATTATAGTTCTCGCGATTATAACTGCATAATATGCGTAATAATGCATGTTATATTGAGAATAATATAAGTAATAAGTATAATTATTACAGTTCTAGCGATAATAACTGCATTATATGGGTAATAATGCATGTTATATTGATAATATTGGGAGTAATAAGTATAATTATTATAGTTCTAGCGATAATAATAGTAAAATATGGCTAATAGTGCATGTTATATTGATAATAATAAAAGTAATAAGTATATTTATTACAGTTCTATGGATAATAACTGCATACTATGGGTAATAATGCATGTTATATTGATGATAACAAAAGTAATACGTATATTTATTATAGTTCTAGCGATAATAACTGCATAATATGGGTAATAATGCATGTTATATTGATAATAATATAAGTAATAAGTATAATTATTACAGTTCTAGCGATAATAACTGCATTATATGGGTAATAATGGATGTTATATTGACAATATCGGGAGTAATAAGTATATTTATTATAGTTCTAGCGATAATAACTGCATAATATAGGTAATAATGCATGTTATATTGATAATAATAAAAGTAATAAGTATATTTATTATAGTTCTAGCGATAATAACTGCATAATATGTGTAATAATGCATGTTATATTGATAATATTGGGAGTAATAAGTATAATTATTATAGTTCTAGCGATAATAATAGTAAAATATGGCTAATAGTGCATGTTATATTGATAATAATAAAAGTAATAAGTATATTTATTACAGTTCTATCGATAATAACTGCATAATATGGGTAATAATGCATGTTATATTGATGATAATAAAAGTAATACGTATATTTATTATAGTTCCAGCGATAATAACTGCATAATATGGGTAATAATGCATGTTATATTGATAATAATATAAGTAATAAGTATACTTATTACAGTTCTAGCGATAATAACTGCATTATATGGGTAATAATGGATGTTATATTGATAATGTCGGGAGTAATAAGTATATTTATTATAGTTCTAGCGATAATAACTGCATAATATGGGTAATAATGCATGTTATATTGATAATATTGGCAGTAATAAGTATAATTATTATAGTTCTAGCTATAATAATAGCAAAATATGGCTAATAGTGCATGTTATATTGATAATAATAAAAGTAATAAGTATATTTATTACAGTTCTATCGATAATAACTGCATAATATGGGTAATAATGCATGTTATATTGATGATAACAAAAGTAATACGTATATTTATTATAGTTCTAGCGATAATAACTGCATAATATGGGTAATAATGCATGTTATATTGATAATAATATAAGTCATAAGTATAATTATTACAGTTTCAGCGATAATAACTGCATTATATGCGTAATAATGGATGTTATATTGATAATATCGGGAGTAATAAGTATATTTATTATAGTTCTAGCGATAATAACTGCATAATATAGGTAATAATGCATGTTATATTGATAATAATAAAAGTAATAAGTATATTTATTATAGTTTTATCAATAATAACTGCATAATATGGGTAATAATGGATGTTATATTGATAATAATATAAGTAATAAGTATAATTATTACAGTTCTAGCGATAATAACTGCATTATATGGGTAATAATAGATGTTATATTGACAATATCGGGAGTAATAAGTATATTTATGATAGTTCTAGCGATAATAACTGCATAATATAGGTAATAATGCATGTTATATTGATAATAATGAAAGTAATAAGTATATTTATTATAGTTCTATCAATAATAACTGCATAATATCGGTAATAATGCATGTTATATTGATGATAATAAGAGTAGTAAGTATATTTATTATAGTTCTAGCAATTTTAACTGCATTATGTGGGTAATAATGCATGTTATATTGATAGTATTGGGAGTAATAAGTATAATTATTATAGTTCTAGCGATAATAATAGTAAAATATGGCTAATAGTGCATGTTATATTGATAATAATAAAAGTAATAAGTATATTTATTACAGTTCTATGGATAATAACTGCATAATATGGGTAATAATGCATGTTAGATTGATAATATCGGGAGTAATAAGTATAATTATTATAGCTCTAGCAATAATAATAATAAAATATGGCTAATAGTGCATGTTATATCAATAATAATAAAAGTAATAAGTATATTTATTACATTTCTATCGATAATAACTGCATTATGTGGGTAATAATGCATGTTATATTGATGATAATAGAAGTACTAAGTATATTTATTATAGTTCTCGCGATTATAACTGCATAATATGCGTAATAATGCATGTTATATTGAGAATAATATAAGTAATAAGTATAATTATTACAGTTCTAGCGATAATAACTGCATTATATGGGTAATAATGCATGTTATATTGATAATATTGGGAGTAATAAGTATAATTATTATAGTTCTAGCGATAATAATAGTAAAATATGGCTAATAGTGCATGTTATATTGATAATAATAAAAGTAATAAGTATATTTATTACAGTTCTATGGATAATAACTGCATAATATGGGTACTAATGCATGTTATATTGATGATAACAAAAGTAATACGTATATTTATTATAGTTCTGGCGATAATAACTGCATAATATAGGTAATAATGCATGTTATATTGATAATAATAAAAGTAATAAGTATATTTATTATAGTTCTATCAATAATAACTGCATAATATGGGTAATAATGCATGTTATATTGATAATAATATAAGTAATACGTATATTTATTATAGTTCCAGCGATAATAACTGCATAATATGGGTAATAATGCATGTTATATTGATAATAATATAAGTAATAAGTATACTTATTACAGTTCTAGCGATAATAACTGCATTATATGGGTAATAATGGATGTTATATTGATAATGTCGGGAGTAATAAGTATATTTATTATAGTTCTAGCGATAATAACTGCATAATATGGGTAATAATGCATGTTATATTGATAATATTGGGAGTAATAAGTATAATTATTATAGTTCTAGCGATAATAATAGCAAAATATGGCTAATAGTGCTTGTTATACTGATAATAATAAAAGTAATAAGTATATTTATTACAGTTCTATCGATAATAACTGCATAATATGGGTAATAATGCATGTTATATTGATGATAACAAAAGTAATACGTATATTCATTATAGTTCTAGCGATAATAACTGCATAATATGGTTAATAATGCATGTTATATTGATGATAACAAAAGTAATACGTATATTTATTATAGTTCTAGCGATAATAACTGCATAATATGGGTAATAATGCATGTTATATTGATAATAATATAAGTAATAAGTATACTTATTACAGTTCTAGCGATAATAACTGCATTATATGGGTAATAATGGATGTTATATTGATAATATCGGGAGTAATAAGTATATTTATTATAGTTCTAGCGATAATAACTGCATAATATAGGTAATAATGCATGTTATATTGATAATAATAAAAGTAATAAGTATATTTATTATAGTTCTATCAATAATAACTGCATAATATGGGTAATAATGCATGTTATATTGATAATAATATAAGTAATAAGTATAATTATTACAGTTCTAGCGATAATAACTGCATTATATGGGTAATAATAGATGTTATATTGACAATATCGGGAGTAATAAGTATATTTATTATAGTTCTGGCGATAATAACTGCATAATATAGGTAATAATGCATGTTATATTGATAATAATAAAAGTAATAAGTATATTTATTATAGTTCTATCAATAATAACTGCATAATATGGGTAATAATGCATGTTATATTGATAATAATATAAGTAATAAGTATAATTATTACAGTTCTAGCGATAATAACTGCATTATATGGGTAATAATGGATGTTATATTGATAATGTCGGGAGTAATAAGTATATTTATTATAGTTCTAGCGATAATAACTGCATAATATGGGTAATAATGCATGTTATATTGATAATATTGGGAGTAATAAGTATAATTATTATAGTTCTAGCGATAATAATAGCAAAATATGGCTAATAGTGCATGTTATATTGATAATAATAAAAGTAATAAGTATATTTATTACAGTTCTATCGATAATAACTGCATAATATGGGTAATAATGCATGTTATATTGATGATAACAAAAGTAATACGTATATTTATTATAGTTCTAGCGATAATAACTGCATAATATGGGTAATAATGCATGTTATATTGATAATAATATAAGTCATAAGTATAATTATTACAGTTCCAGCGATAATAACTGCATTATATGGGTAATAATGGATGTTATATTGATAATATCGGGAGTAATAAGTATATTTATTATAGTTCTAGCGATAATAACTGCATAATATAGGTAATAATGCATGTTATATTGATAATAATAAAAGTAATAAGTATATTTATTATAGTTCTATCAATAATAACTGCATAATATGGGTAATAATGCATGTTATATTGATAATAATATAAGTAATAAGTATAATTATTACAGTTCTAGCGATAATAACTGCATTATATGGGTAATAATAGATGTTATATTGACAATATCGGGAGTAATAAGTATATTTATTATAGTTCTATCAATAATAACTGCATAATATCGGTAATAATGCATGTTATATTGATGATAATAAGAGTAGTAAGTATATTTATTATAGTTCTAGCAATTTTAACTGCATTATGTGGGTAATAATGCATGTTATATTGATAGTATTGGGAGTAATAAGTATAATTATTATAGTTCTAGCGATAATAACTGCATAATATAGGTAATAATGCATGTTATATTGATAATAATAAAAGTAATAAGTATATTTATTACAGTTCTATGGATAATAACTGCATAATATGGGTAATAATGCATGTTAGATTGATAATATCGGGAGTAATAAGTATAATTATTATAGCTCTAGCAATAATAATAATAAAATATGGCTAATAGTGCATGTTATATCAATAATAATAAAAGTAATAAGTATATTTATTACATTTCTATCGATAATAACTGCATTATATGGGTAATAATGCATGTTATATTGATGATAATAGAAGTACTAAGTATATTTATTATAGTTCTCGCGATTATAACTGCATAATATGCGTAATAATGCATGTTATATTGAGAATAATATAAGTAATAAGTATAATTATTACAGTTCTAGCGATAATAACTGCATTATATGGGTAATAATGCATGTTATATTGATAATATTGGGAGTAATAAGTATAATTATTATAGTTCTAGCGATAATAATAGTAAAATATGGCTAATAGTGCATGTTATATTGATAATAATAAAAGTAATAAGTATATTTATTACAGTTCCATGGATAATAACTGCATAATATGGGTACTAATGCATGTTATATTGATGATAACAAAAGTAATACGTATATTTATTATAGTTCTGGCGATAATAACTGCATAATATAGGTAATAATGCATGTTATATTGATAATAATAAAAGTAATAAGTATATTTATTATAGTTCTATCAATAATAACTGCATAATATGGGTAATAATGCATGTTATATTGATAATAATATAAGTAATACGTATATTTATTATAGTTCCAGCGATAATTACTGCATAATATGGGTAATAATGCATGTTATATTGATAATAATATAAGTAATAAGTATACTTATTACAGTTCTAGCGATAATAACTGCATTATATGGGTAATAATGGATGTTATATTGATAATGTCGGGAGTAATAAGTATATTTATTATAGTTCTAGCGATAATAACTGCATAATATGGGTAATAATGCATGTTATATTGATAATATTGGGAGTAATAAGTATAATTATTATAGTTCTAGCGATAATAATAGCAAAATATGGCTAATAGTGCTTGTTATACTGATAATAATAAAAGTAATAAGTATATTTATTACAGTTCTATCGATAATAACTGCATAATATGGTTAATAATGCATGTTATATTGATGATAACAAAAGTAATACGTATATTTATTATGGTCCTAGCGATAATAACTGCATAATATGGGTAATAATGCATGTTATATTGATAATAATATAAGTAATAAGTATACTTATTACAGTTCTAGCGATAATAACTGCATTATATGGGTAATAATGGATGTTATATTGATAATATCGGGAGTAATAAGTATATTTATTATAGTTCTAGCGATAATAACTGCATAATATAGGTAATAATGCATGTTATATTGATAATAATAAAAGTAATAAGTATATTTATTATAGTTCTATCAATAATAACTGCATAATATGGGTAATAATGCATGTTATATTGATAATAATATAAGTAATAAGTATAATTATTACAGTTCTAGCGATAATAACTGCATTATATGGGTAATAATAGATGTTATATTGACAATATCGGGAGTAATAAGTATATTTATTATAGTTCTGGCGATAATAACTGCATAATATAGGTAATAATGCATGTTATATTGATAATAATAAAAGTAATAAGTATATTTATTATAGTTCTATCAATAATAACTGCATAATATGGGTAATAATGCATGTTATATTGATAATAATATAAGTAATACGTATATTTATTATAGTTCCAGCGATAATTACTGCATAATATGGGTAATAATGCATGTTATATTGATAATAATATAAGTAATAAGTATACTTATTACAGTTCTAGCGATAATAACTGCATTATATGGGTAATAATGGATGTTATATTGATAATGTCGGGAGTAATAAGTATATTTATTATAGTTCTAGCGATAATAACTGCATAATATGGGTAATAATGCATGTTATATTGATAATATTGGGAGTAATAAGTATAATTATTATAGTTCTAGCGATAATAATAGCAAAATATGGCTAATAGTGCTTGTTATACTGATAATAATAAAAGTAATAAGTATATTTATTACAGTTCTATCGATAATAACTGCATAATATGGTTAATAATGCATGTTATATTGATGATAACAAAAGTAATACGTATATTTATTATGGTCCTAGCGATAATAACTGCATAATATGGGTAATAATGCATGTTATATTGATAATAATATAAGTAATAAGTATACTTATTACAGTTCTAGCGATAATAACTGCATTATATGGGTAATAATGGATGTTATATTGATAATATCGGGAGTAATAAGTATATTTATTATAGTTCTAGCGATAATAACTGCATAATATAGGTAATAATGCATGTTATATTGATAATAATAAAAGTAATAAGTATATTTATTATAGTTCTATCAATAATAACTGCATAATATGGGTAATAATGCATGTTATATTGATAATAATATAAGTAATAAGTATAATTATTACAGTTCTAGCGATAATAACTGCATTATATGGGTAATAATAGATGTTATATTGACAATATCGGGAGTAATAAGTATATTTATTATAGTTCTGGCGATAATAACTGCATAATATAGGTAATAATGCATGTTATATTGATAATAATAAAAGTAATAAGTATATTTATTATAGTTCTATCAATAATAACTGCATAATATGGGTAATAATGCATGTTATATTGATAATAATATAAGTAATAAGTATACTTATTACAGTTCTAGCGATAATAACTGCATTATATGGGTAATAATGGATGTTATATTGATAATGTCGGGAGTAATAAGTATATTTATTATAGTTCTAGCGATAATAACTGCATAATATGGGTAATAATGCATGTTATATTGATAATATTGGGAGTAATAAGTATAATTATTATAGTTCTAGCGATAATAATAGCAAAATATGGCTAATAGTGCATGTTATATTGATAATAATAAAAGTAATAAGTATATTTATTACAGTTCTATCGATAATAACTGCATAATATGGGTAATACTGCATGTTATATTGATGATAACAAAAGTAATACGTATATTTATTATAGTTCTAGCGATAATAACTGCATAATATGGGTAATAATGCATGTTTTATTGATAATAATATAAGTCATAAGTATAATTATTACAGTTCCAGCGATAATAACTGCATTATATGGGTAATAATGGATGTTATATTGATAATATCGGGAGTAATAAGTATATTTATTATAGTTCTAGCGATAATAACTGCATAATATAGGTAATAATGCATGTTATATTGATAATAATAAAAGTAATAAGTATATTTATTATAGTTCTATCAATAATAACTGCATAATATGGGTAATAATGCATGTTATATTGATAATAATATAAGTAATAAGTATAATTATTACAGTTCTAGCGATAATAACTGCATTATATGGGTAATAATAGATGTTATATTGACAATATCGGGAGTAATAAGTATATTTATTATAGTTCTATCAATAATAACTGCATAATATCGGTAATAATGCATGTTATATTGATGATAATAAGAGTAGTAAGTATATTTATTATAGTTCTAGCAATTTTAACTGCATTATGTGGGTAATAATGCATGTTATATTGATAGTATTGGGAGTAATAAGTATAATTATTATAGTTCTAGCGATAATAATAGTAAAATATGGCTAATAGTGCATGTTATATTGATAATAATAAAAGTAATAAGTATATTTATTACAGTTCTATGGATAATAACTGCATAATATGGGTAATAATGCATGTTAGATTGATAATATCGGGAGTAATAAGTATAATTATTATAGCTCTAGCAATAATAATAATAAAATATGGCTAATAGTGCATGTTATATCAATAATAATAAAAGTAATAAGTATATTTATTACATTTCTATCGATAATAACTGCATTATATGGGTAATAATGCATGTTATATTGATGATAATAGAAGTACTAAGTATATTTATTATAGTTCTCGCGATTATAACTGCATAATATGCGTAATAATGCATGTTATATTGAGAATAATATAAGTAATAAGTATAATTATTACAGTTCTAGCGATAATAACTGCATTATATGGGTAATAATGCATGTTATATTGATAATATTGGGAGTAATAAGTATAATTATTATAGTTCTAGCGATAATAATAGTAAAATATGGCTAATAGTGCATGTTATATTGATAATAATAAAAGTAATAAGTATATTTATTACAGTTCTATGGATAATAACTGCATAATATGGGTACTAATGCATGTTATATTGATGATAACAAAAGTAATACGTATATTTATTATAGTTCTGGCGATAATAACTGCATAATATAGGTAATAATGCATGTTATATTGATAACAATAAAAGTAATAAGTATATTTATTATAGTTCTATCAATAATAACTGCATAATATGGGTAATAATGCATGTTATATTGATAATAATATAAGTAATACGTATATTTATTATAGTTCCAGCGATAATAACTGCATAATATGGGTAATAATGCATGTTATATTGATAATAATATAAGTAGTAAGTATACTTATTACAGTTCTAGCGATAATAACTGCATTATATGGGTAATAATGGATGTTATATTGATAATGTCGGGAGTAATAAGTATATTTATTATAGTTCTAGCGATAATAACTGCATAATATGGGTAATAATGCATGTTATATTGATAATATTGGGAGTAATAAGTACAATTATTATAGTTCTAGCGATAATAATAGCAAAATATGGCTAATAGTGCTTGTTATACTGATAATAATAAAAGTAATAAGTATATTTATTACAGTTCTATCGATAATAACTGCATAATATGGGTAATAATGCATGTTATATTGATGATAACAAAAGTAATACGTATATTTATTATAGTTCTAGCGATAATAACTGCATAATATGGGTAATAATGCATGTTATATTGATAATAATATAAGTAATAAGTATACTTATTACAGTTCTAGTGATAATAACTGCATTATATGGGTAATAATGGATGTTATATTGATAATATCGGGAGTAATAAGTATATTTATTATAGTTCTAGCGATAATAACTGCATAATATAGGTAATAATGCATGTTATATTGATAATAATAAAAGTAATAAGTATATTTATTATAGTTCTATCAATAATAACTGCATAATATGGGTAATAATGCATGTTATATTGATAATAATATAAGTAATAAGTATAATTATTACAGTTCTAGCGATAATAACTGCATTATATGGGTAATAATAGATGTTATATTGACAATATCGGGAGTAATAAGTATATTTATTATAGTTCTGGCGATAATAACTGCATAATATAGGTAATAATGCATGTTATATTGATAATAATAAAAGTAATAAGTATATTTATTATAGTTCTATCAATAATAACTGCATAATATGGGTAATAATGCATGTTATATTGATAATAATATAAGTAATACGTATATTTATTATAGTTCCAGCGATAATAACTGCATAATATGGGTAATAATGCATGTTATATTGATAATAATGTAAGTAATAAGTATACTTATTACAGTTCTAGCGATAATAACTGCATTATATGGGTAATAATGGATGTTATATTGATAATGTCGGGAGTAATAAGTATATTTATTATAGTTCTAGCGATAATAACTGCATAATATGGGTAATAATGCATGTTATATTGATAATATTGGGAGTAATAAGTATAATTATTATAGTTCTAGCGATAATAATAGCAAAATATGGCTAATAGTGCATGTTATATTGATAATAATAAAAGTAATAAGTATATTTATTACAGTTCTATCGATAATAACTGCATAATATGGGTAATAATGCATGTTATATTGATGATAACAAAAGTAATACGTATATTTATTATAGTTCTAGCGATAATAACTGCGTAATATGGGTAATAATGCATGTTATATTGATAATAATATAAGTCATAAGTATAATTATTACAGTTCCAGCGATAATAACTGCATTATATGGGTAATAATGGATGTTATATTGATAATATCGGGAGTAATAAGTATATTTATTATAGTTCTAGCGATAATAACTGCATAATATAGGTAATAATACATGTTATATTGATAATAATAAAAGTAATAAGTATATTTATTATAGTACTATCAATAATAACTGCATAATATGGGTAATAATGCATGTTATATTGATAATAATATAAGTAATAAGTATAATTATTACAGTTCTAGCGATAATAACTGCATTATATGGGTAATAATAGATGTTATATTGACAATATCGGGAGTAATAAGTATATTTATTATAGTTCTAGCGATAATAACTGCATAATATAGGTAATAATGCATGTTATATTGATAATAATAAAAGTAATAAGTATATTTATTATAGTTCTATCAATAATAACTGCATAATATCGGTAATAATGCATGTTATATTGATGATAATAAGAGTAGTAAGTATATTTATTATAGTTCTAGCAATTTTAACTGCATTATGTGGGTAATAATGCATGTTATATTGATAGTATTGGGAGTAATAAGTATAATTATTATAGTTCTAGCGATAATAATAGTAAAATATGGCTAATAGTGCATGTTATATTGATAATAATAAAAGTAATAAGTATATTTATTACAGTTCTATGGATAATAACTGCATAATATGGGTAATAATGCATGTTAGATTGATAATATCGGGAGTAATAAGTATAATTATTATAGCTCTAGCAATAATAATAATAAAATATGGCTAATAGTGCATGTTATATCAATAATAATAAAAGTAATAAGTATATTTATTACATTTCTATCGATAATAACTGCATTATATGGGTAATAATGCATGTTATATTGATGATAATAGAAGTACTAAGTATATTTATTATAGTTCTCGCGATTATAACTGCATAATATGCGTAATAATGCATGTTATATTGAGAATAATATAAGTAATAAGTATAATTATTACAGTTCTAGCGATAATAACTGCATTATATGGGTAATAATGCATGTTATATTGATAATATTGGGAGTAATAAGTATAATTATTATAGTTCTAGCGATAATAATAGTAAAATATGGCTAATAGTGCATGTTATATTGATAATAATAAAAGTAATAAGTATATTTATTATAGTTCTATCAATAATAACTGCATAATATGGGTAATAATGCATGTTATATTGATAATAATATAAGTAATACGTATATTTATTATAGTTCCAGCGATAATAACTGCATAATATGGGTAATAATGCATGTTATATTGATAATAATATAAGTAATAAGTATACTTATTACAGTTCTAGCGATAATAACTGCATTATATGGGTAATAATGGATGTTATATTGATAATGTCGGGAGTAATAAGTATATTTATTATAGTTCTAGCGATAATAACTGCATAATATGGGTAATAATGCATGTTATATTGATAATATTGGGAGTAATAAGTATAATTATTATAGTTCTAGCGATAATAATAGCAAAATATGGCTAATAGTGCTTGTTATACTGATAATAATAAAAGTAATAAGTATATTTATTACAGTTCTATCGATAATAACTGCATAATATGGGTAATAATGCATGTTATATTGATGATAACAAAAGTAATACGTATATTTATTATAGTTCTAGCGATAATAACTGCATAATATGGTTAATAATGCATGTTATATTGATGATAACAAAAGTAATACGTATATTTATTATAGTTCTAGCGATAATAACTGCATAATATGGGTAATAATGCATGTTATATTGATAATGATATAAGTAATAAGTATACTTATTACAGTTCTAGCGATAATAACTGCATTATATGGGTAATAATGGATGTTATATTGATAATATCGGGAGTAATAAGTATATTTATTATAGTTCTAGCGATAATAACTGCATAATATAGGTAATAATGCATGTTATATTGATAATAATAAAAGTAATAAGTATATTTATTATAGTTCTATCAATAATAACTGCATAATATGGGTAATAATGCATGTTATATTGATAATAATATAAGTAATAAGTATAATTATTACAGTTCTAGCGATAATAACTGCATTATATGGGTAATAATAGATGTTATATTGACAATATCGGGAGTAATAAGTATATTTATTATAGTTCTGGCGATAATAACTGCATAATATAGGTAATAATGCATGTTATATTGATAATAATAAAAGTAATAAGTATATTTATTATAGTTCTATCAATAATAACTGCATAATATGGGTAATAATGCATGTTATATTGATAATAATATAAGTAATACGTATATTTATTATAGTTCCAGCGATAATAACTGCATAATATGGGTAATAATGCATGTTATATTGATAATATTGGGAGTAATAAGTATAATTATTATAGTTCTAGCGATAATAATAGCAAAATATGGCTAATGGTGCTTGTTATACTGATAATAATAAAAGTAATAAGTATATTTATTACAGTTCTATCGATAATAACTGCATAATATGGGTAATAATGCATGTTATATTGATGATAACAAAAGTAATACGTATATTTATTATAGTTCTAGCGATAATAACTGCATAATATGGTTAATAATGCATGTTATATTGATAATAATAAAAGTAATAAGTATATTTATTATAGTTCTGGCGATAATAACTGCATAATATAGGTAATAATGCATGTTATATTGATAATAATAAAAGTAGTAAGTATATTTATTATAGTTCTATCAATAATAACTGCATAATATGGGTAATAATGCATGTTATATTGATAATAATATAAGTAATAAGTATAATTATTACAGTTCTAGCGATAATAACTGCATTATATGGGTAATAATAGATGTTATATTGACAATATCGGGAGTAATAAGTATATTTATTATAGTTCTAGCGATAATAACTGCATAATATAGGTAATAATGCATGTTATATTGATAATAATAAAAGTAATAAGTATATTTATTATAGTTCTATCAATAATAACTGCATAATATCGGTAATAATGCATGTTATATTGATGATAATAAAAGTAGTAAGTATATTTATTATAGTTCTAGTCATTTTAACTGCATTATGTGGGTAATAATGCATGTTATATTGATAATATTGGGAGTAATAAGTATAATTATTATAGTTCTAGCGATAATAATAGTAAAATATGGCTAATAGTGCATGTTATATTGATAATAATAAAAGTAATAAGTATATTTATTACAGTTCTATGGATAATAACTGCATACTATGGGTAATAATGCATGTTATATTGATGATAACAAAAGTAATACGTATATTTATTATAGTTCTAGCGATAATAACTGCATAATATGGGTAATAATGCATGTTATATTGATAATAATATAAGTAATAAGTATACTTATTACAGTTCTAGCGATAATAACTGCATTATATGGGTAATAATGGATATTATATTGATAATGTCGGGAGTAATAAGTATATTTATTATAGTTCTAGCGATAATAACTGCATAATATAGGTAATAATGCATGTTATATTGATAATAATAAAAGTAATAAGTATATTTATTATAGTTCTATCAATAATAACTGCGTAATATCGGTAATAATGCATGTTATATTGATGATAATAAGAGTAGTAAGTATATTTATTATAGTTCTAGCAATTTTAACTGCATTATGTGGGTAATAATGCATGTTATATTGATAGTATTGGGAGTAATAAGTATAATTATTATAGTTCTAGCGATAATAATAGTAAAATATGGCTAATAGTGCATGTTATATTGATAATAATAAAAGTAATAAGTATATTTATTACAGTTCTATGGATAATAACTGCATAATATGGGTACTAATGCATGTTATATTGATGATAACAAAAGTAATACGTATATTTATTATAGTTCTAGCGATAATAACTGCATAATATGGGTAATAATGCATGTTATATTGATAATAATATAAGTAATAAGTATAATTATTACAGTTCTAGCGATAATAACTGCATTATATGGGTAATAATGGATGTTATATTGACAATATCGGGAGTAATAAGTATATTTATTATAGTTCTAGCGATAATAACTGCATAATATAGGTAATAATGCATGTTATATTGATAATAATAAAAGTAATAAGTATATTTATTATAGTTCTATCAATAATAACTGCATAATATCGGTAATAATGCATGTTATATTGATGATAATAAGAGTAGTAAGTATATTTATTATAGTTCTAGCAATTTTAACTGCATTATGTGGGTAATAATGCATGTTATATTGATAGTATTGGGAGTAATAAGTATAATTATTATAGTTCTAGCGATAATAATAGTAAAATATGGCTAATAGTGCATGTTATATTGATAATAATAAAAGTAATAAGTATATTTATTACAGTTCTATGGATAATAACTGCATAATATGGGTAATAATGCATGTTAGATTGATAATATCGGGAGTAATAAGTATAATTATTATAGCTCTAGCAATAATAATAATAAAATATGGCTAATAGTGCATGTTATATCAATAATAATAAAAGTAATAAGTATATTTATTACATTTCTATCGATAATAACTGCATTATATGGGTAATAATGCATGTTATATTGATGATAATAGAAGTACTAAGTATATTTATTATAGTTCTCGCGATTATAACTGCATAATATGCGTAATAATGCATGTTATATTGAGAATAATATAAGTAATAAGTATAATTATTACAGTTCTAGCGATAATAACTGCATTATATGGGTAATAATGCATGTTATATTGATAATATTGGGAGTAATAAGTATAATTATTATAGTTCTAGCGATAATAATAGTAAAATATGGCTAATAGTGCATGTTATATTGATAATAATAAAAGTAATAAGTATATTTATTATAGTTCTATCAATAATAACTGCATAATATGGGTAATAATGCATGTTATATTGATAATAATATAAGTAATACGTATATTTATTATAGTTCCAGCGATAATAACTGCATAATATGGGTAATAATGCATGTTATATTGATAATAATATAAGTAATAAGTATACTTATTACAGTTCTAGCGATAATAACTGCATTATATGGGTAATAATGGATGTTATATTGATAATGTCGGGAGTAATAAGTATATTTATTATAGTTCTAGCGATAATAACTGCATAATATGGGTAATAATGCATGTTATATTGATAATATTGGGAGTAATAAGTATAATTATTATAGTTCTAGCGATAATAATAGCAAAATATGGCTAATAGTGCTTGTTATACTGATAATAATAAAAGTAATAAGTATATTTATTACAGTTCTATCGATAATAACTGCATAATATGGGTAATAATGCATGTTATATTGATGATAACAAAAGTAATACGTATATTTATTATAGTTCTAGCGATAATAACTGCATAATATGGTTAATAATGCATGTTATATTGATGATAACAAAAGTAATACGTATATTTATTATAGTTCTAGCGATAATAACTGCATAATATGGGTAATAATGCATGTTATATTGATAATGATATAAGTAATAAGTATACTTATTACAGTTCTAGCGATAATAACTGCATGATATGGGTAATAATGGATGTTATATTGATAATATCGGGAGTAATAAGTATATTTATTATAGTTCTAGCGATAATAACTGCATAATATAGGTAATAATGCATGTTATATTGATAATAATAAAAGTAATAAGTATATTTATTATAGTTCTATCAATAATAACTGCATAATATGGGTAATAATGCATGTTATATTGATAATAATATAAGTAATAAGTATAATTATTACAGTTCTAGCGATAATAACTGCATTATATGGGTAATAATAGATGTTATATTGACAATATCGGGAGTAATAAGTATATTTATTATAGTTCTGGCGATAATAACTGCATAATATAGGTAATAATGCATGTTATATTGATAATAATAAAAGTAATAAGTATATTTATTATAGTTCTATCAATAATAACTGCATAATATGGGTAATAATGCATGTTATATTGATAATAATATAAGTAATACGTATATTTATTATAGTTCCAGCGATAATAACTGCATTATATGGGTAATAATAGATGTTATATTGACAATATCGGGAGTAATAAGTATATTTATTATAGTTCTATCAATAATAACTGCATAATATGGGTAATAATGCATGTTATATTGATAATAATATAAGTAATACGTATATTTATTATAGTTCCAGCGATAATAACTGCATAATATGGGTAATAATGCATGTTATATTGATAATATTGGGAGTAATAAGTATAATTATTATAGTTCTAGCGATAATAATAGCAAAATATGGCTAATGGTGCTTGTTATACTGATAATAATAAAAGTAATAAGTATATTTATTACAGTTCTATCGATAATAACTGCATAATATGGGTAATAATGCATGTTATATTGATGATAACAAAAGTAATACGTATCTTTATTATAGTTCTAGCGATAATAACTGCATAATATGGTTAATAATGCATGTTATATTGATAATAATAAAAGTAATAAGTATATTTATTATAGTTCTGGCGATAATAACTGCATAATATAGGTAATAATGCATGTTATATTGATAATAATAAAAGTAGTAAGTATATTTATTATAGTTCTATCAATAATAACTGCATAATATGGGTAATAATGCATGTTATATTGATAATAATATAAGTAATAAGTATAATTATTACAGTTCTAGCGATAATAACTGCATTATATGGGTAATAATAGATGTTATATTGACAATATCGGGAGTAATAAGTATATTTATTATAGTTCTAGCGATAATAACTGCATAATATAGGTAATAATGCATGTTATATTGATAATAATAAAAGTAATAAGTATATTTATTATAGTTCTATCAATAATAACTGCATAATATCGGTAATAATGCATGTTATATTGATGATAATAAAAGTAGTAAGTATATTTATTATAGTTCTAGTCATTTTAACTGCATTATGTGGGTAATAATGCATGTTATATTGATAATATTGGGAGTAATAAGTATAATTATTATAGTTCTAGCGATAATAATAGTAAAATATGGCTAATAGTGCATGTTATATTGATAATAATAAAAGTAATAAGTATATTTATTACAGTTCTATGGATAATAACTGCATACTATGGGTAATAATGCATGTTATATTGATGATAACAAAAGTAATACGTATATTTATTATAGTTCTAGCGATAATAACTGCATAATATGGGTAATAATGCATGTTATATTGATAATAATATAAGTAATAAGTATACTTATTACAGTTCTAGCGATAATAACTGCATTATATGGGTAATAATGGATATTATATTGATAATGTCGGGAGTAATAAGTATATTTATTATAGTTCTAGCGATAATAACTGCATAATATAGGTAATAATGCATGTTATATTGATAATAATAAAAGTAATAAGTATATTTATTATAGTTCTATCAATAATAACTGCGTAATATCGGTAATAATGCATGTTATATTGATGATAATAAGAGTAGTAAGTATATTTATTATAGTTCTAGCAATTTTAACTGCATTATGTGGGTAATAATGCATGTTATATTGATAGTATTGGGAGTAATAAGTATAATTATTATAGTTCTAGCGATAATAATAGTAAAATATGGCTAATAGTGCATGTTATATTGATAATAATAAAAGTAATAAGTATATTTATTACAGTTCTATGGATAATAACTGCATAATATGGGTACTAATGCATGTTATATTGATGATAACAAAAGTAATACGTATATTTATTATAGTTCTAGCGATAATAACTGCATAATATGGGTAATAATGCATGTTATATTGATAATAATATAAGTAATAAGTATAATTATTACAGTTCTAGCGATAATAACTGCATTATATGGGTAATAATGGATGTTATATTGACAATATCGGGAGTAATAAGTATATTTATTATAGTTCTAGCGATAATAACTGCATAATATAGGTAATAATGCATGTTATATTGATAATAATAAAAGTAATAAGTATATTTATTATAGTTCTATCAATAATAACTGCATAATATCGGTAATAATGCATGTTATATTGATGATAATAAGAGTAGTAAGTATATTTATTATAGTTCTAGCAATTTTAACTGCATTATGTGGGTAATAATGCATGTTATATTGATAGTATTGGGAGTAATAAGTATAATTATTATAGTTCTAGCGATAATAATAGTAAAATATGGCTAATAGTGCATGTTATATTGATAATAATAAAAGTAATAAGTATATTTATTACAGTTCTATGGATAATAACTGCATAATATGGGTAATAATGCATGTTAGATTGATAATATCGGGAGTAATAAGTATAATTATTATAGCTCTAGCAATAATAATAATAAAATATGGCTAATAGTGCATGTTATATCAATAATAATAAAAGTAATAAGTATATTTATTACATTTCTATCGATAATAACTGCATTATATGGGTAATAATGCATGTTATATTGATGATAATAGAAGTACTAAGTATATTTATTATAGTTCTCGCGATTATAACTGCATAATATGCGTAATAATGCATGTTATATTGAGAATAATATAAGTAATAAGTATAATTATTACAGTTCTAGCGATAATAACTGCATTATATGGGTAATAATGCATGTTATATTGATAATATTGGGAGTAATAAGTATAATTATTATAGTTCTAGCGATAATAATAGTAAAATATGGCTAATAGTGCATGTTATATTGATAATAATAAAAGTAATAAGTATATTTATTATAGTTCTATCAATAATAACTGCATAATATGGGTAATAATGCATGTTATATTGATAATAATATAAGTAATACGTATATTTATTATAGTTCCAGCGATAATAACTGCATAATATGGGTAATAATGCATGTTATATTGATAATAATATAAGTAATAAGTATACTTATTACAGTTCTAGCGATAATAACTGCATTATATGGGTAATAATGGATGTTATATTGATAATGTCGGGAGTAATAAGTATATTTATTATAGTTCTAGCGATAATAACTGCATAATATGGGTAATAATGCATGTTATATTGATAATATTGGGAGTAATAAGTATAATTATTATAGTTCTAGCGATAATAATAGCAAAATATGGCTAATAGTGCTTGTTATACTGATAATAATAAAAGTAATAAGTATATTTATTACAGTTCTATCGATAATAACTGCATAATATGGGTAATAATGCATGTTATATTGATGATAACAAAAGTAATACGTATATTTATTATAGTTCTAGCGATAATAACTGCATAATATGGTTAATAATGCATGTTATATTGATGATAACAAAAGTAATACGTATATTTATTATAGTTCTAGCGATAATAACTGCATAATATGGGTAATAATGCATGTTATATTGATAATGATATAAGTAATAAGTATACTTATTACAGTTCTAGCGATAATAACTGCATTATATGGGTAATAATGGATGTTATATTGATAATATCGGGAGTAATAAGTATATTTATTATAGTTCTAGCGATAATAACTGCATAATATAGGTAATAATGCATGTTATATTGATAATAATAAAAGTAATAAGTATATTTATTATAGTTCTATCAATAATAACTGCATAATATGGGTAATAATGCATGTTATATTGATAATAATATAAGTAATAAGTATAATTATTACAGTTCTAGCGATAATAACTGCATTATATGGGTAATAATAGATGTTATATTGACAATATCGGGAGTAATAAGTATATTTATTATAGTTCTGGCGATAATAACTGCATAATATAGGTAATAATGCATGTTATATTGATAATAATAAAAGTAATAAGTATATTTATTATAGTTCTATCAATAATAACTGCATAATATGGGTAATAATGCATGTTATATTGATAATAATATAAGTAATACGTATATTTATTATAGTTCCAGCGATAATAACTGCATAATATGGGTAATAATGCATGTTATATTGATAATATTGGGAGTAATAAGTATAATTATTATAGTTCTAGCGATAATAATAGCAAAATATGGCTAATGGTGCTTGTTATACTGATAATAATAAAAGTAATAAGTATATTTATTACAGTTCTATCGATAATAACTGCATAATATGGGTAATAATGCATGTTATATTGATGATAACAAAAGTAATACGTATATTTATTATAGTTCTAGCGATAATAACTGCATAATATGGTTAATAATGCATGTTATATTGATAATAATAAAAGTAATAAGTATATTTATTATAGTTCTGGCGATAATAACTGCATAATATAGGTAATAATGCATGTTATATTGATAATAATAAAAGTAGTAAGTATATTTATTATAGTTCTATCAATAATAACTGCATAATATGGGTAATAATGCATGTTATATTGATAATAATATAAGTAATAAGTATAATTATTACAGTTCTAGCGATAATAACTGCATTATATGGGTAATAATAGATGTTATATTGACAATATCGGGAGTAATAAGCATATTTATTATAGTTCTAGCGATAATAACTGCATAATATAGGTAATAATGCATGTTACATTGATAATAATAAAAGTAATAAGTATATTTATTATAGTTCTATCAATAATAACTGCATAATATCGGTAATAATGCATGTTATATTGATGATAATAAAAGTAGTAAGTATATTTATTATAGTTCTAGTCATTTTAACTGCATTATGTGGGTAATAATGCATGTTATATTGATAATATTGGGAGTAATAAGTATAATTATTATAGTTCTAGCGATAATAATAGTAAAATATGGCTAATAGTGCATGTTATATTGATAATAATAAAAGTAATAAGTATATTTATTACAGTTCTATGGATAATAACTGCATAATATGGGTAATAATGCATGTTATATTGATAATATTGGGAGTAATAAGTATAATTATTATAGTTCTAGCGATAATAATAGCAAAATATGGCTAATAGTGCATGTTATATTGATAATAATAAAAGTAATAAGTATATTTATTACAGTTCTATCGATAATAACTGCATAATATGGGTAATAATGCATGTTATATTGATGATAACAAAAGTAATACGTATATTTATTATAGTTCTAGCGATAATAACTGCGTAATATGGGTAATAATGCATGTTATATTGATAATAATATAAGTCATAAGTATAATTATTACAGTTCCAGCGATAATAACTGCATTATATGGGTAATAATGGATGTTATATTGATAATATCGGGAGTAATAAGTATATTTATTATAGTTCTAGCGATAATAACTGCATAATATAGGTAATAATACATGTTATATTGATAATAATAAAAGTAATAAGTATATTTATTATAGTACTATCAATAATAACTGCATAATATGGGTAATAATGCATGTTATATTGATAATAATATAAGTAATAAGTATAATTATTACAGTTCTAGCGATAATAACTGCATTATATGGGTAATAATAGATGTTATATTGACAATATCGGGAGTAATAAGTATATTTATTATAGTTCTAGCGATAATAACTGCATAATATAGGTAATAATGCATGTTATATTGATAATAATAAAAGTAATAAGTATATTTATTATAGTTCTAGCGATAATAACTGCATAATATGTGTAATAATGCATGTTATATTGATAATATTGGGAGTAATAAGTATAATTATTATAGTTCTAGCGATAATAATAGTAAAACATGGCTAATAGTGCATGTTATATTGATAATAATAAAAGTAATAAGTATATTTATTACAGCTCTATCGATAATAACTGCATAATATGGGTAATAATGCATGTTATATTGATGATAACAAAAGTAATACGTATATTTATTATAGTTCTAGCGATAATAACTGCATAATATGGGTAATAATGCATGTTATATTGATAATAATATAAGTCATAAGTATAATTATTACAGTTCCAGCGATAATAACTGCATTATATGGGTAATAATGGATGTTATATTGATAATATCGGGAGTAATAAGTATATTTATTATAGTTCTAGCGATAATAACTGCATAATATAGGTAATAATGCATGTTATATTGATAATAATAAAAGTAATAAGTATATTTATTATAGTTCTATCAATAATAACTGCATAATATGGGTAATAATGCATGTTATATTGATAATAATAAAAGTAATAAGTATATTTATTATAGTTCTAGCGATAATAACTGCATAATATGTGTAATAATGCATGTTATATTGATAATATTGGGAGTAATAAGTATAATTATTATAGTTCTAGCGATAATAATAGTAAAACATGGCTAATAGTGCATGTTATATTGATAATAATAAAAGTAATAAGTATATTTATTATAGTTCTAGCGATAATAACTGCATAATATGTGTAATAATGCATGTTATATTGATAATATTGGGAGTAATAAGTATAATTATTATAGTTCTAGCGATAATAATAGTAAAATATGGCTAATAGTGCATGTTATATTGATAATAATAAAAGTAATAAGTATATTTATTACAGTTCTATCGATAATAACTGCATAATATGGGTAATAATGCATGTTATATTGATGATAATAAAAGTAATACGTATATTTATTATAGTTCCAGCGATAATAACTGCATAATATGGGTAATAATGCATGTTATATTGATAATAATATAAGTAATAAGTATACTTATTACAGTTCTAGCGATAATAACTGCAGTATATGGGTAATAATGGATGTTATATTGATAATGTCGGGAGTAATAAGTATATTTATTATAGTTCTAGCGATAATAACTGCATAATATAGGTAATAATGCATGTTATATTGATAATAATAAAAGTAATAAGTATATTTATTATAGTTCTATCAATAATAACTGCATAATATCGGTAATAATGCATGTTATATTGATGATAATAAGAGTAGTAAGTATATTTATTATAGTTCTAGCAATTTTAACTGCATTATGTGGGTAATAATGCATGTTATATTGATAGTATTGGGAGTAATAAGTATAATTATTATAGTTCTAGCGATAATAATAGTAAAATATGGCTAATAGTGCATGTTATATTGATAATAATAAAAGTAATAAGTATATTTATTACAGTTCTATGGATAATAACTGCATAATATGGGTACTAATGCATGTTATATTGATGATAACAAAAGTAATACGTATATTTATTATAGTTCTAGCGATAATAACTGCATAATATGGGTAATAATGCATGTTATATTGATAATAATATAAGTAATAAGTATAATTATTACAGTTCTAGCGATAATAACTGCATTATATGGGTAATAATGGATGTTATATTGACAATATCGGGAGTAATAAGTATATTTATTATAGTTCTAGCGATAATAACTGCATAATATAGGTAATAATGCATGTTATATTGATAATAATAAAAGTAATAAGTATATTTATTATAGTTCTAGCGATAATAACTGCATAATATGTGTAATAATGCATGTTATATTGATAATATTGGGAGTAATAAGTATAATTATTATAGTTCTAGCGATAATAATAGTAAAACATGGCTAATAGTGCATGTTATATTGATAATAATAAAAGTAATAAGTATATTTATTACAGCTCTATCGATAATAACTGCATAATATGGGTAATAATGCATGTTATATTGATGATAACAAAAGTAATACGTATATTTATTATAGTTCTAGCGATAATAACTGCATAATATGGGTAATAATGCATGTTATATTGATAATAATATAAGTCATAAGTATAATTATTACAGTTCCAGCGACAATAACTGCATTATATGGGTAATAATGGATGTTATATTGATAATATCGGGAGTAATAAGTATATTTATTATAGTTCTAGCGATAATAACTGCATAATATAGGTAATAATGCATGTTATATTGATAATAATAAAAGTAATAAGTATATTTATTATAGTTCTATCAATAATAACTGCATAATATGGGTAATAATGCATGTTATATTGATAATAATATAAGTAATAAGTATAATTATTACAGTTCTAGCGATAATAACTGCATTATATGGGTAATAATAGATGTTATATTGACAATATCGGGAGTAATAAGTATATTTATTATAGTTCTAGCGATAATAACTGCATAATATAGGTAATAATGCATGTTATATTGATAATAATAAAAGTAATAAGTATATTTATTACAGTTCTATGGATAATAACTGCATAATATGGGTAATAATGCATGTTATATTGATAATATCGGGAGTAATAAGTATAATTATTATAGCTCTAGCGATAATAATACTAAAATATGGCTAATAGTGCATGTTATATCAATAATAATAAAAGTGATAAGTATATTTATTACATTTCTATCGATAATAACTGCATTATATGGGTAATAATGCATGTTATATTGATGATAATAAAAGTACTAAGTATATTTATTATAGTTCTCGCGATTATAACTGCATAATATGCGTAATAATGCATGTTATATTGAGAATAATATAAGTAATAAGTATAATTATTACAGTTCTAGCGATAATAACTGCATTATATGGGTAATAATGCATGTTATATTGATAATATTGGGAGTAATAAGTATAATTATTATAGTTCTAGCGATAATAATAGTAAAATATGGCTAATAGTGCATGTTATATTGATAATAATAAAAGTAATAAGTATATTTATTACAGTTCTATCGATAATAACTGCATAATATAGGTAATAATGCATGTTATATTGATAATAATAAAAGTAATAAGTATATTTATTATAGTTCTATCAATAATAACTGCATAATATCGGTAATAATGCATGTTATATTGATGATAATAAGAGTAGTAAGTATATTTATTATAGTTCTAGCAATTTTAACTGCATTATGTGGGTAATAATGCATGTTATATTGATAATATTGGGAGTAATAAGTATAATTATTATAGTTCTAGCGATAATAATAGTAAAACATGGCTAATAGTGCATGTTATATTGATAATAATAAAAGTAATAAGTATATTTATTACAGTTCTATGGATAATAACTGCATAATATGGGTAATAATGCATGTTATATTGATAATATCGGGAGTAATAAGTATAATTATTATAGCTCTAGCGATAATAATACTAAAATATGGCTAATAGTGCATGTTATATCAATAATAATAAAAGTAATAAGTATATTTATTACATTTCTATCGATAATAACTGCATAATATGGGTAATAATGCATGTTATATTGATGATAATAAAAGTACTAAGTATATTTATTATAGTTCTCGCGATTATAACTGCATAATATGCGTTATAATGCATGTTATATTGAGAATAATATAAGTAATAAGTATAATTATTACAGTTCTAGCGATAATAACTGCATTATATGGGTAATAATGCATGTTATATTGATAATATTGGGAGTAATAAGTATAATTATTATAGTTCTAGCGATAATAACAGTAAAATATGGCTAATATTGCATGTTATATTGATAATAATAAAAGTAATAAGTATATTTATTACAGTTCTATCGATAATAACTGCATAGTATGGGTAACAATGCATGTTATATTGATGATAATAAAAGTATTACGTATATTTATTATAGTTCTAGCGATAATAACTGCATAATATGGGTAATAATGCACGTTATATTGCTAATAATATAAGTAATAAGTATATTTATTATAGTTCTATCGATTATAATTGCATAATATGAGTAATCATGCATGTTATATTGATAATAATATAAGTAACAAGTATAATTATTACAGTTCTTGCGATAATAACTGCACAATATGGGTAATAATGCATGTTATACAGATAATAATGAAAGTAATAAGTATATTTATTATAATTCTATCGATAATACCTGCATAATATGGGTAATAATGCATGTTATATTGATGATCACAAAAGTAATAAGTATTTTTAATACAGTTCTAGCGATAATAACTGCATAATATAGGTAATAATGCATGTTATATTGATAATAATAAAAGTAATAAGTACATTTATTATAGTTCTAGCGTTTATAACTGCAGATTATGCGTAATAATGCATGTTATATTGATAATAATATAAGTAATAAGTATAATTATTACAGTTCTAACGATAATAACTGCATTATATGGGTAATAATGCATGTTATATTGATAATATTGGGAGTAATAAGTATAAATATTATAGTTCTAGCGATAATAATAGTAAAATATGGCTAAAAGTGCATCTTATATTGATAATAATAAAAGTAATAAGTATATTTATTACAGTTCTAGCGATAATAACTGCATAATATGGGTAATAATGCATGTTATATTGATAATAATATAAGTAATAAGTATAATTATTACAGTTCTGGCGATAATAACTGCATTATATGGGTAATAATGCACGTTATATTGCTAATAATATAAGTAATAAGTATAATTATTACAGTTCTGGCGATAATAACTGCATTATATGGGTAATAATGCACGTTATATTGCTAATAATATAAGTAATAAGTATAATTATTACAGTTCTAGCGATAATAACTGCATTATATGGGTAATAATGCATGTTATATTGATGATAATAAAAGTACTAAGTATATTTATTATAGTTCTGGCGATTATAACTGCATAATATGCGTAATAATGCACGTTATATTGCTAATAATATAAGTAATAAGTATAATTATTACAGTTCTAGCGATAATAACTGCATTATATGGGTAATAATGCATGTTATATTGATGATAATAAAAGTACTAAGTATATTTATTATAGTTCTGGCGATTATAACTGCATAATATGCGTAATAATGCATGTTATATTGAGAATAATATAAGTAATAAGTATAATTATTACAGTTCTAGCGATAATAACTGCATTATATGGGTAATAATGCATGTTATATTGGTAATATTGGGAGTAATAAGTATAATTGTTATAGTTCTAGCGATAATAATAGTAAAATATGGCTAATAGTGCATGTTATATTGATAATAATAAAAGTAATAAGTATATTTATTACAGTTCTATGGATAATAACTGCATAATATGGGTAATAATGCATGTTATATTGATAATAATAAAAGTAATAAGTATATTTATTATAGTTCTAGCGATAATAACAGCATAATATGTGTAATAATGCATGTTATATTGATAATATTGGGAGTAATAAGTATAATTATTATAGTTCTAGCGATAATAATAGTAAAATATGGCTAATAGTGCATGTTATATTGATAATAATAAAAGTAATAAGTATATTTATTACAGTTCTATCGATAATAACTGCATAATATGGGTAATAATGCATGTTATATTGATGATAATAAAAGTAATACGTATATTTATTATAGTTCCAGCGATAATAACTGCATAATATGGGTAATAATGCATGTTATATTGATAATAATATAAGTAATAAGTATACTTATTACAGTTCTAGCGATAATAACTGCATTATATGGGTAATAATGGATGTTATACTGATAATGTCGGGAGTAATAAGTATATTTATTATAGTTCTAGCGATAATAACTGCATAATATGGGTAATAATGCATGTTATATTGATAATATTGGGAGTAATAAGTATAATTATTATAGTTCTAGCGATAATAATAGCAAAATATGGCTAATAGTGCATGTTATATTGATAATAATAAAAGTAATAAGTATATTTATTACAGCTCTATCGATAATAACTGCATAATATGGGTAATAATGCATGTTATATTGATGATAACAAAAGTAATACGTATATTTATTATAGTTCTAGCGATAATAACTGCATAATATGGGTAATAATGCATGTTATATTGATAATAATATAAGTCATAGGTATAATTATTACAGTTCCAGCGATAATAACTGCATTATATGGGTAATAATGGATGTTATATTGATAATATCGGGAGTAATAAGTATATTTATTATAGTTCTAGCGATAATAACTGCATAATATAGGTAATAATGCATGTTATATTGATAATAATAAAAGTAATAAGTATATTTATTATAGTTCTATCAATAATAACTGCATAATATGGGTAATAATGCATGTTATATTGATAATAATATAAGTAATAAGTATAATTATTACAGTTCTAGCGATAATAACTGCATTATGTGGGTAATAATAGATGTTATATTGACAATATCGGGAGTAATAAGTATATTTATTATAGTTCTAGCGATAATAACTGCATAATATAGGTAATAATGCATGTTATATTGATAATAATAAAAGTAATAAGTATATTTATTACAGTTCTATGGATAATAACTGCATAATATGGGTAATAATGCATGTTATATTGATAATATCGGGAGTAATAAGTATAATTATTATAGCTCTAGCGATAATAATACTAAAATATGGCTAATAGTGCATGTTATATCAATAATAATAAAAGTAATAAGTATATTTATTACATTTCTATCGATAATAACTGCATTATATGGGTAATAATGCATGTTATATTGATGATAATAAAAGTACTAAGTATATTTATTATAGTTCTCGCGATTATAACTGCATAATATGCGTAATATTGCATGTTATATTGAGAATAATATAAGTAATAAGTATAATTATTACAGTTCTAGCGATAATAACTGCATTATATGGGTAATAATGCATGTTATATTGATAATATTGGGAGTAACAAGTATAATTATTACAGTTCTTGCGATAATAACTGCACAATATGGGTAATAATGCATGTTATACAGATAATAATGAAAGTAATAAGTATATTTATTATAATTCTATCGATAATAACTGCATAATATGGGTAATAATGCATGTTATATTGATGATCACAAAAGTAATAAGTATTTTTATTACAGTTCTAGCGATAATAACTGCATTATATGGGTAATAATGCATGTTATATTGATAATATTGGGAGTAATAAGTATAATTATTATAGTTCTAGCGATAATAACAGTAAAATATGGCTAATATTGCATGTTATATTGATAATAATAAAAGTAATAAGTATATTTATTACAGTTCTATCGATAATAACTGCATAATATGGGTAACAATGCATGTTATATTGATGATAATAAAAGTATTACGTATATTTATTATAGTTCTAGCGATAATAACTGCATAATATGGGTAATAATGCACGTTATATTGCTAATAATATAAGTAATAAGTATATTTATTATAGTTCTATCGATTATAATTGCATAATATGGGTAATCATGCATGTTATATTGATAATAATATAAGTAACAAGTATAATTATTACAGTTCTTGCGATAATAACTGCACAATATGGGTAATAATGCATGTTATACAGATAATAATGAAAGTAATAAGTATATTTATTATAATTCTATCGATAATACCTGCATAATATGGGTAATAATGCATGTTATATTGATGATCACAAAAGTAATAAGTATTTTTAATACAGTTCTAGCGATAATAACTGCATAATATAGGTAATAATGCATGTTATATTGATAATAATAAAAGTAATAAGTACATTTATTATAGTTCTAGCGTTTATAACTGCAGATTATGCGTAATAATGCATGTTATATTGATAATAATATAAGTAATAAGTATAATTATTACAGTTCTAACGATAATAACTGCATTATATGGGTAATAATGCATGTTATATTGATAATATTGGGAGTAATAAGTATAAATATTATAGTTCTAGCGATAATAATAGTAAAATATGGCTAAAAGTGCATCTTATATTGATAATAATAAAAGTAATAAGTATATTTATTACAGTTCTAGCGATAATAACTGCATAATATGGGTAATAATGCATGTTATATTGATAATAATATAAGTAATAAGTATAATTATTACAGTTCTGGCGATAATAACTGCATTATATGGGTAATAATGCACGTTATATTGCTAATAATATAAGTAATAAGTATAATTATTACAGTTCTGGCGATAATAACTGCATTATATGGGTAATAATGCACGTTATATTGCTAATAATATAAGTAATAAGTATAATTATTACAGTTCTAGCGATAATAACTGCATTATATGGGTAATAATGCATGTTATATTGATGATAATAAAAGTACTAAGTATATTTATTATAGTTCTGGCGATTATAACTGCATAATATGCGTAATAATGCATGTTATATTGAGAATAATATAAGTAATAAGTATAATTATTACAGTTCTAGCGATAATAACTGCATTATATGGGTAACAATGCATGTTATATTGATGATAATAAAAGTATTACGTATATTTATTATAGTTCTAGCGATAATAACTGCATAATATGGGTAATAATGCACGTTATATTGCTAATAATATAAGTAATAAGTATATTTATTATAGTTCTATCGATTATAATTGCATAATATGGGTAATCATGCATGTTATATTGATAATAATATAAGTAACAAGTATAATTATTACAGTTCTTGCGATAATAACTGCACAATATGGGTAATAATGCATGTTATACAGATAATAATGAAAGTAATAAGTATATTTATTATAATTCTATCGATAATACCTGCATAATATGGGTAATAATGCATGTTATATTGATGATCACAAAAGTAATAAGTATTTTTATTACAGTTCTAGCGATAATAACTGCATAATATAGGTAATAATGCATGTTATATTGATAATAATAAAAGTAATAAGTACATTTATTATAGTTCTAGCGTTTATAACTGCAGATTATGCGTAATAATGCATGTTATATTGATAATAATATAAGTAATAAGTATAATTATTACAGTTCTAACGATAATAACTGCATTATATGGGTAATAATGCATGTTATATTGATAATATTGGGAGTAATAAGTATAAATATTATAGTTCTAGCGATAATAATAGTAAAATATGGCTAAAAGTGCATCTTATATTGATAATAATAAAAGTAATAAGTATATTTATTACAGTTCTAGCGATTAAAACTGCATAATATGGGTAATAATGCATGTTATATTGATAATAATATAAGTAATAAGTATAATTATTACAGTTCTGGCGATAATAACTGCATTATATGGGTAATAATGCACGTTATATTGCTAATAATATAAGTAATAAGTATAATTATTACAGTTCTGGCGATAATAACTGCATTATATGGGTAATAATGCACGTTATATTGCTAATAATATAAGTAATAAGTATAATTATTACAGTTCTAGCGATAATAACTGCATTATATGGGTAATAATGCATGTTATATTGATGATAATAAAAGTACTAAGTATATTTATTATAGTTCTGGCGATTATAACTGCATAATATGCGTAATAATGCATGTTATATTGAGAATAATATAAGTAATAAGTATAATTATTACAGTTCTAGCGATAATAACTGCATTATATGGGTAATAATGCATGTTATATTGGTAATATTGGGAGTAATAAGTATAATTGTTATAGTTCTAGCGATAATAATAGTAAAATATGGCTAATAGTGCATGTTATATTGATAATAATAAAAGTAATAAGTATATTTATTACAGTTCTATGGATAATAACTGCATAATATGGGTAATAATGCATGTTATATTGATAATAATAAAAGTAATAAGTATATTTATTATAGTTCTAGCGATAATAACTGCATAATATGTGTAATAATGCATGTTATATTGATAATATTGGGAGTAATAAGTATAATTATTATAGTTCTAGCGATAATAATAGTAAAATATGGCTAATAGTGCATGTTATATTGACAATAATAAAAGTAATAAGTATATTTATTACAGTTCTATCGATAATAACTGCATAATATGGGTAATAATGCATGTTATATTGATGATAATAAAAGTAATACGTATATTTATTATAGTTCCAGCGATAATAACTGCATAATATGGGTAATAATGCATGTTATATTGATAATAATATAAGTAATAAGTATACTTATTACAGTTCTAGCGATAATAACTGCATTATATGGGTAATAATGGATGTTATACTGATAATGTCGGGAGTAATAAGTATATTTATTATAGTTCTAGCGATAATAACTGCATAATATGGGTAATAATGCATGTTATATTGATAATATTGGGAGTAATAAGTATAATTATTATAGTTCTAGCGATAATAATAGCAAAATATGGCTAATAGTGCATGTTATATTGATAATAATAAAAGTAATAAGTATATTTATTACAGCTCTATCGATAATAACTGCATAATATGGGTAATAATGCATGTTATATTGATGATAACAAAAGTAAAACGTATATTTATTATAGTTCTAGCGATAATAACTGCATAATATGGGTAATAATGCATGTTATATTGATAATAATATAAGTCATAAGTATAATTATTACAGTTCCAGCGATAATAACTGCATTATATGGGTAATAATGGATGTTATATTGATAATATCGGGAGTAATAAGTATATTTATTATAGTTCTAGCGATAATAACTGCATAATATAGGTAATAATGCATGTTATATTGATAATAATAAAAGTAATAAGTATATTTATTATAGTTCTGGCGATAATAACTGCATTATATGGGTAATAATGCACGTTATATTGCTAATAATATAAGTAATAAGTATAATTATTACAGTTCTAGCGATAATAACTGCATTATATGGGTAATAATGCATGTTATACAGATAATAATGAAAGTAATAAGTATATTTATTATAATTCTATCGATAATACCTGCATAATATGGGTAATAATGCATGTTATATTGATGATCACAAAAGTAATAAGTATTTTTATTACAGTTCTAGCGATAATAACTGCATAATATAGGTAATAATGCATGTTATATTGATAATAATAAAAGTAATAAGTACATTTATTATAGTTCTAGCGTTTATAACTGCAGATTATGCGTAATAATGCATGTTATATTGATAATAATATAAGTAATAAGTATAATTATTACAGTTCTAACGATAATAACTGCATTATATGGGTAATAATGCATGTTATATTGATAATATTGGGAGTAATAAGTATAAATATTATAGTTCTAGCGATAATAATAGTAAAATATGGCTAAAAGTGCATCTTATATTGATAATAATAAAAGTAATAAGTATATTTATTACAGTTCTAGCGATTAAAACTGCATAATATGGGTAATAATGCATGTTATATTGATAATAATATAAGTAATAAGTATAATTATTACAGTTCTGGCGATAATAACTGCATTATATGGGTAATAATGCACGTTATATTGCTAATAATATAAGTAATAAGTATAATTATTACAGTTCTGGCGATAATAACTGCATTATATGGGTAATAATGCACGTTATATTGCTAATAATATAAGTAATAAGTATAATTATTACAGTTCTAGCGATAATAACTGCATTATATGGGTAATAATGCATGTTATATTGATGATAATAAAAGTACTAAGTATATTTATTATAGTTCTGGCGATTATAACTGCATAATATGCGTAATAATGCATGTTATATTGAGAATAATATAAGTAATAAGTATAATTATTACAGTTCTAGCGATAATAACTGCATTATATGGGTAATAATGCATGTTATATTGGTAATATTGGGAGTAATAAGTATAATTGTTATAGTTCTAGCGATAATAATAGTAAAATATGGCTAATAGTGCATGTTATATTGATAATAATAAAAGTAATAAGTATATTTATTACAGTTCTATGGATAATAACTGCATAATATGGGTAATAATGCATGTTATATTGATAATAATAAAAGTAATAAGTATATTTATTATAGTTCTAGCGATAATAACTGCATAATATGTGTAATAATGCATGTTATATTGATAATATTGGGAGTAATAAGTATAATTATTATAGTTCTAGCGATAATAATAGTAAAATATGGCTAATAGTGCATGTTATATTGACAATAATAAAAGTAATAAGTATATTTATTACAGTTCTATCGATAATAACTGCATAATATGGGTAATAATGCATGTTATATTGATGATAATAAAAGTAATACGTATATTTATTATAGTTCCAGCGATAATAACTGCATAATATGGGTAATAATGCATGTTATATTGATAATAATATAAGTAATAAGTATACTTATTACAGTTCTAGCGATAATAACTGCATTATATGGGTAATAATGGATGTTATACTGATAATGTCGGGAGTAATAAGTATATTTATTATAGTTCTAGCGATAATAACTGCATAATATGGGTAATAATGCATGTTATATTGATAATATTGGGAGTAATAAGTATAATTATTATAGTTCTAGCGATAATAATAGCAAAATATGGCTAATAGTGCATGTTATATTGATAATAATAAAAGTAATAAGTATATTTATTACAGCTCTATCGATAATAACTGCATAATATGGGTAATAATGCATGTTATATTGATGATAACAAAAGTAAAACGTATATTTATTATAGTTCTAGCGATAATAACTGCATAATATGGGTAATAATGCATGTTATATTGATAATAATATAAGTCATAAGTATAATTATTACAGTTCCAGCGATAATAACTGCATTATATGGGTAATAATGGATGTTATATTGATAATATCGGGAGTAATAAGTATATTTATTATAGTTCTAGCGATAATAACTGCATAATATAGGTAATAATGCATGTTATATTGATAATAATAAAAGTAATAAGTATATTTATTATAGTTCTATCAATAATAACTGCATAATATGGGTAATAGTGCATGTTATATTGATAATAATAAAAGTAATAAGTATATTTATTACAGCTCTATCGATAATAACTGCATAATATGGGTAATAATGCATGTTATATTGATGATAACAAAAGTAATACGTATATTTATTATAGTTCTAGCGATAATAACTGCATAATATGGGTAATAATGCATGTTATATTGAGAATAATATAAGTAATAAGTATAATTATTACAGTTCTAGCGATAATAACTGCATTATATGGGTAATAATGCATGTTATATTGATAATATTGGGAGTAATAAGTATAATTATTATAGTTCTAGCGATAATAATAGTAAAATATGGCTAATAGTGCATGTTATATTGATAATAATAAAAGTAATAAGTATATTTATTATAGTTCTATCAATAATAACTGCATAATGTGGGTAATAATGCATGTTATATTGATAATAATATAAGTCATAAGTATAATTATTACAGTTCCAGCGATAATAACTGCATTACATGGGTAATAATGGATGTTATATTGATAATATCGGGAGTAATAAGTATATTTATTATAGTTCTAGCGATAATAACTGCATAATATAGGTAATAATGCATGTTATATTGATAATAATAAAAGTAATAAGTATATTTATTATAGTTCTATCAATAATAACTGCATAATATGGGTAATAATGCATGTTATATTGATAATAATATAAGAAATAAGTATAATTATTACAGTTCTAGCGATAATAACTGCATTATGTGGGTAATAATAGATGTTATATTGACAATATCGGGAGTAATAAGTATATTTATTATAGTTCTAGCGATAATAACTGCATAATATAGGTAATAATGCATGTTATATTGATAATAATAAAAGTAATAAGTATATTTATTACAGTTCTATGGATAATAACTGCATAATATGGGTAATAATGCATGTTATATTGATAATATCGGGAGTAATAAGTATAATTATTATAGCTCTAGCGATAATAATACTAAAATATGGCTAATAGTGCATGTTATATCAATAATAATAAAAGTAATAAGTATATTTATTACAGTTCTATCGATAATAACTGCATAATATGGGTAATAATGCATGTTATATTGATGATAATAAAAGTAATACGTATATTTATTATAGTTCCAGCGATAATAACTGCATAATATGGGTAATAATGCATGTTATATTGATAATAATATAAGTAATAAGTATACTTATTACAGTTCTAGCGATAATAACTGCATTATATGGGTAATAATGGATGTTATACTGATAATGTCGGGAGTAATAAGTATATTTATTATAGTTCTAGCGATAATAACTGCATAATATGGGTAATAATGCATGTTATATTGATAATATTGGGAGTAATAAGTATAATTATTATAGTTCTAGCGATAATAATAGCAAAATATGGCTAATAGTGCATGTTATATTGATAATAATAAAAGTAATAAGTATATTTATTACAGCTCTATCGATAATAACTGCATAATATGGGTAATAATGCATGTTATATTGATGATAACAAAAGTAAAACGTATATTTATTATAGTTCTAGCGATAATAACTGCATAATATGGGTAATAATGCATGTTATATTGATAATAATATAAGTCATAAGTATAATTATTACAGTTCCAGCGATAATAACTGCATTATATGGGTAATAATGGATGTTATATTGATAATATCGGGAGTAATAAGTATATTTATTATAGTTCTAGCGATAATAACTGCATAATATAGGTAATAATGCATGTTATATTGATAATAATAAAAGTAATAAGTATATTTATTATAGTTCTATCAATAATAACTGCATAATATGGGTAATAGTGCATGTTATATTGATAATAATAAAAGTAATAAGTACATTTATTATAGTTCTAGCGTTTATAACTGCAGATTATGCGTAATAATGCATGTTATATTGATAATAATATAAGTAATAAGTATAATTATTACAGTTCTAACGATAATAACTGCATTATATGGGTAATAATGCATGTTATATTGATAATATTGGGAGTAATAAGTATAAATATTATAGTTCTAGCGATAATAATAGTAAAATATGGCTAAAAGTGCATCTTATATTGATAATAATAAAAGTAATAAGTATATTTATTACAGTTCTAGCGATTAAAACTGCATAATATGGGTAATAATGCATGTTATATTGATAATAATATAAGTAATAAGTATAATTATTACAGTTCTGGCGATAATAACTGCATTATATGGGTAATAATGCACGTTATATTGCTAATAATATAAGTAATAAGTATAATTATTACAGTTCTGGCGATAATAACTGCATTATATGGGTAATAATGCACGTTATATTGCTAATAATATAAGTAATAAGTATAATTATTACAGTTCTAGCGATAATAACTGCATTATATGGGTAATAATGCATGTTATATTGATGATAATAAAAGTACTAAGTATATTTATTATAGTTCTGGCGATTATAACTGCATAATATGCGTAATAATGCATGTTATATTGAGAATAATATAAGTAATAAGTATAATTATTACAGTTCTAGCGATAATAACTGCATTATATGGGTAATAATGCATGTTATATTGGTAATATTGGGAGTAATAAGTATAATTGTTATAGTTCTAGCGATAATAATAGTAAAATATGGCTAATAGTGCATGTTATATTGATAATAATAAAAGTAATAAGTATATTTATTACAGTTCTATGGATAATAACTGCATAATATGGGTAATAATGCATGTTATATTGATAATAATAAAAGTAATAAGTATATTTATTATAGTTCTAGCGATAATAACTGCATAATATGTGTAATAATGCATGTTATATTGATAATATTGGGAGTAATAAGTATAATTATTATAGTTCTAGCGATAATAATAGTAAAATATGGCTAATAGTGCATGTTATATTGACAATAATAAAAGTAATAAGTATATTTATTACAGTTCTATCGATAATAACTGCATAATATGGGTAATAATGCATGTTATATTGATGATAATAAAAGTAATACGTATATTTATTATAGTTCCAGCGATAATAACTGCATAATATGGGTAATAATGCATGTTATATTGATAATAATATAAGTAATAAGTATACTTATTACAGTTCTAGCGATAATAACTGCATTATATGGGTAATAATGGATGTTATACTGATAATGTCGGGAGTAATAAGTATATTTATTATAGTTCTAGCGATAATAACTGCATAATATGGGTAATAATGCATGTTATATTGATAATATTGGGAGTAATAAGTATAATTATTATAGTTCTAGCGATAATAATAGCAAAATATGGCTAATAGTGCATGTTATATTGATAATAATAAAAGTAATAAGTATATTTATTACAGCTCTATCGATAATAACTGCATAATATGGGTAATAATGCATGTTATATTGATGATAACAAAAGTAAAACGTATATTTATTATAGTTCTAGCGATAATAACTGCATAATATGGGTAATAATGCATGTTATATTGATAATAATATAAGTCATAAGTATAATTATTACAGTTCCAGCGATAATAACTGCATTATATGGGTAATAATGGATGTTATATTGATAATATCGGGAGTAATAAGTATATTTATTATAGTTCTAGCGATAATAACTGCATAATATAGGTAATAATGCATGTTATATTGATAATAATAAAAGTAATAAGTATATTTATTATAGTTCTATCAATAATAACTGCATAATATGGGTAATAGTGCATGTTATATTGATAATAATAAAAGTAATAAGTATATTTATTACAGCTCTATCGATAATAACTGCATAATATGGGTAATAATGCATGTTATATTGATGATAACAAAAGTAATACGTATATTTATTATAGTTCTAGCGATAATAACTGCATAATATGGGTAATAATGCATGTTATATTGAGAATAATATAAGTAATAAGTATAATTATTACAGTTCTAGCGATAATAACTGCATTATATGGGTAATAATGCATGTTATATTGATAATATTGGGAGTAATAAGTATAATTATTATAGTTCTAGCGATAATAATAGTAAAATATGGCTAATAGTGCATGTTATATTGATAATAATAAAAGTAATAAGTATATTTATTATAGTTCTATCAATAATAACTGCATAATGTGGGTAATAATGCATGTTATATTGATAATAATATAAGTCATAAGTATAATTATTACAGTTCCAGCGATAATAACTGCATTACATGGGTAATAATGGATGTTATATTGATAATATCGGGAGTAATAAGTATATTTATTATAGTTCTAGCGATAATAACTGCATAATATAGGTAATAATGCATGTTATATTGATAATAATAAAAGTAATAAGTATATTTATTATAGTTCTATCAATAATAACTGCATAATATGGGTAATAATGCATGTTATATTGATAATAATATAAGAAATAAGTATAATTATTACAGTTCTAGCGATAATAACTGCATTATGTGGGTAATAATAGATGTTATATTGACAATATCGGGAGTAATAAGTATATTTATTATAGTTCTAGCGATAATAACTGCATAATATAGGTAATAATGCATGTTATATTGATAATAATAAAAGTAATAAGTATATTTATTACAGTTCTATGGATAATAACTGCATAATATGGGTAATAATGCATGTTATATTGATAATATCGGGAGTAATAAGTATAATTATTATAGCTCTAGCGATAATAATACTAAAATATGGCTAATAGTGCATGTTATATCAATAATAATAAAAGTAATAAGTATATTTATTACAGTTCTATCGATAATAACTGCATAATATGGGTAATAATGCATGTTATATTGATGATAATAAAAGTAATACGTATATTTATTATAGTTCCAGCGATAATAACTGCATAATATGGGTAATAATGCATGTTATATTGATAATAATATAAGTAATAAGTATACTTATTACAGTTCTAGCGATAATAACTGCATTATATGGGTAATAATGGATGTTATACTGATAATGTCGGGAGTAATAAGTATATTTATTATAGTTCTAGCGATAATAACTGCATAATATGGGTAATAATGCATGTTATATTGATAATATTGGGAGTAATAAGTATAATTATTATAGTTCTAGCGATAATAATAGCAAAATATGGCTAATAGTGCATGTTATATTGATAATAATAAAAGTAATAAGTATATTTATTACAGCTCTATCGATAATAACTGCATAATATGGGTAATAATGCATGTTATATTGATGATAACAAAAGTAAAACGTATATTTATTATAGTTCTAGCGATAATAACTGCATAATATGGGTAATAATGCATGTTATATTGATAATAATATAAGTCATAAGTATAATTATTACAGTTCCAGCGATAATAACTGCATTATATGGGTAATAATGGATGTTATATTGATAATATCGGGAGTAATAAGTATATTTATTATAGTTCTAGCGATAATAACTGCATAATATAGGTAATAATGCATGTTATATTGATAATAATAAAAGTAATAAGTATATTTATTATAGTTCTATCAATAATAACTGCATAATATGGGTAATAGTGCATGTTATATTGATAATAATAAAAGTAATAAGTATATTTATTACAGCTCTATCGATAATAACTGCATAATATGGGTAATAATGCATGTTATATTGATGATAACAAAAGTAATACGTATATTTATTATAGTTCTAGCGATAATAACTGCATAATATGGGTAATAATGCATGTTATATTGATAATAATATAAGTCATAAGTATAATTATTACAGTTCCAGCGATAATAACTGCATTATATGGGTAATAATGGATGTTATATTGATAATATCGGGAGTAATAAGTATATTTATTATAGTTCTAGCGATAATAACTGCATAATATAGGTAATATTGCATGTTATATTGATAATAATAAAAGCAATAAGTATATTTATTATAGTTCTATCAATAATAACTGCATAATATGGGTAATAATGCATGTTATATTGATAATAATATAAGTAATAAGTATAATTATTACAGTTCTAGCGATAATAACTGCATTATATGGGTAATAATAGATGTTATATTGACAATATCGGGAGTAATAAGTATATTTATTATAGTTCTAGCGATAATAACTGCATAATATAGGTAATAATGCATGTTATATTGATAATAATAAAAGTAATAAGTATATTTATTACAGCTCTATCGATAATAACTGCATAATATGGGTAACAATGCATGTTATATTGATGATAATAAAAGTATTACGTATATTTATTATAGTTCTAGCGATAATAACTGCATAATATGGGTAATAATGCACGTTATATTGCTAATAATATAAGTAATAAGTATATTTATTATAGTTCTATCGATTATAATTGCATAATATGGGTAATCATGCATGTTATATTGATGATCACAAAAGTAATAAGTATATTTATTATAGTTCTATCAATAATAACTGCATAATATGGGTAATAATGCATGTTATATTGATAATAATATAAGTAATACGTATATTTATTATAGTTCCAGCGATAATAACTGCATAATATGGGCAATAATGCATGTTATATTGATAATAATATAAGTAATAAGTATACTTATTACAGTTCTAGCGATAATAACTGCATTATGTGGGTAATAATGGATGTTATATTGATAATGTCGGGAGTAATAAGTATATTTATTATAGTTCTAGCGATAATAACTGCATAATATAGGTAATAATGCATGTTATATTGATAATAATAAAAGTAATAAGTATATTTATTATAGTTCTATCAATAATAACTGCATAATATCGGTAATAATGCATGTTATATTGATGATAATAAGAGTAGTAAGTATATTTATTATAGTTCTAGCAATTTTAACTGCATTATGTGGGTAATAATGCATGTTGTATTGATAGTATTGGGAGTAATAAGTATAATTATTATAGTTCTAGCGATAATAATAGTAAAATATGGCTAATAGTGCATGTTATATTGATAATAATAAAAGTAATAAGTATATTTATTACAGTTCTATGGATAATAACTGCATAATATGGGTAATAATGCATGTTAGATTGATAATATCGGGAGTAATAAGTATAATTATTATAGCTCTAGCAATAATAATAATAAAATATGGCTAATAGTGCATGTTATATCAATAATAATAAAAGTAATAAGTATATTTATTATAGTTCTATCGATTATAATTGCATAATATGGGTAATCATGCATGTTATATTGATGATCACAAAAGTAATAAGTATTTTTATTACAGTTCTAGCGATAATAACTGCATAATATAGGTAATAATGCATGTTATATTGATAATAATAAAAGTAATAAGTATATTTATTATAGTTCTAGCGTTTATAACTGCAGATTATGCGTAATAATGCATGTTATATTGATAATAATATAAGTAATGAGTATAATTATTACAGTTCTAACGATAATAACTGCATTATATGGGTAATAATGCATGTTATATTGATAGTATTGGGAGTAATAAGTATAAATATTATAGTTCTAGCGATAATAATAGTAAAATATGGCTAAAAGTGCATCTTATATTGATAATAATAAAAGTAATAAGTATATTTATTACAGTTCTAGCGATAATAACTGCATAATATGGGTAATAATGCATGTTATATTGATAATAATATAAGTAATAAGTATAATTATTACAGTTCTGGCGATAATAACTGCATTATATGGGTAATAATGCACGTTATATTGCTAATAATATAAGTAATAAGTATAATTATTACAGTTCTGGCGATAATAACTGCATTATATGGGTAATAATGCACGTTATATTGCTAATAATATAAGTAATAAGTATAATTATTACAGTTCTAGCGATAATAACTGCATTATATGGGTAATAATGCATGTTATATTGATGATAATAAAAGTACTAAGTATATTTATTATAGTTCTGGCGATTATAACTGCATAATATGCGTAATAATGCATGTTATATTGAGAATAATATAAGTAATAAGTATAATGATTACAGTTCTAGCGATAATAACTGCATTATATGGGTAATAATGCATGTTATATTGATAATATTGGGAGTAATAAGTATAATTATTATAGTTCTAGCGATAATAATAGTATAATATGGCTAATAGTGCATGTTATATTGATAATAATAAAAGTAATAAGTATATTTATTACAGTTCTATGGATAATAACTGCATAATATGGGTACTAATGCATGTTATATTGATGATAACAAAAGTAATACGTGTATTTATTATAGTTCTGGCGATAATAACTGCATAATATAGGTAATAATGCATGTTATATTGATAATAATAAAAGTAATAAGTATATTTATTATAGTTCTATCAATAATAACTGCATAATATCGGTAATAATGCATGTTATATTGATGATAATAAGAGTAGTAAGTATATTTATTATAGTTCTAGCAATTTTAACTGCATTATGTGGGTAATAATGCATGTTATATTGATAGTATTGGGAGTAATAAGTATAATTATTATAGTTCTAGCGATAATAATAGTAAAATATGGCTAATAGTGCATGTTATATTGATAATAATAAAAGTAATAAGTATATTTATTACAGTTCTATGGATAATAACTGCATAATATGGGTAATAATGCATGTTAGATTGATAATATCGGGAGTAATAAGTATAATTATTATAGCTCTAGCAATAATAATAATAAAATATGGCTAATAGTGCATGTTATATCAATAATAATAAAAGTAATAAGTATATTTATTACATTTCTATCGATAATAACTGCATTATATGGGTAATAATGCATGTTATATTGATAATAATATAAGTAATACGTATATTTATTATAGTTCCAGCGATAATAACTGCATAATATGGGTAATAATGCATGTTATATTGATAATAATATAAGTAATAAGTATACTTATTACAGTTCTAGCGATAATAACTGCATTACATGGGTAATAATGGATGTTATATTGATAATGTCGGGAGTAATAAGTATATTTATTATAGTTCTAGCGATAATAACTGCATAATATGGGTAATAATGCATGTTATATTGATAATATTGGGAGTAATAAGTATAATTATTATAGTTCTAGCGATAATAATAGCAAAATATGGCTAATAGTGCTTGTTATACTGATAATAATAAAAGTAATAAGTATATTTATTACAGTTCTATCGATAATAACTGCATAATATGGGTACTAATGCATGTTATATTGATGATAACAAAAGTAATACGTATATTTATTATAGTTCTAGCGATAATAACTGCATAATATGGTTAATAATGCATGTTATATTGATGATAACAAAAGTAATACGTATATTTATTATAGTTCTAGCGATAATAACTGCATAATATGGGTAATAATGCATGTTATATTGATAATAATATAAGTAATAAGTATACTTATTACAGTTCTAGCGATAATAACTGCATTATATGGGTAATAATAGATGTTATATTGACAATATCGGGAGTAATAAGTATATTTATTATAGTTCTAGCGATAATAACTGCATAATATAGGTAATAATGCATGTTATATTGATAATAATAAAAGTAATAAGTATATTTATTATAGTTCTGGCGATTATAACTGCATAATATGCGTAATAATGCATGTTATATTGAGAATAATATAAGTAATAAGTATAATGATTACAGTTCTAGCGATAATAACTGCATTATATGGGTAATAATGCATGTTATATTGATAATATTGGGAGTAATAAGTATAATTATTATAGTTCTAGCGATAATAATAGTAAAATATGGCTAATAGTGCATGTTATATTGATAATAATAAAAGTAATAAGTATATTTATTACAGTTCTATGGATAATAACTGCATAATATGGGTAATAATGCATGTTAGATTGATAATATCGGGAGTAATAAGTATAATTATTATAGCTCTAGCAATAATAATAATAAAATATGGCTAATAGTGCATGTTATATCAATAATAATAAAAGTAATAAGTATATTTATTACATTTCTATCGATAATAACTGCATTATATGGGTAATAATGCATGTTATATTGATAATAATATAAGTAATACGTATATTTATTATAGTTCCAGCGATAATAACTGCATAATATGGGTAATAATGCATGTTATATTGATAATAATATAAGTAATAAGTATACTTATTACAGTTCTAGCGATAATAACTGCATTACATGGGTAATAATGGATGTTATATTGATAATGTCGGGAGTAATAAGTATATTTATTATAGTTCTAGCGATAATAACTGCATAATATGGGTAATAATGCATGTTATATTGATAATATTGGGAGTAATAAGTATAATTATTATAGTTCTAGCGATAATAATAGCAAAATATGGCTAATAGTGCTTGTTATACTGATAATAATAAAAGTAATAAGTATATTTATTACAGTTCTATCGATAATAACTGCATAATATGGGTAATAATGCATGTTATATTGATGATAACAAAAGTAATACGTATATTTATTATAGTTCTAGCGATAATAACTGCATAATATGGTTAATAATGCATGTTATATTGATGATAACAAAAGTAATACGTATATTTATTATAGTTCTAGCGATAATAACTGCATAATATGGGTAATAATGCATGTTATATTGATAATAATATAAGTAATAAGTATACTTATTACAGTTCTAGCGATAATAACTGCATTATATGGGTAATAATAGATGTTATATTGACAATATCGGGAGTAATAAGTATATTTATTATAGTTCTAGCGATAATAACTGCATAATATAGGTAATAATGCATGTTATATTGATAATAATAAAAGTAATAAGTATATTTATTATAGTTCTATCAATAATAACTGCATAATATCGGTAATAATGCATGTTATATTGATGATAATAAGAGTAGTAAGTATATTTATTATAGTTCTAGCAATTTTAACTGCATTATGTGGGTAATAATGCATGTTATATTGATAGTATTGGGAGTAATAAGTATAATTATTATAGTTCTAGCGATAATAATAGTAAAATATGGCTAATAGTGCATGTTATATTGATAATAATAAAAGTAATAAGTATATTTATTACAGTTCTATGGATAATAACTGCATAATATGGGTAATAATGCATGTTAGATTGATAATATCGGGAGTAATAAGTATAATTATTATAGCTCTAGCAATAATAATAATAAAATATGGCTAATAGTGCATGTTATATCAATAATAATAAAAGTAATAAGTATATTTATTACATTTCTATCGATAATAACTGCATTATATGGGTAATAATGCATGTTATATTGATAATAATATAAGTAATACGTATATTTATTATAGTTCCAGCGATAATAACTGCATAATATGGGTAATAATGCATGTTATATTGATAATAATATAAGTAATAAGTATACTTATTACAGTTCTAGCGATAATAACTGCATTACATGGGTAATAATGGATGTTATATTGATAATGTCGGGAGTAATAAGTATATTTATTATAGTTCTAGCGATAATAACTGCATAATATGGGTAATAATGCATGTTATATTGATAATATTGGGAGTAATAAGTATAATTATTATAGTTCTAGCGATAATAATAGCAAAATATGGCTAATAGTGCTTGTTATACTGATAATAATAAAAGTAATAAGTATATTTATTACAGTTCTATCGATAATAACTGCATAATATGGGTAATAATGCATGTTATATTGATGATAACAAAAGTAATACGTATATTTACTATAGTTCTAGCGATAATAACTGCATAATATGGTTAATAATGCATGTTATATTGATGATAACAAAAGTAATACGTATATTTATTATAGTTCTAGCGATAATAACTGCATAATATGGGTAATAATGCATGTTATATTGATAATAATATAAGTAATAAGTATACTTATTACAGTTCTAGCGATAATAACTGCATTATATGGGTAATAATAGATGTTATATTGACAATATCGGGAGTAATAAGTATATTTATTATAGTTCTAGCGATAATAACTGCATAATATAGGTAATAATGCATGTTATATTGATAATAATAAAAGTAATAAGTATATTTATTATAGTTCTATCAATAATAACTGCATAATATCGGTAATAATGCATGTTATATTGATGATAATAAGAGTAGTAAGTATATTTATTATAGTTCTAGCAATTTTAACTGCATTATGTGGGTAATAATGCATGTTATATTGATAGTATTGGGAGTAATAAGTATAATTATTATAGTTCTAGCGATAATAATAGTAAAATATGGCTAATAGTGCATGTTATATTGATAATAATAAAAGTAATAAGTATATTTATTACAGTGCTATGGATAATAACTGCATAATATGGGTAATAATGCATGTTAGATTGATAATATCGGGAGTAATAAGTATAATTATTATATCTCTAGCAATAATAATAATAAAATATGGCTAATAGTGCATGTTATATCAATAATAATAAAAGTAATAAGTATATTTATTACATTTCTATCGATAATAACTGCATTATATGGGTAATAATGCATGTTATATTGATGATAATAGAAGTACTAAGTATATTTATTATAGTTCTCGCGATTATAACTGCATAATATGCGTAATAATGCATGTTATATTGATAATATTGGGAGTAATAAGTATAATTATTATAGTTCTAGCGATAATAATAGTAAAATATGGCTAATAGTGCATGTTATATTGATAATAATAAAAGTAATAAGTATATTTATTACAGATCTCTGGATAATAACTGCATAATATGGGCACTAATGCATGTTATATTGATGATAACAAAAGTAATACGTATATTTATTATAGTTCTGGCGATAATAACTGCATAATATAGGTAATAATGCATGTTATATTGATAATAATAAAAGTAATAAGTATATTTATTATAGTTCTATCAATAATAACTGCATAATATGGGTAATAATGCATGTTAGATTGATAATATCGGGAGTAATAAGTATAATTATTATAGCTCTAGCAATAATAATAATAAAATATGGCTAATAGTGCATGTTATATCAATAATAATAAAAGTAATAAGTATATTTATTACATTTCTATCGATAATAACTGCATTATATGGGTAATAATGCATGTTATATTGATAATAATATAAGTAATACGTATATTTATTATAGTTCCAGCGATAATAACTGCATAATATGGGTAATAATGCATGTTATATTGATAATAATATAAGTAATAAGTATACTTATTACAGTTCTAGCGATAATAACTGCATTACATGGGTAATAATGGATGTTATATTGATAATGTCGGGAGTAATAAGTATATTTATTATAGTTCTAGCGATAATAACTGCATAATATGGGTAATAATGCATGTTATATTGATAATATTGGGAGTAATAAGTATAATTATTATAGTTCTAGCGATAATAATAGCAAAATATGGCTAATAGTGCTTGTTATACTGATAATAATAAAAGTAATAAGTATATTTATTACAGTTCTATCGATAATAACTGCATAATATGGGTAATAATGCATGTTATATTGATGATAACAAAAGTAATACGTATATTTATTATAGTTCTAGCGATAATAACTGCATAATATGGTTAATAATGCATGTTATATTGATGATAACAAAAGTAATACGTATATTTATTATAGTTCTAGCGATAATAACTGCATAATATGGGTAATAATGCATGTTATATTGATAATAATATAAGTAATAAGTATACTTATTACAGTTCTAGCGATAATAACTGCATTATATGGGTAATAATAGATGTTATATTGACAATATCGGGAGTAATAAGTATATTTATTATAGTTCTAGCGATAATAACTGCATAATATAGGTAATAATGCATGTTATATTGATAATAATAAAAGTAATAAGTATATTTATTATAGTTCTATCAATAATAACTGCATAATATCGGTAATAATGCATGTTATATTGATGATAATAAGAGTAGTAAGTATATTTATTATAGTTCTAGCAATTTTAACTGCATTATGTGGGTAATAATGCATGTTATATTGATAGTATTGGGAGTAATAAGTATAATTATTATAGTTCTAGCGATAATAATAGTAAAATATGGCTAATAGTGCATGTTATATTGATAATAATAAAAGTAATAAGTATATTTATTACAGTTCTATGGATAATAACTGCATAATATGGGTAATAATGCATGTTAGATTGATAATATCGGGAGTAATAAGTATAATTATTATAGCTCTAGCAATAATAATAATAAAATATGGCTAATAGTGCATGTTATATCAATAATAATAAAAGTAATAAGTATATTTATTACATTTCTATCGATAATAACTGCATTATATGGGTAATAATGCATGTTATATTGATGATAATAGAAGTACTAAGTATATTTATTATAGTTCTCGCGATTATAACTGCATAATATGCGTAATAATGCATGTTATATTGATAATATTGGGAGTAATAAGTATAATTATTATAGTTCTAGCGATAATAATAGTAAAATATGGCTAATAGTGCATGTTATATTGATAATAATAAAAGTAATAAGTATATTTATTACAGATCTCTGGATAATAACTGCATAATATGGGCACTAATGCATGTTATATTGATGATAACAAAAGTAATACGTATATTTATTATAGTTCTGGCGATAATAACTGCATAATATAGGTAATAATGCATGTTATATTGATAATAATAAAAGTAATAAGTATATTTATTATAGTTCTATCAATAATAACTGCATAATATGGGTAATAATGCATGTTATATTGATAATAATATAAGTAATACGTATATTTATTATAGTTCCAGCGATAATAACTGCATAATATGGGTAATAATGCATGTTATATTGATAATAATATAAGTAATAAGTATACTTATTACAGTTCTAGCGATAATAACTGCATTATATGGGTAATAATGGATGTTATATTGATAATGTCGGGAGTAATAAGTATATTTATTATAGTTCTAGCGATAATAACTGCATAATATGGGTAATAATGCATGTTATATTGATAATATTGGGAGTAATAAGTATAATTATTATAGTTCTAGCGATAATAATAGCAAAATATGGTTAATAGTGCTTGTTATACTGATAATAATAAAAGTAATAAGTATATTTATTACAGTTCTATCGATAATAACTGCATAATATGGGTAATAATGCATGTTATATTGATGATAACAAAAGTAATACGTATATTTATTATAGTTCTAGCGATAATAACTGCATAATATGGTTAATAATGCATGTTATATTGATGATAACAAAAGTAATACGTATATTTATTATAGTTCTAGCGATAATAACTGCATAATATGGGTAATAATGCATGTTATATTGATAATAATATAAGTAATAAGTATACTTATTACAGTTCTAGCGATAATAACTGCATTATATGGGTAATAATGGATGTTATATTGATAATATCGGGAGTAATAAGTATATTTATTATAGTTCTAGCGATAATAACTGCATAATATAGGTAATAATGCATGTTATATTGATAATAATAAAAGTAATAAGTATATTTATTATAGTTCTATCAATAATAACTGCATAATATGGGTAATAATGCATGTTATATTGATAATAATATAAGTAATAAGTATAATTATTACAGTTCTAGCGATAATAACTGCATTATATGGGTAATAATAGATGTTATATTGACAATATCGGGAGTAATAAGTATATTTATTATAGTTCTGGCGATAATAACTGCATAATATAGGTAATAATGCATGTTATATTGATAATAATAAAAGTAATAAGTATATTTATTATAGTTCTATCAATAATAACTGCATAATATGGGTAATAATGCATGTTATATTGATAATAATATAAGTAATAAGTATACTTATTACAGTTCTAGCGATAATAACTGCATTATATGGGTAATAATGGATGTTATATTGATAATGTCGGGAGTAATAAGTATATTTATTATAGTTCTAGCGATAATAACTGCATAATATGGGTAATAATGCATGTTATATTGATAATATTGGGAGTAATAAGTATAATTATTATAGTTCTTGCGATAATAATAGCAAAATATGGCTAATAGTGCATGTTATATTGATAATAATAAAAGTAATAAGTATATTTATTACAGTTCTATCGATAATAACTGCATAATATGGATAATAATGCATGTTATATTGGTGATAACAAAAGTAATACGTATATTTATTATAGTTCTAGCGATAATAACTGCATAATATGGGTAATAATGCATGTTATATTGATAATGATATAAGTCATAAGTATAATTATTACAGTTCCAGCGATAATAACTGCATTATATGGGTAATAATAGATGTTATATTGACAATATCGGGAGTAATAAGTATATTTATTATAGTTCTAGCGATAATAACTGCATAATATAGGTAATAATGCATGTTATATTGATAATAATAAAAGTAATAAGTATATTTATTATAGTTCTATCAATAATAACTGCATAATATCGGTAATAATGCATGTTATATTGATGATAATAAGAGAAGTAAGTATATTTATTATAGTTCTAGCAATTTTAACTGCATTATGTGGGTAATAATGCATGTTATATTGATAGTATTGGGAGTAATAAGTATAATTATTATAGTTCTAGCGATAATAATAGTAAAATATGGCTAATAGTGCATGTTATATTGATAATAATAAAAGTAATAAGTATATTTATTACAGTTCTATGGATAATAACTGCATAATATGGGTAATAATGCATGTTAGATTGATAATATCGGGAGTAATAAGTATAATTATTATAGCTCTAGCAATAATAATAATAAAATATGGCTAATAGTGCATGTTATATCAATAATAATAAAAGTAATAAGTATATTTATTACATTTCTATCGATAATAACTGCATTATATGGGTAATAATGCATGTTATATTGATGATAATAGAAGTACTAAGTATATTTATTATAGTTCTCGCGATTATAACTGCATAATATGCGTAATAATGCATGTTATATTGATAATATTGGGAGTAATAAGTATAATTATTATAGTTCTAGCGATAATAATAGTAAAATATGGCTAATAGTGCATGTTATATTGATAATAATAAAAGTAATAAGTATATTTATTACAGTTCTCTGGATAATAACTGCATAATATGGGCACTAATGCATGTTATATTGATGATAACAAAAGTAATACGTATATTTATTATAGTTCTGGCGATAATAACTGCATAATATAGGTAATAATGCATGTTATATTGATAATAATAAAAGTAATAAGTATATTTATTATAGTTCTATCAATAATAACTGCATAATATGGGTAATAATGCATGTTATATTGATAATAATATAAGTAATACGTATATTTATTATAGTTCCAGCGATAATAACTGCATAATATGGGTAATAATGCATGTTATATTGATAATAATATAAGTAATAAGTATACTTATTACAGTTCTAGCGATAATAACTGCATTATATGGGTAATAATGGATGTTATATTGATAATGTCGGGAGTAATAAGTATATTTATTATAGTTCTAGCGATAATAACTGCATAATATGGGTAATAATGCATGTTATATTGATAATATTGGGAGTAATAAGTATAATTATTATAGTTCTAGCGATAATAATAGTAAAATATGGCTAATAGTGCATGTTATATTGATAATAATAAAAGTAATAAGTATATTTATTACAGATCTCTGGATAATAACTGCATAATATGGGCACTAATGCATGTTATATTGATGATAACAAAAGTAATACGTATATTTATTATAGTTCTGGCGATAATAACTGCATAATATAGGTAATAATGCATGTTATATTGATAATAATAAAAGTAATAAGTATATTTATTATAGTTCTATCAATAATAACTGCATAATATGGGTAATAATGCATGTTATATTGATAATAATATAAGTAATACGTATATTTATTATAGTTCCAGCGATAATAACTGCATAATATGGGTAATAATGCATGTTATATTGATAATAATATAAGTAATAAGTATACTTATTACAGTTCTAGCGATAATAACTGCATTATATGGGTAATAATGGATGTTATATTGATAATGTCGGGAGTAATAAGTATATTTATTATAGTTCTAGCGATAATAACTGCATAATATGGGTAATAATGCATGTTATATTGATAATATTGGGAGTAATAAGTATAATTATTATAGTTCTAGCGATAATAATAGCAAAATATGGTTAATAGTGCTTGTTATACTGATAATAATAAAAGTAATAAGTATATTTATTACAGTTCTATCGATAATAACTGCATAATATGGGTAATAATGCATGTTATATTGATGATAACAAAAGTAATACGTATATTTATTATAGTTCTAGCGATAATAACTGCATAATATGGTTAATAATGCATGTTATATTGATGATAACAAAAGTAATACGTATATTTATTATAGTTCTAGCGATAATAACTGCATAATATGGGTAATAATGCATGTTATATTGATAATAATATAAGTAATAAGTATACTTATTACAGTTCTAGCGATAATAACTGCATTATATGGGTAATAATGGATGTTATATTGATAATATCGGGAGTAATAAGTATATTTATTATAGTTCTAGCGATAATAACTGCATAATATAGGTAATAATGCATGTTATATTGATAATAATAAAAGTAATAAGTATATTTATTATAGTTCTATCAATAATAACTGCATAATATGGGTAATAATGCATGTTATATTGATAATAATATAAGTAATAAGTATAATTATTACAGTTCTAGCGATAATAACTGCATTATATGGGTAATAATAGATGTTATATTGACAATATCGGGAGTAATAAGTATATTTATTATAGTTCTGGCGATAATAACTGCATAATATAGGTAATAATGCATGTTATATTGATAATAATAAAAGTAATAAGTATATTTATTATAGTTCTATCAATAATAACTGCATAATATGGGTAATAATGCATGTTATATTGATAATAATATAAGTAATAAGTATACTTATTACAGTTCTAGCGATAATAACTGCATTATATGGGTAATAATGGATGTTATATTGATAATGTCGGGAGTAATAAGTATATTTATTATAGTTCTAGCGATAATAACTGCATAATATGGGTAATAATGCATGTTATATTGATAATATTGGGAGTAATAAGTATAATTATTATAGTTCTTGCGATAATAATAGCAAAATATGGCTAATAGTGCATGTTATATTGATAATAATAAAAGTAATAAGTATATTTATTACAGTTCTATCGATAATAACTGCATAATATGGATAATAATGCATGTTATATTGGTGATAACAAAAGTAATACGTATATTTATTATAGTTCTAGCGATAATAACTGCATAATATGGGTAATAATGCATGTTATATTGATAATGATATAAGTCATAAGTATAATTATTACAGTTCCAGCGATAATAACTGCATTATATGGGTAATAATAGATGTTATATTGACAATATCGGGAGTAATAAGTATATTTATTATAGTTCTAGCGATAATAACTGCATAATATAGGTAATAATGCATGTTATATTGATAATAATAAAAGTAATAAGTATATTTATTATAGTTCTATCAATAATAACTGCATAATATCGGTAATAATGCATGTTATATTGATGATAATAAGAGAAGTAAGTATATTTATTATAGTTCTAGCAATTTTAACTGCATTATGTGGGTAATAATGCATGTTATATTGATAGTATTGGGAGTAATAAGTATAATTATTATAGTTCTAGCGATAATAATAGTAAAATATGGCTAATAGTGCATGTTATATTGATAATAATAAAAGTAATAAGTATATTTATTACAGTTCTATGGATAATAACTGCATAATATGGGTAATAATGCATGTTAGATTGATAATATCGGGAGTAATAAGTATAATTATTATAGCTCTAGCAATAATAATAATAAAATATGGCTAATAGTGCATGTTATATCAATAATAATAAAAGTAATAAGTATATTTATTACATTTCTATCGATAATAACTGCATTATATGGGTAATAATGCATGTTATATTGATGATAATAGAAGTACTAAGTATATTTATTATAGTTCTCGCGATTATAACTGCATAATATGCGTAATAATGCATGTTATATTGATAATATTGGGAGTAATAAGTATAATTATTATAGTTCTAGCGATAATAATAGTAAAATATGGCTAATAGTGCATGTTATATTGATAATAATAAAAGTAATAAGTATATTTATTACAGTTCTCTGGATAATAACTGCATAATATGGGCACTAATGCATGTTATATTGATGATAACAAAAGTAATACGTATATTTATTATAGTTCTGGCGATAATAACTGCATAATATAGGTAATAATGCATGTTATATTGATAATAATAAAAGTAATAAGTATATTTATTATAGTTCTATCAATAATAACTGCATAATATGGGTAATAATGCATGTTATATTGATAATAATATAAGTAATACGTATATTTATTATAGTTCCAGCGATAATAACTGCATAATATGGGTAATAATGCATGTTATATTGATAATAATATAAGTAATAAGTATACTTATTACAGTTCTAGCGATAATAACTGCATTATATGGGTAATAATGGATGTTATATTGATAATGTCGGGAGTAATAAGTATATTTATTATAGTTCTAGCGATAATAACTGCATAATATGGGTAATAATGCATGTTATATTGATAATATTGGGAGTAATAAGTATAATTATTATAGTTCTAGCGATAATAATAGCAAAATATGGCTAATAGTGCTTGTTATACTGATAATAATAAAAGTAATAAGTATATTTATTACAGTTCTATCGATAATAACTGCATAATATGGGTAATAATGCATGTTATATTGATGATAACAAAAGTAATACGTATATTTATTATAGTTCTAGCGATAATAACTGCATAATATGGTTAATAATGCATGTTATATTGATGATAACAAAAGTAATACGTATATTTATTATAGTTCTAGCGATAATAACTGCATAATATGGGTAATAATGCATGTTATATTGATAATAATATAAGTAATAAGTATACTTATTACAGTTCTAGCGATAATAACTGCATTATATGGGTAATAATGGATGTTATATTGATAATATCGGGAGTAATAAGTATATTTATTATAGTTCTAGCGATAATAACTGCATAATATAGGTAATAATGCATGTTATATTGATAATAATAAAAGTAATAAGTATATTTATTATAGTTCTATCAATAATAACTGCATAATATGGGTAATAATGCATGTTATATTGATAATAATATAAGTAATAAGTATAATTATTACAGTTCTAGCGATAATAACTGCATTATATGGGTAATAATAGATGTTATATTGACAAAATCGGGAGTAATAAGTATATTTATTATAGTTCTGGCGATAATAACTGCATAATATAGGTAATAATGCATGTTATATTGATAATAATAAAAGTAATAAGTATATTTATTATAGTTCTATCAATAATAACTGCATAATATGGGTAATAATGCATGTTATATTGATAATAATATAAGTAATAAGTATACTTATTACAGTTCTAGCGATAATAACTGCATTATATGGGTAATAATGGATGTTATATTGATAATGTCGGGAGTAATAAGTATATTTATTATAGTTCTAGCGATAATAACTGCATAATATGGGTAATAATGCATGTTATATTGATAATATTGGGAGTAATAAGTATAATTATTATAGTTCTTGCGATAATAATAGCAAAATATGGCTAATAGTGCATGTTATATTGATAATAATAAAAGTAATAAGTATATTTATTACAGTTCTATCGATAATAACTGCATAATATGGGTAATAATGCATGTTATATTGGTGATAACAAAAGTAATACGTATATTTATTATAGTTCTAGCGATAATAACTGCATAATATGGGTAATAATGCATGTTATATTGATAATAATATAAGTCATAAGTATAATTATTACAGTTCCAGCGATAATAACTGCATTATATGGGTAATAATAGATGTTATATTGACAATATCGGGAGTAATAAGTATATTTATTATAGTTCTAGCGATAATAACTGCATAATATAGGTAATAATGCATGTTATATTGATAATAATAAAAGTAATAAGTATATTTATTATAGTTCTATCAATAATAACTGCATAATATCGGTAATAATGCATGTTATATTGATGATAATAAGAGTAGTAAGTATATTTATTATAGTTCTAGCAATTTTAACTGCATTATGTGGGTAATAATGCATGTTATATTGATAGTATTGGGAGTAATAAGTATAATTATTATAGTTCTAGCGATAATAATAGTAAAATATGGCTAATAGTGCATGTTATATCAATAATAATAAAAGTAATAAGTATATTTATTACATTTCTATCGATAATAACTGCATTATATGGGTAATAATGCATGTTATATTGATGATAATAGAAGTACTAAGTATATTTATTATAGTTCTCGCGATTATAACTGCATAATATGCGTAATAATGCATGTTATATTGATAATATTGGGAGTAATAAGTATAATTATTATAGTTCTAGCGATAATAATAGTAAAATATGGCTAATAGTGCATGTTATATTGATAATAATAAAAGTAATAAGTATATTTATTACAGTTCTCTGGATAATAACTGCATAATATGGGCACTAATGCATGTTATATTGATGATAACAAAAGTAATACGTATATTTATTATAGTTCTGGCGATAATAACTGCATAATATAGGTAATAATGCATGTTATATTGATAATAATAAAAGTAATAAGTATATTTATTATAGTTCTATCAATAATAACTGCATAATATGGGTAATAATGCATGTTATATTGATAATAATATAAGTAATACGTATATTTATTATAGTTCCAGCGATAATAACTGCATAATATGGGTAATAATGCATGTTATATTGATAATAATATAAGTAATAAGTATACTTATTACAGTTCTAGCGATAATAACTGCATTATATGGGTAATAATGGATGTTATATTGATAATGTCGGGAGTAATAAGTATATTTATTATAGTTCTAGCGATAATAACTGCATAATATGGGTAATAATGCATGTTATATTGATAATATTGGGAGTAATAAGTATAATTATTATAGTTCTAGCGATAATAATAGCAAAATATGGCTAATAGTGCTTGTTATACTGATAATAATAAAAGTAATAAGTATATTTATTACAGTTCTATCGATAATAACTGCATAATATGGGTAATAATGCATGTTATATTGATGATAACAAAAGTAATACGTATATTTATTATAGTTCTAGCGATAATAACTGCATAATATGGTTAATAATGCATGTTATATTGATGATAACAAAAGTAATACGTATATTTATTATAGTTCTAGCGATAATAACTGCATAATATGGGTAATAATGCATGTTATATTGATAATAATATAAGTAATAAGTATACTTATTACAGTTCTAGCGATAATAACTGCATTATATGGGTAATAATGGATGTTATATTGATAATATCGGGAGTAATAAGTATATTTATTATAGTTCTAGCGATAATAACTGCATAATATAGGTAATAATGCATGTTATATTGATAATAATAAAAGTAATAAGTATATTTATTATAGTTCTATCAATAATAACTGCATAATATGGGTAATAATGCATGGTATATTGATAATAATATAAGTAATAAGTATAATTATTACAGTTCTAGCGATAATAACTGCATTATATGGGTAATAATAGATGTTATATTGACAAAATCGGGAGTAATAAGTATATTTATTATAGTTCTGGCGATAATAACTGCATAATATAGGTAATAATGCATGTTATATTGATAATAATAAAAGTAATAAGTATATTTATTATAGTTCTATCAATAATAACTGCATAATATGGGTAATAATGCATGTTATATTGATAATAATATAAGTAATAAGTATACTTATTACAGTTCTAGCGATAATAACTGCATTATATGGGTAATAATGGATGTTATATTGATAGTATTGGGAGTAATAAGTATAATTATTATAGTTCTAGCGATAATAATAGTAAAATATGGCTAATAGTGCATGTTATATTGATAATAATAAAAGTAATAAGTATATTTATTACAGTTCTATGGATAATAACTGCATAATATGGGTAATAATGCATGTTAGATTGATAATATCGGGAGTAATAAGTATAATTATTATAGCTCTAGCAATAATAATAATAAAATATGGCTAATAGTGCATGTTATATCAATAATAATAAAAGTAATAAGTATATTTATTACATTTCTATCGATAATAACTGCATTATATGGGTAATAATGCATGTTATATTGATGATAATAGAAGTACTAAGTATATTTATTATAGTTCTCGCGATTATAACTGCATAATATGCGTAATAATGCATGTTATATTGAGAATAATATAAGTAATAAGTATAATTATTACAGTTCTAGCGATAATAACTGCATTATATGGGTAATAATGCATGTTATATTGATAATATTGGGAGTAATAAGTATAATTATTATAGTTCTAGCGATAATAATAGTAAAATATGGCTAATAGTGCATGTTATATTGATAATAATAAAAGTAATAAGTATATTTATTACAGTTCTATGGATAATAACTGCATAATATGGGTACTAATGCATGTTATATTGATGATAACAAAAGTAATACGTGTATTTATTATAGTTCTGGCGATAATAACTGCATAATATAGGTAATAATGCATGTTATATTGATAATAATAAAAGTAATAAGTATATTTATTATAGTTCTATCAATAATAACTGCATAATATGGGTAATAATGCATGTTATATTGATAATAATATAAGTAATACGTATATTTATTATAGTTCCAGCGATAATAACTGCATAATATGGGTAATAATGCATGTTATATTGATAATAATATAAGTAATAAGTATACTTATTACAGTTCTAGCGATAATAACTGCATTATATGGGTAATAATGGATGTTATATTGATAATGTCGGGAGTAATAAGTATATTTATTATAGTTCTAGCGATAATAACTGCATAATATGGGTAATAATGCATGTTATATTGATAATATTGGGAGTAATAAGTATAATTATTATAGTTCTAGCGATAATAATAGCAAAATATGGCTAATAGTGCTTGTTATACTGATAATAATAAAAGTAATAAGTATATTTATTACAGTTCTATCGATAATAACTGCATAATATGGGTAATAATGCATGTTATATTGATGATAACAAAAGTAATACGTATATTTATTATAGTTCTAGCGATAATAACTGCATAATATGGTTAATAATGCATGTTATATTGATAATAATAAAAGTAATAAGTATATTTATTATAGTTCTGGCGATAATAACTGCATAATATAGGTAATAATGCATGTTATATTGATAATAATAAAAGTAATAAGTATATTTATTATAGTTCTATCAATAATAACTGCATAATATGGGTAATAATGCATGTTATATTGATAATAATATAAGTAATAAGTATAATTATTACAGTTCTAGCGATAATAACTGCATTATATGGGTAATAATAGATGTTATATTGACAATATCGGGAGTAATAAGTATATTTATTATAGTTCTAGCGATAATAACTGCATAATATAGGTAATAATGCATGTTATATTGATAATAATAAAAGTAATAAGTATATTTATTATAGTTCTATCAATAATAACTGCATAATATCGGTAATAATGCATGTTATATTGATGATAATAAAAGTAGTAAGTATATTTATTATAGTTCTAGTCACTTTAACTGCATTATGTGGGTAATAATGCATGTTATATTGATAATATTGGGAGTAATAAGTATAATTATTATAGTTCTAGCGATAATAATAGTAAAATATGGCTAATAGTGCATGTTATATTGATAATAATAAAAGTAATAAGTATATTTATTACAGTTCTATGGATAATAACTGCATACTATGGGTAATAATGCATGTTATATTGATGATAACAAAAGTAATACGTATATTTATTATAGTTCTAGCGATAATAACTGCATAATATGGGTAATAATGCATGTTATATTGATAATAATAAAAGTAATAAGTATATTTATTATAGTTCTGGCGATAATAACTGCATAATATAGGTAATAATGCATGTTATATTGATAATAATAAAAGTAATAAGTATATTTATTATAGTTCTATCAATAATAACTGCATAATATGGGTAATAATGCATGTTATATTGATAATAATATAAGTAATAAGTATAATTATTACAGTTCTAGCGATAATAACTGCATTATATGGGTAATAATGGATGTTATATTGATAATATTGGGAGTAATAAGTATATTTATTATAGTTCTAGCGATAATAACTGCATAATATAGGTAATAATGCATGTTATATTGATAATAATAAAAGTAATAAGTATATTTATTATAGTTCTATCAATAATAACTGCATAATATCGGTAATAATGCATGTTATATTGATGATAATAAAAGTAGTAAGTATATTTATTATAGTTCTAGTCATTTTAACTGCATTATGTGGGTAATAATGCATGTTATATTGATAATATTGGGAGTAATAAGTATAATTATTATAGTTCTAGCGATAATAATAGTAAAATATGGCTAATAGTGCATGTTATATTGATAATAATAAAAGTAATAAGTATATTTATTACAGTTCTATGGATAATAACTGCATACTATGGGTAATAATGCATGTTATATTGATGATAACAAAAGTAATACGTATATTTATTATAGTTCTAGCGATAATAACTGCATAATATGGGTAATAATGCATGTTATATTGATAATAATATAAGTAATAAGTATAATTATTACAGTTCTAGCGATAATAACTGCATTATATGGGTAATAATGGATGTTATATTGACAATATCGGGAGTAATAAGTATATTTATTATAGTTCTAGCGATAATAACTGCATAATATAAGTAATAATGCATGTTATATTGATAATAATAAAAGTAATAAGTATATTTATTATAGTTCTAGCGATAATAACTGCATAATATGTGTAATAATGCATGTTATATTGATAATATTGGGAGTAATAAGTATAATTATTATAGTTCTAGCGATAATAATAGTAAAATATGGCTAATAGTGCATGTTATATTGATAATAATAAAAGTAATAAGTATATTTATTACAGTTCTATCGATAATAACTGCATAATATGGGTAATAATGCATGCTATATTGATAATAATATAAGTAATAAGTATACTTATTACAGTTCTAGCGATAATAACTGCATTATATGGGTAATAATGGATGTTATATTGATAATGTCGGGAGTAATAAGTATATTTATTATAGCTCTAGCGATAATAACTGCATAATATAGGTAATAATGCATGTTATATTGATAATAATAAAAGTAATAAGTATATTTATTATAGTTCTATCAATAATAACTGCATAATATCGGTAATAATGCATGTTATATTGATGATAATAAGAGTAGTAAGTATATTTATTATAGTTCTAGCAATTTTAACTGCATTATGTGGGTAATAATGCATGTTATATTGATAATATTGGGAGTAATAAGTATAATTATTATAGTTCTAGCGATAATAATAGTAAAATATGGCTAATAGTGCATGTTATATTGATAATAATAAAAGTAATAAGTATATTTATTACAGTTCTATGGATAATAACTGCATAATATGGGTAATAATGCATGTTATATTGATAATATCGGGAGTAATAAGTATAATTATTATAGCTCTAGCGATAATAATACTAAAATATGGCTAATAGTGCATGTTATATCAATAATAATAAAAGTAATAAGTATATTTATTACATTTCTATCGATAATAACTGCATAATATGGGTAATAATGCATGTTATATTGATGATAATAAAAGTACTAAGTATATTTATTATAGTTCTCGCGATTATAACTGCATAATATGCGTTATAATGCATGTTATATTGAGAATAATATAAGTAATAAGTATATTTATTACAGTTCTATCGATAATAACTGCATAATATGGGTAACAATGCATGTTATATTGATGATAATAAAAGTATTACGTATATTTATTATAGTTCTAGCGATAATAACTGCATAATATGGGTAATAATGCACGTTATATTGCTAATAATATAAGTAATAAGTATATTTATTATAGTTCTATCGATTATAATTGCATAATATGGGTAATCATGCATGTTATATTGATAATAATATAAGTAACAAGTATAATTATTACAGTTCTTGCGATAATAACTGCACAATATGGGTAATAATGCATGTTATACAGATAATAATGAAAGTAATAAGTATATTTATTATAATTCTATCGATAATACCTGCATAATATGGGTAATAATGCATGTTATATTGATGATCACAAAAGTAATAAGTATTTTTATTACAGTTCTAGCGATAATAACTGCATAATATAGGTAATAATGCATGTTATATTGATAATAATAAAAGTAATAAGTACATTTATTATAGTTCTAGCGTTTATAACTGCAGATTATGCGTAATAATGCATGTTATATTGATAATAATATAAGTAATAAGTATAATTATTACAGTTCTAACGATAATAACTGCATTATATGGGTAATAATGCATGTTATATTGATAATATTGGGAGTAATAAGTATAAATATTATAGTTCTAGCGATAATAGTAGTAAAATATGGCTAAAAGTGCATCTTATATTGATAATAATAAAAGTAATAAGTATATTTATTACAGTTCTAGCGATAATAACTGCATAATATGGGTAATAATGCATGTTATATTGATAATAATATAAGTAATAAGTATAATTATTACAGTTCTGGCGATAATAACTGCATTATATGGGTAATAATGCACGTTATATTGCTAATAATATAAGTAATAAGTATAATTATTACAGTTCTGGCGATAATAACTGCATTATATGGGTAATAATGCACGTTATATTGCTAATAATATAAGTAATAAGTATAATTATTACAGTTCTAGCGATAATAACTGCATTATATGGGTAATAATGCATGTTATATTGATAATATTGGGAGTAATAAGTATAAATATTATAGTTCTAGCGATAATAGTAGTAAAATATGGCTAAAAGTGCATCTTATATTGATAATAATAAAAGTAATAAGTATATTTATTACAGTTCTAGCGATAATAACTGCATAATATGGGTAATAATGCATGTTATATTGATAATAATATAAGTAATAAGTATAATTATTACAGTTCTGGCGATAATAACTGCATTATATGGGTAATAATGCACGTTATATTGCTAATAATATAAGTAATAAGTATAATTATTACAGTTCTGGCGATAATAACTGCATTATATGGGTAATAATGCACGTTATATTGCTAATAATATAAGTAATAAGTATAATTATTACAGTTCTAGCGATAATAACTGCATTATATGGGTAATAATGCATGTTATATTGATGATAATAAAAGTACTAAGTATATTTATTATAGTTCTGGCGATTATAACTGCATAATATGCGTAATAATGCATGTTATATTGAGAATAATATAAGTAATAAGTATAATTATTACAGTTCTAGCGATAATAACTGCATTATATGGGTAATAATGCATGTTATATTGGTAATATTGGGAGTAATAAGTATAATTGTTATAGTTCTAGCGATAATAATAGTAAAATATGGCTAATAGTGCATGTTATATTGATAATAATAAAAGTAATAAGTATATTTATTACAGTTCTATGGATAATAACTGCATAATATGGGCAATAATGCATGTTATATTGATAATAATAAAAGTAATAAGTATATTTATTATAGTTCTAGCGATAATAACTGCATAATATGTGTAATAATGCATGTTATATTGATAATAATATAAGTCATAAGTATAATTATTACAGTTCCAGCGATAATAACTGCATTATATGGGTAATAATGGATGTTATATTGATAATATCGGGAGTAATAAGTATATTTATTATAGTTCTAGCGATAATAACTGCATAATATAGGTAATAATGCATGTTATATTGATAATAATAAAAGTAATAAGTATATTTATTATAGTTCTATCAATAATAACTGCATAATATGGGTAATAGTGCATGTTATATTGATAATAATAGAAGTAATAAGTATATTTATTACAGCTCTATCGATAATAACTGCATAATATGGGTAATAATGCATGTTATATTGATGATAACAAAAGTAATACGTATATTTATTATAGTTCTAGCGATAATAACTGCATAATATGGGTAATAATGCATGTTATATTGAGAATAATATAAGTAATAAGTATAATTATTACAGTTCTAGCGATAATAACTGCATTATATGGGTAATAATGCATGTTATATTGATAATATTGGGAGTAATAAGTATAATTATTATAGTTCTAGCGATAATAATAGTAAAATATGGCTAATAGTGCATGTTATATTGATAATAATAAAAGTAATAAGTATATTTATTACAGTTCTATGGATAATAACTGCATAATATGGGTACTAATGCATGTTATATTGATGATAACAAAAGTAATACGTATATTTATTATAGTTCTAGCGATAATAACTGCATAATATGGGTAATAATGCATGTTATATTGATAATAATATAAGTAATAAGTATAATTATTACAGTTCTAGCGATAATAACTGCATTATATGGGTAATAATGGATGTTATATTGACAATATCGGGAGTAATAAGTATATTTATTATAGTTCTAGCGATAATAACTGCATAATATAAGTAATAATGCATGTTATATTGATAATAATAAAAGTAATAAGTATATTTATTATAGTTCTAGCGATAATAACTGCATAATATGTGTAATAATGCATGTTATATTGATAATATTGGGAGTAATAAGTATAATTATTATAGTTCTAGCGATAATAATAGTAAAATATGGCTAATAGTGCATGTTATATTGATAATAATAAAAGTAATAAGTATATTTATTACAGTTCTATGGATAATAACTGCATAATATGGGTACTAATGCATGTTATATTGATGATAACAAAAGTAATGCGTATATTTATTATAGTTCTAGCGATAATAACTGCATAATATGGGTAATAATGCATGTTATATTGATAATAATATAAGTAATAAGTATAATTATTACAGTTCTAGCGATAATAACTGCATTATATGGGTAATAATGGATGTTATATTGACAATATCGGGAGTAATAAGTATATTTATTATAGTTCTAGCGATTAAAACTGCATAATATAGGTAATAATGCATGTTATATTGATAATAATAAAAGTAATAAGTATATTTATTATAGTTCTAGCGATAATAACTGCATAATATGTGTAATAATGCATGTTATATTGATAATATTGGGAGTAATAAGTATAATTATTATAGTTCTAGCGATAATAATAGTAAAACATGGCTAATAGTGCATGTTATATTGATAATAATAAAAGTAATAAGTATATTTATTACAGCTCTATCGATAATAACTGCATAATATGGGTAATAATGCATGTTATATTGATGATAACAAAAGTAATACGTATATTTATTATAGTTCTAGCGATAATAACTGCATAATATGGGTAATAATGCATGTTATATTGATAATAATATAAGTCATAAGTATAATTATTACAGTTCCAGCGATAATAACTGCATTATATGGGTAATAATGGATGTTATATTGATAATATCGGGAGTAATAAGTATATTTATTATAGTTCTAGCGATAATAACTGCATAATATAGGTAATAATGCATGTTATATTGATAATAATAAAAGTAATAAGTATATTTATTATAGTTCTATCAATAATAACTGCATAATATGGGTAATAATGCATGTTATATTGATAATAATATAAGTAATAAGTATAATTATTACAGTTCTAGCGATAATAACTGCATTATATGGGTAATAATAGATGTTATATTGACAATATCGGGAGTAATAAGTATATTTATTATAGTTCTAGCGATAATAACTGCATAATATAGGTAATAATGCATGTTATATTGATAATAATAAAAGTAATAAGTATATTTATTACAGTTCTATGGATAATAACTGCATAATATGGGTAATAATGCATGTTATATTGATAATATCGGGAGTAATAAGTATAATTATTATAGCTCTAGCGATAATAATACTAAAATATGGCTAATAGTGCATGTTATATCAATAATAATAAAAGTGATAAGTATATTTATTACATTTCTATCGATAATAACTGCATTATATGGGTAATAATGCATGTTATATTGATGATAATAAAAGTACTAAGTATATTTATTATAGTTCTCGCGATTATAACTGCATAATATGCGTAATCATGCATGTTATATTGAGAATAATATAAGTAATAAGTATAATTATTACAGTTCTAGCGATAATAACTGCATTATATGGGTAATAATGCATGTTATATTGATAATATTGGGAGTAATAAGTATAATTATTATAGTTCTAGCGATAATAATAGTAAAATATGGCTAATAGTGCATGTTATATTGATAATAATAAAAGTAATAAGTATATTTATTACAGTTCTATCGATAATAACTGCATAATATAGGTAATAATGCATGTTATATTGATAATAATAAAAGTAATAAGTATATTTATTATAGTTCTATCAATAATAACTGCATAATATCGGTAATAATGCATGTTATATTGATGATAATAAGAGTAGTAAGTATATTTATTATAGTTCTAGCAATTTTAACTGCATTATGTGGGTAATAATGCATGTTATATTGATAATATTGGGAGTAATAAGTATAATTATTATAGTTCTAGCGATAATAATAGTAAAATATGGCTAATAGTGCATGTTATATTGATAATAATAAAAGTAATAAGTATATTTATTACAGTTCTATGGATAATAACTGCATAATATGGGTAATAATGCATGTTATATTGATAATATCGGAGTAATAAGTATAATTATTATAGCTCTAGCGATAATAATACTAAAATATGGCTAATAGTGCATGTTATATCAATAATAATAAAAGTAATAAGTATATTTATTACATTTCTATCGATAATAACTGCATAATATGGGTAATAATGCATGTTATATTGATGATAATAAAAGTACTAAGTATATTTATTATAGTTCTCGCGATTATAACTGCATAATATGCGTTATAATGCATGTTATATTGAGAATAATATAAGTAATAAGTATAATTATTACAGTTCTAGCGATAATAACTGCATTATATGGGTAATAATGCATGTTATATTGATAATATTGGGAGTAATAAGTATAATTATTATAGTTCTAGCGATAATAACAGTAAAATATGGCTAATATTGCATGTTATATTGATAATAATAAAAGTAATAAGTATATTTATTACAGTTCTATCGATAATAACTGCATAATATGGGTAACAATGCATGTTATATTGATGATAATAAAAGTATTACGTATATTTATTATAGTTCTAGCGATAATAACTGCATAATATGGGTAATAATGCACGTTATATTGCTAATAATATAAGTAATAAGTATATTTATTATAGTTCTATCGATTATAATTGCATAATATGGGTAATCATGCATGTTATATTGATAATAATATAAGTAACAAGTATAATTATTACAGTTCTTGCGATAATAACTGCACAATATGGGTAATAATGCATGTTATACAGATAATAATGAAAGTAATAAGTATATTTATTATATTAATTCTATCGATAATACCTGCATAATATGGGTAATAATGCATGTTATATTGATGATCACAAAAGTAATAAGTATTTTTATTACAGTTCTAGCGATAATAACTGCATAATGTAGGTAATAATGCATGTTATATTGATAATAATAAAAGTAATAAGTACATTTATTATAGTTCTAGCGTTTATAACTGCAGATTATGCGTAATAATGCATGTTATATTGATAATAATATAAGTAATAAGTATAATTATTACAGTTCTAACGATAATAACTGCATTATATGGGTAATAATGCATGTTATATTGATAATATTGGGAGTAATAAGTATAACTATTATAGTTCTAGCGATAATAATAGTAAAATATGGCTAAAAGTGCATCTTATATTGATAATAATAAAAGTAATAAGTATATTTATTACAGTTCTAGCGATAATAACTGCATAATATGGGTAATACTGCATGTTATATTGATAATAATATAAGTAATAAGTATAATTATTACAGTTCTGGCGATAATAACTGCATTATATGGGTAATAATGCACGTTATATTGCTAATAATATAAGTAATAAGTATAATTATTACAGTTCTAGCGATAATAACTGCATTATATGGGTAATAATGCATGTTATATTGGTAATATTGGGAGTAATAAGTATAATTGTTATAGTTCTAGCGATAATAATAGTAAAATATGGCTAATAGTGCATGTTATATTGATAATAATAAAAGTAATAAGTATATTTATTACAGTTCTATGGATAATAACTGCATAATATGGGTAATAATGCATGTTATATTGATAATAATAAAAGTAATAAGTATATTTATTATAGTTCTAGCGATAATAACTGCATAATATGTGTAATAATGCATATTATATTGATAATATTGGGAGTAATAAGTATAATTATTATAGTTCTAGCGATAATAATAGTAAAATATGGCTAATAGTGCATGTTATATTGATAATAATAAAAGTAATAAGTATATTTATTATAGTTCTATCAATAATAACTGCATAATATCGGTAATAATGCATGTTATATTGATGATAATAAGAGTAGTAAGTATATTTATTATAGTTCTAGCAATTTTAACTGCATTATGTGGGTAATAATGCATGTTATATTGATAATATTGGGAGTAATAAGTATAATTATTATAGTTCTAGCGATAATAATAGTAAAATATGGCTAATAGTGCATGTTATATTGATAATAATAAAAGTAATAAGTATATTTATTACAGTTCTATGGATAATAACTGCATAATATGGGTAATAATGCATGTTATATTGATAATATCGGGAGTAATAAGTATAATTATTATAGCTCTAGCGATAATAATACTAAAATATGGCTAATAGTGCATGTTATATCAATAATAATAAAAGTAATAAGTATATTTATTACATTTCTATCGATAATAACTGCATAATATGGGTAATAATGCATGTTATATTGATGATAATAAAAGTACTAAGTATATTTATTATAGTTCTCGCGATTATAACTGCATAATATGCGTTATAATGCATGTTATATTGAGAATAATATAAGTAATAAGTATAATTATTACAGTTCTAGCGATAATAACTGCATTATATGGGTAATAATGCATGTTATATTGATAATATTGGGAGTAATAAGTATAATTATTATAGTTCTAGCGATAATAACAGTAAAATATGGCTAATATTGCATGTTATATTGATAATAATAAAAGTAATAAGTATATTTATTACAGTTCTATCGATAATAACTGCATAATATGGGTAACAATGCATGTTATATTGATGATAATAAAAGTATTACGTATATTTATTATAGTTCTAGCGATAATAACTGCATAATATGGGTAATAATGCACGTTATATTGCTAATAATATAAGTAATAAGTATATTTATTATAGTTCTATCGATTATAATTGCATAATATGGGTAATCATGCATGTTATATTGATAATAATATAAGTAACAAGTATAATTATTACAGTTCTTGCGATAATAACTGCACAATATGGGTAATAATGCATGTTATACAGATAATAATGAAAGTAATAAGTATATTTATTATAATTCTATCGATAATACCTGCATAATATGGGTAATAATGCATGTTATATTGATGATCACAAAAGTAATAAGTATTTTTATTACAGTTCTAGCGATAATAACTGCATAATGTAGGTAATAATGCATGTTATATTGATAATAATAAAAGTAATAAGTACATTTATTATAGTTCTAGCGTTTATAACTGCAGATTATGCGTAATAATGCATGTTATATTGATAATAATATAAGTAATAAGTATAATTATTACAGTTCTAACGATAATAACTGCATTATATGGGTAATAATGCATGTTATATTGATAATATTGGGAGTAATAAGTATAACTATTATAGTTCTAGCGATAATAATAGTAAAATATGGCTAAAAGTGCATCTTATATTGATAATAATAAAAGTAATAAGTATATTTATTACAGTTCTAGCGATAATAACTGCATAATATGGGTAATACTGCATGTTATATTGATAATAATATAAGTAATAAGTATAATTATTACAGTTCTGGCGATAATAACTGCATTATATGGGTAATAATGCACGTTATATTGCTAATAATATAAGTAATAAGTATAATTATTACAGTTCTAGCGATAATAACTGCATTATATGGGTAATAATGCATGTTATATTGGTAATATTGGGAGTAATAAGTATAATTGTTATAGTTCTAGCGATAATAATAGTAAAATATGGCTAATAGTGCATGTTATATTGATAATAATAAAAGTAATAAGTATATTTATTACAGTTCTATGGATAATAACTGCATAATATGGGTAATAATGCATGTTATATTGATAATAATAAAAGTAATAAGTATATTTATTATAGTTCTAGCGATAATAACTGCATAATATGTGTAATAATGCATATTATATTGATAATATTGGGAGTAATAAGTATAATTATTATAGTTCTAGCGATAATAATAGTAAAATATGGCTAATAGTGCATGTTATATTGATAATAATAAAAGTAATAAGTATATTTATTACAGCTCTATCGATAATAACTGCATAATATGGGTAATAATGCATGTTATATTGATGATAACAAAAGTAAAACGTATATTTATTATAGTTCTAGCGATAATAACTGCATAATATGGGTAATAATGCATGTTATATTGATAATAATATAAGTCATAAGTATAATTATTACAGTTCCAGCGATAATAACTGCATTATATGGGTAATAATGGATGTTATATTGATAATATCGGGAGTAATAAGTATATTTATTATAGTTCTAGCGATAATAACTGCATAATATAGGTAATAATGCATGTTATATTGATAATAATAAAAGTAATAAGTATACTTATTATAGTTCTAGCGATAATAACTGCATAATATAGGTAATATTGCATGTTATATTGATAATAATAAAAGCAATAAGTATATTTATTATAGTTCTATCAATAATAACTGCATAATATGGGTAATAATGCATGTTATATTGATAATAATATAAGTAATAAGTATAATTATTACAGTTCTAGCGATAATAACTGCATTATATGGGTAATAATAGATGTTATATTGACAATATCGGGAGTAATAAGTATATTTATTATAGTTCTAGCGATAATAACTGCATAATATAGGTAATAATGCATGTTATATTGATAATAATAAAAGTAATAAGTATATTTATTACAGTTCTATGGATAATAACTGCATAATATGGGTAATAATGCATGTTATATTGATAATATCGGGAGTAATAAGTATAATTATTATAGCTCTAGCGATAATAATACTAAAATATGGCTAATAGTGCATGTTATATCAATAATAATAAAAGTAATAAGTATATTTATTACATTTCTATCGATAATAACTGCATAATATGGGTAACAATGCATGTTATATTGATGATAATAAAAGTATTACGTATATTTATTATAGTTCTAGCGATAATAACTGCATAATATGGGTAATAATGCACGTTATATTGCTAATAATATAAGTAATAAGTATATTTATTATAGTTCTATCGATTATAATTGCATAATATGGGTAATCATGCATGTTATATTGATAATAATATAAGTAACAAGTATAATTATTACAGTTCTTGCGATAATAACTGCACAATATGGGTAATAATGCATGTTATACAGATAATAATGAAAGTAATAAGTATATTTATTATAATTCTATCGATAATAACTGCATAATATGGGTAATAATGCATGTTATATTGATGATCACAAAAGTAATAAGTATTTTTATTACAGTTCTAGCGATAATAACTGCATAATATAGGTAATAATGCATGTTATATTGATAATAATAAAAGTAATAAGTTTATTTATTATAGTTCTAGCGTTTATAACTGCAGATTATGCGTAATAATGCATGTTATATTGATAATAATATAAGTAATGAGTATAATTATTACAGTTCTAACGATAATAACTGCATTATATGGGTAATAATGCATGTTATATTGATAGTATTGGGAGTAATAAGTATAAATATTATAGTTCTAGCGATAATAATAGTAAAATATGGCTAAGAGTGCATCTTATATTGATAATAATAAAAGTAATAAGTATATTTATTACAGTTCTAGCGATAATAACTGCATAATATGGGTAATAATGCATGTTATATTGATAATAATATAAGTAATAAGTATAATTATTACAGTTCTGGCGATAATAACTGCATTATATGGGTAATAATGCACGTTATATTGCTAATAATATAAGTAATAAGTATAATTATTACAGTTCTGGCGATAATAACTGCATTATATGGGTAATAATGCACGTTATATTGCTAATAATATAAGTAATAAGTATAATTATTACAGTTCTAGCGATAATAACTGCATTATATGGGTAATAATGGATGTTATATTGATGATAATAAAAGTACTAAGTATATTTATTATAGTTCTGGCGATTATAACTGCATAATATGCGTAATAATGCATGTTATATTGAGAATAATATAAGTAATAAGTATAATTATTACAGTTCTAGCGATAATAACTGCATTATATGGGTAATAATGCATGTTATATTGGTAATATTGGGAGTAATAAGTATAATTGTTATAGTTCTAGCGATAATAATAGTAAAATATGGCTAATAGTGCATGTTATATTGATAATAATAAAAGTAATAAGTATATTTATTACAGTTCTATGGATAATAACTGCATAATATGGGTAATAATGCATGTTATATTGATAATAATAAAAGTAATAAGTATATTTATTACAGTTCTATCGATAATAACTGCATAATATGGGTAATAATGCATGTTATATTGATGATAATAAAAGTAATACGTATATTTATTATAGTTCCAGCGATAATAACTGCATAATATGGGTAATAATGCATGTTATATTGATAATAATATAAGTAATAAGTATACTTATTACAGTTCTAGCGATAATAACTGCATTATATGGGTAATAATGGATGTTATACTGATAATGTCGGGAGTAATAAGTATATTTATTATAGTTCTAGCGATAATAACTGCATAATATGGGTAATAATGCATGTTATATTGATAATATTGGGAGTAATAAGTATAATTATTATAGTTCTAGCGATAATAATAGCAAAATATGGCTAATAGTGCATGTTATATTGATAATAATAAAAGTAATAAGTATATTTATTACAGCTCTATCGATAATAACTGCATAATATGGGTAATAATGCATGTTATATTGATGATAACAAAAGTAAAACGTATATTTATTATAGTTCTAGCGATAATAACTGCATAATATGGGTAATAATGCATGTTATATTGATGATAACAAAAGTAAAACGTATATTTATTATAGTTCTAGCGATAATAACTGCATAATATGGGTAATAATGCATGTTATATTGATAATAATATAAGTCATAAGTATAATTATTACAGTTCCAGCGATAATAACTGCATTATATGGGTAATAATGGATGTTATATTGATAATATCGGGAGTAATAAGTATATTTATTATAGTTCTAGCGATAATAACTGCATAATATAGGTAATAATGCATGTTATATTGATAATAATAAAAGTAATAAGTATATTTATTATAGTTCTAGCGATAATAACTGCATAATATAGGTAATATTGCATGTTATATTGATAATAATAAAAGCAATAAGTATATTTATTATAGTTCTATCAATAATAACTGCATAATATGGGTAATAATGCATGTTATATTGATAATAATATAAGTAATAAGTATAATTATTACAGTTCTAGCGATAATAACTGCATTATATGGGTAATAATAGATGTTATATTGACAATATCGGGAGTAATAAGTATATTTATTATAGTTCTAGCGATAATAACTGCATAATATAGGTAATAATGCATGTTATATTGATAATAATAAAAGTAATAAGTATATTTATTACAGTTCTATGGATAATAACTGCATAATATGGGTAATAATGCATGTTATATTGATAATATCGGGAGTAATAAGTATAATTATTATAGCTCTAGCGATAATAATACTAAAATATGGCTAATAGTGCATGTTATATCAATAATAATAAAAGTAATAAGTATATTTATTACATTTCTATCGATAATAACTGCATAATATGGGTAACAATGCATGTTATATTGATGATAATAAAAGTATTACGTATATTTATTATAGTTCTAGCGATAATAACTGCATAATATGGGTAATAATGCATGTTATATTGATAATATTGGGAGTAATAAGTATAATTATTATAGTTCTAGCGATAATAATAGCAAAATATGGCTAATAGTGCATGTTATATTGATAATAATAAAAGTAATAAGTATATTTATTACAGCTCTATCGATAATAACTGCATAATATGGGTAATAATGCATGTTATATTGATGATAACAAAAGTAAAACGTATATTTATTATAGTTCTAGCGATAATAACTGCATAATATGGGTAATAATGCATGTTATATTGATAATAATATAAGTCATAAGTTTAATTATTACAGTTCCAGCGATAATAACTGCATTATATGGGTAATAATGGATGTTATATTGATAATATCGGGAGTAATAAGTATATTTATTATAGTTCTAGCGATAATAACTGCATAATATAGGTAATAATGCATGTTATATTGATAATAATAAAAGTAATAAGTATATTTATTATAGTTCTATCAATAATAACTGCATAATATGGGTAATAGTGCATGTTATATTGATAATAATAGAAGTAATAAGTATATTTATTACAGCTCTATCGATAATAACTGCATAATATGGGTAATAATGCATGTTATATTGATGATAACAAAAGTAATACGTATATTTATTATAGTTCTAGCGATAATAACTGCATAATATGGGTAATAATGCATGTTATATTGAGAATAATATAAGTAATAAGTATAATTATTACAGTTCTAGCGATAATAACTGCATTATATGGGTAATAATGCATGTTATATTGATAATATTGGGAGTAATAAGTATAATTATTATAGTTCTAGCGATAATAATAGTAAAATATGGCTAATAGTGCATGTTATATTGATAATAATAAAAGTAATAAGTATATTTATTACAGTTCTATGGATAATAACTGCATAATATGGGTACTAATGCATGTTATATTGATGATAACAAAAGTAATACGTATATTTATTATAGTTCTAGCGATAATAACTGCATAATATGGGTAATAATGCATGTTATATTGATAATAATATAAGTAATAAGTATAATTATTACAGTTCTAGCGATAATAACTGCATTATATGGGTAATAATGGATGTTATATTGACAATATCGGGAGTAATAAGTATATTTATTATAGTTCTAGCGATAATAACTGCATAATATAAGTAATAATGCATGTTATATTGATAATAATAAAAGTAATAAGTATATTTATTATAGTTCTAGCGATAATAACTGCATAATATGTGTAATAATGCATGTTATATTGATAATATTGGGAGTAATAAGTATAATTATTATAGTTCTAGCGATAATAATAGTAAAATATGGCTAATAGTGCATGTTATATTGATAATAATAAAAGTAATAAGTATATTTATTACAGTTCTATGGATAATAACTGCATAATATGGGTACTAATGCATGTTATATTGATGATAACAAAAGTAATGCGTATATTTATTATAGTTCTAGCGATAATAACTGCATAATATGGGTAATAATGCATGTTATATTGATAATAATATAAGTAATAAGTATAATTATTACAGTTCTAGCGATAATAACTGCATTATATGTGTAATAATGGATGTTATATTGACAATATCGGGAGTAATAAGTATATTTATTATAGTTCTAGCGATAATAACTGCATAATATAGGTAATAATGCATGTTATATTGATAATAATAAAAGTAATAAGTATATTTATTATAGTTCTAGCGATAATAACTGCATAATATGTGTAATAATGCATGTTATATTGATAATATTGGGAGTAATAAGTATAATTATTATAGTTCTAGCGATAATAATAGTAAAACATGGCTAATAGTGCATGTTATATTGATAATAATAAAAGTAATAAGTATATTTATTACAGCTCTATCGATAATAACTGCATAATATGGGTAATAATGCATGTTATATTGATGATAACAAAAGTAATACGTATATTTATTATAGTTCTAGCGATAATAACTGCATAATATGGGTAATACTGCATGTTATATTGATAATAATATAAGTCATAAGTATAATTATTACAGTTCCAGCGATAATAACTGCATTATATGGGTAATAATGGATGTTATATTGATAATATCGGGAGTAATAAGTATATTTATTATAGTTCTAGCGATAATAACTGCATAATATAGGTAATAATGCATGTTATATTGATAATAATAAAAGTAATAAGTATATTTATTATAGTTCTATCAATAATAACTGCATAATATGGGTAATAATGCATGTTATATTGATAATAATAAAAGTAATAAGTATATTTATTACAGTTCTATGGATAATAACTGCATAATATGGGTAATAATGCATGTTATATTGATAATATCGGGAGTAATAAGTATAATTATTATAGCTCTAGCGATAATAATACTAAAATATGGCTAATAGTGCATGTTATATCAATAATAATAAAAGTAATAAGTATATTTATTACATTTCTATCGATAATAACTGCATAATATGGGTAACAATGCATGTTATATTGATGATAATAAAAGTATTACGTATATTTATTATAGTTCTAGCGATAATAACTGCATAATATGGGTAATAATGCACGTTATATTGCTAATAATATAAGTAATAAGTATATTTATTATAGTTCTATCGATTATAATTGCATAATATGGGTAATCATGCATGTTATATTGATAATAATATAAGTAACAAGTATAATTATTACAGTTCTTGCGATAATAACTGCACAATATGGGTAATAATGCATGTTATACAGATAATAATGAAAGTAATAAGTATATTTATTATAATTCTATCGATAATAACTGCATAATATGGGTAATAATGCATGTTATATTGATGATCACAAAAGTAATAAGTATTTTTATTACAGTTCTAGCGATAATAACTGCATAATATAGGTAATAATGCATGTTATATTGATAATAATAAAAGTAATAAGTATATTTATTATAGTTCTAGCGTTTATAACTGCAGATTATGCGTAATAATGCATGTTATATTGATAATAATATAAGTAATGAGTATAATTATTACAGTTCTAACGATAATAACTGCATTATATGGGTAATAATGCATGTTATATTGATAGTATTGGGAGTAATAAGTATAAATATTATAGTTCTAGCGATAATAATAGTAAAATATGGCTAAGAGTGCATCTTATATTGATAATAATAAAAGTAATAAGTATATTTATTACAGTTCTAGCGATAATAACTGCATAATATGGGTAATAATGCATGTTATATTGATAATAATATAAGTAATAAGTATAATTATTACAGTTCTGGCGATAATAACTGCATTATATGGGTAATAATGCACGTTATATTGCTAATAATATAAGTAATAAGTATAATTATTACAGTTCTGGCGATAATAACTGCATTATATGGGTAATAATGCACGTTATATTGCTAATAATATAAGTAATAAGTATAATTATTACAGTTCTAGCGATAATAACTGCATTATATGGGTAATAATGGATGTTATATTGATGATAATAAAAGTACTAAGTATATTTATTATAGTTCTGGCGATTATAACTGCATAATATGCGTAATAATGCATGTTATATTGAGAATAATATAAGTAATAAGTATAATTATTACAGTTCTAGCGATAATAACTGCATTATATGGGTAATAATGCATGTTATATTGGTAATATTGGGAGTAATAAGTATAATTGTTATAGTTCTAGCGATAATAATAGTAAAATATGGCTAATAGTGCATGTTATATTGATAATAATAAAAGTAATAAGTATATTTATTACAGTTCTATGGATAATAACTGCATAATATGGGTAATAATGCATGTTATATTGATAATAATAAAAGTAATAAGTATATTTATTACAGTTCTATCGATAATAACTGCATAATATGGGTAATAATGCATGTTATATTGATGATAATAAAAGTAATACGTATATTTATTATAGTTCCAGCGATAATAACTGCATAATATGTGTAATAATGCATATTATATTGATAATATTGGGAGTAATAAGTATAATTATTATAGTTCTAGCGATAATAATAGTAAAATATGGCTAATAGTGCATGTTATATTGATAATAATAAAAGTAATAAGTATATTTATTACAGTTCTATCGATAATAACTGCATAATATGGGTAATAATGCATGTTATATTGATGATAATGAAAGTAATACGTATATTTATTATAGTTCCAGCGATAATAACTGCATAATATGGGTAATAATGCATGTTATATTGATAATAATATAAGTAATAAGTATACTTATTACAGTTCTAGCGATAATAACTGCATTATATGGGTAATAATGGATGTTATACTGATAATGTCGGGAGTAATAAGTATATTTATTATAGTTCTAGCGATAATAACTGCATAATATGGGTAATAATGCATGTTATATTGATAATATTGGGAGTAATAAGTATAATTATTATAGTTCTAGCGATAATAATAGCAAAATATGGCTAATAGTGCATGTTATATTGATAATAATAAAAGTAATAAGTATATTTATTACAGCTCTATCGATAATAACTGCATAATATGGGTAATAATGCATGTTATATTGATGATAACAAAAGTAAAACGTATATTTATTATAGTTCTAGCGATAATAACTGCATAATATGGGTAATAATGCATGTTATATTGATAATAATATAAGTCATAAGTATAATTATTACAGTTCCAGCGATAATAACTGCATTATATGGGTAATAATGGATGTTATATTGATAATATCGGGAGTAATAAGTATATTTATTATAGTTCTAGCGATAATAACTGCATAATATAGGTAATAATGCATGTTATATTGATAATAATAAAAGTAATAAGTATACTTATTATAGTTCTAGCGATAATAACTGCATAATATAGGTAATATTGCATGTTATATTGATAATAATAAAAGCAATAAGTATATTTATTATAGTTCTATCAATAATAACTGCATAATATGGGTAATAATGCATGTTATATTGATAATAATATAAGTAATAAGTATAATTATTACAGTTCTAGCGATAATAACTGCATTATATGGGTAATAATAGATGTTATATTGACAATATCGGGAGTAATAAGTATATTTATTATAGTTCTAGCGATAATAACTGCATAATATAGGTAATAATGCATGTTATATTGATAATAATAAAAGTAATAAGTATATTTATTACAGTTCTATGGATAATAACTGCATAATATGGGTAATAATGCATGTTATATTGATAATATCGGGAGTAATAAGTATAATTATTATAGCTCTAGCGATAATAATACTAAAATATGGCTAATAGTGCATGTTATATCAATAATAATAAAAGTAATAAGTATATTTATTACATTTCTATCGATAATAACTGCATAATATGGGTAACAATGCATGTTATATTGATGATAATAAAAGTATTACGTATATTTATTATAGTTCTAGCGATAATAACTGCATAATATGGGTAATAATGCATGTTATATTGATAATATTGGGAGTAATAAGTATAATTATTATAGTTCTAGCGATAATAATAGCAAAATATGGCTAATAGTGCATGTTATATTGATAATAATAAAAGTAATAAGTATATTTATTACAGCTCTATCGATAATAACTGCATAATATGGGTAATAATGCATGTTATATTGATGATAACAAAAGTAAAACGTATATTTATTATAGTTCTAGCGATAATAACTGCATAATATGGGTAATAATGCATGTTATATTGATAATAATATAAGTCATAAGTTTAATTATTACAGTTCCAGCGATAATAACTGCATTATATGGGTAATAATGGATGTTATATTGATAATATCGGGAGTAATAAGTATATTTATTATAGTTCTAGCGATAATAACTGCATAATATAGGTAATAATGCATGTTATATTGATAATAATAAAAGTAATAAGTATATTTATTATAGTTCTATCAATAATAACTGCATAATATGGGTAATAGTGCATGTTATATTGATAATAATAGAAGTAATAAGTATATTTATTACAGCTCTATCGATAATAACTGCATAATATGGGTAATAATGCATGTTATATTGATGATAACAAAAGTAATACGTATATTTATTATAGTTCTAGCGATAATAACTGCATAATATGGGTAATAATGCATGTTATATTGAGAATAATATAAGTAATAAGTATAATTATTACAGTTCTAGCGATAATAACTGCATTATATGGGTAATAATGCATGTTATATTGATAATATTGGGAGTAATAAGTATAATTATTATAGTTCTAGCGATAATAATAGTAAAATATGGCTAATAGTGCATGTTATATTGATAATAATAAAAGTAATAAGTATATTTATTACAGTTCTATGGATAATAACTGCATAATATGGGTACTAATGCATGTTATATTGATGATAACAAAAGTAATACGTATATTTATTATAGTTCTAGCGATAATAACTGCATAATATGGGTAATAATGCATGTTATATTGATAATAATATAAGTAATAAGTATAATTATTACAGTTCTAGCGATAATAACTGCATTATATGGGTAATAATGGATGTTATATTGACAATATCGGGAGTAATAAGTATATTTATTATAGTTCTAGCGATAATAACTGCATAATATAAGTAATAATGCATGTTATATTGATAATAATAAAAGTAATAAGTATATTTATTATAGTTCTAGCGATAATAACTGCATAATATGTGTAATAATGCATGTTATATTGATAATATTGGGAGTAATAAGTATAATTATTATAGTTCTAGCGATAATAATAGTAAAATATGGCTAATAGTGCATGTTATATTGATAATAATAAAAGTAATAAGTATATTTATTACAGTTCTATGGATAATAACTGCATAATATGGGTACTAATGCATGTTATATTGATGATAACAAAAGTAATGCGTATATTTATTATAGTTCTAGCGATAATAACTGCATAATATGGGTAATAATGCATGTTATATTGATAATAATATAAGTAATAAGTATAATTATTACAGTTCTAGCGATAATAACTGCATTATATGGGTAATAATGGATGTTATATTGACAATATCGGGAGTAATAAGTATATTTATTATAGTTCTAGCGATAATAACTGCATAATATAGGTAATAATGCATGTTATATTGATAATAATAAAAGTAATAAGTATATTTATTATAGTTCTAGCGATAATAACTGCATAATATGTGTAATAATGCATGTTATATTGATAATATTGGGAGTAATAAGTATAATTATTATAGTTCTAGCGATAATAATAGTAAAACATGGCTAATAGTGCATGTTATATTGATAATAATAAAAGTAATAAGTATATTTATTACAGCTCTATCGATAATAACTGCATAATATGGGTAATAATGCATGTTATATTGATGATAACAAAAGTAATACGTATATTTATTATAGTTCTAGCGATAATAACTGCATAATATGGGTAATACTGCATGTTATATTGATAATAATATAAGTCATAAGTATAATTATTACAGTTCCAGCGATAATAACTGCATTATATGGGTAATAATGGATGTTATATTGATAATATCGGGAGTAATAAGTATATTTATTATAGTTCTAGCGATAATAACTGCATAATATAGGTAATAATGCATGTTATATTGATAATAATAAAAGTAATAAGTATATTTATTATAGTTCTATCAATAATAACTGCATAATATGGGTAATAATGCATGTTATATTGATAATAATAAAAGTAATAAGTATATTTATTACAGTTCTATGGATAATAACTGCATAATATGGGTAATAATGCATGTTATATTGATAATATCGGGAGTAATAAGTATAATTATTATAGCTCTAGCGATAATAATACTAAAATATGGCTAATAGTGCATGTTATATCAATAATAATAAAAGTAATAAGTATATTTATTACATTTCTATCGATAATAACTGCATAATATGGGTAACAATGCATGTTATATTGATGATAATAAAAGTATTACGTATATTTATTATAGTTCTAGCGATAATAACTGCACAATATGGGTAATAATGCATGTTATACAGATAATAATGAAAGTAATAAGTATATTTATTATAATTCTATCGATAATAACTGCATAATATGGGTAATAATGCATGTTATATTGATGATCACAAAAGTAATAAGTATTTTTATTACAGTTCTAGCGATAATAACTGCATAATATAGGTAATAATGCATGTTATATTGATAATAATAAAAGTAATAAGTATATTTATTATAGTTCTAGCGTTTATAACTGCAGATTATGCGTAATAATGCATGTTATATTGATAATAATATAAGTAATGAGTATAATTATTACAGTTCTAACGATAATAACTGCATTATATGGGTAATAATGCATGTTATATTGATAGTATTGGGAGTAATAAGTATAAATATTATAGTTCTAGCGATAATAATAGTAAAATATGGCTAAGAGTGCATCTTATATTGATAATAATAAAAGTAATAAGTATATTTATTACAGTTCTAGCGATAATAACTGCATAATATGGGTAATAATGCATGTTATATTGATAATAATATAAGTAATAAGTATAATTATTACAGTTCTGGCGATAATAACTGCATTATATGGGTAATAATGCACGTTATATTGCTAATAATATAAGTAATAAGTATAATTATTACAGTTCTGGCGATAATAACTGCATTATATGGGTAATAATGCACGTTATATTGCTAATAATATAAGTAATAAGTATAATTATTACAGTTCTAGCGATAATAACTGCATTATATGGGTAATAATGGATGTTATATTGATGATAATAAAAGTACTAAGTATATTTATTATAGTTCTGGCGATTATAACTGCATAATATGCGTAATAATGCATGTTATATTGAGAATAATATAAGTAATAAGTATAATTATTACAGTTCTAGCGATAATAACTGCATTATATGGGTAATAATGCATGTTATATTGGTAATATTGGGAGTAATAAGTATAATTGTTATAGTTCTAGCGATAATAATAGTAAAATATGGCTAATAGTGCATGTTATATTGATAATAATAAAAGTAATAAGTATATTTATTACAGTTCTATGGATAATAACTGCATAATATGGGTAATAATGCATGTTATATTGATAATAATAAAAGTAATAAGTATATTTATTACAGTTCTATCGATAATAACTGCATAATATGGGTAATAATGCATGTTATATTGATGATAATAAAAGTAATACGTATATTTATTATAGTTCCAGCGATAATAACTGCATAATATGGGTAATAATGCATGTTATATTGATAATAATATAAGTAATAAGTATACTTATTACAGTTCTAGCGATAATAACTGCATTATATGGGTAATAATGGATGTTATACTGATAATGTCGGGAGTAATAAGTATATTTATTATAGTTCTAGCGATAATAACTGCATAATATGGGTAATAATGCATGTTATATTGATAATATTGGGAGTAATAAGTATAATTATTATAGTTCTAGCGATAATAATAGCAAAATATGGCTAATAGTGCATGTTATATTGATAATAATAAAAGTAATAAGTATATTTATTACAGCTCTATCGATAATAACTGCATAATATGGGTAATAATGCATGTTATATTGATGATAACAAAAGTAAAACGTATATTTATTATAGTTCTAGCGATAATAACTGCATAATATGGGTAATAATGCATGTTATATTGATGATAACAAAAGTAAAACGTATATTTATTATAGTTCTAGCGATAATAACTGCATAATATGGGTAATAATGCATGTTATATTGATAATAATATAAGTCATAAGTATAATTATTACAGTTCCAGCGATAATAACTGCATTATATGGGTAATAATGGATGTTATATTGATAATATCGGGAGTAATAAGTATATTTATTATAGTTCTAGCGATAATAACTGCATAATATAGGTAATAATGCATGTTATATTGATAATAATAAAAGTAATAAGTATATTTATTATAGTTCTAGCGATAATAACTGCATAATATAGGTAATATTGCATGTTATATTGATAATAATAAAAGCAATAAGTATATTTATTATAGTTCTATCAATAATAACTGCATAATATGGGTAATAATGCATGTTATATTGATAATAATATAAGTAATAAGTATAATTATTACAGTTCTAGCGATAATAACTGCATTATATGGGTAATAATAGATGTTATATTGACAATATCGGGAGTAATACGTATATTTATTATAGTTCTAGCGATAATAACTGCATAATATGGGTAATACTGCATGTTATATTGATAATAATATAAGTCATAAGTATAATTATTACAGTTCCAGCGATAATAACTGCATTATATGGGTAATAATGGATGTTATATTGATAATATCGGGAGTAATAAGTATATTTATTATAGTTCTAGCGATAATAACTGCATAATATAGGTAATAATGCATGTTATATTGATAATAATAAAAGTAATAAGTATATTTATTATAGTTCTATCAATAATAACTGCATAATATGGGTAATAATGCATGTTATATTGATAATAATAAAAGTAATAAGTATATTTATTACAGTTCTATGGATAATAACTGCATAATATGGGTAATAATGCATGTTATATTGATAATATCGGGAGTAATAAGTATAATTATTATAGCTCTAGCGATAATAATACTAAAATATGGCTAATAGTGCATGTTATATCAATAATAATAAAAGTAATAAGTATATTTATTACATTTCTATCGATAATAACTGCATAATATGGGTAACAATGCATGTTATATTGATGATAATAAAAGTATTACGTATATTTATTATAGTTCTAGCGATAATAACTGCATAATATGGGTAATAATGCACGTTATATTGCTAATAATATAAGTAATAAGTATATTTATTATAGTTCTATCGATTATAATTGCATAATATGGGTAATCATGCATGTTATATTGATAATAATATAAGTAACAAGTATAATTATTACAGTTCTTGCGATAATAACTGCACAATATGGGTAATAATGCATGTTATACAGATAATAATGAAAGTAATAAGTATATTTATTATAATTCTATCGATAATAACTGCATAATATGGGTAATAATGCATGTTATATTGATGATCACAAAAGTAATAAGTATTTTTATTACAGTTCTAGCGATAATAACTGCATAATATAGGTAATAATGCATGTTATATTGATAATAATAAAAGTAATAAGTATATTTATTATAGTTCTAGCGTTTATAACTGCAGATTATGCGTAATAATGCATGTTATATTGATAATAATATAAGTAATGAGTATAATTATTACAGTTCTAACGATAATAACTGCATTATATGGGTAATAATGCATGTTATATTGATAGTATTGGGAGTAATAAGTATAAATATTATAGTTCTAGCGATAATAATAGTAAAATATGGCTAAGAGTGCATCTTATATTGATAATAATAAAAGTAATAAGTATATTTATTACAGTTCTAGCGATAATAACTGCATAATATGGGTAATAATGCATGTTATATTGATAATAATATAAGTAATAAGTATAATTATTACAGTTCTGGCGATAATAACTGCATTATATGGGTAATAATGCACGTTATATTGCTAATAATATAAGTAATAAGTATAATTATTACAGTTCTGGCGATAATAACTGCATTATATGGGTAATAATGCACGTTATATTGCTAATAATATAAGTAATAAGTATAATTATTACAGTTCTAGCGATAATAACTGCATTATATGGGTAATAATGGATGTTATATTGATGATAATAAAAGTACTAAGTATATTTATTATAGTTCTGGCGATTATAACTGCATAATATGCGTAATAATGCATGTTATATTGAGAATAATATAAGTAATAAGTATAATTATTACAGTTCTAGCGATAATAACTGCATTATATGGGTAATAATGCATGTTATATTGGTAATATTGGGAGTAATAAGTATAATTGTTATAGTTCTAGCGATAATAATAGTAAAATATGGCTAATAGTGCATGTTATATTGATAATAATAAAAGTAATAAGTATATTTATTACAGTTCTATGGATAATAACTGCATAATATGGGTAATAATGCATGTTATATTGATAATAATAAAAGTAATAAGTATATTTATTACAGTTCTATCGATAATAACTGCATAATATGGGTAATAATGCATGTTATATTGATGATAATAAAAGTAATACGTATATTTATTATAGTTCCAGCGATAATAACTGCATAATATGGGTAATAATGCATGTTATATTGATAATAATATAAGTAATAAGTATACTTATTACAGTTCTAGCGATAATAACTGCATTATATGGGTAATAATGGATGTTATACTGATAATGTCGGGAGTAATAAGTATATTTATTATAGTTCTAGCGATAATAACTGCATAATATGGGTAATAATGCATGTTATATTGATAATATTGGGAGTAATAAGTATAATTATTATAGTTCTAGCGATAATAATAGCAAAATATGGCTAATAGTGCATGTTATATTGATAATAATAAAAGTAATAAGTATATTTATTACAGCTCTATCGATAATAACTGCATAATATGGGTAATAATGCATGTTATATTGATGATAACAAAAGTAAAACGTATATTTATTATAGTTCTAGCGATAATAACTGCATAATATGGGTAATAATGCATGTTATATTGATGATAACAAAAGTAAAACGTATATTTATTATAGTTCTAGCGATAATAACTGCATAATATGGGTAATAATGCATGTTATATTGATAATAATATAAGTCATAAGTATAATTATTACAGTTCCAGCGATAATAACTGCATTATATGGGTAATAATGGATGTTATATTGATAATATCGGGAGTAATAAGTATATTTATTATAGTTCTAGCGATAATAACTGCATAATATAGGTAATAATGCATGTTATATTGATAATAATAAAAGTAATAAGTATATTTATTATAGTTCTAGCGATAATAACTGCATAATATAGGTAATATTGCATGTTATATTGATAATAATAAAAGCAATAAGTATATTTATTATAGTTCTATCAATAATAACTGCATAATATGGGTAATAATGCATGTTATATTGATAATAATATAAGTAATAAGTATAATTATTACAGTTCTAGCGATAATAACTGCATTATATGGGTAATAATAGATGTTATATTGACAATATCGGGAGTAATAAGTATATTTATTATAGTTCTATGGATAATAACTGCATAATATGGGTAATAATGCATGTTATATTGATAATAATAAAAGTAATAAGTATATTTATTACAGTTCTATCGATAATAACTGCATAATATGGGTAATAATGCATGTTATATTGATGATAATAAAAGTAATACGTATATTTATTATAGTTCCAGCGATAATAACTGCATAATATGGGTAATAATGCATGTTATATTGATAATAATATAAGTAATAAGTATACTTATTACAGTTCTAGCGATAATAACTGCATTATATGGGTAATAATGGATGTTATACTGATAATGTCGGGAGTAATAAGTATATTTATTATAGTTCTAGCGATAATAACTGCATAATATGGGTAATAATGCATGTTATATTGATAATATTGGGAGTAATAAGTATAATTATTATAGTTCTAGCGATAATAATAGCAAAATATGGCTAATAGTGCATGTTATATTGATAATAATAAAAGTAATAAGTATATTTATTACAGCTCTATCGATAATAACTGCATAATATGGGTAATAATGCATGTTATATTGATGATAACAAAAGTAAAACGTATATTTATTATAGTTCTAGCGATAATAACTGCATAATATGGGTAATAATGCATGTTATATTGATGATAACAAAAGTAAAACGTATATTTATTATAGTTCTAGCGATAATAACTGCATAATATGGGTAATAATGCATGTTATATTGATAATAATATAAGTCATAAGTATAATTATTACAGTTCCAGCGATAATAACTGCATTATATGGGTAATAATGGATGTTATATTGATAATATCGGGAGTAATAAGTATATTTATTATAGTTCTAGCGATAATAACTGCATAATATAGGTAATAATGCATGTTATATTGATAATAATAAAAGTAATAAGTATATTTATTATAGTTCTAGCGATAATAACTGCATAATATAGGTAATATTGCATGTTATATTGATAATAATAAAAGCAATAAGTATATTTATTATAGTTCTATCAATAATAACTGCATAATATGGGTAATAATGCATGTTATATTGATAATAATATAAGTAATAAGTATAATTATTACAGTTCTAGCGATAATAACTGCATTATATGGGTAATAATAGATGTTATATTGACAATATCGGGAGTAATAAGTATATTTATTATAGTTCTAGCGATAATAACTGCATAATATAGGTAATAATGCATGTTATATTGATAATAATAAAAGTAATAAGTATATTTATTACAGTTCTATGGATAATAACTGCATAATATGGGTAATAATGCATGTTATATTGATAATATCGGGAGTAATAAGTATAATTATTATAGCTCTAGCGATAATAATACTAAAATATGGCTAATAGTGCATGTTATATCAATAATAATAAAAGTAATAAGTATATTTATTACATTTCTATCGATAATAACTGCATAATATGGGTAACAATGCATGTTATATTGATGATAATAAAAGTATTACGTATATTTATTATAGTTCTAGCGATAATAACTGCATAATATGGGTAATAATGCATGTTATATTGATAATATTGGGAGTAATAAGTATAATTATTATAGTTCTAGCGATAATAATAGCAAAATATGGCTAATAGTGCATGTTATATTGATAATAATAAAAGTAATAAGTATATTTATTACAGCTCTATCGATAATAACTGCATAATATGGGTAATAATGCATGTTATATTGATGATAACAAAAGTAAAACGTATATTTATTATAGTTCTAGCGATAATAACTGCATAATATGGGTAATAATGCATGTTATATTGATAATAATATAAGTCATAAGATTAATTATTACAGTTCCAGCGATAATAACTGCATTATATGGGTAATAATGGATGTTATATTGATAATATCGGGAGTAATAAGTATATTTATTATAGTTCTAGCGATAATAACTGCATAATATAGGTAATAATGCATGTTATATTGATAATAATAAAAGTAATAAGTATATTTATTATAGTTCTATCAATAATAACTGCATAATATGGGTAATAGTGCATGTTATATTGATAATAATAGAAGTAATAAGTATATTTATTACAGCTCTATCGATAATAACTGCATAATATGGGTAATAATGCATGTTATATTGATGATAACAAAAGTAATACGTATATTTATTATAGTTCTAGCGATAATAACTGCATAATATGGGTAATAATGCATGTTATATTGAGAATAATATAAGTAATAAGTATAATTATTACAGTTCTAGCGATAATAACTGCATTATATGGGTAATAATGCATGTTATATTGATAATATTGGGAGTAATAAGTATAATTATTATAGTTCTAGCGATAATAATAGTAAAATATGGCTAATAGTGCATGTTATATTGATAATAATAAAAGTAATAAGTATATTTATTACAGTTCTATGGATAATAACTGCATAATATGGGTACTAATGCATGTTATATTGATGATAACAAAAGTAATACGTATATTTATTATAGTTCTAGCGATAATAACTGCATAATATGGGTAATAATGCATGTTATATTGATAATAATATAAGTAATAAGTATAATTATTACAGTTCTAGCGATAATAACTGCATTATATGGGTAATAATGGATGTTATATTGACAATATCGGGAGTAATAAGTATATTTATTATAGTTCTAGCGATAATAACTGCATAATATAAGTAATAATGCATGTTATATTGATAATAATAAAAGTAATAAGTATATTTATTATAGTTCTAGCGATAATAACTGCATAATATGTGTAATAATGCATGTTATATTGATAATATTGGGAGTAATAAGTATAATTATTATAGTTCTAGCGATAATAATAGTAAAATATGGCTAATAGTGCATGTTATATTGATAATAATAAAAGTAATAAGTATATTTATTACAGTTCTATGGATAATAACTGCATAATATGGGTACTAATGCATGTTATATTGATGATAACAAAAGTAATGCGTATATTTATTATAGTTCTAGCGATAATAACTGCATAATATGGGTAATAATGCATGTTATATTGATAATAATATAAGTAATAAGTATAATTATTACAGTTCTAGCGATAATAACTGCATTATATGGGTAATAATGGATGTTATATTGACAATATCGGGAGTAATAAGTATATTTATTATAGTTCTAGCGATAATAACTGCATAATATAGGTAATAATGCATGTTATATTGATAATAATAAAAGTAATAAGTATATTTATTATAGTTCTAGCGATAATAACTGCATAATATGTGTAATAATGCATGTTATATTGATAATATTGGGAGTAATAAGTATAATTATTATAGTTCTAGCGATAATAATAGTAAAACATGGCTAATAGTGCATGTTATATTGATAATAATAAAAGTAATAAGTATATTTATTACAGCTCTATCGATAATAACTGCATAATATGGGTAATAATGCATGTTATATTGATGATAACAAAAGTAATACGTATATTTATTATAGTTCTAGCGATAATAACTGCATAATATGGGTAATAATGCATGTTATATTGATAATAATATAAGTCATAAGTATAATTATTACAGTTCCAGCGATAATAACTGCATTATATGGGTAATAATGGATGTTATATTGATAATATCGGGAGTAATAAGTATATTTATTATAGTTCTAGCGATAATAACTGCATAATATAGGTAATAATGCATGTTATATTGATAATAATAAAAGTAATAAGTATATTTATTATAGTTCTATCAATAATAACTGCATAATATGGGTAATAATGCATGTTATATTGATAATAATATAAGTAATAAGTATAATTATTACAGTTCTAGCGATAATAACTGCATTATATGGGTAATAATAGATGTTATATTGATAATATTGGGAGTAATAAGTATAATTATTATAGTTCTAGCGATAATAACAGTAAAATATGGCTAATATTGCATGTTATATTGATAATAATAAAAGTAATAAGTATATTTATTACAGTTCTATCGATAATAACTGCATAATATGGGTAACAATGCATGTTATATTGATGATAATAAAAGTATTACGTATATTTATTATAGTTCTAGCGATAATAACTGCATAATATGGGTAATAATGCACGTTATATTGCTAATAATATAAGTAATAAGTATATTTATTATAGTTCTATCGATTATAATTGCATAATATGGGTAATCATGCATGTTATATTGATAATAATATAAGTAACAAGTATAATTATTACAGTTCTTGCGATAATAACTGCACAATATGGGTAATAATGCATGTTATACAGATAATAATGAAAGTAATAAGTATATTTATTATAATTCTATCGATAATACCTGCATAATATGGGTAATAATGCATGTTATATTGATGATCACAAAAGTAATATGTATTTTTATTACAGTTCTAGCGATAATAACTGCATAATATAGGTAATAATGCATGTTATATTGATAATAATAAAAGTAATAAGTACATTTATTATAGTTCTAGCGTTTATAACTGCAGATTATGCGTAATAATGCATGTTATATTGATAATAATATAAGTAATAAGTATAATTATTACAGTTCTAACGATAATAACTGCATTATATGGGTAATAATGCACGTTATATTGCTAATAATATAAGTAATAAGTATAATTATTACAGTTCTGGCGATAATAACTGCATTATATGGGTAATAATGCACGTTATATTGCTAATAATATAAGTAATAAGTATAATTATTACAGTTCTAGCGATAATAACTGCATTATATTGGTAATAATGCATGTTATATTGGTAATATTGGGAGTAATAAGTATAATTGTTATAGTTCTAGCGATAATAATAGTAAAATATGGCTAATAGTGCATGTTATATTGATAATAATAAAAGTAATAAGTATATTTATTACAGTTCTATGGATAATAACTGCATAATATGGGTAATAATGCATGTTATATTGATAATAATAAAAGTAATAAGTATATTTATTATAGTTCTAGCGATAATAACTGCATAATATGTGTAATAATGCATGTTATATTGATAATATTGGGAGTAATAAGTATAATTATTATAGTTCTAGCGATAATAATAGTAAAATATGGCTAATAGTGCATGTTATATTGATAATAATAAAAGTAATAAGTATATTTATTACAGTTCTATCGATAATAACTGCATAATATGGGTAATAATGCATGTTATATTGATGATAATAAAAGTAATACGTATATTTATTATAGTTCCAGCGATAATAACTGCATAATATGGGTAATAATGCATGTTATATTGATAATAATATAAGTAATAAGTATACTTATTACAGTTCTAGCGATAATAACTGCATTATATGGGTAATAATGGATGTTATACTGATAATGTCGGGAGTAATAAGTATATTTATTATAGTTCTAGCGATAATAACTGCATAATATGGGTAATAATGCATGTTATATTGATAATATTGGGAGTAATAAGTATAATTATTATAGTTCTAGCGATAATAATAGCAAAATATGGCTAATAGTGCATGTTATATTGATAATAATAAAAGTAATAAGTATATTTATTACAGCTCTATCGATAATAACTGCATAATATGGGTAATAATGCATGTTATATTGATGATAACAAAAGTAAAACGTATATTTATTATAGTTCTAGCGATAATAACTGCATAATATGGGTAATAATGCATGTTATATTGATAATAATATAAGTCATAAGTATAATTATTACAGTTCCAGCGATAATAACTGCATTATATGGGTAATAATGGATGTTATATTGATAATATCGGGAGTAATAAGTATATTTATTATAGTTCTAGCGATAATAACTGCATAATATAGGTAATAATGCATGTTATATTGATAATAATAAAAGTAATAAGTATATTTATTATAGTTCTAGCGATAATAACTGCATAATATAGGTAATATTGCATGTTATATTGATAATAATAAAAGCAATAAGTATATTTATTATAGTTCTATCAATAATAACTGCATAATATGGGTAATAATGCATGTTATATTGATAATAATATAAGTAATAAGTATAATTATTACAGTTCTAGCGATAATAACTGCATAATATTTGTAATAATGCACGTTATATTGCTAATAATATAAGTAATAAGTATAATTATTACAGTTCTAGCGATAATAACTGCATTATATGGGTAATAATGCATGTTATATTGATAATATCGGGAGTAATAAGTATAATTATTATAGTTCTAGCGATAATAATAGTACAATATGGCTAATAGTGCATGTTATATTGATAATAATAAGAGTAATAAGTATATTTATTATAGTTCTATCGATAATAACTGCATAATATAGGTAATAATGCATGTTATATTGATAATAATAAAAGTAATGAGTATATTTATTATAGTTCTATCAATAATAACTGCATAATATCGGTAATAATGCATGTTATATTGATGATAATAAGAGTAGTAAGTATATTTATTATAGTTCTAGCAATTTTAACTGCATTATGTGGGTAATAATGCATGTTATATTGATAGTATTGGGAGTAATAAGTATAATTATTATAGTTCTTGCGATAATAATAGTAAAATATGGCTAATAGTGCATGTTATATTGATAATAATAAAAGTAATAAGTATATTTATTACAGTTCTATGGATAATAACTGCATAATATGGGTAATAATGCATGTTATATTGATAATATCGGGAGTAATAAGTATAATTATTATAGCTCTAGCGATAATAATACTAAAATATGGCTAATAGTGCATGTTATATCAATAATAATAAAAGTAATAAGTATATTTATTACATTTCTATCGATAATAACTGCATTATATGGGTAATAATGCATGTTATATTGATGATAATAAAAGTACTAAGTATATTTATTATAGTTCTCGCGATTATAACTGCATAATATGCGTAATAATACATGTTATATTGAGAATAATATAAGTAATAAGTATAATTATTACAGTTCTAGCGATAATAACTGCATTATATGGGTAATAATGCATGTTATATTGATAATATTGGGAGTAATAAGTATAATTATTATAGTTCTAGCGATAATAATAGTAAAATATGGCTAATAGTGCATGTTATATTGATAATAATAAAAGTAATAAGCATATTTATTACAGTTCTATCGATAATAACTGCATAATATAGGTAATAATGCATGTTATATTGATAATAATAAAAGTAATAAGTATATTTATTATAGTTCTATCAATAATAACTGCATAATATCGGTAATAATGCATGTTATATTGATGATAATAAGAGTAGTAAGTATATTTATTATAGCTCTAGCAATTTTAACTGCATTATGTGGGTAATAATGCATGTTATATTGATAATATTGGGAGTAATAAGTATAATTATTATAGTTCTAGCGATAATAATAGTAAAATATGGCTAATAATGCATGTTATATTGATAATAATAAAAGTAATGAGTATATTTATTACAGTTCTATGGATAATAACTGCATAATATGGGTAATAATGCATGTTATATTGATAATATCGGGAGTAATAAGTATAATTATTATAGCTCTAGCGATAATAATACTAAAATATGGCTAATAGTGCATGTTATATCAATAATAATAAAAGTAATAAGTATATTTATTACATTTCTATCGATAATAACTGCATAATATGGGTAATAATGCATGTTATATTGATGATAATAAAAGTACTAAGTATATTTATTATAGTTCTCGCGATTATAACTGCATAATATGCGTAATAATGCATGTTATATTGAGAATAATATAAGTAATAAGTATAATTATTACAGTTCTAGCGATAATAACTGCATTATATGGGTAATAATGCATGTTATATTGATAATAATATAAGTAATAAGTATAATTATTACAGTTCTAGCGATAATAATAGTACAATATGGCTAATAGTGCATGTTATATTGATAATAATAAAAGTAATAAGTATATTTATTACAGTTCTATCGATAAAAACTGCATAATATGGGTAATAATGCATGTTATATTAATAACATCGGGAGTAATAAGTATAATTATTATAGTTCTAGCGATAATAACTGCATTATATGGGTAATAATTGATGTTATATTGATAATATCGGGACTAATAAGTATAATTATTACGGTTTTAGCGATAATACTAGTAAAATATGGCTAGAAGTGCCTGTTATATTGATAATAATAAAAGTAATAAGTATATTTATTATACTTCTGTCGATAATAACTGCATTATATGGGTAATAATGCATGTTATATTGATAATAATATAAGTAATAAGTATAATTATTACAGTTCTAGCGATAATAACTCCATTATAGGGGTAATAATGCATGTTAAATTGATAATAATACAAGTAATAAATATAATTATTACAGTTCTAGCGATAATAACTGCATAATATGGGTAATAATGCATGTTATATTGATAATAATATAAGTAATAAGTATAATTATTACAGTTCTAGCGATAATAACTCCATTATATGGGTAATAATGCATGTTATATTGATAATATCGGGAGTAATAAGTATAATTATTATAGTTCTAGCGATAATAATAGTACAATATGGCTAATAGTGCATGTTATATTGATAATAATAAGAGTAATAAGTATATTTATTATAGTTCTATCGATAATAACTGCATAATATAGGTAATAATGAATGTTATATTGATAATAATAAAAGTAATAAGTATATTTATTATAGTTCTATCAATAATAACTGCATAATATCGGTAATAATGCATGTTATATTGATGATAATAAGAGTAGTAAGTATATTTATTATAGTTCTAGCCATTTTAACTGCATTATGTGGGTAATAATGCATGTTATATTGATAGTATTGGGAGTAATAAGTATAATTATTATAGTTCTAGCGATAATAATAGTAAAATATGGCTAATAGTGCATGTTATATTGATAATAATAAAAGTAATAAGTATATTTATTACAGTTCTATGGATAATAACTGCATAATATGGGTAATAATGCATGTTATATTGATAATATCGGGAGTAATAAGTATAATTATTATAGCTCTAGCGATAATAATACTAAAATATGGCTAATAGTGCATGTTATATCAATAATAATAAAAGTAATAAGTATATTTATTACATTTCTATCGATAATAACTGCATTATATGGGTAATAATGCATGTTATATTGATGATAATAAAAGTACTAAGTATATTTATTATAGTTCTCGCGATTATAACTGCATAATATGCGTAATAATACATGTTATATTGAGAATAATATAAGTAATAAGTATAATTATTACAGTTCTAGCGATAATAACTGCATTATATGGGTAATAATGCATGTTATATTGATAATATTGGGAGTAATAAGTATAATTATTATAGTTCTAGCGATAATAATAGTAAAATATGGCTAATAGTGCATGTTATATTGATAATAATAAAAGTAATAAGCATATTTATTACAGTTCTATCGATAATAACTGCATAATATAGGTAATAATGCATGTTATATTGATAATAATAAAAGTAATAAGTATATTTATTATAGTTCTATCAATAATAACTGCATAATATCGGTAATAATGCATGTTATATTGATGATAATAAGAGTAGTAAGTATATTTATTATAGTTCTAGCAATTTTAACTGCATTATGTGGGTAATAATGCATGTTATATTGATAATATTGGGAGTAATAAGTATAATTATTATAGTTCTAGCGATAATAATAGTAAAATATGGCTAATAGTGCATGTTATATTGATAATAATAAAAGTAATAAGTATATTTATTACAGTTCTATGGATAATAACTGCATAATATGGGTAATAATGCATGTTATATTGATAATATCGGGAGTAATAAGTATAATTATTATAGCTCTAGCGATAATAATACTAAAATATGGCTAATAGTGCATGTTATATCAATAATAATAAAAGTAATAAGTATATTTATTACATTTCTATCGATAATAACTGCATAATATGGGTAATAATGCATGTTATATTGATGATAATAAAAGTACTAAGTATATTTATTATAGTTCTCGCGATTATAACTGCATAATATGCGTAATAATGCATGTTATATTGAGAATAATATAAGTAATAAGTATAATTATTACAGTTCTAGCGATAATAACTGCATTATATGGGTAATAATGCATGTTATATTGATAATATTGGGAGTAATAAGTATAAATATTATAGTTCTAGCGATAATAATAGTAAAATATGGCTAATAGTGCATGTTATATTGATAATAATAAAAGTAATAAGTATATTTATTACAGTTCTATCGATAATAACTGCATAATATGGGTAATAATGCATGTTATATTGATGATAATAAAAGTAATACGTATATTTATTATAGTTCTAGCGATAGTAACTGCATAATATGGGTAATAATGCACGTTATATTGCTAATAATATAAGTAATAAGTATATTTATTATAGTTCTAGCGATAATAACTGCATAATATGGGTAATAATGCATGTTATATTGATAATAATATAAGTAATAAGTATAATTATTACAGTTCTAGCGATAATAACTGCATTATATGGGTAATAATGCATGTTATACAGATAATAATAAAAGTAATAAGTATATTTATTATAGTTCTATCGATAATAACTGCATTATATGGGTAATAATGCATGTTATATTGATGATAATTAAAGTACTAAGTATATTTATTATAGTTCTAGCGATAATAACTGCATTATATGGGTAATAATGGATGTTATACTGATAATATCGGGAGTAATAAGTATATTTATTATAGTTCTAGCGATTATAACTGCATAATATAGGTAATAATGCATGTTATATTGATAATAATAAAAGTAATAAGTATATTTATTATAGTTCTAGCGTTTATAACTGCATAATATGCCTAATAATGCATGTTATATTGATAATAATATAAGTAATAAGTATAATTATTACAGTTCTAGCGATAATAACTGCATTATATGGGTAATCATGCATGTTATATTGATAATATCGGGAGTAATAAGTATAATTATTACAGTTCTAGCGATAATAACTGCATAATATAGGTAATAATGCATGTTATATTGATAATAATAAAAGTAATAAGTATATTTATTATAGTTCTAGCGTTTATAACTGCATAATATGCCTAATAATGCATGTTGTATTGATAATAATATAAGTAATAAGTATAATTATTACAGTTCTAGCGATAATAACTGCATTATATGGGTAATAATGCATGTTATATTGATAATATTGGGAGTAATAAGTATAAATATTATAGTTCTAGCGATAATAATAGTAAAATATGGCTAAAAGTGCATCTTATATTGATAATAATAAAAGTAATAAGTATATTTATTACAGTTCTAGCGATAATAACTGCATAATATGGGTAATAATGCATGTTATATTGATAATAATATAAGTAATAAGTATAATTATTACAGTTCTGGCGATAATAACTGCATTATATGGGTAATAATGCACGTTATATTGCTAATAATATAAGTAATAAGTACAATTATTACAGTTCTTGCGATAATAACTGCATAATATGGGTAATAATGCATGTTATATTGATAATAATATAAGTAATACGTATATTTATTATAGTTCTAGCGATTGTAACTGCATAATACGGGTAATAATGCATGTTATATTGATAATATTGGGAGTAATAAGTATAAATATTATAGTTCTAGCGATAATAATAGTAAAATATGGCTAATAGTGCATGTTATATTGATAATAATAAAAGTAATAAGTATATTTATTACAGTTCTATCGATAATAACTGCATAATATGGGTAATAATGCATGTTATATTGATGATAATAAAAGTAATACGTATATTTATTATAGTTCTAGCGATAGTAACTGCATAATATGGGTAATAATGCATGTTATATTGATAATATTGGGAGTAATAAGTATAATTATTATAGTTCTAGCGATAATAATAGCAAAATATGGCTAATAGTGCATGTTATATTGATAATAATAAAAGTAATAAGTATATTTATTACAGCTCTATCGATAATAACTGCATAATATGGGTAATAATGCATGTTATATTGATGATAACAAAAGTAAAACGTATATTTATTATAGTTCTAGCGATAATAACTGCATAATATGGGTAATAATGCATGTTATATTGATAATAATATAAGTCATAAGTTTAATTATTACAGTTCCAGCGATAATAACTGCATTATATGGGTAATAATGGATGTTATATTGATAATATCGGGAGTAATAAGTATATTTATTATAGTTCTAGCGATAATAACTGCATAATATAGGTAATAATGCATGTTATATTGATAATAATAAAAGTAATAAGTATATTTATTATAGTTCTATCAATAATAACTGCATAATATGGGTAATAGTGCATGTTATATTGATAATAATAGAAGTAATAAGTATATTTATTACAGCTCTATCGATAATAACTGCATAATATGGGTAATAATGCATGTTATATTGATGATAACAAAAGTAATACGTATATTTATTATAGTTCTAGCGATAATAACTGCATAATATGGGTAATAATGCATGTTATATTGAGAATAATATAAGTAATAAGTATAATTATTACAGTTCTAGCGATAATAACTGCATTATATGGGTAATAATGCATGTTATATTGATAATATTGGGAGTAATAAGTATAATTATTATAGTTCTAGCGATAATAATAGTAAAATATGGCTAATAGTGCATGTTATATTGATAATAATAAAAGTAATAAGTATATTTATTACAGTTCTATGGATAATAACTGCATAATATGGGTACTAATGCATGTTATATTGATGATAACAAAAGTAATACGTATATTTATTATAGTTCTAGCGATAATAACTGCATAATATGGGTAATAATGCATGTTATATTGATAATAATATAAGTAATAAGTATAATTATTACAGTTCTAGCGATAATAACTGCATTATATGGGTAATAATGGATGTTATATTGACAATATCGGGAGTAATAAGTATATTTATTATAGTTCTAGCGATAATAACTGCATAATATAAGTAATAATGCATGTTATATTGATAATAATAAAAGTAATAAGTATATTTATTATAGTTCTAGCGATAATAACTGCATAATATGTGTAATAATGCATGTTATATTGATAATATTGGGAGTAATAAGTATAATTATTATAGTTCTAGCGATAATAATAGTAAAATATGGCTAATAGTGCATGTTATATTGATAATAATAAAAGTAATAAGTATATTTATTACAGTTCTATGGATAATAACTGCATAATATGGGTACTAATGCATGTTATATTGATGATAACAAAAGTAATGCGTATATTTATTATAGTTCTAGCGATAATAACTGCATAATATGGGTAATAATGCATGTTATATTGATAATAATATAAGTAATAAGTATAATTATTACAGTTCTAGCGATAATAACTGCATTATATGGGTAATAATGGATGTTATATTGACAATATCGGGAGTAATAAGTATATTTATTATAGTTCTAGCGATAATAACTGCATAATATAGGTAATAATGCATGTTATATTGATAATAATAAAAGTAATAAGTATATTTATTATAGTTCTAGCGATAATAACTGCATAATATGTGTAATAATGCATGTTATATTGATAATATTGGGAGTAATAAGTATAATTATTATAGTTCTAGCGATAATAATAGTAAAACATGGCTAATAGTGCATGTTATATTGATAATAATAAAAGTAATAAGTATATTTATTACAGCTCTATCGATAATAACTGCATAATATGGGTAATAATGCATGTTATATTGATGATAACAAAAGTAATACGTATATTTATTATAGTTCTAGCGATAATAACTGCATAATATGGGTAATAATGCATGTTATATTGATAATAATATAAGTCATAAGTATAATTATTACAGTTCCAGCGATAATAACTGCATTATATGGGTAATAATGGATGTTATATTGATAATATCGGGAGTAATAAGTATATTTATTATAGTTCTAGCGATAATAACTGCATAATATAGGTAATAATGCATGTTATATTGATAATAATAAAAGTAATAAGTATATTTATTATAGTTCTATCAATAATAACTGCATAATATGGGTAATAATGCATGTTATATTGATAATAATATAAGTAATAAGTATAATTATTACAGTTCTAGCGATAATAACTGCATTATATGGGTAATAATAGATGTTATATTGATAATATTGGGAGTAATAAGTATAATTATTATAGTTCTAGCGATAATAACAGTAAAATATGGCTAATATTGCATGTTATATTGATAATAATAAAAGTAATAAGTATATTTATTACAGTTCTATCGATAATAACTGCATAATATGGGTAACAATGCATGTTATATTGATGATAATAAAAGTATTACGTATATTTATTATAGTTCTAGCGATAATAACTGCATAATATGGGTAATAATGCACGTTATATTGCTAATAATATAAGTAATAAGTATATTTATTATAGTTCTATCGATTATAATTGCATAATATGGGTAATCATGCATGTTATATTGATAATAATATAAGTAACAAGTATAATTATTACAGTTCTTGCGATAATAACTGCACAATATGGGTAATAATGCATGTTATACAGATAATAATGAAAGTAATAAGTATATTTATTATAATTCTATCGATAATACCTGCATAATATGGGTAATAATGCATGTTATATTGATGATCACAAAAGTAATATGTATTTTTATTACAGTTCTAGCGATAATAACTGCATAATATAGGTAATAATGCATGTTATATTGATAATAATAAAAGTAATAAGTACATTTATTATAGTTCTAGCGTTTATAACTGCAGATTATGCGTAATAATGCATGTTATATTGATAATAATATAAGTAATAAGTATAATTATTACAGTTCTAACGATAATAACTGCATTATATGGGTAATAATGCATGTTATATTGATAATATTGGGAGTAATAAGTATAAATATTATAGTTCTAGCGATAATAATAGTAAAATATGGCTAAAAGTGCATCTTATATTGATAATAATAAAAGTAATAAGTATATTTATTACAGTTCTAGCGATAATAACTGCATAATATGGGTAATAATGCATGTTATATTGATAATAATATAAGTAATAAGTATAATTATTACAGTTCTGGCGATAATAACTGCATTATATGGGTAATAATGCACGTTATATTGCTAATAATATAAGTAATAAGTATAATTATTACAGTTCTGGCGATAATAACTGCATTATATGGGTAATAATGCACGTTATATTGCTAATAATATAAGTAATAAGTATAATTATTACAGTTCTAGCGATAATAACTGCATTATATTGGTAATAATGCATGTTATATTGGTAATATTGGGAGTAATAAGTATAATTGTTATAGTTCTAGCGATAATAATAGTAAAATATGGCTAATAGTGCATGTTATATTGATAATAATAAAAGTAATAAGTATATTTATTACAGTTCTATGGATAATAACTGCATAATATGGGTAATAATGCATGTTATATTGATAATAATAAAAGTAATAAGTATATTTATTATAGTTCTAGCGATAATAACTGCATAATATGTGTAATAATGCATGTTATATTGATAATATTGGGAGTAATAAGTATAATTATTATAGTTCTAGCGATAATAATAGTAAAATATGGCTAATAGTGCATGTTATATTGATAATAATAAAAGTAATAAGTATATTTATTACAGTTCTATCGATAATAACTGCATAATATGGGTAATAATGCATGTTATATTGATGATAATAAAAGTAATACGTATATTTATTATAGTTCCAGCGATAATAACTGCATAATATGGGTAATAATGCATGTTATATTGATAATAATATAAGTAATAAGTATACTTATTACAGTTCTAGCGATAATAACTGCATTATATGGGTAATAATGGATGTTATACTGATAATGTCGGGAGTAATAAGTATATTTATTATAGTTCTAGCGATAATAACTGCATAATATGGGTAATAATGCATGTTATATTGATAATATTGGGAGTAATAAGTATAATTATTATAGTTCTAGCGATAATAATAGCAAAATATGGCTAATAGTGCATGTTATATTGATAATAATAAAAGTAATAAGTATATTTATTACAGCTCTATCGATAATAACTGCATAATATGGGTAATAATGCATGTTATATTGATGATAACAAAAGTAAAACGTATATTTATTATAGTTCTAGCGATAATAACTGCATAATATGGGTAATAATGCATGTTATATTGATAATAATATAAGTCATAAGTATAATTATTACAGTTCCAGCGATAATAACTGCATTATATGGGTAATAATGGATGTTATATTGATAATATCGGGAGTAATAAGTATATTTATTATAGTTCTAGCGATAATAACTGCATAATATAGGTAATAATGCATGTTATATTGATAATAATAAAAGTAATAAGTATATTTATTATAGTTCTAGCGATAATAACTGCATAATATAGGTAATATTGCATGTTATATTGATAATAATAAAAGCAATAAGTATATTTATTATAGTTCTATCAATAATAACTGCATAATATGGGTAATAATGCATGTTATATTGATAATAATATAAGTAATAAGTATAATTATTACAGTTCTAGCGATAATAACTGCATAATATTTGTAATAATGCACGTTATATTGCTAATAATATAAGTAATAAGTATAATTATTACAGTTCTAGCGATAATAACTGCATTATATGGGTAATAATGCATGTTATATTGATAATATCGGGAGTAATAAGTATAATTATTATAGTTCTAGCGATAATAATAGTACAATATGGCTAATAGTGCATGTTATATTGATAATAATAAGAGTAATAAGTATATTTATTATAGTTCTATCGATAATAACTGCATAATATAGGTAATAATGCATGTTATATTGATAATAATAAAAGTAATGAGTATATTTATTATAGTTCTATCAATAATAACTGCATAATATCGGTAATAATGCATGTTATATTGATGATAATAAGAGTAGTAAGTATATTTATTATAGTTCTAGCAATTTTAACTGCATTATGTGGGTAATAATGCATGTTATATTGATAGTATTGGGAGTAATAAGTATAATTATTATAGTTCTTGCGATAATAATAGTAAAATATGGCTAATAGTGCATGTTATATTGATAATAATAAAAGTAATAAGTATATTTATTACAGTTCTATGGATAATAACTGCATAATATGGGTAATAATGCATGTTATATTGATAATATCGGGAGTAATAAGTATAATTATTATAGCTCTAGCGATAATAATACTAAAATATGGCTAATAGTGCATGTTATATCAATAATAATAAAAGTAATAAGTATATTTATTACATTTCTATCGATAATAACTGCATTATATGGGTAATAATGCATGTTATATTGATGATAATAAAAGTACTAAGTATATTTATTATAGTTCTCGCGATTATAACTGCATAATATGCGTAATAATACATGTTATATTGAGAATAATATAAGTAATAAGTATAATTATTACAGTTCTAGCGATAATAACTGCATTATATGGGTAATAATGCATGTTATATTGATAATATTGGGAGTAATAAGTATAATTATTATAGTTCTAGCGATAATAATAGTAAAATATGGCTAATAGTGCATGTTATATTGATAATAATAAAAGTAATAAGCATATTTATTACAGTTCTATCGATAATAACTGCATAATATAGGTAATAATGCATGTTATATTGATAATAATAAAAGTAATAAGTATATTTATTATAGTTCTATCAATAATAACTGCATAATATCGGTAATAATGCATGTTATATTGATGATAATAAGAGTAGTAAGTATATTTATTATAGCTCTAGCAATTTTAACTGCATTATGTGGGTAATAATGCATGTTATATTGATAATATTGGGAGTAATAAGTATAACTATTATAGTTCTAGCGATAATAATAGTAAAATATGGCTAATAATGCATGTTATATTGATAATAATAAAAGTAATGAGTATATTTATTACAGTTCTATGGATAATAACTGCATAATATGGGTAATAATGCATGTTATATTGATAATATCGGGAGTAATAAGTATAATTATTATAGCTCTAGCGATAATAATACTAAAATATGGCTAATAGTGCATGTTATATCAATAATAATAAAAGTAATAAGTATATTTATTACATTTCTATCGATAATAACTGCATAATATGGGTAATAATGCATGTTATATTGATGATAATAAAAGTACTAAGTATATTTATTATAGTTCTCGCGATTATAACTGCATAATATGCGTAATAATGCATGTTATATTGAGAATAATATAAGTAATAAGTATAATTATTACAGTTCTAGCGATAATAACTGCATTATATGGGTAATAATGCATGTTATATTGATAATAATATAAGTAATAAGTATAATTATTACAGTTCTAGCGATAATAATAGTACAATATGGCTAATAGTGCATGTTATATTGATAATAATAAAAGTAATAAGTATATTTATTACAGTTCTATCGATAAAAACTGCATAATATGGGTAATAATGCATGTTATATTAATAACATCGGGAGTAATAAGTATAATTATTATAGTTCTAGCGATAATAATAGTAAAATATGGCTAATAGTGCATGCTATATTGATCATAATAAAAGTAATAAGTATAATTGTTACTGTTCTAGCGATAATAACTGCATTATATGGGTAATAATTGATGTTATATTGATAATATCGGGACTAATAAGTATAATTATTACGGTTTTAGCGATAATACTAGTAAAATATGGCTAGAAGTGCCTGTTATATTGATAATAATAAAAGTAATAAGTATATTTATTATACTTCTGTCGATAATAACTGCATTATATGGGTAATAATGCATGTTATATTGATAATAATATAAGTAATAAGTATAATTATTACAGTTCTAGCGATAATAACTCCATTATAGGGGTAATAATGCATGTTAAATTGATAATAATACAAGTAATAAATATAATTATTACAGTTCTAGCGATAATAACTGCATAATATGGGTAATAATGCATGTTATATTGATAATAATATAAGTAATAAGTATAATTATTACAGTTCTAGCGATAATAACTCCATTATAGGGGTAATAATGCATGTTATATTGATAATAATATAAGTAATAAGTATAATTATTACAGTTCTAGCGATAATAACTGCATAATATTTGTAATAATGCACGTTATATTGCTAATAATATAAGTAATAAGTATAATTATTACAGTTCTAGCGATAATAACTGCATTATATGGGTAATAATGCATGTTATATTGATAATATCGGGAGTAATAAGTATAATTATTATAGTTCTAGCGATAATAATAGTACAATATGGCTAATAGTGCATGTTATATTGATAATAATAAGAGTAATAAGTATATTTATTATAGTTCTATCGATAATAACTGCATAATATAGGTAATAATGAATGTTATATTGATAATAATAAAAGTAATAAGTATATTTATTATAGTTCTATCAATAATAACTGCATAATATCGGTAATAATGCATGTTATATTGATGATAATAAGAGTAGTAAGTATATTTATTATAGTTCTAGCCATTTTAACTGCATTATGTGGGTAATAATGCATGTTATATTGATAGTATTGGGAGTAATAAGTATAATTATTATAGTTCTAGCGATAATAATAGTAAAATATGGCTAATAGTGCATGTTATATTGATAATAATAAAAGTAATAAGTATATTTATTACAGTTCTATGGATAATAACTGCATAATATGGGTAATAATGCATGTTATATTGATAATATCGGGAGTAATAAGTATAATTATTATAGCTCTAGCGATAATAATACTAAAATATGGCTAATAGTGCATGTTATATCAATAATAATAAAAGTAATAAGTATATTTATTACATTTCTATCGATAATAACTGCATTATATGGGTAATAATGCATGTTATATTGATGATAATAAAAGTACTAAGTATATTTATTATAGTTCTCGCGATTATAACTGCATAATATGCGTAATAATACATGTTATATTGAGAATAATATAAGTAATAAGTATAATTATTACAGTTCTAGCGATAATAACTGCATTATATGGGTAATAATGCATGTTATATTGATAATATTGGGAGTAATAAGTATAATTATTATAGTTCTAGCGATAATAATAGTAAAATATGGCTAATAGTGCATGTTATATTGATAATAATAAAAGTAATAAGCATATTTATTACAGTTCTATCGATAATAACTGCATAATATAGGTAATAATGCATGTTATATTGATAATAATAAAAGTAATAAGTATATTTATTATAGTTCTATCAATAATAACTGCATAATATCGGTAATAATGCATGTTATATTGATGATAATAAGAGTAGTAAGTATATTTATTATAGTTCTAGCAATTTTAACTGCATTATGTGGGTAATAATGCATGTTATATTGATAATATTGGGAGTAATAAGTATAATTATTATAGTTCTAGCGATAATAATAGTAAAATATGGCTAATAGTGCATGTTATATTGATAATAATAAAAGTAATAAGTATATTTATTACAGTTCTATGGATAATAACTGCATAATATGGGTAATAATGCATGTTATATTGATAATATCGGGAGTAATAAGTATAATTATTATAGCTCTAGCGATAATAATACTAAAATATGGCTAATAGTGCATGTTATATCAATAATAATAAAAGTAATAAGTATATTTATTACATTTCTATCGATAATAACTGCATAATATGGGTAATAATGCATGTTATATTGATGATAATAAAAGTACTAAGTATATTTATTATAGTTCTCGCGATTATAACTGCATAATATGCGTAATAATGCATGTTATATTGAGAATAATATAAGTAATAAGTATAATTATTACAGTTCTAGCGATAATAACTGCATTATATGGGTAATAATGCATGTTATATTGATAATATTGGGAGTAATAAGTATAATTATTATATTTCTAGCGATAATAATAGTAAAATATGGCTAATAGTGCATGTTATATTGATAATAATAAAAGTAATAAGTATATTTATTACAGTTCTATCGATAATAACTGCATAATATGGGTAACAATGCATGTTATATTGATAATAATAAAAGTAATAAGTATATTTATTACAGTTCTAGCGATAATAACTGCATAATATGGGTAATAATGCACGTTATATTGCTAATAATATAAGTAATAAGTATATTTATTATAGTTCTATCGATTATAACTGCATAATATGGGTAATCATGCATGTTATATTGATAATAATATAAGTAACAAGTATAATTATTACAGTTCTTGCGATAATAACTGCACAATATGGGTAATAATGCATGTTATACAGATAATAATGAAAGTAATAAGTATATTTATTATAATTCTATCGATAATAACTGCATAATATGGGTAATATTGCATGTTATATTGATGATCACAAAAGTAATAAGTATTTTTATTACAGTTCTAGCGATAATAACTGCATAATATGGGTAATAATGCATGTTATATTCATGACAATAAAAGTACTAAGTATATTTATTATAGTTCTAGCGATTGTAACTGCATAATATGGGTAATAATGCATGTTATATTGATAATAATATAAGTAATAAGTATAATTATTACAGTTCTAGCGATAATAACTGCATTATATTGGTAATAATGCATGTTATACAGATAATAATAAAAGTAATAAGTATATTTATTATAGTTCTATCGATAATAACTGCATTATATGGGTAATAATGGATGTTATATTGATAATATCGGGAGTAATAAGTATATTTATTATAGTTCCAGCGATAATAACTACATAATATAGGTAATAATGCATGTTATATTGATAATAATAAAAGTAATAAGTATATTCATTACATTTCTATCGATAATAACTGCATTATATGGGTAATAATGCATGTTATATTGATAATAATAAAAGTAATAAGTATATTTATTACAGTTCTATCGATAATAACTGCATAATATGGGTAACAATGCATGTTATATTGATGATAATAGAAGTAATACGTATATTTATTATAGTTCTAGCGATAATAACTGCATAATATGGGTAATAATGCACGTTATATTGCTAATAATATAAGTAATAAGTATATTTATTATAGTTCTATCGATTATAACTGCATAATATGGGTAATCATGCATGTTATATTGATAATAATATAAGTAACAAGTATAATTATTACAGTTCTTGCGATAATAACTGCACAATATGGGTAATAATGCATGTTATACAGATAATAATGAAAGTAATAAGTATATTTATTATAATTCTATCGATAATAACTGCATAATATGGGTAATATTGCATGTTATATTGATGATCACAAAAGTAATAAGTATTTTTATTACAGTTCTAGCGATAATAACTGCATAATATGGGTAATAATGCATGTTATATTGATGATAATAAAAGTACTAAGTATATTTATTATAGTTCTAGCGATTGTAACTGCATAATATGGGTAATAATGCATGTTATATTGATAACAATATAAGTAATAAGTATAATTATTACAGTTCTAGCGATAATAACTGCATTATATTGGTAATAATGCATGTTATACAGATAATAATAAAAGTAATAAGTATATTTATTATAGTTCTATCGATAATAACTGCATTATATGGGTAATAATGGATGTTATATTGATAATATCGGGAGTAATAAGTATATTTATTATAGTTCTAGCGATAATAACTGCATAATATAGGTAATAATGCATGTTATATTGATAATAATCAAAGTAATAAGTATATTTATTATAGTTCTAGCGTTTATAACTGCAGAATATGCGTAATAATGCATGTTATATTGATAATAATATAAGTAATAAGTATAATTATTACAGTTCTAACGATAATAACTGCATTATATGGGTAATAACGCATGGTATATTGATAATATTGGGAGTAATAAGTATAAATATTATAGTTCTAGCGATAATAATAGTAAAATATGGCTAAAAGTGCATCTTATATTGATAATAATAAAAGTAATAAGTATATTTATTACAATTCTAGCGATAATAACTGCATAATATGGGTAATAATGCATGTTATATTGATAATAATATAAGTAATAAGTATAATTATTACAGTTCTGGCGATAATAACTGCATTATATGGGTAATAATGCACGTTATATTGCTAATAATATAAGTAATAAGTATAATTATTACAGTTCTGGCGATAATAACTGCATTATATGGGTAATAATGCACGTTATATTGCTAATAATATAAGCAATAAGTATAATTATTACAGTTCTAGCGATAATAACTGCATTATATGGGTAATAATGGATGTTATATTGATAATATCGGGAGTAATAAGTATATTTATTATAGTTCTAGCGTTTATAACTGCAGAATATGCGTAATAATGCATGTTATATTGATAATACTATAAGTAATAAGTATAATTATTACAGTTCTAACGATAATAACTGCATTATATGGGTAATAATGCATGTTATATTGATAATATTGGGAGTAATAAGTATAAATATTATAGTTCTAGCGATAATAATAGTAAAATATGGCTAAAAGTGCATCTTATATTGATAATAATAAAAGTAATAAGTATATTTATTACAGTTCTAGCGATAATAACTGCATAATATGGGTAATAATGCATGTTATATTGATAACAATATAAGTAATAAGTATAATTATTACAGTTCTGGCGATAATAACTGCATTATATGGGTAATAATGCACGTTATATTGCTAATAATATAAGTAATAAGTATAATTATTACAGTTCTGGCGATAATAACTGCATTATATGGGTAATAATGCACGTTATATTGCTAATAATATAAGTAATAAGTATAATTATTACAGTTCTAGCGATAATAACTGCATTATATGGGTAATAATGCATGTTATATTCATGATAATAAAAGTACTAAGTATATTTATTATAGTGCTCGCGATTATAACTGCATAATATGCGTAATAATGCATGTTATATTGAGAATAATATAAGTAATAAGTATAATTATTACAGTTCTAGCGATAATAACTGCATTATATGGGTAATAATGCATGTGATATTGATAATATTGGGAGTAATAAGTATAATTATTATAGTTCTAGCGATAATAATAGTAAAATATGGCTAAAAGTGCATCTTATATTGATAATAATAGAAGTAATAAGTATATTTATTACAGTTCTAGCGATAATAACTGCATAATATGGGTAATAATGCATGTTATATTGATAATAATAAAAGTAATAAGTATATTTATTATAGTTCTATCAATAATAACTGCATAATATCGGTAATAATGCATGTTATATTGATGATAATAAGAGTAGTAAGTATATTTATTATAGTTCTAGCAATTTTAACTGCATTATGTGGGTAATAATGCATGTTATATTGATAGTATTGGGAGTAATAAGTATAATTATTATAGTTCTAGCGATAATAATAGTAAAATATGGCTAATAGTGCATGTTATATTGATAATAATAAAAGTAATAAGTATATTTATTACAGTTCTATGGATAATAACTGCATAATATGGGTAATAATGCATGTTAGATTGATAATATCGGGAGTAATAAGTATAATTATTATAGTTCTAGCGATAATAATAGTGAAATATGGCTAATAGTGCATGTTATATTGATAATAATAAAAGTAATAAGTATATTTATTACAGTTCTAGCGATAATAACTGCATAATATGGGTAATAATGCATGTTATATTGATGATAACAAAAGTAATACGTATATTTATTATAGTTCTAGCCATAATAACTGCATAATATGGGTAATAATGCATGTTATATTGATAATAATATAAGAAATAAGTATAATTATTACAGTTCTAGCGATAATAACTGCATTATATGGGTAATAATGCATGTTATATTGATAATAATATAAGTAATAAGTATAATTATTACAGTTCTAGCGATAATAATAGTACAATATGGCTAATAGTGCATGTTATATTGATAATAATAAAAGTAATAAGTATATTTATTACAGTTCTATCGATAAAAACTGCATAATATGGGTATTAATGCATGTTATATTGATGATATTAAAAGTAATACGTATATTTATTATAGTTCTAGCGATAATAACAGCATAATATGGGTAATAATGCATGTTATATTAATAATATCGGGAGTAATAAGTATAATTATTATAGTTCTAGCGATAATAATAGTGAAATATGGCTAATAGTGCATGCTATATTGATCATAATAAAAGTAATAAGTATAATTATTACTGTTCTAGCGATAATAACTGCATTATATGGGTAATAATTGATGTTATATTGATAATATCGGGAGTAATAAGTATAATTATTACGGTTTTAGCGATAATACTAGTAAAATATGGCTAAAAGTGCCTGTTATATTGATAATAATAAAAGTAATAAGTATATTTATTATACTTCTGTCGATAATAACTGCATTATATGGGTAATAATGCATGTTATATTGATAATAATATAAGTAATAAGTATAATTATTACAGTTCTAGCGATAATAACTGCATTATATGGGTAATAATGCATGTTATATTGATAATATCGGGAGTAATAAGTATAATTATTATTGTTCTAGCGATAATAATAGTACAATATGGCTAATAGTGCATGTTATATTGATAATAAAAAGAGTAATAAGTATATTTATTATAGTTCTATCGATAATAACTGCATAATATACGTAATAATGCATGTTATATTGATAATAATAAAAGTAATAAGTATATTTATTATAGTTCTCGCGATTATAACTGCATAATATGCGTAATAATACATGTTATATTGAGAATAATATAAGTAATAAGTATAATTATTACAGTTCTAGCGATAATAACTGCATTATATGGGTAATAATGCATGTTATATTGATAATATTGGGAGTAATAAGTATAATTATTATAGTTCTAGCGATAATAATAGTAAAATATGGCTAATAGTGCATGTTATATTGATAATAATAAAAGTAATAAGTATATTTATTACAGTTCTATCGATAATAACTGCATAATATAGGTAATAATGCATGTTATATTGATAATAATAAAAGTAATAAGTATATTTATTATAGTTCTATCAATAATAACTGCATAATATCGGTAATAATGCATGTTATATTGATGATAATAAGAGTAGTAAGTATATTTATTATAGTTCTAGCAATTTTAACTGCATTATGTGGGTAATAATGCATGTTATATTGATAATATTGGGAGTAATAAGTATAATTATTATAGTTCTAGCGATAATAATAGTAAAATATGGCTAATAGTGCATGTTATATTGATAATAATAAAAGTAATAAGTATATTTATTACAGTTCTATGGATAATAACTGCATAATATGGGTAATAATGCATGTCATATTGATAATATCGGGAGTAATAAGTATAATTATTATAGCTCTAGCGATAATAATACTAAAATATGGCTAATAGTGCATGTTATATCAATAATAATAAAAGTAATAAGTATATTTATTACATTTCTATCGATAATAACTGCATAATATGGGTAATAATGCATGTTATATTGATGATAATAAAAGTACTAAGTATATTTATTATAGTTCTCGCGATTATAACTGCATAATATGGGTAATAATGCATGTTATATTGATAATAATATAAGTAATAAGTATATTTATTATAATTCTATCGATAATAACTGCATAGTATGGGTAATATTGCATGTTATATTGATGATCACAAAAGTAATAAGTATTTTTATTACAGTTCTAGCGATAATAACTGCATAATATGGGTAATAATGCATGTTATATTGATGATAATAAAAGTACTAAGTATATTTATTATAGTTCTAGCGATTGTTACTGCATAATATGGGTAATAATGCATGTTATATTGATAATAATAAAAGTAATAAGTATATTTATTATAGTTCTAGCGTTTATAACTGCATAATATGCCGAATAATGCATGTTGTATTGATAATAATATAAGTAATAAGTATAATTATTACAGTTCTAGCGATAATAACTGCATTATATGGGTAATAATGCATGTTATATTGATAATATTGGGAGTAATAAGTATAAATATTATAGTTCTTGCGATAATAATAGTAAAATATGGCTAAAAGTGCATCTTATATTGATAATAATAAAAGTAATAAGTATATTTATTACAGTTCTAGCGATAATAACTGCATAATATGGGTAATAATGCATGTTATATTGATAATAATATAAGTAATAAGTATAATTATTACAGTTCTGGCGATAATAACTCCATTATAGGGGTAATAATGCATGTTATATTGATAATAATATAAGTAATAAGTATAATTATTACAGTTCTAGCGATAATAACTGCATAATATTTGTAATAATGCACGTTATATTGCTAATAATATAAGTAATAAGTATAATTATTACAGTTCTAGCGATAATAACTGCATTATATGGGTAATAATGCATGTTATATTGATAATATCGGGAGTAATAGGTATTACTATTGTAGTTCTAGCGATAATAATAGTAAAATATGGCTAATAGTGCATGTTATATTGATAATAATAAAAGTAATAAGTATATTTATTACAGTTCTATCGATAAAAACTGCATAATATGGGTAATAATGCATGTTATATTGATGATATTAAAAGTAATACGTATATTTATTATAGTTCTAGCGATAATAACAGCATAATATGGGTAATAATGCATGTTATATTAATAATATCGGGAGTAATAAGTATAATTATTATAGTTCTAGCGATAATAATAGTAAAATATGGCTAATAGTGCATGCTATATTGATCATAATAAAAGTAATAAGTATAATTATTACTGTTCTAGCGATAATAACTGCATTATATGGGTAATAATTGATGTTATATTGATAATATCGGGAGTAATAAGTATAATTATTACGGTTTTAGCGATAATACTAGTAAAATATGGCTAAAAGTGCCTGTTATATTGATAATAATAAAAGTAATAAGTATATTTATTATACTTCTGTCGATAATAACTGCATTATATGGGTAATAATGCATGTTATATTGATAATAATATAAGTAATAAGTATAATTATTACAGTTCTAGCGATAATAACTCCATTATAGGGGTAATAATGCATGTTAAATTGATAATAATTCAAGTAATAAGTATAATTATTATAGTTCTAGTGATAATAATAGTAAAATATGGCTAATAGTGCATGCTATATTGATAATAATAAACGTAATAAGTAAAATTATTACAGTTCTAGCGATAATAACTGCATTATATGGGTAATAATTGATGTTATATTGATAATATCGGGAGTAATAAGTATAATTATTACAGTTTTAGCGATAATACTAGTAAAATATGGCTAAGAGTGCCTGTTATATTGATAATAATAAAAGTAATAAGTATATTTATTATACTTCTGTCGATAATAACTGCATTATATGGGTAATAATGCATGTTATATTGCTAATAATATAAGTAATAAGTATGATTATTACAGTTCTAGCGATAATAACTGCATTATATGGGTAATAATGCATGTTATATTGATAATATCAGGAGTAATAAGTATAATTATTATAGTTCTAGCGATAATAATAGTACAATATGGCTAATAGTGCATGTTATATTGATAATAATAAAAGTAATAAGTATATTTATTATAGTTCTATCGATAATAACTGCATAATATGGGTAATAATGCATGTTATATTGATAATGATATAAGTAATAAGTATATTTATTATAGTTCTAGCGATTATAACTGCATAATATGGGTAATAATGCATGTTATATTGATAATAATATAAGTAATAAGTATAATTATTACAGTTCTGGCGATAATAACTCCATTATAGGGGTAATAATGCATGTTATATTGATAATAATATAAGTAATAAGTATAATTATTACAGTTCTAGCGATAATAACTGCATAATATTTGTAATAATGCACGTTATATTGCTAATAATATAAGTAATAAGTATAATTATTACAGTTCTAGCGATAATAACTGCATTATATGGGTAATAATGCATGTTATATTGATAATATCGGGAGTAATAGGTATTACTATTGTAGTTCTAGCGATAATAATAGTAAAATATGGCTAATAGTGCATGTTATATTGATAATAATAAAAGTAATAAGTATATTTATTACAGTTCTATCGACAAAAACTGCATAATATGGGTAATAATGCATGTTATATTGATGATATTAAAAGTAATACGTATATTTATTATAGTTCTAGCGATAATAACAGCATAATATGGGTAATAATGCATGTTATATTAATAATATCGGGAGTAATAAGTATAATTATTATAGTTCTAGCGATAATAATAGTAAAATATGGCTAATAGTGCATGCTATATTGATCATAATAAAAGTAATAAGTATAATTATTACTGTTCTAGCGATAATAACTGCATTATATGGGTAATAATTGATGTTATATTGATAATATCGGGAGTAATAAGTATAATTATTACGGTTTTAGCGATAATACTAGTAAAATATGGCTAAAAGTGCCTGTTATATTGATAATAATAAAAGTAATAAGTATATTTATTATACTTCTGTCGATAATAACTGCATTATATGGGTAATAATGCATGTTATATTGATAATAATATAAGTAATAAGTATAATTATTACAGTTCTAGCGATAATAACTCCATTATAGGGGTAATAATGCATGTTAAATTGATAATAATTCAAGTAATAAGTATAATTATTATAGTTCTAGTGATAATAATAGTAAAATATGGCTAATAGTGCATGCTATATTGATAATAATAAACGTAATAAGTAAAATTATTACAGTTCTAGCGATAATAACTGCATTATATGGGTAATAATTGATGTTATATTGATAATATCGGGAGTAATAAGTATAATTATTACAGTTTTAGCGATAATACTAGTAAAATATGGCTAAGAGTGCCTGTTATATTGATAATAATAAAAGTAATAAGTATATTTATTATACTTCTGTCGATAATAACTGCATTATATGGGTAATAATGCATGTTATATTGCTAATAATATAAGTAATAAGTATGATTATTACAGTTCTAGCGATAATAACTGCATTATATGGGTAATAATGCATGTTATATTGATAATATCAGGAGTAATAAGTATAATTATTATAGTTCTAGCGATAATAATAGTACAATATGGCTAATAGTGCATGTTATATTGATAATAATAAAAGTAATAAGTATATTTATTATAGTTCTATCGATAATAACTGCATAATATGGGTAATAATGCATGTTATATTGATAATGATATAAGTAATAAGTATATTTATTATAGTTCTAGCGATTATAACTGCATAATATGGGTAATAATGCATGTTATATTGAGAATAATATAAGTAATAAGTATAATTATTACAGTTCTAGCGATAATAACTGCATTGTATGGGTAATAATGCATGTTATATTGATAATATCGGGAGTAATAAGTATAATTATTATAGTTCTAGCGATAATAATAGTAAAATATGGCTAAAAGTGCATCTTATATTGATAATAATAAAAGTAATAAGTATATTTATTACAGTTCTAGCGATAATAACTGCATAATATGGGTAATAATGCATGTTATATTGATAATAATATAAGTAATAAGTATAATTATTACAGTTCTGGCGATAATAACTGCATTATATGGGTAATAATGCACGTTATATTGCTAATAATATAAGTAATAAGTATAATTATTACAGTTCTGGCGATAATAACTGCATTATATGGGTAATAATGCACGTTATATTGCTAATAATATAAGTAATAAGTATAATTATTACAGTTCTAGCGATAATAACTGCATTATATGGGTAATAATGCATGTTATATTCATGATAATAAAAGTACTAAGTATATTTATTATAGTGCTCGCGATTATAACTGCATAATATGCGTAATAATGCATGTTATATTGAGAATAATATAAGTAATAAGTATAATTATTACAGTTCTAGCGATAATAACTGCATTATATGGGTAATAATGCATGTGATATTGATAATATTGGGAGTAATAAGTATAATTATTATAGTTCTAGCGATAATAATAGTAAAATATGGCTAAAAGTGCATCTTATATTGATAATAATAAATGTAATAAGTATATTTATTACAGTTCTAGCGATAATAACTGCATAATATGGGTAATAATGCATGTTATATTGATAATAATAAAAGTAATAAGTATATTTATTATAGTTCTATCAATAATAACTGCATAATATCGGTAATAATGCATGTTATATTGATGATAATAAGAGTAGTAAGTATATCTATTATAGTTCTAGCAATTTTAACTGCATTATGTGGGTAATAATGCATGTTATATTGATAGTATTGGGAGTAATAAGTATAATTATTATAGTTCTAGCGATAATAATAGTAAAATATGGCTAATAGTGCATGTTATATTGATAATAATAAAAGTAATAAGTATATTTATTACAGTTCTATGGATAATAACTGCATAATATGGGTAATAATGCATGTTAGATTGATAATATCGGGAGTAATATGTATAATTATTATAGCTCTAGCAATAATAATAATAAAATATGGCTAATAGTGCATGTTATATCAATAATAATAAATGTAATAAGTATATTTATTACATTTCTATCGATAATAACTGCATTATATGGGTAATAATGCATGTTATATTGATGATAATAGAAGTACTAAGTATATTTATTATAGTTCTCGCGATTATAACTGCATAATATGCGTAATAATGCATGTTATGTTGAGAATAATATAAGTAATAAGTATAATTATTACAGTTCTAACGATAATAACTGCATTATATGGGTAATTATGCATGTTATATTGATAATATTGGGAGTAATAAGTATAATTATTATAGTTCTAGCGATAATAATAGTAAAATATGGCTAATAGTGCATGTTATATTGATAATAATAAAAGTAATAAGTATATTTATTACAGTTCTATGGATAATAACTGCATAATATGGGTAATAATGCATGTTATATTGATGATAACAAAAGTAATACGTATATTTATTATAGTTCTAGCGATAATAACTGCATAATATGGGTAATAATGCATGTTATATTGATAATAATATAAGTAATAAGTATATTTATTACAGTTCTATCGATAAAAACTGCATAATATGGGTAATAATGCATGTTATATTGATGATATTAAAAGTAATACGTATATTTATTATAGTTCTAGCGATAATAACAGCATAATATGGGTAATAATGCATGTTATATTAATAATATCGGGAGTAATAAGTATAATTATTATAGTTCTAGCGACAATAATAGTAAAATATGGCTAATAGTGCATGCTATATTGATCATAATAAAAGTAATAAGTATAATTATTACTGTTCTAGCGATAATAACTGCATTATATGGGTAATAATTGATGTTATATTGATAATATCGGGAGTAATAAGTATAATTATTACAGTTTTAGCGATAATACTAGTAAAATATGGCTAAGAGTGCCTGTTATATTGATAATAATAAAAGTAATAAGTATATTTATTATACTTCTGTCGATAATAACTGCATTATATGGGTAATAATGCATGTTATATTGCTAATAATATAAGTAATAAGTATGATTATTACAGTTCTAGCGATAATAACTGCATTATATGGGTAATAATGCATGTTATATTGATAATATCAGGAGTAATAAGTATAATTATTATAGTTCTAGCGATAATAATAGTACAATATGGCTAATAGTGCATGTTATATTGATAATAATAAAAGTAATAAGTATATTTATTATAGTTCTATCGATAATAACTGCATAATATGGGTAATAATGCATGTTATATTGATAATAATATAAGTAATAAGTATATTTATTATAGTTCTAGCGATTATAACTGCATAATATGGGTAATAATGCATGTTATATTGAGAATAATATAAGTAATAAGTATAATTATTACAGTTCTAGCGATAATAACTGCATTGTATGGGTAATAATGCATGTTATATTGATAATATCGGGAGTAATAAGTATAATTATTATAGTTCTAGCGATAATAATAGTACAATATGGCTAATAGTGCATGTTATATTGATAATAATAAGAGTAATAAGTATATTTATTATAGTTCTATCGATAATAACTGCATAATATGGGTAATAAGGCATGTTATATTGATGATAATAAAAGTACTAAGTATATGTATTATAGTTCTAGCGATTATAACTGCATAATATGCGTAATAATGCATGTTATATTGATAATAATAAAAGTAATAAGTATATTTATTACAGTTCTATCGATAATAACTGCATAATATGGGTAATAATGCATGTTATATTGAGAATAATATAAGTAATACGTATATTTATTATAGTTCTAGCGATAATAACAGCATAATATGGGTAATAATGCATGTTATATTGATAATATCGGGAGTAATAAGTATAATTATTATAGTTCTAGTGATAATAATAGTAAAATATGGCTAATAGTGCATGCTATATTGATAATAATAAACGTAATAAGTAAAATTATTACAGTTCTAGCGATAATAACTGCATTATGTGGGTAATAATTGATGTTATATTGATAATATCGGGAGTAATAAGTATAATTATTACAGTTTTAGCGATAATACTAGTAAAATATGGCTAAGAGTGCCTGTTATATTGATAATAATAAAAGTAATAAGTATATTTATTATACTTCTGTCGATAATAACTGCATTATATGGGTAATAATGCATGTTATATTGCTAATAATATAAGTAATAAGTATGATTATTACAGTTCTAGCGATAATAACTGCATTATATGGGTGATAATGCATGTTATATTGATAATATCAGGAGTAATAGGTATAATTATTATAGTTCTAGCGATAATAATAGTACAATATGGCTAATAGTGCATGTTATATTGATAATAATAAAAGTAATAAGTATATTTATTATAGTTCTATCGATAATAACTGCATAATATGGGTAATAATGCATGTTATATTGATAATAATATAAGCAATAAGTATATTTATTATAGTTCTAGCGATTATAACTGCATAATATGGGTAATAATGCATGTTATATTGAGAATAATATAAGTAATAAGTATAATTATTACAGTTCTAGCGATAATAACTGCATTATATGGGTAATAATGCATGTTATATTGATAATAATATAAGTAATAAGTATCATTATTACAGTTCTAGCGATAATAACTGCATTATATGGGTAATAATGGATGTTATATTGATAATATCGGGAGTAATAAGTATATTTATTATAGTTCCAGCGATAATAACTGCATAATATGGGTAATAATGCATGTTATATTGATAATAATAGAAGTAATAAGTATACTTATTACAGTTCTAGCGATAATAACTGCATTATATGGGTAATAATGGATGTTATATTGATAATGTCGGGAGTAATAAGTATATTTATTATAGTTCTAACGATAATAACTGCATAATATGGGTAATAATGCATGTTATATTGATAATATTGGGAGTAATAAGTATAATTATTATAGTTCTAGCGATAATAATAGTAAAATATGGCTAATAGTGCATGTTATATTGATAATAATAAAAGTAGTAAGTATATTTATTATAGTTCTATCGATAATAACTGCATAATATGGGTAATAATGCATGTTATATTGATAATAATAAAAGTAATAAGTATAATTATTACAGTTCTAGCGATAATAACTGCATTATATGGGTAATAATGGATGTTATATTGATAATATCGGGAGTAATAGGTATATTTATTATAGTTCCAGCGATAATAACTGCTTAATATGGGTAATAATGCATGTTATATTGATAATAATAGAAGTAATAAGTATACTTATTACAGTTCTAGCGATAATAACTGCATTATATGGGTAATAATGGATGTTATATTGATAGTGTCGGGAGTAATAAGTATATTTATTATAGTTCTAGCGATAATAACTGCATAATATGGGTAATAATGCATGTTATATTGATAACATTGGGAGTAATAAGTATAATTATTATAGTTCTAGCGATAATAATAGCAAAATATGGCTAATAGTGCATGTTATATTGATAATAATAAAAGTAATAAGTATATTTATTATAGTTCTATAAATAATAACTGCATAATATGGGTAATAATGAATGTTATATTGATGATAATAAAATTACTAAGTATATTTATTATAGTTCTAGCGATTATAACTGCATAATATTGGTAATAATGCACGTTATATTGCTAATAATATAAGTAATAAGTATATTTATTATAATTCTATCGATAATAACTGCATAATATGGGTAATAATGCATGCTATATTGATGGTCACAAAAGTAATAAGTATTCTTATTACAGTTCTAGCGATAATAACTGCATAATATGGGTAATAATGCATGTTATATTGTTAATATCGGAAGTAATAGGTATAATTATTATAGTTCTAGCGATAATAATAGTAAAATATGGCTAATAGTGCATGTTATATTGATAATAATAAAAGTAGTAAGTATATTTATTATAGTTCTATCGATAATGACTGCATAATATGGGTAATAATGCATGTTATATTGAGAATAATATAAGTAATAAGTATAATTATTACAGTTCTAGCGATAATAACTGCATTATATGCGTAATAATGCATGTTATATTGATAATATCGGGAGTAATAAGTACAATTATTACAGTTCTAGCGATAATACTAGTAAAATATGGCTAATAGTGCATGTTATATTGATAATAGTAAACGTAATAAGTATGTTTATTACAGTTCTATCGATAATAACTGCATTATATGGGTAATAATGCATGTTATATTGATAATATTGGGAGTAATAAGTATAAATATTATAGTTCTAGCGATAATAATAGTAAAATATGGCTAAAAGTGCATCTTATATTGATAATAATAAAAGTAATAAGTATATTTATTACAGTTCTAGCGATAATAACTGCATAATATGGGTAATAATGCATGTTATATTGATAATAATATAAGTAATAAGTATAATTATTACAGTTCTGGCGATAATAACTGCATTATATGGGTAATAATGCACGTTATATTGCTAATAATATAAGTAATAAGTATAATTATTACAGTTCTGGCGATAATAACTGCATTATATGGGTAATAATGCACGTTATATTGCTAATAATATAAGTAATAAGTATAATTATTACAGTTCTAGCGATAATAACTGCATTATATGGGTAATAATGCATGTTATATTCATGATAATAAAAGTACTAAGTATATTTATTATAGTGCTCGCGATTATAACTGCATAATATGCGTAATAATGCATGTTATATTGAGAATAATATAAGTAATAAGTATAATTATTACAGTTCTAGCGATAATAACTGCATTATATGGGTAATAATGCATGTGATATTGATAATATTGGGAGTAATAAGTATAATTATTATAGTTCTAGCGATAATAATAGTAAAATATGGCTAAAAGTGCATCTTATATTGATAATAATAGAAGTAATAAGTATATTTATTACAGTTCTAGCGATAATAACTGCATAATATGGGTAATAATGCATGTTATATTGATAATAATAAAAGTAATAAGTATATTTACTATAGTTCTATCAATAATAACTGCATAATATCGGTAATAATGCATGTTATATTGATGATAATAAGAGTAGTAAGTATATTTATTATAGTTCTAGCAATTTTAACTGCATTATGTGGGTAATAATGCATGTTATATTGATAGTATTGGGAGTAATAAGTATAATTATTATAGTTCTAGCGATAATAATAGTAAAATATGGCTAATAGTGCATGTTATATTGATAATAATAAAAGTAATAAGTATATTTATTACAGTTCTATGGATAATAACTGCATAATATGGGTAATAATGCATGTTAGATTGATAATATCGGGAGTAATATGTATAATTATTATAGCTCTAGCAATAATAATAATAAAATATGGCTAATAGTGCATGTTATATCAATAATAATAAAAGTAATAAGTATATTTATTACATTTCTATCGATAATAACTGCATTATATGGGTAATAATGCATGTTATATTGATGATAATAGAAGTACTAAGTATAATTATTACAGTTCTAGCGATAATAATAGTACAATATGGCTAATAGTGCATGTTATATTGATAATAATAAAAGTAATAAGTATATTTATTACAGTTCTATCGATAAAAACTGCATAATATGGGTAATAATGCATGTTATATTGATGATATTAAAAGTAATACGTATATTTATTATAGTTCTAGCGATAATAACAGCATAATATGGGTAATAATGCATGTTATATTAATAATATCGGGAGTAATAAGTATAATTATTATAGTTCTAGCGATAATAATAGTGAAATATGGCTAATAGTGCATGTTATATTGACAATAATAAAAGTAATAAGTATATTTATTACAGTTCTAGCGATAATAACTGCATAATATGGGTAATAATGCATGTTATATTGATGATAACAAAAGTAATACGTATATTTATTATAGTTCTAGCCATAATAACTGCATAATATGGGTAATAATGCATGTTATATTGATAATAATATAAGAAATAAGTATAATTATTACAGTTCTAGCGATACTAACTGCATTGTATGGGTAATAATGCATGTTATATTGATAATAATATAAGTAATAAGTATAATTATTACAGTTCTAGCGATAATAATAGTACAATATGGCTAATAGTGCATGTTATATTGATAATAATAAAAGTAATAAGTATATTTATTACAGTTCTATCGATAAAAACTGCACAATATGGGTAATAATGCATGTTATATTGATAATATTGGGAGTAATAAGTATAATTATTATAGTTCTAGCGATAATAATAGTAAAATATGGCTAATAGTGCATGTTATATTGATAATAATAAAAGTAATAAGTATATTTATTACAGTTCTATCGATAATAACTGCATAATATAGGTAATAATGCATGTTATATTGATAATAATAAAAGTAATAAGTATATTTATTATAGTTCTATCAATAATAACTGCATAATATCGGTAATAATGCATGTTATATTGATGATAATAAGAGTAGTAAGTATATTTATTATAGTTCTAGCAATTTTAACTGCATTATGTGGGTAATAATGCATGTTATATTGATAATATTGGGAGTAATAAGTATAATTATTATAGTTCTAGCGATAATAATAGTAAAATATGGCTAATAGTGCATGTTATATTGATAATAATAAAAGTAATAAGTATATTTATTACAGTTCTATGGATAATAACTGCATAACATGGGTAATAATGCATGTTATATTGATGATATTAAAAGTAATACGTATATTTATTATAGTTCTAGCGATAATAACAGCATAATATGGGTAATAATGCATGTTATATTAATAATATCGGGAGTAATAAGTATAATTATTATAGTTCTAGCGACAATAATAGTAAAATATGGCTAATAGTGCATGTTATATTGATAATAATAAGAGTAATAAGTATATTTATTATAGTTCTATCGATAATAACTGCATAATATGGGTAATAATGCATGTTATATTGATGATAATAAAAGTACTAAGTATATGTATTATAGTTCTAGCGATTATAACTGCATAATATGCGTAATAATGCATGTTATATTGATAATAATAAAAGTAATAAGTATATTTATTACAGTTCTAGCGATTGTTACTGCATAATATGGGTAATAATGCATGTTATATTGATAATAATATAAGTAATAAGTATAATTATTACAGTTCTAGCGATAATAACTGCATTATATTGGTAATAATGCATGTTATACAGATAATAATAAAAGTAATAAGTATATTTATTATAGTTCTATCGATAATAACTGCATTATATGGGTAATAATGGATGTTATATTGATAATATCGGGAGTAATAAGTATATTTATTATAGTTCTAGCGATAATAACTGCATAATATAGGTAATAATGCAAGTTATATTGATAATAATAAAAGTAATAAGTATATTTATTATAGTTCTAGCGTTTATAACTGCATAATATGCCGAATAATGCATGTTGTATTGATAATAATATAAGTAATAAGTATAATTATTACAGTTCTAGCGATAATAACTGCATTATATGGGTAATAATGCATGTTATATTGATAATATTGGGAGTAATAAGTATAAATATTATAGTTCTTGCGATAATAATAGTAAAATATGGCTAAAAGTGCATCTTATATTGATAATAATAAAAGTAATAAGTATATTTATTACAGTTCTAGCGATAATAACTGCATAATATGGGTAATAATGCATGTTATATTGATAATAATATAAGTAATAAGTATAATTATTACAGTTCTGGCGATAATAACTCCATTATAGGGGTAATAATGCATGTTATATTGATAATAATATAAGTAATAAGTATAATTATTACAGTTCTAGCGATAATAACTGCATAATATTTGTAATAATGCACGTTATATTGCTAATAATATAAGTAATAAGTATAATTATTACAGTTCTAGCGATAATAACTGCATTATATGGGTAATAATGCATGTTATATTGATAATATCGGGAGTAATAAGTATTACTATTGTAGTTCTAGCGATAATAATAGTAAAATATGGCTAATAGTGCATGTTATATTGATAATAATAAAAGTAATAAGTATATTTATTACAGTTCTATCGATAAAAACTGCATAATATGGGTAATAATGCATGTTATATTGATGATATTAAAAGTAATACGTATATTTATTATAGTTCTAGCGATAATAACAGCATAATATGGGTAATAATGCATGTTATATTAATAATATCGGGAGTAATAAGTATAATTATTATAGTTCTAGCGACAATAATAGTAAAATATGGCTAATAGTGCATGTTATATTGATAATAATAAGAGTAATAAGTATATTTATTATAGTTCTATCGATAATAACTGCATAATATGGGTAATAATGCATGTTATATTGATGATAATAAAAGTACTAAGTATATGTATTATAGTTCTAGCGATTATAACTGCATAATATGCGTAATAATGCATGTTATATTGATAATAATAAAAGTAATAAGTATATTTATTACAGTTCTATCGATAATAACTGCATAATATGGGTAATAATGCATGTTATATTGAGAATAATATAAGTAATACGTATATTTATTATAGTTCTAGCGATAATAACAGCATAATATGGGTAATAATGCATGTTATATTGATAATATCGGGAGTAATAAGTATAATTATTATAGTTCTAGTGATAATAATAGTAAAATATGGCTAATAGTGCATGCTATATTGATAATAATAAACGTAATAAGTAAAATTATTACAGTTCTAGCGATAATAACTGCATTATGTGGGTAATAATTGATGTTATATTGATAATATCGGGAGTAATAAGTATAATTATTACAGTTTTAGCGATAATACTAGTAAAATATGGCTAAGAGTGCCTGTTATATTGATAATAATAAAAGTAATAAGTATATTTATTACAGTTCTAGCGATAATAACTGCATTATATGGGTAATAATGGATGTTATATTGATAATATCGGGAGTAATAAGTATATTTATTATAGTTCCAGCGATAATAACTGCATAATATGGGTAATAATGCATGTTATATTGATAATAATAGAAGTAATAAGTATACTTATTACAGTTCTAGCGATAATAACTGCATTATATGGGTAATAATGGATGTTATATTGATAATGTCGGGAGTAATAAGTATATTTATTATAGTTCTAACGATAATAACTGCATAATATGGGTAATAATGCATGTTATATTGATAATATTGGGAGTAATAAGTATAATTATTATAGTTCTAGCGATAATAATAGCAAAATATGGCTAATAGTGCATGTTATATTGATAATAATAAAAGTAATAAGTATATTTATTATAGTTCTATAAATAATAACTGCATAATATGGGTAATAATGAATGTTATATTGATGATAATAAAAGTACTAAGTATATTTATTATAGTTCTAGCGATTATAACTGCATAATATGCCTAATAATGCATGTTATATTGAGAATAATATAAGTAATAAGTATACTTATTATAGTTCTATCGATAATAACTGCATAATATGGGTAACAATGCATGTTATATTGAGAATAATATAAGTAATAAGTATACTTATTACAGTTCTAGCGATAATAACTGCATAATATGGGTAATAATGCATGTTATATTGATGATAATAAAAGTAATACGTATATTTATTATAGTTCTAGCGATAATAACTGCATAATATGGGTAATAATGCATGTTATATTGTTAATATCGGAAGTAATAAGTATAATTATTATAGTTCTAGCGATAATAATAGTAAAATATGGCTAATAGTGCATGTTATATTGATAATAATAAAAGTAGTAAGTATATTTATTATAGTTCTATCGATAATAACTGCATAATATGGGTAATAATGCATGTTATAATGATAATAATAAAAGTAATAAGTATAATTATTACAGTTCTAGCGATAATAACTGCATTATATGGGTAATAATGGATGTTATATTGATAATATCGGGAGTAATAGGTATATTTATTATAGTTCCAGCGATAATAACTGCATAATATGGGTAATAATGCATGTTATATTGATAATAATAGAAGTAATAAGTATACTTATTACAGTTCTAGCGATAATAACTGCATTATATGGGTAATAATGGATGTTATATTGATAGTGTCGGGAGTAATAAGTATATTTATTATAGTTCTAGCGATAATAACTGCATAATATGGGTAATAATGCATGTTATATTGATAATATTGGGAGTAATAAGTATAATTATTATAGTTCTAGCGATAATAATAGCAAAATATGGCTAATAGTGCATGTTATATTGATAATAATAAAAGTAATAAGTATATTTATTATAGTTCTATAAATAATAACTGCATAATATGGGTAATAATGAATGTTATATTGATGATAATAAAATTACTAAGTATATTTATTATAGTTCTAGCGATTATAACTGCATAATATTGGTAATAATGCACGTTATATTGCTAATAATATAAGTAATAAGTATATTTATTATAATTCTATCGATAATAACTGCATAATATGGGTAATAATGCATGTTATATTGTTAATATCGGAAGTAATAGGTATAATTATTATAGTTCTAGCGATAATAATAGTAAAATATGGCTAATAGTGCATGTTATATTGATAATAATAAAAGTAGTAAGTATATTTATTATAGTTCTATCGATAATGACTGCATAATATGGGTAATAATGCATGTTATATTGAGAATAATATAAGTAATAAGTATAATTATTACAGTTCTAGCGATAATAACTGCATTATATGCGTAATAATGCATGTTATATTGATAATATCGGGAGTAATAAGTACAATTATTACAGTTCTAGCGATAATACTAGTAAAATATGGCTAATAGTGCATGTTATATTGATAATAGTAAACGTAATAAGTATGTTTATTACAGTTCTATCGATAATAACTGCATTATATGGGTAATAATGCATGTTATATTGATAATATTGGGAGTAATAAGTATAAATATTATAGTTCTAGCGATAATAATAGTAAAATATGGCTAAAAGTGCATCTTATATTGATAATAATAAAAGTAATAAGTATATTTATTACAGTTCTAGCGATAATAACTGCATAATATGGGTAATAATGCATGTTATATTGATAATAATATAAGTAATAAGTATAATTATTACAGTTCTGGCGATAATAACTGCATTATATGGGTAATAATGCACGTTATATTGCTAATAATATAAGTAATAAGTATAATTATTACAGTTCTGGCGATAATAACTGCATTATATGGGTAATAATGCACGTTATATTGCTAATAATATAAGTAATAAGTATAATTATTACAGTTCTAGCGATAATAACTGCATTATATGGGTAATAATGCATGTTATATTCATGATAATAAAAGTACTAAGTATATTTATTATAGTGCTCGCGATTATAACTGCATAATATGCGTAATAATGCATGTTATATTGAGAATAATATAAGTAATAAGTATAATTATTACAGTTCTAGCGATAATAACTGCATTATATGGGTAATAATGCATGTGATATTGATAATATTGGGAGTAATAAGTATAATTATTATAGTTCTAGCGATAATAATAGTAAAATATGGCTAAAAGTGCATCTTATATTGATAATAATAGAAGTAATAAGTATATTTATTACAGTTCTAGCGATAATAACTGCATAATATGGGTAATAATGCATGTTATATTGATAATAATAAAAGTAATAAGTATATTTACTATAGTTCTATCAATAATAACTGCATAATATCGGTAATAATGCATGTTATATTGATGATAATAAGAGTAGTAAGTATATTTATTATAGTTCTAGCAATTTTAACTGCATTATGTGGGTAATAATGCATGTTATATTGATAGTATTGGGAGTAATAAGTATAATTATTATAGTTCTAGCGATAATAATAGTAAAATATGGCTAATAGTGCATGTTATATTGATAATAATAAAAGTAATAAGTATATTTATTACAGTTCTATGGATAATAACTGCATAATATGGGTAATAATGCATGTTAGATTGATAATATCGGGAGTAATATGTATAATTATTATAGCTTTAGCAATAATAATAATAAAATATGGCTAATAGTGCATGTTATATCAATAATAATAAAAGTAATAAGTATATTTATTACATTTCTATCGATAATAACTGCATTATATGGGTAATAATGCATGTTATATTGATGATAATAGAAGTACTAAGTATAATTATTACAGTTCTAGCGATAATAATAGTACAATATGGCTAATAGTGCATGTTATATTGATAATAATAAAAGTAATAAGTATATTTATTACAGTTCTATCGATAAAAACTGCATAATATGGGTAATAATGCATGTTATATTGATGATATTAAAAGTAATACGTATATTTATTATAGTTCTAGCGATAATAACAGCATAATATGGGTAATAATGCATGTTATATTAATAATATCGGGAGTAATAAGTATAATTATTATAGTTCTAGCGATAATAATAGTGAAATATGGCTAATAGTGCATGTTATATTGATAATAATAAAAGTAATAAGTATATTTATTACAGTTCTAGCGATAATAACTGCATAATATGGGTAATAATGCATGTTATATTGATGATAACAAAAGTAATACGTATATTTATTATAGTTCTAGCCATAATAACTGCATAATATGGGTAATAATGCATGTTATATTGATAATAATATAAGAAATAAGTATAATTATTACAGTTCTAGCGATAATAACTGCATTATATGGGTAATAATGCATGTTATATTGATAATAATATAAGTAATAAGTATAATTATTACAGTTCTAGCGATAATAATAGTACAATATGGCTAATAGTGCATGTTATATTGATAATAATAAAAGTAATAAGTATATTTATTACAGTTCTATCGATAAAAACTGCACAATATGGGTAATAATGCATGTTATATTGATGATATTAAAAGTAATACGTATATTTATTATAGTTCTAGCGATAATAACAGCATAATATGGGTAATAATGCATGTTATATTAATAATATCGGGAGTAATAAGTATAATTATTATAGTTCTAGCGATAATAATAGTGAAATATGGCTAATAGTGCATGCTATATTGATCATAATAAAAGTAATAAGTATAATTATTACTGTTCTAGCGATAATAACTGCATTATATGGGTAATAATTGATGTTATATTGATAATATCGGGAGTAATAAGTATAATTATTACGGTTTTAGCGATAATACTAGTAAAATATGGCTAAAAGTGCCTGTTATAATGATAATAATAAAAGTAATAAGTATATTTATTATACTTCTGTCGATAATAACTGCATTATATGGGTAATAATGCATGTTATATTGATAATAATATAAGTAATAAGTATAATTATTACAGTTCTAGCGATAATAACTCCATTATAGGGGTAATAATGCATGTTAAATTGATAATAATACAAGTAATAAATATAATTATTACAGTTCTAGCGATAATAACTGCATAATATGGGTAATAATGCATGTTATATTGATAATAATATAAGTAATAAGTATAATTATTACAGTTCTAGCGATAATAACTCCATTATAGGGGTAATAATGCATGTTATATTGATAATAATATAAGTAATAAGTATAATTATTACAGTTCTAGCGATAATAACTGCATAATATTTGTAATAATGCACGTTATATTGCTAATAATATAAGTAATAAGTATAATTATTACAGTTCTAGCGATAATAACTGCATTATATGGGTAATAATGCATGTTATATTGATAATATCGGGAGTAATAAGTATAATTATTATAGTTCTAGCGATAATAATAGTACAATATGGCTAATAGTGCATGTTATATTGATAATAATAAGAGTAATAAGTATATTTATTATAGTTCTATCGATAATAACTGCATAATATACGTAATAATGCATGTTATATTGATAATAATAAAAGTAATAAGTATATTTATTATAGTTCTATCAATAATAACTGCATAATATCGGTAATAATGCATGTTATATTGATGATAATAAGAGTAGTAAGTATATTTATTATAGTTCTAGCAATTTTAACTGCATTATGTGGGTAATAATGCATGTTATATTGATAGTATTGGGAGTAATAAGTATAATTATTATAGTTCTAGCGATAATAATAGTAAAATATGGCTAATAGTGCATGTTATATTGATAATAATAAAAGTAATAAGTATATTTATTACAGTTCTATGGATAATAACTGCATAATATGGGTAATAATGCATGTTATATTGATAATATCGGGAGTAATAAGTATAATTATTATAGCTCTAGCGATAATAATACTAAAATATGGCTAATAGTGCATGTTATATCAATAATAATAAAAGTAATAAGTATATTTATTACATTTCTATCGATAATAACTGCATTATATGGGTAATAATGCTTGTTATATTGATGATAATAAAAGTACTAAGTATATTTATTATAGTTCTCGCGATTATAACTGCATAATATGCGTAATAATACATGTTATATTGAGAATAATATAAGTAATAAGTATAATTATTACAGTTCTAGCGATAATAACTGCATTATATGGGTAATAATGCATGTTATATTGATAATATTGGGAGTAATAAGTATAATTATTATAGTTCTAGCGATAATAATAGTAAAATATGGCTAATAGTGCATGTTATATTGATAATAATAAAAGTAATAAGTATATTTATTACAGTTCTATCGATAATAACTGCATAATATAGGTAATAATGCATGTTATATTGATAATAATAAAAGTAATAAGTATATTTATTATAGTTCTATCAATAATAACTGCATAATATCGGTAATAATGCATGTTATATTGATGATAATAAGAGTAGTAAGTATATTTATTATAGTTCTAGCAATTTTAACTGCATTATGTGGGTAATAATGCATGTTATATTGATAATATTGGGAGTAATAAGTATAATTATTATAGTTCTAGCGATAATAATAGTAAAATATGGCTAATAGTGCATGTTATATTGATAATAATAAAAGTAATAAGTATATTTATTACAGTTCTATGGATAATAACTGCATAATATGGGTAATAATGCATGTCATATTGATAATACCGGGAGTAATAAGTATAATTATTATAGCTCTAGCGATAATAATACTAAAATATGGCTAATAGTGCATGTTATATCAATAATAATAAAAGTAATAAGTATATTTATTACATTTCTATCGATAATAACTGCATAATATGGGTAATAATGCATGTTATATTGATGATAATAAAAGTACTAAGTATATTTATTATAGTTCTCGCGATTATAACTGCATAATATGGGTAATAATGCATGTTATATTGATAATAATATAAGTAATAAGTATATTTATTATAATTCTATCGATAATAACTGCATAATATGGGTAATATTGCATGTTATATTGATGATCACAAAAGTAATAAGTATTTTTATTACAGTTCTAGCGATAATAACTGCATAATATGGGTAATAATGCATGTTATATTGATGATAATAAAAGTACTAAGTTTATTTATTATAGTTCTAGCGATTGTTACTGCATAATATGGGTAATAATGCAAGTTATATTGATAATAATATAAGTAATAAGTATAATTATTACAGTTCTAGCGATAATAACTGCATTATATTGGTAATAATGCATGTTATACAGATAGTGATAAAAGTAATAAGTATATTTATTATAGTTCTATCGATAATAACTGCATTATATGGGTAATAATGGATGTTATATTGATAATATCGGGAGTAATAAGTATATTTATTATAGTTCTAGCGATAATAACTGCATAATATAGGTAATAATGCATGTTATATTGATAATAATAAAAGTAATAAGTATATTTATTATAGTTCTAGCGTTTATAACTGCATAATATGCCGAATAATGTATGTTGTATTGATAATAATATAAGTAATAAGTATAATTATTACAGTTCTAGCGATAATAACTGCATTATATGGGTAATAATGCATGTTATATTGATAATATTGGGAGTAATAAGTATAAATATTATAGTTCTTGCGATAATAATAGTAAAATATGGCTAAAAGTGCATCTTATATTGATAATAATAAAAGTAATAAGTATATTTATTACAGTTCTAGCGATAATAACTGCATAATATGGGTAATAATGCATGTTATATTGATAATAATATATGTAATAAGTATAATTATTACAGTTCTGGCGATAATAACTCCATTATAGGGGTAATAATGCATGTTATATTGATAATAATATAAGTAATAAGTATAATTATTACAGTTCTAGCGATAATAACTGCATAATATTTGTAATAATGCACGTTATATTCCTAATAATATAAGTAATAAGTATAATTATTACAGTTCTAGCGATAATAACTGCATTATATGGGTAATAATGCATGTTATATTGATAATATCGGGAGTAATAAGTATTACTATTGTAGTTCTAGCGATAATAATAGTAAAATATGGCTAATAGTGCATGTTATATTGATAATAATAAAAGTAATAAGTATATTTATTACAGTTCTATCGATAAAAACTGCATAATATGGGTAATAATGCATGTTATATTGATGATATTAAAAGTAATACGTATATTTATTATAGTTCTAGCGATAATAACAGCATAATATGGGTAATAATGCATGTTATATTAATAATATCGGGAGTAATAAGTATAATTATTATAGTTCTAGCGATAATAATAGTAAAATATGGCTAATAGTGCATGCTATATTGATCATAATAAAAGTAATAAGTATAATTATTACTGTTCTAGCGATAATAACTGCATTATATGGGTAATAATTGATGTTATATTGATAATATCGGGAGTAATAAGTATAATTATTACGGTTTTAGCGATAATACTAGTAAAATATGGCTAAAAGTGCCTGTTATATTGATAATAATAAAAGTAATAAGTATATTTATTATACTTCTGTCGATAATAACTGCATTATATGGGTAATAATGCATGTTATATTGCTAATAATATAAGTAATAAGTATGATTATTACAGCTCTAGCGATAATAACTGCATTATATGGGTAATAATGGATGTTATGTTGATAATATCGGGAGTAATAAGTATATTTATCATAGTTCTAGCGTTTATAACTGCAGAATATGCGTAATAATGCATGTTATATTGATAACACTATAAGTAATAAGTATAATTATTACAGTTCTAACGATAATAACTGCATTATATGGGTAATAATGCATGTTATGTTGATAATATTGGGAGTAATAAGTATAAATATTATAGTTCTAGCGATAATAATAGTAAAATATGGCTAATAGTGCATCTTATATTGATAATAATAAAAGTAATAAGTATATTTATTACAGTTCTAGCGATAATAACTGCATAATATGGGTAATAATGCATGTTATATTGATAATAATATAAGTAATAAGTATAATTATTACAGTTCTGGCGATAATAACTGCATTATATGGGTAATAATGCACGTTATATTGCTAATAATATAAGTAATAAGTATAATTATTACAGTTCTGGCGATAATAACTGCATTATATGGGTAATAATGCACGTTATATTGCTAATAATATAAGTAATAAGTATAATTATTACAGTTCTAGCGATAATAACTGCATTATATGGGTAATAATGCATGTTATATTCATGATAATAAAAGTACTAAGTATATTTATTATAGTGCTCGCGATTATAACTGCATAATATGCGTAATAATGCATGTTATATTGAGAATAATATAAGTAATAAGTATAATTATTACAGTTCTAGCGATAATAACTGCATTATATGGGTAATAATGCATGTGATATTGATAATATTGGGAGTAATAAGTATAATTATTATAGTTCTAGCGATAATAATAGTAAAATATGGCTAAAAGTGCATCTTATATTGATAATAATAAAAGTAATAAGTATATTTATTACAGTTCTAGCGATAATAACTGCATAATATGGGTAATAATGCATGTTATATTGATAATAATAAAAGTAATAAGTATATTTATTATAGTTCTATCAATAATAACTGCATAATATCGGTAATAATGCATGTTATATTGATGATAATAAGAGTAGTAAGTATATCTATTATAGTTCTAGCAATTTTAACTGCATTATGTGGGTAATAATGCATGTTATATTGATAGTATTGGGAGTAATAAGTATAATTATTATAGTTCTAGCGATAATAATAGTAAAATATGGCTAATAGTGCATGTTATATTGATAATAATAAAAGTAATAAGTATATTTATTACAGTTCTATGGATAATAACTGCATTATATGGGTAATAATGCATGTTATATTGATGATAATAGAAGTACTAAGTATATTTATTATAGTTCTCGCGATTATAACTGCATAATATGCGTAATAATGCATGTTATGTTGAGAATAATATAAGTAATAAGTATAATTATTACAGTTCTAACGATAATAACTGCATTATATGGGTAATAATGCATGTTATATTGATAATATTGGGAGTAATAAGTATAATTATTATAGTTCTAGCGATAATAATAGTAAAATATGGCTAATAGTGCATGTTATATTGATAATAATAAAAGTAATAAGTATATATATTACAGTTCTATGGATAATAACTGCATAATATGGGTAATAATGCATGTTATATTGATGATAACAAAAGTAATACGTATATTTATTATAGTTCTAGCGATAATAACTGCATAATATGGGTAATAATGCATGTTATATTGATAATAATATAAGTAATAAGTATAATTATTACAGTTCTAGCGATAATAACTGCATTATATGGGTAATAATGGATGTTATATTGACAATATCGGGAGTAATAAGTGTATTTATTATAGTTCTAGCGATAATAACTGCATAATATAGGTAATAATGCACGTTATATTGCTAATAATATAAGTAATAAGTATAATTATTACAGTTCTAGCGATAATAACTGCATTATATGGGTAATAATGCATGTTATATTGATAATATCGGGAGTAATAGGTATTACTATTGTAGTTCTAGCGATAATAATAGTAAAATATAGCTAATAGTGCATGTTATATTGATAATAATAAAAGTAGTAAGTATATTTATTACAGTTCTAGCGATAATAACTGCATAATATGGGTAATAATGCATGTTATATTGATGATAACAAAAGTAATACGTTTATTTATTATAGTTCTAGCCATAATAACTGCATAATATGGGTAATAATGCATGTTATATTAATAATATCGGGAGTAATAAGTATAATTATTATAGTTCTAGCGATAATAATAGTGAAATATGGCTAATAGTGCATGTTATATTGATAATAATAAAAGTAATAAGTATATTTATTACAGTTCTAGCGATAATAACTGCATAATATGGGTAATAATGCATGTTATATTGATGATAACAAAAGTAATACGTATATTTATTATAGTTCTAGCCATAATAACTGCATAATATGGGTAATAATGCATGTTATATTGATAATAATATAAGTAATAAGTATAATTATTACAGTTCTAGCGATAATAATAGTACAATATGGCTAATAGTGCATGTTATATTGATAATAATAAAAGTAATAAGTATATTTATTACAGTTCTATCGATAAAAACTGCATAATATGGGTAATAATGCATGTTATATTGATGATATTAAAAGTAATACGTATATTTATTATAGTTCTAGCGATAACAACAGCATAATATGGGTAATAATGCATGTTATATTAATAATATCGGGAGTAATAAGTATAATTATTATAGTTCTAGCGATAATAATAGTGAAATATGGCTAATAGTGCATGTTATATTGATAATAATAAAAGTAATAAGTATATTTATTACAGTTCTAGCGATAATAACTGCATAATATGGGTAATAATGCATGTTATATTGATGATAACAAAAGTAATACGTATATTTATTATAGTTCTAGCCATAATAACTGCATAATATGGGTAATAATGCATGTTATATTGATAATAATATAAGTAATAAGTATAATTATTACAGTTCTAGCGATAATAACTCCATTATAGGGGTAATAATGCATGTTATATTGATAATAAGATAAGTAATAAGTATAATTATTACAGTTCTAGCGATAATAACTGCATAATATTTGTAATAATGCACGTTATATTGCTAATAATATAAGTAATAAGTATAATTATTACAGTTCTAGCGATAATAACTGCATTATATGGGTAATAATGCATGTTATATTGATAATATCGGGAGTAATAAGTATAATTATTATAGTTCTAGCGATAATAATAGTACAATATGGCTAATAGTGCATGTTATATTGATAATAATAAGAGTAATAAGTATATTTATTATAGTTCTATCGATAATAACTGCATAATATACGTAATAATGCATGTTATATTGATAATAATAAAAGTAATAAGTATATTTATTATAGTTCTATCAATAATAACTGCATAATATCGGTAATAATGCATGTTATATTGATGATAATAAGAGTAGTAAGTATATTTATTATAGTTCTAGCAATTTTAACTGCATTATGTGGGTAATAATGCATGTTATATTGATAGTATTGGGAGTAATAAGTATAATTATTATAGTTCTAGCGATAATAATAGTAAAATATGGCTAATAGTGCATGTTATATTGATAATAATAAAAGTAATAAGTATATTTATTACAGTTCTATGGATAATAACTGCATAATATGGGTAATAATGCATGTTATATTGATAATATCGGGAGTAATAAGTATAATTATTATAGCTCTAGCGATAATAATACTAAAATATGGCTAATAGTGCATGTTATATCAATAATAATAAAAGTAATAAGTATATTTATTACATTTCTATCGATAATAACTGCATTATATGGGTAATAATGCATGTTATATTGATGATAATAAAAGTACTAAGTATATTTATTATAGTTCTCGCGATTATAACTGCATAATATGCGTAATAATACATGTTATATTGAGAATAATATAAGTAATAAGTATAATTATTACAGTTCTAGCGATAATAACTGCATTATATGGGTAATAATGCATGTTATATTGATAATATTGGGAGTAATAAGTATAATTATTATAGTTCTAGCGATAATAATAGTGAAATATGGCTAATAGTGCATGTTATATTGATAATAATAAAAGTAATAAGTATATTTATTACAGTTCTATCGATAATAACTGCATAATATAGGTAATAATGCATGTTATATTGATAATAATAAAAGTAATAAGTATATTTATTATAGTTCTATCAATAATAACTGCATAATATCGGTAATAATGCATGTTATATTGATGATAATAAGAGTAGTAAGTATATTTATTATAGTTCTAGCAATTTTAACTGCATTATGTGGGTAATAATGCATGTTATATTGATAATATTGGGAGTAATAAGTATAATTATTATAGTTCTAGCGATAATAATAGTAAAATATGGCTAATAGTGCATGTTATATTGATAATAATAAAAGTAATAAGTATATTTATTACAGTTCTATGGATAATAACTGCATAATATGGGTAATAATGCATGTCATATTGATAATATCGGGAGTAATAAGTATAATTATTATAGCTCTAGCGATAATAATACTAAAATATGGCTAATAGTGCATGTTATATCAATAATAATAAAAGTAATAAGTATATTTATTACATTTCTATCGATAATAACTGCATAATATGGGTAATAATGCATGTTATATTGATGATAATAAAAGTACTAAGTATATTTATTATAGTTCTCGCGATTATAACTGCATAATATGGGTAATAATGCATGTTATATTGATAATAATATAAGTAATAAGTATATTTATTATAATTCTATCGATAATAACTGCATAATATGGGTAATATTGCATGTTATATTGATGATCACAAAAGTAATAAGTATTTTTATTACAGTTCTAGCGATAATAACTGCATAATATGGGTAATAATGCATGTTATATTGATGATAATAAAAGTACTAAGTATATTTGTTATAGTTCTAGCGATTGTTACTGCATAATATGGGTAATAATGCATGTTATATTGATAATAATATAAGTAATAAGTATAATTATTACAGTTCTAGCGATAATAACTGCATTATATTGGTAATAATGCATGTTATACAGATAATAATAAAAGTAATAAGTATATTTATTATAGTTCTATCGATAATAACTGCATTATATGGGTAATAATGGATGTTATATTGATAATATCGGGAGTAATAAGTATATTTATTATAGTTCTAGCGATAATAACTGCATAATATAGGTAATAATGCATGTTATATTGATAATAATAAAAGTAATAAGTATATTTATTATAGTTCTAGCGTTTATAACTGCATAATATGCCGAATAATGCATGTTGTATTGATAATAATATAAGTAATAAGTATAATTATTACAGTTCTAGCGATAATAACTGCATTATATGGGTAATAATGCATGTTATATTGATAATATTGGGAGTAATAAGTATAAATATTATAGTTCTTGCGATAATAATAGTAAAATATGGCTAAAAGTGCATCTTATATTGATAATAATAAAAGTAATAAGTATATTTATTACAGTTCTAGCGATAATAACTGCATAATATGGGTAATAATGCATGTTACATTGAGAATAATATAAGTAATAAGTATAATTATTACAGTTCTAGCGATAATAACTGCATTGTATGGGTAATAATGCATGTTATATTGATAATATCGGGAGTAATAAGTATAATTATTATAGTTCTAGCGATAATAATAGTACAATATGGCTAACAGTGCATGTTATATTGATAATAATAAGAGTAATAAGTATATTTATTATAGTTCTATCGATAATAACTGCATAATATGGGTAATAATGCATGTTATATTGAGAATAATATAAGTAATACGTATATTTATTATAGTTCTAGCGATAATAACAGCATAATATGGGTAATAATGCATGTTATATTGATAATATCGGGAGTAATAAGTATAATTATTATAGTTCTAGTGATAATAATAGTAAAATATGGCTAATAGTGCATGCTATATTGATAATAATAAACGTAATAAGTAAAATTATTACAGTTCTAGCGATAATAACTGCATTATATGGGTAATAATGGATGTTATATTGATAATGTCGGGAGTAATAAGTATATTTATTATAGTTCTAGCGATAATAACTGCATTATATGGGTAATAATGGATGTTATATTGATAATATCGGGAGTAATAGGTATATTTATTATAGTTCTAGCGATAATAATAGCAAAATATGGCTAATAGTGCATGTTATATTGATAATAATAAAAGTAATAAGTATATTTATTATAGTTCTATAAATAATAACTGCATAATATGGGTAATAATGAATGTTATATTGATGATAATAAAAGTACTAAGTATATTTATTATAGTTCTAGCGATTATAACTGCATAATATGCCTAATAATGCATGTTATATTGAGAATAATATAAGTAATAAGTATACTTATTATAGTTCTATCGATAATAACTGCATAATATGGGTAACAATGCATGTTATATTGAGAATAATATAAGTAATAAGTATACTTATTACAGTTCTAGCGATAATAACTGCATAATATGGGTAATAATGCATGTTATATTGATGATAATAAAAGTAATACGTATATTTATTATAGTTCTAGCGATAATAACTGCATAATATGGGTAATAATGCATGTTATATTGTTAATATCGGAAGTAATAAGTATAATTATTATAGTTCTAGCGATAATAATAGTAAAATATGGCTAATAGTGCATGTTATATTGATAATAATAAAAGTAGTAAGTATATTTATTATAGTTCTATCGATAATAACTGCATAATATGGGTAATAATGCATGTTATATTGATAATAATAAAAGTAATAAGTATAATTATTACAGTTCTAGCGATAATAACTGCATTATATGGGTAATAATGGATGTTATATTGATAATATCGGGAGTAATAGGTATATTTATTATAGTTCCAGCGATAATAACTGCATAATATGGGTAATAATGCATGTTATATTGATAATAATAGAAGTAATAAGTATACTTATTACTGTTCTAGCGATAATAACTGCATTATATGGGTAATAATGGATGTTATATTGATAATGTCGGGAGTAATAAGTATATTTATTACAGTTCTAGCGATAATAACTGCATAATATGGGTAATAATGCATGTTATATTGATAATATTGGGAGTAATAAGTATAATTATTATAGTTCTAGCGATAATAATAGCAAAATATGGCTAATAGTGCATGTTATATTGATAATAATAAAAGTAATAAGTATATTTATTATAGTTCTATAAATAATAACTGCATAATATGGGTAATAATGAATGTTATATTGATGATAATAAAAGTACTAAGTATATTTATTACAGTTCTAGCGATAATAACTGCATAATATGGGTAATAATGCATGTTATATTGAGAATAATATAAGTAATAAGTATACTTATTATAGTTCTATCGATAATAACTGCATAATATGGGTAACAATGCATGTTATATTGAGAATAATATAAGTAATAAGTATACTTATTACAGTTCTAGCGATAATAACTGCATAATATGGGTAATAATGCATGTTATATTGATGATAATAAAAGTAATACGTATATTTATTATAGTTCTAGCGATAATAACTGCATAATATGGGTAATAATGCATGTTATATTGTTAATATCGGAAGTAATAAGTATAATTATTATAGTTCTAGCGATAATAATAGTAAAATATGGCTAATAGTGCATGTTATATTGATAATAATAAAAGTAGTAAGTATATTTATTATAGTTCTATCGATAATAACTGCATAATATGGGTAATAATGCATGTTATATTGATAATAATAAAAGTAATAAGTATAATTATTACAGTTCTAGCGATAATAACTGCATTATATGCGTAATAATGGATGTTATATTGATAATATCGGGAGTAATAGGTATATTTATTATAGTTCCAGCGATAATAACTGCATAATATGGGTAATAATGCATGTTATATTGATAATAATAGAAGTAATAAGTATACTTATTACAGTTCTAGCGATAATAACTGCATTATATGGGTAATAATGGATGTTATATTGATAATGTCGGGAGTAATAAGTATATTTATTATAGTTCTAGCGATAATAACTGCATAATATGGGTAATAATGCATGTTATATTGATAATATTGGGAGTAATAAGTATAATTATTATAGTTCTATCGATAATAATAGCAAAATATGGCTAATAGTGCATGTTATATTGATAATAATAAAAGTAATAAGTATATTTATTATAGTTCTATAAATAATAACTGCATAATATGGGTAATAATGAATGTTATATTGATGATAATAAAAGTACTAAGTATATTTATTATAGTTCTAGCGATTATAACTGCATAATATGGGTAATAATGCACGTTATATTGCTAATAATATAAGTAATAAGTATATTTATTATAATTCTATCGATAATAACTGCATAATATGGGTAATAATGCATGCTATATTGATGGTCACAAAAGTAATAAGTATTTTTATTACAGTTCTAGCGATAATAACTGCATAATATGGGTAATAATGCATGTTATATTGTTAATATCGGAAGTAATAGGTATAATTATTATAGTTCTAGCGATAATAATAGTAAAATATGGCTAATAGTGCATGTTATATTGATAATAATAAAAGTAGTAAGTATATTTATTATAGTTCTATCGATAATGACTGCATAATATGGGTAATAATGCATGTTATATTGAGAATAATATAAGTAATAAGTATAATTATTACAGTTCTAGCGATAATAACTGCATTATATGGGTAATAATGCATGTTATATTGATAATAATATAAGTAATAAGTATAATTATTACAGTTCTAGCGATAATAACTCCATTATATGGGTAATAATGCATGTTATATTGATAATAATATAAGTAATAAGTATAATTATTACAGTTCTAGCGATAATAACTGCATTATATGGGTAATAATGCATGTTATATTGATAATACCGGGAGTAATAAGTATAATTATTATAGTTCTAGCGATAATAATTGTAAAATATGCCTAATAGTGCATGTTATATTGATAATAGTAAACGTAATAAGTATGTTTATTACAGTTCTATCGATAATAACTGCATAATATGGGTAATAATGCATGTTATATTGATGGTCACAAAAGTAATAAGTATTTTTATTATAGTTCTAGCGATAATAACTGCATAATATGGGTAATAATGGATGTTATATTGATAATATCGGGAGTAATAAGTATAATTATTATAGTTCTAGCGATAATAATAGTAAAATATGGCTAATAGTGCATGTTATATTGATAATAGTAAACGTAATAAGTATGTTTATTACAGTTCTACCGATAATAACTGCATAATATGGGTAATAATGCATGTTATATTGATGACAATAAAAGTAATACGTATATTTATTATAGTTCTAGCGATAATAACTGCATTATATGGGTAATAATGGATGTTATATTGATAATATCGGGAGTAATAAGTATAATTATTACATTTTTAGCGATAATACTAGTAAAATATGGCTAAGAGTGCATGTTATATTCATAATAAAAAAGTAATAAGTATATTTATTATACTTCTATCGATAATAACTGCATAATATGGGTAATAATGCATGTTATATTGATAATAATATAAGTAATAAGTATAATTATTACAGTTCTAGCGATAATAACTGCATTATATGGGTAATAATGGATGTTATATTGATAATATAGGGAGTAATAAGTATATTTATTATAGTTCCAGCGATAATAACTGCATAATATGGGTAATAATGCATGTTATATTGATAATAATAGAAGTAATAAGTATACTTATTACAGTTCTAGCGATAATAACTGCATTATATGGGTAATAATGGATGTTATATTGATAATGTCGGGAGTAATAAGTATACTTATTATAGTTCTAGCGATAATAACTGCATAATATGGGTAATAATGCATGTTATATTGATAATATTGGGAGTAATAAGTATAATTATTATAGTTCTAGCGATAATAATAGCAAAATATGGCTAATAGTGCATGTTATATTGATAATAATAAAAGTAATAAGTATATTTATTGTAGTTCTATAAATAATAACTGCATAATATGGGTAATAATGAATGTTATATTGATGATAATAAAAGTACTAAGTATATTTATTATAGTTCTAGCGATTATAACTGCATAATATGCCTAATAATGCATGTTATATTGAGAATAATATAAGTAATAAGTATACTTATTATAGTTCTATCGATAATAACTGCATAATATGGGTAACAATGCATGTTATATTGAGAATAATATAAGTAATAAGTATACTTATTACAGTTCTAGCGATAATAACTGCATAATATGGGTAATAATGCATGTTATATTGATGATAATAAAAGTAATACGTATATTTATTATAGTTCTAGCGATAATAACTGCATAATATGGGTAATAATGCACGTTATATTGCTAATAATATAAGTAATAAGTATATTTATTATAATTCTATCGATAATAACTGCATAATATGGGTAATAATGCATGCTATATTGATGGTCACAAAAGTAATAAGTATTTTTATTACAGTTCTAGCGATAATAACTGCATAATATGGGTAATAATGCATGTTATATTGATGATAATAAAAGTACTAAGTATATTTATTGTAGTTCTAGCGATTGTAACTGCATAATATGGGTAATAATGCATGTTATACTGATAATAATAAAAGTAATAAGTATATTTATTATAGTTCTATCGATAATAACTGCATAATATGGGTAATAATGCATGTTATATTGTTAATATCGGAAGTAATAAGTATAATTATTATAGTTCTAGCGATAATAATAGTAAAATATGGCTAATAGTGCATGTTATATTGATAATAATAAAAGTAGTAAGTATATTTATTATAGTTCTATCGATAATAACTGCATAATATGGGTAATAATGCATGTTATATTGATAATAATATAAGTAATAAGTATAATTATTACAGTTCTAGCGATAATAACTGCATTATATGGGTAATAATGGATGTTATATTGATAATATCGGGAGTAATAAGTATATTTATTATAGTTCCAGCGATAATAACTGCATAATATGGGTAATAATGCATGTTATATTGATAATAATAGAAGTAATAAGTATACTTATTACAGTTCTAGCGATAATAACTGCATTATATGGGTAATAATGGATGTTATATTGATAATGTCGGGAGTAATAAGTATATTTATTATAGTTCTAGCGATAATAACTGCATAATATGGGTAATAATGCATGTTATATTGATAATATTGGGAGTAATAAGTATAATTATTATAGTTCTACCGATAATAATAGCAAAATATGGCTAATAGTGCATGTTATATTGATAATAATAAAAGTAATAAGTATATTTATTATAGTTCTATAAATAATAACTGCATAATATGGGTAATAATGAATGTTATATTGATGATAATAAAAGTACTAAGTATATTTATTATAGTTCTAGCGATTATAACTGCATAATACGGGTAATAATGCACGTTATATTGCTAATAATATAAGTAATAAGTATATTTATTATAATTCTATCGATAATAACTGCATAATATGGGTAATAATGCATGCTATATTGATGGTCGCAAAAGTAATAAGTATAATTATTACAGTTCTAGCGATAATAACTGCATTATATGCGTAATAATGCATGTTATATTGATAATATCGGGAGTAATAAGTACAATTATTACAGTTCTAGCGATAATACTAGTAAAATATGGCTAAGAGTGCCTGTTATATTGATAACAATAAAAGTAATAAGTATATTTATTATACTTCTGTCGATAATAACTGCATTATATGGGTAATAATGCATGTTATATTGATAATAATATAAGTAATAAGTATAATTATTACAGTTCTAGCGATAATAACTCCATTATATGGGTAATAATGCATGTTATATTGATAATAATATAAGTAATAAGTATAATTATTACAGTTCTAGCGATAATAACTGCATTATATGGGTAATAATGCATGTTATATTGATAATACCGGGAGTAATAAGTATAATTATTATAGTTCTAGCGATAATAATTGTAAAATATGCCTAATAGTGCATGTTATATTGATAATAATAAAAGTAATAAGTATATTTATTACAGTTCTATCGATAATAACTGCATAATATGGGTAATAATGCATGTTATATTGATGATAATAAAAGTAATACGTATATTTATTATATTTCCAGCGATAATAACTGCATAATATGGGTAATAATGCATGTTATATTGATAATAATATAAGTAATAAGTATACTTATTACAGGTCTAGCGATAATAACTGCATTATATGGGTAATAATGGGTGTTACATTGATAATGTCGGGAGTAATAAGTATAATTATTATAGTTCTAGCGATAATAGCTGCATAATATGGGTAATAATGCATGTTATATTGATGGTCACAAAAGTAATAAGTATTTTTATTATAGTTCTAGCGATAATAACTGCATAATATGGGTAATAATGGATGTTACATTGATAATATCGGGAGTAATAAGTATAATTATTATAGTTCTAGCGATAATAATAGTAAAATATGGCTAATAGTGCATGTTATATTGATAATAGTAAACGTAATAAGTATGTTTATTACAGTTCTATCGATAATAACTGCATAATATGGGTAATAATGCATGTTATATTGATGACAATAAAAGTAATACGTATATTTATTATAGTTCTAGCGATAATAACTGCATTATATGGGTAATAATGGATGTTATATTGATAATATCGGGAGTAATAAGTATAATTATTACATTTTTAGCGATAATACTAGTAAAATATGGCTAAGAGTGCATGTTATATTCATAATAAAAAAGTAATAAGTATATTTATTATACTTCTATCGATAATAACTGCATAATATGGGTAATAATGCACGTTATATTGCTAATAATATAAGTAATAAGTATATTTATTATAGTTCTATCGATTATAACTGCATAATATCGGTAATCATGCATGTTATATTGATAATAATATAAGTAATAAGTATAATTATTACAGTTCTTGCGATAATAACTGCATAATATGGGTAAAAATGCATGTTATACAGATAATAATAAAAGTAATAAGTATATTTATTATAATTCTATCGATAATAACTGCATAATATGGGTAATAATGCATGCTATATTGATGATCACAAAAGTAATAAGTATTTTTATTACAGTTCTAGCGATAATAACAAGCATAATATGGGTAATAATGCATGTTATATTGATAATATTGGGAGTAATAAGTATAATTATTATAGTTCTAGCGATAATAATAGTAAAATATGGCTAATAGTGCATGTTATATTGATAATAATAAAAGTAATAAGTATATTTATTGCAGTTCTAGCGATAATAACTGCATAATATGGGTAATAATGCATGTTATATTGATAATAATATAAGTCATAAGTATAATTATTACAGTTCCAGCGATAATACCTGCATTATATGGGAAATAATGGATGTTATATTGATAATATCGGGAGTAATAAGTATATTTATTATAGTTCTAGCGATAATAACTGCATAATATAGGTAATAATGCATGTTATATTGATAATAATAAAAGTAATAAGTATATTTATTATAGTTCTATCAATAATAACTGCATAATATGGGTAATAATGCATGTTATATTGATAATAATATAAGTAATAAGCATAATTATTACAGTTCTAGCGATAATAACTGCATTATATGGGTAATAATAGATGTTATATTGACAATATCGGGAGTAATAAGTATATTTATTATAGTTCTAGCGATAATAACTGCATAATATGGGTAATAATGCATGTTATATTGATAATATTGGGAGTAATAAGTATAATTATTATAGTTCTACCGATAATAATAGCAAAATATGGCTAATAGTGCATGTTATATTGATAATAATAAAAGTAATAAGTATATTTATTATAGTTCTATAAATAATAACTGCATAATATGGGTAATAATGAATGTTATATTGATGATAATAAAAGTACTAAGTATATTTATTATAGTTCTAGCGATTATAACTGCATAATACGGGTAATAATGCACGTTATATTGCTAATAATATAAGTAATAAGTATATTTATTATAATTCTATCGATAATAACTGCATAATATGGGTAATAATGCATGCTATATTGATGGTCGCAAAAGTAATAAGTATTTTTATTACAGTTCTAGCGATAATAACTGCATAATATGGGTAATAATGCATGTTATATTGAGAATAATATAAGTAATAAGTATAATTATTACAGTTCTAGCGATAATAACTGCATTATATGCGTAATAATGCATGTTATATTGATAATATCGGGAGTAATAAGTACAATTATTACAGTTCTAGCGATAATACTAGTAAAATATGGCTAAGAGTGCCTGTTATATTGATAACAATAAAAGTAATAAGTATATTTATTATACTTCTGTCGATAATAACTGCATTATATGGGTAATAATGCATGTTATATTGATAATAATATAAGTAATAAGTATAATTATTACAGTTCTAGCGATAATAACTCCATTATATGGGTAATAATGCATGTTATATTGATAATAATATAAGTAATAAGTATAATTATTACAGTTCTAGCGATAATAACTGCATTATATGGGTAATAATGCATGTTATATTGATAATACCGGGAGTAATAAGTATAATTATTATAGTTCTAGCGATAATAATTGTAAAATATGCCTAATAGTGCATGTTATATTGATAATAATAAAAGTAATAAGTATATTTATTACAGTTCTATCGATAATAACTGCATAATATGGGTAATAATGCATGTTATATTGATGATAATAAAAGTAATACGTATATTTATTATATTTCCAGCGATAATAACTGCATAATATGGGTAATAATGCATGTTATATTGATAATAATATAAGTAATAAGTATACTTATTACAGGTCTAGCGATAATAACTGCATTATATGGGTAATAATGGGTGTTACATTGATAATGTCGGGAGTAATAAGTATAATTATTATAGTTCTAGCGATAATAGCTGCATAATATGGGTAATAATGCATGTTATATTGATGGTCACAAAAGTAATAAGTATTTTTATTACAGTTCTAGCGATAATAACAAGCATAATATGGGTAATAATGGATGTTACATTGATAATATCGGGAGTAATAAGTATAATTATTATAGTTCTAGCGATAATAATAGTAAAATATGGCTAATAGTGCATGTTATATTGATAATAGTAAACGTAATAAGTATGTTTATTACAGTTCTATCGATAATAACTGCATAATATGGGTAATAATGCATGTTATATTGATGACAATAAAAGTAATACGTATATTTATTATAGTTCTAGCGATAATAACTGCATTATATGGGTAATAATGGATGTTATATTGATAATATCGGGAGTAATAAGTATAATTATTACATTTTTAGCGATAATACTAGTAAAATATGGCTAAGAGTGCATGTTATATTCATAATAAAAAAGTAATAAGTATATTTATTATACTTCTATCGATAATAACTGCATAATATGGGTAATAATGCATGTTATATTGATAATAATATAAGTAATAAGTATAATTATTACAGTTCTAGCGATAATAACTGCATTATATGGGTAATAATGGATGTTATATTGATAATATAGGGAGTAATAAGTATATTTATTATAGTTCCAGCGATAATAACTGCATAATATGGGTAATAATGCATGTTATATTGATAATAATAGAAGTAATAAGTATGCTTATTACAGTTCTAGCGATAATAACTGCATTATATGGGTAATAATGGATGTTATATTGATAATGTCGGGAGTAATAAGTATATTTATTATAGTTCTAGCGATAATAACTGCATAATATGGGTAATAATGCATGTTATATTGATAATATTGGGAGTAATAAGTATAATTATTATAGTTCTAGCGATAATAATAGCAAAATATGGCTAATAGTGCATGTTATATTGATAATAATAAAAGTAATAAGTATATTTATTGTAGTTCTATAAATAATAACTGCATAATATGGGTAATAATGAATGTTATATTGATGATAATAAAAGTACTAAGTATATTTATTATAGTTCTAGCGATTATAACTGCATAATATGCCTAATAATGCATGTTATATTGAGAATAATATAAGTAATAAGTATACTTATTATAGTTCTATCGATAATAACTGCATAATATGGGTAACAATGCATGTTATATTGAGAATAATATAAGTAATAAGTATACTTATTACAGTTCTAGCGATAATAACTGCATAATATGGGTAATAATGCATGTTATATTGATGATAATAAAAGTAATACGTATATTTATTATAGTTCTAGCGATAATAACTGCATAATATGGGTAATAATGCACGTTATATTGCTAATAATATAAGTAATAAGTATATTTATTATAATTCTATCGATAATAACTGCATAATATGGGTAATAATGCATGCTATATTGATGGTCACAAAAGTAATAAGTATTTTTATTACAGTTCTAGCGATAATAACTGCATAATATGGGTAATAATGCATGTTATATTGATGATAATAAAAGTACTAAGTATATTTATTGTAGTTCTAGCGATTGTAACTGCATAATATGGGTAATAATGCATGTTATACTGATAATAATAAAAGTAATAAGTATATTTATTATAGTTCTATCGATAATAACTGCATAATATGGGTAATAATGCATGTTATATTGTTAATATCGGAAGTAATAAGTATAATTATTATAGTTCTAGCGATAATAATAGTAAAATATGGCTAATAGTGCATGTTATATTGATAATAATAAAAGTAGTAAGTATATTTATTATAGTTCTATCGATAATAACTGCATAATATGGGTAATAATGCATGTTATATTGATAATAATATAAGTAATAAGTATAATTATTACAGTTCTAGCGATAATAACTGCATTATATGGGTAATAATGGATGTTATATTGATAATATCGGGAGTAATAAGTATATTTATTATAGTTCCAGCGATAATAACTGCATAATATGGGTAATAATGCATGTTATATTGATAATAATAGAAGTAATAAGTATACTTATTACAGTTCTAGCGATAATAACTGCATTATATGGGTAATAATGGATGTTATATTGATAATGTCGGGAGTAATAAGTATATTTATTATAGTTCTAGCGATAATAACTGCATAATATGGGTAATAATGCATGTTATATTGATAATATTGGGAGTAATAAGTATAATTATTATAGTTCTACCGATAATAATAGCAAAATATGGCTAATAGTGCATGTTATATTGATAATAATAAAAGTAATAAGTATATTTATTATAGTTCTATAAATAATAACTGCATAATATGGGTAATAATGAATGTTATATTGATGATAATAAAAGTACTAAGTATATTTATTATAGTTCTAGCGATTATAACTGCATAATACGGGTAATAATGCACGTTATATTGCTAATAATATAAGTAATAAGTATATTTATTATAATTCTATCGATAATAACTGCATAATATGGGTAATAATGCATGCTATATTGATGGTCGCAAAAGTAATAAGTATTTTTATTACAGTTCTAGCGATAATAACTGCATAATATGGGTAATAATGCATGTTATATTGAGAATAATATAAGTAATAAGTATAATTATTACAGTTCTAGCGATAATAACTGCATTATATGCGTAATAATGCATGTTATATTGATAATATCGGGAGTAATAAGTACAATTATTACAGTTCTAGCGATAATACTAGTAAAATATGGCTAAGAGTGCCTGTTATATTGATAACAATAAAAGTAATAAGTATATTTATTATACTTCTGTCGATAATAACTGCATTATATGGGTAATAATGCATGTTATATTGATAATAATATAAGTAATAAGTATAATTATTACAGTTCTAGCGATAATAACTCCATTATATGGGTAATAATGCATGTTATATTGATAATAATATAAGTAATAAGTATAATTATTACAGTTCTAGCGATAATAACTGCATTATATGGGTAATAATGCATGTTATATTGATAATACCGGGAGTAATAAGTATAATTATTATAGTTCTAGCGATAATAATTGTAAACTATGCCTAATAGTGCATGTTATATTGATAATAATAAAAGTAATAAGTATATTTATTACAGTTCTATCGATAATACCTGCATAATATGGGTAATAATGCATGTTATATTGATGATAATAAAAGTAATACGTATATTTATTATATTTCCAGCGATAATAACTGCATAATATGGGTAATAATGCATGTTATATTGATAATAATATAAGTAATAAGTATACTTATTACAGGTCTAGCGATAATAACTGCATTATATGGGTAATAATGGGTGTTACATTGATAATGTCGGGAGTAATAAGTATAATTATTATAGTTCTAGCGATAATAGCTGCATAATATGGGTAATAATGCATGTTATATTGATGGTCACAAAAGTAATAAGTATTTTTATTACAGTTCTAGCGATAATAACAAGCATAATATGGGTAATAATGGATGTTACATTGATAATATCGGGAGTAATAAGTATAATTATTATAGTTCTAGCGATAATAATAGTAAAATATGGCTAATAGTGCATGTTATATTGATAATAGTAAACGTAATAAGTATGTTTATTACAGTTCTATCGATAATAACTGCATAATATGGGTAATAATGCATGTTATATTGATGACAATAAAAGTAATACGTATATTTATTATAGTTCTAGCGATAATAACTGCATTATATGGGTAATAATGGATGTTATATTGATAATATCGGGAGTAATAAGTATAATTATTACATTTTTAGCGATAATACTAGTAAAATATGGCTAAGAGTGCATGTTATATTCATAATAAAAAAGTAATAAGTATATTTATTATACTTCTATCGATAATAACTGCATAATATGGGTAATAATGCACGTTATATTGCTAATAATATAAGTAATAAGTATATTTATTATAGTTCTATCGATTATAACTGCATAATATGGGTAATCATGCATGTTATATTGATAATAATATAAGTAATAAGTATAATTATTACAGTTCTTGCGATAATAACTGCATAATATGGGTAAAAATGCATGTTATACAGATAATAATAAAAGTAATAAGTATATTTATTATAATTCTATCGATAATAACTGCATAATATGGGTAATAATGCATGCTATATTGATGATCACAAAAGTAATAAGTATTTTTATTACAGTTCTAGCGATAATAACAAGCATAATATGGGTAATAATGCATGTTATATTGATAATATTGGGAGTAATAAGTATAATTATTATAGTTCTAGCGATAATAATAGTAAAATATGGCTAATAGTGCATGTTATATTGATAATAATAAAAGTAATAAGTATATTTATTGCAGTTCTAGCGATAATAACTGCATAATATGGGTAATAATGCATGTTATATTGATAATAATATAAGTCATAAGTATAATTATTACAGTTCCAGCGATAATACCTGCATTATATGGGAAATAATGGATGTTATATTGATAATATCGGGAGTAATAAGTATATTTATTATAGTTCTAGCGATAATAACTGCATAATATAGGTAATAATGCATGTTATATTGATAATAATAAAAGTAATAAGTATATTTATTATAGTTCTATCAATAATAACTGCATAATATGGGTAATAATGCATGTTATATTGATAATAATATAAGTAATAAGCATAATTATTACAGTTCTAGCGATAATAACTGCATTATATGGGTAATAATAGATGTTATATTGACAATATCGGGAGTAATAAGTATATTTATTATAGTTCTAGCGATAATAACTGCATAATATAGGTAATAATGCATGTTATATTGATAATAATAAAAGTAATAAGTATATTTATTATAGTTCTAGCGATAATAACTGCATAATATGTGTAATAATGCATGTTATATTGATAATATTGGGAGTAATAAGTATAATTATTATAGTTCTAGCGATAATAATAGTAAAATATGGCTAATACTGCATGTTATATTGATAATAATAAAAGTAATAAGTATATTTATTACAGTTCTAGCGATAATAACTGCATAATATGGGTAATAATGCATGTTATATTGATAATAATATAAGTCATAAGTATAATTATTATAGTTCCAGCGGTAATAACTGCATTATATGGGTAATAATGGATGTTATATTGACAATATCGGGAGTAATAAGTATATTTATTATAGTTCTAGCGATAATAACTGCATAATATAGGTAATAATGCATGTTATATTGATAATAATAAAAGTAATAAGTATATTTATTATAGTTCTGTCAATAATAACTGCATAATATGGGTAATAATGCACGTTATATTGATGATAATAAAAGTAATAAGTGTATTTATTACAGTTCTAGCGATAATAACTGCATAATATGGGTAATAATGCATGTTATATTGATGATAATATAAGTAATAAGTATAATTATTACAGTTCTAGCGATAATAACTGCATTATATGGGTAATAATGGATGTAATATTGATAATATCGGGAGTAATAAGTATAATTATTATAGTTCTAGCGATAATAATAGTAAAATATGGCTAATAGTGCGTGTTATATTGATAATAATAAAAGTAATAAGTATAGTTATTACAGTTCTATCGATAATAACTGCATAATATGGGTAATAATGCATGTTATATTGATGATAACAAAAGTAATACGTATATTTATTATAGTTCTAGCGATAATAACTGCATAATATAGGTAATAATGCATGTTATATTGATAATAATAAAAGTAATAAGTATATTTATTATAGTTCTAGCGATAATAACTGCATAATATGTGTAATAATGCATGCTATAATGATAATAATGGGAGTAATAAGTATAATTATTATAGTTCTAGCGATAATAATAGTAAAATATGGCTAATAGTGCATGTTATATTGATAATAATAAAAGTAATAAGTATAGTTATTACAGTTCTATCGATAATAACTGCATAATATGGGTAATAATGCATGTTATATTGATGATAACAAAAGTAATACGTATATTTATTATAGTTCTAGCGATAATAACTGCATAATATGGGTAATAATGCATGTTATATTGATGACAATATAAGTAATAAGTATAATTATTATAGTTCTAGCGATAATAATAGTAAAATATGGCTAATAGTGCATGTTATATTGATAATAATAAAAGTAATAAGTATATTTATTACAGTTCTATCGATAATAACTGCATAATATGGGTAATAATGCATGTTATATTGATGATAATAAAAGTAATTCGTATATTTATTATAGTTCTAGCGATAATAACTGCATAATATGGGTAATAATGCACGTTATATTGCTAATAATATAAGTAATAAGTATAATTATTATAGTTCTAGCGATAATAACTGCATTATATGGGTAATAATGGATGTTATTTTGATAATATCGGGAGTAATAAGTATAATTATTACATTTTTAACGATAATACTAGTAAAATATAGCTAATAGTGCATGTTATATTCATAATAAAAAAGTAATAAGTATATTTATTATACTTCTATCGATAATAACTGCATAATATGGGTAATAATGCACGTTATATTGCTAATAATATAAGTAATAAGTATATTTATTATAGTTCTACCGATTATAACTGCATAATATGGGTAATCATGCATGTTATATTGATAATAATATAAGTAATAAGTATAATTATTACAGTTCTTGCGATAATAACGGCAAAATATGGGTAATAATGCATGTTATATTGATAATAATAAAAGTAATAAGTATATTTATTACAGTTCTATCAATAATAACTGCATAATATGGGTAATAATGCATGTTATATTGATGATAATAAAAGTAATAAGTATAATTATTACAGTCCTAGCGATAATAACTGCATTATATGGGTAATAATGCACGTTATATTGCTAATAATATAAGTAATAAGTATATTTATTATAGCTCTATCGATTATAACTGCATAATATGGGTAATAATGCATGTTATATTGATAATAATAAAAGTAATATGTACATTTATTATAGTTCTATCGATAATAACTGCAAAATATGGGTAATAATGCATGTTATATTGCTAATAATATAAGTATTAAGTATATTTCTTATAGCTCTATCGATTATAACTGCATAGTATGTGTAATAATGCATGTTATATTGATAATAATATAAGTAATAAGTATACTTATTACAGGTCTAGCGATAATAACTGCATTATATGGGTAATAATGGGTGTTACATTGATAATGTCGGGAGTAATAAGTATAATTATTATAGTTCTAGCGATAATAGCTGCATAATATGGGTAATAATGCATGTTATATTGATGGTCACAAAAGTAATAAGTATTTTTATTATAGTTCTAGCGATAATAACTGCATAATATGGGTAATAATGGATGTTATATTGATAATATCGGGAGTAATAAGTATAATTATTATAGTTCTAGCGATAATAATAGTAAAATATGGCTAATAGTGCATGTTATATTGATAATAATAAAAGTAATAAGTATATTTATTGCAGTTCTAGCGATAATAACTGCATAATATGGGTAATAATGCATGTTATATTGATAATAATATAAGTCATAAGTATAATTATTACAGTTCCAGCGATAATAACTGCATTATATGGGAAATAATGGATGTTATATTGATAATATCGGGAGTAATAAGTATATTTATTATAGTTCTAGCGATAATAACTGCATAATATAGGTAATAATGCATGTTATATTGATAATAATAAAAGTAATAAGTATATTTATTATAGTTCTATCAATAATAACTGCATAATATGTGTAATAATGCATGTTATATTGATAATATTGGGAGTAATAAGTATAATTATTATAGTTCTAGCGATAATAATAGTAAAATATGGCTAATACTGCATGTTATATTGATAATAATAAAAGTAATAAGTATATTTATTACAGTTCTAGCGATAATAACTGCATAATATGGGTAATAATGCATGTTATATTGATAATAATATAAGTCATAAGTATAATTATTAAAGTTCCAGCGGTAATAACTGCATTATATGGGTAATAATGGATGTTATATTGATAATATCGGGAGTAATAAGTATATTTATTATAGTTCTAGCGATAATAACTGCATAATATAGGTAATAATGCATGTTATATTGATAATAATAAAAGTAATAAGTATATTTATTATAGTTCTGTCAATAATAACTGCATAATATGGGTAATAATGCACGTTATATTGATGATAATAAAAGTAATAAGTGTATTTATTACAGTTCTAGCGATAATAACTGCATAATATGGGTAATAATGCATGTTATATTGATGATAATATAAGTAATAAGTATAATTATTACAGTTCTAGCGATAATAACTGCATTATATGGGTAATAATGGATGTAATATTGATAATATCGGGAGTAATAAGTATATTTATTATAGTTCTAGCGATAATAACTGCATAATATAGGTAATAATGCATGTTATATTGATAATAATAAAAGTAATAAGTATATTTATTATAGTTCTATCAATAATAACTGCATAATATCGGTAATAATGCATGTTATATTGATGATAATAAGAGTAGTAAGTATATTTATTATAGTTCTAGCAATTTTAACTGCATTATGTGGGTAATAATGCTTGTTATATTGATAATATTGGGAGTAATAAGTATAATTATTATAGTTCTAGCGATAATAATAGTAAAATATGGCTAATAGTGCATGTTATATTGATAATAATAAAAGTAATAAGTATATTTATTACAGTTCTATCGATAATAACTGCATAATATGGGTAACAATGCATGTTATATTGATGATAATAAAAGTAATACGTATATTTATTATAGTTCTAGCGATAATAACTGCATAATATGGGTAATAATTCACGTTATATTGGTAATAATATAAGTAATAAGTATATTTATTATAGTTCTATCGATTATAACTGCATAATATGGGTAATCATGCATGTTATATTGATAATAATATAAGTAACAAGTATAATTATTACAGTTCTAGCGATAATAACTGCATTATATGGGCAATAATGCATGTTATATTGATAATATTGGGAGTAATAAGTATTAATATTATAGTTCTAGCGATAATAATAGTAAAATATGGCTAAAAGTGCATCTTATATTGATAATAATAAAAGTAATAAGTATATTTATTACAGTTCTAGCGATAATAACTGCATAATATGGGTAATAATGCATGTTATATTGATAATAATATAAGTAATAAGTATAATTATTACAGTTCTGGCGATAATAACTGCATTATATGGGTAATAATGCACGTTATATTGCTCATAATATAAGTAATAAGTATAATTATTACAGTTCTGGCGATAATAACTGCATTATATGGGTAATAATGCACGTTATATTGCTAATAATATAAGTAATAAGTATAATTATTACAGTTCTGGCGATAATAACTGCATTATATGGGTAATAATGCACGTTATATTGCTAATAATATAAGTAATAAGTATAATTATTACAGTTCTAGCGATAATAACTGCATTATATGGGTAATAATGCATGTTATATTGATGATAATAAAAGTACTAAGTATATTTATTATAGTTCTCGCGATTAGAACTGCATAATATGCGTAATAATGCATGTTATATTGAGAATAATATAAGTAATAAGTATAATTATTGCAGTTCTAGCGATAATAACTGCATTATATGGGTAATAATGCATGTTATATTGATAATATTCGGAGTAATAAGTATAATTATTATAGTTCTAGCGATAATAACTGCATTATATGGGTAATAATGCATGTTATATTGATAATATTGGGAGTAATAAGTATAATTATTATAGTTCTAGCGATAATAATAGTAAAATATGGCTAATAGTGCATGTTATATTGATAATAATAAAAGTAATAAGTATATTTATTACAGTTCTATCGATAATAACTGCATAATATGGGTAATAATGCATGCTATATTCATGATAATAAAAGTAATACGTATATTTATTATAGTTCTAGCGATAATAACTGCATAATATGGGTAATAATGCACGTTATATTGCTAATAATATAAGTAATAAGTATAATTATTACAGTTCTAGCGATAATAACTGCATTATATGGGTAATAATGCATGTTATATTGATAATATTGGGAGTAATAAGTATAAATATTATAGTTCTAGCTATAATAATAGTAAAATATGGCTAAAAGTGCATCTTATATTGATAATAATATAAGTAATAAGTATAATTATTACAGTTCTAGCGATAATAACTGCATTATATGGGTAATAATGCATGTTATATTGATGATAATAAAAGTACTAAGTATATTTATTATAGTGCTCGCGATTATAACTGCATAATATGCGTAATAATGCATGTTATATTGAGAATAATGTAAGTAATAAGTATAATTATTACACTTCTAGCGATAATAACTGCATTATATGGGTAATAATGCATGTTATATTGATAATATTGGGAGTAATAAGTATAATTATTATAGTTCTAGCGATAATAATAGTAAAATATGGCTAATAGTGCATGTTATATTGATAATAATAAAAGTAATAAGTATATTTATTACAGTTCTATCGATAATAACTGCATAATATGGGTAATAATGCATGTTATATTCATGATAATAAAAGTAATACGTATATTTATTATAGTTCTAGCGATAATAACTGCATAATATGGGTAATAATGCACGTTATATTGCTAATAATATAAGTAATAAGTATAATTGTTACAGTTCTAGCGATAATAACTGCATTATATGGGTAATAATGCATGTTATATTGATAATATTGGGAGTAATAAGTATAAATATTATAGTTCTAGCTATAATAATAGTAAAATATGGCTAAAAGTGCATCTTATATTGATAATAATAAAAGTAATAAGTATATTTATTACAGTTCTAGCGATAATAACTGCATAATATGGGTAATAATGCATGTTATATTGATAATAATATAAGTAATAAGTATAATTATTACAGTTCTGGCGATAATAACTGCATTATATGGGTAATAATGCACATTATATTGCTAATAATATAAGTAATAAGTATAATTATTACAGTTCTATCGATTATAACTGCATAATATGGGTAATCATGCATGTTATATTGATAATAATATAAGTAATAAGTATAATTATTACAGTTCTTGCGATAATAACTGCATAATATGGGTAATAATGCATGTTATACAGATAATAATAAAAGTAATAAGTATATTTATTATAATTCTATCGATAATAACTGCATAATATGGGTAATAATGCATGTTATATTGATGATCACAAAAGTAATATGTATTTTTATTACAGTTCTAGCGATAATAACTGCATAATATGGGTAATAATGCATGTTATATTGATGATAATAAAAGTACTAAGTATATTTATTATAGTTCTAGCGATTGTAACTGCATAATATGGGTAATAATGCATGTAATATTGATAATAATATAAGTAATAAGTATATTTATTACAGTTCTAGCGTTTATAACTGCATAATATGCCTAATAATGCATGTTATATTGATAATAATATAAGTAATAAGTATAATTATTACAGTTCTAGCGATAATAACTGCATTACATGGGTAATAATGCATGTTATATTGATAATATTGGGAGTAATAAGTATAAATATTATAGTTCTAGCGATAATAATAGTAAAATATGGCTAATAGTGCATGTTATATTGATAATAATAAAAGTCATAAGTATATTTATTATAGTTCTATCGATTATAACTGCATAATATGGGTAATCATGCATGTTATATTGATAATAATATAAGTAATAAGTATAATGATTACAGTTCTGGCGATAATAACTGCAATATATGGGTAATAATGCACGTTATATTGCTAACAATATAAGTAATAAGTATAATTATTACAGTTCTGGCGATAATAACTGCATTATATGGGTAATAATGCACGTTATATTGCTAATAATATAAGCAATAAGTATAATTATTACAGTTCTAGCGATAATAACTGCATTATATGGGTAATAATGCATGTTATATTGATGATAATAAAAGTACTAAGTATATTTATTATAGTTCTCGCGATTAGAACTGCATAATATGCGTAATAATGCATGTTATATTGAGAATAATATAAGTAATAAGTATAATTATTACAGTTCTAGCGATAATAACTGCATTATATGGGTAATAATGCATGTTATATTGATAATATTGGGAGTAATAAGTATAATTATTATAGTTCTAGCGATAATAATAGTAAAATATGGCTAATAGTGCATGTTATATTGATAATAATATAAGTAATAAGTATATTTATTATAGTTCTAGCGTTTATAACTGCATAATATGCCTAATAATGCATGTTGTATTGATAATAATATAAGTAATAAGTATAATTATTACAGTTCTAGCGATAATAACTGCATTATATGGGTAATAATGCATGTTATATTGATAATATTGGGAGTAATAAGTATAAATATTATAGTTCTAGCTATAATAATAGTAAAATATGGCTAAAAGTGCATCTTATATTGATAATAATAAAAGTAATAAGTATAATTATTACAGTTCTGGCGATAATAACTGCATTATATGGGTAATAATGCACGTTATATTGCTAATAATATAAGTAATAAGTATAATTATTACAGTTCTAGCGATAATAACTGCATTATATGGGTAATAATGCATGTTATATTGATGATAATAAAAGTACTAAGTATATTTATTATAGTTCTCGCGATTGGAACTGCATAATATGCGTAATAATGCATGTTATATTGAGAATAATATAAGTAATAAGTATAATTATTGCAGTTCTAGCGATAATAACTGCATTATATGGGTAATAATGCATGTTATATTGATAATATTGGGAGTAATAAGTATAATTATTATAGTTCTAGCGATAATAACTGCATTATATGGGTAATAATGCATGTTATATTGATAATATTGGGAGTAATAAGTATAAATATTATAGTTCTAGCTATAATAATAGTAAAATATGGCTAAAAGTGCATCTTATATTGATAATAATAAAAGTAATAAGTATATTTATTACAGTTCTAGCGATAATAACTGCACAATATGGGTAATAATGCATGTTATATTGATAATAATATAAGTAATAAGTATAATTATTACAGTTCTATCGATTATAACTGCATAATATGGGTAATCATGCATGTTATATTGATAATAATGAAAGTAATAAGTATAATTATTACAGTTCTTGCGATAATAACTGCATAATATGGGTAATAATGCATGTTATACAGATAATAATAAAAGTAATAAGTATATTTATTATAATTCTAGCGATAATAACTGCATAATATGGGTAATAATGCATGTTATATTGATAATAATATAAGTAATAAGTATAATTATTACAGTTCTGGCGATAATAACTGCATTATATGGGTAATAATGCACGTTATATTGCTAATAATATAAGTAATAAGTATAATTATTACAGTTCTGGCGATAATAACTGCAATATATGGGTAATAATGCACGTTATATTGCTAATAATATAAGTAATAAGTATAATTATTACAGTTCTAGCGATAATAACTGCATTATATGGGTAATAATGCATGTTATATTGATGATAATAAAAGTACTAAGTATATTTATTATAGTGCTCGCGATTATAACTGCATAATATGCGTAATAATGCATGTTATATTGAGAATAATATAAGTAATAAGTATAATTATTACAGTTCTAGCGATAATAACTGCATTATATGGGTAATAATGCATGTTATATTGATAATATTGGGAGTAATAAGTATAATTATTATAGTTCTAGCGATAATAATAGTAAAATATGGCTAATAGTGCATGTTATATTGATAATAATAAAAGTAATAAGTATATTTATTACAGTTCTATCGATAATAACTGCATAATATGGGTAATAATGCATGTTATATTCATGATAATAAAAGTAATACGTATATTTATTATAGTTCTAGCGATAATAACTGCATAATATGGGTAATAATGCACGTTATATTGCTAATAATATAAGTAATAAGTATAATTATTACAGTTCTAGCGATAATACCTGCATTATATGGGTAATAATGCATGTTATATTGATAATATTGGGAGTAATAAGTATAAATATTATAGTTCTAGCTATAATAATAGTTAAATATGGCTAAAAGTGCATCTTATATTGATAATAATAAAAGTAATAAGTATATTTATTACAGTTCTAGCGATAATAACTGCATAATATGGGTAATAATGCATGTTATATTGATAATAATATAAGTAATAAGTATAATTATTACAGTTCTGGCGATAATAACTGCATTATATGGGTAATAATGCACGTTATATTGCTAATAATATAAGTAATAAGTATAATTATTACAGTTCTAGCGATAATAACTGCATTATATGGGTAATAATGCATGTTATATTGATGATAATAAAAGTACTAAGTATATTTATTATAGTTCTCGCGATTAGAACTGCATAATATGCGTAATAATGCATGTTATATTGAGAATAATATAAGTAATAAGTATAATTATTGCAGTTCTAGCGATAATAACTGCATTATATGGGTAATAATGCATGTTATATTGATAATATTGGGAGTAATAAGTATAATTATTATAGTTCTAGCGATAATAACTGCATTATATGGGTAATAATGCATGTTATATTGATAATAATATAAGTAATAAGTATAATTATTACAGTTCTAGCGATAATAACTGCATTATATGGGTAATAATGCATGTTATATTGATGATAATAAAAGTACTAAGTATATTTATTATAGTGCTCGCGATTATAACTGCATAATATGCGTAATAATGCATGTTATATTGAGAATAATATAAGTAATAAGTATAATTATTACAGTTCTAGCGATAATAACTGCATTATATGGGTAATAATGCATGTTATATTGATAATATTGGGAGTAATAAGTATAATTATTATAGTTCTAGCGATAATAATAGTAAAATATGGCTAATAGTGCATGTTATATTGATAATAATAAAAGTAATAAGTATATTTATTACAGTTCTATCGATAATAACTGCATAATATGGGTAATAATGCATGTTATATTCATGATAATAAAAGTAATACGTATATTTATTATAGTTCTAGCGATAATAACTGCATAATATGGGTAATAATGCACGTTATATTGCTAATAATATAAGTAATAAGTATAATTATTACAGTTCGAGCGATAATAACTGCATTATATGGGTAATAATGCATGTTATATTGATAATATTGGGAGTAATAAGTATAAATATTATAGTTCTAGCTATAATAATAGTAAAATATGGCTAAAAGTGCATCTTATATTGATAATAATAAAAGTAATAAGTATATTTATTATAGTTCTAGCGATAATAACTGCATAATATGGGTAATAATGCATGTTATATTGATAATAATATAAGTAATAAGTATAATTATTACAGTTCTGGCGATAATAACTGCATTATATGGGTAATAATGCACATTATATTGCTAATAATATAAGTAATAAGTATAATTATTACAGTTCTATCGATTATAACTGCATAATATGGGTAATCATGCATGTTATATTGATAATAATATAAGTAATAAGTATAATTATTACAGTTCTTGCGATAATAACTGCATAATATGGGTAATAATGCATGTTATACAGATAATAATAAAAGTAATAAGTATATTTATTATAATTCTATCGATAATAACTGCATAATATGGGTAATGATGCATGTTATATTGATGATCACAAAAGTAATATGTATTTTTATTACAGTTCTAGCGATAATAACTGCATAATATGGGTAATAATGCATGTTATATTGATGATAATAAAAGTACTAAGTATATTTATTATAGTTCTAGCGATTGTAACTGCATAATATGGGTAATAATGCATGTAATATTGATAATAATATAAGTAATAAGTATATTTATTACAGTTCTAGCGTTTATAACTGCATAATATGCCTAATAATGCATGTTATATTGATAATAATATAAGTAATAAGTATAATTATTACAGTTCTAGCGATAATAACTGCATTACATGGGTAATAATGCATGTTATATTGATAATATTGGGAGTAATAAGTATAAATATTATAGTTCTAGCTATAATAATAGTAAAATATGGCTAAAAGTGCATCTTATATTGATAATAATAAAAGTAATAAGTATATTTATTACAGTTCTAGCGATAATAACTGCACAATATGGGTAATAATGCATGTTATATTGATAATAATATAAGTAATAAGTATAATTATTACAGTTCTATCGATTATAACTGCATAATATGGGTAATCATGCATGTTATATTGATAATAATGAAAGTAATAAGTATAATTATTACAGTTCTTGCAATAATAACTGCATAATATGGGTAATAATGCATGTTATACAGATAATAATAAAAGTAATAAGTATATTTATTATAATTCTAGCGATAATAACTGCATAATATGGGTAATAATGCATGTTATATTGATAATAATATAAGTAATAAGTATAATTATTACAGTTCTGGCGATAATAACTGCATAATATGGGTAATAATGCACGTTATATTGCTAATAATATAAGTAATAAGTATAATTATTACAGTTCTAGCGATAATAACTGCATTATATGGGTAATAATGCATGTTATATTGATAACATTGGGAGTAATAAGTATAAATATTATAGTTCTAGCTATAATAATAGTAAAGTATGGCTAAAAGTGCATCTTATATTGATAATAATAAAAGTAATAAGTATAATTATTACAGTTCTAGCGATAATAACTGCATTATATGGGTAATAATGCATGTTATATTGATAATATTGGGAGTAATAAGTATAAATATTATAGTTCTAGCTATAATAATAGTAAAATATGGCTAAAAGTGCATCTTATATTGATAATAATAAAAGTAATAAGTATATTTATTACAGTTCTAGCGATAATAACTGCATAATATGGGTAATAATGCATGTTATATTGATAATAATATAAGTAATAAGTATAATTATTACAGTTCTGGCGATAATAACTGCATTATATGGGTAATAATGCACATTATATTGCTAATAATATAAGTAATAAGTATAATTATTACAGTTCTATCGATTATAACTGCATAATATGGGTAATCATGCATGTTATATTGATAATAATATAAGTAATAAGTATAATTATTACAGTTCTTGCGATAATAACTGCATAATATGGGTAATAATGCATGTTATACAGATAATAATAAAAGTAATAAGTATATTTATTATAATTCTATCGATAATAACTGCATAATATGGGTAATGATGCATGTTATATTGATGATCACAAAAGTAATATGTATTTTTATTACAGTTCTAGCGATAATAACTGCATAATATGGGTAATAATGCATGTTATATTGATGATAATAAAAGTACTAAGTATATTTATTATAGTTCTAGCGTTTATAACTGCATAATATGCCTAATAATGCATGTTGTATTGATAATAATATAAGTAATAAGTATAATTATTACAGTTCTAGCGATAATAACTGCATTATATGGGTAATAATGCATGTTATATTGATAATATTGGGAGTAATAAGTATAAATATTATAGTTCTAGCTATAATAATAGTAAAATATGGCTAAAAGTGCATCTTATATTGATAATAATAAAAGTAATAAGTATAATTATTACAGTTCTGGCGATAATAACTGCATTATATGGGTAATAATGCACGTTATATTGCTAACAATATAAGTAATAAGTATAATTATTACAGTTCTAGCGATAATAACTGCATTATATGGGTAATAATGCATGTTATATTGATGATAATAAAAGTACTAAGTATATTTATTATAGTTCTCGCGATTAGAACTGCATAATATGCGTAATAATGCATGTTATATTGAGAATAATATAAGTAATAAGCATAATTATTGCAGTTCTAGCGATAATAACTGCATTATATGGGTAATAATGCATGTTATATTGATAATATTGGGAGTAATAAGTATAATTATTATAGTTCTAGCGATAATAACTGCATTATATGGGTAATAATGCATGTTATATTGATAATATTGGGAGTAATAAGTATAAATATTATAGTTCTAGCTATAATAATAGTAAAATATGGCTAAAAGTGCATGTTATATTGATAATAATATAAGTAATAAGTATAATTATTACAGTTCTGGCGATAATAACTGCATTATATGGGTAATAATGCACATTATATTGCTAATAATATAAGTAATAAGTATAATTATTACAGTTCTATCGATTATAACTGCATAATATGGGTAATCATGCATGTTATATTGATAATAATATAAGTAATAAGTATAATTATTACAGTTCTTGCGATAATAACTGCATAATATGGGTAATAATGCATGTTATACAGATAATAATAAAAGTAATAAGTATATTTATTATAATTCTATCGATAATAACTGCATAATATGGGTAATGATGCATGTTATATTGATGATCACAAAAGTAATATGTATTTTTATTACAGTTCTAGCGATAATAACTGCATAATATGGGTAATAATGCATGTTATATTGATGATAATAAAAGTACTAAGTATATTTATTATAGTTCTAGCGATTGTAACTGCATAATATGGGTAATAATGCATGTAATATTGATAATAATATAAGTAATAAGTATATTTATTACAGTTCTAGCGTTTATAACTGCATAATATGCCTAATAATGCATGTTATATTGATAATAATATAAGTAATAAGTATAATTATTACAGTTCTAGCGATAATAACTGCATTACATGGGTAATAATGCATGTTATATTGATAATATTGGGAGTAATAAGTATAAATATTATAGTTCTAGCTATAATAATAGTAAAATATGGCTAAAAGTGCATCTTATATTGATAATAATAAAAGTAATAAGTATATTTATTACAGTTCTAGCGATAATAACTGCACAATATGGGTAATAATGCATGTTATATTGATAATAATATAAGTAATAAGTATAATTATTACAGTTCTATCGATTATAACTGCATAATATGGGTAATCATGCATGTTATATTGATAATAATGAAAGTAATAAGTATAATTATTACAGTTCTTGCAATAATAACTGCATAATATGGGTAATAATGCATGTTATACAGATAATAATAAAAGTAATAAGTATATTTATTATAATTCTAGCGATAATAACTGCATAATATGGGTAATAATGCATGTTATATTGATAATAATATAAGTAATAAGTATAATTATTACAGTTCTGGCGATAATAACTGCATAATATGGGTAATAATGCACGTTATATTGCTAATAATATAAGTAATAAGTATAATTATTACAGTTCTAGCGATAATAACTGCATTATATGGGTAATAATGCATGTTATATTGATAATATTGGGAGTAATAAGTATAAATATTATAGTTCTAGCTATAATAATAGTAAAATATGGCTAAAAGTGCATCTTATATTGATAATAATAAAAGTAATAAGTATATTTATTACAGTTCTATCGATAATAACTGCATAATATGGGTAATAATGCATGTTATATTCATGATAATAAAAGTAATACGTATATTTATTATAGTTCTAGCGATAATAACTGCATAATATGGGTAATAATGCACGTTATATTGCTAATAATATAAGTAATAAGTATAATTATTACAGTTCTAGCGATAATAACTGCATTATATGGGTAATAATGCACGTTATATTGCTAATAATATAAGTAATAAGTATAATTATTACAGTTCTAGCGATAATAACTGCATTATATGGGTAATAATGCATGTTATATTGATGATAATAAAAGTACTAAGTATATTTATTATAGTTCTCGCGATTAGAACTGCATAATATGCGTAATAATGCATGTTATATTGAGAATAATATAAGTAATAAGCATAATTATTGCAGTTCTAGCGATAATAACTGCATTATATGGGTAATAATGCATGTTATATTGATAATATTGGGAGTAATAAGTATAAATATTATAGTTCTAGCTATAATAATAGTAAAATATGGCTAAAAGTGCATCTTATATTGATAATAATAAAAGTAATAAGTATATTTATTACAGTTCTAGCGATAATAACTGCACAATATGGGTAATAATGCATGTTATATTGATAATAATATAAGTAATAAGTATAATTATTACAGTTCTATCGATTATAACTGCATAATATGGGTAATCATGCATGTTATATTGATAATAATGAAAGTAATAAGTATAATTATTACAGTTCTTGCGATAATAACTGCATTATATGGGTAATAATGCATGTTATATTGATAATATTGGGAGTAATAAGTATAATTATTATAGTTCTAGCGATAATAATAGTAAAATATGGCTAATAGTGCATGTTATATTGATAATAATAAAAGTCATAAGTATATTTATTACAGTTCTAGCGTTTATAACTGCATAATATGCCTAATAATGCATGTTATATTGATAATAATATAAGTAATAAGTATAATTATTACAGTTCTAGCGATAATAACTGCATTATATGGGTAATAATGCATGTTATATTGATAATATTGGGAGTAATAAGTATAAATATTATAGTTCTAGCGATAATAATAGTAAAATATGGCTAATAGTGCATGTTATATTGATAATAATAAAAGTCATAAGTATATTTATTACAGTTCTAGCGATAATAACTGCATAATATGGGTAATAATGCATGTTATATTAATAATAATATAAGTAATAAGTATAATTATTACAGTTCTAGCGATAATAACTGCATTATATGGGTAATAATGCATGTTATATTGATAATATTGGGAGTAATAAGTATAAATATTATAGTTCTAGCGATAATAATAGTAAAATATGGCTAATAGTGCATGTTATATTGATAATAATAAAAGTCATAAGTATATTTATTATAGTTCTATCGATTATAACTGCATAATATGGGTAATCATGCATGTTATATTGATAATAATATAAGTAATAAGTATAATTATTACAGTTCTGGCGATAATAACTGCAATATATGGGTAATAATGCACGTTATATTGCTAATAATATAAGTAATAAGTATAATTATTACAGTTCTGGCGATAATAACTGCATTATATGGGTAATAATGCACGTTATATTGCTAATAATATAAGCAATAAGTATAATTATTACTGTTCTAGCGATAATAACTGCATTATATGGGTAATAATGCATGTTATATTGATGATAATAAAAGTACTAAGTATATTTATTATAGTTCTCGCGATTAGAACTGCATAATATGCGTAATAATGCATGTTATATTGAGAATAATATAAGTAATAAGTATAATTATTACAGTTCTAGCGATAATAACTGCATTATATGGGTGATAATGCATGTTATATTGATAATATTGGGAGTAATAAGTATAATTATTATAGTTCTAGCGATAATAATAGTAAAATATGGCTAATAGTGCATGTTATATTGATAATAATATAAGTAATAAGTATATTTATTATAGTTCTAGCGTTTATAACTGCATAATATGCCTAATAATGCATGTTGTATTGATAATAATATAAGTAATAAGTATAATTATTACAGTTCTAGCGATAATAACTGCATTATATGGGTAATAATGCATGTTATATTGATAATATTGGGAGTAATAAGTATAAATATTATAGTTCTAGCTATAATAATAGTAAAATATGGCTAAAAGTGCATCTTATATTGATAATAATAAAAGTAATAAGTATATTTATTACAGTTCTAGCGATAATAACTGCATAATATGGGTAATAATGCATGTTATATTGATAATAATATAAGTAATAAGTATAATTATTACAGTTCTTGCGATAATAACTGCATAATATGGGTAATAATGCATGTTATACAGATAATAATAAAAGTAATAAGTATATTTATTATAATTCTATCGATAATAACTGCATAATATGGGTAATAATGCATGTTATATTGATGATCACAAAAGTAATAAGTATTTTTATTACAGTTCTAGCGATAATAACTGCATAATATGGGTAATAATGCATGTTATACTGATGATAATAAAAGTACTAAGTATATTTATTATAGTTCTAGCGATTGTAACTGCATAATATGGGTAATAATGCATGTTATATTGATAATAATATAAGTAATAAGTATAATTATTACAGTTCTGGCGATAATAACTGCATTATATGGGTAATAATGCATGTTATACAGATAATAATAAAAGTAATAAGTATATTTATTATAGTTCTATCGATAATGACTGCATTATATGGGTAATAATGCATGTTATATTGATGATAATAAAAGTACTAAGTATATTTATTATAGTTCTAGCGATTGTAACTGCATAATATGGGTAATAATGCATGTAATATTGATAATAATATAAGTAATAAGTATATTTATTACAGTTCTAGCGTTTATAACTGCATAATATGCCTAATAATGCATGTTATATTGATAATAATATAAGTAATAAGTATAATTATTACAGTTCTAGCGATAATAACTGCATTATATGGGTAATAATGCATGTTATATTGATAATATTGGGAGTAATAAGTATAAATATTATAGTTCTAGCGATAAAAATAGTAAAATATGGCTAATAGTGCATATTATATTGATAATAATAAAAGTCATAAGTATATTTATTACAGTTCTAGCGATAATAACTGCATAATATGGGTAATCATGCATGTTATATTGATAGTAATATAAGTAATAAGTATAATTATTACAGTTGTTGCGAGAATAACTGCATAATATGGGTAATAATCCATGTTATACAGATAATAATAAAAGTAATAAGTATATTTATTATAATTCTATCGATAATAACTGCTTAATATGGGTAATAATGCATGTTATATTGATAATAATATAAGTAATAAGTATAATTATTACAGTTCTAGCGATAATAACTGCATTATATGGGTAATAATGCACGTTATATTGCTAATAATATAAGTAATAAGTATAATTGTTACAGTTCTAGCGATAATAACTGCATTATATGGGTAATCATGCATGTTATATTGATAATATCGGGAGTAATAAGTATAATTATTACAGTTCTTGCGATAATAATAGTGAAATATGGCTAATAGTGCATGTTATATTGATAATAATAAAAGTACTAAGTATAATTATTACAGTTCTAGCGATAATAACTCCATTATATGGGTAATAATGCATGTTATATTGATAATAGTATAAGTAATAAGTATAATTATTACAGTTCTAGCGATAATAACTGCATTATATGGGTAATAATGCATGTTATATTGATAATACCGGGAGTAATAAGTATAATTATTATAGTTCTAGCGATAATAATTGTAAAATATGCCTAATAGTGCATGTTATATTGATAATAATAAAAGTAATAAGTATATTTATTACAGTTCTATCGATAATAACTGCATAATATGGGTAATAATGCATGTTATATTGATGATAATAAAAGTAATACGTATATTTATTATATTTCCAGCGATAATAACTGCATAATATGGGTAATAATGCATGTTATATTGATAATAATATAAGTAATAAGTATACTTATTACAGGTCTAGCGATAATAACTGCATTATATGGGTAATAATGGGTGTTACATTGATAATGTCGGGAGTAATAAGTATAATTATTATAGTTCTAGCGATAATAGCTGCATAATATGGGTAATAATGCATGTTATATTGATGGTCACAAAAGTAATAAGTATTTTTATTATAGTTCTAGCGATAATAACTGCATAATATGGGTAATAATGGATGTTATATTGATAATATCGGGAGTAATAAGTATAATTATTATAGTTCTAGCGATAATAATAGTAAAATATGGCTAATAGTGCATGTTATATTGATAATAGTAAACGTAATAAGTATGTTTATTACAGTTCTATCGATAATAACTGCATAATATGGGTAATAATGCATGTTATATTGATGACAATAAAAGTAATACGTATATTTATTATAGTTCTAGCGATAATGACTGCATTATATGGGTAATAATGGATGTTATATTGATAATATCGGGAGTAATAAGTATAATTATTACATTTTTAGCGATAATACTAGTAAAATATGGCTAAGAGTGCATGTTATATTCATAATAAAAAAGTAATAAGTATATTTATTATACTTCTATCGATTATAACTGCATAATATGGGTAATCATGCATGTTATATTGATAATAATATAAGTAATAAGTATAATTATTACAGTTCTTGCGATAATAACTGCATAATATGGGTAATAATGCATGTTATATTGATGATAATAAAAGTACTAAGTATATTTATTATAGTTCTAGCGATTGTAACTGCATAATATGGGTAATAATGCATGTAATATTGATAATAATATAAGTAATAAGTATATTTATTACAGTTCTAGCGTTTATAACTGCATAATATGCCTAATAATGCATGTTATATTGATAATAATATAAGTAATAAGTATAATTATTACAGTTCTAGCGATAATAACTGCATTACATGGGTAATAATGCATGTTATATTGATAATATTGGGAGTAATAAGTATAAATATTATAGTTCTAGCTATAATAATAGTAAAATATGGCTAAAAGTGCATCTTATATTGATAATAATAAAAGTAATAAGTATATTTATTACATTTCTAGCGATAATAACTGCACAATATGGGTAATAATGCATGTTATATTGATAATAATATAAGTAATAAGTATAATTATTACAGTTCTATCGATTATAACTGCATAATATGGGTAATCATGCATGTTATATTGATAATAATGAAAGTAATAAGTATAATTATTACAGTTCTTGCGATAATAACTGCATAATATGGGTAATAATGCATGTTATACAGATAATAATAAAAGTAATAAGTATATTTATTATAATTCTAGCGATAATAACTGCATAATATGGGTAATAATGCATGTTATATTGATAATAATATAAGTAATAAGTATAATTATTACAGTTCTGGCGATAATAACTGCATAATATGGGTAATAATGCACGTTATATTGCTAATAATATAAGTAATAAGTATAATTATTACAGTTCTAGCGATAATAACTGCATTATATGGGTAATAATGCATGTTATATTGATAATATTGGGAGTAATAAGTATAAATATTATAGTTCTAGCTATAATAATAGTAAAATATGGCTAAAAGTGCATCTTATATTGATAATAATAAAAGTAATAAGTATATTTATTACAGTTCTATCGATAATAACTGCATAATATGGGTAATAATGCATGTTATATTCATGATAATAAAAGTAATACGTATATTTATTATAGTTCTAGCGATAATAACTGCATAATATGGGTAATAATGCACGTTATATTGCTAATAATATAAGTAATAAGTATAATTATTACAGTTCTAGCGATAATAACTGCATTATATGGGTAATAATGCATGTTATATTGATAATATTGGGAGTAATAAGTATAAATATTATAGTTCTAGCTATAATAATAGTAAAATATGGCTAAAAGTGCATCTTATATTGATAATAATATAAGTAATAAGTATAATTATTACAGTTCTGGCGATAATAACTGCAATATATGGGTAATCATGCATGTTATATTGATAATAATATAAGTAATAAGTATAATTATTACAGTTCTGGCGATAATAACTGCATTATATGGGTAATAATGCACGTTATATTGCTAATAATATAAGCAATAAGTATAATTATTACAGTTCTAGCGATAATAACTGCATTATATGGGTAATAATGCATGTTATATTGATGATAATAAAAGTACTAAGTATATTTATTATAGTTCTCGCGATTAGAACTGCATAATATGCGTAATAATGCATGTTATATTGAGAATAATATAAGTAATAAGTATAATTATTACAGTTCTAGCGATAATAACTGCATTATATGGGTGATAATGCATGTTATATTGATAATATTGGGAGTAATAAGTATAATTATTATAGTTCTAGCGATAATAATAGTAAAATATGGCTAATAGTGCATGTTATATTGATAATAATATAAGTAATAAGTATATTTATTATAGTTCTAGCGTTTATAACTGCATAATATGCCTAATAATGCATGTTGTATTGATAATAATATAAGTAATAAGTATAATTATTACAGTTCTAGCGATAATAACTGCATTATATGGGTAATAATGCATGTTATATTGATAATATTGGGAGTAATAAGTATAAATATTATAGTTCTAGCTATAATAATAGTAAAATATGGCTAAAAGTGCATCTTATATTGATAATAATAAAAGTAATAAGTATATTTATTACAGTTCTAGCGATAATAACTGCATAATATGGGTAATAATGCATGTTATATTGATAATAATATAAGTAATAAGTATAATTATTAGAGTTCTTGCGATAATAACTGCATAATATGGGTAATAATGCATGTTATACAGATAATAATAAAAGTAATAAGTATATTTATTATAATTCTATCGATAATAACTGCATAATATGGGTAATAATGCATGTTATATTGATGATCACAAAAGTAATAAGTATTTTTATTACAGTTCTAGCGATAATAACTGCATAATATGGGTAATAATGCATGTTATACTGATGATAATAAAAGTACTAAGTATATTTATTATAGTTCTAGCGATTGTAACTGCATAATATGGGTAATAATGCATGTTATATTGATAATAATATAAGTAATAAGTACAATTATTACAGTTCTGGCGATAATAACTGCATTATATGGGTAATAATGCATGTTATACAGATAATAATAAAAGTAATAAGTATATTTATTATAGTTCTATCGATAATGACTGCATTATATGGGTAATAATGCATGTTATATTGATGATAATTAAAGTACTAAGTATATTTATTATAGTTCTAGCGATAATAACTGCATAATATGGGTAATAATGCATGTTATATTGATGATAATAAAAGTACTAAGTATATTTATTATAGTTCTAGCGATTGTAACTGCATAATATGGGTAATAATGCATGTAATATTGATAATAATATAAGTAATAAGTATATTTATTACAGTTCTAGCGTTTATAACTGCATAATATGCCTAATAATGCATGTTATATTGATAATAATATAAGTAATAAGTATAATTATTACAGTTCTAGCGATAATAACTGCATTATATGGGTAATAATGCATGTTATATTGATAATATTGGGAGTAATAAGTATAAATATTATAGTTCCAGCGATAAAAATAGTAAAATATGGCTAATAGTGCATATTATATTGATAATAATAAAAGTCATAAGTATATTTATTACAGTTCTAGCGATAATAACTGCATAATATGGGTAATCATGCATGTTATATTGATAGTAATATAAGTAATAAGTATAATTATTACAGTTGTTGCGAGAATAACTGCATAATATGGGTAATAATCCATGTTATACAGATAATAATAAAAGTAATAAGTATATTTATTATAATTCTATCGATAATAACTGCTTAATATGGGTAATAATGCATGTTATATTGATAATAATATAAGTAATAAGTATAATTATTACAGTTCTAGCGATAATAACTGCATTATATGGGTAATAATGCACGTTATATTGCTAATAATATAAGTAATAAGTATAATTGTTACAGTTCTAGCGATAATAACTGCATTATATGGGTAATCATGCATGTTATATTGATAATATCGGGAGTAATAAGTATAATTATTACAGTTCTTGCGATAATAATAGTGAAATATGGCTAATAGTGCATGTTATATTGATAATAATAAAAGTAATAAGTATATTTATTACAGTTCTATCGATAATAACTGCATAATATGGGTAATAATGCATGTTATATTGATGATAATAAAAGTAATACGTATATTTATTATATTTCCAGCGATAATAACTGCATAATATGGGTAATAATGCATGTTATATTGATAATAATATAAGTAATAAGTATACTTATTACAGGTCTAGCGATAATAACTGCATTATATGGGTAATAATGGGTGTTACATTGATAATGTCGGGAGTAATAAGTATAATTATTATAGTTCTAGCGATAATAGCTGCATAATATGGGTAATAATGCATGTTATATTGATGGTCACAAAAGTAATAAGTATTTTTATTATAGTTCTAGCGATAATAACTGCATAATATGGGTAATAATGGATGTTATATTGATAATATCGGGAGTAATAAGTATAATTATTATAGTTCTAGCGATAATAATAGTAAAATATGGCTAATAGTGCATGTTATATTGATAATAGTAAACGTAATAAGTATGTTTATTACAGTTCTATCGATAATAACTGCATAATATGGGTAATAATGCATGTTATATTGATGACAATAAAAGTAATACGTATATTTATTATAGTTCTAGCGATAATAACTGCATTATATGGGTAATAATGGATGTTATATTGATAATATCGGGAGTAATAAGTATAATTATTACATTCTTAGCGATAATACTAGTAAAATATGGCTAAGAGTGCATGTTATATTCATAATAAAAAAGTAATAAGTATATTTATTATACTTCTATCGATTATAACTGCATAATATGGGTAATCATGCATGTTATATTGATAATAATATAAGTAATAAGTATAATTATTACAGTTCTTGCGATAATAACTGCATAATATGGGTAATAATGCATGTTATATTGATGATAATAAAAGTACTAAGTATATTTATTATAGTTCTAGCGATTGTAACTGCATAATATGGGTAATAATGCATGTAATATTGATAATAATATAAGTAATAAGTATATTTATTACAGTTCTAGCGTTTATAACTGCATAATATGCCTAATAATGCATGTTATATTGATAATAATATAAGTAATAAGTATAATTATTACAGTTCTAACGATAATAACTGCATTACATGGGTAATAATGCATGTTATATTGATAATATTGGGAGTAATAAGTATAAATATTATAGTTCTAGCTATAATAATAGTAAAATATGGCTAAAAGTGCATCTTATATTGATAATAATAAAAGTAATAAGTATATTTATTACAGTTCTAGCGATAATAACTGCACAATATGGGTAATAATGCATGTTATATTGATAATAATATAAGTAATAAGTATAATTATTACAGTTCTATCGATTATAACTGCATAATATGGGTAATCATGCATGTTATATTGATAATAATGAAAGTAATAAGTATAATTATTACAGTTCTTGCGATAATAACTGCATAATATGGGTAATAATGCATGTTATACAGATAATAATAAAAGTAATAGGTATATTTATTATAATTCTAGCGATAATAACTGCATAATATGGGTAATAATGCATGTTATATTGATAATAATATAAGTAATAAGTATAATTATTACAGTTCTGGCGATAATAACTGCATAATATGGGTAATAATGCACGTTATATTGCTAATAATATAAGTAATAAGTATAATTATTACAGTTCTAGCGATAATAACTGCATTATATGGGTAATAATGCATGTTATATTGATAATATTGGGAGTAATAAGTATAAATATTATAGTTCTAGCTATAATAATAGTAAAATATGGCTAAAAGTGCATCTTATATTGATAATAATAAAAGTAATAAGTATATTTATTACAGTTCTATCGATAATAACTGCATAATATGGGTAATAATGCATGTTATATTCATGATAATAAAAGTAATACGTATATTTATTATAGTTCTAGCGATAATAACTGCATAATATGGGTAATAATGCACGTTATATTGCTAATAATATAAGTAATAAGTATAATTATTACAGTTCTAGCGATAATAACTGCATTATATGGGTAATAATGCATGTTATATTGATAATATTGGGAGTAATAAGTATAAATATTATAGTTCTAGCTATAATAATAGTAAAATATGGCTAAAAGTGCATCTTATATTGATAATAATAAAAGTAATAAGTATATTTATTACAGTTCTAGCGATAATAACTGCATAATATGGGTAATAATGCATGTTATATTGATAATAATATAAGTAATAAGTATAATTATTACAGTTCTGGCGATAATAACTGCATTATATGGGTAATAATGCACATTATATTGCTAATAATATAAGTAATAAGTATAATTATTACAGTTCTATCGATTATAACTGCATAATATGGGTAATCATGCATGTTATATTGATAATAATATAAGTAATAAGTATAATTATTACAGTTCTTGCGATAATAACTGCATAATATGGGTAATAATGCATGTTATACAGATAATAATAAAAGTAATAAGTATATTTATTATAATTCTATCGATTATAACTGCATAATATGGGTAATGATGCATGTTATATTGATGATCACAAAAGTAATATGTATTTTTATTACAGTTCTAGCGATAATAACTGCATTAGATGGGTAATAATGCATGTTATATTGATAATATTGGGAGTAATAAGTATAATTATTATAGTTCTAGCGATAATAATAGTAAAATATGGCTAATAGTGCATGTTATATTGATAATAATATAAGTAATAAGTATATTTATTATAGTTCTAGCGTTTATAACTGCATAATATGCCTAATAATGCATGTTGTATTGATAATAATATAAGTAATAAGTATAATTATTACAGTTCTAGCGATAATAACTGCATTATATGGGTAATAATGCATGTTATATTGATAATATTGGGAGTAATAAGTATAAATATTATAGTTCTAGCTATAATAATAGTAAAATATGGCTAAAAGTGCATCTTATATTGATAATAATAAAAGTAATAAGTATAATTATTACAGTTCTGGCGATAATAACTGCATTATATGGGTAATAATGCACGTTATATTGCTAATAATATAAGTAATAAGTATAATTATTACAGTTCTAGCGATAATAACTGCATTATATGGGTAATAATGCATGTTATATTGATGATAATAAAAGTACTAAGTATATTTATTATAGTTCTCGCGATTAGAACTGCATAATATGCGTAATAATGCATGTTATATTGAGAATAATATAAGTAATAAGCATAATTATTGCAGTTCTAGCGATAATAACTGCATTATATGGGTAATAATGCATGTTATATTGATAATATTGGGAGTAATAAGTATAATTATTATAGTTCTAGCGATAATAACTGCATTATATGGGTAATAATGCATGTTATATTGATAATATTGGGAGTAATAAGTATAAATATTATAGTTCTAGCTATAATAATAGTAAAATATGGCTAAAAGTGCATCTTATATTGATAATAATAAAAGTAATAAGTATATTTATTACAGTTCTAGCGATAATAACTGCACAATATGGGTAATAATGCATGTTATATTGATAATAATATAAGTAATAAGTATAATTATTACAGTTCTATCGATTATAACTGCATAATATGGGTAATCATGCATGTTATATTGATAATAATGAAAGTAATAAGTATAATTATTACAGTTCTTGCGATAATAACTGCATAATATGGGTAATAATGCATGTTATACAGATAATAATAAAAGTAATAAGTATATTTATTATAATTCTAGCGATAATAACTGCATAATATGGGTAATAATGCATGTTATATTGATAATAATATAAGTAATAAGTATAATTATTACAGTTCTGGCGATAATAACTGCATTATATGGGTAATAATGCACGTTATGTTGCTAATAATATAAGTAATAAGTATAATTATTACAGTTCTGGCGATAATAACAGCAATATATGGGTAATAATGCACGTTATATTGCTAATAATATAAGTAATAAGTATAATTATTACAGTTCTAGCGATAATAACTGCATTATATGGGTAATAATGCATGTTATATTGATGATAACAAAAGTACTAAGTATATTTATTATAGTGCTCGCGATTATAACTGCATAATATGCGTAATAATGCATGTTATATTGAGAATAATATAAGTAATAAGTATAATTATTACAGTTCTAGCGATAATAACTGCATTATATGGGTAATAATGCATGTTATATTGATAATATTGGGAGTAATAAGTATAATTATTATAGTTCTAGCGATAATAATAGTAAAATATGGCTAATAGTGCATGTTATATTGATAATAATAAAAGTAATAAGTATATTTATTACAGTTCTATCGATAATAACTGCATAATATGGGTAATAATGCATGTTATATTCATGATAATAAAAGTAATACGTATATTTATTATAGTTCTAGCGATAATAACTGCATAATATGGGTAATAATGCACGTTATATTGCTAATAATATAAGTAATAAGTATAATTATTACAGTTCTAGCGATAATAACTGCATTATATGGGTAATAATGCATGTTATATTGATAATATTGGGAGTAATAAGTATAAATATTATAGTTCTAGCTATAATAATAGTAAAATATGGCTAAAAGTGCATCTTATATTGATAATAATAAAAGTAATAAGTATATTTATTACAGTTCCAGCGATAATAACTGCATAATATGGGTAATAATGCATGTTATATTGATAATAATATAAGTAATAAGTATAATTATTACACTTCTGGCGATAATAACTGCATTATATGGGTAATAATGCACATTATATTGCTAATAATATAAGTAATAAATATAATTATTACAGTTCTATCGATTATAACTGCATAATATGGGTAATCATGCATGTTATATTGATAATAATATAAGTAATAAGTATAATTATTACAGTTCTTGCGATAATAACTGCATAATATGGGTAATAATGCATGTTATACAGATAATAATAAAAGTAATAAGTATATTTATTATAATTCTATCGATAATAACTGCATAATATGGGTAATAATGCATGTTATATTGATGATCACAAAAGTAATATGTATTTTTATTACAGTTCTAGCGATAATAACTGCATAATATGGGTAATAATGCATGCTATATTGATGATAATAAAAGTACTAAGTATATTTATTATAGTTCTAGCGATTGTAACTGCATAATATGGGTAATAATGCATGTAATATTGATAATAATATAAGTAATAAGTATATTTATTACAGTTCTAGCGTTTATAACTGCATAATATGCCTAATAAAGCATGTTATATTGATAATAATATAAGTAATAAGTATAATTATTACAGTTCTAGCGATAATAACTGCATTATATGGGTAATAATGCATGTTATATTGATAATATTGGGAGTAATAAGTATAAATATTATAGTTCTAGCGATAATAATAGTAAAATATGGCTAATAGTGCATGTTATATTGATAATAATAAAAGTCATAAGTATATTTATTACAGTTCTAGCGTTTATAACTGCATAATATGCCTAATAATGCATGTTATATTGATAATAATATAAGTAATAAGTATAATTATTACAGTTCTAGCGATAATAACTGCATTATATGGGTAATAATGCATGTTATATTGATAATATTGGGAGTAATAAGTATAAATATTATAGTTCTAGCGATAATAATAGTAAAATATGGCTAATAGTGCATGTTATATTGATAATAATAAAAGTCATAAGTATATTTATTACAGTTCTAGCGATAATAACTGCATAATATGGGTAATAATGCATGTTATATTAATAATAATATAAGTAATAAGTATAATTATTACAGTTCTAGCGATAATAACTGCATTATATGGGTAATAATGCATGTTATATTGATTATATTGGGAGTAATAAGTATAAATATTATAGTTCTAGCGATAATAATAGTAAAATATGGCTAATAGTGCATGTTATATTGATAATAATAAAAGTCATAAGTATATTTATTATAGTTCTATCGATTATAACTGCATAATATGGGTAATCATGCATGTTATATTGATAATAATATAAGTAATAAGTATAATTATTACAGTTCTGGCGATAATAACTGCAATATATGGGTAATAATGCACGTTATATTGCTAATAATATAAGTAATAAGTATAATTATTACAGTTCTGGCGATAATAACTGCATTATATGGGTAATAATGCACGTTATATTGCTAATAATATAAGCAATAAGTATAATTATTACTGTTCTAGCGATAATAACTGCATTATATGGGTAATAATGCATGTTATATTGATGATAATAAAAGTACTAAGTATATTTATTATAGTTCTCGCGATTAGAACTGCATAATATGCGTAATAATGCATGTTATATTGAGAATAATATAAGTAATAAGTATAATTATTACAGTTCTAGCGATAATAACTGCATTATATGGGTGATAATGCATGTTATATTGATAATATTGGGAGTAATAAGTATAATTATTATAGTTCTAGCGATAATAATAGTAAAATATGGCTAATAGTGCATGTTATATTGATAATAATATAAGTAATAAGTATATTTATTATAGTTCTAGCGTTTATAACTGCATAATATGCCTAATAATGCATGTTGTATTGATAATAATATAAGTAATAAGTATAATTATTACAGTTCTAGCGATAATAACTGCATTATATGGGTAATAATGCATGTTATATTGATAATATTGGGAGTAATAAGTATAAATATTATAGTTCTAGCTATAATAATAGTAAAATATGGCTAAAAGTGCATCTTATATTGATAATAATAAAAGTAATAAGTATATTTATTACAGTTCTAGCGATAATAACTGCATAATATGGGTAATAATGCATGTTATATTGATAATAATATAAGTAATAAGTATAATTATTACAGTTCTTGCGATAATAACTGCATAATATGGGTAATAATGCATGTTATACAGATAATAATAAAAGTAATAAGTATATTTATTATAATTCTATCGATAATAACTGCATAATATGGGTAATAATGCATGTTATATTGATGATCACAAAAGTAATAAGTATTTTTATTACAGTTCTAGCGATAATAACTGCATAATATGGGTAATAATGCATGTTATACTGATGATAATAAAAGTACTAAGTATATTTATTATAGTTCTAGCGATTGTAACTGCATAATATGGGTAATAATGCATGTTATATTGATAATAATATAAGTAATAAGTATAATTATTACAGTTCTGGCGATAATAACTGCATTATATGGGTAATAATGCATGTTATACAGATAATAATAAAAGTAATAAGTATATTTATTATAGTTCTATCGATAATGACTGCATTATATGGGTAATAATGCATGTTATATTGATGATAATTAAAGTACTAAGTATATTTATTATAGTTCTAGCGATAATAACTGCATAATATGGGTAATAATGCATGTTATATTGATGATAATAAAAGTACTAAGTATATTTATTATAGTTCTAGCGATTGTAACTGCATAATATGGGTAATAATGCATGTAATATTGATAATAATATAAGTAATAAGTATATTTATTACAGTTCTAGCGTTTATAACTGCATAATATGCCTAATAATGCATGTTATATTGATAATAATATAAGTAATAAGTATAATTATTACAGTTCTAGCGATAATAACTGCATTATATGGGTAATAATGCATGTTATATTGATAATATTGGGAGTAATAAGTATAAATATTATAGTTCTAGCGATAAAAATAGTAAAATATGGCTAATAGTGCATATTATATTGATAATAATAAAAGTCATAAGTATATTTATTACAGTTCTAGCGATAATAACTGCATAATATGGGTAATCATGCATGTTATATTGATAGTAATATAAGTAATAAGTATAATTATTACAGTTGTTGCGAGAATAACTGCATAATATGGGTAATAATCCATGTTATACAGATAATAATAAAAGTAATAAGTATATTTATTATAATTCTATCGATAATAACTGCTTAATATGGGTAATAATGCATGTTATATTGATAATAATATAAGTAATAAGTATAATTATTACAGTTCTAGCGATAATAACTGCATTATATGGGTAATAATGCACGTTATATTGCTAATAATATAAGTAATAAGTATAATTGTTACAGTTCTAGCGATAATAACTGCATTATATGGGTAATCATGCATGTTATATTGATAATATCGGGAGTAATAAGTATAATTATTACAGTTCTTGCGATAATAATAGTGAAATATGGCTAATAGTGCATGTTATATTGATAATAATAAAAGTACTAAGTATAATTATTACAGTTCTAGCGATAATAACTCCATTATATGGGTAATAATGCATGTTATATTGATAATAGTATAAGTAATAAGTATAATTATTACAGTTCTAGCGATAATAACTGCATTATATGGGTAATAATGCATGTTATATTGATAATACCGGGAGTAATAAGTATAATTATTATAGTTCTAGCGATAATAATTGTAAAATATGCCTAATAGTGCATGTTATATTGATAATAATAAAAGTAATAAGTATATTTATTACTGTTCTATCGATAATAACTGCATAATATGGGTAATAATGCATGTTATATTGATGATAATAAAAGTAATACGTATATTTATTATATTTCCAGCGATAATAACTGCATAATATGGGTAATAATGCATGTTATATTGATAATAATATAAGTAATAAGTATACTTATTACAGGTCTAGCGATAATAACTGCATTATATGGGTAATAATGGGTGTTACATTGATAATGTCGGGAGTAATAAGTATAATTATTATAGTTCTAGCGATAATAGCTGCATAATATGGGTAATAATGCATGTTATATTGATGGTCACAAAAGTAATAAGTATTTTTATTATAGTTCTAGCGATAATAACTGCATAATATGGGTAATAATGGATGTTATATTGATAATATCGGGAGTAATAAGTATAATTATTATAGTTCTAGCGATAATAATAGTAAAATATGGCTAATAGTGCATGTTATATTGATAATAGTAAACGTAATAAGTATGTTTATTACAGTTCTATCGATAATAACTGCATAATATGGGTAATAATGCATGTTATATTGATGACAATAAAAGTAATACGTATATTTATTATAGTTCTAGCGATAATAACTGCATTATATGGGTAATAATGGATGTTATATTGATAATATCGGGAGTAATAAGTATAATTATTACATTTTTAGCGATAATACTAGTAAAATATGGCTAAGAGTGCATGTTATATTCATAATAAAAAAGTAATAAGTATATTTATTATACTTCTATCGATTATAACTGCATAATATGGGTAATCATGCATGTTATATTGATAATAATATAAGTAATAAGTATAATTATTACAGTTCTTGCGATAATAACTGCATAATATGGGTAAAAATGCATGTTATACAGATAATAATAAAAGTAATAAGTATATTTATTATAATTCTATCGATAATAACTGCATAATATGGGTAATAATGCATGCTATATTGATGATCACAAAAGTAATAAGTATTTTTATTACAGTTCTAGCGATAATAACAAGCATAATATGGGTAATAATGCATGTTATATTGATAATATTGGGAGTAATAAGTATAATTATTATAGTTCTAGCGATAATAATAGTAAAATATGGCTAATAGTGCATGTTATATTGATAATAATAAAAGTAATAAGTATATTTATTGCAGTTCTAGCGATAATAACTGCATAATATGGGTAATAATGCATGTTATATTGATAATAATATAAGTCATAAGTATAATTATTACAGTTCCAGCGATAATAACTGCATTATATGGGAAATAATGGATGTTATATTGATAATATCGGGAGTAATAAGTATATTTATTATAGTTCTAGCGATAATAACTGCATAATATAGGTAATAATGCATGTTATATTGATAATAATAAAAGTAATAAGTATATTTATTATAGTTCTATCAATAATAACTGCATAATATGGGTAATAATGCATGTTATATTGATAATAATGTAAGTAATAAGCATAATTATTACAGTTCTAGCGATAATAACTGCATTATATGGGTAATAATAGATGTTATATTGACAATATCGGGAGTAATAAGTATATTTATTATAGTTCTAGCGATAATAACTGCATAATATAGGTAATAATGCATGTTATATTGATAATAATAAAAGTAATAAGTATATTTATTATAGTTCTAGCGATAATAACTGCATAATATGTGTAATAATGCATGTTATATTGATAATATTGGGAGTAATAAGTATAATTATTATAGTTCTAGCGATAATAATAGTAAAATATGGCTAATACTGCATGTTATATTGATAATAATAAAAGTAATAAGTATATTTATTACAGTTCTAGCGATAATAACTGCATAATATGGGTAATAATGCATGTTATATTGATAATAATATAAGTAATAAGTATAATTATTACAGTTCTATCGATTATAACTGCATAATATGGGTAATCATGCATGTTATATTGATAATAATATAAGTAATAAGTATAATTATTACAGTTCTTGCGATAATAACTGCATAATATGGGTAATAATGCATGTTATACAGATAATAATAAAAGTAATAAGTATATTTATTATAATTCTAGCGATAATAACTGCATAATATGGGTAATAATGCATGTTATATTGATAATAATATAAGTAATAAGTATAATTATTACAGTTCTGGCGATAATAACTGCATTATATGGGTAATAATGCACGTTATATTGCTAATAATATAAGTAATAAGTATAATTATTACAGTTCTGGCGATAATAACTGCAATATATGGGTAATAATGCACGTTATATTGCTAATAATATAAGTAATAAGTATAATTATTACAGTTCTAGCGATAATAACTGCATTATATGGGTAATAATGCATGTTATATTGATGATAATAAAAGTACTAAGTATATTTATTATAGTGCTCGCGATTATAACTGCATAATATGCGTAATAATGCATGTTATATTGAGAATAATATAAGTAATAAGTATAATTATTACAGTTCTAGCGATAATAACTGCATTATATGGGTAATAATGCATGTTATATTGATAATATTGGGAGTAATAAGTATAATTATTATAGTTCTAGCGATAATAATAGTAAAATATGGCTAATAGTGCATGTTATATTGATAATAATAAAAGTAATAAGTATATTTATTACAGTTCTATCGATAATAACTGCATAATATGGGTAATAATGCATGTTATATTCATGATAATAAAAGTAATACGTATATTTATTATAGTTCTAGCGATAATAACTGCATAATATGGGTAATAATGCACGTTATATTGCTAATAATATAAGTAATAAGTATAATTATTACAGTTCTAGCGATAATAACTGCATTATATGGGTAATAATAGATGTTATATTGACAATATCGGGAGTAATAAGTATATTTATTATAGTTCTAGCGATAATAACTGCATAATATAGGTAATAATGCATGTTATATTGATAATAATAAAAGTAATAAGTATATTTATTATAGTTCTAGCGATAATAACTGCATAATATGTGTAATAATGCATGTTATATTGATAATATTGGGAGTAATAAGTATAATTATTATAGTTCTAGCGATAATAATAGTAAAATATGGCTAATACTGCATGTTATATTGATAATAATAAAAGTAATAAGTATATTTATTACAGTTCTAGCGATAATAACTGCATAATATGGGTAATAATGCATGTTATATTGATAATAATATAAGTCATAAGTATAATTATTATAGTTCCAGCGGTAATAACTGCATTATATGGGTAATAATGGATGTTATATTGATAATATCGGGAGTAATAAGTATATTTATTATAGTTCTAGCGATAATAACTGCATAATATAGGTAATAATGCATGTTATATTGATAATAATAAAAGTAATAAGTATATTTATTATAGTTCTGTCAATAATAACTGCATAATATGGGTAATAATGCACGTTATATTGATGATAATAAAAGTAATAAGTGTATTTATTACAGTTCCAGCGATAATAACTGCATAATATGGGTAATAATGCATGTTATATTGATGATAATATAAGTAATAAGTATAATTATTACAGTTCTAGCGATAATAACTGCATTATATGGGTAATAATGGATGTAATATTGATAATATCGGGAGTAATAAGTATATTTATTATAGTTCTAGCGATAATAACTGCATAATATAGGTAATAATGCATGTTATATTGATAATAATAAAAGTAATAAGTATATTTATTATAGTTCTATCAATAATAACTGCATAATATCGGTAATAATGCATGTTATATTGATGATAATAAGAGTAGTAAGTATATTTATTATAGTTCTAGCAATTTTAACTGTATTATGTGGGTAATAATGCATGTTATATTGATAATATTGGGAGTAATAAGTATAATTATTATAGTTCTAGCGATAATAATAGTAAAATATGGCTAATAGTGCATGTTATATTGATAATAATAAAAGTAATAAGTATATTTATTACAGTTCTATCGATAATAACTGCATAATATGGGTAACAATGCATGTTATATTGATGATAATAAAAGTAATACGTATATTTATTATAGTTCTAGCGATAATAACTGCATAATATGGGTAATAATTCACGTTATATTGGTAATAATATAAGTAATAAGTATATTTATTATAGTTCTATCGATTATAACTGCATAATATGGGTAATCATGCATGTTATATTGATAATAATATAAGTAACAAGTATAATTATTACAGTTCTTGCGATAATAACTGCACAATATGGGTAATAATGCATGTTATACAGATAATAATAAAAGTAATAAGTATATTTATTATAGTTCTATCGATAATAACTGCATTATATGGGTAATAATGGATGTTATATTGATAATATAGGGAGTAATAAGTATATTTATTATATTTCTAGCGATAGTAACTGCATAATATAGGTAATAATGCATGTTATATTGATAATAATAAAAGTAATAAGTATATTTATTACAGTTCCAGCGATAATAACTGCATAATATGGGTAATAATGCATGTTATATTGATAATAATATAAGTAATAAGTATAATTATTACAGTTCTGGCGATAATAACTGCATTATATGGGTAATAATGCACGTTATATTGCTAATAATATAAGTAATAAGTATAATTATTACAGTTCTGGCGATAATAACTGCATTATATGGGTAATAATCCACGTTATATTGCTAATAATATAAGTAATAAGTATAATTATTACAGTTCTGGCGATAATAACTGCATTATATGGGTAATAATGCACGTTATATTGCTAATAATATAAGTAATAAGTATAATTATTACAGTTCTGGCGATAATAACTGCATTATATGGGTAATAATGCACGTTATATTGCTAATAATATAAGTAATAAGTATAATTATTACAGTTCTAGCGATAATAACTGCATTATATGGGTAATAATGCATCTTATATTGATGATAATAAAAGTACTAAGTATATTTATTATAGTTCTCGCGATTAGAACTGCATAATATGCGTAATACTGCATGTTACATTGAGAATAATATAAGTAATAAGTATAATTATTGCAGTTCTAGCGATAATAACTGCATTATATGGGTAATAATGCATGTTATATTGATAATATTGGGAGTAATAAGTATAAATATTATAGTTCTAGCTATAATAATAGTAAAATATGGCTAAAAGTGCATCTTATATTGATAATAATAAAAGTAATAAGTATATTTATTACAGTTCTAGCGATAATAACTGCACAATATGGGTAATAATGCATGTTATATTGATAATAATATAAGTAATAAGTATAATTATTACAGTTCTATCGATTATAACTGCATAATATGGGTAATAATGCATGTTATATTGATAATAATATAAGTAATAAGTATAATTATTACAGTTCTGGCGATAATAACTGCATTATATGGGTAATAATGCACGTTATATTGCTAATAATATAAGTAATAAGTATAATTATTACAGTTCTGGCGATAATAACTGCAATATATGGGTAATAATGCACGTTATATTGCTAATAATATAAGTAATAAGTATAATTATTACAGTTCTAGCGATAATAACTGCATTATATGGGTAATAATGCATGTTATATTGATGATAATAAAAGTACTAAGTATATTTATTATAGTGCTCGCGATTATAACTGCATAATATGCGTAATAATGCATGTTATATTGAGAATAATATAAGTAATAAGTATAATTATTACAGTTCTAGCGATAATAACTGCATTATATGGGTAATAATGCATGTTATATTGATAATATTGGGAGTAATAAGTATAATTATTATAGTTCTAGCGATAATAATAGTAAAATATGGCTAATAGTGCATGTTATATTGATAATAATAAAAGTAATAAGTATATTTATTACAGTTCTATCGATAATAACTGCATAATATGGGTAATAATGCATGTTATATTCATGATAATAAAAGTAATACGTATATTTATTATAGTTCTAGCGATAATAACTGCATAATATGGGTAATAATGCACGTTATATTGCTAATAATATAAGTAATAAGTATAATTATTACAGTTCTAGCGATAATAACTGCATTATATGGGTAATAATAGATGTTATATTGACAATATCGGGAGTAATAAGTATATTTATTATAGTTCTAGCGATAATAACTGCATAATATAGGTAATAATGCATGTTATATTGATAATAATAAAAGTAATAAGTATATTTATTATAGTTCTAGCGATAATAACTGCATAATATGTGTAATAATGCATGTTATATTGATAATATTGGGAGTAATAAGTATAATTATTATAGTTCTAGCGATAATAATAGTAAAATATGGCTAATACTGCATGTTATATTGATAATAATAAAAGTAATAAGTATATTTATTACAGTTCTAGCGATAATAACTGCATAATATGGGTAATAATGCATGTTATATTGATAATAATATAAGTCATAAGTATAATTATTATAGTTCCAGCGGTAATAACTGCATTATATGGGTAATAATGGATGTTATATTGATAATATCGGGAGTAATAAGTATATTTATTATAGTTCTAGCGATAATAACTGCATAATATAGGTAATAATGCATGTTATATTGATAATAATAAAAGTAATAAGTATATTTATTATAGTTCTGTCAATAATAACTGCATAATATGGGTAATAATGCACGTTATATTGATGATAATAAAAGTAATAAGTGTATTTATTACAGTTCCAGCGATAATAACTGCATAATATGGGTAATAATGCATGTTATATTGATGATAATATAAGTAATAAGTATAATTATTACAGTTCTAGCGATAATAACTGCATTATATGGGTAATAATGGATGTAATATTGATAATATCGGGAGTAATAAGTATATTTATTATAGTTCTAGCGATAATAACTGCATAATATAGGTAATAATGCATGTTATATTGATAATAATAAAAGTAATAAGTATATTTATTATAGTTCTATCAATAATAACTGCATAATATCGGTAATAATGCATGTTATATTGATGATAATAAGAGTAGTAAGTATATTTATTATAGTTCTAGCAATTTTAACTGTATTATGTGGGTAATAATGCATGTTATATTGATAATATTGGGAGTAATAAGTATAATTATTATAGTTCTAGCGATAATAATAGTAAAATATGGCTAATAGTGCATGTTATATTGATAATAATAAAAGTAATAAGTATATTTATTACAGTTCTATCGATAATAACTGCATAATATGGGTAACAATGCATGTTATATTGATGATAATAAAAGTAATACGTATATTTATTATAGTTCTAGCGATAATAACTGCATAATATGGGTAATAATTCACGTTATATTGGTAATAATATAAGTAATAAGTATATTTATTATAGTTCTATCGATTATAACTGCATAATATGGGTAATCATGCATGTTATATTGATAATAATATAAGTAACAAGTATAATTATTACAGTTCTTGCGATAATAACTGCACAATATGGGTAATAATGCATGTTATACAGATAATAATAAAAGTAATAAGTATATTTATTATAGTTCTATCGATAATAACTGCATAATATAGGTAATAATGCATGTTATATTGATAATAATAAAAGTAATAAGTATATTTATTACAGTTCCAGCGATAATAACTGCATAATATGGGTAATAATGCATGTTATATTGATAATAATATAAGTAATAAGTATAATTATTACAGTTCTGGCGATAATAACTGCATTATATGGGTAATAATGCACGTTATATTGCTAATAATATAAGTAATAAGTATAATTATTACAGTTCTGGCGATAATAACTGCATTATATGGGTAATAATCCACGTTATATTGCTAATAATATAAGTAATAAGTATAATTATTACAGTTCTGGCGATAATAACTGCATTATATGGGTAATAATGCACGTTATATTGCTAATAATATAAGTAATAAGTATAATTATTACAGTTCTGGCGATAATAACTGCATTATATGGGTAATAATGCACGTTATATTGCTAATAATATAAGTAATAAGTATAATTATTACAGTTCTAGCGATAATAACTGCATTATATGGGTAATAATGCATCTTATATTGATGATAATAAAAGTACTAAGTATATTTATTATAGTTCTCGCGATTAGAACTGCATAATATGCGTAATACTGCATGTTACATTGAGAATAATATAAGTAATAAGTATAATTATTGCAGTTCTAGCGATAATAACTGCATTATATGGGTAATAATGCATGTTATATTGATAATATTGGGAGTAATAAGTATAAATATTATAGTTCTAGCTATAATAATAGTAAAATATGGCTAAAAGTGCATCTTATATTGATAATAATAAAAGTAATAAGTATATTTATTACAGTTCTAGCGATAATAACTGCACAATATGGGTAATAATGCATGTTATATTGATAATAATATAAGTAATAAGTATAATTATTACAGTTCTATCGATTATAACTGCATAATATGGGTAATCATGCATGTTATATTGATAATAATATAAGTAATAAGTATAATTATTACAGTTCTAGCGATAATAACTGCATAATATAGGTAATAGTGCATGTTATATTGATATTAATAACAGTAATAAGTATATTTATTATAGTTCTATCAATAATAACTGCATAATGTGGGTAATAATGCATGTTATATTGATGATAATAAAAGTAATAAGTATATTTATTGTAGTTCTATCAATGATAACTGCATAATATGGGTAATAATGCATGTTATATTGATGATAATAAAAGTAATAAGTATAATTATTATAGTTCTAGCGATTATAATTGCATAATATGGGTAATAATGCATGTTATATTGATAATAATATAAGTAATAAGTATAATTATTACAGTTCTAGCGATAATAACCGCATTAAATGCGTATAATGCATGTTATATTGATAATATTTGGAGTAGTAAGTATAATTTTTATAGTTCTAGCGATAATATAAGTAAAATATGGCTAATAGTGCATGTTATATTGATAATAATAAAAGTAATAAGTATATTTATTATAATTCTATCGATAATAACTGCATAATATGGGTAATAATGCATGTTATATTGATGATAACAAAAGTAATACGTATATTTATTATAGTTCTAGCGATAATAACTGCATTATATGGGTAAAAATGCATGTTATATTGATAATATTGGGAGTAATAAGTATAATTATTCTAGTTCTAGCGATAATAATAGTAAAATATGGCTAATAGTGCATGTTATATTGATAATAATAAAAGTAAAAAGTATATTTATTACAGTTCTATCAATAATAACTGCATAATATGGGTAATAATGTATGTTATATTGATGATAATATAAGTAATAAGTATAATTATTACAGTTCTAGCGATAATAACTGCATTATATGGGTAATAATGCATGATATGTTGATAATATTGGGAGCAATAAGTATAATTATTATAGTTCAAGCGATAATAATAGTAAAATAGTGCAAATAGTGCATGTTATATTGATAATAGTAAAAGCAATAAGTATATTTATTACAGTTCTATCGATAATAACTGCATAATATGGGTATTAATGCATGTTATATTGATGATAATAAAAGTAGTAAGTATATTTATTCTAGTTCTAGCGATTATAACTGCATAATATGGGTAATAATGCATGTTATATTGATAAGAATATAAGTAATAAGTATAATTATTACAGTTCTAGCGATAATAACTGCATTATATGGGTAATAATGCATGTTATATTGATAATAATATAAGTAATAAGTATAATTATTACAGTTCTAGCGATAATAACTGCATAATATGGGTAATAATGCACGTTATATTGCTAATAATATAAGTAATAAGTATATTTATTATAGTTCTATCAACAATAACTGCATAATATGGGTAATAATGGATGTTATATTGATAATATCGGGAGTAATAAGTATATTTATTATAGTTCTAGCGATAATAACTGCATAATATAGGTAATAATGCATGTTATATTGATAATAATAAAAGTAATAAGTATATTTATTGTAGTTCTATCAATAATAACTGCATAATATGGGTAATAATGGATGTTATATTGATAATATCGGGAGTAATAAGTATATTTATTATAGTTCTAGCGATAATAACTGCATAATATAGGTAATAATGCATGTTATATTGATAATAATAAAAGTAATAAGTATATTTATTGTAGTTCTATCAATAATAACTGCATAATATGAGTAATAATGCATGTTATATTGATGATAATAAAAGTAATAAGTGTATTTATTACAGTTCTAGCGATAATTACTGCATAATATGGGTAATAATGCATGTTATATTGATAATATCGGGAGTAATAAGTATAATCATTACAGTTCTAGCGATAATACTAGTAAAATATGGCTAAGAGTGCCTGTTATATTGATAATAATAAAAGTAATAAGTATATTTATTATAATTCTATCGATAATAACTGCATAATATGGGTAATAATGCATGTTATATTGATGATAATATAAGAAATAAGTATAATTATTACAGTTCTAGCGATAATAACTGCATTATATGGGTAATAATGCATGTTATATTCATAATATCTGGAGTAGTAAGTATAATTTTTATAGTTCCAGCGATAATAAAAGTAAAATATGGCTAATAGTGCATGTTATATTGATAATAATAAAAGTAATAAGTATATTTATTATAGTTCTGTCGATAATAACTGCATTATATGGGTAATAATGCATGTTATATTGATAATATCGGGAGTAATAAGTATAATTATTACAGTTGTGGCGATAATACTAGTAAAATATGGCTAAGAGTGCATGTTATATTCATAATAATAAAAGTAATAAGTATATTTATTATAATTCTATCGATAATAACTGCATAATATGGGTAATAATGCATGTTATATTGATGATAATATAAGAAATAAGTATAATTATTACAGTTCTAGCGATAATAACTGCATTATATGGGTAATAATGGATGTTATATTGATAATATCGGGAGTAATAAGTATATTTATTATAGTTTTAGCGATAATAACTGCATAATATGGGTAATAATGCATGTTATATTGATAATAATATAAGTAATAAGTATAATTATTACAGTTCTAGCGATAATAACTGCATTATATGGGTAATAATGCATGTTATATTGATAATATTGGGAGTAATAAGTATAATTATTATAGTTCTAGCGATAATAATAGTAAAATATGGCTAATAATGCATGTTATATTGATGATAATAAAAGTAATAAGTGTATTTATTACAGTTCTAGCGATAATGACTGCATAATGTGGGTAATAATGCATGTTATATTGATGATAATATAAGTAATAAGTACAATTATTACAGTTCTAGCGATAATAACTGCATTATATGGGTAATAATGGATGTTATATTGATAATATCGGGAGTAATAAGTATAATTATTACAGTTTTAGCGATAATACTAGTAAAATATGGCTAAGAGTGCATGTTATATTCATAATAAAGATGTAATAAGTATATTTATTATACTTCTATCGATAATAACTGCATAATATTGGTAATAATGCACGTTATATTGCTAATAATATAAGTAATAAGTATATTTATTATAGTTCTAGCGATAATAACTGCATAATATGGGTAATAATGCATGTTATATTGATAACAATATAAGTAATAAGTATAATTATTACAGTTCTAGCGATAATAACTGCATTATATGGGTAATAATGCATGTTATATTGATAATATCGGGAGTAATATGTATAATTATTATTGTTCTAGCGATAATAATAGTAAAATATGGCTAATAGTGCATGTTATATTGATAATAATAAAAGTAATAAGTATATTTGTTATAGTTCTATCGATAATAACTACATAATATGGGTAATAATGCATGTTATATTGGTGATAATAAAAGTAGTAAGTATATTTATTACAGTTCTAGCGATAATAACTGCACAATATGGGTAATAATGCATGTTATATTGATAATAATATAAGTAATAAGTATAATTATTACAGTTCTATCGATTATAACTGCATAATATGGGTAATCATGCATGTTATATTGATAATAATATAAGTAATAAGTATAATTATTACAGTTCTTGCGATAATAACTGCATAATATGGGTAATAATGCATGTTATACAGATAATAATAAAAGTAATAAGTATATTTATTATAATTCTAGCGATAATAACTGCATAATATGGGTAATAATGCATGTTATATTGATAATAATATAAGTAATAAGTATAATTATTACAGTTCTGGCGATAATAACTGCATTATATGGGTAATAATGCACGTTATATTGCTAATAATATAAGTAATAAGTATAATTATTACAGTTCTGGCGATAATAACTGCAATATATGGGTAATAATGCACGTTATATTGCTAATAATATAAGTAATAAGTATAATTATTACAGTTCTAGCGATAATAACTGCATAATATGGGTAATAATGCATGTTATATTGATGATAATAAAAGTACTAAGTATATTTATTATAGTTCTAGCGATTGTAACTGCATAATATGGGTAATAATGCATGTAATATTGATAATAATATAAGTAATAAGTATATTTATTACAGTTCTAGCGTTTATAACTGCATAATATGCCTAATAATGCATGTTATATTGATAATAATATAAGTAATAAGTATAATTATTACAGTTCTAGCGATAATAACTGCATTATATGGGTAATAATGCATGTTATATTGATAATATTGGGAGTAATAAGTATAAATATTATAGTTCTAGCGATAATAATAGTAAAATATGGCTAATAGTGCATGTTATATTGATAATAATAAAAGTCATAAGTATATTTATTACAGTTCTAGCGTTTATAACTGCATAATATGCCTAATAATGCATGTTATATTGATAATAATATAAGTAATAAGTATAATTATTACAGTTCTAGCGATAATAACTGCATTATATGGGTAATAATGCATGTTATATTGATAATATTGGGAGTAATAAGTATAAATATTATAGTTCTAGCGATAATAATAGTAAAATATGGCTAATAGTGCATGTTATATTGATAATAATAAAAGTCATAAGTATATTTATTATAGTTCTATCGATTATAACTGCATAATATGAATAATCATGCATGTTATATTGATAATAATATAAGTAATAAGTATAATTATTACAGTTCTGGCGATAATAACTGCAATATATGGGTAATAATGAACGTTATATTGCTAATAATATAAGTAATAAGTATAATTATTACAGTTCTGGCGATAATAACTGCATTATATGGGTAATAATGCACGTTATATTGCTAATAATATAAGCAATAAGTATAATTATTACAGTTCTAGCGATAATAACTGCATTATATGGGTAATAATGCATGTTATATTGATGATAATAAAAGTACTAAGTATATTTATTATAGTTCTCGCGATTAGAACTGCATAATATGCGTAATAATGCATGTTATATTGAGAATAATATAAGTAATAAGTATAATTATTACAGTTCTAGCGATAATAACTGCATTATATGGGTAATAATGCATGTTATATTGATAATATTGGGAGTAATAAGTATAATTATTATAGTTCTGGCGATAATAATAGTAAAATATGGCTAATAGTGCATGTTATATTGATAATAATATAAGTAATAAGTATATTTATTATAGTTCTAGCGATTGTAACTGCATAATATGGGTAATAATGCATGTTATATTGATAATAATATAAGTAATAAGTATAATTATTACAGTTCTAGCGATAATAACTGCATTATATGGGTAATAATGCATGTTATACAGATAATAATAAAAGTAATAAGTATATTTATTATAGTTCTATCGATAATAACTGCATTATATGGGTAATAATGCATGTTATATTGATGATAATTAGAGTTCTAAGTATATTTATTATAGTTCTAGCGATAATAACTGCATTATGTGGGTAATAATGGATGTTATATTGATAATATCGGGAGTAATAAGTATATTTATTATAGTTCTAGCGATAATAACTGCATAATATGGTTAATAATGCATGTTATATTGATAATAATATAAGTAATAAGAATAATTATTACAGTTCTGGCGATAATAACTGCATTATATGGGTAATAATGCATGTTATATTGATAATATTGGGAGTAATAAGTATAATTATTATAGTTCTAGCGATAATAATAGTAAAATATGGCTAATAGTGCATGTTATATTGATAATAATAAAAGTAATAAGTATAATTATTACAGTTCTTGCGATAATAACTGCATAATATGGGTAATAATGCATGTTATACAGATAATAGTAAAAGTAATAAGTATATTTATTATAGTTCTATCGATAATAACTGCATTATATGGGTAATAATGCATGTTATATTGATAATATTGGGAGTAATAAGTATAAATATTATAGTTCTAGCGATAATAATAGTAAAATATGGCTAATAGTGCATGTTATATTGCTAATAATAAAAGTAATAAGTATATTTATTACAGTTCTATAAATAATAACTGCATAATATGGGTAATAATGCATGTTATATTGATGATAATAAAAGTAATACGTATATTTATTATAGCTCTAGCGATAATAACTGCATAATATGGGTAATAATGCATGTTATATTGATGATAATATAAGTAATAAGTATAATTATTACAGTTCTAGCGATAATAACTGCATTATATGGGTAATAATGCATGTTGCATTCATAATAATATAAGTAATAAGTATAATTATTACAGTTCTAGCGATAATAACTGCGTAATATGGGTAATAATGCACGTTATATTGCTAATAATATAAGTAATAAGTATAATTGTTACAGTTCTAGCGATAATAACTGCATTATATGGGTAATCATGCATGTTATATTGATAATATCGGGAGTAATAAGTATAATTATTACAGTTCTGGCGATAATAACTGCATTATATGGGTAATAATGCACGTTATATTGCTAATAATATAAGTAATAAGTATAATTATTACAGTTCTAGCGATAATAACTGCATTATATGGGTAATAATGCATGTTATATTGATGATAATAAAAGTACTAAGTATATTTATTATAGTTCTCGCGATTATAACTGCATAATATGCGTAATAATGCATGTTATATTGAGAATAATATAAGTAATAAGTATAATTATTACAGTTCTAGCGATAATAACTGCATTATATGGGTAATGATGCACGTTATATTGCTAATAATATAAGTAATAAGTATAATTGTTACAGTTCTAGCGATAATAACTGCATTATATGGGTAATCATGCATGTTATATTGATAATATCGGGAGTAATAAGTATAATTATTACAGTTCTTGCGATAATAATAGTGAAATATGGCTAATAGTGCATGTTATATTGATAATAATAAAAGTAATAAGTATATTTATTATAGTTCTATAAATAATAACTGCATAATATGGGTAATAATGCATGTTATATTGATAATAGTATAAGTAATAAGTATAATTATTACAGTTCTAGCGATAATAACTGCATTATATGGGTAATAATGCACGTTGTATTGCTAATAATATAAGTAATAAGTATAATTATTACAGTTCAAGCGATAATAACTGCATTATATGGGTAATCATGCATGTTATATTGATAATATCGGGAGTAATAAGTATAATTATTACAGTTCTAGCGATAATAATAGTAAAATATGGCTAATAGTGCATGTTATATTGTTAATAATAAAAGTAATAAGTATATTTATTATAGTTCTATAAATAATAACTGCATAATATGGGTAATAATGCATGTTATATTGATGATAATAAAAGTACTAAGTATATTTATTATAGTTCTAGCGATTATAACTGCATTATATGCGTAATAATGCATGTTATATTGATAATATCGGGAGTAATAAGTATAATTATTAGAGCTCTAGCGATAATAATACTAAAATATGGCTAATAGTGCATGTTATATTAATAATAGTAAAAGTAATAAGTATATTTATTACATTTCTATCGATAATAACTGCATAATATGGGTAATAATGCATGTTATATTGATGATAATAAAAGTACTAAGTATATTTATTCTAGTTCTCGCGATTATAACTGCATAATATGGGTAATCATGCATGTTATATTGATAATAATATAAGTAACAAGTATAATTATTACAGTTCTTGCGATAATAACTGCACAATATGGGTAATAATGCATGTTATACAGATAATAATAAAAGTAATAAGTATATTTATTATAATTCAATCGATAATAACTGCATAATATGGGTAATAATGCATATTATATTGATGATCACAAAAGTAATAAGTATTTTTATTACAGTTCTAGCGATAACAACTGCATAATATGGGTAATAATGCATGTTATATTGATGACAATAAAAGTGCTAAGTATATTTATTATAGTTCTAGCGATTGTAACTGCATAATATGGGTAATAATGCATGTTATATTGATAATAATATAAGTAATAAATATAATTATTACAGTTCTAGCGATAATAACTGCATTATATGGGTAATAATGCATGTTATACAGATAATAATAAAAGTAATAAGTATATTTATTATAGTTCCATCGATAATAACTGCATTATATGGGTAATAATGCATGTTATATTGATGATAATTAGAGTACTAAGTATATTTATTATAGTTCTAGCGATAATAACTGCATTATATGGGTAATAATGGATGTTATATTGATAATATCGGGAGTAATAAGTATATTTATTATAGTTCTAGCGATAATAACTGCATAATATGGGTAATAATGCATGTTATATTGATGATAACAAGAGTAATACGTATATTTATTATAGTTCTAGCCATAATAACTGCATAATATGGGTAATAATGCATGTTATATTGATAATAATATAAGTAATAAGTATAATTATTACAATTCTAGCGATAATAACTGCATTATATGGGTAATAATGCATGTTATATTGATAATAATATAAGTAATAAGTATAATTATTACAGTTCTAGCGATAATAATAGTACAATATGGCTAATAGTGCATGTTATATTGATAATAATAAAAGTAATAAGTATATTTATTATAGTTCTATCGATAATAACTGCATAATATGGGTAATAGTGCATGTTATATTGATGATAATAAAAGTACTAAGTATATTTATTATAGTTCTAGCGATAATAACTGCATAATATGGGTAATAATGCATGTTATATTGATAACAATATAAGTAATAAGTATAATTATTACAGTTCTAGCGATAATAACTGCATTATATGGGTAATAATGCATGTTATATTGATAATACTATAAGTAATAAGTATAATTATTACAGTTCTAGCGATAATAACTCCATTATAGGGGTAATAATGCATGTTATATTGATAATAATATAAGTAATAAGTATAATTATTACAGTTCTAGCGATAATAACTGCATAATATTTGTAATAATGCACGTTATATTGTTAATAATATAAGTAATAAGTATAATTATTACAGTTCTAGCGATAATAACTGCATAATGTTTGTAATAATGCACGTTATATTGATAATATCCGGAGTAATAAGTATAATTATTATAGTTCTAGCGATAATAATAGTACAATATGGCTAATAATGCATGTTATATTGATGATAATAAAAGTACTAAGTATATTTATTTCAGTTCTATCGATAATAACTGCATAATATGGGTAATAATGCATGTTATATTGATGATATTAAAAGTACTACGTATATTTATTATAGTTCTAGCGATAATAACAGCATAATATGGGTAATAATGCATGTTATATTGATAATATCGGGAGTAATAAGTATAATTATTACAGTTCTAGCGATAATAATAGTAAAATATGGCTAATAGTGCATGCTATATTGATAATAATAAAAGTAATAAGTATAATTATTACAGTTCTAGCGATAATAACTGCATTATATGGGTAATAATTGATGTTATATTGATAATATCGGGAGTAATAAGTATAATTATTACGGTTTTAGCGATAATACTAGTAAAATATGGCTAAAAGTGCCTGTTATATTGATAATAATAAAAGTAATAAGTATATTTATTATAGTTCTAGCGATAATAACTGCACAATATGGGTAATAATGCATGTTATATTGATAACAATATAGGTAATAAGTATAATTATTACAGTTCTAGCGATAATAACTGCATTATATGGGTAATAATGGATGTTATATTGATAATATCGGGAGTAATAAGTATATTTATTATAGTTCTAGCGATAATAACTGCATAATATAGGTAATAATGCATGTTATATTCATAATAAAGATGTAATAAGTATATTTATTATACTTCTATCGATAATAACTGCATAATATGGGTAATAATGCATGTTATATTCATGACAATAAAAGTAATAAGTATATTTATTACAGTTCTAGCGATAATAACTGCATAATATTGATAATAATGCACGTTATATTGCTAATAATATAAGTAATAAGTATAATTATTATAGTTCTAGCGATAATAACTGCATTATATGGGTAATAATGGATGTTATATTGATAATATCGGGAGTAATAAGTATAATTATTACAGTTTTAGCGATAATACTAATAAAATATGGCTAAGAGTGCATGTTATATTCATAATAAAAAAGTAATAAGTATATTTATTACAGTTCTAGCTATAATAACTGCATAATATGGGTAATAATGCATGTTATATTGATGATAACAAAAGTAATACGTATATTTATTATAGTTCTAGCCATAATCACTGCATAATATGGGTAATAATGCATGTTATATTGATAATAATATAAGTAATAAGTATAATTATTACAGTTCTAGCGATAATAACTGCATTATATGGGTAATAATGCATGTTATATTGATAATATCGGGAGTAATAAGTATAATTATTACAGTTCTAGCGATAATAATAGTAAAATATGGCTAATAGTGCATGCTATATTGATAATAATAAAAGTAATAAGTATAATTATTACAGTTCTAGCGATAATAACTGCATTATATGGGTAATAATTGATGTTATATTGATAATATCGGGAGTAATAAGTATAATTATTACGGTTTTAGCGATAATACTAGTAAAATATGGCTAAAAGTGCCTGTTATATTGATAATAATAAAAGTAATAAGTATATTTATTATAGTTCTAGCGATAATAACTGCACAATATGGGTAATAATGCATGTTATATTGATAACAATATAGGTAATAAGTATAATTATTACAGTTCTAGCGATAATAACTGCATTATATGGGTAATAATGGATGTTATATTGATAATATCGGGAGTAATAAGTATATTTATTATAGTTCTAGCGATAATAACTGCATAATATAGGTAATAATGCATGTTATATTCATAATAAAGATGTAATAAGTATATTTATTATACTTCTATCGATAATAACTGCATAATATGGGTAATAATGCATGTTATATTCATGACAATAAAAGTAATAAGTATATTTATTACAGTTCTAGCGATAATAACTGCATAATATTGATAATAATGCACGTTATATTGCTAATAATATAAGTAATAAGTATAATTATTATAGTTCTAGCGATAATAACTGCATTATATGGGTAATAATGGATGTTATATTGATAATATCGGGAGTAATAAGTATAATTATTACAGTTTTAGCGATAATACTAATAAAATATGGCTAAGAGTGCATGTTATATTCATAATAAAAAAGTAATAAGTATATTTATTACAGTTCTAGCTATAATAACTGCATAATATGGGTAATAATGCATGTTATATTGATGATAACAAAAGTAATACGTATATTTATTATAGTTCTAGCCATAATCACTGCATAATATGGGTAATAATGCATGTTATATTGATAATAATATAAGTAATAAGTATAATTATTACAGTTCTAGCGATAATAACTGCATTATATGGGTAATAATGCATGTTATATTGATAATACTATAAGTAATAAGTATAATTATTACAGTTCTAGCGATAATAACTCCATTATAGGGGTAATAATGCATGTTATATTGATAATAATATAAGTAATAAGTATAATTATTACAGTTCTAGCGATAATAACTGCATAATATTTGTAATAATGCACGTTATATTGTTAATAATATAAGTAATAAGTATAATTATTACAGTTCTAGCGATAATAACTGCATAATATTTGTAATAATGCACGTTATATTGATAATATCCGGAGTAATAAGTATAATTATTATAGTTCTAGCGATAATAATAGTACAATATGGCTAATAGTGCATGTTATATTGATAATAATAAAAGTAATAAGTATATTTATTATAGTTCTATCGATAAAAACTGCATAATATGGGTAATAATGCATGTTATATTGATGATAATAAAAGTACTAAGTATATTTATTATAGTTCTATCGATAATAACTGCATAATATGGGTAATAATGCATGTTATATTGATGATAATAAAAGTACTAAGTATATTTATTATAGTTCTAGCGATTATAACTGCATAATATGCGTAATAATGCATGTTATATTGATAATAATATAAGTAATAAGTATAATTATTACAGTTCCAGCGATAATAACTGCATTATATGGGTAATAATGCATGTTATATTGATTATATTGGGAGTAATAAGTATAATTATTATAGTTCTAGCGATAATGATAGTAAAATATGGCTAATAGTGCATGTTATATTGATAATAATAAAAGTAATAAGTATATTTATTTCAGTTCTATCGATAATAACTGCATAATATGGGTAATAATGCATGTTATATTGATGATATTAAAAGTACTACGTATATTTATTATAGTTCTAGCGATAATAACAGCATAATATGGGTAATAATGCATGTTATATTGATAATATCGGGAGTAATAAGTATAATTATTACAGTTCTAGCGATAATAATAGTAAAATATGGCTAATAGTGCATGCTATATTGATAATAATAAAAGTAATAAGTATAATTATTACAGTTCTAGCGATAATAACTGCATTATATGGGTAATAATTGATGTTATATTGATAATATCGGGAGTAATCAGTATAATTATTACAGTTGTAGCGATAATACTAGAAAAATATGGCTAAGAGTGCATGTTATATTCATAATAAAAAAGTAATAAGTATATTTATTACAGTTCTAGCGATAATAACTACATTATATGGGTAATAATGGATGTTATATTGATAATATCGGGAGTAATAAGTATATTTATTATAGTTCTAGCGATAATAACTGCATAATATAGGTAATAGTGCATGTTATATTGATAATAATAAAAGTAATAAGCATATTTATTATAGTTCTATCAATAATAACTGCATAATATTGGTAATAATGGATGTTATATTGATAATATCGGGAGTAATAAGTATATTTACTATAGTTCTAGCGATAATAACTGCATTATATGGGTAATAATGCATGTTATATTGATAATAATAGAAGTAATAAGTAGATTTATTATAGTTCTAGCGATAATAACTGCATAATATGGGTAATAATGCATGTGATATTGATAATAATATAGGTAATAAGTATAATTATTACAGTTCTAGCGATAATAACTGCATTGTATGGGTAATAATGGATGTTATATTGATAATATCGGGAGTAATAAGTATATTTATTATAGTTTTAGCGATAATAACTGCATAATATGGGTAATAATGCATGTTATATTGATAATAATATAAGTAATAAGTATAATTATTACAGTTCTAGCGATAATAACTGCATTATATGGGTAATAATGCATGTTATATTGATAATATTGGGAGTAATAAGTATAATTATTATAGTTCTAGCGATAATAATAGTAAAATATGGCTAATAATGCATGTTATATTGATGATAATAAAAGTAATAAGTGTATTTATTACAGTTCTAGCGATAATGACTGCATAATGTGGGTAATAATGCATGTTATATTGATGATAATATAAGTAATAAGTACAATTATTACAGTTCTAGCGATAATAACTGCATTATATGGGTAATAATGGATGTTATATTGATAATATCGGGAGTAATAAGTATAATTATTACAGTTTTAGCGATAATACTAGTAAAATATGGCTAAGAGTGCATGTTATATTCATAATAAAGATGTAATAAGTATATTTATTATACTTCTATCGATAATAACTGCATAATATTGGTAATAATGCACGTTATATTGCTAATAATATAAGTAATAAGTATATTTATTATAGTTCTAGCGATAATAACTGCATTATATGGGTAATAATGCATGTTATATTGATAATATCGGGAGTAATATGTATAATTATTATTGTTCTAGCGATAATAATAGTAAAATATGGCTAATAGTGCATGTTATATTGATAATAATAAAAGTAATAAGTATATTTGTTATAGTTCTATCGATAATAACTACATAATATGGGTAATAATGCATGTTATATTGGTGATAATAAAAGTAGTAAGTATATTTATTACAGTTCTAGCGATAATAACTGCACAATATGGGTAATAATGCATGTTATATTGATAATAATATAAGTAATAAGTATAATTATTACAGTTCTATCGATTATAACTGCATAATATGGGTAATCATGCATGTTATATTGATAATAATATAAGTAATAAGTATAATTATTACAGTTCTTGCGATAATAACTGCATAATATGGGTAATAATGCATGTTATACAGATAATAATAAAAGTAATAAGTATATTTATTATAATTCTAGCGATAATAACTGCATAATATGGGTAATAATGCATGTTATATTGATAATAATATAAGTAATAAGTATAATTATTACAGTTCTGGCGATAATAACTGCATTATATGGGTAATAATGCACGTTATATTGCTAATAATATAAGTAATAAGTATAATTATTACAGTTCTGGCGATAATAACTGCAATATATGGGTAATAATGCACGTTATATTGCTAATAATATAAGTAATAAGTATAATTATTACAGTTCTAGCGATAATAACTGCATAATATGGGTAATAATGCATGTTATATTGATGATAATAAAAGTACTAAGTATATTTATTATAGTTCTAGCGATTGTAACTGCATAATATGGGTAATAATGCATGTAATATTGATAATAATATAAGTAATAAGTATATTTATTACAGTTCTAGCGTTTATAACTGCATAATATGCCTAATAATGCATGTTATATTGATAATAATATAAGTAATAAGTATAATTATTACAGTTCTAGCGATAATAACTGCATTATATGGGTAATAATGCATGTTATATTGATAATATTGGGAGTAATAAGTATAAATATTAGAGTTCTAGCGATAATAATAGTAAAATATGGCTAATAGTGCATGTTATATTGATAATAATAAAAGTCATAAGTATATTTATTACAGTTCTAGCGTTTATAACTGCATAATATGCCTAATAATGCATGTTATATTGATAATAATATAAGTAATAAGTATAATTATTACAGTTCTAGCGATAATAACTGCATTATATGGGTAATAATGCATGTTATATTGATAATATTGGGAGTAATAAGTATAAATATTATAGTTCTAGCGATAATAATAGTAAAATATGGCTAATAGTGCATGTTATATTGATAATAATAAAAGTCATAAGTATATTTATTATAGTTCTATCGATTATAACTGCATAATATGGGTAATCATGCATGTTATATTGATAATAATATAAGTAATAAGTATAATTATTACAGTTCTGGCGATAATAACTGCAATATATGGGCAATAATGCACGTTATATTGCTAATAATATAAGTAATAAGTATAATTATTACAGTTCTGGCGATAATAACTGCATTATATGGGTAATAATGCACGTTATATTGCTAATAATATAAGCAATAAGTATAATTATTACAGTTCTAGCGATAATAACTGCATTATATGGGTAATAATGCATGTTATATTGATGATAATAAAAGTACTAAGTATATTTATTATAGTTCTCGCGATTAGAACTGCATAATATGCGTAATAATGCATGTTATATTGAGAATAATATAAGTAATAAGTATAATTATTACAGTTCTAGCGATAATAACTGCATTATATGGGTAATAATGCATGTTATATTGATAATATTGGGAGTAATAAGTATAATTATTATAGTTCTAGCGATAATAATAGTAAAATATGGCTAATAGTGCATGTTATATTGATAATAATATAAGTAATAAGTATATTTATTATAGTTCTAGCGTTTATAACTGCATAATATGCCTAATAATGCATGTTGTATTGATAATAATATAAGTAATAAGTATAATTATTACAGTTCTAGCGATAATAACTGCATTATATGGGTAATAATCCATGTTATACAGATAATAATAAAAGTAATAAGTATATTTATTATAATTCTATCGATAATAACTGCTTAATATGGGTAATAATGCATGTTATATTGATGACAATAAAAGTACTAAGTATATTTATTATAGTTCTAGCGATTGTAACTGCATAATATGGGTAATAATGCATGTTATATTGATAATAATATAAGTAATAAGTATAATTATTACAGTTCTAGCGATAATAACTGCATTATATGGGTAATAATGCATGTTATACAGATAATAATAAAAGTAATAAGTATATTTATTATAGTTCTATCGATAATAACTGCATTATATGGGTAATAATGCATGTTATACTGATGATAATTAGAGTACTAAGTATATTTATTATAGTTCTAGCGATAATAACTGCATTATGTGGGTAATAATGGATGTTATATTGATGCTATCGGGAGTAATAAGTATATTTATTATAGTTCTAGCGATAATAACTGCATAATATGGGTAATAATGCATGTTATATTGATAATAATATAAGTAATAAGAATAATTATTACAGTTCTGGCGATAATAACTGCATTATATGGGTAATAATGCATGTTATATTGATAATATTGGGAGTAATAAGTATAATTATTATAGTTCTAGCGATAATAATAGTAAAATATGGCTAATAGTGCATGTTATATTGATAATAATAAAAGTAATAAGTATAATTATTACAGTTCTTGCGATAATAACTGCATAATATGGGTAATAATGCATGTTATACAGATAATAGTAAAAGTAATAAGTATATTTATTATAGTTCTATCGATAATAACTGCATTATATGGGTAATAATGCATGTTATATTGATAATATTGGGAGTAATAAGTATAAATATTATAGTTCTAGCGATAATAATAGTAAAATATGGCTAATAGTGCATGTTATATTGCTAATAATAAAAGTAATAAGTATATTTATTACAGTTCTATAAATAATAACTGCATAATATGGGTAATAATGCATGTTATATTGATGATAATAAAAGTAATACGTATATTTATTATAGCTCTAGCGATAATAACTGCATAATATGGGTAATAATGCATGTTATATTGATGATAATATAAGTAATAAGTATAATTATTACAGTTCTAGCGATAATAACTGCATTATATGGGTAATAATGCATGTTGTATTCATAATAATATAAGTAATAAGTATAATTATTACAGTTCTAGCGATAATAACTGCATAATATGGGTAATAATGCACGTTATATTGCTAATAATATAAGTAATAAGTATAATTGTTACAGTTCTAGCGATAATAACTGCATTATATGGGTAATCATGCATGTTATATTGATAATATCGGGAGTAATAAGTATAATTATTACAGTTCTGGCGATAATAACTGCATTATATGGGTAATAATGCACGTTATATTGCTAATAATATAAGTAATAAGTATAATTATTACAGTTCTAGCGATAATAACTGCATTATATGGGTAATAATGCATGTTATATTGATGATAATAAAAGTACTAAGTATATTTATTATAGTTCTCGCGATTATAACTGCATAATATGCGTAATAATGCATGTTATATTGAGAATAATATAAGTAATAAGTATAATTATTACAGTTCTAGCGATAATAACTGCATTATATGGGTAATGATGCACGTTATATTGCTAATAATATAAGTAATAAGTATAATTGTTACAGTTCTAGCGATAATAACTGCATTATATGGGTAATCATGCATGTTATATTGATAATATCGGGAGTAATAAGTATAACTATTACAGTTCTTGCGATAATAATAGTGAAATATGGCTAATAGTGCATGTTATATTGATAATAATAAAAGTAATAAGTATATTTATTATAGTTCTATAAATAATAACTGCATAATATGGGTAATAATGCATGTTATATTGATAATAGTATAAGTAATAAGTATAATTATTACAGTTCTAGCGATAATAACTGCATTATATGGGTAATAATGCACGTTGTATTGCTAATAATATAAGTAATAAGTATAATTATTACAGTTCAAGTGATAATAACTGCATTATATGGGTAATCATGCATGTTATATTGATAATATCGGGAGTAATAAGTATAATTATTACAGTTCTAGCGATAATAATAGTAAAATATGGCTAATAGTGCATGTTATATTGATAATAATAAAAGTAATAAGTATATTTATTATAGTTCTATAAATAATAACTGCATAATATGGGTAATAATGCATGTTATATTGATGATAATAAAAGTACTAAGTATATTTATTATAGTTCTAGCGATTATAACTGCATTATATGCGTAATAATGCATGTTATATTGATAATATCGGGAGTAATAAGTATAATTATTAGAGCTCTAGCGATAATAATACTAAAATATGGCTAATAGTGCATGTTATATTAATAATAGTAAAAGTAATAAGTATATTTATTACATTTCTATCGATAATAACTGCATAATATGGGTAATAATGCATGTTATATTGATGATAATAAAAGTACTAAGTATATTTATTCTAGTTCTCGCGATTATAACTGCATAATATGGGTAATCATGCATGTTATATTGATAATAATATAAGTAACAAGTATAATTATTACAGTTCTTGCGATAATAACTGCACAATATGGGTAATAATGCATGTTATACAGATAATAATAAAAGTAATAAGTATATTTATTATAATTCAATCGATAATAACTGCATAATATGGGTAATAATGCATATTATATTGATGATCACAAAAGTAATAAGTATTTTTATTACAGTTCTAGCGATAACAACTGCATAATATGGGTAATAATGCATGTTATATTGATGACAATAAAAGTACTAAGTATATTTATTATAGTTCTAGCGATTGTAACTGCATAATATGGGTAATAATGCATGTTATATTGATAATAATATAAGTAATAAGTATAATTATTACAGTTCTAGCGATAATAACTGCATTATATGGGTAATAATGCATGTTATACAGATAATAATAAAAGTAATAAGTATATTTATTATAGTTCCATCGATAATAACTGCATTATATGGGTAATAATGCATGTTATATTGATGATAATTAGAGTACTAAGTATATTTATTATAGTTCTAGCGATAATAACTGCATTATATGGGTAATAATGGATGTTATATTGATAATATCGGGAGTAATAAGTATATTTATTATAGTTCTAGCGATAATAACTGCATAATATGGGTAATAATGCATGTTATATTGATAATAATATAAGTAATAAGTATAATTATTACAATTCTAGCGATAATAACTGCATTATATGGGTAATAATGCATGTTATATTGATAATAATATAAGTAATAAGTATAATTATTACAGTTCTAGCGATAATAATAGTACAATATGGCTAATAGTGCATGTTATATTGATAATAATAAAAGTAATAAGTATATTTATTATAGTTCTATCGATAATAACTGCATAATATGGGTAATAGTGCATGTTATATTGATGATAATAAAAGTACTAAGTATATTTATTATAGTTCTAGCGATAATAACTGCATAATATGGGTAATAATGCATGTTATATTGATAACAATATAAGTAATAAGTATAATTATTACAGTTCTAGCGATAATAACTGCATTATATGGGTAATAATGCATGTTATATTGATAATACTATAAGTAATAAGTATAATTATTACAGTTCTAGCGATAATAACTCCATTATAGGGGTAATAATGCATGTTATATTGATAATAATATAAGTAATAAGTATAATTATTACAGTTCTAGCGATAATAACTGCATAATATTTGTAATAATGCACGTTATATTGTTAATAATATAAGTAATAAGTATAATTATTACAGTTCTAGCGATAATAACTGCATAATATTTGTAATAATGCACGTTATATTGAGAATATCGGGAATAATAAGTATAATTATTACAGTTTTAGCGATAATACTAGTAAAATATGGCTAAGAGTGCCTGTTATATTGATAATAATAAAAGTAATAAGTATATTTATTATACTTCTGTCGATAATAATTGCATTATATGGGTAATAATGCATGTTATATTGATAATAATATAAGTAATAAGTATAATTATTACAGTTCTAGCGATAATAACTGCATAATATGGGTAATAATGCACGTTATATTGCTAATAATATAAGAAATAAGTATAATTATTACAGTTTTAGCGATAATAACTGCATTATATGGGTAATAATGCATGTTATATTGATAATATCGGGAGTAATAAGTATAATTATTATAGTTCTAGCGATAATAATAGTACAATATGGCTAATAGTGCATGTTATATTGATAATAATAAAAGTAATAAGTATATTTATTATAGTTCTATCGATAATAACTGCATAATATGGGTAATAATGCATGTTATATTGATGATAATAAAAGTACTAAGTATATTTATTATAGTTCTAGCGATTAGAACTGCATAATATGCGTAATAATGCATGTTATATTGATAATAATATAAGTAATAAGTATAATTATTACAGTTCCAGCGATAATAACTGCATTATATGGGTAATAATGCATGTTATATTGATAATATTGGGAGTAATAAGTATAATTATTATAGTTCTAGCGATAATGATAGTAAAATATGGCTAATAGTGCATGTTATATTGATAATAATAAAAGTAATAAGTATATTTATTATAGTTCTATCGATAATAACTGCATAATATGGGTAATAATGCATGTTATATTGATGATAATAAAAGTACTAAGTATATTTATTATAGTTCTAGCGATTAGAACTGCATAATATGCGTAATAATGCATGTTATATTGATAAGAATATAAGTAATAAGTATAATTATTACAGTTCCAGCGATAATAACTGCATTATATGGGTAATAATGCATGTTATATTGATAATATTGGGAGTAATAAGTATAATTATTATAGTTCTAGCGATAATGATAGTAAAATATGGCTAATAGTGCATGTTATATTGATAATAATAAAAGTAATAAGTATATTTGTTTCAGTTCTATCGATAATAACTGCATAATATGGGTAATAATGCATGTTATATTGATGATATTAAAAGTACTACGTATATTTATTATAGTTCTAGCGATAATAACAGCATAATATGGGTAATAATGCATGTTATATTGATAATATCGGGAGTAATAAGTATAATTATTACAGTTCTAGCGATAATAATAGTAAAATATGGCTAATAGTGCATGTTATATTGATAATAATAAAAGTAATAAGTTTAATTATTACAGTTCTAGGGATAATAACTGCATAATATGGGTAATAATGCATGTTATATTGATGATAATATAAGTAATGAGTATAATTATTACAGTTCTAGCGATAGCAACTCCATTATATGGGTAATAATGGATGTTATATTGATAATATCGGGAGTAATAAGTATAATTATTACAGTTTTAGCGATAATACTAGTAAAATATGGCTAAGAGTGCATGTTATATTGATAATAATAAAAGTAATAAATATAGTTATTATACTTCTAGCGATAATAACTGCATTATATGGGTAATAATGCACCTTATATTGCTACTAATATAAGTAATAAGTTTAAATATTACAGTTCTAGCGATAATAACTGCATTATATGGGTAATGATGCATGCTATATTGATAATATCGGGAGTAATAAGTATAATTATTACAGTTTTAGCGATAATACTAGTAAAATATGGCTAAGAGTGCATGTTATATTCATAATAAAAAAGTAATAAGTATATTTATTACAGTTCTAGCGATAATAACTGCATAATATGGGTAATAATGCATGTTATATTGATGATAACAAAAGTAATACGTATATTTATTATAGTTCTAGCCATAATAACTGCATAATAGGGGTAATAATGCATGTTATATTGATAATAATATAAGTAATAAGTATAATTATTACAGTTCTAGCGATAATAACTGCATTATATGGGTAATAATGCATGTTATATTGATAATAATATAAGTAATAAGTATAATTATTACAGTTCCAGCGATAATAACTCCATTATAGGGGTAATAATGCATGTTATATTGATAATAATATAAGTAATAAGTATAATTATTACAGTTCTAGCGATAATAACTGCATAATATTTGTAATAATGCACGTTATATTGTTAATAATATAAGTAATAAGTATAATTATTACAGTTCTAGCGATAATAACTGCATAATATTTGTAATAATGCACGTTATATTGTTAATAATATAAGTAATAAGTATAATTATTACAGTTCTAGCGATAATAACTGCATAATATGGGTAATAATGCATGTTATATTGATGATAATGAAAGTACTAAGTATATTTATTATAGTTCTAGCGATTATAACTGCATAATATGCGTAATAATGCATGTTATATTGATAATAATATAAGTAATAAGTATAATTATTACAGTTCCAGCGATAATAACTGCATTATATGGGTAATAATTGATGTTACATTGATAATATCGGGAGTAATAAGTAAAATTATTACAGTTTTAGCGATAATACTAGTAAAATATGGCTAAGAGTGCTTGTTATATTGATAATAATAAAAGTAATAAGTATGTTTATTATAGTTCTATCGATAATAACTGCATAATATGCGTAATAATGCATGTTATATTGATAATAATATAAGTAATAAGTATAATTATTACAGTTCCAGCGATAATAACTGCATTATATGGGTAATAATGCACGTTATATTGCTAATAATATAAGTAATAAGTACAATTATTACAGTTTTAGCGATAATAACTGCATTATATGGGTAATAATGCATGTTATATTGATAATATCGGGAGTAATAAGTATAATTATTATAGTTCTAGCGATAATAATAGTACAATATGGCTAATAGTGCATGTTATATTGTTAATAATAAAAGTAATAAGTATATTTATTATAGTTCTAGCGATAATAACTGCATAATATGGGTAATAATGCATGTTATATTGATAATAATATAGGTAATAAGTATAATTATTACAGTTCTAGCGATAATAACTGCATTATATGGGTAATAATGGATGTTATATTGATAATATCGGGAGTAATAAGTATAATTATTATAGTTCTATCGATAATAACTGCATAATATGGGTAATAATGCATGTTATATTGATGATAATAAAAGTACTAAGTATATTTATTATAGTTCTAGCGATTAGAACTGCATAATATGCGTAATGATGCATGTTATATTGATAATAATATAGGTAATAAGTATAATTATTACAGTTCTAGCGATAATAGCTGCATTATATGGGTAATAATGCATGTTATATTGATAATAATAAAAGTAATAAGTATAATTATTACAGTTCTAGCGATAATAACTGCATAATATGGGTAATAATGCACGTTATATTGATAATAATATAAGTAATAAGTATAATTATTACAGTTCCAGCGATAATAACTGCATTATATGGGTAATAATTGATGTTATATTGATAATATCGGGAGTAATAAGTAAAATTATTACGGTTTTAGCGATAATACTAGTAAAATATGGCTAAGAGTGCCTGTTATATTGATAATAAAGATGTAATAAGTATATTTATTGTACTTCTATCGATAATAACTGCATAATATGGGTAATAATGCATGTTATATTCATGACAATAAAAGTAATAAGTATATTTATTACAGTTCTAGCGATAATAACTGCATAATATTGATAATAATGCATGTTATATTGATGACAATATAAGTAATGAGTATAATTATTACAGTTCTAGCGATAGTACCTCCATTATATGGGTAATAATGTATGTTATATTGATAATATCGGGAGTAATAAGTATAATTATTACAGTTTTAGCGATAATACTAGTAAAATATGGCTAAGAGTGCATGTTATATTCATAATAAAGATGTAATAAGTATATTTATTGTACTTCTATCGATAATAACTGCATAATATGGGTAATAATGCACGTTATATTGCTAATAATATAAGTAATAGGTATATTTATCATAGTTCTATCGATTATAACTGCATAATATGGGTAATAATGCACGTTATATTGCTAATAATATAAGTAATAAGTATAATTATTATAGTTCTAGCGATAATAACTGCATTATATGGGTAATAATGGATGTTATATTGATAATATCGGGAGTAATAAGTATAATTATTACAGTTTTAGCGATAATACTAGTAAAATATGGCTAAGAGTGCACGTTATATTCATAATAAAAAAGTAATAAGTATATTTATTACAATTCTAGCGATAATAACTGCATAATATGGGTAATAATACATGTTATATTGATGATAACAAAAGTAATACGTATATTTATTATAGTTCTAGCCATAATAACAGCATAATATGGGTAATAATGCATGTTATATTGATAATAATATAAGTAATAAGTATAATTATTACAGTTCTAGCGATAATAACTGCATTATATGGGTAATAATGCATGTTATATTGATAATACTATAAGTAATAAGTATAATTATTACAGTTCTAGCGATAATAACTCCATTATAGGGGTAATAATGCATGTTATATTGATAATAATATAAGTAATAAGTATAATTATTACAGTTCTAGCGATAATAACTGCATAATATTTGTAATAATGCACGTTATATTGTTAATAATATAAGTAATAAGTATAATTATTACAGTTCTAGCGATAATAACTGCATAATATTTGTAATAATGCACGTTATATTGTTAATAATATAAGTAATAAGTATAATTATTACAGTTCTAGCGATAATAACTGCATAATATGGGTAATAATGCATGTTATATTGATGATAATGAAAGTACTAAGTATATTTATTATAGTTCTAGCGATTATAACTGCATAATATGCGTAATAATGCATGTTATATTGATAATAATATAAGTAATAAGTATAATTATTACAGTTCCAGCGATAATAACTGCATTATATGGGTAATAATTGATGTTACATTGATAATATCGGGAGTAATAAGTAAAATTATTACAGTTTTAGCGATAATACTAGTAAAATATGGCTAAGAGTGCCTGTTATATTGATAATAATAAAAGTAATAAGTATATTTATTATACTTCTGTCGATAATAATTGCATTATATGGGTAATAATGCATGTTATATTGATAATAATATAAGTAATAAGTAGAATTATTACAGTTCTAGCGATAATAACTGCATAATATGGGTAATAATGCACGTTATATTGCTAATAATATAAGTAATAAGTATAATTATTACAGTTTTAGCGATAATAACTGCATTATATGGGTAATAATGCATGTTATATTGATAATATCGGGAGTAATAAGTATAATTATTATAGTTCTAGCGATAATAATAGTACAATATGGCTAATAGTGCATGTTATATTGTTAATAATAAAAGTAATAAGTATATTTATTATAGTTCTAGCGATAATAACTGCATAATATGGGTAATAATGCATGTTATATTGATAATAATATAGGTAATAAGTATAATTATTACAGTTCTAGCGATAATAACTGCATTATATGGGTAATAATGGATGTTATATTGATAATATCGGGAGTAATAAGTATAATTATTATAGTTCTATCGATAATAACTGCATAATATGGGTAATAATGCATGTTATATTGATGATAATAAAAGTACTAAGTATATTTATTATAGTTCTAGCGATTAGAACTGCATAATATGCGTAATGATGCATGTTATATTGATAATAATATAGGTAATAAGTATAATTATTACAGTTCTAGCGATAATAGCTGCATTATATGGGTAATAATGCATGTTATATTGATAATAATAAAAGTAATAAGTATAATTATTACAGTTCTAGCGATAATAACTGCATAATATGGGTAATAATGCACGTTATATTGATAATAATATAAGTAATAAGTATAATTATTACAGTTCCAGCGATAATAACTGCATTATATGGGTAATAATTGATGTTATATTGATAATATCGGGAGTAATAAGTAAAATTATTACGGTTTTAGCGATAATACTAGTAAAATATGGCTAAGAGTGCCTGTTATATTGATAATAAAGATGTAATAAGTATATTTATTGTACTTCTATCGATAATAACTGCATAATATGGGTAATAATGCATGTTATATTCATGACAATAAAAGTAATAAGTATATTTATTACAGTTCTAGCGATAATAACTGCATAATATTGATAATAATGCATGTTATATTGATGACAATATAAGTAATGAGTATAATTATTACAGTTCTAGCGATAGTACCTCCATTATATGGGTAATAATGTATGTTATATTGATAATATCGGGAGTAATAAGTATAATTATTACAGTTTTAGCGATAATACTAGTAAAATATGGCTAAGAGTGCATGTTATATTCATAATAAAGATGTAATAAGTATATTTATTGTACTTCTATCGATAATAACTGCATAATATGGGTAATAATGCACGTTATATTGCTAATAATATAAGTAATAGGTATATTTATCATAGTTCTATCGATTATAACTGCATAATATGGGTAATAATGCACGTTATATTGCTAATAATATAAGTAATAAGTATAATTATTATAGTTCTAGCGATAATAACTGCATTATATGGGTAATAATGGATGTTATATTGATAATATCGGGAGTAATAAGTATAATTATTACAGTTTTAGCGATAATACTAGTAAAATATGGCTAAGAGTGCACGTTATATTCATAATAAAAAAGTAATAAGTATATTTATTACAATTCTAGCGATAATAACTGCATAATATGGGTAATAATGCATGTTATATTGATGATAACAAAAGTAATACGTATATTTATTATAGTTCTAGCCATAATAACAGCATAATATGGGTAATAATGCATGTTATATTGATAATAATATAAGTAATAAGTATAATTATTACAGTTCTAGCGATAATAACTGCATTATATGGGTAATAATGCATGTTATATTGATAATACTATAAGTAATAAGTATAATTATTACAGTTCTAGCGATAATAACTCCATTATAGGGGTAATAATGCATGTTATATTGATAATAATATAAGTAATAAGTATAATTATTACAGTTCTAGCGATAATAACTGCATAATATTTGTAATAATGCACGTTATATTGTTAATAATATAAGTAATAAGTATAATTATTACAGTTCTAGCGATAATAACTGCATAATATTTGTAATAATGCACGTTATATTGTTAATAATATAAGTAATAAGTATAATTATTACAGTTCTAGCGATAATAACTGCATAATATGGGTAATAATGCATGTTATATTGATGATAATGAAAGTACTAAGTATATTTATTATAGTTCTAGCGATTATAACTGCATAATATGCGTAATAATGCATGTTATATTGATAATAATATAAGTAATAAGTATAATTATTACAGTTCCAGCGATAATAACTGCATTATATGGGTAATAATTGATGTTACATTGATAATATCGGGAGTAATAAGTAAAATTATTACAGTTTTAGCGATAATACTAGTAAAATATGGCTAAGAGTGCCTGTTATATTGATAATAATAAAAGTAATAAGTATATTTATTATACTTCTGTCGATAATAATTGCATTATATGGGTAATAATGCATGTTATATTGATAATAATATAAGTAATAAGTAGAATTATTACAGTTCTAGCGATAATAACTGCATAATATGGGTAATAATGCACGTTATATTGCTAATAATATAAGTAATAAGTATAATTATTACAGTTTTAGCGATAATAACTGCATTATATGGGTAATAATGCATGTTATATTGATAATATCGGGAGTAATAAGTATAATTATTATAGTTCTAGCGATAATAATAGTACAATATGGCTAATAGTGCCTGTTATATTGATAATAATAAAAGTAATAAGTATATTTATTATAGTTCTATCGATAATAACTGCATAATATGCGTAATAATGCATGTTATATTGATAATAATATAAGTAATAAGTATAATTATTACAGTTCCAGCGATAATAACTGCATTATATGGGTAATAATGGATGTTATATTGATAATATCGGGAGTAATAAGTATAATTATTATAGTTCTATCGATAATAACTGCATAATATGGGTAATAATGCATGTTATATTGATGATAATAAAAGTACTAAGTATATTTATTATAGTTCTAGCGATTAGAACTGCATAATATGCGTAATGATGCATGTTATATTGATAATAATATAGGTAATAAGTATAATTATTACAGTTCTAGCGATAATAGCTGCATTATATGGGTAATAATGCATGTTATATTGATAATAATAAAAGTAATAAGTATAATTATTACAGTTCTAGCGATAATAACTGCATAATATGGGTAATAATGCACGTTATATTGATAATAATATAAGTAATAAGTATAATTATTACAGTTCCAGCGATAATAACTGCATTATATGGGTAATAATTGATGTTATATTGATAATATCGGGAGTAATAAGTAAAATTATTACGGTTTTAGCGATAATACTAGTAAAATATGGCTAAGAGTGCCTGTTATATTGATAATAATAAAAGTAATAAGTATATTTATTATACTTCTGTCGATAATAATTGCATTATATGGGTAATAATGCATGTTATATTCATGACAATAAAAGTAATAAGTATATTTATTACAGTTCTAGCGATAATAACTGCATAATATTGATAATAATGCATGTTATATTGATGACAATATAAGTAATGAGTATAATTATTACAGTTCTAGCGATAGTACCTCCATTATATGGGTAATAATGTATGTTATATTGATAATATCGGGAGTAATAAGTATAATTATTATAGTTCTATCGATAATAACTGCATAATATGGGTAATAATGCATGTTATATTGATGATAATAAAAGTACTAAGTATATTTATTATAGTTCTAGCGATTAGAACTGCATAATATGCGTAATGATGCATGTTATATTGATAATAATATAGGTAATAAGTATAATTATTACAGTTCTAGCGATAATAGCTGCATTATATGGGTAATAATGCATGTTATATTGATAATAATAAAAGTAATAAGTATAATTATTACAGTTCTAGCGATAATAACTGCATAATATGGGTAATAATGCACGTTATATTGATAATAATATAAGTAATAAGTATAATTATTACAGTTCCAGCGATAATAACTGCATTATATGGGTAATAATTGATGTTATATTGATAATATCGGGAGTAATAAGTAAAATTATTACGGTTTTAGCGATAATACTAGTAAAATATGGCTAAGAGTGCCTGTTATATTGATAATAATAAAAGTAATAAGTATATTTATTATACTTCTGTCGATAATAATTGCATTATATGGGTAATAATGCATGTTATATTCATGACAATAAAAGTAATAAGTATATTTATTACAGTTCTAGCGATAATAACTGCATAATATTGATAATAATGCATGTTATATTGATGACAATATAAGTAATGAGTATAATTATTACAGTTCTAGCGATAGTACCTCCATTATATGGGTAATAATGTATGTTATATTGATAATATCGGGAGTAATAAGTATAATTATTACAGTTTTAGCGATAATACTAGTAAAATATGGCTAAGAATGCATGTTATATTCATAATAAAGATGTAATAAGTATATTTATTGTACTTCTATCGATAATAACTGCATAATATGGGTAATAATGCACGTTATATTGCTAATAATATAAGTAATAGGTATATTTATCATAGTTCTATCGATTATAACTGCATAATATGGGTAATAATGCACGTTATATTGCTAATAATATAAGTAATAAGTATAATTATTATAGTTCTAGCGATAATAACTGCATTATATGGGTAATAATGGATGTTATATTGATAATATCGGGAGTAATAAGTATAATTATTACAGTTTTAGCGATAATACTAGTAAAATATGGCTAAGAGTGCACGTTATATTCATAATAAAAAAGTAATAAGTATATTTATTACAATTCTAGCGATAATAACTGCATAATATGGGTAATAATGCATGTTATATTGATGATAACAAAAGTAATACGTATATTTATTATAGTTCTAGCCATAATAACAGCATAATATGGGTAATAATGCATGTTATATTGATAATAATATAAGTAATAAGTATAATTATTACAGTTCTAGCGATAATAACTGCATTATATGGGTAATAATGCATGTTATATTGATAATACTATAAGTAATAAGTATAATTATTACAGTTCTAGCGATAATAACTCCATTATAGGGGTAATAATGCATGTTATATTGATAATAATATAAGTAATAAGTATAATTATTACAGTTCTAGCGATAATAACTGCATAATATTTGTAATAATGCACGTTATATTGTTAATAATATAAGTAATAAGTATAATTATTACAGTTCTAGCGATAATAACTGCATAATATTTGTAATAATGCACGTTATATTGTTAATAATATAAGTAATAAGTATAATTATTACAGTTCTAGCGATAATAACTGCATTATATGGGTAATAATGCATGTTATATTGATGATAATGAAAGTACTAAGTATATTTATTATAGTTCTAGCGATTATAACTGCATAATATGCGTAATAATGCATGTTATATTGATAATAATATAAGTAATAAGTATAATTATTACAGTTCCAGCGATAATAACTGCATTATATGGGTAATAATTGATGTTACATTGATAATATCGGGAGTAATAAGTAAAATTATTACAGTTTTAGCGATAATACTAGTAAAATATGGCTAAGAGTGCCTGTTATATTGATAATAATAAAAGTAATAAGTATATTTATTATACTTCTGTCGATAATAATTGCATTATATGGGTAATAATGCATGTTATATTGATAATAATATAAGTAATAAGTAGAATTATTACAGTTCTAGCGATAATAACTGCATAATATGGGTAATAATGCACGTTATATTGCTAATAATATAAGTAATAAGTATAATTATTACAGTTTTAGCGATAATAACTGCATTATATGGGTAATAATGCATGTTATATTGATAATATCGGGAGTAATAAGTATAATTATTATAGTTCTAGCGATAATAATAGTACAATATGGCTAATAGTGCCTGTTATATTGATAATAATAAAAGTAATAAGTATATTTATTATAGTTCTATCGATAATAACTGCATAATATGCGTAATAATGCATGTTATATTGATAATAATATAAGTAATAAGTATAATTATTACAGTTCCAGCGATAATAACGGCATTATATGGGTAATAATTGATGTTATATTGATAATATCGGGAGTAATAAGTAAAATTATTACGGTTTTAGCGATAATACTAGTAAAATATGGCTAAGAGTGCCTGTTATATTGATAATAATAAAAGTAATAAGTATATTTATTATACTTCTGTCGATAATAATTGCATTATATGGGTAATAATGCATGTTATATTGATAATAATATAAGTAATAAGTAGAATTATTACAGTTCTAGCGATAATAACTGCATAATATGCGTAATAATGCACGTTATATTGCTAATAATATAAGTAATAAGTACAATTATTACAGTTTTAGCGATAATAACTGCATTATATGGGTAATAATGCATGTTATATTGATAATATCGGGAGTAATAAGTATAATTATTATAGTTCTAGCGATAATAATAGTACAATATGGCTAATAGTGCATGTTATATTGTTAATAATAAAAGTAATAAGTATATTTATTATAGTTCTAGCGATAATAACTGCATAATATGGGTAATAATGCATGTTATATTGATAATAATATAGGTAATAAGTATAATTATTACAGTTCTAGCGATAATAACTGCATTATATGGGTAATAATGGATGTTATATTGATAATATCGGGAGTAATAAGTATAATTATTATAGTTCTATCGATAATAACTGCATAATATGGGTAATAATGCATGTTATATTGATGATAATAAAAGTACTAAGTATATTTATTATAGTTCTAGCGATTAGAACTGCATAATATGCGTAATGATGCATGTTATATTGATAATAATATAGGTAATAAGTATAATTATTACAGTTCTAGCGATAATAGCTGCATTATATGGGTAATAATGCATGTTATATTGATAATAATAAAAGTAATAAGTATAATTATTACAGTTCTAGCGATAATAACTGCATAATATGGGTAATAATGCACGTTATATTGATAATAATATAAGTAATAAGTATAATTATTACAGTTCCAGCGATAATAACTGCATTATATGGGTAATAATTGATGTTATATTGATAATATCGGGAGTAATAAGTAAAATTATTACGGTTTTAGCGATAATACTAGTAAAATATGGCTAAGAGTGCCTGTTATATTGATAATAATAAAAGTAATAAGTATATTTATTATACTTCTGTCGATAATAATTGCATTATATGGGTAATAATGCATGTTATATTCATGACAATAAAAGTAATAAGTATATTTATTACAGTTCTAGCGATAATAACTGCATAATATTGATAATAATGCATGTTATATTGATGACAATATAAGTAATGAGTATAATTATTACAGTTCTAGCGATAGTACCTCCATTATATGGGTAATAATGTATGTTATATTGATAATATCGGGAGTAATAAGTATAATTATTATAGTTCTATCGATAATAACTGCATAATATGGGTAATAATGCATGTTATATTGATGATAATAAAAGTACTAAGTATATTTATTATAGTTCTAGCGATTAGAACTGCATAATATGCGTAATGATGCATGTTATATTGATAATAATATAGGTAATAAGTATAATTATTACAGTTCTAGCGATAATAGCTGCATTATATGGGTAATAATGCATGTTATATTGATAATAATAAAAGTAATAAGTATAATTATTACAGTTCTAGCGATAATAACTGCATAATATGGGTAATAATGCACGTTATATTGATAATAATATAAGTAATAAGTATAATTATTACAGTTCCAGCGATAATAACTGCATTATATGGGTAATAATTGATGTTATATTGATAATATCGGGAGTAATAAGTAAAATTATTACGGTTTTAGCGATAATACTAGTAAAATATGGCTAAGAGTGCCTGTTATATTGATAATAATAAAAGTAATAAGTATATTTATTATACTTCTGTCGATAATAATTGCATTATATGGGTAATAATGCATGTTATATTCATGACAATAAAAGTAATAAGTATATTTATTACAGTTCTAGCGATAATAACTGCATAATATTGATAATAATGCATGTTATATTGATGACAATATAAGTAATGAGTATAATTATTACAGTTCTAGCGATAGTACCTCCATTATATGGGTAATAATGTATGTTATATTGATAATATCGGGAGTAATAAGTATAATTATTACAGTTTTAGCGATAAAACTAGTAAAATATGGCTAAGAGTGCATGTTATATTCATAATAAAGATGTAATAAGTATATTTATTGTACTTCTATCGATAATAACTGCATAATATGGGTAATAATGCACGTTATATTGCTAATAATATAAGTAATAGGTATATTTATCATAGTTCTATCGATTATAACTGCATAATATGGGTAATAATGCACGTTATATTGCTAATAATATAAGTAATAAGTATAATTATTATAGTTCTAGCGATAATAACTGCATTATATGGGTAATAATGGATGTTATATTGATAATATCGGGAGTAATAAGTATAATTATTACAGTTTTAGCGATAATACTAGTAAAATATGGCTAAGAGTGCACGTTATATTCATAATAAAAAAGTAATAAGTATATTTATTACAATTCTAGCGATAATAACTGCATAATATGGGTAATAATGCATGTTATATTGATGATAACAAAAGTAATACGTATATTTATTATAGTTCTAGCCATAATAACAGCATAATATGGGTAATAATGCATGTTATATTGATAATAATATAAGTAATAAGTATAATTATTACAGTTCTAGCGATAATAACTGCATTATATGGGTAATAATGCATGTTATATTGATAATACTATAAGTAATAAGTATAATTATTACAGTTCTAGCGATAATAACTCCATTATAGGGGTAATAATGCATGTTATATTGATAATAATATAAGTAATAAGTATAATTATTACAGTTCTGGCGATAATAACTGCATAATATTTGTAATAATGCACGTTATATTGTTAATAATATAAGTAATAAGTATAATTATTACAGTTCTAGCGATAATAACTGCATAATATTTGTAATAATGCACGTTATATTGTTAATAATATAAGTAATAAGTATAATTATTACAGTTCTAGCGATAATAACTGCATTATATGGGTAATAATGCATGTTATATATATAATATCGGGAGTAATAAGTATAATTATTATAGTTCGATCGATAATAACTGCATAATATGGGTAATAATGCATGTTATATTGATGATAATAAAAGTACTAAGTATATTTATTATAGTTCTAGCGATTATAACTGCATAATATGCGCAATAATGCATGTTATATTGATAATAATATAAGTAATAAGTATAATTATTACAGTTCCAGCGATAATAACTGCATTATATGGGTAATAATGCACGTTATATTGCTAATAATATAAGTAATAAGTATAATTATTACAGTTTTAGCGATAATAACTGCATTATATGGGTAATAATGCATGTTATATTGATAATATCGAGGGTAACAAGTATAATTATTATAGTTCTAGCGATAATAATAGTACAATATGGCTAATAGTGCATGTTATATTGATAATAATAAAAGTACTAAGTATATTTATTATAGTTCTAGCGATTATAACTGCATAATATGCGTAATAATGCATGTTATATTGATAATAATATAAGTAATAAGTATAATTATTACACTTCCAGCGATAATAACTGCATTATATGGGTAATAATGCATGTTATATTGATTATATTGGGAGTAATAAGTATAATTATTATAGTTCTAGCGATAATGACAGTAAAATATGGCTAATAGTGCATGTTATATTGATAATAATAAAAGTAATAAGTATATTTATTACAGTTCTATCGATAATAACTGCATAATATGGGTAATAATGCATGTTATATTGATGATATTAAAAGTAATACGTATATTTATTATAGTTCTATCGATAATAACTGCATAATATGGGTAATAATGCATGTTATATTGATGATATTAAAAGCACTACGTATATTTATTATAGTTCTAGCGATAATAACAGCATAATATGGGTAATAATTGATGTTATATTGATAATATCGGGAGTAATAAGTAAAATTATTACGGTTTTAGCGATAATACTAGTAAAATATGGCTAAGAGTGCCTGTTATATTGATAATAATAAAAGTAATAAGTATATTTATTATACTTCTGTCGATAATAATTGCATTATATGGGTAATAATGCATGTTATATTGATAATAATATAAGTAATAAGTAGAATTATTACAGTTCTAGCGATAATAACTGCATAATATGGGTAATAATGCACGTTATATTGCTAATAATATAAGTAATAAGTACAATTATTACAGTTTTAGCGATAATAACTGCATTATATGGGTAATAATGCATGTTATATTGATAATATCGGGAGTAATAAGTATAATTATTATAGTTCTAGCGATAATAATAGTACAATATGGCTAATAGTGCATGTTATATTGTTAATAATAAAAGTAATAAGTATATTTATTATAGTTCTAGCGATAATAACTGCATAATATGGGTAATAATGCACGTTATATTGCTAATAATATAAGTAATAAGTATAATTATTACAGTTTTAGCGATAATAACTGCATTATATGGGTAATAATGCATGTTATATTGATAATATCGGGAGTAATAAGTATATTTATTATAGTTCTAGCGATAATAACTGCATAATATAGGTAATAATGCATGTTATATTGATAATAATAGATGTAATATGTATATTTATTATAGTTCCATCAATAATAACTGCATAATATGGGTAATAATGCATGTTATATTCATGACAATAAAAGTAATAAGTATATTTATTACAGTGCTAGCGATAATAACTGCATAATATTGATAATAATGCATGTTATATTGATGACAATATAAGTAATGAGTATAATTATTACAGTTCTAGCGATAGTACCTCCATTATATGGGTAATAATGTATGTTATATTGATAATATCGGGAGTAATAAGTATAATTATTACAGTTTTAGCGATAATACTAGTAAAATATGGCTAAGAGTGCATGTTATATTCATAATAAAGATGTAATAAGTATATTTATTATACTTCTATCGATAATAACTGCATAATATGGGTAATAATGCACGTTATATTGCTAATAATATAAGTAATAAGTATATTTATCATAGTTCTATCGATTATAACTGCATAATATGGGTAATAATGCACGTTATATTGCTAATAATATAAGTAATAAGTATAATTATTATAGTTCTAGCGATAATAACTGCATTATATGGGTAATAATGGATGTTATATTGATAATATCGGGAGTAATAAGTATAATTATTATAGTTCTAGCGATAATGATAGTAAAATATGGCTAATAGTGCATGTTATATTGTTAATAATAAAAGTAATAAGTATATTTATTATAGTTCTAGCGATAATAACTGCATAATATGGGTAATAATGCATGTTATATTGATAATAATATAGGTAATAAGTATAATTATTACAGTTCTAGCGATAATAACTGCATTATATGGGTAATAATGGATGTTATATTGATAATATCGGGAGTAATAAGTATAATTATTATAGTTCTATCGATAATAACTGCATAATATGGGTAATAATGCATGTTATATTGATGATAATAAAAGTACTAAGTATATTTATTATAGTTCTAGCGATTAGAACTGCATAATATGCGTAATGATGCATGTTATATTGATAATAATATAGGTAATAAGTATAATTATTACAGTTCTAGCGATAATAGCTGCATTATATGGGTAATAATGCATGTTATATTGATAATACTATAAGTAATAAGTATAATTATTACAGTTTTAGCGATAATAACTGCATTATATGGGTAATAATGCATGTTATATTGATAATATCGGGAGTAATAAGTATATTTATTATAGTTCTAGCGATAATAACTGCATAATATAGGTAATAATGCATGTTATATTGATAATAATAGATGTAATATGTATATTTATTATAGTTCCATCAATAATAACTGCATAATATGGGTAATAATGCATGTTATATTCATGACAATAAAAGTAATAAGTATATTTATTACAGTGCTAGCGATAATAACTGCATAATATTGATAATAATGCATGTTATATTGATGACAATATAAGTAATGAGTATAATTATTACAGTTCTAGCGATAGTACCTCCATTATATGGGTAATAATGTATGTTATATTGATAATATCGGGAGTAATAAGTATAATTATTACAGTTTTAGCGATAATACTAGTAAAATATGGCTAAGAGTGCATGTTATATTCATAATAAAGATGTAATAAGTATATTTATTATACTTCTATCGATAATAACTGCATAATATGGGTAATAATGCACGTTATATTGCTAATAATATAAGTAATAAGTATATTTATCATAGTTCTATCGATTATAACTGCATAATATGGGTAATAATGCACGTTATATTGCTAATAATATAAGTAATAAGTATAATTATTATAGTTCTAGCGATAATAACTGCATTATATGGGTAATAATGGATGTTATATTGATAATATCGGGAGTAATAAGTATAATTATTACAGTTTTAGCGATAATACTAGTAAAATATGGCTAAGAGTGCATGTTATATTCATAATAAAAAAGTAATAAGTATATTTATTACAATTCTAGCGATAATAACTGCATAATATGGGTAAAAATGCATGTTGTATTGATGATAACAAAAGTAATACGTATATTTATTATAGTTCTAGCCATAATAACAGCATAATATGGGTAATAATGCATGTTATATTGATAATAATATAAGTAATAAGTATAATTATTACAGTTCTAGCGATAATAACTGCATTATATGGGTAATAATGCATGTTATATTGATAATACTATAAGTAATAAGTATAATTATTACAGTTTTAGCGATAATAACTGCATTATATGGGTAATAATGCATGTTATATTGATAATATCGGGAGTAATAAGTATAATTATTATAGTTCTAGCGATAATAATAGTACAATATGGCTAATAGTGCATGTTATATTGTTAATAATAAAAGTAATAAGTATATTTATTATAGTTCTAGCGATAATAACTGCATAATATGGGTAATAATGCACGTTATATTGCTAATAATATAAGTAATAAGTATAATTATTACAGTTTTAGCGATAATAACTGCATTATATGGGTAATAATGCATGTTATATTGATAATATCGGGAGTAATAAGTATATTTATTATAGTTCTAGCGATAATAACTGCATAATATAGGTAATAATGCATGTTATATTGATAATAATAGATGTAATATGTATATTTATTATAGTTCCATCAATAATAACTGCATAATATGGGTAATAATGCATGTTATATTCATGACAATAAAAGTAATAAGTATATTTATTACAGTGCTAGCGATAATAACTGCATAATATTGATAATAATGCATGTTATATTGATGACAATATAAGTAATGAGTATAATTATTACAGTTCTAGCGATAGTACCTCCATTATATGGGTAATAATGTATGTTATATTGATAATATCGGGAGTAATAAGTATAATTATTACAGTTTTAGCGATAATACTAGTAAAATATGGCTAAGAGTGCATGTTATATTCATAATAAAGATGTAATAAGTATATTTATTATACTTCTATCGATAATAACTGCATAATATGGGTAATAATGCACGTTATATTGCTAATAATATAAGTAATAAGTATATTTATCATAGTTCTATCGATTATAACTGCATAATATGGGTAATAATGCACGTTATATTGCTAATAATATAAGTAATAAGTATAATTATTATAGTTCTAGCGATAATAACTGCATTATATGGGTAATAATGGATGTTATATTGATAATATCGGGAGTAATAAGTATAATTATTATAGTTCTAGCGATAATGATAGTAAAATATGGCTAATAGTGCATGTTATATTGTTAATAATAAAAGTAATAAGTATATTTATTATAGTTCTAGCGATAATAACTGCATAATATGGGTAATAATGCATGTTATATTGATAATAATATAGGTAATAAGTATAATTATTACAGTTCTAGCGATAATAACTGCATTATATGGGTAATAATGGATGTTATATTGATAATATCGGGAGTAATAAGTATAATTATTATAGTTCTATCGATAATAACTGCATAATATGGGTAATAATGCATGTTATATTGATGATAATAAAAGTACTAAGTATATTTATTATAGTTCTAGCGATTAGAACTGCATAATATGCGTAATGATGCATGTTATATTGATAATAATATAGGTAATAAGTATAATTATTACAGTTCTAGCGATAATAGCTGCATTATATGGGTAATAATGCATGTTATATTGATAATACTATAAGTAATAAGTATAATTATTACAGTTTTAGCGATAATAACTGCATTATATGGGTAATAATGCATGTTATATTGATAATATCGGGAGTAATAAGTATATTTATTATAGTTCTAGCGATAATAACTGCATAATATAGGTAATAATGCATGTTATATTGATAATAATAGATGTAATATGTATATTTATTATAGTTCCATCAATAATAACTGCATAATATGGGTAATAATGCATGTTATATTCATGACAATAAAAGTAATAAGTATATTTATTACAGTGCTAGCGATAATAACTGCATAATATTGATAATAATGCATGTTATATTGATGACAATATAAGTAATGAGTATAATTATTACAGTTCTAGCGATAGTACCTCCATTATATGGGTAATAATGTATGTTATATTGATAATATCGGGAGTAATAAGTATAATTATTACAGTTTTAGCGATAATACTAGTAAAATATGGCTAAGAGTGCATGTTATATTCATAATAAAGATGTAATAAGTATATTTATTATACTTCTATCGATAATAACTGCATAATATGGGTAATAATGCACGTTATATTGCTAATAATATAAGTAATAAGTATATTTATCATAGTTCTATCGATTATAACTGCATAATATGGGTAATAATGCACGTTATATTGCTAATAATATAAGTAATAAGTATAATTATTATAGTTCTAGCGATAATAACTGCATTATATGGGTAATAATGGATGTTATATTGATAATATCGGGAGTAATAAGTATAATTATTACAGTTTTAGCGATAATACTAGTAAAATATGGCTAAGAGTGCATGTTATATTCATAATAAAAAAGTAATAAGTATATTTATTACAATTCTAGCGATAATAACTGCATAATATGGGTAAAAATGCATGTTGTATTGATGATAACAAAAGTAATACGTATATTTATTATAGTTCTAGCCATAATAACAGCATAATATGGGTAATAATGCATGTTATATTGATAATAATATAAGTAATAAGTATAATTATTACAGTTCTAGCGATAATAACTGCATTATATGGGTAATAATGCATGTTATATTGATAATACTATAAGTAATAAGTATAATTATTACAGTTCCAGCGATAATAACTGCATTATATGGGTAATAATGCACGTTATATTGCTAATAATATAAGTAATAAGTATAATTATTACAGTTTTAGCGATAATAACTGCATTATATGGGTAATAATGCATGTTATATTGATAATATCGAGGGTAATAAGTATAATTATTATAGTTCTAGCGATAATAATAGTACAATATGGCTAATAGTGCATGTTATATTGATAATAATAAAAGTAATAAGTATATTTATTATAGTTCTATCGATAATAACTGCATAATATGGGTAATAATGCATGTTATATTGATAATAATAAAAGTACTAAGTATATTTATTATAGTTCTATCGATAATAACTGCATAATATGGGTAATAAAGCATGTTATATTGATGATAATAAAAGTACTAAGTATATTTATTATAGTTCTAGCGATTATAACTGCATAATATGCGTAATAATGCATGTTATATTGATAATAATATAAGTAATAAGTATAATTATTACACTTCCAGCGATAATAACTGCATTATATGGGTAATAATGCATGTTATATTGATTATATTGGGAGTAATAAGTATAATTATTATAGTTCTAGCGATAATGACAGTAAAATATGGCTAATAGTGCATGTTATATTGATAATAATAAAAGTAATAAGTATATTTATTACAGTTCTATCGATAATAACTGCATAATATGGGTAATAATGCATGTTATATTGATGATATTAAAAGTAATACGTATATTTATTATAGTTCTATCGATAATAACTGCATAATATGGGTAATAATGCATGTTATATTGATGATATTAAAAGCACTACGTATATTTATTATAGTTCTAGCGATAATAACAGCATAATATGGGTAATAATGCATGTTATATTGATATTATCGGGAGTAGTAAGTATAATTATTATAGTTCTAGCGATAATAATAGTAAAATATGGCTAATAGTGCATGCCATATTGATAATAATAAACGTAATAAGTATAATTATTACAGTTCTAGCGATAATAACTGCATTATATGGGTAATCATTGATGTTATATTGATAATATCGGGAGTAATAAGTATAATTATTATAGTTCTAGCGATAATAATAGTACAATATGGCTAATAGTGCATGTTATATTGATAATAATAAAAGTAATAAGTATATTTATTATAGTTCTATCGATAATAACTGCATAATATGGGTAATAATGCATGTTATATTGATAATAATAAAAGCACTAAGTATATTTATTATAGTTCTAGCGATTATAACTGCATAATATGCGTAATAATGCATGTTATATTGATAATAATATAAGTAATAAGTATAATTATTACAGTTCCAGCGATAATAACTGCATTATATGGGTAATAATGCATGTTATATTGATTATATTGGGAGTAATAAGTATAATTATTATAGTTCTAGCGATAATAACAGCATGATATGGGTAATAATGCATGTTATATTGATAATATCGGGAGTAATAAGTATAATTATTATAGTTCTAGCGATAATAATAGTAAAATATGGCTAATAGTGAATGCTATATTGATAATAATAAACGTAATAAGTATAATTATTACAGTTCTAGCGATAATAACTGCATTATATGGGTAATCATTGATGTTATATTGATAATATCGGGAGTAATAAGTATAATTATTATAGTTCTAGCGATAATAATAGTACAATATGGCTAATAGTGCATGTTATATTGATAATAATAAAAGTAATAAGTATATTTATTATAGTTCTATCGATAATAACTGCATAATATGGGTAATAATGCATGTTATATTGATAATAATAAAAGCACTAAGTATATTTATTATAGTTCTAGCGATTATAACTGCATAATATGCGTAATAATGCATGTTATATTGATAATAATATAAGTAATAAGTATAATTATTACAGTTCCAGCGATAATAACTGCATTATATGGGTAATAATGCATGTTATATTGATTATATTGGGAGTAATAAGTATAATTATTATAGTTCTAGCGATAATAACAGCATGATATGGGTAATAATGCATGTTATATTGATAATATCGGGAGTAATAAGTATAATTATTATAGTTCTAGCGATAATAGTAGTAAAATATGGCTAATAGTGCATGCTATATTGATAATAATAAACGTAATAAGTATAATTATTACAGTTCTAGCGATAATAACTGCATTATGTGGGTAATAATGGATGTTATATTGATAATATCGGGAGTAATAAGTATAATTATTACAGTTTTAGCGATAATACTAGTAAAATATGGCTAAGAGTGCATGTTATATTCATAATAAAAAAGTAATAAGTATATTTATTACAATTCTAGCGATAATAACTGCATAATATGGGTAAAAATGCATGTTGTATTGATGATAACAAAAGTAATACGTATATTTATTATAGTTCTAGCCATAATAACAGCATAATATGGGTAATAATGCATGTTATATTGATAATAATATAAGTAATAAGTATAATTATTACAGTTCTAGCGATAATAACTGCATTATATGGGTAATAATGCATGTTATATTGATAATACTATAAGTAATAAGTATAATTATTACAGTTCCAGCGATAATAACTGCATTATATGGGTAATAATGCACGTTATATTGCTAATAATATAAGTAATAAGTATAATTATTACAGTTTTAGCGATAATAACTGCATTATATGGGTAATAATGCATGTTATATTGATAATATCGAGGGTAATAAGTATAATTATTATAGTTCTAGCGATAATAATAGTACAATATGGCTAATAGTGCATGTTATATTGATAATAATAAAAGTAATAAGTATATTTATTATAGTTCTATCGATAATAACTGCATAATATGGGTAATAATGCATGTTATATTGATGATAATAAAAGTACTAAGTATATTTATTATAGTTCTATCGATAATAACTGCATAATATGGGTAATAAAGCATGTTATATTGATGATAATAAAAGTACTAAGTATATTTATTATAGTTCTAGCGATTATAACTGCATAATATGCGTAATAATGCATGTTATATTGATAATAATATAAGTAATAAGTATAATTATTACACTTCCAGCGATAATAACTGCATTATATGGGTAATAATGCATGTTATATTGATTATATTGGGAGTAATAAGTATAATTATTATAGTTCTAGCGATAATGACAGTAAAATATGGCTAATAGTGCATGTTATATTGATAATAATAAAAGTAATAAGTATATTTATTACAGTTCTATCGATAATAACTGCATAATATGGGTAATAATGCATGTTATATTGATGATATTAAAAGTAATACGTATATTTATTATAGTTCTATCGATAATAACTGCATAATATGGGTAATAATGCATGTTATATTGATGATATTAAAAGCACTACGTATATTTATTATAGTTCTAGCGATAATAACAGCATAATATGGGTAATAATGCATGTTATATTGATAATATCGGGAGTAGTAAGTATAATTATTATAGTTCTAGCGATAATAATAGTAAAATATGGCTAATAGTGCATGCCATATTGATAATAATAAACGTAATAAGTATAATTATTACAGTTCTAGCGATAATAACTGCATTATATGGGTAATCATTGATGTTATATTGATAATATCGGGAGTAATAAGTATAATTATTATAGTTCTAGCGATAATAATAGTACAATATGGCTAATAGTGCATGTTATATTGATAATAATAAAAGTAATAAGTATATTTATTATAGTTCTATCGATAATAACTGCATAATATGGGTAATAATGCATGTTATATTGATAATAATAAAAGCACTAAGTATATTTATTATAGTTCTAGCGATTATAACTGCATAATATGCGTAATAATGCATGTTATATTGATAATAATATAAGTAATAAGTATAATTATTACAGTTCCAGCGATAATAACTGCATTATATGGGTAATAATGCATGTTATATTGATTATATTGGGAGTAATAAGTATAATTATTATAGTTCTAGCGATAATAACAGCATGATATGGGTAATAATGCATGTTATATTGATAATATCGGGAGTAATAAGTATAATTATTATAGTTCTAGCGATAATAATAGTAAAATATGGCTAATAGTGAATGCTATATTGATAATAATAAACGTAATAAGTATAATTATTACAGTTCTAGCGATAATAACTGCATTATATGGGTAATCATTGATGTTATATTGATAATATCGGGAGTAATAAGTATAATTATTATAGTTCTAGCGATAATAATAGTACAATATGGCTAATAGTGCATGTTATATTGATAATAATAAAAGTAATAAGTATATTTATTATAGTTCTATCGATAATAACTGCATAATATGGGTAATAATGCATGTTATATTGATAATAATAAAAGCACTAAGTATATTTATTATAGTTCTAGCGATTATAACTGCATAATATGCGTAATAATGCATGTTATATTGATAATAATATAAGTAATAAGTATAATTATTACAGTTCCAGCGATAATAACTGCATTATATGGGTAATAATGCATGTTATATTGATTATATTGGGAGTAATAAGTATAATTATTATAGTTCTAGCGATAATAACAGCATGATATGGGTAATAATGCATGTTATATTGATAATATCGGGAGTAATAAGTATAATTATTATAGTTCTAGCGATAATAGTAGTAAAATATGGCTAATAGTGCATGCTATATTGATAATAATAAACGTAATAAGTATAATTATTACAGTTCTAGCGATAATAACTGCATTATGTGGGTAATAATTGATGTTATATTGATAATATCGGGAGTAATAAGTATAATTATTACAGTTTTAGCAATAATACTAGTAAAATATGGCTAAGAGTGCCTGTTATATTGATAATAATAAAAGTAATAAGTATATTTATTATACTTCTGTCGATAATAACTGCATTATATGGGTAATAATGCATGTTATATTGATAATAATATAAGTAATAAGTATAATTATTACAGTTCTAGCGATAATAACTGCATAATATGGGTAATAATGCACGTTATATTGCTAATAATATAAGTAATAAGTATAATTATTACAGTTTTAGTGACAATAACTGCATTATATGGGTAATAATGCATGTTATATTGATTATATTGGGAGTAATAAGTATAATTATTATAGTTCTAGCGATAATAACAGCATGATATGGGTAATAATGCATGTTATATTGATAATATCGGGAGTAATAAGTATAATTATTATAGTTCTACCGATAATAATAGTAAAATATGGCTAATAGTGCATGCTATATTGATAATAATAAACGTAATAAGTATAATTATTACAGTTCTAGCGATAATAACTGCATTATGTGGGTAATAATTGATGTTATATTGATAATATCGGGAGTAATAAGTATAACTATTACATTTTTAGCAATAATACTAGTAAAATATGGCTAAGAGTGCCTGTTATATTGATAATAATAAAAGTAATAAGTATATTTATTATACTTCTGTCGATAATAACTGCATTATATGGGTAATAATGCATGTTATATTGATAATAATATAAGTAATAAGTATAATTATTACAGTTCTAGCGATAATAACTGCATTATATGGGTAATAATGCATGTTATATTGATAATATCGGGAGTAATAAGTATAATTATTATAGTTCTAGCGATAATAATTGTAAAATATGGCTAATAGTGCATGTTATATTGATAATAATAAAAGTAATAAGTATATTTATTATAGTTCTATAAATAATAACTGCATAATATGGGTAATAATGCATGTTATATTGATGATAATAAAAGTACTAAGTATATTTATTATAGTTCTAGCGATTATAACTGCATAATATGCGTAATAATGCATGTTATATTGAGAATAATATAAGTAATAAGTATAATTATTACAGTTCTAGCGATAATAACTGCATTATATGGGTAATAATGCATGTTATATTGATAATATTGGGAGTAATAAGTATAATTATTATAGTTCTAGCGATAATAATAGTACAATATGGCTAATAGTGCATGTTATATTGATAATAATAAAAGTAATAAGTATATTTATTATAGTTCTATCGATAATAACTGCATAATATGGGTACTAATGCATGTTATATTGATAATAATAAAAGCACTAAGTATATTTATTATAGTTCTAGCGATTATAACTGCATAATATGCGTAATAATGCATGTTATATTGATAATAATATAAGTAATAAGTATAATTATTACAGTTCCAGCGATAATAACTGCATTATATGGGTAATAATGCATGTTATATTGATTATATTGGGAGTAATAAGTATAATTATTATAGTTCTAGCGATAATAACAGCATGATATGGGTAATAATGCATGTTATATTGATAATATCGGGAGTAATAAGTATAATTATTATAGTTCTAGCGATAATAATAGTAAAATATGGCTAATAGTGCATGCTATATTGATAATAATAAACGTAATAAGTATAATTATTACAGTTCTAGCGATAATAACTGCATTATGTGTGTAATAATTGATGTTATATTGATAATATCGGGAGTAATAAGTATAATTATTACATTTTTAGCAATAATACTAGTAAAATATGGCTAAGAGTGCCTGTTATATTGATAATAATAAAAGTAATAAGTATATTTATTATACATCTGTCGATAATAACTGCATTATATCTGTAATAATGCATGTTATATTGATAATAATATAAGTAATAAGTATAATTATTACAGTTCTAGCGATAATAACTGCATTATATGGGTAATAATGCATGTTATATTGATAATATCGGGAGTAATAAGTATAATTATTATAGTTCTAGCGATAATAATTGTAAAATATGGCTAATAGTGCATGTTATATTGATAATAATAAAAGTAATAAGTATATTTATTATAGTTCTATAAATAATAACTGCATAATATGGGTAATAATGCATGTTATATTGATGATAATAAAAGTACTAAGTATATTTATTATAGTTCTAGCGATTATAACTGCATAATATGCGTAATAATGCATGTTATATTGAGAATAATATAAGTAATAAGTATAATTATTACAGTTCTAGCGATAATAACTGCATTATATGGGTAATAATGCATGTTATATTGATAATATTGGGAGTAATAAGTATAATTATTATAGTTCTAGCGATAATAATAGTAAAATGTGGCTAATAGTGCATGTTATATTGATAATAATAAAAGTAATAAGTATATTTATTACAGTTCTATCGATAATAACTGCATAATATGGGTAATAATGGATGTTATATTGCTGATAATATAAGTAATACGAATATTTATTATAGTTCTAGCAATAATAACTGCATAATATGGGTAATAATGCACGTTATATTGCTAATAATATAAGTAATAAGTATAATTATTATAGTTCTAGCGATAATAACTGCATTATATGGGTAATAATGGATGTTACATTGATAATATCGGGAGTAATAAGTACAATTATTACAGTTTTAGCGATAATACTAGTAAAATATGGCTAAGAGTGCATGTTATATTCATAATAAAAAAGTAATAAATATAATTATTACAGTTCTAGCGATAATAACTCCATTATAGGGGTAATAATGCATGTTATATTGATAATAATAAAAGCACTAAGTATATTTATTATAGTTCTAGCGATTATAACTGCATAATATGCGTAATAATGCATGTTATATTGATAATAATATAAGTAATAAGTATAATTATTACAGTCCAGCGATAATAACTGCATTATATGGGTAATAATGCATGTTATATTGATTATATTGGGAGTAATAAGTATAATTATTATAGTTCTAGCGATAATAACAGCATGATATGGGTAATAATGCATGTTATATTGATAATATCGGGAGTAATAAGTATAATTATTATAGTTCTAGCGATAATAGTAGTAAAATATGGCTAATAGTGCATGCTATATTGATAATAATAAACGTAATAAGTATAATTATTACAGTTCTAGCGATAATAACTGCATTATGTGGGTAATAATTGATGTTATATTGATAATATCGGGAGTAATAAGTATAATTATTACAGTTTTAGCAATAATACTAGTAAAATATGGCTAAGAGTGCCTGTTATATTGATAATAATAAAAGTAATAAGTATATTTATTATACTTCTGTCGATAATAACTGCATTATATGGGTAATAATGCATGTTATATTGAGAATAATATAAGTAATAAGTATAATTATTACAGTTCTAGCGATAATAACTACATTATATGGGTAATAATGCATGTTATATTGATAATATCGGGAGTAATAAGTATAATTATTATAGTTCTAGCGATAATAATAGTACAATATGGCTAATAGTGCATGTTATATTGTTAATAATAAAAGTAATAAGTATATTTATTATAGTTCTAGCGATAATAACTGCATAATATGGGTAATAATGCATGTTATATTGATAATAATATAGGTAATAAGTATAATTATTACAGTTCCAGCGATAATAACTGCATTATATGGGTAATAATGCATGTTATATTGATAATATTGGGAGTAATAAGTATAATTATTATAGTTCTATCGATAATAACTGCATAATATGGGTAATAATGCATGTTATATTGATGATAATAAAAGTACTAAGTATATTTATTATAGTTCTAGCGATTAGAACTGCATAATATGCGTAATGATGCATGTTATATTGATAATAATATAGGTAATAAGTATAATTATTACAGTTCTAGCGATAATAGCTGCATTATATGGGTAATAATGCATGTTATATTGATAATACTATAAGTAATAAGTATAATTATTACAGTTCTAGCGATAATAACTGCATAATATGGGTAATAATGCACGTTATATTGCTAATAATATAAGTAATAAGTATAATTATTACAGTTTTAGCGATAATAACTGCATTATATGGGTAATAATGCATGTTATATTGATAATATCGGGAGTAATAAGTATATTTATTATAGTTCTAGCGATAATAACTGCATAATATAGGTAATAATGCATGTTATATTGATAATAATAGATGTAATATGTATATTTATTATAGTTCCATCAATAATAACTGCATAATATGGGTAATAATGCATGTTATATTCATGACAATAAAAGTAATAAGTATATTTATTACAGTGCTAGCGATAACAACTGCATAATATTGATAATAATGCATGTTATATTGATGACAATATAAGTAATGAGTATAATTATTACAGTTCTAGCGATAGTACCTCCATTATATGGGTAATAATGTATGTTATATTGATAATATCGGGAGTAATAAGTATAATTATTACAGTTTTAGCGATAATACTAGTAAAATATGGCTAAGAGTGCATGTTATATTCATAATAAAGATGTAATAAGTATATTTATTATACTTCTATCGATAATAACTGCATAATATGGGTAATAATGCACGTTATATTGCTAATAATATAAGTAATAAGTATATTTATCATAGTTCTATCGATTATAACTGCATAATATGGGTAATAATGCACGTTATATTGCTAATAATATAAGTAATAAGTATAATTATTATAGTTCTAGCGATAATAACTGCATTATATGGGTAATAATGGATGTTATATTGATAATATCGGGAGTAATAAGTATAATTATTACAGTTTTAGCGATAATACTAGTAAAATATGGCTAAGAGTGCATGTTATATTCATAATAAAAAAGTAATAAGTATATTTATTACAATTCTAGCGATAATAACTGCATAATATGGGTAATAATGCATGTTGTATTGATGATAACAAAAGTAATACGTATATTTATTATAGTTCTAGCCATAATAACAGCATAATATGGGTAATAATGCATGTTATATTGATAATAATATAAGTAATAAGTATAATTATTACAGTTCTAGCGATAATAACTGCATTATATGGGTAATAATGCATGTTATATTGATAATACTATAAGTAATAAGTATTATTATTACAGTTCTAGCGATAATAACTCCATTATAGGGGTAATAATGCATGTTATATTGATAATAATATAAGTAATAAGTATAATTATTACAGTTCTAGCGATAATAACTGCATAATATTTGTAATAATGCACGTTATATTGTTAATAATATAAGTAATAAGTATAATTATTACAGTTCTAGCGATAATAACTGCATTATGTGGGTAATAATTGATGTTATATTGATAATATCGGGAGTAATAAGTATAATTATTACATTTTTAGCAATAATACTAGTAAAATATGGCTAAGAGTGCCTGTTATATTGATAATAATAAAAGTAATAAGTATATTTATTATACATCTGTCGATAATAACTGCATTATATCTGTAATAATGCATGTTATATTGATAATAATATAAGTAATAAGTATAATTATTACAGTTCTAGCGATAATAACTGCATTATATGGGTAATAATGCATGTTATATTGATAATATCGGGAGTAATAAGTATAATTATTATAGTTCTAGCGATAATAATTGTAAAATATGGCTAATAGTGCATGTTATATTGATAATAATAAAAGTAATAAGTATATTTATTATAGTTCTATAAATAATAACTGCATAATATGGGTAATAATGCATGTTATATTGATGATAATAAAAGTACTAAGTATATTTATTATAGTTCTAGCGATTATAACTGCATAATATGCGTAATAATGCATGTTATATTGAGAATAATATAAGTAATAAGTATAATTATTATAGTTCTAGCGATAATAACTGCATTATATGGGTAATAATGCATGTTATATTGATAATATTGGGAGTAATAAGTATAATTATTATAGTTCTAGCGATAATAACAGTAAAATGTGGCTAATAGTGCATGTTATATTGATAATAATAAAAGTAATAAGTATATTTATTACAGTTCTATCGATAATAACTGCATAATATGGGTAATAATGGATGTTATATTGCTGATAATATAAGTAATACGAATATTTATTATAGTTCTAGCGATAATAACTGCATAATATGGGTAATAATGCACGTTATATTGCTAATAATATAAGTAATAAGTATAATTATTATAGTTCTAGCGATAATAACTGCATTATATGGGTAATAATGGATGTTACATTGATAATATCGGGAGTAATAAGTACAATTATTACAGTTTTAGCGATAATACTAGTAAAATATGGCTAAGAGTGCATGTTATATTCATAATAAAAAAGTAATAAATATAATTATTACAGTTCTAGCGATAATAACTCCATTATAGGGGTAATAATGCATGTTATATTGATAATAATAAAAGCACTAAGTATATTTATTATAGTTCTAGCGATTATAACTGCATAATATGCGTAATAATGCATGTTATATTGATAATAATATAAGTAATAAGTATAATTATTACAGTTCCAGCGATAATAACTGCATTATATGGGTAATAATGCATGTTATATTGATTATATTGGGAGTAATAAGTATAATTATTATAGTTCTAGCGATAATAACAGCATGATATGGGTAATAATGCATGTTATATTGATAATATCGGGAGTAATAAGTATAATTATTATAGTTCTAGCGATAATAGTAGTAAAATATGGCTAATAGTGCATGCTATATTGATAATAATAAACGTAATAAGTATAATTATTACAGTTCTAGCGATAATAACTGCATTATGTGGGTAATAATTGATGTTATATTGATAATATCGGGAGTAATAAGTATAATTATTACAGTTTTAGCAATAATACTAGTAAAATATGGCTAAGAGTGCCTGTTATATTGATAATAATAAAAGTAATAAGTATATTTATTATACTTCTGTCGATAATAACTGCATTATATGGGTAATAATGCATGTTATATTGAGAATAATATAAGTAATAAGTATAATTATTACAGTTCTAGCGATAATAACTGCATTATATGGGTAATAATGCATGTTATATTGATAATATCGGGAGTAATAAGTATAATTATTATAGTTCTAGCGATAATAATAGTACAATATGGCTAATAGTGCATGTTATATTGTTAATAATAAAAGTAATAAGTATATTTATTATAGTTCTAGCGATAATAACTGCATAATATGGGTAATAATGCATGTTATATTGATAATAATATAGGTAATAAGTATAATTATTACAGTTCTAGCGATAATAGCTGCATTATATGGGTAATAATGCATGTTATATTGATAATACTATAAGTAATAAGTATAATTATTACAGTTCTAGCGATAATAACTGCATAATATGGGTAATAATGCACGTTATATTGCTAATAATATAAGTAATAAGTATAATTATTACAGTTTTAGCGATAATAACTGCATTATATGGGTAATAATGCATGTTATATTGATAATATCGGGAGTAATAAGTATATTTATTATAGTTCTAGCGATAATAACTGCATAATATAGGTAATAATGCATGTTATATTGATAATAATAGATGTAATATGTATATTTATTATAGTTCCATCAATAATAACTGCATAATATGGGTAATAATGCATGTTATATTCATGACAATAAAAGTAATAAGTATATTTATTACAGTGCTAGCGATAACAACTGCATAATATTGATAATAATGCATGTTATATTGATGACAATATAAGTAATGAGTATAATTATTACAGTTCTAGCGATAGTACCTCCATTATATGGGTAATAATGTATGTTATATTGATAATATCGGGAGTAATAAGTATAATTATTACAGTTTTAGCGATAATACTAGTAAAATATGGCTAAGAGTGCATGTTATATTCATAATAAAGATGTAATAAGTATATTTATTATACTTCTATCGATAATAACTGCATAATATGGGTAATAATGCACGTTATATTGCTAATAATATAAGTAATAAGTATATTTATCATAGTTCTATCGATTATAACTGCATAATATGGGTAATAATGCACGTTATATTGCTAATAATATAAGTAATAAGTATAATTATTATAGTTCTAGCGATAATAACTGCATTATATGGGTAATAATGGATGTTATATTGATAATATCGGGAGTAATAAGTATAATTATTACAGTTTTAGCGATAATACTAGTAAAATATGGCTAAGAGTGCATGTTATATTCATAATAAAAAAGTAATAAGTATATTTATTACAATTCTAGCGATAATAACTCATAATATGGGTAATAATGCATGTTGTATTGATGATAACAAAAGTAATACGTATATTTATTATAGTTCTAGCCATAATAACAGCATAATATGGGTAATAATGCATGTTATATTGATAATAATATAAGTAATAAGTATAATTATTACAGTTCTAGCGATAATAACTGCATTATATGGGTAATAATGCATGTTATATTGATAATACTATAAGTAATAAGTATAATTATTACAGTTCTAGCGATAATAACTCCATTATAGGGGTAATAATGCATGTTATATTGATAATAATATAAGTAATAAGTATAATTATTACAGTTCTAGCGATAATAACTGCATAATATTTGTAATAATGCATGTTATATTGATGATAATAAAAGTACTAAGTATATTTATTATAGTTCTAGCGATTATAACTGCATAATATGCGTAATAATGCATGTTATATTGATAATAATATAAGTAATAAGTATAATTATTACAGTTCCAGCGATAATAACTGCATTATATGGGTAATAATGCACGTTATATTGCTAATAATATAAGTAATAAGTATAATTATTACAGTTTTAGCGATAATAACTGCATTATATGGGTAATAATGCATGTTAAATTGATAATATCGAGGGTAATAAGTATAATTATTATAGTTCTAGCGATAATAATAGTACAATATGGCTAATAGTGCATGTTATATTGATAATAATAAAAGTAATAAGTATATTTATTATAGTTCTATCGATAATAACTGCATAATATGGGTAATAATGCATGTTATATTGATGATAATAAAAGTACTAAGTATATTTATAATAGTTCTATCGATAATAACTGCATAATATGGGTAATAATGCATGTTATATTGATGATAATAAAAGTACTAAGTATATTTATTATAGTTCTAGCGATTATAACTGCATAATATGCGTAATAATGCATGTTATATTGATAATAATATAAGTAATAAGTATAATTATTACACTTCCAGCGATAATAACTGCATTATATGGGTAATAATGCATGTTATATTGATTATATTGGGAGTAATAAGTATAATTATTATAGTTCTAGCGATAATGACAGTAAAATATGGCTAATAGTGCATGTTATATTGATAATAATAAAAGTAATAAGTATATTTATTACAGTTCTATCGATAATAACTGCATAATATGGGTAATAATGCATGTTATATTGATGATATTAAAAGTAATACGTATATTTATTATAGTTCTATCGATAATAACTGCATAATATGGGTAATAATGCATGTTATATTGATGATATTAAAAGCACTACGTATATTTATTATAGTTCTAGCGATAGTAACAGCATAATATGGGTAATAATGCATGTTATATTGATAATATCGGGAGTAATAAGTATAATTATTATAGTTCTAGCGATAATAATAGTAAAATATGGCTAATAGTGCATGCTATATTGATAATAATAAACGTAATAAGTATAATTATTACAGTTCTAGCGATAATAACTGCATTATATGGGTAATCATTGATGTTATATTGATAATATCGGGAGTAATAAGTATATTTATTATAGTTCTAGCGATAATAATAGTACAATATGGCTAATAGTGCATGTTATATTGATAATAATAAAAGTAATAAGTATATTTATTATAGTTCTATCGATAATAACTGCATAATATGGGTAATAATGCATGTTATATTGATAATAATAAAAGCACTAAGTATATTTATTATAGTTCTAGCGATTATAACTGCATAATATGCGTAATAATGCATGTTATATTGATAATAATATAAGTAATAAGTATAATTATTACAGTTCCAGCGATAATAACTGCATTATATGGGTAATAATGCATGTTATATTGATTATATTGGGAGTAATAAGTATAATTATTATAGTTCTAGCGATAATAACAGCATGATATGGGCAATAATGCATGTTATATTGATAATATCGGGAGTAATAAGTATAATTATTATAGTTCTAGCGATAATAGTAGTAAAATATGGCTAATAGTGCATGCTATATTGATAATAATAAACGTAATAAGTATAATTATTACAGTTCTAGCGATAATAACTGCATTATGTGGGTAATAATTGATGTTATATTGTTAATATCGGGAGTAATAAGTATAATTATTACAGTTTTAGCAATAATACTAGTAAAATATGGCTAAGAGTGCCTGTTATATTGATAATAATAAAAGTAATAAGTATATTTATTATACTTCTGTCGATAATAACTGCATTATATGGGTAATAATGCATGTTATATTGATAATAATATAAGTAATAAGTATAATTATTACAGTTCTAGCGATAATAACTGCATAATATGGGTAATAATGCACGTTATATTGCTAATAATATAAGTAATAAGTATAATTATTACAGTTTTAGCGACAATAACTGCATTATATGGGTAATAATGCATGTTATATTGATTATATTGGGAGTAATAAGTATAATTATTATAGTTCTAGCGATAATAACAGCATGATATGGGTAATAATGCATGTTATATTGATAATATCGGGAGTAATAAGTATAATTATTATAGTTCTACCGATAATAATAGCAAAATATGGCTAATAGTGCATGCTATATTGATAATAATAAACGTAATAAGTATAATTATTACAGTTCTAGCGATAATAACTGCATTATGTGGGTAATAATTGATGTTATATTGATGATATCGGGAGTAGTAAGTATAATTATTACATTTTTAGCAATAATACTAGTAAAATATGGCTAAGAGTGCCTGTTATATTGATAATAATAAAAGTAATAAGTATATTTATTATACTTCTGTCGATAATAACTGCATTATATGGGTAATAATGCATGTTATATTGATAATAATATAAGTAATAAGTATAATTATTACAGTTCTAGCGATAATAACTGCATTATATGGGTAATAATGCATGTTATATTGATAATATCGGGAGTAATAAGTATAATTATTATAGTTCTAGCGATAATAATTGTAAAATATGGCTAATAGTGCATGTTATATTGATAATAATAAAAGTAATAAGTATATTTATTATAGTTCTATAAATAATAACTGCATAATATGGGTAATAATGCATGTTATATTGATGATAATAAAAGTACTAAGTATATTTATTATAGTTCTAGCGATTATAACTGCATAATATGCGTAATAATGCATGTTATATTGAGAATAATATAAGTAATAAGTATAATTATTACAGTTCTAGCGATAATAACTGCATTATATGGGTAATAATGCATGTTATATTGATAATATTGGGAGTAATAAGTATAATTATTATAGTTCTAGCGATAATAATAGTACAATATGGCTAATAGTGCATGTTATATTGATAATAATAAAAGTAATAAGTATATTTATTATAGTTCTATCGATAATAACTGCATAATATGGGTAATAATGCATGTTATATTGATAATAATAAAAGCACTAAGTATATTTATTATAGTTCTAGCGATTATAACTGCATAATATGCGTAATAATGCATGTTATATTGAGAATAATATAAGTAATAAGTATAATTATTACAGTTCTAGCGATAATAACTGCATTATATGGGTAATAATGCATGTTATATTGATAATATTGGGAGTAATAAGTATAATTATTATAGTTCTAGCGATAATAATAGTAAAATGTGGCTAATAGTGCATGTTATATTGATAATAATAAAAGTAATAAGTACATTTATTACAGTTCTATCGATAATAACTGCATAATATGGGTAATAATGGATGTTATATTGCTGATAATATAAGTAATACGTATATTTATTATAGTTCTAGCGATAATAACTGCATAATATGGGTAATAATGCACGTTATATTGCTAATAATATAAGTAATAAGTATAATTATTATAGCTCTAGCGATAATAACTGCATTATATGGGTAATAATGGATGTTACATTGATAATATCGGGAGTAATAAGTACAATTATTACAGTTTTAGCGATAATACTAGTAAAATATGGCTAAGAGTGCATGTTATATTCATAATAAAAAAGTAATAAATATAATTATTACAGTTCTAGCGATAATAACTCCATTATAGGGGTAATAATGCATGTTATATTGATAATAATATAAGTAATAAGTATAATTATTACAGTTCTAGCGATAATAACTGCATAATATTTGTAATAATGCATGTTATATTGATAATAATATAAGTAATAAGTATACTTATTACAGGTCTAGCGATAATAACTGCATTATATGGGTAATAATGGATGTTATATTGATAATGTCGGGAGTTATAAGTATATATATTAAAGCTCTAGCGATAATAACTGCATAATATGGGTAATAATGCATGTTATATTGATGATAATAAAAGTAATACGTATATTTATTATAGTTCCAGCGATAATAACTGCATAATATGGGTAATAATGCATGTTATATTGATAATAATATAAGTAATAAGTATACTTATTACAGGTCTAGCGATAATAACTGCATTATATGGGTAATAATGGATGTTATATTGATATTGTCGGGAGTAATAAGTATATATATTATAGCTCTAGCGATAATAACTGCATAATATGGGTAATAATGCATGTTATATTGATGATTATAAAAGTAATACGTATATTTATTATACTTCCATCGATAATAACTGCATAATATGGGTGAAAATGCACGTTATATTGCTAATAATATAAGTAATAAGTATATTTATTATAGTTCTATCGCTTATAACTGCATAATATGGGTAATCATGCATGTTATATTGATAATAATATAAGTAATAAGTATAATTATTACAGTTCTTGCGATAATAACTGCATAATATGGGTAAAAATGCATGTTATACAGATAATAATAAAAGTAATAAGTATATTTATTATAATTCTATCGATAATAACTGCATAATATGGGTAATAAAGCATGCTATATTGATTATCACAAAAGTAATAAGTATTTTTATTACAGTTCTAGCGATAATAACTGCATAATATGGGTAATAATGCATGTTATATTGATGATAATAAAAGTAATACGTATATTTATTATAGTTCTAGCGATAATAACTGCATAATATGGGTAATAATGCATGTTATATTGATAATAATATAAGTAATAAGTATACTTATTACAGTTCTAGCGATAATAACTGCATTATATGGGTAATAATGGATGTTATATTGATAATATCGGGAGAAATAAGTATATTTATTATAGTTCTAGCGATAATAACTGCATAATATAGGTAATAATGCATGTTATATTGATAATAATAAAAGTAATAAGTATATTTATTATAGTTCTATCAATAATAACTGCATAATATGGGTAATAATGCATGTTATATTGATAATAATATAAGTAATAAGTATAATTATTACAGTTCTAGCGATAATAACTGCATTATATGGGTAATAATAGATGTTATATTGACAATATCGGGAGTAATAAGTATATTTATTATAGTTCTGGCGATAATAACTGCATAATATAGGTAATAATGCATGTTATATTGATAATAATAAAAGTAATAAGTATATTTATTATAGTTCTATCAATAATAACTGCATAATATGGGTAATAATGCATGTTATATTGATAATAATATAAGTAATACGTATATTTATTACAGTTCCAGCGATAATAACTGCATAATATGGGTAATAATGCATGTTATATTGATAACAATATAAGTAATAAGTATACTTATTACAGCTCTAGCGATAATAACTGCATTATATGGGTAATAATGGATGTTATATTGATAATGTCGGAAGTAATAAGTATAATTATTATAGTTCTAGCGATAATAATAGCAAAATATGGCTAATAGTGCTTGTTATACTGATAATAATAAAAGTAATAAGTATATTTATTACAGTTCTATCGATAATAACTGCATAATATGGGTAATAATGCATGTTATATTGATGATAACAAAAGTAATACGTATATTTATTATAGTTCTAGCGATAATAACTGCATAATATGGTTAATAATGCATGTTATATTGATGATAACAAAAGTAATACGTATATTTATTATAGTTCTAGCGATAATAATAGTAAAACATGGCTAATAGTGCATGTTATATTGATAATAATAAAAGTAATAAGTATATTTATTACAGCTCTATCGATAATAACTGCATAATATGGGTAATAATGCATGTTATATTGATGATAACAAAAGTAATACGTATATTTATTATAGTTCTAGCGATAATAACTGCATAATATGGGTAATAATGCATGTTATATTGATAATAATATAAGTCATAAGTATAATTATTACAGTTCCAGCGATAATAACTGCATTATATGGGTAATAATGGATGTTATATTGATAATATCGGGAGTAATAAGTATATTTATTACAGTTCTAGCGATAATAACTGCATTATATGGGTAATAATAGATGTTATATTGACAATATCGGGAGTAATAAGTATATTTATTATAGTTCTGGCGATAATAACTGCATAATATAGGTAATAATGCATGTTATATTGATAATAATAAAAGTAATAAGTATATTTATTATAGTTCTATCAATAATAACTGCATAATATGGGTAATAATGCATGTTATATTGATAATAATATAAGTAATACGTATATTTATTATAGTTCCAGCGATAATAACTGCATAATATGGGTAATAATGCATGTTATATTGATAATAATGTAAGTAATAAGTATACTTATTACAGTTCTAGCGATAATAACTGCATTATATGGGTAATAATGGATGTTATATTGATAATGTCGGGAGTAATAGGTATATTTATTATAGTTCTAGCGATAATAACTGCATAATATGGGTAATAATGCATGTTATATTGATAATATTGGGAGTAATAAGTATAATTATTATAGTTCTAGCGATAATAATAGCAAAATATGGCTAATAGTGCTTGTTATACTGATAATAATAAAAGTAATAAGTATATTTATTACAGTTCTATCGATAATAACTGCATAATATGGGTAATAATGCATGTTATATTGATGATAACAAAAGTAATACGTATATTTATTATAGTTCTAGCGATAATAACTGCATAATATGGTTAATAATGCATGTTATATTGATAATAATAAAAGTAATAAGTATATTTATTATAGTTCTGGCGATAATAACTGCATAATATAGGTAATAATGCATGTTATATTGATAATAATAAAAGTAATAAGTATATTTATTATAGTTCTATCAATAATAACTGCATAATATGGGTAATAATGCATGTTATATTGATAATAATATAAGTAATAAGTATAATTATTACAGTTCTAGCGATAATAACTGCATTATATGGGTAATAATAGATGTTATATTGACAATATCGGGAGTAATAAGTATATTTATTATTGTTCTAGCGATAATAACTGCATAATATAGGTAATAATGCATGTTATATTGATAATAATAAAAGTAATAAGTATATTTATTATAGTTCTATCAATAATAACTGCATAATATCGGTAATAATGCATGTTATATTGATGATAATAAAAGTAGTAAGTATATTTATTATAGTTCTAGTCATTTTAACTGCATTATGTGGGTAATAATGCATGTTATATTGATAATATTGGGAGTAATAAGTATAATTATTATAGTTCTAGCGATAATAATAGTAAAATATGGCTAATAGTGCATGTTATATTGATAATAATAAAAGTAATAAGTATATTTATTACAGTTCTATGGATAATAACTGCATACTATGGGTAATAATGCATGTTATATTGATGATAACAAAAGTAATACGTATATTTATTATAGTTCTAGCGATAATAACTGCATAATATGTGTAATAATGCATGTTATATTGATAATATTGGGAGTAATAAGTATAATTATTATAGTTCTAGCGATAATAATAGTAAAATATGGCTAATAGTGCATGTTATATTGATAATAATGAAAGTAATAAGTATATTTATTACAGTTCTATCGATAATAACTGCATAATATGGGTAATAATGCATGTTATATTGATGATAATAAAAGTAATACGTATATTTATTATAGTTCCAGCGATAATAACTGCATAATATGGGTAATAATGCATGTTATATTGATAATAATATAAGTAATAAGTATACTTATTACAGTTCTAGCGATAATAACTGCATTATATGGGTAATAATGGATGTTATATTGATAATGTCGGGAGTAATAAGTATATTTATTATAGTTCTAGCGATAATAACTGCATAATATGGGTAATAATGCATGTTATATTGATAATAATAAAAGTAATAAGTATATTTATTATAGTTCTATCAATAATAACTGCATAATATGGGTAATAATGCATGTTATATTGATAATAATATAAGTAATAAGTATAATTATTACAGTTCTAGCGATAATAACTGCATTATATGGGTAATAATAGATGTTATATTGACAATATCGGGAGTAATAAGTATATTTATTATAGTTCTAGCGATAATAACTGCATAATATAGGTAATAATGCATGTTATATTGATAATAATAAAAGTAATAAGTATATTTATTATAGTTCTATCAATAATAACTGCATAATATCGGTAATAATGCATGTTATATTGATGATAATAAGAGTAGTAAGTATATTTATCATAGTTCTAGCAATTTTAACTGCATTATGTGGGTAATAATGCATGTTATATTGATAGTATTGGGAGTAATAAGTATAATTATTATAGTTCTAGCGATAATAATAGTAAAATATGGCTAATAGTGCATGTTATATTGATAATAATAAAAGTAATAAGTATATTTATTACAGTTCTATGGATAATAACTGCATAATATGGGTAATAATGCATGTTAGATTGATAATATCGGGAGTAATAAGTATAATTATTATAGCTCTAGCAATAATAATAATAAAATATGGCTAATAGTGCATGTTATATCAATAATAATAAAAGTAATAAGTATATTTATTACATTTCTATCGATAATAACTGCATTATATGGGTAATAATGCATGTTATATTGATGATAATAGAAGTACTAAGTATATTTATTATAGTTCTCGCGATTATAACTGCATAATATGCGTAATAATGCATGTTATATTGAGAATAATATAAGTAATAAGTATAATTATTACAGTTCTAGCGATAATAACTGCATTATATGGGTAATAATGCATGTTATATTGATAATATTGGGAGTAATACGTATAATTATTATAGTTCTAGCGATAATAATAGTAAAATATGGCTAATAGTGCATGTTATATTGATAATAATAAAAGTAATAAGTATATTTATTACAGTTCTATGGATAATAACTGCATAATATGGGTACTAATGCATGTTATATTGATGATAACAAAAGTAATACGTATATTTATTATAGTTCTGGCGATAATAACTGCATAATATAGGTAATAATGCATGTTATATTGATAATAATAAAAGTAATAAGTATATTTATTATAGTTCTATCAATAATAACTGCATAATATGGGTAATAATGCATGTTGTATTGATAATAATATAAGTAATACGTATATTTATTATAGTTCCAGCGATAATAACTGCATAATATGGGTAATAATGCATGTTATATTGATAATAATATAAGTAATAAGTATACTTATTACAGTTCTAGCGATAATAACTGCATTATATGGGTAATAATGGATGTTATATTGATAATGTCGGGAGTAATAAGTATATTTATTATAGTTCTAGCGATAATAACTGCATAATATGGGTAATAATGCATGTTATATTGATAATATTGGGAGTAATAAGTATAATTATTATAGTTCTAGCGATAATAATAGCAAAATATGGCTAATAGTGCTTGTTATACTGATAATAATAAAAGTAATAAGTATATTTATTACAGTTCTATCGATAATAACTGCATAATATGGGTAATAATGCATGTTATATTGATGATAACAAAAGTAATACGTATATTTATTATAGTTCTAGCGATAATAACTGCATAATATGGTTAATAATGCATGTTATATTGATGATAATAGAAGTACTAAGTATATTTATTATAGTTCTCGCGATTATAACTGCATAATATGCGTAATAATGCATGTTATATTGAGAATAATATAAGTAATAAGTATAATTATTACAGTTCTAGCGATAATAACTGCATTATATGGGTAATAATGCATGTTATAGTGATAATATTGGGAGTAATACGTATAATTATTATAGTTCTAGCGATAATAATAGTAAAATATGGCTAATAGTGCATGTTATATTGATAATAATAAAAGTAATAAGTATATTTATTACAGTTCTATGGATAATAACTGCATAATATGGGTACTAATGCATGTTATATTGATGATAACAAAAGTAATACGTATATTTATTATAGTTCTGGCGATAATAACTGCATAATATAGGTAATAATGCATGTTATATTGATAATAATAAAAGTAATAAGTATATTTATTATAGTTCTATCAATAATAACTGCATAATATCGGTAATAATGCATGTTATATTGATGATAATAAAAGTAGTAAGTATATTTATTATAGTTCTAGTCATTTTAACTGCATTATGTGGGTAATAATGCATGTTATATTGATAATATTGGGAGTAATAAGTATAATTATTATAGTTCTAGCGATAATAATAGTAAAATATGGCTAATAGTGCATGTTATATTGATAATAATAAAAGTAATAAGTATATTTATTACAGTTCTATGGATAATAACTGCATACTATGGGTAATAATGCATGTTATATTGATGATAACAAAAGTAATACGTATATTTATTATAGTTCTAGCGATAATAACTGCATAATATGGGTAATAATGCATGTTATATTGATAATAATATAAGTAATAAGTATTATTATTACAGTTCTAGCGATAATAACTGCATTATATGGGTAATAATGGATGTTATATTGACAATATCGGGAGTAATAAGTATATTTATTATAGTTCTAGCGATAATAACTGCATAATATAGGTAATAATGCATGTTATATTGATAATAATAAAAGTAATAAGTATATTTATTATAGTTCTAGCGATAATAACTGCATAATATGTGTAATAATGCATGTTATATTGATAATATTGGGAGTAATAAGTATAATTATTATAGTTCTAGCGATAATAATAGTAAAATATGGCTAATAGTGCATGTTATATTGATAATAATGAAAGTAATAAGTATATTTATTACAGTTCTATCGATAATAACTGCATAATATGGGTAATAATGCATGTTATATTGATGATAATAAAAGTAATACGTATATTTATTATAGTTCCAGCGATAATAACTGCATAATATGGGTAATAATGCATGTTATATTGATAATAATATAAGTAATAAGTATACTTATTACAGTTCTAGCGATAATAACTGCATTATATGGGTAATAATGGATGTTATATTGATAATGTCGGGAGTAATAAGTATATTTATTATAGTTCTAGCGATAATAACTGCATAATATGGGTAATAATGCATGTTATATTGATAATAATAAAAGTAATAAGTATATTTATTATAGTTCTATCAATAATAACTGCATAATATGGGTAATAATGCATGTTATATTGATAATAATATAAGTAATAAGTATAATTATTACAGTTCTAGCGATAATAACTGCATTATATGGGTAATAATAGATGTTATATTGACAATATCGGGAGTAATAAGTATATTTATTATAGTTCTAGCGATAATAACTGCATAATATAGGTAATAATGCATGTTATATTGATAATAATAAAAGTAATAAGTATATTTATTATAGTTCTATCAATAATAACTGCATAATATCGGTAATAATGCATGTTATATTGATGATAATAAGAGTAGTAAGTATATTTATCATAGTTCTAGCAATTTTAACTGCATTATGTGGGTAATAATGCATGTTATATTGATAGTATTGGGAGTAATAAGTATAATTATTATAGTTCTAGCGATAATAATAGTAAAATATGGCTAATAGTGCATGTTATATTGATAATAATAAAAGTAATAAGTATATTTATTACAGTTCTATGGATAATAACTGCATAATATGGGTAATAATGCATGTTAGATTGATAATATCGGGAGTAATAAGTATAATTATTATAGCTCTAGCAATAATAATAATAAAATATGGCTAATAGTGCATGTTATATCAATAATAATAAAAGTAATAAGTATATTTATTACATTTCTATCGATAATAACTGCATTATATGGGTAATAATGCATGTTATATTGATGATAATAGAAGTACTAAGTATATTTATTATAGTTCTCGCGATTATAACTGCATAATATGCGTAATAATGCATGTTATATTGAGAATAATATAAGTAATAAGTATAATTATTACAGTTCTAGCGATAATAACTGCATTATATGGGTAATAATGCATGTTATATTGATAATATTGGGAGTAATACGTATAATTATTATAGTTCTAGCGATAATAATAGTAAAATATGGCTAATAGTGCATGTTATATTGATAATAATAAAAGTAATAAGTATATTTATTACAGTTCTATGGATAATAACTGCATAATATGGGTACTAATGCATGTTATATTGATGATAACAAAAGTAATACGTATATTTATTATAGTTCTGGCGATAATAACTGCATAATATAGGTAATAATGCATGTTATATTGATAATAATAAAAGTAATAAGTATATTTATTATAGTTCTATCAATAATAACTGCATAATATGGGTAATAATGCATGTTATATTGATAATAATATAAGTAATACGTATATTTATTATAGTTCCAGCGATAATAACTGCATAATATGGGTAATAATGCATGTTATATTGATAATAATATAAGTAATAAGTATACTTATTACAGTTCTAGCGATAATAACTGCATTATATGGGTAATAATGGATGTTATATTGATAATGTCGGGAGTAATAAGTATATTTATTATAGTTCTAGCGATAATAACTGCATAATATGGGTAATAATGCATGTTATATTGATAATATTGGGAGTAATAAGTATAATTATTATAGTTCTAGCGATAATAATAGCAAAATATGGCTAATAGTGCTTGTTATACTGATAATAATAAAAGTAATAAGTATATTTATTACAGTTCTATCGATAATAACTGCATAATATGGGTAATAATGCATGTTATATTGATGATAACAAAAGTAATACGTATATTTATTATAGTTCTAGCGATAATAACTGCATAATATGGTTAATAATGCATGTTATATTGATGATAATAGAAGTACTAAGTATATTTATTATAGTTCTCGCGATTATAACTGCATAATATGCGTAATAATGCATGTTATATTGAGAATAATATAAGTAATAGGTATAATTATTACAGTTCTAGCGATAATAACTGCATTATATGGGTAATAATGCATGTTATAGTGATAATATTGGGAGTAATACGTATAATTATTATAGTTCTAGCGATAATAATAGTAAAATATGGCTAATAGTGCATGTTATATTGATAATAATAAAAGTAATAAGTATATTTATTACAGTTCTATGGATAATAACTGCATAATATGGGTACTAATGCATGTTATATTGATGATAACAAAAGTAATACGTATATTTATTATAGTTCTGGCGATAATAACTGCATAATATAGGTAATAATGCATGTTATATTGATAATAATAAAAGTAATAAGTATATTTATTATAGTTCTATCAATAATAACTGCATAATATGGGTAATAATGCATGTTATATTGATAATAATATAAGTAATACGTATATTTATTATAGTTCCAGCGATAATAACTGCATAATATGGGTAATAATGCATGTTATATTGATAATAATATAAGTAATAAGTATACTTATTACAGTTCTAGCGATAATAACTGCATTATATGGGTAATAATGGATGTTATATTGATAATGTCGGGAGTAATAAGTATATTTATTATAGTTCTAGCGATAATAACTGCATTATATGGGTAATAATGCATGTTATATTGATAATATTGGGAGTAATAAGTATAATTATTATAGTTCTAGCGATAATAATAGCAAAATATGGCTAATAGTGCTTGTTATACTGATAATAATAAAAGTAATAAGTATATTTATTACAGTTCTATCGATAATAACTGCATAATATGGGTAATAATGCATGTTATATTGATGATAACAAAAGTAATACGTATATTTATTATAGTTCTAGCGATAATAACTGCATAATATGGTTAATAATGCATGTTATATTGATGATAACAAAAGTAATACGTATATTTATTATAGTTCTAGCGATAATAACTGCATAATATGGGTAATAATGCATGTTATATTGATAATAATATAAGTAATAAGTATACTTATTATAGTTCTAGCGATAATAACTGCATAATATAGGTAATAATGCATGTTATATTGATAATATCGGGAGTAATAAGTATATTTATTATAGTTCTATCAATAATAACTGCATAATATGGGTAATAATGCATGTTATATTGATAATAATATAAGTAATAAGTATAATTATTACAGTTCTAGCGATAATAACTGCATTATATGGGTAATAATAGATGTTATATTGACAATATCGGGAGTAATAAGTATATTTATTATAGTTCTGGCGATAATAACTGCATAATATAGGTAATAATGCATGTTATATTGATAATAATAAAAGTAATAAGTATATTTATTATAGTTCTATCAATAATAACTGCATAATATGGGTAATAATGCATGTTATATTGATAATAATATAAGTAATAAGTATAATTATTACAGTTCTAGCGATAATAACTGCATTATATGGGTAATAATAGATGTTATATTGACAATATCGGGAGTAATAAGTATATTTATTATAGTTCTATCAATAATAACAGCATAATATCGGTAATAATGCATGTTATATTGATGATAATAAGAGTAGTAAGTATATTTATTATAGTTCTAGCAATTTTAACTGCATTATGTGGGTAATAATGCATGTTATATTGATAGTATTGGGAGTAATAAGTATAATTATAATAGTTCTAGCGATAATAATAGTAAAATATGGCTAATAGTGCATGTTATATTGATAATAATAAAAGTAATAAGTATATTTATTACAGTTCTATGGATAATAACTGCATAATATGGGTAATAATGCATGTTAGGTTGATAATATCGGGAGTAATAAGTATAATTATTATAGCTCTAGCAATAATAATAATAAAATATGGCTAATAGTGCATGTTATATCAATAATAATAAAAGTAATAAGTATATTTATTACATTTCTATCGATAATAACTGCATTATATGGGTAATAATGCATGTTATATTGATGATAATAGAAGTACTAAGTATATTTATTATAGTTCTCGCGATTATAACTGCATAATATGCGTAATAATGCATGTTATATTGAGAATAATATAAGTAATAGGTATAATTATTACAGTTCTAGCGATAATAACTGCATTATATGGGTAATAATGCATGTTATATTGATAATATTGGGAGTAATAAGTATAATTATTATAGTTCTAGCGATAATAATAGTAAAATATGGCTAATAGTGCATGTTATATTGATAATAATAAAAGTAATAAGTATATTTATTACAGTTCTATGGATAATAACTGCATAATATGGGTACTAATGCATGTTATATTGATGATAACAAAAGTAATACGTATATTTATTATAGTTCTGGCGATAATAACTGCATAATATAGGTAATAATGCATGTTATATTGATAATAATAAAAGTAACAAGTATATTTATTATAGTTCTATCAATAATAACTGCATAATATGGGTAATAATGCATGTTATATTGATAATAATATAAGTAATACGTATATTTATTATAGTTCCAGCGATAATAACTGCATAATATGGGTAATAATGCATGTTATATTGATAATAATATAAGTAATAAGTATACTTATTACAGTTCTAGCGATAATAACTGCATTATATGGGTAATAATGGATGTTATATTGATAATGTCGGGAGTAATAAGTATATTTATTATAGTTCTAGCGATAATAACTGCATAATATGGGTAATAATGCATGTTATATTGAAAATATTGGGAGTAATAAGTATAATTATTATAGTTCTAGCGATAATAATAGCAAAATATGGCTAATAGTGCTTGTTATACTGATAATAATAAAAGTAATAAGTATATTTATTACAGTTCTATCGATAATAACTGCATAATATGGGTAATAATGCATGTTATATTGATGATAACAAAAGTAATACGTATATTTATTATAGTTCTAGCGATAATAACTGCATAATATGGTTAATAATGCATGTTATATTGATGATAACAAAAGTAATACGTATATTTATTATAGTTCTAGCGATAATAACTGCATAATATGGGTAATAATGCATGTTATATTGATAATAATATAAGTAATAAGTATACTTATTACAGTTCTAGCGATAATAACTGCATTATATGGGTAATAATGGATGTTATATTGATAATATCGGGAGTAATAAGTATATTTATTATAGTTCTATCAATAATAACTGCATAATATGGGTAATAATGCATGTTATATTGATAATAATATAAGTAATACGTATATTTATTATAGTTCCAGCGATAATAACTGCATAATATGGGTAATAATGCATGTTATATTGATAATAATGTAAGTAATAAGTATACTTATTACAGTTCTAGCGATAATAACTGCATTATATGGGTAATAATGGATGTTATATTGATAATGTCGGGAGTAATAAGTATATTTATTATAGTTCTAGCGATAATAACTGCATAATATGGGTAATAATGCATGTTATATTGATAATATTGGGAGTAATAAGTATAATTATTATAGTTCTAGCGATAATAATAGCAAAATATGGCTAATAGTGCTTGTTATACTGATAATAATAAAAGTAATAAGTATATTTATTACAGTTCTATCGATAATAACTGCATAATATGGGTAATAATGCATGTTATATTGATGATAACAAAAGTAATACGTATATTTATTATAGTTCTAGCGATAATAACTGCATAATATGATTAATAATGCATGTTATATTGATAATAATAAAAGTAATAAGTATATTTATTATAGTTCTGGCGATAATAACTGCATAATATAGGTAATAATGCATGTTATATTGATAATAATAAAAGTAATAAGTATATTTATTATAGTTCTATCAATAATAACTGCATAATATGGGTAATAATGCATGTTATATTGATAATAATATAAGTAATAAGTATAATTATTACAGTTCTAGCGATAATAACTGCATAATATAGGTAATAATGCATGTTATATTGATAATAATAAAAGTAATAAGTATATTTATTATAGTTCTATCAATAATAACTGCATAATATCGGTAATAATGCATGTTATATTGATGATAATAAAAGTAGTAAGTATATTTATTATAGTTCTAGTCACTTTAACTGCATTATGTGGGTAATAATGCATGTTATATTGATAATATTGGGAGTAATAAGTATAATTATTATAGTTCTAGCGATAATAATAGTAAAATATGGCTAATAGTGCATGTTATATTGATAATAATAAAAGTAATAAGTATATTTATTACAGTTCTATGGATAATAACTGCATACTATGGGTAATAATGCATGTTATATTGATGATAACAAAAGTAATACGTATATTTATTATAGTTCTAGCGATAATAACTGCATAATATGGGTAATAATGCATGTTGTATTGATAATAATATAAGTAATAAGTATAATTATTACAGTTCTAGCGATAATAACTGCATTATATGGGTAATAATGGATGTTATATTGACAATATCGGGAGTAATAAGTATATTTATTATAGTTCTAGCGATAATAACTGCATAATATAGGTAATAATGCATGTTATATTGATAATAATAAAAGTAATAAGTATATTTATTATAGTTCTAGCGATAATAACTGCATAATATGTGTAATAATGCATGTTATATTGATAATATTGGGAGTAATAAGTATAATTATTATAGTTCTAGCGATAATAATAGTAAAATATGGCTAATAGTGCATGTTATATTGATAATAATAAAAGTAATAAGTATATTTATTACAGTTCTATCGATAATAACTGCATAATATGGGTAATAATGCATGTTATATTGATGATAATAAAAGTAATACGTATATTTATTATAGTTCCAGCGATAATAACTGCATAATATGGGTAATAATGCATGTTATATTGATAATAATATAAGTAATAAGTATACTTATTACAGTTCTAGCGATAATAACTGCATTATATGGGTAATAATGGATGTTATATTGATAATGTCGGGAGTAATAAGTATATTTATTATAGTTCTAGCGATAATAACTGCATAATATGGGTAATAATGCATGTTATATTGATAATATTGGGAGTAATAAGTATAATTATTATAGTTCTAGCGATAATAATAGCAAAATATGGCTAATAGTGCATGTTATATTGATAATAATAAAAGTAATAAGTATATTTATTACAGTTCTATCGATAATAACTGCATAATATGGGTAATAATGCATGTTATATTGATGATAACAAAAGTAATACGTATATTTATTATAGTTCTAGCGATAATAACTGCATAATATGGGTAATAATGCATGTTATATTGATAATAATATAAGTCATAAGTATAATTATTACAGTTCCAGCGATAATAACTGCATTATATGGGTAATAATGGATGTTATATTGATAATATCGGGAGTAATAAGTATATTTATTATAGTTCTAGCGATAATAACTGCATAATATAGGTAATAATGCATGTTATATTGATAATAATAAAAGTAATAAGTATATTTATTATAGTTCTATCAATAATAACTGCATAATATGGGTAATAATGCATGTTATATTGATAATATTGGGAGTAATAAGTATAATTATTATAGTTCTAGCGATAATAATAGTAAAATATGGCTAATAGTGCATGTTATATTGATAATAATAAAAGTAATAAGTATATTTATTACAGTTCTATCGATAATAACTGCATAATATGGGTAATAATGCATGTTATATTGATGATAATAAAAGTAATACGTTTATTTATTATAGTTCCAGCGATAATAACTGCATAATATGGGTAATAATGCATGTTATATTGATAATAATATAAGTAATAAGTATACTTATTACAGTTCTAGCGATAATAACTGCATTATATGGGTAATAATGGATGTTATATTGATAATGTCGGGAGTAATAAGTATATTTATTATAGTTCTAGCGATAATAACTGCATAATATGGGTAATAATGCATGTTATATTGATAATATTGGGAGTAATAAGTATAATTATTATAGTTCTAGCGATAATAATAGCAAAATATGGCTAATAGTGCATGTTATATTGATAATAATAAAAGTAATAAGTATATTTATTACAGTTCTATCGATAATAACTGCATAATATGGGTAATAATGCATGTTATATTGATGATAACAAAAGTAATACGTATATTTATTATAGTTCTGGCGATAATAACTGCATAATATAGGTAATAATGCATGTTATATTGATAATAATAAAAGTAATAAGTATATTTATTATAGTTCTATCAATAATAACTGCATAATATGGGTAATAATGCATGTTATATTGATAATAATATAAGTAATACGTATATTTATTATAGTTCCAGCGATAATAACTGCATAATATGGGTAATAGTGCATGTTATATTGATAATAATATAAGTAATAAGTATACTTATTACAGTTCTAGCGATAATAACTGCATTATATGGGTAATAATGGATGTTATATTGATAATGTCGGGAGTAATAAGTACATTTATTATAGTTCTAGCGATAATAACTGCATAATATGGGTAATAATGCATGTTATATTGATAATATTGGGAGTAATAAGTATAATTATTATAGTTCTAGCGATAATAATAGCAAAATATGGCTAATAGTGCTTGTTATACTGATAATAATAAAAGTAATAAGTATATTTATTACAGTTCTATCGATAATAACTGCATAATATGGGTAATAATGCATGTTATATTGATGATAACAAAAGTAATACGTATATTTATTATAGTTCTAGCGATAATAACTGCATAATATGATTAATAATGCATGTTATATTGATAATAATAAAAGTAATAAGTATATTTATTATAGTTCTGGCGATAATAACTGCATAATATAGGTAATAATGCATGTTATATTGATAATAATAAAAGTAATAAGTATATTTATTATAGTTCTATCAATAATAACTGCATAATATGGGTAATAATGCATGTTATATTGATAATAATATAAGTAATAAGTATAATTATTACAGTTCTAGCGATAATAACTGCATAATATAGGTAATAATGCATGTTATATTGATAATAATAAAAGTAATAAGTATATTTATTATAGTTCTATCAATAATAACTGCATAATATCGGTAATAATGCATGTTATATTGATGATAATAAAAGTAGTAAGTATATTTATTATAGTTCTAGTCACTTTAACTGCATTATGTGGGTAATAATGCATGTTATATTGATAATATTGGGAGTAATAAGTATAATTATTATAGTTCTAGCGATAATAATAGTAAAATATGGCTAATAGTGCATGTTATATTGATAATAATAAAAGTAATAAGTATATTTATTACAGTTCTATGGATAATAACTGCATACTATGGGTAATAATGCATGTTATATTGATGATAACAAAAGTAATACGTATATTTATTATAGTTCTAGCGATAATAACTGCATAATATGGGTAATAATGCATGTTGTATTGATAATAATATAAGTAATAAGTATAATTATTACAGTTCTAGCGATAATAACTGCATTATATGGGTAATAATGGATGTTATATTGACAATATCGGGAGTAATAAGTATATTTATTATAGTTCTAGCGATAATAACTGCATAATATAGGTAATAATGCATGTTATATTGATAATAATAAAAGTAATAAGTATATTTATTATAGTTCTAGCGATAATAACTGCATAATATGTGTAATAATGCATGTTATATTGATAATATTGGGAGTAATAAGTATAATTATTATAGTTCTAGCGATAATAATAGTAAAATATGGCTAATAGTGCATGTTATATTGATAATAATAAAAGTAATAAGTATATTTATTACAGTTCTATCGATAATAACTGCATAATATGGGTAATAATGCATGTTATATTGATGATAATAAAAGTAATACGTATATTTATTATAGTTCCAGCGATAATAACTGCATAATATGGGTAATAATGCATGTTATATTGATAATAATATAAGTAATAAGTATACTTATTACAGTTCTAGCGATAATAACTGCATTATATGGGTAATAATGGATGTTATATTGATAATGTCGGGAGTAATAAGTATATTTATTATAGTTCTAGCGATAATAACTGCATAATATGGGTAATAATGCATGTTATATTGATAATATTGGGAGTAATAAGTATAATTATTATAGTTCTAGCGATAATAATAGCAAAATATGGCTAATAGTGCATGTTATATTGATAATAATAAAAGTAATAAGTATATTTATTACAGTTCTATCGATAATAACTGCATAATATGGGTAATAATGCATGTTATATTGATGATAACAAAAGTAATACGTATATTTATTATAGTTCTAGCGATAATAACTGCATAATATGGGTAATAATGCATGTTATATTGATAATAATATAAGTCATAAGTATAATTATTACAGTTCCAGCGATAATAACTGCATTATATGGGTAATAATGGATGTTATATTGATAATATCGGGAGTAATAAGTATATTTATTATAGTTCTAGCGATAATAACTGCATAATATAGGTAATAATGCATGTTATATTGATAATAATAAAAGTAATAAGTATATTTATTATAGTTCTATCAATAATAACTGCATAATATGGGTAATAATGCATGTTATATTGATAATATTGGGAGTAATAAGTATAATTATTATAGTTCTAGCGATAATAATAGTAAAATATGGCTAATAGTGCATGTTATATTGATAATAATAAAAGTAATAAGTATATTTATTACAGTTCTATCGATAATAACTGCATAATATGGGTAATAATGCATGTTATATTGATGATAATAAAAGTAATACGTATATTTATTATAGTTCCAGCGATAATAACTGCATAATATGGGTAATAATGCATGTTATATTGATAATAATATAAGTAATAAGTATACTTATTACAGTTCTAGCGATAATAACTGCATATTATGGGTAATAATGCATGTTATATTGATAATAATATAAGTAATAAGTATAATTATTATAGTTCTAGCGATAATAACTGCATTATATGGGTAATAATAGATGTTATATTGACAATATCGGGAGTAATAAGTATATTTATTATAGTTCTGGCGATAATAACTGCATAATATAGGTAATAATGCATGTTATATTGATAATAATAAAAGTAATAAGTATATTTATTATAGTTCTATCAATAATAACTGCATAATATGGGTAATAATGCATGTTATATTGATAATAATATAAGTAATAAGTATACTTATTACAGTTCTAGCGATAATAACTGCATTATATGGGTAATAATGGATGTTATATTGATAATGTCGGGAGTAATAAGTATATTTATTATAGTTCTAGCGATAATAACTGCATAATATGGGTAATAATGCATGTTCTATTGATAATATTGGGAGTAATAAGTATAATTATTATAGTTATAGCGATAATAATAGCAAAATATGGCTAATAGTGCATGTTATATTGATAATAATAAAAGTAATAAGTATATTTATTACAGTTCTATCGATAATAACTGCATAATATGGGTAATAATGCATGTTATATTGATGATAACAAAAGTAATACGTATATTTATTATAGTTCTAGCGATAATAACTGCATAATATGGGTAATAATGCATGTTATATTGATAATAATATAAGTCATAAGTATAATTATTACAGTTCCAGCGATAATAACTGCATTATATGGGTAATAATGGATGTTATATTGATAATATCGGGAGTAATAAGTATATTTATTATAGTTCTAGCGATAATAACTGCATAATATGGGTACTAATGCATGTTATATTGATAATATTGGGAGTAATAAGTATAATTATTATAGTTCTAGCGATAATAATAGTAAAACATGGCTAATAGTGCATGTTATATTGATAATAATAAAAGTAATAAGTATATTTATTACAGCTCTATCGATAATAACTGCATAATATGGGTAATAATGCATGTTATATTGATGATAACAAAAGTAATACGTATATTTATTATAGTTCTAGCGATAATAACTGCATAATATGGGTAATAATGCATGTTATATTGATAATAATATAAGTAATAAGTATAATTATTACAGTTCTAGCGATAATAACTGCATTATATGGGTAATAATAGATGTTATATTGACAATATCGGGAGTAATAAGTATATTTATTATAGTTCTAGCGATAATAACTGCATAATATAGGTAATAATGCATGTTATATTGGTAATAATAAAAGTAATAAGTATATTTATTACAGTTCTAAGGATAATAACTGCATAATATGGGTAATAATGCATGTTATATTGATAATATCGGGAGTAATAAGTATAATTATTATAGCTCTAGCGATAATAATACTAAAATATGGCTAATAGTGCATGTTATATCAATAATAATAAAAGTAATAAGTATATTTATTACATTTCTATCGATAATAACTGCATTATATGGGTAATAATGCATGTTATATTGATGATAATAAAAGTACTAAGTATATTTATTATAGTTCTCGCGATTATAACTGCATAATATGCGTAATAATGCATGTTATATTGAGAATAATATAAGTAATAAGTATAATTATTACAGTTCTAGCGATAATAACTGCATTATATGGGTAATAATGCATGTTATATTGATAATATTGGGAGTAATAAGTATAATTATTATAGTTCTAGCGATAATAATAGTAAAATATGGCTAATAGTGCATGTTATATTGATAATAATAAAAGTAATAAGTATATTTATTACAGTTCTATCGATAATAACTGCATAATATAGGTAATAATGCATGTTATATTGATAATAATAAAAGTAATAAGTATATTTATTATAGTTCTATCAATAATAACTGCATAATATCGGTAATAATGCATGTTATATTGATGATAATAAGAGTAGTAAGTATATTTATTATAGTTCTAGCAATTTTAACTGCATTATGTGGGTAATAATGCATGTTATATTGATAATATTGGGAGTAATAAGTATAATTATTATAGTTCTAGCGATAATAATAGTAAAATATGGCTAATAGTGCATGTTATATTGATAATAATAAAAGTAATAAGTATATTTATTACAGTTCTATGGATAATAACTGCATAATATGGGTAATAATGCATGTTATATTGATAATATCGGGAGTAATAAGTATAATTATTATAGCTCTAGCGATAATAATACTAAAATATGGCTAATAGTGCATGTTATATCAATAATAATAAAAGTAATAAGTATATTTATTACATTTCTATCGATAATAACTGCATAATATGGGTAATAATGCATGTTATATTGATGATAATAAAAGTACTAAGTATATTTATTATAGTTCTCGCGATTATAACTGCATAATATGCGTTATAATGCATGTTATATTGAGAATAATATAAGTAATAAGTATAATTATTACAGTTCTAGCGATAATAACTGCATTATATGGGTAATAATGCATGTTATATTGATAATATTGGGAGTAATAAGTATAATTATTATAGTTCTAGCGATAATAACAGTAAAATATGGCTAATATTGCATGTTATATTGATAATAATAAAAGTAATAAGTATATTTATTACAGTTCTATCGATAATAACTGCATAATATGGGTAACAATGCATGTTATATTGATGATAATAAAAGTATTACGTATATTTATTATAGTTCTAGCGATAATAACTGCATAATATGGGTAATAATGCACGTTATATTGCTAATAATATAAGTAATAAGTATATTTATTATAGTTCTATCGATTATAATTGCATAATATGGGTAATCATGCATGTTATATTGATAATAATATAAGTAACAAGTATAATTATTACAGTTCTTGCGATAATAACTGCACAATATGGGTAATAATGCATGTTATACAGATAATAATGAAAGTAATAAGTATATTTATTATAATTCTATCGATAATAACTGCATAATATGGGTAATAATGCATGTTATATTGATGATCACAAAAGTAATAAGTATTTTTATTACAGTTCTAGCGATAATAACTGCATAATATAGGTAATAATGCATGTTATATTGATAATAATAAAAGTAATAAGTATATTTATTATAGTTCTAGCGTTTATAACTGCAGATTATGCGTAATAATGCATGTTATATTGATAATAATATAAGTAATAAGTATAATTATTACAGTTCTAACGATAATAACTGCATTATATGGGTAATAATGCATGTTATATTGATAATATTGGGAGTAATAAGTATAAATATTATAGTTCTAGCGATAATAATAGTAAAATATGGCTAAAAGTGCATCTTATATTGATAATAATAAAAGTAATAAGTATATTTATTACAGTTCTAGCGATAATAACTGCATAATATGGGTAATAATGCATGTTATATTGATAATAATATAAGTAATAAGTATAATTATTACAGTTCTGGCGATAATAACTGCATTATATGGGTAATAATGCACGTTATATTGCTAATAATATAAGTAATAAGTATAATTATTACAGTTCTGGCGATAATAACTGCATTATATGGGTAATAATGCACGTTATATTGCTAGTAATATAAGTAATAAGTATAATTATTACAGTTCTAGCGATAATAACTGCATTATATGGGTAATAATGCATGTTATATTGATGATAATAAAAGTACTAAGTATATTTATTATAGTTCTGGCGATTATAACTGCATAATATGCGTAATAATGCATGTTATATTGAGAATAATATAAGTAATAAGTATAATTATTACAGTTCTAGCGATAATAACTGCATTATATGGGTAATAATGCATGTTATATTGGTAATATTGGGAGTAATAAGTATAATTGTTATAGTTCTAGCGATAATAATAGTAAAATATGGCTAATAGTGCATGTTATATTGATAATAATAAAAGTAATAAGTATATTTATTACAGTTCTATGGATAATAACTGCATAATATGGGTAATAATGCATGTTATATTGATAATAATAAAAGTAATAAGTATATTTATTATAGTTCTAGCGATAATAACTGCATAATATGTGTAATAATGCATGTTCTATTGATAATATTGGGAGTAATAAGTATAATTATTATAGTTATAGCGATAATAATAGCAAAATATGGCTAATAGTGCATGTTATATTGATAATAATAAAAGTAATAAGTATATTTATTACAGTTCTATCGATAATAACTGCATAATATGGGTAATAATGCATGTTATATTGATGACAACAAAAGTAATACGTATATTTATTATAGTTCTAGCGATAATAACTGCATAATATGGGTAATAATGCATGTTATATTGATAATAATATAAGTCATAAGTATAATTATTACAGTTCTGGCGATAATAACTGCATTATATGGGTAATAATGCACGTTATATTGCTAATAATATAAGTAATAAGTATAATTATTACAGTTCTAGCGATAATAACTGCATTATATGGGTAATAATGCATGTTATATTGATGATAATAAAAGTACTAAGTATATTTATTATAGTTCTGGCGATTATAACTGCATAATATGCGTAATAATGCATGTTATATTGAGAATAATATAAGTAATAAGTATAATTATTACAGTTCTAGCGATAATAACTGCATTATATGGGTAATAATGCATGTTATATTGGTAATATTGGGAGTAATAAGTATAATTGTTATAGTTCTAGCGATAATAATAGTAAAATATGGCTAATAGTGCATGTTATATTGATAATAATAAAAGTAATAAGTATATTTATTACAGTTCTATGGATAATAACTGCATAATATGGGTAATAATGCATGTTATATTGATAATAATAAAAGTAATAAGTATATTTATTATAGTTCTAGCGATAATAACTGCATAATATGTGTAATAATGCATGTTCTATTGATAATATTGGGAGTAATAAGTATAATTATTATAGTTATAGCGATAATAATAGCAAAATATGGCTAATAGTGCATGTTATATTGATAATAATAAAAGTAATAAGTATATTTATTACAGTTCTATCGATAATAACTGCATAATATGGGTAATAATGCATGTTATATTGATGATAACAAAAGTAATACGTATATTTATTATAGTTCTAGCGATAATAACTGCATAATATGGGTAATAATGCATGTTATATTGATAATAATATAAGTCATAAGTATAATTATTACAGTTCCAGCGATAATAACTGCATTATATGGGTAATAATGGATGTTATATTGATAATATCGGGAGTAATAAGTATATTTATTATAGTTCTAGCGATAATAACTGCATAATATAGGTAATAATGCATGTTATATTGATAATAATAAAAGTAATAAGTATATTTATTATAGTTCTATCAATAATAACTGCATAATATGGGTAATAATGCATGTTATATTGATAATAATATAAGTAATAAGTATAATTATTACAGTTCTAGCGATAATAACTGCATTATATGGGTAATAATAGATGTTATATTGACAATATCGGGAGTAATAAGTATATTTATTATAGTTCTAGCGATAATAACTGCATAATATAGGTAATAATGCATGTTATATTGATAATAATAGAAGTAATAAGTATATTTATTATAGTTCTATCAATAATAACTGCATAATATCGGTAATAATGCATGTTATATTGATGATAATAAGAGTAGTAAGTATATTTATTATAGTTCTAGCAATTTTAACTGCATTATGTGGGTAATAATGCATGTTATATTGATAGTATTGGGAGTAATAAGTATAATTATTATAGTTCTAGCGATAATAATAGTAAAATATGGCTAATAGTGCATGTTATATTGATAATAATAAAAGTAATAAGTATATTTATTACAGTTCTATGGATAATAACTGCATAATATGGGTACTAATGCATGTTATATTGATGATAACAAAAGTAATACGTATATTTATTATAGTTCTAGCGATAATAACTGCATAATATGGGTAATAATGCATGTTATATTGATAATAATATAAGTAATAAGTATAATTATTACAGTTCTAGCGATAATAACTGCATTATATGGGTAATAATGGATGTTATATTGACAATATCGGGAGTAATAAGTATATTTATTATAGTTCTAGCGATAATAACTGCATAATATAGGTAATAATGCATGTTATATTGATAATATTGGGAGTAATAAGTATAATTATTATAGTTCTAGCGATAATAATAGTAAAACATGGCTAATAGTGCATGTTATATTGATAATAATAAAAGTAATAAGTATATTTATTACAGCTCTATCGATAATAACTGCATAATATGGGTAATAATGCATGTTATATTGATGATAACAAAAGTAATACGTATATTTATTATAGTTCTAGCGATAATAACTGCATAATATGGGTAATAATGCATGTTATATTGATAATAATATAAGTCATAAGTATAATTATTACAGTTCTAGCGATAATAACTGCATTATATGGGTAATAATGCATGTTATATTGATAATATTGGGAGTAATAAGTATAATTATTATAGTTCTAGCGATAATAATAGTAAAATATGGCTAATAGTGCATGTTATATTGATAATAATAAAAGTAATAAGTATATTTATTACAGTTCTATCGATAATAACTGCATAATATAGGTAATAATGCATGTTATATTGATAATAATAAAAGTAATAAGTATATTTATTACAGTTCTATGGATAATAACTGCATAATATGGGTAATAATGCATGTTATATTGATAATATCGGGAGTAATAAGTATAATTATTATAGCTCTAGCGATAATAATACTAAAATATGGCTAATAGTGCATGTTATATCAATAATAATAAAAGTAATAAGTATATTTATTACATTTCTATCGATAATAACTGCATAATATGGGTAATAATGCATGTTATATTGATGATAATAAAAGTACTAAGTATATTTATTATAGTTCTCGCGATTATAACTGCATAATATGCGTTATAATGCATGTTATATTGAGAATAATATAAGTAATAAGTATAATTATTACAGTTCTAGCGATAATAACTGCATTATATGGGTAATAATGCATGTTATATTGATAATATTGGGAGTAATAAGTATAATTATTATAGTTCTAGCGATAATAACAGTAAAATATGGCTAATATTGCATGTTATATTGATAATAATAAAAGTAATAAGTATATTTATTACAGTTCTATCGATAATAACTGCATAATATGGGTAACAATGCATGTTATATTGATGATAATAAAAGTATTACGTATATTTATTATAGTTCTATCGATAATAACTGCATAATATGGGTAATAATGCACGTTATATTGCTAATAATATAAGTAATGAGTATATTTATTATAGTTCTATCGATTATAATTGCATAATATGGGTAATCATGCATGTTATATTGATAATAATATAAGTAACAAGTATAATTATTACAGTTCTTGCGATAATAACTGCACAATATGGGTAATAATGCATGTTATACAGATAATAATGAAAGTAATAAGTATATTTATTATAATTCTATCGATAATAACTGCATAATATGGGTAATAATGCATGTTATATTGATGATCACAAAAGTAATAAGTATTTTTATTACAGTTCTAGCGATAATAACTGCATAATATAGGTAATAATGCATGTTATATTGATAATAATAAAAGTAATAAGTATATTTATTATAGTTCTAGCGTTTATAACTGCAGATTATGCGTAATAATGCATGTTATATTGATAATAATATAAGTAATAAGTATAATTATTACAGTTCTAACGATAATAACTGCATTATATGGGTAATAATGCATGTTATATTGATAATATTGGGAGTAATAAGTATAAATATTATAGTTCTAGCGATAATAATAGTAAAATATGGCTAAAAGTGCATCTTATATTGATAATAATAAAAGTAATAAGTATATTTATTACAGTTCTAGCGATAATAACTGCATTATATGGGTAATAATGCATGTTATATTGATAATATTGGGAGTAATAAGTATAAATATTATAGTTCTAGCGATAATAACAGTAAAATATGGCTAATAGTGCATGTTATATTGATAATAATAAAAGTAATAAGTATATTTATTACAGTTCTATGGATAATAACTGCATAATATGGGTACTAATGCATGTTATATTGATGATAACAAAAGTAATACGTATATTTATTATAGTTCTAGCGATAATAACTGCATAATATGGGTAATAATGCATGTTATATTGATAATAATAAAAGTAATAAGTATATTTATTACAGTTCTATGGATAATAACTGCATAATATGGGTACTAATGCATGTTATATTGATGATAACAAAAGTAATACGTATATTTATTATAGTTCTAGCGATAATAACTGCATAATATGGGTAATAATGCATGTTATATTGATAATAATATAAGTAATAAGTATAATTATTACAGTTCTAGCGATAATAACTGCATTATATGGGTAATAATGGATGTTATATTGACAATATCGGGAGTAATAAGTATATTTATTATAGTTCTAGCGATAATAACTGCATAATATAGGTAATAATGCATGTTATATTGATAATATTGGGAGTAATAAGTATAATTATTATAGTTCTAGCGATAATAATAGTAAAACATGGCTAATAGTGCATGTTATATTGATAATAATAAAAGTAATAAGTATATTTATTACAGCTCTATCGATAATAACTGCATAATATGGGTAATAATGCATGTTATATTGATGATAACAAAAGTAATACGTATATTTATTATAGTTCTAGCGATAATAACTGCATAATATGGGTAATAATGCATGTTATATTGATAATAATATAAGTAATAAGTATAATTATTACAGTTCTAGCGATAATAACTGCATTATATGGGTAATAATAGATGTTATATTGACAATATCGGGAGTAATAAGTATATTTATTATAGTTCTAGCGATAATAACTGCATAATATAGGTAATAATGCATGTTATATTGGTAATAATAAAAGTAATAAGTATATTTATTACAGTTCTAAGGATAATAACTGCATAATATGGGTAATAATGCATGTTATATTGATAATATCGGGAGTAATAAGTATAATTATTATAGCTCTAGCGATAATAATACTAAAATATGGCTAATAGTGCATGTTATATCAATAATAATAAAAGTAATAAGTATATTTATTACATTTCTATCGATAATAACTGCATTATATGGGTAATAATGCATGTTATATTGATGATAATAAAAGTACTAAGTATATTTATTATAGTTCTCGCGATTATAACTGCATAATATGCGTAATAATGCATGTTATATTGAGAATAATATAAGTAATAAGTATAATTATTACAGTTCTAGCGATAATAACTGCATTATATGGGTAATAATGCATGTTATATTGATAATATTGGGAGTAATAAGTATAATTATTATAGTTCTAGCGATAATAATAGTAAAATATGGCTAATAGTGCATGTTATATTGATAATAATAAAAGTAATAAGTATATTTATTACAGTTCTATCGATAATAACTGCATAATATAGGTAATAATGCATGTTATATTGATAATAATAAAAGTAATAAGTATATTTATTATAGTTCTATCAATAATAACTGCATAATATCGGTAATAATGCATGTTATATTGATGATAATAAGAGTAGTAAGTATATTTATTATAGTTCTAGCAATTTTAACTGCATTATGTGGGTAATAATGCATGTTATATTGATAATATTGGGAGTAATAAGTATAATTATTATAGTTCTAGCGATAATAATAGTAAAATATGGCTAATAGTGCATGTTATATTGATAATAATAAAAGTAATAAGTATATTTATTACAGTTCTATGGATAATAACTGCATAATATGGGTAATAATGCATGTTATATTGATAATATCGGGAGTAATAAGTATAATTATTATAGCTCTAGCGATAATAATACTAAAATATGGCTAATAGTGCATGTTATATCAATAATAATAAAAGTAATAAGTATATTTATTACATTTCTATCGATAATAACTGCATAATATGGGTAATAATGCATGTTATATTGATGATAATAAAAGTACTAAGTATATTTATTATAGTTCTCGCGATTATAACTGCATAATATGCGTTATAATGCATGTTATATTGAGAATAATATAAGTAATAAGTATAATTATTACAGTTCTAGCGATAATAACTGCATTATATGGGTAATAATGCATGTTATATTGATAATATTGGGAGTAATAAGTATAATTATTATAGTTCTAGCGATAATAACAGTAAAATATGGCTAATATTGCATGTTATATTGATAATAATAAAAGTAATAAGTATATTTATTACAGTTCTATCGATAATAACTGCATAATATGGGTAACAATGCATGTTATATTGATGATAATAAAAGTATTACGTATATTTATTATAGTTCTAGCGATAATAACTGCATAATATGGGTAATAATGCACGTTATATTGCTAATAATATAAGTAATAAGTATATTTATTATAGTTCTATCGATTATAATTGCATAATATGGGTAATCATGCATGTTATATTGATAATAATATAAGTAACAAGTATAATTATTACAGTTCTTGCGATAATAACTGCACAATATGGGTAATAATGCATGTTATGCAGATAATAATGAAAGTAATAAGTATATTTATTATAATTCTATCGATAATAACTGCATAATATGGGTAATAATGCATGTTATATTGATGATCACAAAAGTAATAAGTATTTTTATTACAGTTCTAGCGATAATAACTGCATAATATAGGTAATAATGCATGTTATATTGATAATAATAAAAGTAATAAGTATATTTATTATAGTTCTAGCGTTTATAACTGCAGATTATGCGTAATAATGCATGTTATATTGATAATAATATAAGTAATAAGTATAATTATTACAGTTCTAACGATAATAACTGCATTATATGGGTAATAATGCATGTTATATTGATAATATTGGGAGTAATAAGTATAAATATTATAGTTCTAGCGATAATAATAGTAAAATATGGCTAAAAGTGCATCTTATATTGATAATAATAAAAGTAATAAGTATATTTATTACAGTTCTAGCGATAATAACTGCATAATATGGGTAATAATGCATGTTATATTGATAATAATATAAGTAATAAGTATAATTATTACAGTTCTGGCGATAATAACTGCATTATATGGGTAATAATGCACGTTATATTGCTAATAATATAAGTAATAAGTATAATTATTACAGTTCTGGCGATAATAACTGCATTATATGGGTAATAATGCACGTTATATTGCTAGTAATATAAGTAATAAGTATAATTATTACAGTTCTAGCGATAATAACTGCATTATATGGGTAATAATGCATGTTATATTGATGATAATAAAAGTACTAAGTATATTTATTATAGTTCTGGCGATTATAACTGCATAATATGCGTAATAATGCATGTTATATTGAGAATAATATAAGTAATAAGTATAATTATTACAGTTCTAGCGATAATAACTGCATTATATGGGTAATAATGCATGTTATATTGGTAATATTGGGAGTAATAAGTATAATTGTTATAGTTCTAGCGATAATAATAGTAAAATATGGCTAATAGTGCATGTTATATTGATAATAATAAAAGTAATAAGTATATTTATTACAGTTCTATGGATAATAACTGCATAATATGGGTAATAATGCATGTTATATTGATAATAATAAAAGTAATAAGTATATTTATTATAGTTCTAGCGATAATAACTGCATAATATGTGTAATAATGCATGTTCTATTGATAATATTGGGAGTAATAAGTATAATTATTATAGTTATAGCGATAATAATAGCAAAATATGGCTAATAGTGCATGTTATATTGATAATAATAAAAGTAATAAGTATATTTATTACAGTTCTATCGATAATAACTGCATAATATGGGTAATAATGCATGTTATATTGATGATAACAAAAGTAATACGTATATTTATTATAGTTCTAGCGATAATAACTGCATAATATGGGTAATAATGCATGTTATATTGATAATAATATAAGTCATAAGTATAATTATTACAGTTCTGGCGATAATAACTGCATTATATGGGTAATAATGCACGTTATATTGCTAATAATATAAGTAATAAGTATAATTATTACAGTTCTAGCGATAATAACTGCATTATATGGGTAATAATGCATGTTATATTGATGATAATAAAAGTACTAAGTATATTTATTATAGTTCTGGCGATTATAACTGCATAATATGCGTAATAATGCATGTTATATTGAGAATAATATAAGTAATAAGTATAATTATTACAGTTCTAGCGATAATAACTGCATTATATGGGTAATAATGCATGTTATATTGGTAATATTGGGAGTAATAAGTATAATTGTTATAGTTCGAGCGATAATAATAGTAAAATATGGCTAATAGTGCATGTTATATTGATAATAATAAAAGTAATAAGTATATTTATTACAGTTCTATGGATAATAACTGCATAATATGGGTAATAATGCATGTTATATTGATAATAATAAAAGTAATAAGTATATTTATTATAGTTCTAGCGATAATAACTGCATAATATGTGTAATAATGCATGTTCTATTGATAATATTGGGAGTAATAAGTATAATTATTATAGTTATAGCGATAATAATAGCAAAATATGGCTAATAGTGCATGTTATATTGATAATAATAAAAGTAATAAGTATATTTATTACAGTTCTATCGATAATAACTGCATAATATGGGTAATAATGCATGTTATATTGATGATAACAAAAGTAATACGTATATTTATTATAGTTCTAGCGATAATAACTGCATAATATGGGTAATAATGCATGTTATATTGATAATAATATAAGTCATAAGTATAATTATTACAGTTCCAGCGATAATAACTGCATTATATGGGTAATAATGGATGTTATATTGATAATATCGGGAGTAATAAGTATATTTATTATAGTTCTAGCGATAATAACTGCATAATATAGGTAATAATGCATGTTATATTGATAATAATAAAAGTAATAAGTATATTTATTATAGTTCTATCAATAATAACTGCATAATATGGGTAATAATGCATGTTATATTGATAATAATATAAGTAATAAGTATAATTATTACAGTTCTAGCGATAATAACTGCATTATATGGGTAATAATAGATGTTATATTGACAATATCGGGAGTAATAAGTATATTTATTATAGTTCTAGCGATAATAACTGCATAATATAGGTAATAATGCATGTTATATTGATAATAATAAAAGTAATAAGTATATTTATTATAGTTCTATCAATAATAACTGCATAATATCGGTAATAATGCATGTTATATTGATGATAATAAGAGTAGTAAGTATATTTATTATAGTTCTAGCAATTTTAACTGCATTATGTGGGTAATAATGCATGTTATATTGATAGTATTGGGAGTAATAAGTATAATTATTATAGTTCTAGCGATAATAATAGTAAAATATGGCTAATAGTGCATGTTATATTGATAATAATAAAAGTAATAAGTATATTTATTACAGTTCTATGGATAATAACTGCATAATATGGGTACTAATGCATGTTATATTGATGATAACAAAAGTAATACGTATATTTATTATAGTTCTAGCGATAATAACTGCATAATATGGGTAATAATGCATGTTATATTGATAATAATATAAGTAATAAGTATAATTATTACAGTTCTAGCGATAATAACTGCATTATATGGGTAATAATGGATGTTATATTGACAATATCGGGAGTAATAAGTATATTTATTATAGTTCTAGCGATAATAACTGCATAATATAGGTAATAATGCATGTTATATTGATAATATTGGGAGTAATAAGTATAATTATTATAGTTCTAGCGATAATAATAGTAAAACATGGCTAATAGTGCATGTTATATTGATAATAATAAAAGTAATAAGTATATTTATTACAGCTCTATCGATAATAACTGCATAATATGGGTAATAATGCATGTTATATTGATGATAACAAAAGTAATACGTATATTTATTATAGTTCTAGCGATAATAACTGCATAATATGGGTAATAATGCATGTTATATTGATAATAATATAAGTCATAAGTATAATTATTACAGTTCCAGCGATAATAACTGCATTATATGGGTAATAATGGATGTTATATTGATAATATCGGGAGTAATAAGTATATTTATTATAGTTCTAGCGATAATAACTGCATAATATAGGTAATAATGCATGTTATATTGATAATAATAAAAGTAATAAGTATATTTATTATAGTTCTATCAATAATAACTGCATAATATGGGTAATAATGCATGTTATATTGATAATAATATAAGAAATAAGGATAATTATTACAGTTCTAGCGATAATAACTGCATTATATGGGTAATAATAGATGTTATATTGACAATATCGGGAGTAATAAGTATATTTATTATAGTTCTAGCGATAATAACTGCATAATATAGGTAATAATGCATGTTATATTGGTAATAATAAAAGTAATAAGTATATTTATTACAGTTCTATGGATAATAACTGCATAATATGGGTAATAATGCATGTTATATTGATAATATCGGGAGTAATAAGTATAATTATTATAGCTCTAGCGATAATAATACTAAAATATGGCTAATAGTGCATGTTATATCAATAATAATAAAAGTAATAAGTATATTTATTACATTTCTATCGATAATAACTGCATTATATGGGTAATAATGCATGTTATATTGATGATAATAAAAGTACTAAGTATATTTATTATAGTTCTATCAATAATAACTGCATAATATGGGTAATAATGCATGTTATATTGATAATAATATAAGAAATAAGGATAATTATTACAGTTCTAGCGATAATAACTGCATTATATGGGTAATAATGGATGTTATATTGATAATATCGGGAGTAATAAGTATATTTATTATAGTTCTAGCGATAATAACTGCATAATATAGGTAATAATGCATGTTATATTGATAATAATAAAAGTAATAAGTATATTTATTATAGTTCTATCAATAATAACTGCATAATATCGGTAATAATGCATGTTATATTGATGATAATAAGAGTAGTAAGTATATTTATTATAGTTCTAGCAATTTTAACTGCATTATGTGGGTAATAATGCATGTTGTATTGATAATATTGGGAGTAATAAGTATAATTATTATAGTTCTAGCGATAATAATAGTAAAATATGGCTAATAGTGCATGTTATATTGATAATAATAAAAGTAATAAGTATATTTATTACAGTTCTATGGATAATAACTGCATAATATGGGTAATAATGCATGTTATATTGATAATATCGGGAGTAATAAGTATAATTATTATAGCTCTAGCGATAATAATACTAAAATATGGCTAATAGTGCATGTTATATCAATAATAATAAAAGTAATAAGTATATTTATTACATTTCTATCGATAATAACTGCATAATATGGGTAATAATGCATGTTATATTGATGATAATAAAAGTACTAAGTATATTTATTATAGTTCTCGCGATTATAACTGCATAATATGCGTTATAATGCATGTTATATTGAGAATAATATAAGTAATAAGTATAATTATTACAGTTCTAGCGATAATAACTGCATTATATGGGTAATAATGCATGTTATATTGATAATATTGGGAGTAATAAGTATAATTATTATAGTTCTAGCGATAATAACAGTAAAATATGGCTAATATTGCATGTTATATTGATAATAATAAAAGTAATAAGTATATTTATTACAGTTCTATCGATAATAACTGCATAATATGGGTAACAATGCATGTTATATTGATGATAATAAAAGTATTACGTATATTTATTATAGTTCTAGCGATAATAACTGCATAATATGGGTAATAATGCACGTTATATTGCTAATAATATAAGTAATGAGTATATTTATTATAGTTCTATCGATTATAATTGCATAATATGGGTAATCATGCATGTTATATTGATAATAATATAAGTAACAAGTATAATTATTACAGTTCTTGCGATAATAACTGCACAATATGGGTAATAATGCATGTTATACAGATAATAATGAAAGTAATAAGTATATTTATTATAATTCTATCGATAATAACTGCATAATATGGGTAATAATGCATGTTATATTGATGATCACAAAAGTAATAAGTATTTTTATTACAGTTCTAGCGATAATAACTGCATAATATAGGTAATAATGCATGTTATATTGATAATAATAAAAGTAATAAGTATATTTATTATAGTTCTAGCGTTTATAACTGCAGATTATGCGTAATAATGCATGTTATATTGATAATAATATAAGTAATAAGTATAATTATTACAGTTCTAACGATAATAACTGCATTATATGGGTAATAATGCATGTTATATTGATAATATTGGGAGTAATAAGTATAAATATTATAGTTCTAGCGATAATAATAGTAAAATATGGCTAAAAGTGCATCTTATATTGATAATAATAAAAGTAATAAGTATATTTATTACAGTTCTAGCGATAATAACTGCATTATATGGGTAATAATGCATGTTATATTGATAATATTGGGAGTAATAAGTATAAATATTATAGTTCTAGCGATAATAACAGTAAAATATGGCTAATAGTGCATGTTATATTGATAATAATAAAAGTAATAAGTATATTTATTACAGTTCTATGGATAATAACTGCATAATATGGGTAATAATGCATGTTATATTGATAATAATAAAAGTAATAAGTATATTTATTATAGTTCTAGCGATAATAACTGCATAATATGTGTAATAATGCATGTTATATTGATAATATTGGGAGTAATAAGTATAATTATTATAGTTCTAGCGATAATAATAGTAAAATACGGCTAATAGTGCATGTTATATTGATAATAATAAAAGTAATAAGTATATTTATTACAGTTCTATCGATAATAACTGCATAATATGGGTAATAATGCATGTTATATTGATGATAATAAAAGTAATACGTATATTTATTATAGTTCCAGCGATAATAACTGCATAATATGGGTAATAATGCATGTTATATTGATAATAATATAAGTAATAAGTATACTTATTACAGTTCTAGCGATAATAACTGCATTATATGGGTAATAATGGATGTTATACTGATAATGTCGGGAGTAATAAGTATATTTATTATAGTTCTAGCGATAATAACTGCATAATATGGGTAATAATGCATGTTATATTGATAATATTGGGAGTAATAAGTATAATTATTATAGTTCTAGCGATAATAATAGCAAAATATGGCTAATAGTGCATGTTATATTGATAATAATAAAAGTAATAAGTATATTTATTACAGCTCTATCGATAATAACTGCATAATATGGGTAATAATGCATGTTATATTGATGATAACAAAAGTAAAACGTATATTTATTATAGTTCTAGCGATAATAACTGCATAATACGGGTAATAATGCATGTTATATTGATAATAATATACGTCATAAGTATAATTATTACAGTTCCAGCGATAATAACTGCATTATATGGGTAATAATGGATGTTATATTGATAATATCGGGAGTAATAAGTATATTTATTATAGTTCTAGCGATAATAACTGCATAATATAGGTAATAATGCATGTTATATTGATAGTAATAAAAGTAATAAGTATATTTATTATAGTTCTATCAATAATAACTGCATAATATGGGTAATAGTGCATGTTATATTGATAATAATAAAAGTAATAAGTATATTTATTACAGCTCTATCGATAATAACTGCATAATATGGGTAATAATGCATGTTATATTGATGATAACAAAAGTAATACGTATATTTATTATAGTTCTAGCGATAATAACTGCATAATATGGGTAATAATGCATGTTATATTGAGAATAATAAAAGTAATAAGTATAATTATTACAGTTCTAGCGATAATAACTGCATTATATGGGTAATAATGCATGTTATATTGATAATATTGGGAGTAATAAGTATAATTATTATAGTTCTAGCGATAATAATAGTAAAATATGGCTAATAGTGCATGTTATATTGATAATAATAAAAGTAATAAGTATATTTATTACAGTTCTATGGATAATAAATGCATAATATGGGTACTAATGCATGTTATATTGATGATAACAAAAGTAATACGTATATTTATTATAGTTCTAGCGATAATAACTGCATAATATGGGTAATAATGCATGTTATATTGATAATAATATAAGTAATAAGTATAATTATTACAGTTCTAGCGATAATAACTGCATTATATGGGTAATAATGGATGTTATATTGACAATATCGGGAGTAATAAGTATATTTATTATAGTTCTAGCGATAATAACTGCATAATATAGGTAATAATGCATGTTATATTGATAATAATAAAAGTAATAAGTATATTTATTATAGTTCTAGCGATAATAACTGCATAATATGTGTAATAATGCATGTTATATTGATAATATTGGGAGTAATAAGTATAATTATTATAGTTCTAGCGATAATAATAGTAAAACATGGCTAATAGTGCATGTTATATTGATAATAATAAAAGTAATAAGTATATTTATTACAGTTCTATGGATAATAACTGCATAATATGGGTACTAATGCATGTTATATTGATGATAACAAAAGTAATACGTATATTTATTATAGTTCTAGCGATAATAACTGCATAATATGGGTAATAATGCATGTTATATTGATAATAATATAAGTAATAAGTATAATTATTACAGTTCTAGCGATAATAACTGCATTATATGGGTAATAATGCATGTTATATTGATAATATTGGGAGTAATAAGTATAATTATTATAGTTCTAGCGATAATAACAGTAAAATATGGCTAATATTGCATGTTATATTGATAATAATAAAAGTAATAAGTATATTTATTACAGTTCTATCGATAATAACTGCATAATATGGGTAACAATGCATGTTATATTGATGATAATAAAAGTATTACGTATATTTATTATAGTTCTAGCGATAATAACTGCATAATATGGGTAATAATGCACGTTATATTGCTAATAATATAAGTAATAAGTATATTTATTATAGTTCTATCGATTATAATTGCATAATATGGGTAATCATGCATGTTATATTGATAATAATATAAGTAACAAGTATAATTATTACAGTTCTTGCGATAATAACTGCACAATATGGGTAATAATGCATGTTATACAGATAATAATGAAAGTAATAAGTATATTTATTATAATTCTATCGATAATAACTGCATAATATGGGTAATAATGCATGTTATATTGATGATCACAAAAGTAATAAGTATTTTTATTACAGTTCTAGCGATAATAACTGCATAATATAGGTAATAATGCATGTTATATTGATAATAATAAAAGTAATAAGTATATTTATTATAGTTCTAGCGTTTATAACTGCAGATTATGCGTAATAATGCATGTTATATTGATAATAATATAAGTAATAAGTATAATTATTACAGTTCTAACGATAATAACTGCATTATATGGGTAATAATGCATGTTATATTGATAATATTGGGAGTAATAAGTATAAATATTATAGTTCTAGCGATAAAAATAGTAAAATATGGCTAAAAGTGCATCTTATATTGATAATAATAAAAGTAATAAGTATATTTATTACAGTTCTAGCGATAATAACTGCATAATATGGGTAATAATGCATGTTATATTGATAATAATATAAGTAATAAGTATAATTATTACAGTTCTGGCGATAATAACTGCATTATATGGGTAATAATGCACGTTATATTGCTAATAATATAAGTAATAAGTATAATTATTACAGTTCTGGCGATAATAACTGCATTATATGGGTAATAATGCACGTTATATTGCTAATAATATAAGTAATAAGTATAATTATTACAGTTCTAGCGATAATAACTGCATTATATGGGTAATAATGCATGTTATATTGATGATAATAAAAGTACTAAGTATATTTATTATAGTTCTCGCGATTATAACTGCATAATATGCGTTATAATGCATGTTATATTGAGAATAATATAAGTAATAAGTACAATTATTACAGTTCTAGCGATAATAACTGCATTATATGGGTAATAATGCATGTTATATTGATAATATTGGGAGTAATAAGTATAATTATTATAGTTCTAGCGATAATAACAGTAAAATATGGCTAATATTGCATGTTATATTGATAATAATAAAAGTAATAAGTATATTTATTACAGTTCTATCGATAATAACTGCATAATATGGGTAACAATGCATGTTATATTGATGATAATAAAAGTATTACGTATATTTATTATAGTTCTATCGATTATAATTGCATAATATGGGTAATCATGCATGTTATATTGATAATAATATAAGTAACAAGTATAATTATTACAGTTCTTGCGATAATAACTGCACAATATGGGTAATAATGCATGTTATACAGATAATAATGAAAGTAATAAGTATATTTATTATAATTCTATCGATAATAACTGCATAATATGGGTAATAATGCATGTTATATTGATGATCACAAAAGTAATAAGTATTTTTATTACAGTTCTAGCGATAATAACTGCATAATATAGGTAATAATGCATGTTATATTGATAATAATAAAAGTAATAAGTATATTTATTATAGTTCTAGCGTTTATAACTGCAGATTATGCGTAATAATGCATGTTATATTGATAATAATATAAGTAATAAGTATAATTATTACAGTTCTAACGATAATAACTGCATTATATGGGTAATAATGCATGTTATATTGATAATATTGGGAGTAATAAGTATAAATATTATAGTTCTAGCGATAATAATAGTAAAATATGGCTAAAAGTGCATCTTATATTGATAATAATAAAAGTAATAAGTATATTTATTACAGTTCTAGCGATAATAACTGCATAATATGGGTAATAATGCATGTTATATTGATAATAATATAAGTAATAAGTATAATTATTACAGTTCTGGCGATAATAACTGCATTATATGGGTAATAATGCACGTTATATTGCTAATTATATAAGTAATAAGTATAATTATTACAGTTCTGGCGATAATAACTGCATTATATGGGTAATAATGCACGTTATATTGCTAATAATATAAGTAATAAGTATAATTATTACAGTTCTAGCGATAATAACTGCATTATATGGGTAATAATGCATGTTATATTGATGATAATAAAAGTACTAAGTATATTTATTATAGTTCTGGCGATTATAACTGCATAATATGCGTAATAATGCATGTTATATTGAGAATAATATAAGTAATAAGTATAATTATTACAGTTCTAGCGATAATAACTGCATTATATGGGTAATAATGCATGTTATATTGGTAATATTGGGAGTAATAAGTATAATTGTTATAGTTCTAGCGATAATAATAGTAAAATATGGCTAATAGTGCATGTTATATTGATAATAATAAAAGTAATAAGTATATTTATTACAGTTCTATGGATAATAACTGCATAATATGGGTAATAATGCATGTTATATTGATGATAACAAAAGTAATACGTATATTTATTATAGTTCTAGCGATAATAACTGCATAATATGGGTAATAATGCATGTTATATTGATAATAATATAAGTAATAAGTATAATTATTACAGTTCTAGCGATAATAACTGCATTATATGGGTAATAATGGATGTTATATTGACAATATCGGGAGTAATAAGTATATTTATTATAGTTCTAGCGATAATAACTGCATAATATAGGTAATAATGCATGTTATATTGATAATAATAAAAGTAATAAGTATATTTATTATAGTTCTAGCGATAATAACTGCATAATATGTGTAATAATGCATGTTATATTGATAATATTGGGAGTAATAAGTATAATTATTATAGTTCTAGCGATAATAATAGTAAAATATGGCTAATAGTGCATGTTATATTGATAATAATAAAAGTGATAAGTATATTTATTACAGTTCTATCGATAATAACTGCATAATATGGGTAATAATGCATGTTATATTGATGATAATAAAAGTAATACGTATATTTATTATAGTTCCAGCGATAATAACTGCATAATATGGGTAATAATGCATGTTATATTGATAATAATATAAGTAATAAGTATACTTATTACAGTTCTAGCGATAATAACTGCATTATATGGGTAATAATGGATGTTATACTGATAATGTCGGGAGTAATAAGTATATTTATTATAGTTCTAGCGATAATAACTGCATAATATGGGTAATAATGCATGTTATATTGATAATATTGCGAGTAATAAGTATAATTATTATAGTTCTAGCGATAATAATAGCAAAATATGGCTAATAGTGCATGTTATATTGATAATAATAAAAGTAATAAGTATATTTATTACAGCTCTATCGATAATAACTGCATAATATGGGTAATAATGCATGTTATATTGATGATAACAAAAGTAAAACGTATATTTATTATAGTTCTAGCGATAATAACTGCATAATATGGGTAATAATGCATGTTATATTGATAATAATATAAGTCATAAGTATAATTATTACAGTTCCAGCGATAATAACTGCATTATATGGGTAATAATGGAGGTTATATTGATAATATCGGGAGTAATAAGTATATTTATTATAGTTCTAGCGATAATAACTGCATAATATAGGTAATAATGCATGTTATATTGATAATAATAAAAGTAATAAGTATATTTATTATAGTTCTATCAATAACAACTGCATAATATGGGTAATAATGCATGTTATATTGATAATAATATAAGTAATAAGTATATTTATTACATTTCTAGCGATAATAACTGCATAATATGGGTAATAATGCATGTTACATTGATAATAATATAAGTAATAAGTATAATTATTACAGTTCTGGCGATAATAACTGCATTATATGGGTAATAATGCACGTTACATTGCTAATAATATAAGTAATAAGTATAATTATTACAGTTCTGGCGATAATAACTGCATTATATGGGTAATAATGCACGTTATATTGCTAATAATATAAGTAATAAGTATAATTATTACAGTTCTAGCGATAATAGCTGCATTATATGGGTAATAATGCATGTTATATTGATGATAATAAAAGTACTAAGTATATTTATTATAGTGCTCGCGATTATAACTGCATAATATGCGTAATAATGCATGTTATATTGATAATAATATAAGAAATAAGTATAATTATTACAGTTCTAGCGATAATAACTGCATTATATGGGTAATAATGCATGTTATATTGATAATAATATAAGTAATAAGTATAATTATTACAGTTCTAGCGATAATAATAGTACAATATGGCTAATAGTGCATGTTATATTGATAATAATAAAAGTAATAAGTATATTTATTACAGTTCTATCAATAAAAACTGCATAATATGGGTAATAATGCATGTTATATTGATGATATTAAAAGTAATACGTATATTTATTATAGTTCTAGCGATAATAACAGCATAATATGGGTAATAATGCATGTTATATTAATAATATCGGGAGTAATAAGTATAATTATTATAGTTCTAGCGATAATAATAGTAAAATATGGCTAATAGTGCATGCTATATTGATCATAATAAAAGTAATAAGTATAATTATTACTGTTCTAGCGATAATAACTGCATTATATGGGTAATAATGCAGGTTATATTGATAATAATATAAGTAATAAGTATAATTATTACAGTTCTAGCGATAATAACTCCATTATAGTGGTAATAATGCATGTTAAATTGATAATAATACAAGTAATAAATATAATTATTACAGTTCTAGCGATAATAACTGCATAATATGGGTAGTAATGCATGTTATATTGATAATAATATAAGTAATAAGTATAATTATTACAGTTCTAGCGATAATAACTGCATTATATTGGTAATAATGCATGTTATACAGATAATAATAAAAGTAATAAGTATATTTATTATAGTTCTATCGATAATAACTGCATTATATGGGTAATAATGGATGTTATATTGATAATATCGGGAGTAATAAGTATATTTATTATAGTTCCAGCGATAATAACTGCATAATATAGGTAATAATGCATGTTATATTGATAATAATAAAAGTAATAAGTATATTTATTATAGTTCTAGCGTTTATAACTGCAGAATATGCGTAATAATGCATGTTATATTGATAATAATATAAGTAATAAGTATAATTATTACAGTTCTAACGATAATAACTGCATTATATGGGTAATAATGCATGTTATATTGATAATATTGGGAGTAATAAGTATAAATATTATAGTTCTAGCGATAATAATAGTAAAATATGGCTAAAAGTGCATCTTATATTGATAATAATAAAAGTAATAAGTATATTTATTACAGTTCTAGCGATAATAACTGCATAATATGGGTAATAATGCATGTTATATTGATAATAATATAAGTAATAAGTTTAATTATTACAGTTCTGGCGATAATAACTGCATTATATGGGTAATAATGCACGTTATATTGCTAATAATATAAGTAATAAGTATAATTATTACAGTTCTGGCGATAATAACTGCATTATATGGGTAATAATGCACGTTATATTGCTAATAATATAAGTAATAAGTATAATTATTACAGTCCTAGCGATAATAACTGCATTATATGGGTAATAATGCATGTTATATTCATGACAATAAAAGTACTAAGTATATTTATTATAGTGCTCGCGATTATAACTGCATAATATGCGTAATAATGCATGTTATATTGAGAATAATATAAGTAATAAGTATAATTATTACAGTTCTAGCGATAATAACTGCATTATATGGGTAATAATGCATGTTATATTGATAATAATATAAGTAATAAGTATAATTATTACAGTTCTAGCGATAATAACTCCATTATAGGGGTAATAATGCATGTTATATTGATAATAATATAAGTAATAAGTATAATTATTACAGTTCTAGCGATAATAACTGCATTATATGGGTAATAATGCATGTTATATTGATAATATCGGGAGTAATAAGTATAGTTATTATAGTTCTAGCGATAATAATAGTACAATATGGCTAATAGTGCATGTTATATTGATAATAATAAGAGTAATAAGTATATTTATTATAGTTCTATCGATAATAACTGCATAATATAGGTAATAATGCATGTTATATTGATAATAATAAAAGTAATAAGTATATTTATTATAGTTCTATCAATAATAACTGCATAATATCGGTAATAATGCATGTTATATTGATGATAATAGGAGTAGTAAGTATATTTATTATAGTTCTAGCCATTTTAACTGCATTATGTGGGTAATAATGCATGTTATATTGATAGTATTGGGAGTAATAAGTATAATTATTATAGTTCTAGCGATAATAATAGTAAAATATGGCTAATAGTGCATGTTATATTGATAATAATAAAAGTAATAAGTATATTTATTACAGTTCTAGCGATAATAACTGCATAATATGGGTAATAATGCATGTTATATTGATGATAACAAAAGTAATACGTATATTTATTATAGTTCTAGCCATAATAACTGCATAATATGGGTAATAATGCATGTTATATTGATAATAATATAAGAAATAAGTATAATTATTACAGTTCTAGCGATAATAACTGCATTATATGGGTAATAATGCATGTTATATTGCTAATAATATAAGTAATAAGTATAATTATTACAGTTCTAGCGATAATAGTAGTACAATATGGCTAATAGTGCATGTTATATTGATAATAATAAAAGTAATAAGTATATTTATTACAGTTCTATCGATAAAAACTGCATAATATGGGTAATAATGCATGTTATATTGATGATATTAAAAGTAATACGTATATTTATTATAGTTCTAGCGATAATAACAGCATAATATGGGTAATAATGCATGTTATATTAATAATATCGGGAGTAATAAGTATAATTATTACAGTTCTAGCGATAATAATAGTAAAATATGGCTAATAGTGCATGCTATATTGATCATAATAAAAGTAATAAGTATAATTATTACTGTTCTAGCGATAATAACTGCATTATATGGGTAATAATTGATGTTATATTGATAATATCGGGAGTAATAAGTATAATTATTACGGTTTTAGCGATAATACTAGTAAAATGTGGCTAAAAGTGCCTGTTATATTGATAATAATAAAAATAATAAGTATATTTATTATACTTCTGTCGATAATAACTGCATTATATGGGTAATAATGCATGTTATATTGATAATAATATAAGTAATAAGTATAATTATTACAGTTCTAGCGATAATAACTCCATTATAGGGGTAATAATGCATGTTAAATTGATAATAATACAAGTAATAAATATAATTATTACAGTTTTAGCGATAATAACTGCATAATATGGGTAATAATGCATGTTATATTGATAATAATATAAGAAATAAGTATAATTATTACAGTTCTAGCGATAATAACTGCATTATATGGGTAATAATGCATGTTATATTGATAATAATATAAGTAATAAGTATAATTATTACAGTTCTAGCGATAATAATAGTACAATATGGCTAATAGTGCATGTTATATTGATAATAATAAAAGTAATAAGTATATTTATTACAGTTCTATCGATAAAAACTGCATAATATGGGTAATAATGCATGTTATATTGATGATATTAAAAGTAATACGTATATTTATTATAGTTCTAGCGATAATAACAGCATAATATGGGTAATAATGCATGTTATATTAATAATATCGGGAGTAATAAGTATAATTATTATAGTTCTAGCGATAATAATAGTAAAATATGGCTAATAGTGCATGCTATATTGATCATAATAAAAGTAATAAGTATAATTATTACTGTTCTAGCGATAATAACTGCATTATATGGGTAATAATGCAGGTTATATTGATAATAATATAAGTAATAAGTATAATTATTACAGTTCTAGCGATAATAACTCCATTATAGTGGTAATAATGCATGTTAAATTGATAATAATACAAGTAATAAATATAATTATTACAGTTCTAGCGATAATAACTGCATAATATGGGTAATAATGCATGTTATATTGATAATAATATAAGTAATAAGTATAATTATTACAGTTCTAGCGATAATAACTGCATTATATTGGTAATAATGCATGTTATACAGATAATAATAAAAGTAATAAGTATATTTATTATAGTTCTATCGATAATAACTGCATTATATGGGTAATAATGGATGTTATATTGATAATATCGGGAGTAATAAGTATATTTATTATAGTTCCAGCGATAATAACTGCATAATATAGGTAATAATGCATGTTATATTGATAATAATAAAAGTAATAAGTATATTTATTATAGTTCTAGCGTTTATAACTGCAGAATATGCGTAATAATGCATGTTATATTGATAATAATATAAGTAATAAGTATAATTATTACAGTTCTAACGATAATAACTGCATTATATGGGTAATAATGCATGTTATATTGATAATATTGGGAGTAATAAGTATAAATATTATAGTTCTAGCGATAATAATAGTAAAATATGGCTAAAAGTGCATCTTATATTGATAATAATAAAAGTAATAAGTATATTTATTACAGTTCTAGCGATAATAACTGCATAATATGGGTAATAATGCATGTTATACAGATAATAATGAAAGTAATAAGTATATTTATTATAATTCTATCGATAATAACTGCATAATATGGGTAATAATGCATGTTATATTGATGATCACAAAAGTAATAAGTATTTTTATTACAGTTCTAGCGATAATAACTGCATAATATAGGTAATAATGCATGTTATATTGATAATAATAAAAGTAATAAGTATATTTATTATAGTTCTAGCGTTTATAACTGCAGATTATGCGTAATAATGCATGTTATATTGATAATAATATAAGTAATAAGTATAATTATTACAGTTCTAACGATAATAACTGCATTATATGGGTAATAATGCATGTTATATTGATAATATTGGGAGTAATAAGTATAAATATTATAGTTCTAGCGATAATAATAGTAAAATATGGCTAAAAGTGCATCTTATATTGATAATAATAAAAGTAATAAGTATATTTATTACAGTTCTAGCGATAATAACTGCATAATATGGGTAATAATGCATGTTATATTGATAATAATATAAGTAATAAGTATAATTATTACAGTTCTGGCGATAATAACTGCATTATATGGGTAATAATGCACGTTATATTGCTAATAATATAAGTAATAAGTATAATTATTACAGTTCTGGCGATAATAACTGCATTATATGGGTAATAATGCACGTTATATTGCTAATAATATAAGTAATAAGTATAATTATTACAGTTCTAGCGATAATAACTGCATTATATGGGTAATAATGCATGTTATATTGATGATAATAAAAGTACTAAGTATATTTATTATAGTTCTGGCGATTATAACTGCATAATATGCGTAATAATGCATGTTATATTGAGAATAATATAAGTAATAAGTATAATTATTACAGTTCTAGCGATAATAACTGCATTATATGGGTAATAATGCATGTTATATTGGTAATATTGGGAGTAATAAGTATAATTGTTATAGTTCTAGCGATAATAATAGTAAAATATGGCTAATAGTGCATGTTATATTGATAATAATAAAAGTAATAAGTATATTTATTACAGTTCTATGGATAATAACTGCATAATATGGGTAATAATGCATGTTATATTGATGATAACAAAAGTAATACGTATATTTATTATAGTTCTAGCGATAATAACTGCATAATATGGGTAATAATGCATGTTATATTGATAATAATATAAGTAATAAGTATAATTATTACAGTTCTAGCGATAATAACTGCATTATATGGGTAATAATGGATGTTATATTGACAATATCGGGAGTAATAAGTATATTTATTATAGTTCTAGCGATAATAACTGCATAATATAGGTAATAATGCATGTTATATTGATAATAATAAAAGTAATAAGTATATTTATTATAGTTCTAGCGATAATAACTGCATAATATGTGTAATAATGCGTGTTATATTGATAATATTGGGAGTAATAAGTATAATTATTATAGTTCTAGCGATAATAATAGTAAAATATGGCTAATAGTGCATGTTATATTGATAATAATAAAAGTGATAAGTATATTTATTACAGTTCTATCGATAATAACTGCATAATATGGGTAATAATGCATGTTATATTGATGATAATAAAAGTAATACGTATATTTATTATAGTTCCAGCGATAATAACTGCATAATATGGGTAATAATGCATGTTATATTGATAATAATATAAGTAATAAGTATACTTATTACAGTTCTAGCGATAATAACTGCATTATATGGGTAATAATGGATGTTATACTGATAATGTCGGGAGTAATAAGTATATTTATTATAGTTCTAGCGATAATAACTGCATAATATGGGTAATAATGCATGTTATATTGATAATATTGCGAGTAATAAGTATAATTATTATAGTTCTAGCGATAATAATAGCAAAATATGGCTAATAGTGCATGTTATATTGATAATAATAAAAGTAATAAGTATATTTATTACAGCTCTATCGATAATAACTGCATAATATGGGTAATAATGCATGTTATATTGATGATAACAAAAGTAAAACGTATATTTATTATAGTTCTAGCGATAATAACTGCATAATATGGGTAATAATGCATGTTATATTGATAATAATATAAGTCATAAGTATAATTATTACAGTTCCAGCGATAATAACTGCATTATATGGGTAATAATGGAGGTTATATTGATAATATCGGGAGTAATAAGTATATTTATTATAGTTCTAGCGATAATAACTGCATAATATAGGTAATAATGCATGTTATATTGATAATAATAAAAGTAATAAGTATATTTATTATAGTTCTATCAATAACAACTGCATAATATGGGTAATAATGCATGTTATATTGATAATAATATAAGTAATAAGTATATTTATTACAGTTCTAGCGATAATAACTGCATAATATGGGTAATAATGCATGTTACATTGATAATAATATAAGTAATAAGTATAATTATTACAGTTCTGGCGTTAATAACTGCATTATATGGGTAATAATGCACGTTACATTGCTAATAATATAAGTAATAAGTATAATTATTACAGTTCTGGCGATAATAACTGCATTATATGGGTAATAATGCACGTTATATTGCTAATAATATAAGTAATAAGTATAATTATTACAGTTCTAGCGATAATAACTGCATTATATGGGTAATAATGCATGTTATATTGATGATAATAAATGTACTAAGTATATTTATTATAGTGCTCGCGATTATAACTGCATAATATGCGTAATAATGCATGTTATATTGATAATAATATAAGAAATAAGTATAATTATTACAGTTCTAGCGATAATAACTGCATTATATGGGTAATAATGCATGTTATATTGATAATAATATAAGTAATAAGTATAATTATTACAGTTCTAGCGATAATAATAGTACAATATGGCTAATAGTGCATGTTATATTGATAATAATAAAAGTAATAAGTATATTTATTACAGTTCTATCAATAAAAACTGCATAATATGGGTAATAATGCATGTTATATTGATGATATTAAAAGTAATACGTATATTTATTATAGTTCTAGCGATAATAACAGCATAATATGGGTAATAATGCATGTTATATTAATAATATCGGGAGTAATAAGTATAATTATTATAGTTCTAGCGATAATAATAGTAAAATATGGCTAATAGTGCATGCTATATTGATCATAATAAAAGTAATAAGTATAATTATTACTGTTCTAGCGATAATAACTGCATTATATGGGTAATAATGCAGGTTATATTGATAATAATATAAGTAATAAGTACAATTATTACAGTTCTAGCGATAATAACTCCATTATAGGGGTAATAATGCATGTTATATTGATAATAATATAAGTAATAAGTATAATTATTACAGTTCTAGCGATAATAACTGCATTATATGGGTAATAATGCATGTTATATTGATAATATCGGGAGTAATAAGTATAGTTATTATAGTTCTAGCGATAATAATAGTACAATATGGCTAATAGTGCATGTTATATTGATAATAATAAGAGTAATAAGTATATTTATTATAGTTCTATCGATAATAACTGCATAATATAGGTAATAATGCATGTTATATTGATAATAATAAAAGTAATAAGTATATTTATTATAGTTCTATCAATAATAACTGCATAATATCGGTAATAATGCATGTTATATTGATGATAATAGGAGTAGTAAGTATATTTATTATAGTTCTAGCCATTTTAACTGCATTATGTGGGTAATAATGCATGTTATATTGATAGTATTGGGAGTAATAAGTATAATTATTATAGTTCTAGCGATAATAATAGTAAAATATGGCTAATAGTGCATGTTATATTGATAATAATAAAAGTAATAAGTATATTTATTACAGTTCTAGCGATAATAACTGCATAATATGGGTAATAATGCATGTTATATTGATGATAACAAAAGTAATACGTATATTTATTATAGTTCTAGCCATAATAACTGCATAATATGGGTAATAATGCATGTTATATTGATAATAATATAAGAAATAAGTATAATTATTACAGTTCTAGCGATAATAACTGCATTATATGGGTAATAATGCATGTTATATTGCTAATAATATAAGTAATAAGTATAATTATTACAGTTCTAGCGATAATAATAGTACAATATGGCTAATAGTGCATGTTATATTGATAATAATAAAAGTAATAAGTATATTTATTACAGTTCTATCGATAAAAACTGCATAATATGGGTAATAATGCATGTTATATTGATGATATTAAAAGTAATACGTATATTTATTATAGTTCTAGCGATAATAACAGCATAATATGGGTAATAATGCATGTTATATTAATAATATCGGGAGTAATAAGTATAATTATTATAGTTCTAGCGATAATAATAGTAAAATATGGCTAATAGTGCATGCTATATTGATCATAATAAAAGTAATAAGTATAATTATTACTGTTCTAGCGATAATAACTGCATTATATGGGTAATAATTGATGTTATATTGATAATATCGGGAGTAATAAGTATAATTATTACGGTTTTAGCGATAATACTAGTAAAATGTGGCTAAAAGTGCCTGTTATATTGATAATAATAAAAATAATAAGTATATTTATTATACTTCTGTCGATAATAACTGCATTATATGGGTAATAATGCATGTTATATTGATAATAATATAAGTAATAAGTATAATTATTACAGTTCTAGCGATAATAACTCCATTATAGGGGTAATAATGCATGTTAAATTGATAATAATACAAGTAATAAATATAATTATTACAGTTTTAGCGATAATAACTGCATAATATGGGTAATAATGCATGTTATATTGATAATAATATAAGAAATAAGTATAATTATTACAGTTCTAGCGATAATAACTGCATTATATGGGTAATAATGCATGTTATATTGATAATAATATAAGTAATAAGTATAATTATTACAGTTCTAGCGATAATAATAGTACAATATGGCTAATAGTGCATGTTATATTGATAATAATAAAAGTAATAAGTATATTTATTACAGTTCTATCGATAAAAACTGCATAATATGGGTAATAATGCATGTTATATTGATGATATTAAAAGTAATACGTATATTTATTATAGTTCTAGCGATAATAACAGCATAATATGGGTAATAATGCATGTTATATTAATAATATCGGGAGTAATAAGTATAATTATTATAGTTCTAGCGATAATAATAGTAAAATATGGCTAATAGTGCATGCTATATTGATCATAATAAAAGTAATAAGTATAATTATTACTGTTCTAGCGATAATAACTGCATTATATGGGTAATAATGCAGGTTATATTGATAATAATATAAGTAATAAGTATAATTATTACAGTTCTAGCGATAATAACTCCATTATAGTGGTAATAATGCATGTTAAATTGATAATAATACAAGTAATAAATATAATTATTACAGTTCTAGCGATAATAACTGCATAATATGGGTAATAATGCATGTTATATTGATAATAATATAAGTAATAAGTATAATTATTACAGTTCTAGCGATAATAACTGCATTATATTGGTAATAATGCATGTTATACAGATAATAATAAAAGTAATAAGTATATTTATTATAGTTCTATCGATAATAACTGCATTATATGGGTAATAATGGATGTTATATTGATAATATCGGGAGTAATAAGTATATTTATTATAGTTCCAGCGATAATAACTGCATAATATAGGTAATAATGCATGTTATATTGATAATAATAAAAGTAATAAGTATATTTATTATAGTTCTAGCGTTTATAACTGCAGAATATGCGTAATAATGCATGTTATATTGATAATAATATAAGTAATAAGTATAATTATTACAGTTCTAACGATAATAACTGCATTATGTGGGTAATAATGCATGTTATATTGATAATATTGGGAGTAATAAGTATAAATATTATAGTTCTAGCGATAATAATAGTAAAATATGGCTAAAAGTGCATCTTATATTGATAATAATAAAAGTAATAAGTATATTTATTACAGTTCTAGCGATAATAACTGCATAATATGGGTAATAATGCATGTTATATTGATAATAATATAAGTAATAAGTTTAATTATTACAGTTCTGGCGATAATAACTGCATTATATGGGTAATAATGCACGTTATATTGCTAATAATATAAGTAATAAGTATAATTATTACAGTTCTGGCGATAATAACTGCATTATATGGGTAATAATGCACGTTATATTGCTAATAATATAAGTAATAAGTATAATTATTACAGTTCTAGCGATAATAACTGCATTATATGGGTAATAATGCATGTTATATTCATGACAATAAAAGTACTAAGTATATTTATTATAGTGCTCGCGATTATAACTGCATAATATGCGTAATAATGCATGTTATATTGAGAATAATATAAGTAATAAGTATAATTATTACAGTTCTAGCGATAATAACTGCATTATATGGGTAATAATGCATGTTATATTGATAATAATATAAGTAATAAGTATAATTATTACAGTTCTAGCGATAATAACTCCATTATAGGGGTAATAATGCATGTTATATTGATAATAATATAAGTAATAAGTATAATTATTACAGTTCTAGCGATAATAACTGCATTATATGGGTAATAATGCATGTTATATTGATAATATCGGGAGTAATAAGTATAGTTATTATAGTTCTAGCGATAATAATAGTACAATATGGCTAATAGTGCATGTTATATTGATAATAATAAGAGTAATAAGTATATTTATTATAGTTCTATCGATAATAACTGCATAATATAGGTAATAATGCATGTTATATTGATAATAATAAAAGTAATAAGTATATTTATTATAGTTCTATCAATAATAACTGCATAATATCGGTAATAATGCATGTTATATTGATGATAATAGGAGTAGTAAGTATATTTATTATAGTTCTAGCCATTTTAACTGCATTATGTGGGTAATAATGCATGTTATATTGATAGTATTGGGAGTAATAAGTATAATTATTATAGTTCTAGCGATAATAATAGTAAAATATGGCTAATAGTGCATGTTATATTGATAATAATAAAAGTAATAAGTATATTTATTACAGTTCTAGCGATAATAACTGCATAATATGGGTAATAATGCATGTTATATTGATGATAACAAAAGTAATACGTATATTTATTATAGTTCTAGCCATAATAACTGCATAATATGGGTAATAATGCATGTTATATTGATAATAATATAAGAAATAAGTATAATTATTACAGTTCTAGCGATAATAACTGCATTATATGGGTAATAATGCATGTTATATTGCTAATAATATAAGTAATAAGTATAATTATTACAGTTCTAGCGATAATAATAGTACAATATGGCTAATAGTGCATGTTATATTGATAATAATAAAAGTAATAAGTATATTTATTACAGTTCTATCGATAAAAACTGCATAATATGGGTAATAATGCATGTTATATTGATGATATTAAAAGTAATACGTATATTTATTATAGTTCTAGCGATAATAACAGCATAATATGGGTAATAATGCATGTTATATTAATAATATCGGGAGTAATAAGTATAATTATTATAGTTCTAGCGATAATAATAGTAAAATATGGCTAATAGTGCATGCTATATTGATCATAATAAAAGTAATAAGTATAATTATTACTGTTCTAGCGATAATAACTGCATTATATGGGTAATAATGCAGGTTATATTGATAATAATATAAGTAATAAGTATAATTATTACAGTTCTAGCGATAATAACTCCATTATAGTGGTAATAATGCATGTTAAATTGATAATAATACAAGTAATAAATATAATTATTACAGTTCTAGCGATAATAACTGCATAATATGGGTAATAATGCATGTTATATTGATAATAATATAAGTAATAAGTATAATTATTACAGTTCTAGCGATAATAACTGCATTATATTGGTAATAATGCATGTTATACAGATAATAATAAAAGTAATAAGTATATTTATTATAGTTCTATCGATAATAACTGCATTATATGGGTAATAATGGATGTTATATTGATAATATCGGGAGTAATAAGTATATTTATTATAGTTCCAGCGATAATAACTGCATAATATAGGTAATAATGCATGTTATATTGATAATAATATAAGTAATAAGTATAATTATTACAGTTCTAGCGATAATAATAGTACAATATGGCTAATAGTGCATGCTATATTGATCATAATAAAAGTAATAAGTATAATTATTACTGTTCTAGCGATAATAACTGCATTATATGGGTAATAATTGATGTTATATTGATAATATCGGGAGTAATAAGTATAATTATTACGGTTTTAGCGATAATACTAGTAAAATGTGGCTAAAAGTGCCTGTTATATTGATAATAATAAAAATAATAAGTATATTTATTATACTTCTGTCGATAATAACTGCATTATATGGGTAATAATGCATGTTATATTGATAATAATATAAGTAATAAGTATAATTATTACAGTTCTAGCGATAATAACTCCATTATAGGGGTAATAATGCATGTTAAATTGATAATAATACAAGTAATAAATATAATTATTACAGTTTTAGCGATAATAACTGCATAATATGGGTAATAATGCATGTTATATTGATAATAATATAAGAAATAAGTATAATTATTACAGTTCTAGCGATAATAACTGCATTATATGGGTAATAATGCATGTTATATTGATAATAATATAAGTAATAAGTATAATTATTACAGTTCTAGCGATAATAATAGTACAATATGGCTAATAGTGCATGTTATATTGATAATAATAAAAGTAATAAGTATATTTATTACAGTTCTATCGATAAAAACTGCATAATATGGGTAATAATGCATGTTATATTGATGATATTAAAAGTAATACGTATATTTATTATAGTTCTAGCGATAATAACAGCATAATATGGGTAATAATGCATGTTATATTAATAATATCGGGAGTAATAAGTATAATTATTATAGTTCTAGCGATAATAATAGTAAAATATGGCTAATAGTGCATGCTATATTGATCATAATAAAAGTAATAAGTATAATTATTACTGTTCTAGCGATAATAACTGCATTATATGGGTAATAATGCAGGTTATATTGATAATAATATAAGTAATAAGTATAATTATTACAGTTCTAGCGATAATAACTCCATTATAGTGGTAATAATGCATGTTAAATTGATAATAATACAAGTAATAAATATAATTATTACAGTTCTAGCGATAATAACTGCATAATATGGGTAATAATGCATGTTATATTGATAATAATATAAGTAATAAGTATAATTATTACAGTTCTAGCGATAATAACTGCATTATATTGGTAATAATGCATGTTATACAGATAATAATAAAAGTAATAAGTATATTTATTATAGTTCTATCGATAATAACTGCATTATATGGGTAATAATGGATGTTATATTGATAATATCGGGAGTAATAAGTATATTTATTATAGTTCCAGCGATAATAACTGCATAATATAGGTAATAATGCATGTTATATTGATAATAATAAAAGTAATAAGTATATTTATTATAGTTCTAGCGTTTATAACTGCAGAATATGCGTAATAATGCATGTTATATTGATAATAATATAAGTAATAAGTATAATTATTACAGTTCTAACGATAATAACTGCATTATGTGGGTAATAATGCATGTTATATTGATAATATTGGGAGTAATAAGTATAAATATTATAGTTCTAGCGAAAATAATAGTAAAATATGGCTAAAAGTGCATCTTATATTGATAATAATAAAAGTAATAAGTATATTTATTACAGTTCTAGCGATAATAACTGCATAATATGGGTAATAATGCATGTTATATTGATAATAATATAAGTAATAAGTTTAATTATTACAGTTCTGGCGATAATAACTGCATTATATGGGTAATAATGCACGTTATATTGCTAATAATATAAGTAATAAGTATAATTATTACAGTTCTGGCGATAATAACTGCATTATATGGGTAATAATGCACGTTATATTGCTAATAATATAAGTAATAAGTATAATTATTACAGTTCTAGCGATAATAACTGCATTATATGGGTAATAATGCATGTTATATTCATGACAATAAAAGTACTAAGTATATTTATTATAGTGCTCGCGATTATAACTGCATAATATGCGTAATAATGCATGTTATATTGAGAATAATATAAGTAATAAGTATAATTATTACAGTTCTAGCGATAATAACTGCATTATATGGGTAATAATGCATGTTATATTGATAATAATATAAGTAATAAGTATAATTATTACAGTTCTAGCGATAATAACTCCATTATAGGGGTAATAATGCATGTTATATTGATAATAATATAAGTAATAAGTATAATTATTACAGTTCTAGCGATAATAACTGCATTATATGGGTAATAATGCATGTTATATTGATAATATCGGGAGTAATAAGTATAGTTATTATAGTTCTAGCGATAATAATAGTACAATATGGCTAATAGTGCATGTTATATTGATAATAATAAGAGTAATAAGTATATTTATTATAGTTCTATCGATAATAACTGCATAATATAGGTAATAATGCATGTTATATTGATAATAATAAAAGTAATAAGTATATTTATTATAGTTCTATCAATAATAACTGCATAATATCGGTAATAATGCATGTTATATTGATGATAATAGGAGTAGTAAGTATATTTATTATAGTTCTAGCCATTTTAACTGCATTATGTGGGTAATAATGCATGTTATATTGATAGTATTGGGAGTAATAAGTATAATTATTATAGTTCTAGCGATAATAATAGTAAAATATGGCTAATAGTGCATGTTATATTGATAATAATAAAAGTAATAAGTATATTTATTACAGTTCTAGCGATAATAACTGCATAATATGGGTAATAATGCATGTTATATTGATGATAACAAAAGTAATACGTATATTTATTATAGTTCTAGCCATAATAACTGCATAATATGGGTAATAATGCATGTTATATTGATAATAATATAAGAAATAAGTATAATTATTACAGTTCTAGCGATAATAACTGCATTATATGGGTAATAATGCATGTTATATTGCTAATAATATAAGTAATAAGTATAATTATTACAGTTCTAGCGATAATAATAGTACAATATGGCTAATAGTGCATGTTATATTGATAATAATAAAAGTAATAAGTATATTTATTACAGTTCTATCGATAAAAACTGCATAATATGGGTAATAATGCATGTTATATTGATGATATTAAAAGTAATACGTATATTTATTATAGTTCTAGCGATAATAACAGCATAATATGGGTAATAATGCATGTTATATTAATAATATCGGGAGTAATAAGTATAATTATTATAGTTCTAGCGATAATAATAGTAAAATATGGCTAATAGTGCATGCTATATTGATCATAATAAAAGTAATAAGTATAATTATTACTGTTCTAGCGATAATAACTGCATTATATGGGTAATAATTGATGTTATATTGATAATATCGGGAGTAATAAGTATAATTATTACGGTTTTAGCGATAATACTAGTAAAATGTGGCTAAAAGTGCCTGTTATATTGATAATAATAAAAATAATAAGTATATTTATTATACTTCTGTCGATAATAACTGCATTATATGGGTAATAATGCATGTTATATTGATAATAATATAAGTAATAAGTATAATTATTACAGTTCTAGCGATAATAACTCCATTATAGGGGTAATAATGCATGTTAAATTGATAATAATACAAGTAATAAATATAATTATTACAGTTTTAGCGATAATAACTGCATAATATGGGTAATAATGCATGTTATATTGATAATAATATAAGAAATAAGTATAATTATTACAGTTCTAGCGATAATAACTGCATTATATGGGTAATAATGCATGTTATATTGATAATAATATAAGTAATAAGTATAATTATTACAGTTCTAGCGATAATAATAGTACAATATGGCTAATAGTGCATGTTATATTGATAATAATAAAAGTAATAAGTATATTTATTACAGTTCTATCGATAAAAACTGCATAATATGGGTAATAATGCATGTTATATTGATGATATTAAAAGTAATACGTATATTTATTATAGTTCTAGCGATAATAACATCATAATATGGGTAATAATGCATGTTATATTAATAATATCGGGAGTAATAAGTATAATTATTATAGTTCTAGCGATAATAATAGTAAAATATGGCTAATAGTGCATGCTATATTGATCATAATAAAAGTAATAAGTATAATTATTACTGTTCTAGCGATAATAACTGCATTATATGGGTAATAATGCAGGTTATATTGATAATAATATAAGTAATAAGTATAATTATTACAGTTCTAGCGATAATAACTCCATTATAGTGGTAATAATGCATGTTAAATTGATAATAATACAAGTAATAAATATAATTATTACAGTTCTAGCGATAATAACTGCATAATATGGGTAATAATGCATGTTATATTGATAATAATATAAGTAATAAGTATAATTATTACAGTTCTAGCGATAATAACTGCATTATATTGGTAATAATGCATGTTATACAGATAATAATAAAAGTAATAAGTATATTTATTATAGTTCTATCGATAATAACTGCATTATATGGGTAATAATGGATGTTATATTGATAATATCGGGAGTAATAAGTATATTTATTATAGTTCCAGCGATAATAACTGCATAATATAGGTAATAATGCATGTTATATTGATAATAATAAAAGTAATAAGTATATTTATTATAGTTCTAGCGGTTATAACTGCAGAATATGCGTAATAATGCATGTTATATTGATAATAATATAAGTAATAAGTATAATTATTACAGTTCTAACGATAATAACTGCATTATATGGGTAATAATGCATGTTATATTGATAATATTGGGAGTAATAAGTATAAATATTATAGTTCTAGCGATAATAATAGTAAAATATGGCTAAAAGTGCATCTTATATTGATAATAATGAAAGTAATAAGTATATTTATTACAGTTCTAGCGATAATAACTGCATAATATGGGTAATAATGCATGTTATATTGATAATAATATAAGTAATAAGTATAATTATTACAGTTCTGGCGATAATAACTGCATTATATGGGTAATAATGCACGTTATATTGCTAATAATATAAGTAATAAGTATAATTATTACAGTTCTGGCGATAATAACTGCATTATATGGGTAATAATGCACGTTATATTGCTAATAATATAAGTAATAAGTATAATTATTACAGTTCTAGCGATAATAACTGCATTATATGGGTAATAATGCATGTTATATTCATGATAATAAAAGTACTAAGTATATTTATTATAGTGCTCGCGATTATAACTGCATAATATGCGTAATAATGCATGTTATATTGAGAATAATATAAGTAATAAGTATAATTATTACAGTTCTAGCGATAATAACTGCATTATATGGGTAATAATGCATGTTATATTGATAATAATATAAGTAATAAGTATAATTATTACAGTTCTAGCGATAATAACTCCATTATAGGGGTAATAATGCATGTTATATTGATAATAATATAAGTAATAAGTATAATTATTACAGTTCTAGCGATAATAACTGCATTATATGGGTAATAATGCATGTTATATTGATAATATCGGGAGTAATAAGTATAATTATTATAGTTCTAGCGATAATAATAGTACAATATGGCTAATAGTGCATGTTATATTGATAATAATAAGAGTAATAAGTATATTTATTATAGTTCTATCGATAATAACTGCATAATATAGGTAATAATGCATGTTATATTGATAATAATAAAAGTAATAAGTATATTTATTATAGTTCTATCAATAATAACTGCATAATATCGGTAATAATGCATGTTATATTGAAGATAATAGGAGTAGTAAGTATATTTATTATAGTTCTAGCCATTTTAACTGCATTATGTGGGTAATAATGCATGTTATATTGATAGTATTGGGAGTAATAAGTATAATTATTATAGTTCTAGCGATAATAATAGTAAAATATGGCTAATAGTGCATGTTATATTGATAATAATAAAAGTAATAAGTATATTTATTACAGTTCTAGCGATAATAACTGCATAATATGGGTAATAATGCATGTTATATTGATGATAACAAAAGTAATACGTATATTTATTATAGTTCTAGCCATAATAACTGCATAATATGGGTAATAATGCATGTTATATTGATAATAATATAAGAAATAAGTATAATTATTACAGTTCTAGCGATAATAACTGCATTATATGGGTAATAATGCATGTTATATTGATAATAATATAAGTAATAAGTATAATTATTACAGTTCTAGCGATAATAATAGTACAATATGGCTAATAGTGCATGTTATATTGATAATAATAAAAGTAATAAGTATATTTATTACAGTTCTATCGATAAAAACTGCATAATATGGGTAATAATGCATGTTATATTGATGATATTAAAAGTAATACGTATATTTATTATAGTTCTAGCGATAATAACAGCATAATATGGGTAATAATGCATGTTATATTAATAATATCGGGAGTAATAAGTATAATTATTATAGTTCTAGCGATAATAATAGTAAAATATGGCTAATAGTGCATGCTATATTGATCATAATAAAAGTAATAAGTATAATTATTACTGTTCTAGCGATAATAACTGCATTATATGGGTAATAATTGATGTTATATTGATAATATCGGGAGTAATAAGTATAATTATTACGGTTTTAGCGATAATACTAGTAAAATGTGGCTAAAAGTGCCTGTTATATTGATAATAATAAAAATAATAAGTATATTTATTATACTTCTGTCGATAATAACTGCATTATATGGGTAATAATGCATGTTATATTGATAATAATATAAGTAATAAGTATAATTATTACAGTTCTAGCGATAATAACTCCATTATAGGGGTAATAATGCATGTTAAATTGATAATAATACAAGTATTAAATATAATTATTACAGTTTTAGCGATAATAACTGCATAATATGGGTAATAATGCATGTTATATTGATAATAATATATGTAATAAGTATAATTATTACAGTTCTAGCGATAATAACTCCATTATAGGGGTAATAATGCATGTTATATTGATAATAATATAAGTAATAAGTATAATTATTACAGTTCTAGCGATAATAACTGCATAATATTTGTAATAATGCACGTTATATTGCTAATAATATAAGTAATAAGTATAATTATTACAGTTCTAGCGATAATAACTGCATTATATGGGTAATAATGCATGTTATATTGATAATATCGGGAGTAATAAGTATAATTATTATAGTTCTAGCGATAATAATAGTACAATATGGCTAATAGTGCATGTTATATTGATAATAATAAGAGTAATAAGTATATTTATTATAGTTCTATCGATAATAACTGCATAATATAGGTAATAATGCATGTTATATTGATAATAATAAAAGTAATAAGTATATTTATTATAGTTCTATCAATAATAACTGCATAATATCGGTAATAATGCATGTTATATTGATGATAATAAGAGTAGTAAGTATATTTATTATAGTTCTAGCCATTTTAACTGCATTATGTGGGTAATAATGCATGTTATATTGATAGTATTGGGAGTAATAAGTATAATTATTATAGTTCTAGCGATAATAATAGTAAAATATGGCTAATAGTGCATGTTATATTGATAATAATAAAAGTAATAAGTATATTTATTACAGTTCTATGGATAATAACTGCATAATATGGGTAATAATGCATGTTATATTGATAATATCGGGAGTAATAAGTATAATTATTATAGCTCTAGCGATAATAATACTAAAATATGGCTAATAGTGCATGTTATATCAATAATAATAAAAGTAATAAGTATATTTATTACATTTCTATCGATAATAACTGCATTATATGGGTAATAATGCATGTTATATTGATGATAATAAAAGTACTAAGTATATTTATTATAGTTCTCGCGATTATAACTGCATAATATGCGTAATAATACATGTTATATTGAGAATAATATAAGTAATAAGTATAATTATTACAGTTCTAGCGATAATAACTGCATTATATGGGTAATAATGCATGTTATATTGATAACATTGGGAGTAATAAGTATAATTATTATAGTTCTAGCGATAATAATAGTAAAATATGGCTAATAGTGCACGTTATATTGATAATAATAAAAGTAATAAGCATATTTATTACAGTTCTATCGATAATAACTGCATAATATAGGTTATAATGCATGTTATATTGATAATAATAAAAGTAATAAGTATATTTATTATAGTTCTATCAATAATAACTGCATAATATCGGTAATAATGCATGTTATATTGATGATAATAAGAGTAGTAAGTATATTTATTATAGTTCTAGCAATTTTAACTGCATTATGTGGGTAATAATGCATGTTATATTGATAATATTGGGAGTAATAAGTATAATTATTATAGTTCTAGCGATAATAATAGTAAAATATGGCTAATAGTGCATGTTATATTGATAATAATAAAAGTAATAAGTATATTTATTACAGTTCTATGGATAATAACTGCATAATATGGGTAATAATGCATGTTATATTGATAATATCGGGAGTAATAAGTATAATTATTATAGCTCTAGCGATAATAATACTAAAATATGGCTAATAGTGCATGTTATATCAATAATAATAAAAGTAATAAGTATATTTATTACATTTCTATCGATAATAACTGCATAATATGGGTAATAATGCATGTTATATTGATGATAATAAAAGTACTAAGTATATTTATTATAGTTCTCGCGATTATAACTGCATAATATGCGTAATAATGCATGTTATATTGAGAATAATATAAGTAATAAGTATAATTATTACAGTTCTAGCGATAATAACTGCATTATATGGGTAATAATGCATGTTATATTGATAATATTGGGAGTAATAAGTATAATTATTATAGTTCTAGCGATAATAATAGTAAAATATGGCTAATAGTGCATGTTATATTGATAATAATAAAAGTAATAAGCATATTTATTACAGTTCTATCGATAATAACTGCATAATATAGGTAATAATGCATGTTATATTGATAATAATAAAAGTAATAAGTATATTTATTATAGTTCTATCAATAATAACTGCATAATATCGGTAATAATGCATGTTATATTGATGATAATAAGAGTAGTAAGTATATTTATTATAGTTCTAGCAATTTTAACTGCATTATGTGGGTAATAATGCATGTTATATTGATAATATTGGGAGTAATAAGTATAATTATTATAGTTCTAGCGATAATAATAGTAAAATATGGCTAATAGTGCATGTTATATTGATAATAATAAAAGTAATAAGTATATTTATTACAGTTCTATGGATAATAACTGCATAATATGGGTAATAATGCATGTTATATTGATAATATCGGGAGTAATAAGTATAATTATTATAGCTCTAGCGATAATAATACTAAAATATGGCTAATAGTGCATGTTATATCAATAATAATAAAAGTAATAAGTATATTTATTACATTTCTATCGATAATAACTGCATAATATGGGTAATAATGCATGTTATATTGATGATAATAAAAGTACTAAGTATATTTATTATAGTTCTCGCGATTATAACTGCATAATATGCGTAATAATGCATGTTATATTGAGAATAATATAAGTAATAAGTATAATTATTACAGTTCTAGCGATAATAACTGCATTATATGGGTAATAATGCATGTTATATTGATAATATTGGGAGTAATAAGTATAATTATTATAGTTCTAGCGATAATAATAGTAAAATATGGCTAATAGTGCATGTTATATTGATAATAATAAAAGTAATAAGTATATTTATTACAGTTCTATCGATAATAACTGCATAATATGGGCAACAATGCATGTTATATTGATGATCACAAAAGTAATAAGTATTTTTATTACAGTTCTAGCGATAATAACTGCATTATATTGGTAATAATGCATGTTATACAGATAATAATAAAAGTAATAAGTATATTTATTATAGTTCTATCGATAATAACTGCATTATATGGGTAATAATGGATGTTATATTGATAATATCGGGAGTAATAAGTATATTTATTATAGTTCTAGCGATAATAACTGCATAATATAGGTAATAATGCATGTTATATTGATAATAATAAAAGTAATAAGTATATTTATTATAGTTCTAGCGTTTATAACTGCAGAATATGCGTAATAATGCATGTTATATTGATAATAATATAAGTAATAAGTATAATTATTACAGTTCTAACGATAATAACTGCATTATATGGGTAATAATGCATGGTATATTGATAATATTGGGAGTAATAAGTATAAATATTATAGTTCTAGCGATAATAATAGTAAAATATGGCTAAAAGTGCATCTTATATTGATAATAATAAAAGTAATAAGTATATTTATTACAATTCTAGCGATAATAACTGCATCATATGGGTAATAATGCATGTTATATTGATAATAATATAAGTAGTAAGTATAATTATTACAGTTCTGGCGATAATAACTGCATTATATGGGTAATAATGCACGTTATATTGCTAATAATATAAGTAATAAGTATAATTATTACAGTTCTAGCGATAATAACTGCATTATATGGGTAATAATGGATGTTATATTGATAATATCGGGAGTAATAAGTATATTTATTATAGTTCTAGCGTTTATAACTGCAGAATATGCGTAATAATGCATGTTATATTGATAATACTATAAGTAATAAGTATAATTATTGCAGTTCTAACGATAATAACTGCACTATATGGGTAATAATGCATGTTATATTGATAATATTGGGAGTAATAAGTATAAATATTATAGTTCTAGCGATAATAATAGTAAAATATGGCTAAAAGTGCATCTTATATTGATAATAATAAAAGTAATAAGTATATTTATTACAGTTCTAGCGATAATAACTGCATAATATGGGTAATAATGCATGTTATATTGATAATAATATAAGTAATAAGTATAATTATTACAGTTCTGGCGATAATAACTGCATTATATGGGTAATAATGCACGTTACATTGCTAATAATATAAGTAATAAGTATAATTATTACAGTTCTGGCGATAATAACTGCATTATATGGGTAATAATGCACGTTATATTGCTAATAATATAAGTAATAAGTATAATTATTACAGTTCTAGCGATAATAACTGCATTATATGGGTAATAATGCATGTTATATTCATGATAATAAAAGTACTAAGTATATTTATTATATTGCTCGCGATTATAACTGCATAATATGCGTAATAATGCATGTTATATTGAGAATAATATAAGTAATAAGTATAATTATTGCAGTTCTAACGATAATAACTGCACTATATGGGTAATAATGCATGTTATATTGATAATATTGGGAGTAATAAGTATAAATATTATAGTTCTAGCGATAATAATAGTAAAATATGGCTAAAAGTGCATCTTATATTGATAATAATAAAAGTAATAAGTATATTTATTACAGTTCTAGCGATAATAACTGCATAATATGGGTAATAATGCATGTTATATTGATAATAATATAAGTAATAAGTATAATTATTACAGTTCTGGCGATAATAACTGCATTATATGGGTAATAATGCACGTTACATTGCTAATAATATAAGTAATAAGTATAATTATTACAGTTCTGGCGATAATAACTGCATTATATGGGTAATAATGCACGTTATATTGCTAATAATATAAGTAATAAGTATAATTATTACAGTTCTAGCGATAATAACTGCATTATATGGGTAATAATGCATGTTATATTCATGATAATAAAAGTACTAAGTATATTTATTATAGTGCTCGCGATTATAACTGCATAATATGCGTAATAATGCATGTTATATTGAGAATAATATAAGTAATAAGTATAATTATTACAGTTCTAGCGATAATAACTGCATTATATGGGTAATAATGCATGTGATATTGATAATATTGGGAGTAATAAGTATAATTATTATAGTTCTAGCGATAATAATAGTAAAATATGGCTAAAAGTGCATCTTATATTGATAATAATAGAAGTAATAAGTATATTTATTACAGTTCTAGCGATAATAACTGCATAATATGGGTAATAATGCATGTTATATTGATAATAATAAAAGTAATAAGTATATTTATTATAGTTCTATCAATAATAACTGCATAATATCGGTAATAATGCATGTTATATTGATGATAATAAGAGTAGTAAGTATATTTATTATAGTTCTAGCAATTTTAACTGCATTATGTGGGTAATAATGCATGTTATATTGATAGTATTGGGAGTAATAAGTATAATTATTATAGTTCTAGCGATAATAATAGTAAAATATGGCTAATAGTGCATGTTATATTGATAATAATAAAAGTAATAAGTATATTTATTACAGTTCTATGGATAATAACTGCATAATATGGGTAATAATGCATGTTATATTGATGATAACAAAAGTAATACGTATATTTATTATAGTTCTAGCGATAATAACTGCATAATATGGGTAATAATGCATGTTATATTGATAATAATATAAGTAATAAGTATAATTATTACAGTTCTAGCGATAATAACTGCATTATATGGGTAATAATGGATGTTATATTGACAATATCGGGAGTAATAAGTATATTTATTATAGTTCTAGCGATAATAACTGCATAATATAGGTAATAATGCACGTTATATTGCTAATAATATAAGTAATAAGTATAATTATTACAGTTCTAGCGATAATAACTGCATTATATGGGTAATAATGCATGTTATATTGATAATATCGGGAGTAATAAGTATTACTATTGTAGTTCTAGCGATAATAATAGTAAAATATGGCTAATAGTGCATGTTATATTGATAATAATAAAAGTAATAAGTATATTTATTACAGTTCTAGCGATAATAACTGCATAATATGGGTAATAATGCATGTTATATTGATGATAACAAAAGTAATACGTATATTTATTATAGTTCTAGCCATAATAACTGCATAATATGGGTAATAATGCATGTTATATTGATAATAATATAAGAAATAAGTATAATTATTACAGTTCTAGCGATAATAACTGCATTATATGGGTAATAATGCATGTTATATTGATAATAATATAAGTAATAAGTATAATTATTACAGTTCTAGCGATAATAATAGTACAATATGGCTAATAGTGCATGTTATATTGATAATAATAAAAGTAATAAGTATATTTATTACAGTTCTATCGATAAAAACTGCATAATATGGGTAATAATGCATGTTATATTGATGATATTAAAAGTAATACGTATATTTATTATAGTTCTAGCGATAATAACAGCATAATATGGGTAATAATGCATGTTATATTAATAATATCGGGAGTAATAAGTATAATTATTATAGTTCTAGCGATAATAATAGTGAAATATGGTTAATAGTGCATGCTATATTGATCATAATAAAAGTAATAAGTATATTTATTACATTTCTATCGATAATAACTGCATTATATGGGTAATTATGCATGTTATATTGATGATAATAAAAGTACTAAGTATATTTATTATAGTTCTCGCGATTATAACTGCATAATATGCGTAATAATACATGTTATATTGAGAATAATATAAGTAATAAGTATAATTATTACAGTTCTAGCGATAATAACTGCACTATATGGGTAATAATGCATGTTATATTGATAATATTGGGAGTAATAAGTATAAATATTATAGTTCTAGCGATAATAATAGTAAAATATGGCTAAAAGTGCATCTTATATTGATAATAATAAAAGTAATAAGTATATTTATTACAGTTCTAGCGATAATAACTGCATAATATGGGTAATAATGCATGTTATATTGATAATAATATAAGTAATAAGTATAATTATTACAGTTCTGGCGATAATAACTGCATTATATGGGTAATAATGCACGTTACATTGCTAATAATATAAGTAATAAGTATAATTATTACAGTTCTGGCGATAATAACTGCATTATATGGGTAATAATGCACGTTATATTGCTAATAATATAAGTAATAAGTATAATTATTACAGTTCTAGCGATAATAACTGCATTATATGGGTAATAATGCATGTTATATTCATGATAATAAAAGTACTAAGTATATTTATTATAGTGCTCGCGATTATAACTGCATAATATGCGTAATAATGCATGTTATATTGAGAATAATATAAGTAATAAGTATAATTATTACAGTTCTAGCGATAATAACTGCATTATATGGGTAATAATGCATGTGATATTGATAATATTGGGAGTAATAAGTATAATTATTATAGTTCTAGCGATAATAATAGTAAAATATGGCTAAAAGTGCATCTTATATTGATAATAATAGAAGTAATAAGTATATTTATTACAGTTCTAGCGATAATAACTGCATAATATGGGTAATAATGCATGTTATATTGATAATAATAAAAGTAATAAGTATATTTATTATAGTTCTATCAATAATAACTGCATAATATCGGTAATAATGCATGTTATATTGATGATAATAAGAGTAGTAAGTATATTTATTATAGTTCTAGCAATTTTAACTGCATTATGTGGGTAATAATGCATGTTATATTGATAGTATTGGGAGTAATAAGTATAATTATTATAGTTCTAGCGATAATAATAGTAAAATATGGCTAATAGTGCATGTTATATTGATAATAATAAAAGTAATAAGTATATTTATTACAGTTCTATGGATAATAACTGCATAATATGGGTAATAATGCATGTTAGATTGATAATATCGGGAGTAATATGTATAATTATTATAGCTCTAGCAATAATAATAATAAAATATGGCTAATAGTGCATGTTATATCAATAATAATAAAAGTAATAAGTATATTTATTACATTTCTATCGATAATAACTGCATTATATGGGTAATAATGCATGTTATATTGATGATAATAGAAGTACTAAGTATATTTATTATAGTTCTCGCGATTATAACTGCATAATATGCGTAATAATGCATGTTATGTTGAGAATAATATAAGTAATAAGTATAATTATTACAGTTCTAACGATAATAACTGCATTATATGGGTAATAATGCATGTTATATTGATAATATTGGGAGTAATAAGTATAATTATTATAGTTCTAGCGATAATAATAGTAAAATATGGCTAATAGTGCATGTTATATTGATAATAATAAAAGTAATAAGTATATTTATTACAGTTCTATGGATAATAACTGCATAATATGGGTAATAATGCATGTTATATTGATGATAACAAAAGTAATACGTATATTTATTATAGTTCTAGCGATAATAACTGCATAATATGGGTAATAATGCATGTTATATTGATAATAATATAAGTAATAAGTATAATTATTACAGTTCTAGCGATAATAACTGCATTATATGGGTAATAATGGATGTTATATTGACAATATCGGGAGTAATAAGTATATTTATTATAGTTCTAGCGATAATAACTGCATAATATAGGTAATAATGCACGTTATATTGCTAATAATATAAGTAATAAGTATAATTATTACAGTTCTAGCGATAATAACTGCATTATATGGGTAATAATGCATGTTATATTGATAATATCGGGAGTAATAAGTATTACTATTGTAGTTCTAGCGATAATAATAGTAAAATATGGCTAATAGTGCATGTTATATTGATAATAATAAAAGTAATAAGTATATTTATTACAGTTCTAGCGATAATAACTGCATAATATGGGTAATAATGCATGTTATATTGATGATAACAAAAGTAATACGTATATTTATTATAGTTCTAGCCATAATAACTGCATAATATGGGGAATAATGCATGTTATATTGATAATAATATAAGAAATAAGTATAATTATTACAGTTCTAGCGATAATAACTGCATTATATGGGTAATAATGCATGTTATATTGATAATAATATAAGTAATAAGTATAATTATTACAGTTCTAGCGATAATAATAGTACAATATGGCTAATAGTGCATGTTATATTGATAATAATAAAAGTAATAAGTATATTTATTACAGTTCTATCGATAAAAACTGCATAATATGGGTAATAATGCATGTTATATTGATGATATTAAAAGTAATACGTATATTTATTATAGTTCTAGCGATAATAACAGCATAATATGGGTAATAATGCATGTTATATTAATAATATCGGGAGTAATAAGTATAATTATTATAGTTCTAGCGATAATAATAGTGAAATATGGTTAATAGTGCATGCTATATTGATCATAATAAAAGTAATAAGTATAATTATTACTGTTCTAGCGATAATAACTGCATTATATGGGTAATAATTGATGTTATATTGATTATATCGGGAGTAATAAGTATAATTATTACGGTTTTAGCGATAATACTAGTAAAATATGGCTAAAAGTGCCTGTTATATTGATAATAATAAAAGTAATAAGTATATTTATTATACTTCTGTCGATAATAACTGCATTATATGGGTAATAATGCATGTTATATTGATAATAATATAAGTAATAAGTATAATTATTACAGTTCTAGCGATAATAACTCCATTATAGGGGTAATAATGCATGTTAAATTGATAATAATACAAGTAATAAATATAATTATTACAGTTCTAGCGATAATAACTGCATAATATGGGTAATAATGCATGTTATATTGATAATATCGGGAGTAATAAGTATAATTATTATAGCTCTAGCGATAATAATACTAAAATATGGCTAATAGTGCATGTTATATCAATAATAATAAAAGTAATAAGTATATTTATTACATTTCTATCGATAATAACTGCATTATATGGGTAATTATGCATGTTATATTGATGATAATAAAAGTACTAAGTATATTTATTATAGTTCTCGCGATTATAACTGCATAATATGCGTAATAATACATGTTATATTGAGAATAATATAAGTAATAAGTATAATTATTACAGTTCTAGCGATAATAACTGCATTATATGGGTAATAATGCATGTTATATTGATAATATTGGGAGTAATAAGTATAATTATTATAGTTCTAGCGATAATAATAGTAAAATATGGCTAATAGTGCATGTTATATTGATAATAATAAAAGTAATAAGTATATTTATTACAGTTCTATCGATAATAACTGCATAATATAGGTAATAATGCATGTTATATTGATAATAATAAAAGTAATAAGTATATTTATTATAGTTCTATCAATAATAACTGCATAATATCGGTAATAATGCATGTTATATTGATGATAATAAGAGTAGTAAGTATATTTATTATAGTTCTAGCAATTTTAACTGCATTATGTGGGTAATAATGCATGTTATATTGATAATATTGGGAGTAATAAGTATAATTATTATAGTTCTAGCGATAATAATAGTAAAATATGGCTAATAGTGCATGTTATATTGATAATAATAAAAGTAATAAGTATATTTATTACAGTTCTATGGATAATAACTGCATAATATGGGTAATAATGCATGTTATATTGATGATAACAAAAGTAATACGTATATTTATTATAGTTCTAGCGATAATAACAGCATAATATGGGTAATAATGCATGTTATATTAATAATATCGGGAGTAATAAGTATAATTATTATAGTTCTAGCGATAATAATAGTGAAATATGGTTAATAGTGCATGCTATATTGATCATAATAAAAGTAATAAGTATAATTATTACTGTTCTAGCGATAATAACTGCATTATATGGGTAATAATTGATGTTATATTGATTATATCGGGAGTAATAAGTATAATTATTACGGTTTTAGCGATAATACTAGTAAAATATGGCTAAAAGTGCCTGTTATATTGATAATAATAAAAGTAATAAGTATATTTATTATACTTCTGTCGATAATAACTGCATTATATGGGTAATAATGCATGTTATATTGATAATAATATAAGTAATAAGTATAATTATTACAGTTCTAGCGATAATAACTCCATTATAGGGGTAATAATGCATGTTAAATTGATAATAATACAAGTAATAAATATAATTATTACAGTTCTAGCGATAATAACTGCATAATATGGGTAATAATGCATGTTATATTGATAATATCGGGAGTAATAAGTATAATTATTATAGCTCTAGCGATAATAATACTAAAATATGGCTAATAGTGCATGTTATATCAATAATAATAAAAGTAATAAGTATATTTATTACATTTCTATCGATAATAACTGCATTATATGGGTAATTATGCATGTTATATTGATGATAATAAAAGTACTAAGTATATTTATTATAGTTCTCGCGATTATAACTGCATAATATGCGTAATAATACATGTTATATTGAGAATAATATAAGTAATAAGTATAATTATTACAGTTCTAGCGATAATAACTGCATTATATGGGTAATAATGCATGTTATATTGATAATATTGGGAGTAATAAGTATAATTATTATAGTTCTAGCGATAATAATAGTAAAATATGGCTAATAGTGCATGTTATATTGATAATAATAAAAGTAATAAGTATATTTATTACAGTTCTATCGATAATAACTGCATAATATAGGTAATAATGCATGTTATATTGATAATAATAAAAGTAATAAGTATATTTATTATAGTTCTATCAATAATAACTGCATAATATCGGTAATAATGCATGTTATATTGATGATAATAAGAGTAGTAAGTATATTTATTATAGTTCTAGCAATTTTAACTGCATTATGTGGGTAATAATGCATGTTATATTGATAATATTGGGAGTAATAAGTATAATTATTATAGTTCTAGCGATAATAATAGTAAAATATGGCTAATAGTGCATGTTATATTGATAATAATAAAAGTAATAAGTATATTTATTACAGTTCTATGGATAATAACTGCATAATATGGGTAATAATGCATGTTATATTGATAATATCGGGAGTAATAAGTATAATTATTATAGCTCTAGCGATAATAATACTAAAATATGGCTAATAGTGCATGTTATATCAATAATAATAAAAGTAATAAGTATATTTATTACATTTCTATCGATAATAACTGCATTATATGGGTAATAATGCATGTTATATTGATGATAATAAAAGTACTAAGTATATTTATTATAGTTCTCGCGATTATAACTGCATAATATGCGTAATAATACATGTTATATTGAGAATAATATAAGTAATAAGTATAATTATTACAGTTCTAGCGATAATAACTGCATTATATGGGTAATAATGCATGTTATATTGATAACATTGGGAGTAATAAGTATAATTATTATAGTTCTAGCGATAATAATAGTAAAATATGGCTAATAGTGCACGTTATATTGATAATAATAAAAGTAATAAGCATATTTATTACAGTTCTATCGATAATAACTGCATAATATAGGTTATAATGCATGTTATATTGATAATAATAAAAGTAATAAGTATATTTATTATAGTTCTATCAATAATAACTGCATAATATCGGTAATAATGCATGTTATATTGATGATAATAAGAGTAGTAAGTATATTTATTATAGTTCTAGCAATTTTAACTGCATTATGTGGGTAATAATGCATGTTATATTGATAATATTGGGAGTAATAAGTATAATTATTATAGTTCTAGCGATAATAATAGTAAAATATGGCTAATAGTGCATGTTATATTGATAATAATAAAAGTAATAAGTATATTTATTACAGTTCTATGGATAATAACTGCATAATATGGGTAATAATGCATGTTATATTGATAATATCGGGAGTAATAAGTATAATTATTATAGCTCTAGCGATAATAATACTAAAATATGGCTAATAGTGCATGTTATATCAATAATAATAAAAGTAATAAGTATATTTATTACATTTCTATCGATAATAACTGCATAATATGGGTAATAATGCATGTTATATTGATGATAATAAAAGTACTAAGTATATTTATTATAGTTCTCGCGATTATAACTGCATAATATGCGTAATAATGCATGTTATATTGAGAATAATATAAGTAATAAGTATAATTATTACAGTTCTAGCGATAATAACTGCATTATATGGGTAATAATGCATGTTATATTGATAATATTGGGAGTAATAAGTATAATTATTATAGTTCTAGCGATAATAATAGTAAAATATGGCTAATAGTGCATGTTATATTGATAATAATAAAAGTAATAAGCATATTTATTACAGTTCTATCGATAATAACTGCATAATATAGGTAATAATGCATGTTATATTGATAATAATAAAAGTAATAAGTATATTTATTATAGTTCTATCAATAATAACTGCATAATATCGGTAATAATGCATGTTATATTGATGATAATAAGAGTAGTAAGTATATTTATTATAGTTCTAGCAATTTTAACTGCATTATGTGGGTAATAATGCATGTTATATTGATAATATTGGGAGTAATAAGTATAATTATTATAGTTCTAGCGATAATAATAGTAAAATATGGCTAATAGTGCATGTTATATTGATAATAATAAAAGTAATAAGTATATTTATTACAGTTCTATGGATAATAACTGCATAATATGGGTAATAATGCATGTTATATTGATAATATCGGGAGTAATAAGTATAATTATTATAGCTCTAGCGATAATAATACTAAAATATGGCTAATAGTGCATGTTATATCAATAATAATAAAAGTAATAAGTATATTTATTACATTTCTATCGATAATAACTGCATAATATGGGTGATAATGCATGTTATATTGATGATAATAAAAGTACTAAGTATATTTATTATAGTTCTCGCGATTATAACTGCATAATATGCGTAATAATGCATGTTATATTGAGAATAATATAAGTAATAAGTATAATTATTACAGTTCTAGCGATAATAACTGCATTATATGGGTAATAATGCATGTTATATTGATAATATTGGGAGTAATAAGTATAATTATTATAGTTCTAGCGATAATAATAGTAAAATATGGCTAATAGTGCATGTTATATTGATAATAATAAAAGTAATAAGTATATTTATTACAGTTCTATCGATAATAACTGCATAATATGGGCAACAATGCATGTTATATTGATGATCACAAAAGTAATAAGTATTTTTATTACAGTTCTAGCGATAATAACTGCATTATATTGGTAATAATGCATGTTATACAGATAATAATAAAAGTAATAAGTATATTTATTATAGTTCTATCGATAATAACTGCATTATATGGGTAATAATGGATGTTATATTGATAATATCGGGAGTAATAAGTATATTTATTATAGTTCTAGCGATAATAACTGCATAATATAGGTAATAATGCATGTTATATTGATAATAATAAAAGTAATAAGTATATTTATTATAGTTCTAGCGTTTATAACTGCAGAATATGCGTAATAATGCATGTTATATTGATAATAATATAAGTAATAAGTATAATTATTACAGTTCTAACGATAATAACTGCATTATATGGGTAATAATGCATGGTATATTGATAATATTGGGAGTAATAAGTATAAATATTATAGTTCTAGCGATAATAATAGTAAAATATGGCTAAAAGTGCATCTTATATTGATAATAATAAAAGTAATAAGTATATTTATTACAATTCTAGCGATAATAACTGCATAATATGGGTAATAATGCATGTTATATTGATAATAATATAAGTAGTAAGTATAATTATTACAGTTCTGGCGATAATAACTGCATTATATGGGTAATAATGCACGTTATATTGCTAATAATATAAGTAATAAGTATAATTATTACAGTTCTAGCGATAATAACTGCATTATATGGGTAATAATGGATGTTATATTGATAATATCGGGAGTAATAAGTATATTTATTATAGTTCTAGCGTTTATAACTGCAGAATATGCGTAATAATGCATGTTATATTGATAATACTATAAGTAATAAGTATAATTATTGCAGTTCTAACGATAATAACTGCACTATATGGGTAATAATGCATGTTATATTGATAATATTGGGAGTAATAAGTATAAATATTATAGTTCTAGCGATAATAATAGTAAAATATGGCTAAAAGTGCATCTTATATTGATAATAATAAAAGTAATAAGTATATTTATTACAGTTCTAGCGATAATAACTGCATAATATGGGTAATAATGCATGTTATATTGATAATAATATAAGTAATAAGTATAATTATTACAGTTCTGGCGATAATAATAGTACAATATGGCTAATAGTGCATGTTATATTGATAATAATAAAAGTAATAAGTATATTTATTACAGTTCTATCGATAAAAACTGCATAATATGGGTAATAATGCATGTTATATTGATGATATTAAAAGTAATACGTATATTTATTATAGTTCTAGCGATAATAACAGCATAATATGGGTAATAATGCATGTTATATTAATAATATCGGGAGTAATAAGTATAATTATTATAGTTCTAGCGATAATAATAGTGAAATATGGTTAATAGTGCATGCTATATTGATCATAATAAAAGTAATAAGTATAATTATTACTGTTCTAGCGATAATAACTGCATTATATGGGTAATAATTGATGTTATATTGATTATATCGGGAGTAATAAGTATAATTATTACGGTTTTAGCGATAATACTAGTAAAATATGGCTAAAAGTGCCTGTTATATTGATAATAATAAAAGTAATAAGTATATTTATTATACTTCTGTCGATAATAACTGCATTATATGGGTAATAATGCATGTTATATTGATAATAATATAAGTAATAAGTATAATTATTACAGTTCTAGCGATAATAACTCCATTATAGGGGTAATAATGCATGTTAAATTGATAATAATACAAGTAATAAATATAATTATTACAGTTCTAGCGATAATAACTGCATAATATGGGTAATAATGCATGTTATATTGATAATATCGGGAGTAATAAGTATAATTATTATAGCTCTAGCGATAATAATACTAAAATATGGCTAATAGTGCATGTTATATCAATAATAATAAAAGTAATAAGTATATTTATTACATTTCTATCGATAATAACTGCATTATATGGGTAATTATGCATGTTATATTGATGATAATAAAAGTACTAAGTATATTTATTATAGTTCTCGCGATTATAACTGCATAATATGCGTAATAATACATGTTATATTGAGAATAATATAAGTAATAAGTATAATTATTACAGTTCTAGCGATAATAACTGCACTATATGGGTAATAATGCATGTTATATTGATAATATTGGGAGTAATAAGTATAAATATTATAGTTCTAGCGATAATAATAGTAAAATATGGCTAAAAGTGCATCTTATATTGATAATAATAAAAGTAATAAGTATATTTATTACAGTTCTAGCGATAATAACTGCATAATATGGGTAATAATGCATGTTATATTGATAATAATATAAGTAATAAGTATAATTATTACAGTTCTGGCGATAATAACTGCATTATATGGGTAATAATGCACGTTACATTGCTAATAATATAAGTAATAAGTATAATTATTACAGTTCTGGCGATAATAACTGCATTATATGGGTAATAATGCACGTTATATTGCTAATAATATAAGTAATAAGTATAATTATTACAGTTCTAGCGATAATAACTGCATTATATGGGTAATAATGCATGTGATATTGATAATATTGGGAGTAATAAGTATAATTATTATAGTTCTAGCGATAATAATAGTAAAATATGGCTAAAAGTGCATCTTATATTGATAATAATAGAAGTAATAAGTATATTTATTACAGTTCTAGCGATAATAACTGCATAATATGGGTAATAATGCATGTTATATTGATAATAATAAAAGTAATAAGTATATTTATTATAGTTCTATCAATAATAACTGCATAATATCGGTAATAATGCATGTTATATTGATGATAATAAGAGTAGTAAGTATATTTATTATAGTTCTAGCAATTTTAACTGCATTATGTGGGTAATAATGCATGTTATATTGATAGTATTGGGAGTAATAAGTATAATTATTATAGTTCTAGCGATAATAATAGTAAAATATGGCTAATAGTGCATGTTATATTGATAATAATAAAAGTAATAAGTATATTTATTACAGTTCTATGGATAATAACTGCATAATATGGGTAATAATGCATGTTAGATTGATAATATCGGGAGTAATATGTATAATTATTATAGCTCTAGCAATAATAATAATAAAATATGGCTAATAGTGCATGTTATATCAATAATAATAAAAGTAATAAGTATATTTATTACATTTCTATCGACAATAACTGCATTATATGGGTAATAATGCATGTTATATTGATGATAATAGAAGTACTAAGTATATTTATTATAGTTCTCGCGATTATAACTGCATAATATGCGTAATAATGCATGTTATGTTGAGAATAATATAAGTAATAAGTATAATTATTACAGTTCTAACGATAATAACTGCATTATATGGGTAATAATGCATGTTATATTGATAATATTGGGAGTAATAAGTATAATTATTATAGTTCTAGCGATAATAATAGTAAAATATGGCTAATAGTGCATGTTATATTGATAATAATAAAAGTAATAAGTATATTTATTACAGTTCTATGGATAATAACTGCATAATATGGGTAATAATGCATGTTATATTGATGATAACAAAAGTAATACGTATATTTATTATAGTTCTAGCGATAATAACTGCATAATATGGGTAATAATGCATGTTATATTGATAATAATATAAGTAATAAGTATAATTATTACAGTTCTAGCGATAATAACTGCATTATATGGGTAATAATGGATGTTATATTGACAATATCGGGAGTAATAAATATATTTATTATAGTTCTAGCGATAATAACTGCATAATATAGGTAATAATGCACGTTATATTGCTAATAATATAAGTAATAAGTATAATTATTACAGTTCTAGCGATAATAACTGCATTATATGGGTAATAATGCATGTTATATTGATAATATCGGGAGTAATAAGTATTACTATTGTAGTTCTAGCGATAATAATAGTAAAATATGGCTAATAGTGCATGTTATATTGATAATAATAAAAGTAATAAGTATATTTATTACAGTTCTAGCGATAATAACTGCATAATATGGGTAATAATGCATGTTATATTGATGATAACAAAAGTAATACGTATATTTATTATAGTTCTAGCCATAATAACTGCATAATATGGGTAATAATGCATGTTATATTGATAATAATATAAGAAATAAGTATAATTATTACAGTTCTAGCGATAATAACTGCATTATATGGGTAATAATGCATGTTATATTGATAATAATATAAGTAATAAGTATAATTATTACAGTTCTAGCGATAATAATAGTACAATATGGCTAATAGTGCATGTTATATTGATAATAATAAAAGTAATAAGTATATTTATTACAGTTCTATCGATAAAAACTGCATAATATGGGTAATAATGCATGTTATATTGATGATATTAAAAGTAATACGTATATTTATTATAGTTCTAGCGATAATAACAGCATAATATGGGTAATAATGCATGTTATATTAATAATATCGGGAGTAATAAGTATAATTATTATAGTTCTAGCGATAATAATAGTGAAATATGGTTAATAGTGCATGCTATATTGATCATAATAAAAGTAATAAGTATAATTATTACTGTTCTAGCGATAATAACTGCATTATATGGGTAATAATTGATGTTATATTGATTATATCGGGAGTAATAAGTATAATTATTACGGTTTTAGCGATAATACTAGTAAAATATGGCTAAAAGTGCCTGTTATATTGATAATAATAAAAGTAATAAGTATATTTATTATACTTCTGTCGATAATAACTGCATTATATGGGTAATAATGCATGTTATATTGATAATAATATAAGTAATAAGTATAATTATTACAGTTCTAGCGATAATAACTCCATTATAGGGGTAATAATGCATGTTAAATTGATAATAATACAAGTAATAAATATAATTATTACAGTTCTAGCGATAATAACTGCATAATATGGGTAATAATGCATGTTATATTGATAATATCGGGAGTAATAAGTATAATTATTATAGCTCTAGCGATAATAATACTAAAATATGGCTAATAGTGCATGTTATATCAATAATAATAAAAGTAATAAGTATATTTATTACATTTCTATCGATAATAACTGCATTATATGGGTAATTATGCATGTTATATTGATGATAATAAAAGTACTAAGTATATTTATTATAGTTCTCGCGATTATAACTGCATAATATGCGTAATAATACATGTTATATTGAGAATAATATAAGTAATAAGTATAATTATTACAGTTCTAGCGATAATAACTGCATTATATGGGTAATAATGCATGTTATATTGATAATATTGGGAGTAATAAGTATAATTATTATAGTTCTAGCGATAATAATAGTAAAATATGGCTAATAGTGCATGTTATATTGATAATAATAAAAGTAATAAGTATATTTATTACAGTTCTATCGATAATAACTGCATAATATAGGTAATAATGCATGTTATATTGATAATAATAAAAGTAATAAGTATATTTATTATAGTTCTATCAATAATAACTGCATAATATCGGTAATAATGCATGTTATATTGATGATAATAAGAGTAGTAAGTATATTTATTATAGTTCTAGCAATTTTAACTGCATTATGTGGGTAATAATGCATGTTATATTGATAATATTGGGAGTAATAAGTATAATTATTATAGTTCTAGCGATAATAATAGTAAAATATGGCTAATAGTGCATGTTATATTGATAATAATAAAAGTAATAAGTATATTTATTACAGTTCTATGGATAATAACTGCATAATATGGGTAATAATGCATGTCATATTGATAATATCGGGAGTAATAAGTATAATTATTATAGCTCTAGCGATAATAATACTAAAATATGGCTAATAGTGCATGTTATATCAATAATAATAAAAGTAATAAGTATATTTATTACATTTCTATCGATAATAACTGCATAATATGGGTAATAATGCATGTTATATTGATGATAATAAAAGTACTAAGTATATTTATTATAGTTCTCGCGATTATAACTGCATAATATGGGTAATAATGCATGTTATATTGATAATAATATAAGTAATAAGTATATTTATTATAATTCTATCGATAATAACTGCATAATATGGGTAATATTGCATGTTATATTGATGATCACAAAAGTAATAAGTATTTTTATTACAGTTCTAGCGATAATAACTGCATAATATGGGTAATAATGCATGTTATATTGATGATAATAAAAGTACTAAGTATATTTATTATAGTTCTAGCGATTGTTACTGCATAATATGGGTAATAATGCATGTTATATTGATAATAATATAAGTAATAAGTATAATTATTACAGTTCTAGCGATAATAACTGCATTATATTGGTAATAATGCATGTTATACAGATAATAATAAAAGTAATAAGTATATTTATTATAGTTCTATCGATAATAACTGCATTATATGGGTAATAATGGATGTTATATTGATAATATCGGGAGTAATAAGTATATTTATTATAGTTCTAGCGATAATAACTGCATAATATAGGTAATAATGCATGTTATATTGATAATAATAAAAGTAATAAGTATATTTATTATAGTTCTAGCGTTTATAACTGCATAATATGCCGAATAATGCATGTTGTATTGATAATAATATAAGTAATAAGTATAATTATTACAGTTCTAGCGATAATAACTGCATTATATGGGTAATAATGCATGTTATATTGATAATATTGGGAGTAATAAGTATAAATATTATAGTTCTTGCGATAATAATAGTAAAATATGGCTAAAAGTGCATCTTATATTGATAATAATAAAAGTAATAAGTATATTTATTACAGTTCTAGCGATAATAACTGCATAATATGGGTAATAATGCATGTTATATTGATAATAATATAAGTAATAAGTATTATTATTACAGTTCTGGCGATAATAACTCCATTATAGGGGTAATAATGCATGTTATATTGATAATAATATAAGTAATAAGTATAATTATTACAGTTCTAGCGATAATAACTGCATAATATTTGTAATAATGCACGTTATATTGCTAATAATATAAGTAATAAGTATAATTATTACAGTTCTAGCGATAATAACTGCATTATATGGGTAATAATGCATGTTATATTGATAATATCGGGAGTAATAAGTATTACTATTGTAGTTCTAGCGATAATAATAGTAAAATATGGCTAATAGTGCATGTTATATTGATAATAATAAAAGTAATAAGTATATTTATTACAGTTCTATCGATAAAAACTGCATAATATGGGTAATAATGCATGTTATATTGATGATATTAAAAGTAATACGTATATTTATTATAGTTCTAGCGATAATAACAGCATAATATGGGTAATAATGCATGTTATATTAATAATATCGGGAGTAATAAGTATAATTATTATAGTTCTAGCGATAATAATAGTAAAATATGGCTAATAGTGCATGCTATATTGATCATAATAAAAGTAATAAGTATAATTATTACTGTTCTAGCGATAATAACTGCATTATATGGGTAATAATTGATGTTATATTGATAATATCGGGAGTAATAAGTATAATTATTACGGTTTTAGCGATAATACTAGTAAAATATGGCTAAAAGTGCCTGTTATATTGATAATAATAAAAGTAATAAGTATATTTATTATACTTCTGTCGATAATAACTGCATTATATGGGTAATAATGCATGTTATATTGATAATAATATAAGTAATAAGTATAATTATTACAGTTCTAGCGATAATAACTCCATTATAGGGGTAATAATGCATGTTAAGTTGATAATAATACAAGTAATAAGTATAATTATTATAGTTCTAGTGATAATAATAGTAAAATATGGCTAATAGTGCATGCTATATTGATAACAATAAACGTAATAAGTAAAATTATTACAGTTCTAGCGATAATAACTGCATTATATGGGTAATAATTGATGTTATATTGATAATATCGGGAGTAATAAGTATAATTATTACAGTTTTAGCGATAATACTAGTAAAATATGGCTAAGAGTGCCTGTTATATTGATAATAATAAAAGTAATAAGTATATTTATTATACTTCTGTCGATAATAACTGCATTATATGGGTAATAATGCATGTTATATTGCTAATAATATAAGTAATAAGTATGATTATTACAGTTCTAGCGATAATAACTGCATTATATGGGTAATAATGCATGTTATATTGATAATATCAGGAGTAATAAGTATAATTATTATAGTTCTAGCGATAATAATAGTACAATATGGCTAATAGTGCATGTTATATTGATAATAATAAAAGTAATAAGTATATTTATTATAGTTCTATCGATAATAACTGCATAATATGGGTAATAATGCATGTTATATTGATAATAATATAAGTAATAAGTATATTTATTATAGTTCTAGCGATTATAACTGCATAATATGGGTAATAATGCATGTTATATTGAGAATAATATAAGTAATAAGTATAATTATTACAGTTCTAGCGATAATAACTGCATTGTATGGGTAATAATGCATGTTATATTGATAATATCGGGAGTAATAAGTATAATTATTATAGTTCTAACGATAATAATAGTACAATATGGCTAATAGTGCATGTTATATTGATAATAATAAGAGTAATAAGTATATTTATTATAGTTCTATCGATAATAACTGCATAATATGGGTAATAATGCATGTTATATTGATGATAATAAAAGTACTAAGTATATGTATTATAGTTCTAGCGATTATAACTGCATAATATGCGTAATAATGCATGTTATATTGATAATAATAAAAGTAATAAGTATATTTATTACAGTTCTATCGATAATAACTGCATAATATGGGTAATAATGCATGTTATATTGAGAATAATATAAGTAATACGTATATTTATTATAGTTCTAGCGATAATAACAGCATAATATGGGTAATAATGCATGTTATATTGATAATATCGGGAGTAATAAGTATAATTATTATAGTTCTAGTGATAATAATAGTAAAATATGGCTAATAGTGCATGCTATATTGATAATAATAAACGTAATAAGTAAAATTATTACAGTTCTAGCGATAATAACTGCATTATATGGGTAATAATTGATGTTATATTGATAATATCGGGAGTAATAAGTATAATTATTACAGTTTTAGCGATAATACTAGTAAAATATGGCTAAGAGTGCCTGTTATATTGATAATAATAAAAGTAATAAGTATATTTATTATACTTCTGTCGATAATAACTGCATTATATGGGTAATAATGCATGTTATATTGCTAATAATATAAGTAATAAGTATGATTATTACAGTTCTAGCGATAATAACTGCATTATATGGGTAATAATGCATGTTATATTGATAATATCAGGAGTAATAAGTATAATTATTATAGTTCTAGCGATAATAATAGTACAATATGGCTAATAGTGCATGTTATATTGATAATAATAAAAGTAATAAGTATATTTATTATAGTTCTATCGATAATAACTGCATAATATGGGTAATAATGCATGTTATATTGATAATAATAAAAGTAATAAGTATATTTATTACAGTTCTATCGATAATAACTGCATAATATGGGTAATAATGCATGTTATATTGATGATAATAAAAGTAATACGTATATTTATTATATTTCCAGCGATAATAACTGCATAATATGGGTAATAATGCATGTTATATTGATAATAATATAAGTAATAAGTATACTTATTACAGGTCTAGCGATAATAACTGCATTATATGGGTAATAATGGGTGTTACATTGATAATGTCGGGAGTAATAAGTATAATTATTATAGTTCTAGCGATAATAGCTGCATAATATGGGTAATAATGCATGTTATATTGATGGTCACAAAAGTAATAAGTATTTTTATTATAGTTCTAGCGATAATAACTGCATAATATGGGTAATAATGGATGTTATATTGATAATATCGGGAGTAATAAGTATAATTATTATAGTTCTAGCGATAATAATAGTAAAATATGGCTAATAGTGCATGTTATATTGATAATAGTAAACGTAATAAGTATGTTTATTACAGTTCTATCGATAATAACTGCATAATATGGGTAATAATGCATGTTATATTGATGACAATAAAAGTAATACGTATATTTATTATAGTTCTAGCGATAATAACTGCATAATATGGGTAATAATGCATGTTATATTGATGATAACAAAAGTAATACGTATATTTATTATAGTTCTAGCCATAATAACTGCATAATATGGGTAATAATGCATGTTATATTGATAATAATATAAGAAATAAGTATAATTATTACAGTTCTAGCGATAATAACTGCATTATATGGGTAATAATGCATGTTATATTGATAATAATATAAGTAATAAGTATAATTATTACAGTTCTAGCGATAATAATAGTACAATATGGCTAATAGTGCATGTTATATTGATAATAATAAAAGTAATAAGTATATTTATTACAGTTCTATCGATAAAAACTGCATAATATGGGTAATAATGCATGTTATATTGATGATATTAAAAGTAATACGTATATTTATTATAGTTCTAGCGATAATAACAGCATAATATGGGTAATAATGCATGTTATATTAATAATATCGGGAGTAATACGTATAAGTATTATAGTTCTAGCGATAATAATAGTGAAATATGGTTAATAGTGCATGCTATATTGATCATAATAAAAGTAATAAGTATAATTATTACTGTTCTAGCGATAATAACTGCATTATATGGGTAATAATTGATGTTATATTGATAATATCGGGAGTAATAAGTATAATTATTACGGTTTTAGCGATAATACTAGTAAAATATGGCTAAAAGTGCCTGTTATATTGATAATAATAAAAGTAATAAGTATATTTATTATACTTCTGTCGATAATAACTGCATTATATGGGTAATAATGCATGTTATATTGATAATAATATAAGTAATAAGTATAATTATTACAGTTCTAGCGATAATAACTCCATTATAGGGGTAATAATGCATGTTAAATTGATAATAATAGAAGTAATAAATATAATTATTACAGTTCTAGCGATAATAACTGCATAATATGGGTAATAATGCATGTTATATTGATAATAATATAAGTAATAAGTATAATTATTACAGTTCTAGCGATAATAACTCCATTATAGGGGTAATAATGCATGTTATATTGATAATAATATAAGTAATAAGTATAATTATTACAGTTCTAGCGATAATAACTGCATAATATTTGTAATAATGCACGTTATATTGAGAATAATATAAGTAATAAGTATAATTATTACAGTTCTAGCGATAATAACTGCATTATATGGGTAATAATGCATGTTATATTGATAATATTGGGAGTAATAAGTATAATTATTATAGTTCTAGCGATAATAATAGTAAAATATGGCTAATAGTGCATGTTATATTGATAATAATAAAAGTAATAAGTATATTTATTACAGTTCTATCGATAATAACTGCATAATATAGGTAATAATGCATGTTATATTGATAATAATAAAAGTAATAAGTATATTTATTATAGTTCTATCAATAATAACTGCATAATATCGGTAATAATGCATGTTATATTGATGATAATAAGAGTAGTAAGTATATTTATTATAGTTCTAGCAATTTTAACTGCATTATGTGGGTAATAATGCATGTTATATTGATAATATTGGGAGTAATAAGTATAATTATTATAGTTCTAGCGATAATAATAGTAAAATATGGCTAATAGTGCATGTTATATTGATAATAATAAAAGTAATAAGTATATTTATTACAGTTCTATGGATAATAACTGCATAATATGGGTAATAATGCATGTCATATTGATAATATCGGGAGTAATAAATATAATTATTATAGCTCTAGCGATAATAATACTAAAATATGGCTAATAGTGCATGTTATATCAATAATAATAAAAGTAATAAGTATATTTATTACATTTCTATCGATAATAACTGCATAATATGTGTAATAATGCATGTTATATTGATGATAATAAAAGTACTAAGTATATTTATTATAGTTCTCGCGATTATAACTGCATAATATGGGTAATAATGCATGTTATATTGATAATAATATAAGTAATAAGTATATTTATTATAATTCTATCGATAATAACTGCATAATATGGGTAATATTGCATGTTATATTGATGATCACAAAAGTAATAAGTATTTTTATTACAGTTCTAGCGATAATAACTGCATAATATGGGTAATAATGCATGTTATATTGATGATAATAAAAGTACTAAGTATATTTATTATAGTTCTAGCGATTGTTACTGCATAATATGGGTAATAATGCATGTTATATTGATAATAATATAAGTAATAAGTATAATTATTACAGTTCTAGCGATAATAACTGCATTATATTGGTAATAATGCATGTTATACAGATAATAATAAAAGTAATAAGTATATTTATTATAGTTCTATCGATAATAACTGCATTATATGGGTAATAATGGATGTTATATTGATAATATCGGGAGTAATAAGTATATTTATTATAGTTCTAGCGATAATAACTGCATAATATAGGTAATAATGCATGTTATATTGATAATAATAAAAGTAATAAGTATATTTATTATAGTTCTAGCGTTTATAACTGCATAATATGCCGAATAATGCATGTTGTATTGATAATAATATAAGTAATAAGTATAATTATTACAGTTCTAGCGATAATAACTGCATTATATGGGTAATAATGCATGTTATATTGATAATATTGGGAGTAATAAGTATAAATATTATAGTTCTTGCGATAATAATAGTAAAATATGGCTAAAAGTGCATCTTATATTGATAATAATAAAAGTAATAAGTATATTTATTATCGTTCTAGCGTTTATAACTGCATAATATGCCGAATAATGCATGTTGTATTGATAATAATATAAGTAATAAGTATAATTATTACAGTTCTGGCGATAATAACTCCATTATAGGGGTAATAATGCATGTTATATTGATAATAATATAAGTAATAAGTATAATTATTACAGTTCTAGCGATAATAACTGCATAATATTTGTAATAATGCACGTTATATTGCTAATAATATAAGTAATAAGTATAATTATTACAGTTCTAGCGATAATAACTGCATTATATGGGTAATAATGCATGTTATATTGATAATATCGGGAGTAATAAGTATTACTATTGTAGTTCTAGCGATAATAATAGTAAAATATGGCTAATAGTGCATGTTATATTGATAATAATAAAAGTAATAAGTATATTTATTACAGTTCTATCGATAAAAACTGCATAATATGGGTAATAATGCATGTTATATTGATGATATTATAAGTAATACGTATATTTATTATAGTTCTAGCGATAATAACAGCATAATATGGGTAATAATGCATGTTATATTAATAATATCGGGAGTAATAAGTATAATTATTATAGTTCTAGCGATAATAATAGTAAAATATGGCTAATAGTGCATGCTATATTGATCATAATAAAAGTAATAAGTATAATTATTACTGTTCTAGCGATAATAACTGCATTATATGGGTAATAATTGATGTTATATTGATAATATCGGGAGTAATAAGTATAATTATTACGGTTTTAGCGATAATACTAGTAAAATATGGCTAAAAGTGCCTGTTATATTGATAATAATAAAAGCAATAAGTATATTTATTATACTTCTGTCGATAATAACTGCATTATATGGGTAATAATGCATGTTATATTGATAATAATATAAGTAATAAGTATAATTATTACAGTTCTAGCGATAATAACTCCATTATAGGGGTAATAATGCATGTTAAATTGATAACAATACAAGTAATAAGTATAATTATTATAGTTCTAGTGATAATAATAGTAAAATATGGCTAATAGTGCATGCTATATTGATAATAATAAACGTAATAAGTAAAATTATTACAGTTCTAGCGATAATAACTGCATTATATGGGTAATAATTGATGTTATATTGATAATATCGGGAGTAATAAGTATAATTATTACAGTTTTAGCGATAATACTAGTAAAATATGGCTAAGAGTGCCCGTTATATTGATAATAATAAAAGTAATAAGTATATTTATTATACTTCTGTCGATAATAACTGCATTATATGGGTAATAATGCATGTTATATTGCTAATAATATAAGTAATAAGTATGATTATTACAGTTCTAGCGATAATAACTGCATTATATGGGTAATAATGCATGTTATATTGATAATATCAGGAGTAATAAGTATAATTATTATAGTTCTAGCGATAATAATAGTACAATATGGCTAATAGTGCATGTTATATTGATAATAATAAAAGTAATAAGTATATTTATTATAGTTCTATCGATAATAACTGCATAATATGGGTAATAATGCATGTTATATTGATAATAATATAAGTAATAAGTATATTTATTATAGTTCTAGCGATTATAACTGCATAATATGGGTAATAATGCATGTTATATTGAGAATAATATAAGTAATAAGTATAATTATTACAGTTCTAGCGATAATAACTGCATTGTATGGGTAATAATGCATGTTATATTGATAATATCGGGAGTAATAAGTATAATTATTATAGTTCTAGCGATAATAATAGTACAATATGGCTAATAGTGCATGTTATATTGATAATAATAAGAGTAATAAGTATATTTATTATAGTTCTATCGATAATAACTGCATAATATGGGTAATAATGCATGTTATATTGATGATAATAAAAGTACTAAGTATATGTATTATAGTTCTAGCGATTATAACTGCATAATAAGCGTAATAATGCATGTTATATTGATAATAATAAAAGTAATAAGTATATTTATTACAGTTCTATCGATAATAACTGCATAATATGGGTAATAATGCATGTTATATTGAGAATAATATAAGTAATACGTATATTTATTATAGTTCTAGCGATAATAACAGCATAATATGGGTAATAATGCATGTTATATTGATAATATCGGGAGTAATAAGTATAATTATTATAGTTCTAGTGATAATAATAGTAAAATATGGCTAATAGTGCATGCTATATTGATAATAATAAACGTAATAAGTAAAATTATTACAGTTCTAGCGATAATAACTGCATTATATGGGTAATAATTGATGTTATATTGATAATATCGGGAGTAATAAGTATAATTATTACAGTTTTAGCGATAATACTAGTAAAATATGGCTAAGAGTGCCTGTTATATTGATAATAATAAAAGTAATAAGTATATTTATTATACTTCTGTCGATAATAACTGCATTATATGGGTAATAATGCATGTTATATTGCTAATAATATAAGTAATAAGTATGATTATTACAGTTCTAGCGATAATAACTGCATTATATGGGTAATAATGCATGTTATATTGATAATATCAGGAGTAATAAGTATAATTATTATAGTTCTAGCGATAATAATAGTACAATATGGCTAATAGTGCATGTTATATTGATAATAATAAAAGTAATAAGTATATTTATTATAGTTCTATCGATAATAACTGCATAATATGGGTAATAATGCATGTTATATTGATAATAATAAAAGTAATAAGTATATTTATTACAGTTCTATCGATAATAACTGCATAATATGGGTAATAATGCATGTTATATTGATGATAATAAAAGTAATACGTATATTTATTATATTTCCAGCGATAATAACTGCATAATATGGGTAATAATGCATGTTATATTGATAATAATATAAGTAATAAGTATACTTATTACAGGTCTAGCGATAATAACTGCATTATATGGGTAATAATGGGTGTTACATTGATAATAATATAAGTAATAAGTATAATTATTACAGTTCTAGCGATAATAATAGTACAATATGGCTAATAGTGCATGTTATATTGATAATAATAAAAGTAATAAGTATATTTATTACAGTTCTATCGATAAAAACTGCATAATATGGGTAATAATGCATGTTATATTGATGATATTAAAAGTAATACGTATATTTATTATAGTTCTAGCGATAATAACAGCATAATATGGGTAATAATGCATGTTATATTAATAATATCGGGAGTAATACGTATAATTATTATAGTTCTAGCGATAATAATAGTGAAATATGGTTAATAGTGCATGCTATATTGATCATAATAAAAGTAATAAGTATAATTATTACTGTTCTAGCGATAATAACTGCATTATATGGGTAATAATTGATGTTATATTGATAATATCGGGAGTAATAAGTATAATTATTACGGTTTTAGCGATAATACTAGTAAAATATGGCTAAAAGTGCCTGTTATATTGATAATAATAAAAGTAATAAGTATATTTATTATACTTCTGTCGATAATAACTGCATTATATGGGTAATAATGCATGTTATATTGATAATAATATAAGTAATAAGTATAATTATTACAGTTCTAGCGATAATAACTCCATTATAGGGGTAATAATGCATGTTAAATTGATAATAATAGAAGTAATAAATATAATTATTACAGTTCTAGCGATAATAACTGCATAATATGGGTAATAATGCATGTTATATTGATAATAATATAAGTAATAAGTATAATTATTACAGTTCTAGCGATAATAACTCCATTATAGGGGTAATAATGCATGTTATATTGATAATAATATAAGTAATAAGTATAATTATTACAGTTCTAGCGATAATAACTGCATAATATTTGTAATAATGCACGTTATATTGAGAATAATATAAGTAATAAGTATAATTATTACAGTTCTAGCGATAATAACTGCATTATATGGGTAATAATGCATGTTATATTGATAATATTGGGAGTAATAAGTATAATTATTATAGTTCTAGCGATAATAATAGTAAAATATGGCTAATAGTGCATGTTATATTGATAATAATAAAAGTAATAAGTATATTTATTACAGTTCTATCGATAATAACTGCATAATATAGGTAATAATGCATGTTATATTGATAATAATAAAAGTAATAAGTATATTTATTATAGTTCTATCAATAATAACTGCATAATATCGGTAATAATGCATGTTATATTGATGATAATAAGAGTAGTAAGTATATTTATTATAGTTCTAGCAATTTTAACTGCATTATGTGGGTAATAATGCATGTTATATTGATAATATTGGGAGTAATAAGTATAATTATTATAGTTCTAGCGATAATAATAGTAAAATATGGCTAATAGTGCATGTTATATTGATAATAATAAAAGTAATAAGTATATTTATTACAGTTCTATGGATAATAACTGCATAATATGGGTAATAATGCATGTCATATTGATAATATCGGGAGTAATAAATATAATTATTATAGCTCTAGCGATAATAATACTAAAATATGGCTAATAGTGCATGTTATATCAATAATAATAAAAGTAATAAGTATATTTATTACATTTCTATCGATAATAACTGCATAATATGTGTAATAATGCATGTTATATTGATGATAATAAAAGTACTAAGTATATTTATTATAGTTCTCGCGATTATAACTGCATAATATGGGTAATAATGCATGTTATATTGATAATAATATAAGTAATAAGTATATTTATTATAATTCTATCGATAATAACTGCATAATATGGGTAATATTGCATGTTATATTGATGATCACAAAAGTAATAAGTATTTTTATTACAGTTCTAGCGATAATAACTGCATAATATGGGTAATAATGCATGTTATATTGATGATAATAAAAGTACTAAGTATATTTATTATAGTTCTAGCGATTGTTACTGCATAATATGGGTAATAATGCATGTTATATTGATAATAATATAAGTAATAAGTATAATTATTACAGTTCTAGCGATAATAACTGCATTATATTGGTAATAATGCATGTTATACAGATAATAATAAAAGTAATAAGTATATTTATTATAGTTCTATCGATAATAACTGCATTATATGGGTAATAATGGATGTTATATTGATAATATCGGGAGTAATAAGTATATTTATTATAGTTCTAGCGATAATAACTGCATAATATAGGTAATAATGCATGTTATATTGATAATAATAAAAGTAATAAGTATATTTATTATAGTTCTAGCGTTTATAACTGCATAATATGCCGAATAATGCATGTTGTATTGATAATAATATAAGTAATAAGTATAATTATTACAGTTCTAGCGATAATAACTGCATTATATGGGTAATAATGCATGTTATATTGATAATATTGGGAGTAATAAGTATAAATATTATAGTTCTTGCGATAATAATAGTAAAATATGGCTAAAAGTGCATCTTATATTGATAATAATAAAAGTAATAAGTATATTTATTATCGTTCTAGCGTTTATAACTGCATAATATGCCGAATAATGCATGTTGTATTGATAATAATATAAGTAATAAGTATAATTATTACAGTTCTGGCGATAATAACTCCATTATAGGGGTAATAATGCATGTTATATTGATAATAATATAAGTAATAAGTATAATTATTACAGTTCTAGCGATAATAACTGCATAATATTTGTAATAATGCACGTTATATTGCTAATAATATAAGTAATAAGTATAATTATTACAGTTCTAGCGATAATAACTGCATTATATGGGTAATAATGCATGTTATATTGATAATATCGGGAGTAATAAGTATTACTATTGTAGTTCTAGCGATAATAATAGTAAAATATGGCTAATAGTGCATGTTATATTGATAATAATAAAAGTAATAAGTATATTTATTACAGTTCTATCGATAAAAACTGCATAATATGGGTAATAATGCATGTTATATTGATGATATTATAAGTAATACGTATATTTATTATAGTTCTAGCGATAATAACAGCATAATATGGGTAATAATGCATGTTATATTAATAATATCGGGAGTAATAAGTATAATTATTATAGTTCTAGCGATAATAATAGTAAAATATGGCTAATAGTGCATGCTATATTGATCATAATAAAAGTAATAAGTATAATTATTACTGTTCTAGCGATAATAACTGCATTATATGGGTAATAATTGATGTTATATTGATAATATCGGGAGTAATAAGTATAATTATTACGGTTTTAGCGATAATACTAGTAAAATATGGCTAAAAGTGCCTGTTATATTGATAATAATAAAAGCAATAAGTATATTTATTATACTTCTGTCGATAATAACTGCATTATATGGGTAATAATGCATGTTATATTGATAATAATATAAGTAATAAGTATAATTATTACAGTTCTAGCGATAATAACTCCATTATAGGGGTAATAATGCATGTTAAATTGATAACAATACAAGTAATAAGTATAATTATTATAGTTCTAGTGATAATAATAGTAAAATATGGCTAATAGTGCATGCTATATTGATAATAATAAACGTAATAAGTAAAATTATTACAGTTCTAGCGATAATAACTGCATTATATGGGTAATAATTGATGTTATATTGATAATATCGGGAGTAATAAGTATAATTATTACAGTTTTAGCGATAATACTAGTAAAATATGGCTAAGAGTGCCCGTTATATTGATAATAATAAAAGTAATAAGTATATTTATTATACTTCTGTCGATAATAACTGCATTATATGGGTAATAATGCATGTTATATTGCTAATAATATAAGTAATAAGTATGATTATTACAGTTCTAGCGATAATAACTGCATTATATGGGTAATAATGCATGTTATATTGATAATATCAGGAGTAATAAGTATAATTATTATAGTTCTAGCGATAATAATAGTACAATATGGCTAATAGTGCATGTTATATTGATAATAATAAAAGTAATAAGTATATTTATTATAGTTCTATCGATAATAACTGCATAATATGGGTAATAATGCATGTTATATTGATAATAATATAAGTAATAAGTATATTTATTATAGTTCTAGCGATTATAACTGCATAATATGGGTAATAATGCATGTTATATTGAGAATAATATAAGTAATAAGTATAATTATTACAGTTCTAGCGATAATAACTGCATTGTATGGGTAATAATGCATGTTATATTGATAATATCGGGAGTAATAAGTATAATTATTATAGTTCTAGCGATAATAATAGTACAATATGGCTAATAGTGCATGTTATATTGATAATAATAAGAGTAATAAGTATATTTATTATAGTTCTATCGATAATAACTGCATAATATGGGTAATAATGCATGTTATATTGATGATAATAAAAGTACTAAGTATATGTATTATAGTTCTAGCGATTATAACTGCATAATAAGCGTAATAATGCATGTTATATTGATAATAATAAAAGTAATAAGTATATTTATTACAGTTCTATCGATAATAACTGCATAATATGGGTAATAATGCATGTTATATTGAGAATAATATAAGTAATACGTATATTTATTATAGTTCTAGCGATTATAACTGCATAATAAGCGTAATAATGCATGTTATATTGATAATAATAAAAGTAATAAGTATATTTATTACAGTTCTATCGATAATAACTGCATAATATGGGTAATAATGCATGTTATATTGAGAATAATATAAGTAATACGTATATTTATTATAGTTCTAGCGATAATAACAGCATAATATGGGTAATAATGCATGTTATATTGATAATATCGGGAGTAATAAGTATAATTATTATAGTTCTAGTGATAATAATAGTAAAATATGGCTAATAGTGCATGCTATATTGATAATAATAAACGTAATAAGTAAAATTATTACAGTTCTAGCGATAATAACTGCATTATATGGGTAATAATTGATGTTATATTGATAATATCGGGAGTAATAAGTATAATTATTACAGTTTTAGCGATAATACTAGTAAAATATGGCTAAGAGTGCCTGTTATATTGATAATAATAAAAGTAATAAGTATATTTATTATACTTCTGTCGATAATAACTGCATTATATGGGTAATAATGCATGTTATATTGCTAATAATATAAGTAATAAGTATGATTATTACAGTTCTAGCGATAATAACTGCATTATATGGGTAATAATGCATGTTATATTGATAATATCAGGAGTAATAAGTATAATTATTATAGTTCTAGCGATAATAATAGTACAATATGGCTAATAGTGCATGTTATATTGATAATAATAAAAGTAATAAGTATATTTATTATAGTTCTATCGATAATAACTGCATAATATGGGTAATAATGCATGTTATATTGATAATAATAAAAGTAATAAGTATATTTATTACAGTTCTATCGATAATAACTGCATAATATGGGTAATAATGCATGTTATATTGATGATAATAAAAGTAATACGTATATTTATTATATTTCCAGCGATAATAACTGCATAATATGGGTAATAATGCATGTTATATTGATAATAATATAAGTAATAAGTATACTTATTACAGGTCTAGCGATAATAACTGCATTATATGGGTAATAATGGGTGTTACATTGATAATAATATAAGTAATAAGTATAATTATTACAGTTCTAGCGATAATAATAGTACAATATGGCTAATAGTGCATGTTATATTGATAATAATAAAAGTAATAAGTATATTTATTACAGTTCTATCGATAAAAACTGCATAATATGGGTAATAATGCATGTTATATTGATGATATTAAAAGTAATACGTATATTTATTATAGTTCTAGCGATAATAACAGCATAATATGGGTAATAATGCATGTTATATTAATAATATCGGGAGTAATACGTATAATTATTATAGTTCTAGCGATAATAATAGTGAAATATGGTTAATAGTGCATGCTATATTGATCATAATAAAAGTAATAAGTATAATTATTACTGTTCTAGCGATAATAACTGCATTATATGGGTAATAATTGATGTTATATTGATAATATCGGGAGTAATAAGTATAATTATTACGGTTTTAGCGATAATACTAGTAAAATATGGCTAAAAGTGCCTGTTATATTGATAATAATAAAAGCAATAAGTATATTTATTATACTTCTGTCGATAATAACTGCATTATATGGGTAATAATGCATGTTATATTGATAATAATATAAGTAATAAGTATAATTATTACAGTTCTAGCGATAATAACTCCATTATAGGGGTAATAATGCATGTTAAATTGATAACAATACAAGTAATAAGTATAATTATTATAGTTCTAGTGATAATAATAGTAAAATATGGCTAATAGTGCATGCTATATTGATAATAATAAACGTAATAAGTAAAATTATTACAGTTCTAGCGATAATAACTGCATTATATGGGTAATAATTGATGTTATATTGATAATATCGGGAGTAATAAGTATAATTATTACAGTTTTAGCGATAATACTAGTAAAATATGGCTAAGAGTGCCCGTTATATTGATAATAATAAAAGTAATAAGTATATTTATTATACTTCTGTCGATAATAACTGCATTATATGGGTAATAATGCATGTTATATTGCTAATAATATAAGTAATAAGTATGATTATTACAGTTCTAGCGATAATAACTGCATTATATGGGTAATAATGCATGTTATATTGATAATATCAGGAGTAATAAGTATAATTATTATAGTTCTAGCGATAATAATAGTACAATATGGCTAATAGTGCATGTTATATTGATAATAATAAAAGTAATAAGTATATTTATTATAGTTCTATCGATAATAACTGCATAATATGGGTAATAATGCATGTTATATTGATAATAATATAAGTAATAAGTATATTTATTATAGTTCTAGCGATTATAACTGCATAATATGGGTAATAATGCATGTTATATTGAGAATAATATAAGTAATAAGTATAATTATTACAGTTCTAGCGATAATAACTGCATTGTATGGGTAATAATGCATGTTATATTGATAATATCGGGAGTAATAAGTATAATTATTATAGTTCTAGCGATAATAATAGTACAATATGGCTAATAGTGCATGTTATATTGATAATAATAAGAGTAATAAGTATATTTATTATAGTTCTATCGATAATAACTGCATAATATGGGTAATAATGCATGTTATATTGATGATAATAAAAGTACTAAGTATATGTATTATAGTTCTAGCGATTATAACTGCATAATAAGCGTAATAATGCATGTTATATTGATAATAATAAAAGTAATAAGTATATTTATTACAGTTCTATCGATAATAACTGCATAATATGGGTAATAATGCATGTTATATTGAGAATAATATAAGTAATACGTATATTTATTATAGTTCTAGCGATTATAACTGCATAATAAGCGTAATAATGCATGTTATATTGATAATAATAAAAGTAATAAGTATATTTATTACAGTTCTATCGATAATAACTGCATAATATGGGTAATAATGCATGTTATATTGAGAATAATATAAGTAATACGTATATTTATTATAGTTCTAGCGATAATAACAGCATAATATGGGTAATAATGCATGTTATATTGATAATATCGGGAGTAATAAGTATAATTATTATAGTTCTAGTGATAATAATAGTAAAATATGGCTAATAGTGCATGCTATATTGATAATAATAAACGTAATAAGTAAAATTATTACAGTTCTAGCGATAATAACTGCATTATATGGGTAATAATTGATGTTATATTGATAATATCGGGAGTAATAAGTATAATTATTACAGTTTTAGCGATAATACTAGTAAAATATGGCTAAGAGTGCCTGTTATATTGATAATAATAAAAGTAATAAGTATATTTATTATACTTCTGTCGATAATAACTGCATTATATGGGTAATAATGCATGTTATATTGCTAATAATATAAGTAATAAGTATGATTATTACAGTTCTAGCGATAATAACTGCATTATATGGGTAATAATGCATGTTATATTGATAATATCAGGAGTAATAAGTATAATTATTATAGTTCTAGCGATAATAATAGTACAATATGGCTAATAGTGCATGTTATATTGATAATAATAAAAGTAATAAGTATATTTATTATAGTTCTATCGATAATAACTGCATAATATGGGTAATAATGCATGTTATATTGATAATAATAAAAGTAATAAGTATATTTATTACAGTTCTATCGATAATAACTGCATAATATGGGTAATAATGCATGTTATATTGATGATAATAAAAGTAATACGTATATTTATTATATTTCCAGCGATAATAACTGCATAATATGGGTAATAATGCATGTTATATTGATAATAATATAAGTAATAAGTATACTTATTACAGGTCTAGCGATAATAACTGCATTATATGGGTAATAATGGGTGTTACATTGATAATAATATAAGTAATAAGTATAATTATTACAGTTCTAGCGATAATAATAGTACAATATGGCTAATAGTGCATGTTATATTGATAATAATAAAAGTAATAAGTATATTTATTACAGTTCTATCGATAAAAACTGCATAATATGGGTAATAATGCATGTTATATTGATGATATTAAAAGTAATACGTATATTTATTATAGTTCTAGCGATAATAACAGCATAATATGGGTAATAATGCATGTTATATTAATAATATCGGGAGTAATACGTATAATTATTATAGTTCTAGCGATAATAATAGTGAAATATGGTTAATAGTGCATGCTATATTGATCATAATAAAAGTAATAAGTATAATTATTACTGTTCTAGCGATAATAACTGCATTATATGGGTAATAATTGATGTTATATTGATAATATCGGGAGTAATAAGTATAATTATTACGGTTTTAGCGATAATACTAGTAAAATATGGCTAAAAGTGCCTGTTATATTGATAATAATAAAAGTAATAAGTATATTTATTATACTTCTGTCGATAATAACTGCATTATATGGGTAATAATGCATGTTATATTGATAATAATATAAGTAATAAGTATAATTATTACAGTTCTAGCGATAATAACTCCATTATAGGGGTAATAATGCATGTTAAATTGATAATAATAGAAGTAATAAATATAATTATTACAGTTCTAGCGATAATAACTGCATAATATGGGTAATAATGCATGTTATATTGATAATAATATAAGTAATAAGTATAATTATTACAGTTCTAGCGATAATAACTCCATTATAGGGGTAATAATGCATGTTATATTGATAATAATATAAGTAATAAGTATAATTATTACAGTTCTAGCGATAATAACTGCATAATATTTGTAATAATGCACGTTATATTGAGAATAATATAAGTAATAAGTATAATTATTACAGTTCTAGCGATAATAACTGCATTATATGGGTAATAATGCATGTTATATTGATAATATTGGGAGTAATAAGTATAATTATTATAGTTCTAGCGATAATAATAGTAAAATATGGCTAATAGTGCATGTTATATTGATAATAATAAAAGTAATAAGTATATTTATTACAGTTCTATCGATAATAACTGCATAATATAGGTAATAATGCATGTTATATTGATAATAATAAAAGTAATAAGTATATTTATTATAGTTCTATCAATAATAACTGCATAATATCGGTAATAATGCATGTTATATTGATGATAATAAGAGTAGTAAGTATATTTATTATAGTTCTAGCAATTTTAACTGCATTATGTGGGTAATAATGCATGTTATATTGATAATATTGGGAGTAATAAGTATAATTATTATAGTTCTAGCGATAATAATAGTAAAATATGGCTAATAGTGCATGTTATATTGATAATAATAAAAGTAATAAGTATATTTATTACAGTTCTATGGATAATAACTGCATAATATGGGTAATAATGCATGTCATATTGATAATATCGGGAGTAATAAATATAATTATTATAGCTCTAGCGATAATAATACTAAAATATGGCTAATAGTGCATGTTATATCAATAATAATAAAAGTAATAAGTATATTTATTACATTTCTATCGATAATAACTGCATAATATGTGTAATAATGCATGTTATATTGATGATAATAAAAGTACTAAGTATATTTATTATAGTTCTCGCGATTATAACTGCATAATATGGGTAATAATGCATGTTATATTGATAATAATATAAGTAATAAGTATATTTATTATAATTCTATCGATAATAACTGCATAATATGGGTAATATTGCATGTTATATTGATGATCACAAAAGTAATAAGTATTTTTATTACAGTTCTAGCGATAATAACTGCATAATATGGGTAATAATGCATGTTATATTGATGATAATAAAAGTACTAAGTATATTTATTATAGTTCTAGCGATTGTTACTGCATAATATGGGTAATAATGCATGTTATATTGATAATAATATAAGTAATAAGTATAATTATTACAGTTCTAGCGATAATAACTGCATTATATTGGTAATAATGCATGTTATACAGATAATAATAAAAGTAATAAGTATATTTATTATAGTTCTATCGATAATAACTGCATTATATGGGTAATAATGGATGTTATATTGATAATATCGGGAGTAATAAGTATATTTATTATAGTTCTAGCGATAATAACTGCATAATATAGGTAATAATGCATGTTATATTGATAATAATAAAAGTAATAAGTATATTTATTATAGTTCTAGCGTTTATAACTGCATAATATGCCGAATAATGCATGTTGTATTGATAATAATATAAGTAATAAGTATAATTATTACAGTTCTAGCGATAATAACTGCATTATATGGGTAATAATGCATGTTATATTGATAATATTGGGAGTAATAAGTATAAATATTATAGTTCTTGCGATAATAATAGTACAATATGGCTAATAGTGCATGTTATATTGATAATAATAAAAGTAATAAGTATATTTATTATAGTTCTATCGATAATAACTGCATAATATGGGTAATAATGCATGTTATATTGATAATAATAAAAGTAATAAGTATATTTATTACAGTTCTATCGATAATAACTGCATAATATGGGTAATAATGCATGTTATATTGATGATAATAAAAGTAATACGTATATTTATTATATTTCCAGCGATAATAACTGCATAATATGGGTAATAATGCATGTTATATTGATAATAATATAAGTAATAAGTATACTTATTACAGGTCTAGCGATAATAACTGCATTATATGGGTAATAATGGGTGTTACATTGATAATGTCGGGAGTAATAAGTATAATTATTATAGTTCTAGCGATAATAGCTGCATAATATGGGTAATAATGCATGTTATATTGATGGTCACAAAAGTAATAAGTATTTTTATTATAGTTCTAGCAATAATAACTGCATAATATGGGTAATAATGGATGTTATATTGATAATATCGGGAGTAATAAGTATAATTATTATAGTTCTAGCGATAATAATAGTAAAATATGGCTAATAGTGCATGTTATATTGATAATAGTAAACGAAATAAGTATGTTTATTACAGTTCTATCGATAATAACTGCATAATATGGGTAATAATGCATGTTATATTGATGACAATAAAAGTAATACGTATATTTATTATAGTTCTAGCGATAATAACTGCATTATATGGGTAATAATGGATGTTATATTGATAATATCGGGAGTAATAAGTACAATTATTACATTTTTAGCGATAATACTAGTAAAATATGGCTAAGAGTGCATGTTATATTCATAATAAAAAAGTAATAAGTATATTTATTATACTTCTATCGATAATAACTGCATAATATGGGTAATAATGCATGTTATATTGATAATAATATAAGTAATAAGTATAATTATTACAGTTCTAGCGATAATAACTGCATTATATGGGTAATAATGGATGTTATATTGATGATAATAAAAGTAATACGTATATTTATTACAGTTCTATCGATAATAACTGCATAATATGGGTAATAATGCATGTTATATTGATGATAATAAAAGTAATACGTATATTTATTATATTTCCAGCGATAATAACTGCATAATATGGGTAATAATGCATGTTATATTGATAATAATATAAGTAATAAGTATACTTATTACAGGTCTAGCGATAATAACTGCATTATATGGGTAATAATGGGTGTTACATTGATAATGTCGGGAGTAATAAGTATAATTATTATAGTTCTAGCGATAATAGCTGCATAATATGGGTAATAATGCATGTTATATTGATGGTCACAAAAGTAATAAGTATTTTTATTATAGTTCTAGCAATAATAACTGCATAATATGGGTAATAATGGATGTTATATTGATAATATCGGGAGTAATAAGTATAATTATTATAGTTCTAGCGATAATAATAGTAAAATATGGCTAATAGTGCATGTTATATTGATAATAGTAAACGTAATAAGTATGTTTATTACAGTTCTATCGATAATAACTGCATAATATGGGTAATAATGCATGTTATATTGATGACAATAAAAGTAATACGTATATTTATTATAGTTCTAGCGATAATAACTGCATTATATGGGTAATAATGGATGTTATATTGATAATATCGGGAGTAATAAGTACAATTATTACATTTTTAGCGATAATACTAGTAAAATATGGCTAAGAGTGCATGTTATATTCATAATAAAAAAGTAATAAGTATATTTATTATACTTCTATCGATAATAACTGCATAATATGGGTAATAATGCATGTTATATTGATAATAATATAAGTAATAAGTATAATTATTACAGTTCTAGCGATAATAACTGCATTATATGGGTAATAATGGATGTTATATTGATAATATCGGGAGTAATAAGTATATTTATTATAGTTCCAGCGATAATAACTGCATAATATGGGTAATAATGCATGTTATATTGATGATAATAAAAGTAATACGTATATTTATTATAGTTCTAGCGATAATAACTGCATAATATGGGTAATAATGCACGTTATATTGCTAATAATATAAGTAATAAGTATATTTATTATAATTCTATCGATAATAACTGCATAATATGGGTAATAATGCATGCTATATTGATGGTCACAAAAGTAATAAGTATTTTTATTACAGTTCTAGCGATAATAACTGCATAATATGGGTAATAATGCATGTTATATTGATGATAATAAAAGTACTAAGTATATTTATTGTAGTTCTAGCGATTGTAACTGCATAATATGGGTAATAATGCATGTTATACTGATAATAATAAAAGTAATAAGTATATTTATTATAGTTCTATCGATAATAACTGCATAATATGGGTAATAATGCATGTTATATTGTTAATATCGGAAGTAATAAGTATAATTATTATAGTTCTAGCGATAATAATAGTAAAATATGGCTAATAGTGCATGTTATATTGATAATAATAAAAGTAGTAAGTATATTTATTATAGTTCTATCGATAATAACTGCATAATATGGGTAATAATGCATGTTATATTGATAATAATATAAGTAATAAGTATAATTATTACAGTTCTAGCGATAATAACTGCATTATATGGGTAATAATGGATGTTATATTGATAATATCGGGAGTAATAAGTATATTTATTATAGTTCCAGCGATAATAACTGCATAATATGGGTAATAATGCATGTTATATTGATAATAATAGAAGTAATAAGTATACTTATTACAGTTCTAGCGATAATAACTGCATTATATGGGTAATAATGGATGTTATATTGATAATGTCGGGAGTAATAAGTATATTTATTATAGTTCTAGCGATAATAACTGCATAATATGGGTAATAATGCATGTTATATTGATAATATTGGGAGTAATAAGTATAATTATTATAGTTCTAGCGATAATAATAGCAAAATATGGCTAATAGTGCATGTTATATTGATAATAATAAAAGTAATAAGTATATTTATTATAGTTCTATAAATAATAACTGCATAATATGGGTAATAATGAATGTTATATTGATGATAATAAAAGTACTAAGTATATTTATTATAGTTCTAGCGATTATAACTGCATAATATGGGTAATAATGCACGTTATATTGCTAATAATATAAGTAATAAGTATATTTATTATAATTCTATCGATAATAACTGCATAATATGGGTAATAATGCATGCTATATTGATGGTCGCAAAAGTAATAAGTATTTTTATTACAGTTCTAGCGATAATAACTGCATAATATGGGTAATAATGCATGTTATATTGATGATAATAAAAGTACTAAGTATATTTATTGTAGTTCTAGCGATTGTAACTGCATAATATGGGTAATAATGCATGTTATACTGATAATAATAAAAGTAATAAGTATATTTATTATAGTTCTATCGATAATAACTGCATAATATGGGTAATAATGCATGTTATATTGATAATAATATAAGTAATAAGTATAATTATTACAGTTCTAGCGATAATAATAGTACAATATGGCTAATAGTGCATGTTATATTGATAATAATAAAAGTAATAAGTATATTTATTACAGTTCTATCGATAAAAACTGCATAATATGGGTAATAATGCATGTTATATTGATAATAATATAAGAAATAAGTATAATTATTACAGTTCTAGCGATAATAACTGCATAATATGCGTAATAATGCATGTTATATTGAGAATAATATAAGTAATAAGTATAATTATTACAGTTCTAGCGATAATAACTGCATTATATGGGTAATAATGCATGTTATATTGATAATAATATAAGTAATAAGTATAATTATTACAGTTCTAGCGATAATAATAGTACAATATGGCTAATAGTGCATGTTATATTGATAATAATAAAAGTAATAGGTATATTTATTACAGTTCTATCGATAAAAACTGCATAATATGGGTAATAATGCATGTTATATTGATGATATTAAAAGTAATACGTATATTTATTATAGTTCTAGCGATTATAACTGCATAATATGGGTAATAATGCATGTTATATTGAGAATAATATAAGTAATAAGTATGATTATTACAGTTCTAGCGATAATAACTGCATTATATGGGTAATAATGCATGTTATATTGATAATATCAGGAGTAATAAGTATAATTATTATAGTTCTAGCGATAATAATAGTACAATATGGCTAATAGTGCATGTTATATTGATAATAATAAAAGTAATAAGTATATTTATTATAGTTCTATCGATAATAACTGCATAATATGGGTAATAATGCATGTTATATTGATAATAATATAAGTAATAAGTATATTTATTATAGTTCTAGCGATTATAACTGCATAATATGGGTAATAATGCATGTTATATTGAGAATAATATAAGTAATAAGTATAATTATTACAGTTCTAGCGATAATAACTGCATTGTATGGGTAATAATGCATGTTATATTGATAATATCGGGAGTAATAAGTATAATTATTATAGTTCTAGCGATAATAATAGTACAATATGGCTAATAGTGCATGTTATATTGATAATAATAAGAGTAATAAGTATATTTATTATAGTTCTATCGATAATAACTGCATAATATGGGTAATAATGCATGTTATATTGATGATAATAAAAGTACTAAGTATATGTATTATAGTTCTAGCGATTATAACTGCATAATAAGCGTAATAATGCATGTTATATTGATAATAATAAAAGTAATAAGTATATTTATTACAGTTCTATCGATAATAACTGCATAATATGGGTAATAATGCATGTTATATTGAGAATAATATAAGTAATACGTATATTTATTATAGTTCTAGCGATTATAACTGCATAATAAGCGTAATAATGCATGTTATATTGATAATAATAAAAGTAATAAGTATATTTATTACAGTTCTATCGATAATAACTGCATAATATGGGTAATAATGCATGTTATATTGAGAATAATATAAGTAATACGTATATTTATTATAGTTCTAGCGATAATAACAGCATAATATGGGTAATAATGCATGTTATATTGATAATATCGGGAGTAATAAGTATAATTATTATAGTTCTAGTGATAATAATAGTAAAATATGGCTAATAGTGCATGCTATATTGATAATAATAAACGTAATAAGTAAAATTATTACAGTTCTAGCGATAATAACTGCATTATATGGGTAATAATTGATGTTATATTGATAATATCGGGAGTAATAAGTATAATTATTACAGTTTTAGCGATAATACTAGTAAAATATGGCTAAGAGTGCCTGTTATATTGATAATAATAAAAGTAATAAGTATATTTATTATACTTCTGTCGATAATAACTGCATTATATGGGTAATAATGCATGTTATATTGCTAATAATATAAGTAATAAGTATGATTATTACAGTTCTAGCGATAATAACTGCATTATATGGGTAATAATGCATGTTATATTGATAATATCAGGAGTAATAAGTATAATTATTATAGTTCTAGCGATAATAATAGTACAATATGGCTAATAGTGCATGTTATATTGATAATAATAAAAGTAATAAGTATATTTATTATAGTTCTATCGATAATAACTGCATAATATGGGTAATAATGCATGTTATATTGATAATAATAAAAGTAATAAGTATATTTATTACAGTTCTATCGATAATAACTGCATAATATGGGTAATAATGCATGTTATATTGATGATAATAAAAGTAATACGTATATTTATTATATTTCCAGCGATAATAACTGCATAATATGGGTAATAATGCATGTTATATTGATAATAATATAAGTAATAAGTATACTTATTACAGGTCTAGCGATAATAACTGCATTATATGGGTAATAATGGGTGTTACATTGATAATAATATAAGTAATAAGTATAATTATTACAGTTCTAGCGATAATAATAGTACAATATGGCTAATAGTGCATGTTATATTGATAATAATAAAAGTAATAAGTATATTTATTACAGTTCTATCGATAAAAACTGCATAATATGGGTAATAATGCATGTTATATTGATGATATTAAAAGTAATACGTATATTTATTATAGTTCTAGCGATAATAACAGCATAATATGGGTAATAATGCATGTTATATTAATAATATCGGGAGTAATACGTATAATTATTATAGTTCTAGCGATAATAATAGTGAAATATGGTTAATAGTGCATGCTATATTGATCATAATAAAAGTAATAAGTATAATTATTACTGTTCTAGCGATAATAACTGCATTATATGGGTAATAATTGATGTTATATTGATAATATCGGGAGTAATAAGTATAATTATTACGGTTTTAGCGATAATACTAGTAAAATATGGCTAAAAGTGCCTGTTATATTGATAATAATAAAAGTAATAAGTATATTTATTATACTTCTGTCGATAATAACTGCATTATATGGGTAATAATGCATGTTATATTGATAATAATATAAGTAATAAGTATAATTATTACAGTTCTAGCGATAATAACTCCATTATAGGGGTAATAATGCATGTTAAATTGATAATAATAGAAGTAATAAATATAATTATTACAGTTCTAGCGATAATAACTGCATAATATGGGTAATAATGCATGTTATATTGATAATAATATAAGTAATAAGTATAATTATTACAGTTCTAGCGATAATAACTCCATTATAGGGGTAATAATGCATGTTATATTGATAATAATATAAGTAATAAGTATAATTATTACAGTTCTAGCGATAATAACTGCATAATATTTGTAATAATGCACGTTATATTGAGAATAATATAAGTAATAAGTATAATTATTACAGTTCTAGCGATAATAACTGCATTATATGGGTAATAATGCATGTTATATTGATAATATTGGGAGTAATAAGTATAATTATTATAGTTCTAGCGATAATAATAGTAAAATATGGCTAATAGTGCATGTTATATTGATAATAATAAAAGTAATAAGTATATTTATTACAGTTCTATCGATAATAACTGCATAATATAGGTAATAATGCATGTTATATTGATAATAATAAAAGTAATAAGTATATTTATTATAGTTCTATCAATAATAACTGCATAATATCGGTAATAATGCATGTTATATTGATGATAATAAGAGTAGTAAGTATATTTATTATAGTTCTAGCAATTTTAACTGCATTATGTGGGTAATAATGCATGTTATATTGATAATATTGGGAGTAATAAGTATAATTATTATAGTTCTAGCGATAATAATAGTAAAATATGGCTAATAGTGCATGTTATATTGATAATAATAAAAGTAATAAGTATATTTATTACAGTTCTATGGATAATAACTGCATAATATGGGTAATAATGCATGTCATATTGATAATATCGGGAGTAATAAATATAATTATTATAGCTCTAGCGATAATAATACTAAAATATGGCTAATAGTGCATGTTATATCAATAATAATAAAAGTAATAAGTATATTTATTACATTTCTATCGATAATAACTGCATAATATGTGTAATAATGCATGTTATATTGATGATAATAAAAGTACTAAGTATATTTATTATAGTTCTCGCGATTATAACTGCATAATATGGGTAATAATGCATGTTATATTGATAATAATATAAGTAATAAGTATATTTATTATAATTCTATCGATAATAACTGCATAATATGGGTAATATTGCATGTTATATTGATGATCACAAAAGTAATAAGTATTTTTATTACAGTTCTAGCGATAATAACTGCATAATATGGGTAATAATGCATGTTATATTGATGATAATAAAAGTACTAAGTATATTTATTATAGTTCTAGCGATTGTTACTGCATAATATGGGTAATAATGCATGTTATATTGATAATAATATAAGTAATAAGTATAATTATTACAGTTCTAGCGATAATAACTGCATTATATTGGTAATAATGCATGTTATACAGATAATAATAAAAGTAATAAGTATATTTATTATAGTTCTATCGATAATAACTGCATTATATGGGTAATAATGGATGTTATATTGATAATATCGGGAGTAATAAGTATATTTATTATAGTTCTAGCGATAATAACTGCATAATATAGGTAATAATGCATGTTATATTGATAATAATAAAAGTAATAAGTATATTTATTATAGTTCTAGCGTTTATAACTGCATAATATGCCGAATAATGCATGTTGTATTGATAATAATATAAGTAATAAGTATAATTATTACAGTTCTAGCGATAATAACTGCATTATATGGGTAATAATGCATGTTATATTGATAATATTGGGAGTAATAAGTATAAATATTATAGTTCTTGCGATAATAATAGTACAATATGGCTAATAGTGCATGTTATATTGATAATAATAAAAGTAATAAGTATATTTATTATAGTTCTATCGATAATAACTGCATAATATGGGTAATAATGCATGTTATATTGATAATAATAAAAGTAATAAGTATATTTATTACAGTTCTATCGATAATAACTGCATAATATGGGTAATAATGCATGTTATATTGATGATAATAAAAGTAATACGTATATTTATTATATTTCCAGCGATAATAACTGCATAATATGGGTAATAATGCATGTTATATTGATAATAATATAAGTAATAAGTATACTTATTACAGGTCTAGCGATAATAACTGCATTATATGGGTAATAATGGGTGTTACATTGATAATGTCGGGAGTAATAAGTATAATTATTATAGTTCTAGCGATAATAGCTGCATAATATGGGTAATAATGCATGTTATATTGATGGTCACAAAAGTAATAAGTATTTTTATTATAGTTCTAGCAATAATAACTGCATAATATGGGTAATAATGGATGTTATATTGATAATATCGGGAGTAATAAGTATAATTATTATAGTTCTAGCGATAATAATAGTAAAATATGGCTAATAGTGCATGTTATATTGATAATAGTAAACGAAATAAGTATGTTTATTACAGTTCTATCGATAATAACTGCATAATATGGGTAATAATGCATGTTATATTGATGACAATAAAAGTAATACGTATATTTATTATAGTTCTAGCGATAATAACTGCATTATATGGGTAATAATGGATGTTATATTGATAATATCGGGAGTAATAAGTACAATTATTACATTTTTAGCGATAATACTAGTAAAATATGGCTAAGAGTGCATGTTATATTCATAATAAAAAAGTAATAAGTATATTTATTATACTTCTATCGATAATAACTGCATAATATGGGTAATAATGCATGTTATATTGATAATAATATAAGTAATAAGTATAATTATTACAGTTCTAGCGATAATAACTGCATTATATGGGTAATAATGGATGTTATATTGATGATAATAAAAGTAATACGTATATTTATTACAGTTCTATCGATAATAACTGCATAATATGGGTAATAATGCATGTTATATTGATGATAATAAAAGTAATACGTATATTTATTATATTTCCAGCGATAATAACTGCATAATATGGGTAATAATGCATGTTATATTGATAATAATATAAGTAATAAGTATACTTATTACAGGTCTAGCGATAATAACTGCATTATATGGGTAATAATGGGTGTTACATTGATAATGTCGGGAGTAATAAGTATAATTATTATAGTTCTAGCGATAATAGCTGCATAATATGGGTAATAATGCATGTTATATTGATGGTCACAAAAGTAATAAGTATTTTTATTATAGTTCTAGCAATAATAACTGCATAATATGGGTAATAATGGATGTTATATTGATAATATCGGGAGTAATAAGTATAATTATTATAGTTCTAGCGATAATAATAGTAAAATATGGCTAATAGTGCATGTTATATTGATAATAGTAAACGTAATAAGTATGTTTATTACAGTTCTATCGATAATAACTGCATAATATGGGTAATAATGCATGTTATATTGATGACAATAAAAGTAATACGTATATTTATTATAGTTCTAGCGATAATAACTGCATTATATGGGTAATAATGGATGTTATATTGATAATATCGGGAGTAATAAGTACAATTATTACATTTTTAGCGATAATACTAGTAAAATATGGCTAAGAGTGCATGTTATATTCATAATAAAAAAGTAATAAGTATATTTATTATACTTCTATCGATAATAACTGCATAATATGGGTAATAATGCATGTTATATTGATAATAATATAAGTAATAAGTATAATTATTACAGTTCTAGCGATAATAACTGCATTATATGGGTAATAATGGATGTTATATTGATAATATCGGGAGTAATAAGTATATTTATTATAGTTCCAGCGATAATAACTGCATAATATGGGTAATAATGCATGTTATATTGATGATAATAAAAGTAATACGTATATTTATTATAGTTCTAGCGATAATAACTGCATAATATGGGTAATAATGCACGTTATATTGCTAATAATATAAGTAATAAGTATATTTATTATAATTCTATCGATAATAACTGCATAATATGGGTAATAATGCATGCTATATTGATGGTCACAAAAGTAATAAGTATTTTTATTACAGTTCTAGCGATAATAACTGCATAATATGGGTAATAATGCATGTTATATTGATGATAATAAAAGTACTAAGTATATTTATTGTAGTTCTAGCGATTGTAACTGCATAATATGGGTAATAATGCATGTTATACTGATAATAATAAAAGTAATAAGTATATTTATTATAGTTCTATCGATAATAACTGCATAATATGGGTAATAATGCATGTTATATTGTTAATATCGGAAGTAATAAGTATAATTATTATAGTTCTAGCGATAATAATAGTAAAATATGGCTAATAGTGCATGTTATATTGATAATAATAAAAGTAGTAAGTATATTTATTATAGTTCTATCGATAATAACTGCATAATATGGGTAATAATGCATGTTATATTGATAATAATATAAGTAATAAGTATAATTATTACAGTTCTAGCGATAATAACTGCATTATATGGGTAATAATGGATGTTATATTGATAATATCGGGAGTAATAAGTATATTTATTATAGTTCCAGCGATAATAACTGCATAATATGGGTAATAATGCATGTTATATTGATAATAATAGAAGTAATAAGTATACTTATTACAGTTCTAGCGATAATAACTGCATTATATGGGTAATAATGGATGTTATATTGATAATGTCGGGAGTAATAAGTATATTTATTATAGTTCTAGCGATAATAACTGCATAATATGGGTAATAATGCATGTTATATTGATAATATTGGGAGTAATAAGTATAATTATTATAGTTCTAGCGATAATAATAGCAAAATATGGCTAATAGTGCATGTTATATTGATAATAATAAAAGTAATAAGTATATTTATTATAGTTCTATAAATAATAACTGCATAATATGGGTAATAATGAATGTTATATTGATGATAATAAAAGTACTAAGTATATTTATTATAGTTCTAGCGATTATAACTGCATAATATGGGTAATAATGCACGTTATATTGCTAATAATATAAGTAATAAGTATATTTATTATAATTCTATCGATAATAACTGCATAATATGGGTAATAATGCATGCTATATTGATGGTCGCAAAAGTAATAAGTATTTTTATTACAGTTCTAGCGATAATAACTGCATAATATGGGTAATAATGCATGTTATATTGATGATAATAAAAGTACTAAGTATATTTATTGTAGTTCTAGCGATTGTAACTGCATAATATGGGTAATAATGCATGTTATACTGATAATAATAAAAGTAATAAGTATATTTATTATAGTTCTATCGATAATAACTGCATAATATGGGTAATAATGCATGTTATATTGATAATAATATAAGTAATAAGTATAATTATTACAGTTCTAGCGATAATAATAGTACAATATGGCTAATAGTGCATGTTATATTGATAATAATAAAAGTAATAAGTATATTTATTACAGTTCTATCGATAAAAACTGCATAATATGGGTAATAATGCATGTTATATTGATAATAATATAAGAAATAAGTATAATTATTACAGTTCTAGCGATAATAACTGCATAATATGCGTAATAATGCATGTTATATTGAGAATAATATAAGTAATAAGTATAATTATTACAGTTCTAGCGATAATAACTGCATTATATGGGTAATAATGCATGTTATATTGATAATAATATAAGTAATAAGTATAATTATTACAGTTCTAGCGATAATAATAGTACAATATGGCTAATAGTGCATGTTATATTGATAATAATAAAAGTAATAGGTATATTTATTACAGTTCTATCGATAAAAACTGCATAATATGGGTAATAATGCATGTTATATTGATGATATTAAAAGTAATACGTATATTTATTATAGTTCTAGCGATAATAACAGCATAATATGGGTAATAATGCATGTTATATTAATAATATCGGGAGTAATAAGTATAATTATTATAGTTCTAGCGATAATAATAGTAAAATATGGCTAATAGTGCATGCTATATTGATCATAATAAAAGTAATAAGTATAATTATTACTGTTCTAGCGATAATAACTGCATTATATGGGTAATAATTGATGTTATATTGATAATATCGGGAGTAATAAGTATAATTATTACGGTTTTAGCGATAATACTAGTAAAATATGGCTAAAAGTGCCTGTTATATTGATAATAATAAAAGTAATAAGTATATTTATTATACTTCTGTCGATAATAACTGCATTATATGGGTAATAATGCATGTTATATTGATAATAATATAAGTAATAAGTATAATTATTACAGTTCTAGCGATAATAACTCCATTATAGGGGTAATAATGCATGTTAAATTGATAATAATACAAGTAATAAATATAATTATTACAGTTCTAGCGATAATAACTGCATAATATGGGTAATAATGCATGTTATATTGATAATAATATAAGTAATAAGTATAATTATTACAGTTCTAGCGATAATAACTCCATTATAGGGGTAATAATGCATGTTATATTGATAATAATATAAGTAATAAGTATAATTATTACAGTTCTATCGATAATAACTGCATAATATTTGTAATAATGCACGTTATATTGCTAATAATATAAGTAATAAGTATAATTATTACAGTTCTAGCGATAATAACTGCATTATATGGGTAATAATGCATGTTATATTGATAATATCGGGAGTAATAAGTATAATTATTATAGTTCTAGCGATAATAATAGTACAATATGGCTAATAGTGCATGTTATATTGATAATAATAAGAGTAATAAGTATATTTATTATAGTTCTATCGATAATAACTGCATAATATAGGTAATAATGCATGTTATATTGATAATAATAAAAGTAATAAGTATATTTATTATAGTTCTATCAATAATAACTGCATAATATCGGTAATAATGCATGTTATATTGATGATAATAAGAGTAGTAAGTATATTTATTATAGTTCTAGCCATTTTAACTGCATTATGTGGGTAATAATGCATGTTATATTGATAGTATTGGGAGTAATAAGTATAATTATTATAGTTCTAGCGATAATAATAGTAAAATATGGCTAATAGTGCATGTTATATTGATAATAATAAAAGTAATAAGTATATTTATTACAGTTCTATGGATAATAACTGCATAATATGGGTAATAATGCATGTTATATTGATAATATCGGGAGTAATAAGTATAATTATTATAGCTCTAGCGATAATAATACTAAAATATGGCTAATAGTGCATGTTATATCAATAATAATAAAAGTAATAAGTATATTTATTACATTTCTATCGATAATAACTGCATTATATGGGTAATAATGCATGTTATATTGATGATAATAAAAGTACTAAGTATATTTATTATAGTTCTCGCGATTATAACTGCATAATATGCGTAATAATACATGTTATATTGAGAATAATATAAGTAATAAGTATAATTATTACAGTTCTAGCGATAATAACTGCATTATATGGGTAATAATGCATGTTATATTGATAATATTGGGAGTAATAAGTATAATTATTATAGTTCTAGCGATAATAATAGTAAAATATGGCTAATAGTGCATGTTATATTGATAATAATAAAAGTAATAAGCATATTTATTACAGTTCTATCGATAATAACTGCATAATATAGGTAATAATGCATGTTATATTGATAATAATAAAAGTAATAAGTATATTTATTATAGTTCTATCAATAATAACTGCATAATATCGGTAATAATGCATGTTATATTGATGATAATAAGAGTAGTAAGTATATTTATTATAGTTCTAGCAATTTTAACTGCATTATGTGGGTAATAATGCATGTTATATTGATAATATTGGGAGTAATAAGTATAATTATTATAGTTCTAGCGATAATAATAGTAAAATATGGCTAATAGTGCATGTTATATTGATAATAATAAAAGTAATAAGTATATTTATTACAGTTCTATGGATAATAACTGCATAATATGGGTAATAATGCATGTTATATTGATAATATCGGGAGTAATAAGTATAATTATTATAGCTCTAGCGATAATAATACTAAAATATGGCTAATAGTGCATGTTATATCAATAATAATAAAAGTAATAAGTATATTTATTACATTTCTATCGATAATAACTGCATAATATGGGTAATAATGCGTGTTATATTGATAATATTGGGAGTAATAAGTATAATTATTATAGTTCTAGCGATAATAATAGCAAAATATGGCTAATAGTGCATGTTATATTGATAATAATAAAAGTAATAAGTATATTTATTATACTTCTGTCGATAATAACTGCATTATATGGGTAATAATGCATGTTATATTGATAATAATATAAGTAATAAGTATAATTATTACAGTTCTAGCTATAATAACTCCATTATAGGGGTAATAATGCATGTTAAATTGATAATAATACAAGTAATAAATATAATTATTACAGTTCTAGCGATAATAACTGCATAATATGGGTAATAATGCATGTTATATTGATAATAATATAAGTAATAAGTATAATTATTACAGTTCTAGCGATAATAACTCCATTATAGGGGTAATAATGCATGTTATATTGATAATAATATAAGTAATAAGTATAATTATTACAGTTCTAGCGATAATAACTGCATAATATTTGTAATAATGCACGTTATATTGCTAATAATATAAGTAATAAGTATAATTATTACAGTTCTAGCGATAATAACTGCATTATATGGGTAATAATGCATGTTATATTGATAATATCGGGAGTAATAAGTATAATTATTATAGTTCTAGCGATAATAATAGTACAATATGGCTAATAGTGCATGTTATATTGATAATAATAAGAGTAATAAGTATATTTATTATAGTTCTATCGATAATAACTGCATAATATAGGTAATAATGCATGTTATATTGATAATAATAAAAGTAATAAGTATATTTATTATAGTTCTATCAATAATAACTGCATAATATCGGTAATAATGCATGTTATATTGATGATAATAAGAGTAGTAAGTATATTTATTATAGTTCTAGCAATTTTAACTGCATTATGTGGGTAATAATGCATGTTATATTGATAATATTGGGAGTAATAAGTATAATTATTATAGTTCTAGCGATAATAATAGTAAAATATGGCTAATAGTGCATGTTATATTGATAATAATAAAAGTAATAAGTATATTTATTACAGTTCTATGGATAATAACTGCATAATATGGGTAATAATGCATGTTATATTGATAATATCGGGAGTAATAAGTATAATTATTATAGCTCTAGCGATAATAATACTAAAATATGGCTAATAGTGCATGTTATATCAATAATAATAAAAGTAATAAGTATATTTATTACATTTCTATCGATAATAACTGCATAATATGGGTAATAATGCATGTTATATTGATGATAATAAAAGTACTAAGTATATTTATTATAGTTCTCGCGATTATAACTGCATAATATGCGTAATAATGCATGTTATATTGAGAATAATATAAGTAATAAGTATAATTATTACAGTTCTAGCGATAATAACTGCATTATATGGGTAATAATGCATGTTATATTGATAATATTGGGAGTAATAAGTATAATTATTATAGTTCTAGCGATAATAATAGTAAAATATGGCTAATAGTGCATGTTATATTGATAATAATAAAAGTAATAAGTATTTTTATTACAGTTCAAGCGATAATAACTGCATAATATGGGTAATAATGCATGTTATATTGATGATAATAAAAGTACTAAGTATATTTATTATAGTTCTAGCGATTGTAACTGCATAATATGGGTAATAATGCATGTTATATTGATAATAGTATAAGTAATAAGTATAATTATTACAGTTCTAGCGATAATAACTGCATTATATTGGTAATAATGCATGTTATACAGATAATAATAAAAGTAATAAGTATATTTATTATAGTTCTATCGATAATAACTGCATTATATGGGTAATAATGGATGTTATATTGATAATATCGGGAGTAATAAGTATATTTATTATAGTTCCAGCGATAATAACTGCATAATATAGGTAATAATGCATGTTATATTGATAATAATAAAAGTAATAAGTATATTTATTATAGTTCTAGCGTTTATAACTGCAGAATATGCGTAATAATGCATGTTATATTGATAATAATATAAGTAATAAGTATAATTATTACAGTTCTAACGATAATAACTGCATTATATGGGTAATAATGCATGTTATATTGATAATATTGGGAGTAATAAGTAAAAATATTATAGTTCTAGCGATAATAATAGTAAAATATGGCTAAAAGTGCATCTTATATTGATAATAATAAAAGTAATAAGTATATTTATTACAATTCTAGCGATAATAACTGCATAATATGGGTAATAATGCATGTTATATTGATAATAATATAAGTAATAAGTATAATTATTACAGTTCTGGCGATAATAACTGCATTATATGGGTAATAATGCACGTTATATTGCTAATAATATAAGTAATAAGTATAATTATTACAGTCCTAGCGATAATAACTGCATTATATGGGTAATAATGGATGTTATATTGATAATATCGGGAGTAATAAGTATATTTATTATAGTTCTAGCGTTTATAACTGCAGAATATGCGTAATAATGCATGTTATATTGATAATACTATAAGTAATAAGTATAATTATTACAGTTCTAACGATAATAACTGCATTATATGGGTAATAATGCATGTTATATTGATAATATTGGGAGTAATAAGTATAAATATTATAGTTCTAGCGATAATAATAGTAAAATATGGCTAAAAGTGCATCTTATATTGATAATAATAAAAGTAATAAGTATATTTATTACAGTTCTAGCGATAATAACTGCATAATATGGGTAATAATGCATGTTATATTGATAATAATATAAGTAATAAGTATAATTATTACAGTTCTGGCGATAATAACTGCATTATATGGGTAATAATGCACGTTATATTGCTAATAATATAAGTAATAAGTATAATTATTACAGTTCTGGCGATAATAACTGCATTATATGGGTAATAATGCACGTTATATTGCTAATAATATAAGTAATAAGTATAATTATTACAGTTCTAGCGATAATAACTGCATTATATGGGTAATAATGCATGTTATATTCATGATAATAAAAGTACTAAGTATACTTATTATAGTGCTCGCGATTATAACTGCATAATATGCGTAATAATGCATGTTATATTGAGAATAATATAAGTAATAAGTATAATTATTACAGTTCTAGCGATAATAACTGCATTATATGGGTAATAATGCATGTTATATTGATAATAATATAAGTAATAAGTATAATTATTACAGTTCTAGCGATAATAACTCCATTATAGGGGTAATAATGCATGTTATATTGATAGTATTGGGAGTAATAAGTATAATTATTATAGTTCTAGCGATAATAATAGTAAAATATGGCTAATAGTGCATGTTATATTGATAATAATAAAAGTAATAAGTATATTTATTACAGTTCTAGCGATAATAACTGCATAATATGGGTAATAATGCATGTTATATTGATGATAACAAAAGTAATACGTATATTTATTATAGTTCTAGCCATAATAACTGCATAATATGGGTAATAATGCATGTTATATTGATAATAATATAAGAAATAAGTATAATTATTACAGTTCTAGCGATAATAACTGCATTATATGGGTAATAATGCATGTTATATTGATAATAATATAAGTAATAAGTATAATTATTACAGTTCTAGCGATAATAATAGTACAATATGGCTAATAGTGCATGTTATATTGATAATAATAAAAGTAATAAGTATATTTATTACAGTTCTATCGATAAAAACTGCATAATATGGGTAATAATGCATGTTATATTGATGATATTAAAAGTAATACGTATATTTATTATAGTTCTAGCGATAATAACAGCATAATATGGGTAATAATGCATGTTATATTAATAATATCGGGAGTAATAAGTATAATTATTATAGTTCTAGCGATAATAATAGTAAAATATGGCTAATAGTGCATGCTATATTGATCATAATAAAAGTAATAAGTATAATTATTACTGTTCTAGCGATAATAACTGCATTATATGGGTAATAATTGATGTTATATTGATAATATCGGGAGTAATAAGTATAATTATTACGGTTTTAGCGATAATACTAGTAAAATATGGCTAAAAGTGCCTGTTATATTGATAATAATAAAAATAATAAGTATATTTATTATACTTCTGTCGATAATAACTGCATTATATGGGTAATAATGCATGTTATATTGATAATAATATAAGTAATAAGTATAATTATTACAGTTCTAGCGATAATAACTCCATTATAGGGGTAATAATGCATGTTAAATTGATAATAATACAAGTAATAAATATAATTATTACAGTTCTAGCGATAATAACTGCATAATATGGGTAATAATGCATGTTATATTGATAATAATATAAGAAATAAGTATAATTATTACAGTTCTAGCGATAATAACTCCATTATAGGGGTAATAATGCATGTTATATTGATAATAATATAAGTAATAAGTATAATTATTACAGTTCTAGCGATAATAACTGCATAATATTTGTAATAATGCACGTTATATTGCTAATAATATAAGTAATAAGTATAATTATTACAGTTCTAGCGATAATAACTGCATTATATGGGTAATAATGCATGTTATATTGATAATATCGGGAGTAATAAGTATAATTATTATAGTTCTAGCGATAATAATAGTACAATATGGCTAATAGTGCATGTTATATTGATAATAATAAGAGTAATAAGTATATTTATTATAGTTCTATCGATAATAACTGCATAATATAGGTAATAATGCATGTTATATTGATAATAATAAAAGTAATAAGTATATTTATTATAGTTCTATCAATAATAACTGCATAATATCGGTAATAATGCATGTTATATTGATGATAATAAGAGTAGTAAGTATATTTATTATAGTTCTAGCCATTTTAACTGCATTATGTGGGTAATAATGCATGTTATATTGATAGTATTGGGAGTAATAAGTATAATTATTATAGTTCTAGCGATAATAATAGTAAAATTTGGCTAATAGTGCATGTTATATTGATAATAATAAAAGTAATAAGTATATTTATTACAGTTCTATGGATAATAACTGCATAATATTTGTAATAATGCATGTTATATTGATAATATCGGGAGTAATAAGTATAATTATTATAGCTCTAGCGATAATAATACTAAAATATGGCTAATAGTGCATGTTATATTGATAATAATAAAAGTAATAAGTATATTTATTACAGTTCTAGCGATAATAACTGCATAATATGGGTAATAATGCATGTTATATTGATGATAACAAAAGTAATACGTATATTTATTATAGTTCTAGCCATAATAACTGCATAATATGGGTAATAATGCATGTTATATTGATAATAATATAAGAAATAAGTATAATTATTACAGTTCTAGCGATAATAACTGCATTATATGGGTAATAATGCATGTTATATTGATAATAATATAAGTAATAAGTATAATTATTACAGTTCTAGCGATAATAATAGTACAATATGGCTAATAGTGCATGTTATATTGATAATAATAAAAGTAATAAGTATATTTATTACAGTTCTATCGATAAAAACTGCATAATATGGGTAATAATGCATGTTATATTGATGATATTAAAAGTAATACGTATATTTATTATAGTTCTAGCGATAATAACAGCATAATATGGGTAATAATGCATGTTATATTAATAATATCGGGAGTAATAAGTATAATTATTATAGTTCTAGCGATAATAATAGTAAAATATGGCTAATAGTGCATGCTATATTGATCATAATAAAAGTAATAAGTATAATTATTACTGTTCTAGCGATAATAACTGCATTATATGGGTAATAATTGATGTTATATTGATAATATCGGGAGTAATAAGTATAATTATTACGGTTTTAGCGATAATACTAGTAAAATATGGCTAAAAGTGCCTGTTATATTGATAATAATAAAAATAATAAGTATATTTATTATACTTCTGTCGATAATAACTGCATTATATGGGTAATAATGCATGTTATATTGATAATAATATAAGTAATAAGTATAATTATTACAGTTCTAGCGATAATAACTCCATTATAGGGGTAATAATGCATGTTAAATTGATAATAATACAAGTAATAAATATAATTATTACAGTTCTAGCGATAATAACTGCATAATATGGGTAATAATGCATGTTATATTGATAATAATATAAGAAATAAGTATAATTATTACAGTTCTAGCGATAATAACTCCATTATAGGGGTAATAATGCATGTTATATTGATAATAATATAAGTAATAAGTATAATTATTACAGTTCTAGCGATAATAACTGCATAATATTTGTAATAATGCACGTTATATTGCTAATAATATAAGTAATAAGTATAATTATTACAGTTCTAGCGATAATAACTACATTATATGGGTAATAATGCATGTTATATTGATAATATCGGGAGTAATAAGTATAATTATTATAGTTCTAGCGATAATAATAGTACAATATGGCTAATAGTGCATGTTATATTGATAATAATAAGAGTAATAAGTATATTTATTATAGTTCTATCGATAATAACTGCATAATATAGGTAATAATGCATGTTATATTGATAATAATAAAAGTAATAAGTATATTTATTATAGTTCTATCAATAATAACTGCATAATATCGGTAATAATGCATGTTATATTGATGATAATAAGAGTAGTAAGTATATTTATTATAGTTCTAGCCATTTTAACTGCATTATGTGGGTAATAATGCATGTTATATTGATAGTATTGGGAGTAATAAGTATAATTATTATAGTTCTAGCGATAATAATAGTAAAATTTGGCTAATAGTGCATGTTATATTGATAATAATAAAAGTAATAAGTATATTTATTACAGTTCTATGGATAATAACTGCATAATATGGGTAATAATGCATGTTATATTGATAATATCGGGAGTAATAAGTATAATTATTATAGCTCTAGCGATAATAATACTAAAATATGGCTAATAGTGCATGTTATATCAATAATAATAAAAGTAATAAGCATATTTATTACAGTTCTATCGATAATAACTGCATAATATAGGTAATAATGCATGTTATATTGATAATAATAAAAGTAATAAGTATATTTATTATAGTTCTATCAATAATAACTGCATAATATCGGTAATAATGCATGTTATATTGATGATAATAAGAGTAGTAAGTATATTTATTATAGTTCTAGCCATTTTAACTGCATTATGTGGGTAATAATGCATGTTATATTGATAGTATTGGGAGTAATAAGTATAATTATTATAGTTCTAGCGATAATAATAGTAAAATATGGCTAATAGTGCATGTTATATTGATAATAATAAAAGTAATAAGTATATTTATTACAGTTCTATGGATAATAACTGCATAATATGGGTAATAATGCATGTTATATTGATAATATCGGGAGTAATAAGTATAATTATTATAGCTCTAGCGATAATAATACTAAAATATGGCTAATAGTGCATGTTATATCAATAATAATAAAAGTAATAAGTATATTTATTACATTTCTATCGATAATAACTGCATTATATGGGTAATAATGCATGTTATATTGATGATAATAAAAGTACTAAGTATATTTATTATAGTTCTCGCGATTATAACTGCATAATATGCGTAATAATACATGTTATATTGAGAATAATATAAGTAATAAGTATAATTATTACAGTTCTAGCGATAATAACTGCATTATATGGGTAATAATGCATGTTATATTGATAATATTGGGAGTAATAAGTATAATTATTATAGTTCTAGCGATAATAATAGTAAAATATGGCTAATAGTGCATGTTATATTGATAATAATAAAAGTAATAAGCATATTTATTACAGTTCTATCGATAATAACTGCATAATATAGGTAATAATGCATGTTATATTGATAATAATAAAAGTAATAAGTATATTTATTATAGTTCTATCAATAATAACTGCATAATATCGGTAATAATGCATGTTATATTGATGATAATAAGAGTAGTAAGTATATTTATTATAGTTCTAGCAATTTTAACTGCATTATGTGGGTAATAATGCATGTTATATTGATAATATTGGGAGTAATAAGTATAATTATTATAGTTCTAGCGATAATAATAGTAAAATATGGCTAATAGTGCATGTTATATTGATAATAATAAAAGTAATAAGTATATTTATTACAGTTCTATGGATAATAACTGCATAATATGGGTAATAATGCATGTTATATTGATAATATCGGGAGTAATAAGTATAATTATTATAGCTCTAGCGATAATAATACTAAAATATGGCTAATAGTGCATGTTATATCAATAATAATAAAAGTAATAAGTATATTTATTACATTTCTATCGATAATAACTGCATAATATGGGTAATAATGCGTGTTATATTGATAATATTGGGAGTAATAAGTATAATTATTATAGTTCTAGCGATAATAATAGCAAAATATGGCTAATAGTGCATGTTATATTGATAATAATAAAAGTAATAAGTATATTTATTATACTTCTGTCGATAATAACTGCATTATATGGGTAATAATGCATGTTATATTGATAATAATATAAGTAATAAGTATAATTATTACAGTTCTAGCTATAATAACTCCATTATAGGGGTAATAATGCATGTTAAATTGATAATAATACAAGTAATAAATATAATTATTACAGTTCTAGCGATAATAACTGCATAATATGGGTAATAATGCATGTTATATTGATAATAATATAAGTAATAAGTATAATTATTACAGTTCTAGCGATAATAACTCCATTATAGGGGTAATAATGCATGTTATATTGATAATAATATAAGTAATAAGTATAATTATTACAGTTCTAGCGATAATAACTGCATAATATTTGTAATAATGCACGTTATATTGCTAATAATATAAGTAATAAGTATAATTATTACAGTTCTAGCGATAATAACTGCATTATATGGGTAATAATGCATGTTATATTGATAATATCGGGAGTAATAAGTATAATTATTATAGTTCTAGCGATAATAATAGTACAATATGGCTAATAGTGCATGTTATATTGATAATAATAAGAGTAATAAGTATATTTATTATAGTTCTATCGATAATAACTGCATAATATAGGTAATAATGCATGTTATATTGATAATAATAAAAGTAATAAGTATATTTATTATAGTTCTATCAATAATAACTGCATAATATCGGTAATAATGCATGTTATATTGATGATAATAAGAGTAGTAAGTATATTTATTATAGTTCTAGCAATTTTAACTGCATTATGTGGGTAATAATGCATGTTATATTGATAATATTGGGAGTAATAAGTATAATTATTATAGTTCTAGCGATAATAATAGTAAAATATGGCTAATAGTGCATGTTATATTGATAATAATAAAAGTAATAAGTATATTTATTACAGTTCTATGGATAATAACTGCATAATATGGGTAATAATGCATGTTATATTGATAATATCGGGAGTAATAAGTATAATTATTATAGCTCTAGCGATAATAATACTAAAATATGGCTAATAGTGCATGTTATATCAATAATAATAAAAGTAATAAGTATATTTATTACATTTCTATCGATAATAACTGCATAATATGGGTAATAATGCATGTTATATTGATGATAATAAAAGTACTAAGTATATTTATTATAGTTCTCGCGATTATAACTGCATAATATGCGTAATAATGCATGTTATATTGAGAATAATATAAGTAATAAGTATAATTATTACAGTTCTAGCGATAATAACTGCATTATATGGGTAATAATGCATGTTATATTGATAATATTGGGAGTAATAAGTATAATTATTATAGTTCTAGCGATAATAATAGTAAAATATGGCTAATAGTGCATGTTATATTGATAATAATAAAAGTAATAAGTATATTTATTACAGTTCTATCGATAATAACTGCATAATATGGGTAACAATGCATGTTATATTGATGATAATAGAAGTAATACGTATATTTATTATAGTTCTAGCGATAATAACTGCATAATATGGGTAATAATGCACGTTATATTGCTAATAATATAAGTAATAAGTATATTTATTATAGTTCTATCGATTATAACTGCATAATATGGGTAATCATGCATGTTATATTGATAATAATATAAGTAACAAGTATAATTATTACAGTTCTTGCGATAATAACTGCACAATATGGGTAATAATGCATGTTATACAGATAATAATGAAAGTAATAAGTATATTTATTATAATTCTATCGATAATAACTGCATAATATGGGTAATATTGCATGTTATATTGATGATCACAAAAGTAATAAGTATTTTTATTACAGTTCTAGCGATAATAACTGCATAATATGGGTAATAATGCATGTTATATTGATGATAATAAAAGTACTAAGTATATTTATTATAGTTCTAGCGATTGTAACTGCATAATATGGGTAATAATGCATGTTATATTGATAATAGTATAAGTAATAAGTATAATTATTACAGTTCTAGCGATAATAACTGCATTATATTGGTAATAATGCATGTTATACAGATAATAATAAAAGTAATAAGTATATTTATTATAGTTCTATCGATAATAACTGCATTATATGGGTAATAATGGATGTTATATTGATAATATCGGGAGTAATAAGTATATTTATTATAGTTCCAGCGATAATAACTGCATAATATAGGTAATAATGCATGTTATATTGATAATAATAAAAGTAATAAGTATATTTATTATAGTTCTAGCGTTTATAACTGCAGAATATGCGTAATAATGCATGTTATATTGATAATAATATAAGTAATAAGTATAATTATTACAGTTCTAACGATAATAACTGCATTATATGGGTAATAATGCATGTTATATTGATAATATTGGGAGTAATAAGTAAAAATATTATAGTTCTAGCGATAATAATAGTAAAATATGGCTAAAAGTGCATCTTATATTGATAATAATAAAAGTAATAAGTATATTTATTACAATTCTAGCGATAATAACTGCATAATATGGGTAATAATGCATGTTATATTGATAATAATATAAGTAATAAGTATAATTATTACAGTTCTGGCGATAATAACTGCATTATATGGGTAATAATGCACGTTATATTGCTAATAATATAAGTAATAAGTATAATTATTACAGTCCTAGCGATAATAACTGCATTATATGGGTAATAATGGATGTTATATTGATAATATCGGGAGTAATAAGTATATTTATTATAGTTCTAGCGTTTATAACTGCAGAATATGCGTAATAATGCATGTTATATTGATAATACTATAAGTAATAAGTATAATTATTACAGTTCTAACGATAATAACTGCATTATATGGGTAATAATGCATGTTATATTGATAATATTGGGAGTAATAAGTATAAATATTATAGTTCTAGCGATAATAATAGTAAAATATGGCTAAAAGTGCATCTTATATTGATAATAATAAAAGTAATAAGTATATTTATTACAGTTCTAGCGATAATAACTGCATAATATGGGTAATAATGCATGTTATATTGATAATAATATAAGTAATAAGTATAATTATTACAGTTCTGGCGATAATAACTGCATTATATGGGTAATAATGCACGTTATATTGCTAATAATATAAGTAATAAGTATAATTATTACAGTTCTGGCGATAATAACTGCATTATATGGGTAATAATGCACGTTATATTGCTAATAATATAAGTAATAAGTATAATTATTACAGTTCTAGCGATAATAACTGCATTATATGGCTAATAATGCATGTTATATTCATGATAATAAAAGTACTAAGTATACTTATTATAGTGCTCGCGATTATAACTGCATAATATGCGTAATAATGCATGTTATATTGAGAATAATATAAGTAATAAGTATAATTATTACAGTTCTAGCGATAATAACTGCATTATATGGGTAATAATGCATGTTATATTGATAATAATATAAGTAATAAGTATAATTATTACAGTTCTAGCGATAATAACTCCATTATAGGGGTAATAATGCATGTTATATTGATAGTATTGGGAGTAATAAGTATAATTATTATAGTTCTAGCGATAATAATAGTAAAATATGGCTAATAGTGCATGTTATATTGATAATAATAAAAGTAATAAGTATATTTATTACAGTTCTAGCGATAATAACTGCATAATATGGGTAATAATGCATGTTATATTGATGATAACAAAAGTAATACGTATATTTATTATAGTTCTAGCCATAATAACTGCATAATATGGGTAATAATGCATGTTATATTGATAATAATATAAGAAATAAGTATAATTATTACAGTTCTAGCGATAATAACTGCATTATATGGGTAATAATGCATGTTATATTGATAATAATATAAGTAATAAGTATAATTATTACAGTTCTAGCGATAATAATAGTACAATATGGCTAATAGTGCATGTTATATTGATAATAATAAAAGTAATAAGTATATTTATTACAGTTCTATCGATAAAAACTGCATAATATGGGTAATAATGCATGTTATATTGATGATATTAAAAGTAATACGTATATTTATTATAGTTCTAGCGATAATAACAGCATAATATGGGTAATAATGCATGTTATATTAATAATATCGGGAGTAATAAGTATAATTATTATAGTTCTAGCGATAATAATAGTAAAATATGGCTAATAGTGCATGCTATATTGATCATAATAAAAGTAATAAGTATAATTATTACTGTTCTAGCGATAATAACTGCATTATATGGGTAATAATTGATGTTATATTGATAATATCGGGAGTAATAAGTATAATTATTACGGTTTTAGCGATAATACTAGTAAAATATGGCTAAAAGTGCCTGTTATATTGATAATAATAAAAATAATAAGTATATTTATTATACTTCTGTCGATAATAACTGCATTATATGGGTAATAATGCATGTTATATTGATAATAATATAAGTAATAAGTATAATTATTACAGTTCTAGCGATAATAACTCCATTATAGGGGTAATAATGCATGTTAAATTGATAATAATACAAGTAATAAATATAATTATTACAGTTCTAGCGATAATAACTGCATAATATGGGTAATAATGCATGTTATATTGATAATAATATAAGAAATAAGTATAATTATTACAGTTCTAGCGATAATAACTCCATTATAGGGGTAATAATGCATGTTATATTGATAATAATATAAGTAATAAGTATAATTATTACAGTTCTAGCGATAATAACTGCATAATATTTGTAATAATGCACGTTATATTGCTAATAATATAAGTAATAAGTATAATTATTACAGTTCTAGCGATAATAACTGCATTATATGGGTAATAATGCATGTTATATTGATAATATCGGGAGTAATAAGTATAATTATTATAGTTCTAGCGATAATAATAGTACAATATGGCTAATAGTGCATGTTATATTGATAATAATAAGAGTAATAAGTATATTTATTATAGTTCTATCGATAATAACTGCATAATATAGGTAATAATGCATGTTATATTGATAATAATAAAAGTAATAAGTATATTTATTATAGTTCTATCAATAATAACTGCATAATATCGGTAATAATGCATGTTATATTGATGATAATAAGAGTAGTAAGTATATTTATTATAGTTCTAGCCATTTTAACTGCATTATGTGGGTAATAATGCATGTTATATTGATAGTATTGGGAGTAATAAGTATAATTATTATAGTTCTAGCGATAATAATAGTAAAATTTGGCTAATAGTGCATGTTATATTGATAATAATAAAAGTAATAAGTATATTTATTACAGTTCTATGGATAATAACTGCATAATATTTGTAATAATGCATGTTATATTGATAATATCGGGAGTAATAAGTATAATTATTATAGCTCTAGCGATAATAATACTAAAATATGGCTAATAGTGCATGTTATATTGATAATAATAAAAGTAATAAGTATATTTATTACAGTTCTAGCGATAATAACTGCATAATATGGGTAATAATGCATGTTATATTGATGATAACAAAAGTAATACGTATATTTATTATAGTTCTAGCCATAATAACTGCATAATATGGGTAATAATGCATGTTATATTGATAATAATATAAGAAATAAGTATAATTATTACAGTTCTAGCGATAATAACTGCATTATATGGGTAATAATGCATGTTATATTGATAATAATATAAGTAATAAGTATAATTATTACAGTTCTAGCGATAATAATAGTACAATATGGCTAATAGTGCATGTTATATTGATAATAATAAAAGTAATAAGTATATTTATTACAGTTCTATCGATAAAAACTGCATAATATGGGTAATAATGCATGTTATATTGATGATATTAAAAGTAATACGTATATTTATTATAGTTCTAGCGATAATAACAGCATAATATGGGTAATAATGCATGTTATATTAATAATATCGGGAGTAATAAGTATAATTATTATAGTTCTAGCGATAATAATAGTAAAATATGGCTAATAGTGCATGCTATATTGATCATAATAAAAGTAATAAGTATAATTATTACTGTTCTAGCGATAATAACTGCATTATATGGGTAATAATTGATGTTATATTGATAATATCGGGAGTAATAAGTATAATTATTACGGTTTTAGCGATAATACTAGTAAAATATGGCTAAAAGTGCCTGTTATATTGATAATAATAAAAATAATAAGTATATTTATTATACTTCTGTCGATAATAACTGCATTATATGGGTAATAATGCATGTTATATTGATAATAATATAAGTAATAAGTATAATTATTACAGTTCTAGCGATAATAACTCCATTATAGGGGTAATAATGCATGTTAAATTGATAATAATACAAGTAATAAATATAATTATTACAGTTCTAGCGATAATAACTGCATAATATGGGTAATAATGCATGTTATATTGATAATAATATAAGAAATAAGTATAATTATTACAGTTCTAGCGATAATAACTCCATTATAGGGGTAATAATGCATGTTATATTGATAATAATATAAGTAATAAGTATAATTATTACAGTTCTAGCGATAATAACTGCATAATATTTGTAATAATGCACGTTATATTGCTAATAATATAAGTAATAAGTATAATTATTACAGTTCTAGCGATAATAACTGCATTATATGGGTAATAATGCATGTTATATTGATAATATCGGGAGTAATAAGTATAATTATTATAGTTCTAGCGATAATAATAGTACAATATGGCTAATAGTGCATGTTATATTGATAATAATAAGAGTAATAAGTATATTTATTATAGTTCTATCGATAATAACTGCATAATATAGGTAATAATGCATGTTATATTGATAATAATAAAAGTAATAAGTATATTTATTATAGTTCTATCAATAATAACTGCATAATATCGGTAATAATGCATGTTATATTGATGATAATAAGAGTAGTAAGTATATTTATTATAGTTCTAGCCATTTTAACTGCATTATGTGGGTAATAATGCATGTTATATTGATAGTATTGGGAGTAATAAGTATAATTATTATAGTTCTAGCGATAATAATAGTAAAATTTGGCTAATAGTGCATGTTATATTGATAATAATAAAAGTAATAAGTATATTTATTACAGTTCTATGGATAATAACTGCATAATATGGGTAATAATGCATGTTATATTGATAATATCGGGAGTAATAAGTATAATTATTATAGCTCTAGCGATAATAATACTAAAATATGGCTAATAGTGCATGTTATATCAATAATAATAAAAGTAATAAGCATATTTATTACAGTTCTATCGATAATAACTGCATAATATAGGTAATAATGCATGTTATATTGATAATAATAAAAGTAATAAGTATATTTATTATAGTTCTATCAATAATAACTGCATAATATCGGTAATAATGCATGTTATATTGATGATAATAAGAGTAGTAAGTATATTTATTATAGTTCTAGCAATTTTAACTGCATTATGTGGGTAATAATGCATGTTATATTGATAATATTGGGAGTAATAAGTATAATTATTATAGTTCTAGCGATAATAATAGTAAAATATGGCTAATAGTGCATGTTATATTGATAATAATAAAAGTAATAAGTATATTTATTACAGTTCTATGGATAATAACTGCATAACATGGGTAATAATGCATGTTATATTGATAATATCGGGAGTAATAAGTATAATTATTATAGCTCTAGCGATAATAATACTAAAATATGGCTAATAGTGCATGTTATATCAATAATAATAAAAGTAATAAGTATATTTATTACATTTCTATCGATAATAACTGCATAATATGGGTAATAATGCATGTTATATTGATGATAATAAAAGTACTAAGTATATTTATTATAGTTCTCGCGATTATAACTGCATAATATGCGTAATAATGCATGTTATATTGAGAATAATATAAGTAATAAGTATAATTATTACAGTTCTAGCGATAATAACTGCATTATATGGGTAATAATGCATGTTATATTGATAATAATATAAGTAATAAGTATAATTATTACAGTTCTAGCGATAATAATAGTACAATATGGCTAATAGTGCATGTTATATTGATAATAAAAAAGTAATAAGTACATTTATTACAGTTCTATTGATAAAAACTGCATAATATGGGTAATAATGCATGTTATATTGATGATATTAAAAGTAATACGTATATTTATTATAGTTCTAGCGATAATAACAGCATAATATGGGTAATAATGCATGTTATATTAATAATATCGGGAGTAATAAGTATAATTATTATAGTTCTAGCGATAATAATAGTAAAATATGGCTAATAGTGCATGCTACATTGATCATAATAAAAGTAATAAGTATAATTATTACTGTTCTAGCGATAATAACTGCATTATATGGGTAATAATTGATGTTATATTGATAATATCGGGAGTAATAAGTATAAGTATTACGGTTTTAGCGATAATACTAGTAAAATATGGCTAAAAGTGCCTGTTATATTGATAATAATAAAAGTAATAAGTATATTTATTATACTTCTGTCGATAATAACTGCATTATATGGGTAATAATGCATGTTATATTGATAATATCGGGAGTAATAAGTATAATTATTATAGTTCTAGCGATAATAATAGTACAATATGGCTAATAGTGCATGTTATATTGATAATAATAAGAGTAATAAGTATATTTATTATAGTTCTATCGATAATAACTGCATAATATAGGTAGTAATGCATGTTATATTGATAATAATAAAAGTAATAAGTATATTTATTATAGTTCTATCAATAATAACTGCATAATATCGGTAATAATGCATGTTATATTGATGATAATAAGAGTAGTAAGTATATTTATTATAGTTCTAGCCATTTTAACTGCATTATGTGGGTAATAATGCATGTTATATTCATGATAATAAAAGTACTAAGTATATTTATTGTAGTGCTCGCGATTATAACTGCATAATATGCGTAATAATGCATGTTATATTGAGAATAATATAAGTAATAAGTATAATTATTACAGTTCTATCGATAATAACTGCATAATATGGGTAATATTGCATGTTATATTGATGATCACAAAAGTAATAAGTATTTTTATTACAGTTCTAGCGATAATAACTGCATAATATGGGTAATAATGCATGTTATATTGATGATAATAAAAGTACTAAGTATATTTATTATAGTTCTAGCGATTGTAACTGCATAATATGGGTAATAATGCATGTTATATTGATAATAATATAAGTAATAAGTATAATTATTACAGTTCTAGCGATAATAACTGCATTATATTGGTAATAATGCATGTTATACAGATAATAATAAAAGTAATAAGTATATTTATTATAGTTCTATCGATAATAACTGCATTATATGGGTAATAATGGATGTTATATTGATAATATCGGGAGTAATAAGTATATTTATTATAGTTCCAGCGATAATAACTGCATAATATAGGTAATAATGCATGTTATATTGATAATAATAAAAGTAATAAGTATATTTATTACAATTCTAGCGATAATAACTGCATAATATGGGTAATAATGCATGTTATATTGATAATAATATAAGTAATAAGTATAATTATTACAGTTCTGGCGATAATAACTGCATTATATGGGTAATAATACACGTTATATTGCTAATAATATAAGTAATAAGTATAATTATTACAGTTCTAGCGATAATAACTGCATTATATGGGTAATAATGGATGTTATATTGATAATATCGGGAGTAATAAGTATATTTATTATAGTTCTAGCGTTTATAACTGCAGAATATGCGTAATAATGCATGTTATATTGATAATACTATAAGTAATAAGTATAATTATTACAGTTCTAACGATAATAACTGCATTATATGGGTAATAATGCATGTTATATTTATAATATTGGGAGTAATAAGTATAAATATTATAGTTCTAGCGATAATAATAGTAAAATATGGCTAAAAGTGCATCTTATATTGATAATAATAAAAGTAATAAGTATATTTATTACAGTTCTAGCGATAATAACTGCATAATATGGGTAATAATGCATGTTATATTGATAATAATATAAGTAATAAGTATAATTATTACAGTTCTGGCGATAATAACTGCATTATATGGGTAATAATGCACGTTATATTGCTAATAATATAAGTAATAAGTATAATTATTACAGTTCTGGCGATAATAACTGCATTATATGGGTAATAATGCACGTTATATTGCTAATAATATAAGTAATAAGTATAATTATTACAGTTCTAGCGATAATAACTGCATTATATGGGTAATAATGCATGTTATATTCATGATAATAAAAGTACTAAGTATATTTATTATAGTGCTCGCGATTATAACTGCATAATATGCGTAATAATGCATGTTATATTGAGAATAATATAAGTAATAAGTATAATTATTACAGTTCTAGCGATAATAACTGCATTATATGGGTAATAATGCATGTGATATTGATAATATTGGGAGTAATAAGTATAATTATTATAGTTCTAGCGATAATAATAGTAAAATATGGCTAAAAGTGCATCTTATATTGATAATAATAGAAGTAATAAGTATATTTATTACAGTTCTAGCGATAATAACTGCATAATATGGGTAATAATGCATGTTATATTGATAATAATAAAAGTAATAAGTATATTTATTATAGTTCTATCAATAATAACTGCATAATATCGGTAATAATGCATGTTATATTGATGATAATAAGAGTAGTAAGTATATTTATTATAGTTCTAGCAATTTTAACTGCATTATGTGGGTAATAATGCATGTTATATTGATAGTATTGGGAGTAATAAGTATAATTATTATAGTTCTAGCGATAATAATAGTAAAATGTGGCTAATAGTGCATGTTATATTGATAATAATAAAAGTAATAAGTATATTTATTACAGTTCTATGGATAATAACTGCATAATATGGGTAATAATGCATGTTAGATTGATAATATCGGGAGTAATATGTATAATTATTATAGCTCTAGCAATAATAATAATAAAATATGGCTAATAGTGCATGTTATATCAATAATAATAAAAGTAATAAGTATATTTATTACATTTCTATCGATAATAACTGCATTATATGGGTAATAATGAATGTTATATTGATGATAATAGAAGTACTAAGTATATTTATTATAGTTCTCGCGATTATAACTGCATAATATGCGTAATAATGCATGTTATGTTGAGAATAATATAAGTAATAAGTATAATTATTACAGTTCTAACGATAATAACTGCATTATATGGGTAATAATGCATGTTATATTGATAATATTGGGAGTAATAAGTATAATTATTATAGTTCTAGCGATAATAATAGTAAAATATGGCTAATAGTGCATGTTATATTGATAATAATAAAAGTAATAAGTATATTTATTACAGTTCTATGGATAATAACTGCATAATATGGGTAATAATGCATGTTATATTGATGATAACAAAAGTAATACGTATATTTATTATAGTTCTAGCGATAATAACTGCATAATATGGGTAATAATGCATGTTATATTGATAATAATATAAGTAATAAGTATAATTATTACAGTTCTAGCGATAATAACTGCATTATATGGGTAATAATGGATGTTATATTGACAATATCGGGAGTAATAAGTATATTTATTATAGTTCTAGCGATAATAACTGCATAATATAGGTAATAATGCACGTTATATTGCTAATAATATAAGTAATAAGTATAATTATTACAGTTCTAGCGATAATAACTGCATTATATGGGTAATAATGGATGTTATATTGATAATATCGGGAGTAATAAGTATTACTATTGTAGTTCTAGCGATAATAATAGTAAAATTTGGCTAATAGTGCATGTTATATTGATAATAATAAAAGTAATAAGTATATTTATTGCAGTTCTAGCGATAATAACTGCATAATATGGGTAATAATGCATGTTATATTGATGATAACAAAAGTAATACGTATATTTATTATAGTTCTAGCCATAATAACTGCATAATATGGGTAATAATGCATGTTATATTGATAATAATATAAGAAATAAGTATAATTATTACAGTTCTAGCGATAATAACTGCATTATATGGGTAATAATGCATGTTATATTGATAATAATATAAGTAATAAGTATAATTATTACAGTTCTAGCGATAATAATAGTACAATATGGCTAATAGTGCATGTTATATTGATAATAATAAAAGTAATAAGTATATTTATTACAGTTCTATCGATAAAAACTGCATAATATGGGTAATAATGCATGTTATATTGATGATATTAAAAGTAATACGTATATTTATTATAGTTCTAGCGATAATAACAGCATAATATGGGTAATAATGCATGTTATATTAATAATATCGGGAGTAATAAGTATAATTATTATAGTTCTAGCGATAATAATAGTGAAATATGGCTAATAGTGCATGTTATATTGATAATAATAAAAGTAATAAGTATATTTATTACAGTTCTAGCGATAATAACTGCATAATATGGGTAATAATGCATGTTATATTGATGATAACAAAAGTAATACGTATATTTATTATAGTTCTAGCCATAATAACTGCATAATATGGGTAATAATGCATGTTATATTGATAATAATATAAGAAATAAGTATAATTATTACAGTACTAGCGATAATAACTCCATTATAGGGGTAATAATGCATGTTAAATTGATAATAATACAAGTAATAAATATAATTATTACAGTTCTAGCGATAATAACTGCATAATATGGGTAATAATGCATGTTATATTGATAATAATATAAGTAATAAGAATAATTATTACAGTTCTAGCGATAATAACTCCATTATAGGGGTAATAATGCATGTTATATTGATAATAATATAAGTAATAAGTATAATTATTACAGTTCTAGCGATAATAACTGCATAATATTTGTAATAATGCACGTTATATTGCTAATAATATAAGTAATAAGTATAATTATTACAGTTCTAGCGATAATAACTGCATTATATGGGTAATAATTGATGTTATATTGATAATATCGGGAGTAATAAGTATAATTATTACGGTTTTAGCGATAATACTAGTAAAATATGGCTAAAAGTGCCTGTTATATTGATAATAATAAAAGTAATAAGTATATTTATTATACTTCTGTCGATAATAACTGCATTATATGGGTAATAATGCATGTTATATTGATAATAATATAAGTAATAAGTATAATTATTACAGTTCTAGCGATAATAACTCCATTATAGGGGTAATAATGCATGTTAAATTGATAATAATACAAGTAATAAATATAATTATTACAGTTCTAGCGATAATAACTGCATAATATGGGTAATAATGCATGTTATATTGATAATAATATAAGTAATAAGAATAATTATTACAGTTCTAGCGATAATAACTCCATTATAGGGGTAATAATGCATGTTATATTGATAATAATATAAGTAATAAGTATAATTATTACAGTTCTAGCGATAATAACTGCATAATATTTGTAATAATGCACGTTATATTGCTAATAATATAAGTAATAAGTATAATTATTACAGTTCTAGCGATAATAACTGCATTATATGGGTAATAATGCATGTTATATTGATAATATCGGGAGTAATAAGTATAATTATTATAGTTCTAGCGATAATAATAGTACAATATGGCTAATAGTGCATGTTATATTGATAATAATAAGAGTAATATGTATATTTATTATAGTTCTATCGATAATAACTGCATAATATACGTAATAATGCATGTTATATTGATAATAATAAAAGTAATAAGTATATTTATTATAGTTCTATCAATAATAACTGCATAATATCGGTAATAATGCATGTTATATTGATGATAATAAGAGTAGTAAGTATATTTATTATAGTTCTAGCAATTTTAACTGCATTATGTGGGTAATAATGCATGTTATATTGATAGTATTGGGAGTAATAAGTATAATTATTATAGTTCTAGCGATAATAATAGTAAAATATGGCTAATAGTGCATGTTATATTGATAATAATAAAAGTAATAAGTATATTTATTACAGTTCTATGGATAATAACTGCATAATATGGGTAATAATGCATGTTATATTGATAATATCGGGAGTAATAAGTATAATTATTATAGCTCTAGCGATAATAATACTAAAATATGGCTAATAGTGCATGTTATATCAATAATAATAAAAGTAATAAGTATATTTATTACATTTCTATCGATAATAACTGCATTATATGGGTAATAATGCATGTTATATTGATGATAATAAAAGTACTAAGTATATTTATTATAGTTCTCGCGATTATAACTGCATAATATGCGTAATAATACATGTTATATTGAGAATAATATAAGTAATAAGTATAATTATTACAGTTCTAGCGATAATAACTGCATTATATGGGTAATAATGCATGTTATATTGATAATATTGGGAGTAATAAGTATAATTATTATAGTTCTAGCGATAATAATAGTAAAATATGGCTAATAGTGCATGTTATATTGATAATAATAAAAGTAATAAGTATATTTATTACAGTTCTATCGATAATAACTGCATAATATAGGTAATAATGCATGTTATATTGATAATAATAAAAGTAATAAGTATATTTATTATAGTTCTATCAATAATAACTGCATAATATCGGTAATAATGCATGAGATATTGATGATAATAAGAGTAGTAAGTATATTTATTATAGTTCTAGCAATTTTAAGTGCATTATGTGGGTAATAATGCATGTTATATTGATAATATTGGGAGTAATAAGTATAATTATTATAGTTCTAGCGATAATAATAGTAAAATATGGCTAATAGTGCATGTTATATTGATAATAATAAAAGTAATAAGTATATTTATTACAGTTCTATGGATAATAACTGCATAATATGGGTAATAATGCATGTCATATTGATAATATCGGGAGTAATAAGTATAATTATTATAGCTCTAGCGATAATAATACTAAAATATGGCTAATAGTGCATATTATATCAATAATAATAAAAGTAATAAGTATATTTATTACATTTCTATCGATAATAACTGCATAATATGGGTAATAATGGATGTTATATTGACAATATCGGGAGTAATAAGTATATTTATTATAGTTCTAGCGATAATAACTGCATAATATAGGTAATAATGCACGTTATATTGCTAATAATATAAGTAATAAGTATAATTATTACAGTTCTAGCGATAATAACTGCATTATATGGGTAATAATGGATGTTATATTGATAATATCGGGAGTAATAAGTATTACTATTGTAGTTCTAGCGATAATAATAGTAAAATTTGGCTAATAGTGCATGTTATATTGATAATAATAAAAGTAATAAGTATATTTATTGCAGTTCTAGCGATAATAACTGCATAATATGGGTAATAATGCATGTTATATTGATGATAACAAAAGTAATACGTATATTTATTATAGTTCTAGCCATAATAACTGCATAATATGGGTAATAATGCATGTTATATTGATAATAATATAAGAAATAAGTATAATTATTACAGTTCTAGCGATAATAACTGCATTATATGGGTAATAATGCATGTTATATTGATAATAATATAAGTAATAAGTATAATTATTACAGTTCTAGCGATAATAATAGTACAATATGGCTAATAGTGCATGTTATATTGATAATAATAAAAGTAATAAGTATATTTATTACAGTTCTATCGATAAAAACTGCATAATATGGGTAATAATGCATGTTATATTGATGATATTAAAAGTAATACGTATATTTATTATAGTTCTAGCGATAATAACAGCATAATATGGGTAATAATGCATGTTATATTAATAATATCGGGAGTAATAAGTATAATTATTATAGTTCTAGCGATAATAATAGTGAAATATGGCTAATAGTGCATGTTATATTGATAATAATAAAAGTAATAAGTATATTTATTACAGTTCTAGCGATAATAACTGCATAATATGGGTAATAATGCATGTTATATTGATGATAACAAAAGTAATACGTATATTTATTATAGTTCTAGCCATAATAACTGCATAATATGGGTAATAATGCATGTTATATTGATAATAATATAAGAAATAAGTATAATTATTACAGTACTAGCGATAATAACTCCATTATAGGGGTAATAATGCATGTTAAATTGATAATAATACAAGTAATAAATATAATTATTACAGTTCTAGCGATAATAACTGCATAATATGGGTAATAATGCATGTTATATTGATAATAATATAAGTAATAAGAATAATTATTACAGTTCTAGCGATAATAACTCCATTATAGGGGTAATAATGCATGTTATATTGATAATAATATAAGTAATAAGTATAATTATTACAGTTCTAGCGATAATAACTGCATAATATTTGTAATAATGCACGTTATATTGCTAATAATATAAGTAATAAGTATAATTATTACAGTTCTAGCGATAATAACTGCATTATATGGGTAATAATTGATGTTATATTGATAATATCGGGAGTAATAAGTATAATTATTACGGTTTTAGCGATAATACTAGTAAAATATGGCTAAAAGTGCCTGTTATATTGATAATAATAAAAGTAATAAGTATATTTATTATACTTCTGTCGATAATAACTGCATTATATGGGTAATAATGCATGTTATATTGATAATAATATAAGTAATAAGTATAATTATTACAGTTCTAGCGATAATAACTCCATTATAGGGGTAATAATGCATGTTAAATTGATAATAATACAAGTAATAAATATAATTATTACAGTTCTAGCGATAATAACTGCATAATATGGGTAATAATGCATGTTATATTGATAATAATATAAGTAATAAGAATAATTATTACAGTTCTAGCGATAATAACTCCATTATAGGGGTAATAATGCATGTTATATTGATAATAATATAAGTAATAAGTATAATTATTACAGTTCTAGCGATAATAACTGCATAATATTTGTAATAATGCACGTTATATTGCTAATAATATAAGTAATAAGTATAATTATTACAGTTCTAGCGATAATAACTGCATTATATGGGTAATAATGCATGTTATATTGATAATATCGGGAGTAATAAGTATAATTATTATAGTTCTAGCGATAATAATAGTACAATATGGCTAATAGTGCATGTTATATTGATAATAATAAGAGTAATAAGTATATTTATTATAGTTCTATCGATAATAACTGCATAATATACGTAATAATGCATGTTATATTGATAATAATAAAAGTAATAAGTATATTTATTATAGTTCTATCAATAATAACTGCATAATATCGGTAATAATGCATGTTATATTGATGATAATAAGAGTAGTAAGTATATTTATTATAGTTCTAGCAATTTTAACTGCATTATGTGGGTAATAATGCATGTTATATTGATAGTATTGGGAGTAATAAGTATAATTATTATAGTTCTAGCGATAATAATAGTAAAATATGGCTAATAGTGCATGTTATATTGATAATAATAAAAGTAATAAGTATATTTATTACAGTTCTATGGATAATAACTGCATAATATGGGTAATAATGCATGTTATATTGATAATATCGGGAGTAATAAGTATAATTATTATAGCTCTAGCGATAATAATACTAAAATATGGCTAATAGTGCATGTTATATCAATAATAATAAAAGTAATAAGTATATTTATTACATTTCTATCGATAATAACTGCATTATATGGGTAATAATGCATGTTATATTGATGATAATAAAAGTACTAAGTATATTTATTATAGTTCTCGCGATTATAACTGCATAATATGCGTAATAATACATGTTATATTGAGAATAATATAAGTAATAAGTATAATTATTACAGTTCTAGCGATAATAACTGCATTATATGGGTAATAATGCATGTTATATTGATAATATTGGGAGTAATAAGTATAATTATTATAGTTCTAGCGATAATAATAGTAAAATATGGCTAATAGTGCATGTTATATTGATAATAATAAAAGTAATAAGTATATTTATTACAGTTCTATCGATAATAACTGCATAATATAGGTAATAATGCATGTTATATTGATAATAATAAAAGTAATAAGTATATTTATTATAGTTCTATCAATAATAACTGCATAATATCGGTAATAATGCATGAGATATTGATGATAATAAGAGTAGTAAGTATATTTATTATAGTTCTAGCAATTTTAAGTGCATCATGTGGGTAATAATGCATGTTATATTGATAATATTGGGAGTAATAAGTATAATTATTATAGTTCTAGCGATAATAATAGTAAAATATGGCTAATAGTGCATGTTATATTGATAATAATAAAAGTAATAAGTATATTTATTACAGTTCTATGGATAATAACTGCATAATATGGGTAATAATGCATGTCATATTGATAATATCGGGAGTAATAAGTATAATTATTATAGCTCTAGCGATAATAATACTAAAATATGGCTAATAGTGCATATTATATCAATAATAATAAAAGTAATAAGTATATTTATTACATTTCTATCGATAATAACTGCATAATATGGGTAATAATGCATGTTATATTGATGATAATAAAAGTACTAAGTATATTTATTATAGTTCTCGCGATTATAACTGCATAATATGGGTAATAATGCATGTTATATTGATAATAATATAAGTAATAAGTATATTTATTATAATTCTATCGATAATAACTGCATAATATGGGTAATATTGCATGGTATATTGATGATCACAAAAGTAATAAGTATTTTTATTACAGTTCTAGCGATAATAACTGCATAATATGGGTAATAATGCATGTTATATTGATGATAATAAAAGTACTAAGTATATTTATTATAGTTCTCGCGATTGTTACTGCATAATATGGGTAATAATGCATGTTATATTGATAATAATATAAGTAATAAGTATAATTATTACAGTTCTAGCGATAATAACTGCATTATATGGGTAATAATGCATGTTATATTGATAATATTGGGAGTAATAAGTATAATTATTATAGTTCTAGCGATAATAATAGTAAAATATGGCTAATAGTGCATGTTATATTGATAATAATAAAAGTAATAAGTATATTTATTACAGTTCTAGCGATAATAACTGCATAATATGGGTAATAATGCATGTTATATTGATGATAACAAAAGTAATACGTATATTTATTATAGTTCTAGCCATAATAACTGCATAATATGGGTAATAATGCATGTTATATTGATAATAATATAAGGAATAAGTATAATTATTACAGTACTAGCGATAATAACTCCATTATAGGGGTAATAATGCATGTTAAATTGATAATAATACAAGTAATAAATATAATTATTACAGTTCTAGCGATAATAACTGCATAATATGGGTAATAATGCATGTTATATTGATAATAATATAAGTAATAAGAATAATTATTACAGTTCTAGCGATAATAACTCCATTATAGGGGTAATAATGCATGTTATATTGATAATAATATAAGTAATAAGTATAATTATTACAGTTCTAGCGATAATAACTGCATAATATTTGTAATAATGCACGTTATATTGCTAATAATATAAGTAATAAGTATAATTATTACAGTTCTAGCGATAATAACGGCATTATATGGGTAATAATTGATGTTATATTGATAATATCGGGAGTAATAAGTATAATTATTACGGTTTTAGCGATAATACTAGTAAAATATGGCTAAAAGTGCCTGTTATATTGATAATAATAAAAGTAATAAGTATATTTATTATACTTCTGTCGATAATAACTGCATTATATGGGTAATAATGCATGTTATATTGATAATAATATAAGTAATAAGTATAATTATTACAGTTCTAGCGATAATAACTCCATTATAGGGGTAATAATGCATGTTAAATTGATAATAATACAAGTAATAAATATAATTATTACAGTTCTAGCGATAATAACTGCATAATATGGGTAATAATGCATGTTATATTGATAATAATATAAGTAATAAGAATAATTATTACAGTTCTAGCGATAATAACTCCATTATAGGGGTAATAATGCATGTTATATTGATAATAATATAAGTAATAAGTATAATTATTACAGTTCTAGCGATAATAACTGCATAATATTTGTAATAATGCACGTTATATTGCTAATAATATAAGTAATAAGTATAATTATTACAGTTCTAGCGATAATAACTGCATTATATGGGTAATAATGCATGTTATATTGATAATATCGGGAGTAATAAGTATAATTATTATAGTTCTAGCGATAATAATAGTACAATATGGCTAATAGTGCATGTTATATTGATAATAATAAGAGTAATAAGTATATTTATTATAGTTCTATCGATAATAACTGCATAATATACGTAATAATGCATGTTATATTGATAATAATAAAAGTAATAAGTATATTTATTATAGTTCTATCAATAATAACTGCATAATATCGGTAATAATGCATGTTATATTGATGATAATAAGAGTAGTAAGTATATTTATTATAGTTCTAGCAATTTTAACTGCATTATGTGGGTAATAATGCATGTTATATTGATAGTATTGGGAGTAATAAGTATAATTATTATAGTTCTAGCGATAATAATAGTAAAATATGGCTAATAGTGCATGTTATATTGATAATAATAAAAGTAATAAGTATATTTATTACAGTTCTATGGATAATAACTGCATAATATGGGTAATAATGCATGTTATATTGATAATATCGGGAGTAATAAGTATAATTATTATAGCTCTAGCGATAATAATACTAAAATATGGCTAATAGTGCATGTTATATCAATAATAATAAAAGTAATAAGTATATTTATTACATTTCTATCGATAATAACTGCATTATATGGGTAATAATGCATGTTATATTGATGATAATAAAAGTACTAAGTATATTTATTATAGTTCTCGCGATTATAACTGCATAATATGCGTAATAATACATGTTATATTGAGAATAATATAAGTAATAAGTATAATTATTACAGTTCTAGCGATAATAACTGCATTATATGGGTAATAATGCATGTTATATTGATAATATTGGGAGTAATAAGTATAATTATTATAGTTCTAGCGATAATAATAGTAAAATATGGCTAATAGTGCATGTTATATTGATAATAATAAAAGTAATAAGTATATTTATTACAGTTCTATCGATAATAACTGCATAATATAGGTAATAATGCATGTTATATTGATAATAATAAAAGTAATAAGTATATTTATTATAGTTCTATCAATAATAACTGCATAATATCGGTAATAATGCATGAGATATTGATGATAATAAGAGTAGTAAGTATATTTATTATAGTTCTAGCAATTTTAAGTGCATTATGTGGGTAATAATGCATGTTATATTGATAATATTGGGAGTAATAAGTATAATTATTATAGTTCTAGCGATAATAATAGTAAAATATGGCTAATAGTGCATGTTATATTGATAATAATAAAAGTAATAAGTATATTTATTACAGTTCTATGGATAATAACTGCATAATATGGGTAATAATGCATGTCATATTGATAATATCGGGAGTAATAAGTATAATTATTATAGCTCTAGCGATAATAATACTAAAATATGGCTAATAGTGCATATTATATCAATAATAATAAAAGTAATAAGTATATTTATTACATTTCTATCGATAATAACTGCATAATATGGGTAATAATGCATGTTATATTGATGATAATAAAAGTACTAAGTATATTTATTATAGTTCTCGCGATTATAACTGCATAATATGGGTAATAATGCATGTTATATTGATAATAATATAAGTAATAAGTATATTTATTATAATTCTATCGATAATAACTGCATAATATGGGTAATATTGCATGGTATATTGATGATCACAAAAGTAATAAGTATTTTTATTACAGTTCTAGCGATAATAACTGCATAATATGGGTAATAATGCATGTTATATTGATGATAATAAAAGTACTAAGTATATTTATTATAGTTCTCGCTATTGTTACTGCATAATATGGGTAATAATGCATGTTATATTGATAATAATATAAGTAATAAGTATAATTATTACAGTTCTAGCGATAATAACTGCATTATATGGGTAATAATGCATGTTATATTGATAATATTGGGAGTAATAAGTATAATTATTATAGTTCTAGCGATAATAATAGTAAAATATGGCTAATAGTGCATGTTATATTGATAATAATAAAAGTAATAAGTATATTTATTACAGTTCTATCGATAATAACTGCATAATATAGGTAATAATGCATGTTATATTGATAATAATAAAAGTAATAAGTATATTTATTATAGTTCTAGCAATTTTAACTGCATTATGTGGGTAATAATGCATGTTATATTGATAATATTGGGAGTAATAAGTATAATTATTATAGTTCTAGCGATAATAATAGTAAAATATGGCTAAAAGTGCATCTTATATTGATAATAATAAAAGTAGTAAGTATATTTATTACAGTTCTATGGATAATAACTGCATAATATGGGTAATAATGCATGTCATATTGATAATATCGGGAGTAATAAGTATAATTATTATAGCTCTAGCGATAATAATACTAAAATATGGCTAATAGTGCATATTATATCAATAATAATAAAAGTAATAAGTATATTTATTACATTTTTATCGATAATAACTGCATAATATGGGTAATAATGCATGTTATATTGATGATAATAAAAGTACTAAGTATATTTATTATAGTTCTCGCGATTATAACTGCATAATATGGGTAATAATGCATGTTATATTGATAATAATATAAGTAATAAGTATATTTATTATAATTCTATCGATAATAACTGCATAATATGGGTAATATTGCATGGTATATTGATGATCACAAAAGTAATAAGTATTTTTATTACAGTTCTAGCGATAATAACTGCATAATATGGGTAATAATGCATGTTATATTGATGATAATAAAAGTACTAAGTATATTTATTATAGTTCTAGCGATTGTTACTGCATAATATGGGTAATAATGCATGTTATATTGATAATAATATAAGTAATAAGTATAATTATTACAGTTCTAGCGATAATAACTGCATTATATTGGTAATAATGCATGTTATACAGATAATAATAAAAGTAATAAGTATATTTATTATAGTTCTATCGATAATAACTGCATTATATGGGTAATAATGGATGTTATATTGATAATATCGGGAGTAATAAGTATATTTATTATAGTTCTAGCGATAATAACTGCATAATATAGGTAATAATGCATGTTATATTGATAATAATAAAAGTAATAAGTATATTTATTATAGTTCTAGCGTTTATAACTGCATAATATGCCGAATAATGCATGTTGTATTGATAATAATATAAGTAATAAGTATAATTATTACAGTTCTAGCGATAATAACTGCATTATATGGGTAATAATGCATGTTATATTGATAATATTGGGAGTAATAAGTATAAATATTATAGTTCTTGCGATAATAACTGCATTATATGGGTAATAATTGATGTTATATTGATAATATCGGGAGTAATAAGTATAATTATTACAGTTTTAGCGATAATACTAGTAAAATATGGCTAAGAGTGCCTGTTATATTGATAATAATAAAAGTAATAAGTATATTTATTATACTTCTGTCGATAATAACTGCATTATATGGGTAATAATGCATGTTATATTGCTAATAATATAAGTAATAAGTATGATTATTACAGTTCTAGCGATAATAACTGCATTATATGGGTAATAATGCATGTTATATTGATAATATCAGGAGTAATAAGTATAATTATTATAGTTCTAGCGATAATAATAGTACAATATGGCTAATAGTGCATGTTATATTGATAATAATAAAAGTAATAAGTATATTTATTATAGTTCTATCGATAATAACTGCATAATATGGGTAATAATGCATGTTATATTGATAATAATATAAGTAATAAGTATATTTATTATAGTTCTAGCGATTATAACTGCATAATATGGGTAATAATGCATGTTATATTGAGAATAATATAAGTAATAAGTATAATTATTACAGTTCTAGCGATAATAACTGCATTGTATGGGTAATAATGCATGTTATATTGATAATATCGGGCGTAATAAGTATAATTATTATAGTTCTAGCGATAATAATAGTACAATATGGCTAATAGTGCATGTTATATTGATAATAATAAGAGTAATAAGTATATTTATTATAGTTCTATCGATAATAACTGCATAATATGGGTAATAATGCATGTTATATTGATGATAATAAAAGTACTAAGTATATGTATTATAGTTCTAGCGATTATAACTGCATAATATGCGTAATAATGCATGTTATATTGATAATAATAAAAGTAATAAGTATATTTATTACAGTTCTATCGATAATAACTGCATAATATGGGTAATAATGCATGTTATATTGATAATAATATAAGTAATAAGTATAATTATTACAGTTCTAGCGATAATAACTGCATTATATGGGTAATAATGGATGTTATGTTGATAATATCGGGAGTAATAAGTATATTTATCATAGTTCTAGCGTTTATAACTGCAGAATATGCGTAATAATGCATGTTATATTGATAATACTATAAGTAATAAGTATAATTATTACAGTTCTAACGATAATAACTGCATTATATGGGTAATAATGCATGTTATATTGATAATAATGGGAGTAATAAGTATAAATATTATAGTTCTAGCGATAATAATAGTAAAATATGGCTAAAAGTGCATCTTATATTGATAATAATAAAAGTAATAAGTATATTTATTATTGTTCTAGCGATAATAACTGCATAATATGGGTAATAATGCATGTTATATTGATAATAATTTAAGTAATAAGTATAATTATTACAGTTCTGGCGATAATAACTGCATTATATGGGTAATAATGCACGTTATATTGCTAATAATATAAGTAATAAGTATAATTATTACAGTTCTGGCGATAATAACTGCATTATATGGGTAATAATGCACGTTATATTGCTAATAATATAAGTAATAAGTATAATTATTACAGTTCTAGCGATAATAACTGCATTATATGGGTAATAATGCATGTTATATTCATGATAATAAAAGTACTAAGTATATTTATTGTAGTGCTCGCGATTATAACTGCATAATATGCGTAATAATGCATGTTATATTGAGAATAATATAAGTAATAAGTATAATTATTACAGTTCTAGCGATAATAACTGCATTATATGGGTAATAATGCATGTGATATTGATAATATTGGGAGTAATAAGTATAATTATTATAGTTCTAGAGATAATAATAGTAAAATATGGCTAAAAGTGCATCTTATATTGATAATAATAAAAGTAATAAGTATATTTATTACAGTTCTAGCGATAATAACTGCATAATATGGGTAATAATGCATGTTATATTGATAATAATAAAAGTAATAAGTATATTTATTATAGTTCTATCAATAATAACTGCATAATATCGGTAATAATGCATGTTATATTGATGATAATAAGAGTAGTAAGTATATCTATTATAGTTCTAGCAATTTTAACTGCATTATGTGGGTAATAACGCATGTTATATTGATAGTATTGGGAGTAATAAGTATAATTATTATAGTTCTAGCGATAATAATAGTAAAATATGGCTAATAGTGCATGTTATATTGATAATAATAAAAGTAATAAGTATATTTATTACAGTTCTATGGATAATAACTGCATAATATGGGTAATAATGCATGTTAGATTGATAATATCGGGAGTAATATGTATAATTATTATAGCTCTAGCAATAATAATAATAAAATATGGCTAATAGTGCATGTTATATCAATAATAATAAATGTAATAAGTATATTTATTACATTTCTATCGATAATAACTGCATTATATGGGTAATAATGCATGTTATATTGATGATAATAGAAGTACTAAGTATATTTATTATAGTTCTCGCGATTATAACTGCATAATATGCGTAATAATGCATGTTATGTTGAGAATAATATAAGTAATAAGTATAATTATTACAGTTCTAACGATAATAACTGCATTATATGGGTAATAATGCATGTTATATTGATAATATTGGGAGTAATAAGTATAATTATTATAGTTCTAGCGATAATAATAGTAAAATATGGCTAATAGTGCATGTTATATTGATAATAATAAAAGTAATAAGTATATTTATTACAGTTCTATGGATAATAACTGCATAATATGGGTAATAATGCATGTTATATTGATGATAACAAAAGTAATACGTATATTTATTATATTTCCAGCGATAATAACTGCATAATATGGGTAATAATGCATGTTATATTGATAATAATATAAGTAATAAGTATACTTATTACAGGTCTAGCGATAATAACTGCATTATATGGGTAATAATGGGTGTTACATTGATAATGTCGTGAGTAATAAGTATAATCATTATAGTTCTAGCGATAATAGCTGCATAATATGGGTAATAATGCATGTTATATTGATGGTCACAAAAGTAATAAGTATTTTTATTATAGTTCTAGCGATAATAACTGCATAATATGGGTAATAATGGATGTTATATTGATAATATCGGGAGTAATAAGTATAATTATTATAGTTCTAGCGATAATAATAGTAAAATATGGCTAATAGTGCATGTTATATTGATAATAGTAAACGTAATAAGTATGTTTATTACAGTTCTATCGATAATAACTGCATAATATGGGTAATAATGCATGTTATATTGATGACAATAAAAGTAATACGTATATTTATTATAGTTCTAGCGATAATAACTGCATTATATGGGTAATAATGGATGTTATATTGATAATATCGGGAGTAATAAGTATAATTATTACATTTTTAGCGATAATACTAGTAAAATATGGCTAAGAGTGCATGTTATATTCATAATAAAAAAGTAATAAGTATATTTATTATACTTCTATCGATAATAACTGCATAATATGGGTAATAATGCATGTTATATTGATAATAATATAAGTAATAAGTATAATTATTACAGTTCTAGCGATAATAACTGCATTATATGGGTAATAATGGATGTTATATTGATAATATCGGGAGTAATAAGTATATTTATTATAGTTCCAGCGATAATAACTGCATAATATGGGTAATAATGCATGTTATATTGATGATAATAAAAGTACTAAGTATATTTATTGTAGTTCTAGCGATTGTAACTGCATAATATGGGTAATAATGCATGTTATACTGATAATAATAAAAGTAATAAGTATATTTATTATAGTTCTATCGATAATAACTGCATAATATGGGTAATAATGCATGTTATATTGTTAATATCGGAAGTAATAAGTATAATTATTATAGTTCTAGCGATAATAATAGTAAAATATGGCTAATAGTGCATGTTATATTGATAATAATAAAAGTAGTAAGTATATTTATTATAGTTCTATCGATAATAACTGCATAATATGGGTAATAATGCATGTTATATTGATAATAATATAAGTAATAAGTATAATTATTACAGTTCTAGCGATAATAACTGCATTATATGGGTAATAATGGATGTTATATTGATAATATCGGGAGTAATAAGTATATTTATTATAGTTCCAGCGATAATAACTGCATAATATGGGTAATAATGCATGTTATATTGATAATAATAGAAGTAATAAGTATACTTATTACAGTTCTAGCGATAATAACTGCATTATATGGGTAATAATGGATGTTATATTGATAATGTCGGGAGTAATAAGTATATTTATTATAGTTCTAGCGATAATAACTGCATAATATGGGTAATAATGCATGTTATATTGATAATATTGGGAGTAATAAGTATAATTATTATAGTTCTAGCGATAATAATAGCAAAATATGGCTAATAGTGCATGTTATATTGATAATAATAAAAGTAATAAGTATATTTATTATAGTTCTATAAATAATAACTGCATAATATGGGTAATAATGAATGTTATATTGATGATAATAAAAGTACTAAGTATATTTATTATAGTTCTAGCGATTATAACTGCATAATATGGGTAATAATGCACGTTATATTGCTAATAATATAAGTAATAAGTATATTTATTATAATTCTATCGATAATAACTGCATAATATGGGTAATAATGCATGCTATATTGATGGTCGCAAAAGTAATAAGTATTTTTATTACAGTTCTAGCGATAATAACTGCATAATATGGGTAATAATGCATGTTATATTGATGATAATAAAAGTACTAAGTATATTTATTGTAGTTCTAGCGATTGTAACTGCATAATATGGGTAATAATGCATGTTATACTGATAATAATAAAAGTAATAAGTATATTGATTATAGTTCTATCGATAATAACTGCATAATATGGGTAATAATGCATGTTATATTGTTAATATCGGAAGTAATAGGTATAATTATTATAGTTCTAGCGATAATAATAGTAAAATATGGCTAATAGTGCATGTTATATTGATAATAATAAAAGTAGTAAGTATATTTATTATAGTTCTATCGATAATGACTGCATAATATGGGTAATAATGCATGTTATATTGAGAATAATATAAGTAATAAGTATAATTATTACAGTTCTAGCGATAATAACTGCATTATATGCGTAATAATGCATGTTATATTGATAATATCGGGAGTAATAAGTACAATTATTACAGTTCTAGCGATAATACTAGTAAAATATGGCTAAGAGTGCCTGTTATATTGATAACAATAAAAGTAATAAGTATATTTATTATACTTCTGTCGATAATAACTGCATTATATGGGTAATAATGCATGTTATATTGATAATAATATAAGTAATAAGTATAATTATTACAGTTCTAGCGATAATAACTCCATTATATGGGTTTTAATGCATGTTATATTGATAATAATATAAGTAATAAGTATAATTATTACAGTTCTAGCGATAATAACTGCATTATATGGGTAATAATGCATGTTATATTGATAATACCGGGAGTAATAAGTATAATTATTATAGTTCTAGCGATAATAATTGTAAAATATGCCTAATAGTGCATGTTATATTGATAATAATAAAAGTAATAAGTATATTTATTACAGTTCTATCGATAATAACTGCATAATATGGGTAATAATGCATGTTATATTGATGATAATAAAAGTAATACGTATATTTATTATATTTCCAGCGATAATAACTGCATAATATGGGTAATAATGCATGTTATATTGATAATAATATAAGTAATAAGTATACTTATTACAGGTCTAGCGATAATAACTGCATTATATGGGTAATAATGGGTGTTACATTGATAATGTCGGGAGTAATAAGTATAATTATTATAGTTCTAGCGATAATAGCTGCATAATATGGGTAATAATGCATGTTATATTGATGGTCACAAAAGTAATAAGTATTTTTATTATAGTTCTAGCGATAATAACTGCATAATATGGGTAATAATGGATGTTACATTGATAATATCGGGAGTAATAAGTATAATTATTATAGTTCTAGCGATAATAATAGTAAAATATGGCTAATAGTGCATGTTATATTGATAATAGTAAACGTAATAAGTATTTTTATTACAGTTCTAGCGATAATAACAAGCATAATATGGGTAATAATGCATGTTATATTGATAATATTGGGAGTAATAAGTATAATTATTATAGTTCTAGCGATAATAATAGTAAAATATGGCTAATAGTGCATGTTATATTGATAATAATAAAAGTAATAAGTATATTTATTGCAGTTCTAGCGATAATAACTGCATAATATGGGTAATAATGCATGTTATATTGATAATAATATAAGTCATAAGTATAATTATTACAGTTCCAGCGATAATACCTGCATTATATGGGAAATAATGGATGTTATATTGATAATATCGGGAGTAATAAGTATATTTATTATAGTTCTAGCGATAATAACTGCATAATATAGGTAATAATGCATGTTATATTGATAATAATAAAAGTAATAAGTATATTTATTATAGTTCTATCAATAATAACTGCATAATATGGGTAATAATGCATGTTATATTGATAATAATATAAGTAATAAGCATAATTATTACAGTTCTAGCGATAATAACTGCATTATATGGGTAATAATAGATGTTATATTGACAATATCGGGAGTAATAAGTATATTTATTATAGTTCTAGCGATAATAACTGCATAATATAGGTAATAATGCATGTTATATTGATAATAATAAAAGTAATAAGTATATTTATTATAGTTCTAGCGATAATAACTGCATAATATGTGTAATAATGCATGTTATATTGATAATATTGGGAGTAATAAGTATAATTATTATAGTTCTAGCGATAATAATAGTAAAATATGGCTAATACTGCATGTTATATTGATAATAATAAAAGTAATAAGTATATTTATTACAGTTCTAGCGATAATAACTGCATAATATGGGTAATAATGCATGTTATATTGATAATAATATAAGTCATAAGTATAATTATTATAGTTCCAGCGGTAATAACTGCATTATATGGGTAATAATGGATGTTATATTGATAATATCGGGAGTAATAAGTATATTTATTATAGTTCTAGCGATAATAACTGCATAATATAGGTAATAATGCATGTTATATTGATAATAATAAAAGTAATAAGTATATTTATTATAGTTCTGTCAATAATAACTGCATAATATGGGTAATAATGCACGTTATATTGATGATAATAAAAGTAATAAGTGTATTTATTACAGTTCTAGCGATAATAACTGCATAATATGGGTAATAATGCATGTTATATTGATGATAATATAAGTAATAAGTATAATTATTACAGTTCTAGCGATAATAACTGCATTATATGGGTAATAATGGATGTAATATTGATAATATCGGGAGTAATAAGTATATTTATTATAGTTCTAGCGATAATAACTGCATAATATAGGTAATAATGCATGTTATATTGATAATAATAAAAGTAATAAGTATATTTATTATAGTTCTATCAATAATAACTGCATAATATCGGTAATAATGCATGTTATATTGATGATAATAAGAGTAGTAAGTATATTTATTATAGTTCTAGCAATTTTAACTGCATTATGTGGGTAATAATGCATGTTATATTGATAATATTGGGAGTAATAAGTATAATTATTACAGTTTTAGCGATAATACTAGTAAAATATGGCTAAGAGTGCCTGTTATATTGATAATAATAAAAGTAATAAGTATATTTATTATACTTCTGTCGATAATAACTGCATTATATGGGTAATAATGCATGTTATATTGCTAATAATATAAGTAATAAGTATGATTATTACAGTTCTAGCGATAATAACTGCATTATATGGGTAATAATGCATGCTATATTGATAATATCAGGAGTAATAAGTATAATTATTATAGTTCTAGCGATAATAATAGTACAATATGGCTAATAGTGCATGTTATATTGATAATAATAAAAGTAATAAGTATATTTATTATAGTTCTATCGATAATAACTGCATAATATGGGTAATAATGCATGTTATATTGATAATAATATAAGTAATAAGTATATTTATTATAGTTCTAGCGATTATAACTGCATAATATGGGTAATAATGCATGTTATATTGAGAATAATATAAGTAATAAGTATAATTATTACAGTTCTAGCGATAATAACTGCATTGTATGGGTAATAATGCATGTTATATTGATAATATCGGGCGTAATAAGTATAATTATTATAGTTCTAGCGATAATAATAGTACAATATGGCTAATAGTGCATGTTATATTGATAATAATAAGAGTAATAAGTATATTTATTATAGTTCTATCGATAATAACTGCATAATATGGGTAATAATGCATGTTATATTGATGATAATAAAAGTACTAAGTATATGTATTATAGTTCTAGCGATTATAACTGCATAATATGCGTAATAATGCATGTTATATTGATAATAATAAAAGTAATAAGTATATTTATTACAGTTCTATCGATAATAACTGCATAATATGGGTAATAATGCATGTTATATTGATAATAATATAAGTAATAAGTATAATTATTACAGTTCTAGCGATAATAACTGCATTATATGGGTAATAATGGATGTTATGTTGATAATATCGGGAGTAATAAGTATATTTATCATAGTTCTAGCGTTTATAACTGCAGAATATGCGTAATAATGCATGTTATATTGATAATACTATAAGTAATAAGTATAATTATTACAGTCCTAACGATAATAACTGCATTATATGGGTAATAATGCATGTTATATTGATAATAATGGGAGTAATAAGTATAAATATTATAGTTCTAGCGATAATAATAGTAAAATATGGCTAAAAGTGCATCTTATATTGATAATAATAAAAGTAATAAGTATATTTATTATTGTTCTAGCGATAATAACTGCATAATATGGGTAATAATGCATGTTATATTGATAATAATTTAAGTAATAAGTATAATTATTACAGTTCTGGCGATAATAACTGCATTATATGGGTAATAATGCACGTTATATTGCTAATAATATAAGTAATAAGTATAATTATTACAGTTCTGGCGATAATAACTGCATTATATGGGTAATAATGCACGTTATATTGCTAATAATATAAGTAATAAGTATAATTATTACAGTTCTAGCGATAATAACTGCATTATATGGGTAATAATGCATGTTATATTCATGATAATAAAAGTACTAAGTATATTTATTGTAGTGCTCGCGATTATAACTGCATAATATGCGTAATAATACATGTTATATTGAGAATAATATAAGTAATAAGTATAATTATTACAGTTCTAGCGATAATAACTGCATTATATGGGTAATAATGCATGTGATATTGATAATATTGGGAGTAATAAGTATAATTATTATAGTTCTAGAGATAATAATAGTAAAATATGGCTAAAAGTGCATCTTATATTGATAATAATAAAAGTAATAAGTATATTTATTACAGTTCTAGCGATAATAACTGCATAATATGGGTAATAATGCATGTTATATTGATAATAATAAAAGTAATAAGTATATTTATTATAGTTCTATCAATAATAACTGCATAATATCGGTAATAATGCATGTTATATTGATGATAATAAGAGTAGTAAGTATATCTATTATAGTTCTAGCAATTTTAACTGCATTATGTGGGTAATAACGCATGTTATATTGATAGTATTGGGAGTAATAAGTATAATTATTATAGTTCTAGCGATAATAATAGTAAAATATGGCTAATAGTGCATGTTATATTGATAATAATAAAAGTAATAAGTATATTTATTACAGTTCTATGGATAATAACTGCATAATATGGGTAATAATGCATGTTAGATTGATAATATCGGGAGTAATATGTATAATTATTATAGCTCTAGCAATAATAATAATAAAATATGGCTAATAGTGCATGTTATATCAATAATAATAAATGTAATAAGTATATTTATTACATTTCTATCGATAATAACTGCATTATATGGGTAATAATGCATGTTATATTGATGATAATAGAAGTACTAAGTATATTTATTATAGTTCTCGCGATTATAACTGCATAATATGCGTAATAATGCATGTTATGTTGAGAATAATATAAGTAATAAGTATAATTATTACAGTTCTAACGATAATAACTGCATTATATGGGTAATAATGCATGTTATATTGATAATATTGGGAGTAATAAGTATAATTATTATAGTTCTAGCGATAATAATAGTAAAATATGGCTAATAGTGCATGTTATATTGATAATAATAAAAGTAATAAGTATATTTATTACAGTTCTATGGATAATAACTGCATAATATGGGTAATAATGCATGTTATATTGATGATAACAAAAGTAATACGTATATTTATTATATTTCCAGCGATAATAACTGCATAATATGGGTAATAATGCATGTTATATTGATAATAATATAAGTAATAAGTATACTTATTACAGGTCTAGCGATAATAACTGCATTATATGGGTAATAATGGGTGTTACATTGATAATGTCGTGAGTAATAAGTATAATCATTATAGTTCTAGCGATAATAGCTGCATAATATGGGTAATAATGCATGTTATATTGATGGTCACAAAAGTAATAAGTATTTTTATTATAGTTCTAGCGATAATAACTGCATAATATGGGTAATAATGGATGTTATATTGATAATATCGGGAGTAATAAGTATAATTATTATAGTTCTAGCGATAATAATAGTAAAATATGGCTAATAGTGCATGTTATATTGATAATAGTAAACGTAATAAGTATGTTTATTACAGTTCTATCGATAATAACTGCATAATATGGGTAATAATGCATGTTATATTGATGACAATAAAAGTAATACGTATATTTATTATAGTTCTAGCGATAATAACTGCATTATATGGGTAATAATGGATGTTATATTGATAATATCGGGAGTAATAAGTATAATTATTACATTTTTAGCGATAATACTAGTAAAATATGGCTAAGAGTGCATGTTATATTCATAATAAAAAAGTAATAAGTATATTTATTATACTTCTATCGATAATAACTGCATAATATGGGTAATAATGCATGTTATATTGATAATAATATAAGTAATAAGTATAATTATTACAGTTCTAGCGATAATAACTGCATTATATGGGTAATAATGGATGTTATATTGATAATATCGGGAGTAATAAGTATATTTATTATAGTTCCAGCGATAATAACTGCATAATATGGGTAATAATGCATGTTATATTGATGATAATAAAAGTAATACGTATATTTATTATAGTTCTAGCGATAATAACTGCATAATATGGGTAATAATGCACGTTATATTGCTAATAATATAAGTAATAAGTATATTTATTATAATTCTATCGATAATAACTGCATAATATGGGTAATAATGCATGCTATATTGATGGTCACAAAAGTAATAAGTATTTTTATTACAGTTCTAGCGATAATAACTGCATAATATGGGTAATAATGCATGTTATATTGATGATAATAAAAGTACTAAGTATATTTATTGTAGTTCTAGCGATTGTAACTGCATAATATGGGTAATAATGCATGTTATACTGATAATAATAAAAGTAATAAGTATATTTATTATAGTTCTATCGATAATAACTGCATAATATGGGTAATAATGCATGTTATATTGTTAATATCGGAAGTAATAAGTATAATTATTATAGTTCTAGCGATAATAATAGTAAAATATGGCTAATAGTGCATGTTATATTGATAATAATAAAAGTAGTAAGTATATTTATTATAGTTCTATCGATAATAACTGCATAATATGGGTAATAATGCATGTTATATTGATAATAATATAAGTAATAAGTATAATTATTACAGTTCTAGCGATAATAACTGCATTATATGGGTAATAATGGATGTTATATTGATAATGTCGGGAGTAATAAGTATATTTATTATAGTTCTAGCGATAATAACTGCATAATATGGGTAATAATGCATGTTATATTGATAATATTGGGAGTAATAAGTATAATTATTATAGTTCTAGCGATAATAATAGCAAAATATGGCTAATAGTGCATGTTATATTGATAATAATAAAAGTAATAAGTATATTTATTATAGTTCTATAAATAATAACTGCATAATATGGGTAATAATGAATGTTATATTGATGATAATAAAAGTACTAAGTATATTTATTATAGTTCTAGCGATTATAACTGCATAATATGGGTAATAATGCACGTTATATTGCTAATAATATAAGTAATAAGTATATTTATTATAATTCTATCGATAATAACTGCATAATATGGGTAATAATGCATGCTATATTGATGGTCGCAAAAGTAATAAGTATTTTTATTACAGTTCTAGCGATAATAACTGCATAATATGGGTAATAATGCATGTTATATTGATGATAATAAAAGTACTAAGTATATTTATTGTAGTTCTAGCGATTGTAACTGCATAATATGGGTAATAATGCATGTTATACTGATAATAATAAAAGTAATAAGTATATTGATTATAGTTCTATCGATAATAACTGCATAATATGGGTAATAATGCATGTTATATTGTTAATATCGGAAGTAATAGGTATAATTATTATAGTTCTAGCGATAATAATAGTAAAATATGGCTAATAGTGCATGTTATATTGATAATAATAAAAGTAGTAAGTATATTTATTATAGTTCTATCGATAATGACTGCATAATATGGGTAATAATGCATGTTATATTGAGAATAATATAAGTAATAAGTATAATTATTACAGTTCTAGCGATAATAACTGCATTATATGCGTAATAATGCATGTTATATTGATAATATCGGGAGTAATAAGTACAATTATTACAGTTCTAGCGATAATACTAGTAAAATATGGCTAAGAGTGCCTGTTATATTGATAACAATAAAAGTAATAAGTATATTTATTATACTTCTGTCGATAATAACTGCATTATATGGGTAATAATGCATGTTATATTGATAATAATATAAGTAATAAGTATAATTATTACAGTTCTAGCGATAATAACTCCATTATATGGGTTTTAATGCATGTTATATTGATAATAATATAAGTAATAAGTATAATTATTACAGTTCTAGCGATAATAACTGCATTATATGGGTAATAATGCATGTTATATTGATAATACCGGGAGTAATAAGTATAATTATTATAGTTCTAGCGATAATAATTGTAAAATATGCCTAATAGTGCATGTTATATTGATAATAATAAAAGTAATAAGTATATTTATTACAGTTCTATCGATAATAACTGCATAATATGGGTAATAATGCATGTTATATTGATGATAATAAAAGTAATACGTATATTTATTATATTTCCAGCGATAATAACTGCATAATATGGGTAATAATGCATGTTATATTGATAATAATATAAGTAATAAGTATACTTATTACAGGTCTAGCGATAATAACTGCATTATATGGGTAATAATGGGTGTTACATTGATAATGTCGGGAGTAATAAGTATAATTATTATAGTTCTAGCGATAATAGCTGCATAATATGGGTAATAATGCATGTTATATTGATGGTCACAAAAGTAATAAGTATTTTTATTATAGTTCTAGCGATAATAACTGCATAATATGGGTAATAATGGATGTTACATTGATAATATCGGGAGTAATAAGTATAATTATTATAGTTCTAGCGATAATAATAGTAAAATATGGCTAATAGTGCATGTTATATTGATAATAGTAAACGTAATAAGTATTTTTATTACAGTTCTAGCGATAATAACAAGCATAATATGGGTAATAATGCATGTTATATTGATAATATTGGGAGTAATAAGTATAATTATTATAGTTCTAGCGATAATAATAGTAAAATATGGCTAATAGTGCATGTTATATTGATAATAATAAAAGTAATAAGTATATTTATTGCAGTTCTAGCGATAATAACTGCATAATATGGGTAATAATGCATGTTATATTGATAATAATATAAGTCATAAGTATAATTATTACAGTTCCAGCGATAATACCTGCATTATATGGGAAATAATGGATGTTATATTGATAATATCGGGAGTAATAAGTATATTTATTATAGTTCTAGCGATAATAACTGCATAATATAGGTAATAATGCATGTTATATTGATAATAATAAAAGTAATAAGTATATTTATTATAGTTCTATCAATAATAACTGCATAATATGGGTAATAATGCATGTTATATTGATAATAATATAAGTAATAAGCATAATTATTACAGTTCTAGCGATAATAACTGCATTATATGGGTAATAATAGATGTTATATTGACAATATCGGGAGTAATAAGTATATTTATTATAGTTCTAGCGATAATAACTGCATAATATAGGTAATAATGCATGTTATATTGATAATAATAAAAGTAATAAGTATATTTATTATAGTTCTAGCGATAATAACTGCATAATATGTGTAATAATGCATGTTATATTGATAATATTGGGAGTAATAAGTATAATTATTATAGTTCTAGCGATAATAATAGTAAAATATGGCTAATACTGCATGTTATATTGATAATAATAAAAGTAATAAGTATATTTATTACAGTTCTAGCGATAATAACTGCATAATATGGGTAATAATGCATGTTATATTGATAATAATATAAGTCATAAGTATAATTATTATAGTTCCAGCGGTAATAACTGCATTATATGGGTAATAATGGATGTTATATTGATAATATCGGGAGTAATAAGTATATTTATTATAGTTCTAGCGATAATAACTGCATAATATAGGTAATAATGCATGTTATATTGATAATAATAAAAGTAATAAGTATATTTATTATAGTTCTGTCAATAATAACTGCATAATATGGGTAATAATGCACGTTATATTGATGATAATAAAAGTAATAAGTGTATTTATTACAGTTCTAGCGATAATAACTGCATAATATGGGTAATAATGCATGTTATATTGATGATAATATAAGTAATAAGTATAATTATTACAGTTCTAGCGATAATAACTGCATTATATGGGTAATAATGGATGTAATATTGATAATATCGGGAGTAATAAGTATATTTATTATAGTTCTAGCGATAATAACTGCATAATATAGGTAATAATGCATGTTATATTGATAATAATAAAAGTAATAAGTATATTTATTATAGTTCTATCAATAATAACTGCATAATATCGGTAATAATGCATGTTATATTGATGATAATAAGAGTAGTAAGTATATTTATTATAGTTCTAGCAATTTTAACTGCATTATGTGGGTAATAATGCATGTTATATTGATAATATTGGGAGTAATAAGTATAATTATTATGGTTCTAGCGATAATAATAGTAAAATATGGCTAATAGTGCATGTTATATTGATAATAATAAAAGTAATAAGTATATTTATTACAGTTCTATCGATAATAACTGCATAATATGGGTAACAATGCATGTTATATTGATGATAATAAAAGTAATACGTATATTTATTATAGTTCTAGCGATAATAACTGCATAATATGGGTAATAATGCACGTTATATTGGTAATAATATAAGTAATAAGTATATTTATTATAGTTCTATCGATTATAACTGCATAATATGGGTAATCATGCATGTTATATTGATAATAATATAAGTAACAAGTATAATTATTACAGTTCTTGCGATAATAACTGCACAATATGGGTAATAATGCATGTTATACAGATAATAATAAAAGTAATAAGTATATTTATTATAGTTCTATCGATAATAACTGCATTATATGGGTAATAATGGATGTTATATTGATAATATCGGGAGTAATAAGTATATTTATTATAGTTCTAGCGATAATAACTGCATAATATAGGTAATAATGCATGTTATATTGATAATAATAAAAGTAATAAGTATATTTATTATAGTTCTAGCGTTTATAACTGCAGAATATGCGTAATAATGCATGTTATATTGATAATAATATAAGTAATAAGTATAATTATTACAGTTCTAGCGATAATAACTGCATTATATGGGTAATAATGGATGTTATATTGATAATATCGGGAGTAATAAGTATATTTATTATAGTTCCAGCGATAATAACTGCATAATATGGGTAATAATGCATGTTATATTGATAATAATAGAAGTAATAAGTATACTTATTACAGTTCTAGCGATAATAACTGCATTATATGGGTAATAATGGATGTTATATTGATAATGTCGGGAGTAATAAGTATATTTATTATAGTTCTAGCGATAATAACTGCATAATATGGGTAATAATGCATGTTATATTGATAATATTGGGAGTAATAAGTATAATTATTATAGTTCTAGCGATAATAATAGCAAAATATGGCTAATAGTGCATGTTATATTGATAATAATAAAAGTAATAAGTATATTTATTGTAGTTCTATAAATAATAACTGCATAATATGGGTAATAATGAATGTTATATTGATGATAATAAAAGTACTAAGTATATTTATTATAGTTCGAGCGATTATAACTGCATAATATGCCTAATAATGCATGTTATATTGAGAATAATATAAGTAATAAGTATACTTATTATAGTTCTATCGATAATAACTGCATAATATGGGTAACAATGCATGTTATATTGAGAATAATATAAGTAATAAGTATACTTATTACAGTTCTAGCGATAATAACTGCATAATATGGGTAATAATGCATGTTATATTGATGATAATAATAGTAATACGTATATTTATTATAGTTCTAGCGATAATAACTGCATAATATGGGTAATAATGCACGTTATATTGCTAATAATATAAGTAATAAGTATATTTATTATAATTCTATCGATAATAACTGCATAATATGGGTAATAATGCATGCTATATTGATGGTCACAAAAGTAATAAGTATTTTTATTACAGTTCTAGCGATAATAACTGCATAATATGGGTAATAATGCATGTTATATTGATGATAATAAAAGTACTAAGTATATTTATTGTAGTTCTAGCGATTGTAACTGCATAATATGGGTAATAATGCATGTTATACTGATAATAATAAAAGTAATAAGTATATTTATTATAGTTCTATCGATAATAACTGCATAATATGGGTAATAATGCATGTTATATTGTTAATATCGGAAGTAATAAGTATAATTATTATAGTTCTAGCGATAATAATAGTAAAATATGGCTAATAGTGCATGTTATATTGATAATAATAAAAGTAGTAAGTATATTTAATATAGTTCTATCGATAATAACTGCATAATATGGGTAATAATGCATGTTATATTGATAATAATATAAGTAATAAGTATAATTATTACAGTTCTAGCGATAATAACTGCATTATATGGGTAATAATGGATGTTATATTGATAATATCGGGAGTAATAAGTATATTTATTATAGTTCCAGCGATAATAACTGCATAATATGGGTAATAATGCATGTTATATTGATAATAATAGAAGTAATAAGTATACTTATTACAGTTCTAGCGATAATAACTGCATTATATGGGTAATAATGGATGTTATATTGATAATGTCGGGAGTAATAAGTATATTTATTATAGTTCTAGCGATAATAACTGCATAATATGGGTAATAATGCATGTTATATTGATAATATTGGGAGTAATAAGTATAATTATTATAGTTCTAGCGATAATAATAGCAAAATATGGCTAATAGTGCATGTTATATTGATAATAATAAAAGTAATAAGTATATATGTTATAGTTCTATAAATAATAACTGCATAATATGGGTAATAATGAATGTTATATTGATGATAATAAAAGTACTAAGTATATTTATTATAGTTCTAGCGATTATAACTGCATAATATGGGTAATAATGCACGTTATATTGCTAATAATATAAGTAATAAGTATATTTATTATAATTCTATCGATAATAACTGCATAATATGGGTAATAATGCATGCTATATTGATGGTCACAAAAGTAATAAGTATTTTTATTACAGTTCTAGCGATAATAACTGCATAATATGGGTAAGAATGCATGTTATATTGATGATAATAAAAGTTCTAAGTATATTTATTGTAGTTCTAGCGATTGTAACTGCATAATATGGGTAATAATGCATGTTATACTGATAATAATAAAAGTAATAAGTATATTTATTATAGTTCTATCGATAATAACTGCATAATATGGGTAATAATGCATGTTATATTGTTAATATCGGAAGTAATAGGTATAATTATTATAGTTCTAGCGATAATAATAGTAAAATATGGCTAATAGTGCATGTTATATTGATAATATCGGGAGTAATAAGTACAATTATTACAGTTCTAGCGATAATACTAGTAAAATATGGCTAAGAGTGCATGTTATATTGATAATAATAAAAGTAATAAGTATATTTATTACAGTTCTATCGATAATAACTGCATAATATGGGTAATAATGCATGTTATATTGATGATAATAAAAGTAATACGTATATTTATTATATTTCCAGCGATAATAACTGCATAATATGGGTAATAATGCATGTTATATTGATAATAATATAAGTAATAAGTATACTTATTACAGGTCTAGCGATAATAACTGCATTATATGGGTAATAATGGGTGTTACATTGATAATGTCGGGAGTAATAAGTATAATTATTATAGTTCTAGCGATAATAGCTGCATAATATGGGTAATAATGCATGTTATATTGATGGTCACAAAAGTAATAAGTATTTTTATTATAGTTCTAGCGATAATAACTGCATAATATGGGTAATAATGGATGTTATATTGATAATATCGGGAGTAATAAGTATAATTATTATAGTTCTAGCGATAATAATAGTAAAATATGGCTAATAGTGCATGTTATATTGATAATAGTAAACGTAATAAGTATGTTTATTACAGTTCTATCGATAATAACTGCATAATATGGGTAATAATGCATGTTATATTGATGACAATAAAAGTAATACGTATATTTATTATAGTTCTAGCGATAATAACTGCATTATATGGGTAATAATGGATGTTATATTGATAATATCGGGAGTAATAAGTATAATTATTACATTTTTAGCGATAATACTAGTAAAATATGGCTAAGAGTGCATGTTATATTCATAATAAAAAAGTAATAATTATATTTATTATACTTCTATCGATTATAACTGCATAATATGGGTAATCATGCATGTTATATTGATAATAATATAAGTAATAAGCATAATTATTACAGTTCTAGCGATAATAACTGCATTATATGGGTAATAATAGATGTTATATTGACAATATCGGGAGTAATAAGTATATTTATTATAGTTCTAGCGATAATAACTGCATAATATAGGTAATAATGCATGTTTTATTGATAATAATAAAAGTAATAAGTATATTTATTATAGTTCTAGCGATAATAACTGCATAATATGTGTAATAATGCATGTTATATTGATAATATTGGGAGTAATAAGTATAATTATTATAGTTCTAGCGATAATAATAGTAAAATATGGCTAATACTGCATGTTATATTGATAATAATAAAAGTAATAAGTATATTTATTACAGTTCTAGCGATGATAACTGCATAATATGGGTAATAATGCATGTTATATTGATAATAATATAAGTCATAAGTATAATTATTATAGTTCGAGCGGTAATAACTGCATTATATGGGTAATAATGGATGTTATATTGATAATATCGGGAGTAATAAGTATATTTATTATAGTTCTAGCGATAATAACTGCATAATATAGGTAATAATGCATGTTATATTGATAATAATAAAAGTAATAAGTATATTTACTATAGTTCTGTCAATAATAACTGCATAATATGGGTAATAATGCACGTTATATTGATGATAATAAAAGTAATAAGTGTATTTATTACAGTTCTAGCGATAATAACTGCATAATATGGGTAATAATGCATGTTATATTGATGATAATATAAGTAATAAGTATAATTATTACAGTTCTAGCGATAATAACTGCATTATATGGGTAATAATGGATGTAATATTGATAATATCGGGAGTAATAAGTATATTTATTATAGTTCTAGCGATAATAACTGCATAATATAGGTAATAATGCATGTTATATTGATAATGATAAAAGTAATAAGTATATTTATTATAGTTCTATCAATAATAACTGCATAATATCGGTAATAATGCATGTTATATTGATGATAATAAGAGTAGTAAGTATATTTATTATAGTTCTAGCAATTTTAACTGCATTATGTGGGTAATAATGCATGTTATATTGATAATATTGGGAGTAATAAGTATAATTATTATGGTTCTAGCGATAATAATAGTAAAATATGGCTAATAGTGCATGTTATATTGATAATAATAAAAGTAATAAGTATATTTATTACAGTTCTATCGATAATAACTGCATAATATGGGTAACAATGCATGTTATATTGATGATAATAAAAGTAATACGTATATTTATTATAGTTCTAGCGATAATAACTGCATAATATGGGTAATAATGCACGTGATATTGGTAATAATATAAGTAATAAGTATATTTATTATAGTTCTATCGATTATAACTGCATAATATGGGTAATCATGCATGTTATATTGATAATAATATAAGTAACAAGTATAATTATTACAGTTCTTGCGATAATAACTGCACAATATGGGTAATAATGCATGTTATACAGATAATAATAAAAGTAATAAGTATATTTATTATAGTTCTATCGATAATAACTGCATTATATGGGTAATAATGGATGTTATATTGATAATATCGGGAGTAATAAGTATATTTATTATAGTTCTAGCGATAATAACTGCATAATATAGGTAATAATGCATGTTATATTGATAATAATAAAAGTAATAAGTATATTTATTATAGTTCTAGCGTTTATAACTGCAGAATATGCGTAATAATGCATGTTATATTGATAATAATATAAGTAATAAGTATAATTATTACAGTTCTAGCGATAATAACTGCATTATATGGGTAATAATGGATGTTATATTGATAATATCGGGAGTAATAAGTATATTTATTATAGTTCCAGCGATAATAACTGCATAATATGGGTAATAATGCATGTTATATTGATAATAATAGAAGTAATAAGTATACTTATTACAGTTCTAGCGATAATAACTGCATTATATGGGTAATAATGGATGTTATATTGATAATGTCGGGAGTAATAAGTATATTTATTATAGTTCTAGCGATAATAACTGCATAATATGGGTAATAATGCATGTTATATTGATAATATTGGGAGTAATAAGTATAATTATTATAGTTCTAGCGATAATAATAGCAAAATATGGCTAATAGTGCATGTTATATTGATAATAATAAAAGTAATAAGTATATTTATTGTAGTTCTATAAATAATAACTGCATAATATGGGTAATAATGAATGTTATATTGATGATAATAAAAGTACTAAGTATATTTATTATAGTTCGAGCGATTATAACTGCATAATATGCCTAATAATGCATGTTATATTGAGAATAATATAAGTAATAAGTATACTTATTATAGTTCTATCGATAATAACTGCATAATATGGGTAACAATGCATGTTATATTGAGAATAATATAAGTAATAAGTATACTTATTACAGTTCTAGCGATAATAACTGCATAATATGGGTAATAATGCATGTTATATTGATGATAATAAAAGTAATACGTATATTTATTATAGTTCTAGCGATAATAACTGCATAATATGGGTAATAATGCACGTTATATTGCTAATAATATAAGTAATAAGTATATTTATTATAATTCTATCGATAATAACTGCATAATATGGGTAATAATGCATGCTATATTGATGGTCACAAAAGTAATAAGTATTTTTATTACAGTTCTAGCGATAATAACTGCATAATATGGGTAATAATGCATGTTATATTGATGATAATAAAAGTACTAAGTATATTTATTGTAGTTCTAGCGATTGTAACTGCATAATATGGGTAATAATGCATGTTATACTGATAATAATAAAAGTAATAAGTATATTTATTATAGTTCTATCGATAATAACTGCATAATATGGGTAATAATGCATGTTATATTGTTAATATCGGAAGTAATAAGTATAATTATTATAGTTCTAGCGATAATAATAGTAAAATATGGCTAATAGTGCATGTTATATTGATAATAATAAAAGTAGTAAGTATATTTAATATAGTTCTATCGATAATAACTGCATAATATGGGTAATAATGCATGTTATATTGATAATAATATAAGTAATAAGTATAATTATTACAGTTCTAGCGATAATAACTGCATTATATGGGTAATAATGGATGTTATATTGATAATATCGGGAGTAATAAGTATATTTATTATAGTTCCAGCGATAATAACTGCATAATATGGGTAATAATGCATGTTATATTGATAATAATAGAAGTAATAAGTATACTTATTACAGTTCTAGCGATAATAACTGCATTATATGGGTAATAATGGATGTTATATTGATAATGTCGGGAGTAATAAGTATATTTATTATAGTTCTAGCGATAATAACTGCATAATATGGGTAATAATGCATGTTATATTGATAATATTGGGAGTAATAAGTATAATTATTATAGTTCTAGCGATAATAATAGCAAAATATGGCTAATAGTGCATGTTATATTGATAATAATAAAAGTAATAAGTATATATATTATAGTTCTATAAATAATAACTGCATAATATGGGTAATAATGAATGTTATATTGATGATAATAAAAGTACTAAGTATATTTATTATAGTTCTAGCGATTATAACTGCATAATATGGGTAATAATGCACGTTATATTGCTAATAATATAAGTAATAAGTATATTTATTATAATTCTATCGATAATAACTGCATAATATGGGTAATAATGCATGCTATATTGATGGTCACAAAAGTAATAAGTATTTTTATTACAGTTCTAGCGATAATAACTGCATAATATGGGTAATAATGCATGTTATATTGATGATAATAAAAGTACTAAGTATATTTATTGTAGTTCTAGCGATTGTAACTGCATAATATGGGTAATAATGCATGTTATACTGATAATAATAAAAGTAATAAGTATATTTATTATAGTTCTATCGATAATAACTGCATAATATGGGTAATAATGCATGTTATATTGTTAATATCGGAAGTAATAGGTATAATTATTATAGTTCTAGCGATAATAATAGTAAAATATGGCTAATAGTGCATGTTATATTGATAATAATAAAAGTAGTAAGTATATTTATTATAGTTCTATCGATAATGACTGCATAATATGGGTAATAATGCATGTTATATTGAGAATAATATAAGTAATAAGTATAATTATTACAGTTCTAGCGATAATAACTGCATTATATGCGTAATAATGCATGTTATATTGATAATATCGGGAGTAATAAGTACAATTATTACAGTTCTAGCGATAATACTAGTAAAATATGGCTAAGAGTGCATGTTATATTGATAATAATAAAAGTAATAAGTATATTTATTACAGTTCTATCGATAATAACTGCATAATATGGGTAATAATGCATGTTATATTGATGATAATAAAAGTAATACGTATATTTATTATATTTCCAGCGATAATAACTGCATAATATGGGTAATAATGCATGTTATATTGATAATAATATAAGTAATAAGTATACTTATTACAGGTCTAGCGATAATAACTGCATTATATGGGTAATAATGGGTGTTACATTGATAATGTCGGGAGTAATAAGTATAATTATTATAGTTCTAGCGATAATAATAGTAAAATATGGCTAATAGTGCATGTTATATTGATAATAGTAAACGTAATAAGTATGTTTATTACAGTTCTATCGATAATAACTGCATAATATGGGTAATAATGCATGTTATATTGATGACAATAAAAGTAATACGTATATTTATTATAGTTCTAGCGATAATAACTGCATTATATGGGTAATAATGGATGTTATATTGATAATATCGGGAGTAATAAGTATAATTATTACATTTTTAGCGATAATACTAGTAAAATATGGCTAAGAGTGCATGTTATATTCATAATAAAAAAGTAATAATTATATTTATTATACTTCTATCGATTATAACTGCATAATATGGGTAATCATGCATGTTATATTGATAATAATATAAGTAATAAGTATAATTATTACAGTTCTTGCGATAATAACTGCATAATATGGGTAAAAATGCATGTTATACAAATAATAATAAAAGTAATAAGTATATTTATTATAATTCTATCGATAATAACTGCATAATATGGGTAATAATGCATGCTATATTGATGATCACAAAAGTAATAAGTATTTTTATTACAGTTCTAGCGATAATAACAAGCATAATATGGGTAATAATGCATGTTATATTGATAATATTGGGAGTAATAAGTATAATTATTATAGTTCTAGCGATAATAATAGTAAAATATGGCTAATAGTGCATGTTATATTGATAATAATAAAAGTAATAAGTATATTTATTGCAGTTCTAGCGATAATAACTGCATAATATGGGTAATAATGCATGTTATATTGATAATAATATAAGTCATAAGTATAATTATTACAGTTCCAGCGATAATAACTGCATTATATGGGAAATAATGGATGTTATATTGATAATATCGGGAGTAATAAGTATATTTATTATAGTTCTAGCGATAATAACTGCATAATATAGGTAATAATGCATGTTATATTGATGATAATAAAAGTACTAAGTATATTTATTGTAGTTCTAGCGATTGTAACTGCATAATATGGGTAATAATGCATGTTATACTGATAATAATAAAAGTAATAAGTATATTTATTATAGTTCTAGCGATAATAACTGCATTATATGGGTAATAATAGATGTTATATTGACAATATCGGGAGTAATAAGTATATTTATTATAGTTCTAGCGATAATAACTGCATAATATAGGTAATAATGCATGTTATATTGATAATAATAAAAGTAATAAGTATATTTATTATAGTTCTAGCGATAATAACTGCATAATATGTGTAATAATGCATGTTATATTGATAATATTGGGAGTAATAAGTATAATTATTATAGTTCTAGCGATAATAATAGTAAAATATGGCTAATACTGCATGTTATATTGATAATAATAAAAGTAATAAGTATATTTATTACAGTTCTAGCGATAATAACTGCATAATATGGGTAATAATGCATGTTATATTGATAATAATATAAGTCATAAGTATAATTATTATAGTTCCAGCGGTAATAACTGCATTATATGGGTAATAATGGATGTTATATTGATAATATCGGGAGTAATAAGTATATTTATTATAGTTCTAGCGATAATAACTGCATAATATAGGTACTAATGCATGTTATATAGATAATATTAAAAGTAATAAGTATATTTATTATAGTTCTGTCAATAATAACTGCATAATATGGGTAATAATGCACGTTATATTGATGATAATAAAAGTAATAAGTGTATTTATTACAGTTCTAGCGATAATAACTGCATAATATGGGTAATAATTCACGTTATATTTTTAATAATATAAGTAATAAGTATATTTATTATAGTTCTATCGATTATAACTGCATAACATGGGTAACCATGCATGTTATATTGATAATAATATAAGTAACAAGTATAATTATTACAGTTCTTGCGATAATAACTGCACAATATGGGTAATAATGCATGTTATACAGATAATAATAAAAGTAATAAGTATATTTATTATAGTTCTATCGATAATAACTGCATTATATGGGTAATAATGGATGTTATATTGATAATATAGGGAGTAATAAGTATATTTATTATATTTCTAGCGATAATAACTGCATAATATAGGTAATAATGCATGTTATATTGATAATAATAAAAGTAATAAGTATATTTATTATAGTTCTAGCGTTTATAACTGCAGAATATGCGTAATAATGCATTTTATATTGATAATATTGGGAGTAATAAGTATTAATATTATAGTTCTAGCGATAATAATAGTAAAATATGGCTAAAAGTGCATCTTATATTGATAATAATAAAAGTAATAAGTATATTTATTACAGTTCTAGCGATAATAACTGCATAATATGGGTAATAATGCATGTTATATTGATAATAATATAAGTAATAAGTATAATTATTACAGTTCTGGCGATAATAACTGCATTATATGGGTAATAATGCACGTTATATTGCTAATAATATAAGTAATAAGTATAATTATTACAGTTCTGGCGATAATAACTGCAATATATGGGTAATAATGCACGTTATATTGCTAATAATATAAGTAATAAGTATAATTATTACAGTTCTAGCGATAATAACTGCATTATATGGGTAATAATGCATGTTATATTGATGATAATAAAAGTACTAAGTATATTTATTATAGTGCTCGCGATTATAACTGCATAATATGCGTAATAATGCATGTTATATTGAGAATAATATAAGTAATGAGAATAATTATTACAGTTCTAGCGATAATAACTGCATTATATGGGTAATAATGCATGTTATATTGATAATATTGGGAGTAATAAGTATAATTATTAGAGTTCTAGCGATAATAATAGTAAAATATGGCTAATAGTGCATGTTATATTGATAATAATAAAAGTAAGAAGTATATTTATTACAGTTCTATCGATAATAACTGCATAATATGGGTAATAATGCATGTTATATTCATGATAATAAAAGTAATACGTATATTTATTATAGTTCTAGCGAGAATAACTGCATAATATGGGTAATAATGCACGATATATTGCTAATAATATAAGTAATAAGTATAATTATTACAGTTCTAGCGATAATAACTGCATTATATGGGTAATAATGCATGTTATATTGATAATATTGGGAGTAATAAGTATAAATATTATAGTTCTAGCGATAATAATAGTAAAATATGGCTAAAAGTGCATCTTATATTGATAATAATAAAAGTAATAAGTATATTTATTACAGTTCTAGCGATAATAACTGCATAATATGGGTAATAATGCATGTTATATTGATAATAATATAAGTAATAAGTATAATTATTACAGTTCTAGCGATAATAACTGCATAATATGGGTAATAATGAATGTTATATTGATGATAATAAAAGTACTAAGTATATTTATTATAGTTCGAGCGATTATAACTGCATAATATGCCTAATAATGCATGTTATATTGAGAATAATATAAGTAATAAGTATACTTATTATAGTTCTATCGATAATAACTGCATAATATGGGTAACAATGCATGTTATATTGAGAATAATATAAGTAATAAGTATACTTATTACAGTTCTAGCGATAATAACTGCATAATATGGGTAATAATGCATGTTATATTGATGATAATAAAAGTAATACGTATATTTATTATAGTTCTAGCGATAATAACTGCATAATATGGGTAATAATGCACGTTATATTGCTAATAATATAAGTAATAAGTATTTTTATTACAGTTCTAGCGATAATAACTGCATAATATGGGTAATAATGCATGTTATATTGATGATAATAAAAGTACTAAGTATATTTATTGTAGTTCTAGCGATTGTAACTGCATAATATGGGTAATAATGCATGTTATACTGATAATAATAAAAGTAATAAGTATATTTATTATAGTTCTATCGATAATAACTGCATAATATGGGTAATAATGCATGTTATATTGTTAATATCGGAAGTAATAAGTATAATTATTATAGTTCTAGCGATAATAATAGTAAAATATGGCTAATAGTGCATGTTATATTGATAATAATAAAAGCAGTAAGTATATTTAATATAGTTCTATCGATAATAACTGCATAATATGGGTAATAATGCATGTTATATTGATAATAATATAAGTAATAAGTATAATTATTACAGTTCTAGCGATAATAACTGCATTATATGGGTAATAATGGATGTTATATTGATAATATCGGGAGTAATAAGTATATTTATTATAGTTCCAGCGATAATAACTGCATAATATGGGTAATAATGCATGTTATATTGATAATAATAGAAGTAATAAGTATACTTATTACAGTTCTAGCGATAATAACTGCATTATATGGGTAATAATGGATGTTATATTGATAATGTCGGGAGTAATAAGTATATTTATTATAGTTCTAGCGATAATAATTGCATAATATGGGTAATAATGCATGTTATATTGATAATATTGGGAGTAATAAGTATAATTATTATAGTTCTAGCGATAATAATAGCAAAATATGGCTAATAGTGCATGTTATATTGATAATAATAAAAGTAATAAGTATATTTATTATAGTTCTATAAATAATAACTGCATAATATGGGTAATAATGAATGTTATATTGATGATAATAAAAGTACTAAGTATATTTATTATAGTTCTAGCGATTATAACTGCATAATATGGGTAATAATGCACGTTATATTGCTAATAATATAAGTAATAAGTATATTTATTATAATTCTATCGATAATAACTGCATAATATGGGTAATAATGCATGCTATATTGATGGTCACAAAAGTAATAAGTATTTTTATTACAGTTCTAGCGATAATAACTGCATAATATGGGTAATAATGCATGTTATATTGATGATAATAAAAGTACTAAGTATATTTATTGTAGTTCTAGCGATTGTAACTGCATAATATGGGTAATAATGCATGTTATACTGATAATAATAAAAGTAATAAGTATATTTATTATAGTTCTATCGATAATAACTGCATAATATGGGTAATAATGCATGTTATATTGTTAATATCGGAAGTAATAGGTATAATTATTATAGTTCCAGCGATAATAATAGTAAAATATGGCTAATAGTGCATGTTATATTGATAATAATAAAAGTAGTAAGTATATTTATTATAGTTCTATCGATAATGACTGCATAATATGGGTAATAATGCATGTTATATTGAGAATAATATAAGTAATAAGTATAATTATTACAGTTCTAGCGATAATAACTGCATTATATGCGTAATAATGCATGTTATATTGATAATATCGGGAGTAATAAGTACAATTATTACAGTTCTAGCGATAATACTAGTAAAATATGGCTAAGAGTGCCTGTTATATTGATAACAATAAAAGTAATAAGTATATTTATTATACTTCTGTCGATAATAACTGCATTATATGGGTAATAATGCATGTTATATTGATAATAATATAAGTAATAAGTATAATTATTACAGTTCTAGCGATAATAACTCCATTATATGGGTAATAATGCATGTTATATTGATAATAGTATAAGTAATAAGTATAATTATTACAGTTCTAGCGATAATAACTGCATTATATGGGTAATAATGCATGTTATATTGATAATACCGGGAGTAATAAGTATAATTATTATAGTTCTAGCGATAATAATTGTAAAATATGCCTAATAGTGCATGTTATATTGATAATAATAAAAGTAATAAGTATATTTATTACAGTTCTATCGATAATAACTGCATAATATGGGTAATAATGCATGTTATATTGATGATAATAAAAGTAATACGTATATTTATTATATTTCCAGCGATAATAACTGCATAATATTGGTAATAATGCATGTTATATTGATAATAATATAAGTAATAAGTATACTTATTACAGGTCTAGCGATAATAACTGCATTATATGGGTAATAATGGGTGTTACATTGATAATGTCGGGAGTAATAAGTATAATTATTATAGTTCTAGCGATAATAGCTGCATAATATGGGTAATAATGCATGTTATATTGATGGTCACAAACGTAATAAGTATTTTTATTATAGTTCTAGCGATAATAACTGCATAATATGGGTAATAATGGATGTTATATTGATAATATTGGGAGTAATAAGTATAATTATTATAGTTCTAGCGATAATAATAGCAAAATATGGCTAATAGTGCATGTTATATTGATAATAATAAAAGTAATAAGTATATTTATTACAGTTCTATCAATAATAACTGCATAATATGGGTAATAATGCATGTTATATTGATGATAATAAAAGTAATAAGTATAATTATTACAGTTCTAGCGATAATAACTGCATAATATGGGTAATATTGCATGTTATATTGATGATAATATAAGTAATAAGTATAATTATTACAGTTCTCTCGATTATAACTGCATAATATGGGTAATAATGCATGTTATATTGATAATAACAAAAGCAATAAGTATATTTATTATAGTTCTATCAATAATAACTGCATAATATGTGTAATAATGCATGTTATATTGATGATAATAAAAGTAATAAGTATATTTATTACAGTTCTAGCGATAATAACTGCATAATATGGGTAATAATGCATGTTATATTGATGATAATATAAGTAATGAGTATAATTATTACAGTTCTAGCGATAGCAACTCCATTATATGGGTAATAATGGATGTTATATTGATAGTATCGGGAGTAATAAGTATAATTATTATAGTTCTAGCGATAATAATAGTAAAATATGGCTAAGAGTGCGTGTTATATTGATAATAATAAAAGTAATAAGTATAGTTATTATACTTCTATCGATAATAACTCCATAATATGGGTGATAATGCACGTTATATTGCTAATAATATAAGCAATAAGTATATTTATTATAGCTCTATCGATTATAACTGCATAATATGGGTAATAATGCATGTTATATTGATAATAATAAAAGTAATAAGTATATTTATTACAGTTCTATCAATAATAACTGCATAATATGGGTAATAATGCATGTTATATTGATGATAATAAAAGTAATAAGTATAATTATTACAGTTCTAGCGATAATAACTGCATAATATGTGTAATAATGCATGTTATATTGATGATAATAAAAGTAATAAGTATATTTATTACAGTTCTAGCGATAATAACTGCATAATATGTGTAATAATGCATGTTATATTGATAATATTGGGAGTAATAAGTATAATTATTATAGTTCTAGCGATAATAATAGTAAAATATGGCTAATACTGCATGTTATATTGATAATAATAAAAGTAATAAGTATATTTATTACAGTTCTAGCGATAATAACTGCATAATATGGGTAATAATGCATGTTATATTGATAATAATATAAGTCATAAGTATAATTATTATAGTTCCAGCGGTAATAACTGCATTATATGGGTAATAATGGATGTTATATTGATAATATCGGGAGTAATAAGTATATTTATTATAGTTCTAGCGATAATAACTGCATAATATAGGTACTAATGCATGTTATATAGATAATATTAAAAGTAATAAGTATATTTATTATAGTTCTGTCAATAATAACTGCATAATATGGGTAATAATGCACGTTATATTGATGATAATAAAAGTAATAAGTGTATTTATTACAGTTCTAGCGATAATAACTGCATAATATGGGTAATAATTCACGTTATATTTTTAATAATATAAGTAATAAGTATATTTATTATAGTTCTATCGATTATAACTGCATAACATGGGTAACCATGCATGTTATATTGATAATAATATAAGTAACAAGTATAATTATTACAGTTCTTGCGATAATAACTGCACAATATGGGTAATAATGCATGTTATACAGATAATAATAAAAGTAATAAGTATATTTATTATAGTTCTATCGATAATAACTGCATTATATGGGTAATAATGGATGTTATATTGATAATATAGGGAGTAATAAGTATATTTATTATATTTCTAGCGATAATAACTGCATAATATAGGTAATAATGCATGTTATATTGATAATAATAAAAGTAATAAGTATATTTATTATAGTTCTAGCGTTTATAACTGCAGAATATGCGTAATAATGCATTTTATATTGATAATATTGGGAGTAATAAGTATTAATATTATAGTTCTAGCGATAATAATAGTAAAATATGGCTAAAAGTGCATCTTATATTGATAATAATAAAAGTAATAAGTATATTTATTACAGTTCTAGCGATAATAACTGCATAATATGGGTAATAATGCATGTTATATTGATAATAATATAAGTAATAAGTATAATTATTACAGTTCTGGCGATAATAACTGCATTATATGGGTAATAATGCACGTTATATTGCTAATAATATAAGTAATAAGTATAATTATTACAGTTCTGGCGATAATAACTGCAATATATGGGTAATAATGCACGTTATATTGCTAATAATATAAGTAATAAGTATAATTATTACAGTTCTAGCGATAATAACTGCATTATATAGGTAATAATGCATGTTATATTGATGATAATAAAAGTACTAAGTATATTTATTATAGTGCTCGCGATTATAACTGCATAATATGCGTAATAATGCATGTTATATTGAGAATAATATAAGTAATGAGAATAATTATTACAGTTCTAGCGATAATAACTGCATTATATGGGTAATAATGCATGTTATATTGATAATATTGGGAGTAATAAGTATAATTATTAGAGTTCTAGCGATAATAATAGTAAAATATGGCTAATAGTGCATGTTATATTGATAATAATAAAAGTAAGAAGTATATTTATTACAGTTCTATCGATAATAACTGCATAATATGGGTAATAATGCATGTTATATTCATGATAATAAAAGTAATACGTATATTTATTATAGTTCTAGCGAGAATAACTGCATAATATGGGTAATAATGCACGATATATTGCTAATAATATAAGTAATAAGTATAATTATTACAGTTCTAGCGATAATAACTGCATTATATGGGTAATAATGCATGTTATATTGATAATATTGGGAGTAATAAGTATAAATATTATAGTTCTAGCGATAATAATAGTAAAATATGGCTAAAAGTGCATCTTATATTGATAATAATAAAAGTAATAAGTATATTTATTACAGTTCTAGCGATAATAACTGCATAATATGGGTAATAATGCATGTTATATTGATAATAATATAAGTAATAAGTATAATTATTACAGTTCTAGCGATAATAACTGCATAATATGGGTAATAATGAATGTTATATTGATGATAATAAAAGTACTAAGTATATTTATTATAGTTCGAGCGATTATAACTGCATAATATGCCTAATAATGCATGTTATATTGAGAATAATATAAGTAATAAGTATACTTATTATAGTTCTATCGATAATAACTGCATAATATGGGTAACAATGCATGTTATATTGAGAATAATATAAGTAATAAGTATACTTATTACAGTTCTAGCGATAATAACTGCATAATATGGGTAATAATGCATGTTATATTGATGATAATAAAAGTAATACGTATATTTATTATAGTTCTAGCGATAATAACTGCATAATATGGGTAATAATGCACGTTATATTGCTAATAATATAAGTAATAAGTATATTTATTATAATTCTATCGATAATAACTGCATAATATGGGTAATAATGCATGCTATATTGATGGTCACAAAAGTAATAAGTATTTTTATTACAGTTCTAGCGATAATAACTGCATAATATGGGTAATAATGCATGTTATATTGATGATAATAAAAGTACTAAGTATATTTATTGTAGTTCTAGCGATTGTAACTGCATAATATGGGTAATAATGCATGTTATACTGATAATAATAAAAGTAATAAGTATATTTATTATAGTTCTATCGATAATAACTGCATAATATGGGTAATAATGCATGTTATATTGTTAATATCGGAAGTAATAAGTATAATTATTATAGTTCTAGCGATAATAATAGTAAAATATGGCTAATAGTGCATGTTATATTGATAATAATAAAAGTAGTAAGTATATTTAATATAGTTCTATCGATAATAACTGCATAATATGGGTAATAATGCATGTTATATTGATAATAATATAAGTAATAAGTATAATTATTACAGTTCTAGCGATAATAACTGCATTATATGGGTAATAATGGATGTTATATTGATAATATCGGGAGTAATAAGTATATTAATTATAGTTCCAGCGATAATAACTGCATAATATGGGTAATAATGCATGTTATATTGATAATAATAGAAGTAATAAGTATACTTATTACAGTTCTAGCGATAATAACTGCATTATATGGGTAATAATGGATGTTATATTGATAATGTCGGGAGTAATAAGTATATTTATTATAGTTCTAGCGATAATAACTGCATAATATGGGTAATAATGCATGTTATATTGATAATATTGGGAGTAATAAGTATAATTATTATAGTTCTAGCGCTAATAATAGCAAAATATGGCTAATAGTGCATGTTATATTGATAATAATAAAAGTAATAAGTATATTTATTATAGTTCTATAAATAATAACTGCATAATATGGGTAATAATGAATGTTATATTGATGATAATAAAAGTACTAAGTATATTTATTATAGTTCTAGCGATAATAACTGCATAATATGGGTAATAATGCATGTTATATTGATGATAATAAAAGTACTAAGTATATTTATTGTAGTTCTAGCGATTGTAACTCCATAATATGGGTAATAATGCATGTTATACTGATAATAATAAAGGTAATAAGTATATTTATTATAGTTCTATCGATAATAACTGCATAATATGGGTAATAATGCATGTTATATTGTTAATATCGGAAGTAATAGGTATAATTATTATAGTTCCAGCGATAATAATAGTAAAATATGGCTAATAGTGCATGTTATATTGATAATAATAAAAGTAGTAAGTATATTTATTATAGTTCTATCGATAATGACTGCATAATATGGGTAATAATGCATGTTATATTGAGAATAATATAAGTAATAAGTATAATTATTACAGTTCTAGCGATAATAACTGCATTATATGCGTAATAATGCATGTTATATTGATAATATCGGGAGTAATAAGTACAATTATTACAGTTCTAGCGATAATACTAGTAAAATATGGCTAAGAGTGCCTGTTATATTGATAACAATAAAAGTAATAAGTATATTTATTATACTTCTGTCGATAATAACTGCATTATATGGGTAATAATGCATGTTATATTGATAATAATATAAGTAATAAGTATAATTATTACAGTTCTAGCGATAATAACTCCATTATATGGGTAATAATGCATGTTATATTGATAATAGTATAAGTAATAAGTATAATTATTACAGTTCTAGCGATAATAACTGCATTATATGGGTAATAATGCATGTTATATTGATAATACCGGGAGTAATAAGTATAATTATTATAGTTCTAGCGATAATAATTGTAAAATATGCCTAATAGTGCATGTTATATTGATAATAATAAAAGTAATAAGTATATTTATTACAGTTCTATCGATAATAACTGCATAATATGGGTAATAATGCATGTTATATTGATGATAATAAAAGTAATACGTATATTTATTATATTTCCAGCGATAATAACTGCATAATATTGGTAATAATGCATGTTATATTGATAATAATATAAGTAATAAGTATACTTATTACAGGTCTAGCGATAATAACTGCATTATATGGGTAATAATGGGTGTTACATTGATAATGTCGGGAGTAATAAGTATAATTATTATAGTTCTAGCGATAATAGCTGCATAATATGGGTAATAATGCATGTTATATTGATGGTCACAAAAGTAATAAGTATTTTTATTATAGTTCTAGCGATAATAACTGCATAATATGGGTAATAATGGATGTTATATTGATAATATCGGGAGTAATAAGTATAATTATTATAGTTCTAGCGATAATAATAGTAAAATATGGCTAATAGTGCATGTTATATTGATAATAGTAAACGTAATAAGTATGTTTATTACAGTTCTATCGATAATAACTGCATAATATGGGTAATAATGCATGTTATATTGATGACAATAAAAGTAATACGTATATTTATTATAGTTCTAGCGATAATAACTGCATTATATGGGTAATAATGGATGTTATATTGATAATATCGGGAGTAATAAGTATAATTATTACATTTTTAGCGATAATACTAGTAAAATATGGCTAAGAGTGCATGTTATATTCATAATAAAAAAGTAATAATTATATTTATTATACTTCTATCGATTATAACTGCATAATATGGGTAATCATGCATGTTATATTGATAATAATATAAGTAATAAGTATAATTATTACAGTTCTTGCGATAATAACTGCATAATATGGGTAAAAATGCATGTTATACAAATAATAATAAAAGTAATAAGTATATTTATTATAATTCTATCGATAATAACTGCATAATATGGGTAATAATGCATGCTATATTGATGATCACAAAAGTAATAAGTATTTTTATTACAGTTCTAGCGATAATAACAAGCATAATATGGGTAATAATGCATGTTATATTGATAATATTGGGAGTAATAAGTATAATTATTATAGTTCTAGCGATAATAATAGTAAAATATGGCTAATAGTGCATGTTATATTGATAATAATAAAAGTAATAAGTATATTTATTGCAGTTCTAGCGATAATAACTGCATAATATGGGTAATAATGCATGTTATATTGATAATAATATAAGTCATAAGTATAATTATTACAGTTCCAGCGATAATAACTGCATTATATGGGAAATAATGGATGTTATATTGATAATATCGGGAGTAATAAGTATATTTATTATAGTTCTAGCGATAATAACTGCATAATATAGGTAATAATGCATGTTATATTGATAATAATAAAAGTAATAAGTATATTTATTATAGTTCTATCAATAATAACTGCATAATATGGGTAATAATGCATGTTATATTGATAATAATATAAGTAATAAGCATAATTATTACAGTTCTAGCGATAATAACTGCATTATATGGGTAATAATAGATGTTATATTGACAATATCGGGAGTAATAAGTATATTTATTATAGTTCTAGCGATAATAACTGCATAATATAGGTAATAATGCATGTTATATTGATAATAATAAAAGTAATAAGTATATTTATTATAGTTCCAGCGATAATAACTGCATAATATGTGTAATAATGCATGTTATATTGATAATATTGGGAGTAATAAGTATAATTATTATAGTTCTAGCGATAATAATAGTAAAATATGGCTAATACTGCATGTTATATTGATAATAATAAAAGTAATAAGTATATTTATTACAGTTCTAGCGATAATAACTGCATAATATGGGTAATAATGCATGTTATATTGATAATAATATAAGTCATAAGTATAATTATTATAGTTCCAGCGGTAATAACTGCAATATATGGGTAATAATGGATGTTATATTGATAATATCGGGAGTAATAAGTATATTTATTATAGTTCTAGCGATAATAACTGCATAATATAGGTACTAATGCATGTTATATAGATAATATTAAAAGTAATAAGTATATTTATTATAGTTCTGTCAATAATAACTGCATAATATGGGTAATAATGCACGTTATATTGATGATAATATAAGCAATAAGTATATTTATTATAGCTCTATCGATTATAACTGCATAATATGGGTAATAATGCATGTTATATTGATAATAATAAAAGTAATAAGTATATTTATTACAGTTCTATCAATAATAACTGCATAATATGGGTAATAATGCATGTTATATTGATGACAATAAAAGTAATAAGTATAATTATTACAGTTCTAGCGATAATAACTGCATAATATGGGTAATAATGCATGTTATATTGATGATAATATAAGTAATAAGTATAATTATTACAGTTCTCTCGATTATAACTGCATAATATGGGTAATAATGCATGTTATATTGATAATAACAAAAGCAATAAGTATATTTATTATAGTTCTATCAATAATAACTGCATAATATGTGTAATAATGCATGTTATATTGATGATAATAAAAGTAATAAGTATATTTATTACAGTTCTAGCGATAATAACTGCATAATATGGGTAATAATGCATGTTATATTGATGATAATATAAGTAATGAGTATAATTATTACAGTTCTAGCGATAGCGACTCCATTATATGGGTAATAATGGATGTTATATTGATAATATCGGGAGTAATAAGTATAATTATTACAGTTTTAGCGATAATACTAGTAAAATATGGGTAAGAGTGCATGTTATATTGATAATAATAAAAGTAATAAGTATAGTTATTATACTTCAAGCGATAATAACTGCATTATATGGGTAATAATGCACGTTATATTGCTAATAATATAAGTAATAAGTTTAATTATTACAGTTCTAGCGATAATAACTGCATTATATGGGTAATAATGCATGGTATATTGATAATATCGGGAGTAGTAAGTATAATTATTATAATTCTAGCGATAATAATAGTAAAATATGGCTAAGAGTGCATGTTATATTGATAATAATAAAAGTAATAAGTATAGTTATTATACTTCTATCGATAATAACTCCATAATATGGGTAATAATGCACGTTATATTGCTAATAATATAAGTAATAAGTATATTTATTATAGCTCTATCGATTATAACTGCATAATATGTGTAATAATGCATGTTATATTGATGATAATATATGTAATAAGTTTAAATATTACAGTTCTAGCGATAATAACTGCATTATATGGGTAATAATGCATGTTATATTGATAATAATAAAAGTAATAAGTGCACATATTACAGTTCTATCAATAATAACTGCATAATATGGGTAATAATGCATGTTATATTGATGATAATAAAAGTAATGAGTATAATTATTACAGTTCTAGCGATAATAACTGCATAATATGGGTAATAATGCATGTTATATTGATGATAATATAAGTAATATGTATAATTATTACAGTTCTCTCGATTATAACTGCATAATATGGGTAATAATGCATGTTATATTGATAATAATAAAAGTAATAAGTATATTTATTATAGTTCTATCAATAATAACTGCATAATATGGGTAATAATGCATGTTATATTGATGATAATATAAGTAATGAGTATAATTATTACAGTTCTAGCGATAGCAACTCCATTATATGGGTAATAATGGATGTTATATTGATAATATCGGGAGTAATAAGTATAATTATTACAGTTTTAGCGATAATATAGTAAAATATGGCTAAGAGTGAATGTTATATTGATAATAATAAAAGTAATAAGTATAGTTATTATACTTCTAGCGATAGTAACTGCATTATATGGGTAATAATGCACGTTATATTGCTAATAATATATGTAATAAGTTTAAATATTACAGTTCTAGCGATAATAACTGCATTATATGGGTAATAATGCATGTTATATTGATAATAATAAAAGTAATAAGTATATTTGTTACAGTTCTATCAATAATAACTGCATAATATGGGTAATAATGCATGTTATATTGATGATAATAAAAGTAATGAGTATAATTATTACAGTTCTAGCGATAACAACTGCATAATATGGGTAATAATGCATGTTATATTGATGATATTATAAGTAATAAGTATATTTGTTACAGTTCTATCAATAATAACTGCATAATATGGGTAATAATGCATGTTATATTGATGATAATAAAAGTAATGAGTATAATTATTACAGTTCTAGCGATAATAACTGCATAATATGGGTAATAATTCATGTTATATTGATGATATTATAAGTAATAAGTATATTTGTTATAGTTCTATCAATAATAACTGCATAATATGGGTAATAATGCATGTTATATTGATGATAATAAAAGTAATAAGTATATTTATTACAGTTCTAGCGATAATAACTGCATAATATGGGTAATAATGCATGTTATATTGATGATAATATAAGTAATGAGTATAATTATTACAGTTCTAGCGATAGCGACTCCATTATATGGGTAATAATGGATGTTATATTGATAATATCGGGAGTAATAAGTATAATTATTACAGTTTTAGCGATAATACTAGTAAAATATGGGTAAGAGTGCATGTTATATTGATAATAATAAAAGTAATAAGTATAGTTATTATACTTCAAGCGATAATAACTGCATTATATGGGTAATAATGCACGTTATATTGCTAATAATATAAGTAATAAGTTTAATTATTACAATTCTAGCGATAATAACTGCATTATATGGGTAATAATGCATGCTATATTGATAATATCGGGAGTAATAAGTATAATTATTATAATTCTAGCGATAATAATAGTAAAATATGGCTAAGAGTGCATGTTATATTGATAATAATAAAAGTAATAAGTATAGTTATTATACTTCTATCGATAATAACTCCATAATATGGGTAATAATGCACGTTATATTGCTAATAATATAAGTAATAAGTATATTTATTATAGCTCTATCGATTATAACTGCATAATATGTGTAATAATGCATGTTATATTGATGATAATAAAAGTAATAAGTATATTTATTACAGTTCTAGCGATAATAACTGCATAATATGGGTAATAATGCATGTTATATTGATGATAATATAAGTAATGAGTATAATTATTACAGTTCTAGCGATAGCAACTCCATTATATGGGTAATAATGGATGTTATATTGATAGTATCGGGAGTAATAAGTATAATTATTATAGTTCTAGCGATAATAATAGTAAAATATGGCTAAGAGTGCGTGTTATATTGATAATAATAAAAGTAATAAGTATAGTTATTATACTTCTATCGATAATAACTCCATAATATGGGTAATAATGCACGTTATATTGCTAATAATATAAGCAATAAGTATATTTATTATAGCTCTATCGATTATAACTGCATAATATGGGTAATAATGCATGTTATATTGATAATAATAAAAGTAATAAGTATATTTATTACAGTTCTATCAATAATAACTGCATAATATGGGTAATAATGCATGTTATATTGATGATAATAAAAGTAATAAGTATAATTATTACAGTTCTAGCGATAATAACTGCATAATATGGGTAATATTGCATGTTATATTGATGATAATATAAGTAATAAGTATAATTATTACAGTTCTCTCGATTATAACTGCATAATATGGGTAATAATGCATGTTATATTGATAATAACAAAAGCAATAAGTATATTTATTATAGTTCTATCAATAATAACTGCATAATATGTGTAATAATGCATGTTATATTGATGATAATAAAAGTAATAAGTATATTTATTACAGTTCTAGCGATAATAACTGCATAATATGGGTAATAATGCATGTTAAATTGATGATAATATAAGTAATGAGTATAATTATTACAGTTCTAGCGATAGCGACTCCATTATATGGGTAATAATGGATGTTATATTGATAATATCGGGAGTAATAAGTATAATTATTACAGTTTTAGCGATAATACTAGTAAAATATGGGTAAGAGTGCATGTTATATTGATAATAATAAAAGTAATAAGTATAGTTATTATACTTCAAGCGATAATAACTGCATTATATGGGTAATAATGCACGTTATATTGCTAATAATATAAGTAATAAGTTTAATTATTACAGTTCTAGCGATAATAACTGCATTATATGGGTAATAATGCATGCTATATTGATAATATCGGGAGTAATAAGTATAATTATTATAATTCTAGCGATAATAATAGTAAAATATGGCTAAGAGTGCATGTTATATTGATAATAATAAAAGTAATAAGTATAGTTATTATACTTCTATCGATAATAACTCCATAATATGGGTAATAATGCACGTTATATTGCTAATAATATAAGTAATAAGTATATTTATTATAGCTCTATCGATTATAACTGCATAATATGTGTAATAATGCATGTTATATTGATGATAATATATGTAATAAGTTTAAATATTACAGTTCTAGCGATAATAACTGCATTATATGGGTAATAATGCATGTTATATTGATAATAATAAAAGTAATAAGTGCACATATTACAGTTCTATCAATAATAACTGCATAATATGGGTAATAATGCATGTTATATTGATGATAATAAAAGTAATGAGTATAATTATTACAGTTCTAGCGATAATAACTGCATAATATGGGTAATAATGCATGTTATATTGATGATAATATAAGTAATATGTATAATTATTACAGTTCTCTCGATTATAACTGCATAATATGGGTAATAATGCATGTTATATTGATAATAATAAAAGTAATAAGTATATTTATTATAGTTCTATCAATAATAACTGCATAATATGGGTAATAATGCATGTTATATTGATGATAATATAAGTAATGAGTATAATTATTACAGTTCTAGCGATAGCAACTCCATTATATGGGTAATAATGGATGTTATATTGATAATATCGGGAGTAATAAGTATAATTATTACAGTTTTAGCGATAATATAGTAAAATATGGCTAAGAGTGCATGTTATATTGATAATAATAAAAGTAATAAGTATAGTTATTATACTTCTAGCGATAGTAACTGCATTATATGGGTAATAATGCACGTTATATTGCTAATAATATATGTAATAAGTTTAAATATTACAGTTCTAGCGATAATAACTGCATTATATGGGTAATAATGCATGTTATATTGATAATAATAAAAGTAATAAGTATATTTGTTACAGTTCTATCAATAATAACTGCATAATATGGGTAATAATGCATGTTATATTGATGATAATAAAAGTAATGAGTATAATTATTACAGTTCTAGCGATAATAACTGCATAATATGGGTAATAATGCATGTTATATTGATGATATTATAAGTAATAAGTATATTTGTTATAGTTCTATCAATAATAACTGCATAATATGGGTAATAATGCATGTTATATTGATGATAATAAAAGTAATAAGTATATTTATTACAGTTCTAGCGATAATAACTGCATAATATGGGTAATAATGCATGTTATATTGATGATAATATAAGTAATGAGTATAATTATTACAGTTCTAGCGATAGCGACTCCATTATATGGGTAATAATGGATGTTATATTGATAATATCGGGAGTAATAAGTATAATTATTACAGTTTTAGCGATAATACTAGTAAAATATGGGTAAGAGTGCATGTTATATTGATAATAATAAAAGTAATAAGTATAGTTATTATACTTCAAGCGATAATAACTGCATTATATGGGTAATAATGCACGTTATATTGCTAATAATATAAGTAATAAGTTTAATTATTACAGTTCTAGCGATAATAACTGCATTATATGGGTAATAATGCATGCTATATTGATAATATCGGGAGTAATAAGTATAATTATTATAATTCTAGCGATAATAATAGTAAAATATGGCTAAGAGTGCATGTTATATTGATAATAATAAAAGTAATAAGTATAGTTATTATACTTCTATCGATAATAACTCCATAATATGGGTAATAATGCACGTTATATTGCTAATAATATAAGTAATAAGTATATTTATTATAGCTCTATCGATTATAACTGCATAATATGTGTAATAATGCATGTTATATTGATGATAATAAAAGTAATAAGTATATTTATTACAGTTCTAGCGATAATAACTGCATAATATGGGTAATAATGCATGTTATATTGATGATAATATAAGTAATGAGTATAATTATTACAGTTCTAGCGATAGCAACTCCATTATATGGGTAATAATGGATGTTATATTGATAGTATCGGGAGTAATAAGTATAATTATTATAGTTCTAGCGATAATAATAGTAAAATATGGCTAAGAGTGCGTGTTATATTGATAATAATAAAAGTAATAAGTATAGTTATTATACTTCTATCGATAATAACTCCATAATATGGGTAATAATGCACGTTATATTGCTAATAATATAAGCAATAAGTATATTTATTATAGCTCTATCGATTATAACTGCATAATATGGGTAATAATGCATGTTATATTGATAATAATAAAAGTAATAAGTATATTTATTACAGTTCTATCAATAATAACTGCATAATATGGGTAATAATGCATGTTATATTGATGATAATAAAAGTAATAAGTATAATTATTACAGTTCTAGCGATAATAACTGCATAATATGGGTAATATTGCATGTTATATTGATGATAATATAAGTAATAAGTATAATTATTACAGTTCTCTCGATTATAACTGCATAATATGGGTAATAATGCATGTTATATTGATAATAACAAAAGCAATAAGTATATTTATTATAGTTCTATCAATAATAACTGCATAATATGTGTAATAATGCATGTTATATTGATGATAATAAAAGTAATAAGTATATTTATTACAGTTCTAGCGATAATAACTGCATAATATGGGTAATAATGCATGTTATATTGATGATAATATAAGTAATGAGTATAATTATTACAGTTCTAGCGATAGCGACTCCATTATATGGGTAATAATGGATGTTATATTGATAATATCGGGAGTAATAAGTATAATTATTACAGTTTTAGCGATAATACTAGTAAAATATGGGTAAGAGTGCATGTTATATTGATAATAATAAAAGTAATAAGTATAGTTATTATACTTCAAGCGATAATAACTGCATTATATGGGTAATAATGCACGTTATATTGCTAATAATATATGTAATAAGTTTAAATATTACAGTTCTAGCGATAATAACTGCATTATATGGGTAATAATGCATGTTATATTGATAATAATAAAAGTAATAAGTATATTTGTTACAGTTCTATCAATAATAACTGCATAATATGGGTAATAATGCATGTTATATTGATGATATTATAAGTAATAAGTATATTTGTTATAGTTCTATCAATAATAACTGCATAATATGGGTAATAATGCATGTTATATTGATGATAATAAAAGTAATAAGTATATTTATTACAGTTCTAGCGATAATAACTGCATAATATGGGTAATAATGCATGTTATATTGATGATAATATAAGTAATGAGTATAATTATTACAGTTCTAGCGATAGCGACTCCATTATATGGGTAATAATGGATGTTATATTGATAATATCGGGAGTAATAAGTATAATTATTACAGTTTTAGCGATAATACTAGTAAAATATGGGTAAGAGTGCATGTTATATTGATAATAATAAAAGTAATAAGTATAGTTATTATACTTCAAGCGATAATAACTGCATTATATGGGTAATAATGCACGTTATATTGCTAATAATATAAGTAATAAGTTTAATTATTACAGTTCTAGCGATAATAACTGCATTATATGGGTAATAATGCATGCTATATTGATAATATCGGGAGTAATAAGTATAATTATTATAGTTCTAGCGATAATAATAGTAAAATATGGCTAAGAGTGCATGTTATATTGATAATAATAAAAGTAATAAGTATAGTTATTATACTTCTATCGATAATAACTCCATAATATGGGTAATAATGCACGTTATATTGCTAACAATATAAGTAATAAGTAAAGTTATTATAGCTCTATCGATTATAACTGCATAATATGGGTAATAATGCATGTTATATTGATAATAATAAAAGTAATAAGTATAGTTATTATACTTCTATCGATAATAACTCCATAATATGGGTAATAATGCACGTTATATTGCTAATAATATAAGTAATAAGTATATTTATTATAACTCTATCGATCATAACTGCATAATATGGGTAATAATGCATGTTATATCGATAATAATAAAAGTAATAAGTACATTTATTACAGTTCTAGCGATAATAACTGCATTATATGGGTAATAATGCATGTTATATTGATAATATCGGGAGTAATAAGTATAATTATTACAGTTTTAGCGATAATAACTGCATAATATGGGTAATAATGTATGTTATATTGATGATAATATAAGTAATAAGTATAATTATTACAGTTCTCTCGATTATAACTGCATAATATGGGTAATAATGCATGTTATATTGATAATAATAAAAGCAATAAGTATATTTATTATAGTTCTATCAATAATAACTGCATAATATGTGTAATAATGCATGTTATCTTGATGATAATAAAAGTAAGAAGTATATTTATTACAGTTCTAGCGATAATAACTGCATAATATGGGTAATAATGCATGTTATATTGATGATAATATAAGTAATGAATATAATTATTACAGTTCTAGCGATTATAACTGCATTATATGGGTAATGATGCATGCTATATTGATAATATCGGGAGTAATAAGTATACTTATTATTGTTCTAGCGATAATAATAGTAAAATATGGCTAATAGTGCATGTTATATTGATAATAATAAAAGTAATAAGTATATTTATTATAGTTCTATCAATAATAACTGCATAATATGGGTAATAATGCATGTTATATTGATGATAATAAAAGTAATAAGTATATTTATTACAGTTCTAGCGATAATAACTGCATAATATGGGTAATAATGCATGTTATATTGATGATAATATAAGTAATGAGTATAATTATTACAGTTCTAGCGATAGCGACTCCATTATATGGGTAATAATGGATGTTATATTGATAATATCGGGAGTAATAAGTATAATTATTACAGTTTTAGCGATAATACTAGTAAAATATGGGTAAGAGTGCATGTTATATTGATAATAATAAAAGTAATAAGTATAGTTATTATACTTCAAGCGATAATAACTGCATTATATGGGTAATAATGCACGTTATATTGCTAATAATATAAGTAATAAGTTTAATTATTACAGTTCTAGCGATAATAACTGCATTATATGGGTAATAATGCATGCTATATTGATAATATCGGGAGTAATAAGTATAATTATTATAGTTCTAGCGATAATAATAGTAAAATATGGCTAAGAGTGCATGTTATATTGATAATAATAAAAGTAATAAGTATAGTTATTATACTTCTATCGATAATAACTCCATAATATGGGTAATAATGCACGTTATATTGCTAACAATATAAGTAATAAGTAAAGTTATTATAGCTCTATCGATTATAACTGCATAATATGGGTAATAATGCATGTTATATTGATAATAATAAAAGTAATAAGTATAGTTATTATACTTCTATCGATAATAACTCCATAATATGGGTAATAATGCACGTTATATTGCTAATAATATAAGTAATAAGTATATTTATTATAACTCTATCGATCATAACTGCATAATATGGGTAATAATGCATGTTATATCGATAATAATAAAAGTAATAAGTACATTTATTACAGTTCTAGCGATAATAACTGCATTATATGGGTAATAATGCATGTTATATTGATAATATCGGGAGTAATAAGTATAATTATTACAGTTTTAGCGATAATAACTGCATAATATGGGTAATAATGTATGTTATATTGATGATAATATAAGTAATAAGTATAATTATTACAGTTCTCTCGATTATAACTGCATAATATGGGTAATAATGCATGTTATATTGATAATAATAAAAGCAATAAGTATATTTATTATAGTTCTATCAATAATAACTGCATAATATGTGTAATAATGCATGTTATCTTGATGATAATAAAAGTAAGAAGTATATTTATTACAGTTCTAGCGATAATAACTGCATAATATGGGTAATAATGCATGTTATATTGATGATAATATAAGTAATGAATATAATTATTACAGTTCTAGCGATTATAACTGCATTATATGGGTAATGATGCATGCTATATTGATAATATCGGGAGTAATAAGTATACTTATTATTGTTCTAGCGATAATAATAGTAAAATATGGCTAATAGTGCATGTTATATTGATAATAATAAAAGTAATAAGTATATTTATTATAGTTCTATCGATAATAACTGCATAATATCGGTAATAATGCATGTTATATTGATGATAATATAAGTAATAAGTATACTTATTACAGTTCTAGCGATAATAACTGCATTATATGGGTAATAATGCATGTTATATTGATAATATTGGGAGTAATAAGTATAATTATTATATTTCTAGCGATAATAATAGTAAAATATGACTAATAGTGCATGTTATATTGATAATAATATAAGTAATACGTATATTTATTATAGTTCTAGCGATTGTAACTGCATAATATGGGTAATAATGCATGTTATATTGATGATAATAAAAGTAATACGTATATTTATTATAGTTCCAGCGATAATAACTGCATAATATGGGTAATAATGCATGTTATATTGATAATAATATAAGTAATAAGTATACTTATTACAGTTCTAGCGATAATAACTGCATTATATGGGTAATAATGGATATTATATTGATAATGTCGGGAGTAATAAGTATATATATTATAGTTCTAGCGATAATAACTGCATAATATGGGTAATAATGCATGTTATATTGATAATAATATAAGTACTAAGTATATTTATTATAGTTCTAGCGATTGTAACTGCATAATATGGGTAATAATGCATGTTATATTGATAATAATATAAGTGATAAGTATACTTATTACAGTTCTAGCGATAATAACTGCATTATATGGGTAATAATGCATGTTATATTGATAATATTGGGAGTAATAAGTATAATTATTATAGTTCTAGCGATAATAATAGTAAAATATGACTAATAGTGCATGGTATATTGATAATAATAAAAGTGATAAGTATATTTATTATAGTTCTACCGATTATATCTGCATAATATGGGTAATCATGCATGTTATATTGATAATAATATAAGTAATAAGTATAATTATTACAGTTCTTGCGATAATAACTGCATAATATGGGTAATAATGCATGTTATATTGGTAATAATATAAGTAATACGTATATTTATTATAGTTCTAGCGATTGTAACTGCATAATATGGGTAATAATGCATGTTATATTGATAATAATATAAGTAATAAGTATATTTATTACAGTTCTATCGATAATAACTGCATTATATGCGTAATAATGCATGTTATATTGATAATATCGGGAGTAATAAGTATAATTATTATAGTTCTAGCGATAATAATTGTAAAATATGGCTAATAGTGCATGTTATATTGATAATAATAAAAGTAATAAGTATATTTATTATAGTTCTATAAATAATAACTGCATAATATGGGTAATAATGCATGTTATATTGATAATAATATAAGTAATAAGTATACTTATTACAGTTCTAGCGATAATAACTGCATTATATGGGTAATAATGCATGTTATACAGAGAATAATAAAAGTAATAAGTATATTTATTATAGTTCTATCGATAATAACTGCATAATATGGGTAATAATGCATGTTATATTGATGATAATTAAAGTAATAAGTATATTTATTATAGTTCTAGCGATTATAACTGCATAATATGCGTAATAATGCATGTTATATTGAGAATAATATAAGTAATAAGTATATCTATTATAGTTCTATCAATAATAACTGCATAATATGGGTAATAATGCATGTTATATTGATAATAATATAAGTAATAAGTATACTTATTACAGTTCTAGCGATAATAACTGCATTATATGGGTAATAATGCATGTTATACAGATAATAATAAAAGTAATAAGTATATTTATTATAGTTCTATCGATAATAACTGCATAATATGGGTAATAATGCATGTTATATTGATGATAATTAAAGTACTAAGTATATTTATTATAGTTCTAGCGATTGTAACTGCATAATATGGGTAATAATGCATGTTATATTGATAATAATATAAGTAATAAGTATACTTATTACAGTTCTAGCGATAATAACTGCATAATAAGGGTAATAATGCATGTTATACAGATAACAATAAAAGTAATAAGTATATTTATTATAGTTCTATCGATAATAACTGCATAATATGGGTAATAATGCATGTTATATTGATGATAATTAAAGTACTAAGTATATTTATTATAGTTCTAGCGATTGTAACTGCATAATATGGGTAATAATGCATGTCATATTGATAATAATATAAGTAATAAGTATAATTATTGCAGTTCTAGCGATAATAACTGCATTATATGCGTAATAATGCATGTTATATTGATAATATCGGGAGTAATAAGTATAATTATTACAGTTCTAGCGATAATAACTGCATTATATGGGTAATAATGCATGTTATATTGATAATATTGGGAGTAATAAGTATAATTATTATAGTTCAAGCGATAAAAATAGTAAAATATGGCTAATAGTGCATGTTATATTGATAATAATAAAAGTAATAATTATATTTATTATAATTCTATCGATAATAACTGCATAATATGGGTAATAATGCATGTTATATTGATAATAATATAAGTAGTAAGTATATTTATTATAGTTCTAGCGATAATAACTGCATAATATGGGTAATAATGCATGTTATATTGATGATAATATAAGTAATGAATATAATTATTACAGTTCTAGCGATTATAACTGCATTATATGGGTAATGATGCATGCTATATTGATAATATCGGGAGTAATAAGTATACTTATTATTGTTCTAGCGATAATAATAGTAAAATATGGCTAATAGTGCATGTTATATTGATAATAATAAAAGTAATAAGTATATTTATTATAGTTCTATCGATAATAACTGCATAATATCGGTAATAATGCATGTTATATTGATGATAATATAAGTAATAAGTATACTTATTACAGTTCTAGCGATAATAACTGCATTATATGGGTAATAATGCATGTTATATTGATAATATTGGGAGTAATAAGTATAATTATTATAGTTCTAGCGATAATAATAGTAAAATATGACTAATAGTGCATGTTATATTGATAATAATAAAAGTAATACGTATATTTATTATAGTTCTAGCGATAATAATAGTAAAATATGGCTAATAGTGCATGTTATATTGATAATAATAAAAGTAATAAGTATATTTATTATAGTTCTACCGATTATATCTGCATAATATGGGTAATCATGCATGTTATATTGATAATAATATAAGTAATAAGTATAATTATTACAGTTCTTGCGATAATAACTGCATAATATGGGTAATAATGCATGTTATATTGATAATAATATAAGTAATACGTATATTTATTATAGTTCTAGCGATTGTAACTGCATAATATGGGTAATAATGCATGTTATATTGATGATAATAAAAGTAATACGTATATTTATTATAGTTCCAGCGATAATAACTGCATAATATGGGTAATAATGCATGTTATATTGATAATAATATAAGTAATAAGTATACTTATTACAGTTCTAGCGATAATAACTGCATTATATGGGTAATAATGGATATTATATTGATAATGTCGGGAGTAATAAGTATATATATTATAGTTCTAGCGATAATAACTGCATAATATGGGTAATAATGCATGTTATATTGATAATAATATAAGTACTAAGTATATTTATTATAGTTCTAGCGATTGTAACTGCATAATATGGGTAATAATGCATGTTATATTGATAATAATATAAGTGATAAGTATACTTATTACAGTTCTAGCGATAATAACTGCATTATATGGGTAATAATGCATGTTATATTGATAATATTGGGAGTAATAAGTATAATTATTATAGTTCTAGCGATAATAATAGTAAAATATGACTAATAGTGCATGGTATATTGATAATAATAAAAGTGATAAGTATATTTATTATAGTTCTACCGATTATATCTGCATAATATGGGTAATCATGCATGTTATATTGATAATAATATAAGTAATAAGTATAATTATTACAGTTCTTGCGATAATAACTGCATAATATGGGTAATAATGCATGTTATATTGGTAATAATATAAGTAATACGTATATTTATTATAGTTCTAGCGATTGTAACTGCATAATATGGGTAATAATGCATGTTATATTGATAATAATATAAGTAATAAGTATATTTATTACAGTTCTATCGATAATAACTGCATTATATGCGTAATAATGCATGTTATATTGATAATATCGGGAGTAATAAGTATAATTATTATAGTTCTAGCGATAATAATTGTAAAATATGGCTAATAGTGCATGTTATATTGATAATAATAAAAGTAATAAGTATATTTATTATAGTTCTATAAATAATAACTGCATAATATGGGTAATAATGCATGTTATATTGATAATAATATAAGTAATAAGTATACTTATTACAGTTCTAGCGATAATAACTGCATTATATGGGTAATAATGCATGTTATACGGAGAATAATAAAAGTAATAAGTATATTTATTATAGTTCTATCGATAATAACTGCATAATATGGGTAATAATGCATGTTATATTGATGATAATTAAAGTAATAAGTATATTTATTATAGTTCTAGCGATTATGACTGCATAATATGCGTAATAATGCATGTTATATTGAGAATAATATAAGTAATAAGTATATCTATTATAGTTCTATCAATAATAACTGCATAATATGGGTAATAATGCATGTTATATTGATAATAATATAAGTAATAAGTATACTTATTACAGTTCTAGCGATAATAACTGCATTATATGGGTAATAATGCATGTTATACAGATAATAATAAAAGTAATAAGTATATTTATTATAGTTCTATCGATAATAACTGCATAATATGGGTAATAATGCATGTTATATTGATGATAATTAAAGTACTAAGTATATTTATTATAGTTCTAGCGATTGTAACTGCATAATATGGGTAATAATGCATGTTATATTGATAATAATATAAGTAATAAGTATACTTATTACAGTTCTAGCGATAATAACTGCATAATAAGGGTAATAATGCATGTTATACAGATAACAATAAAAGTAATAAGTATATTTATTATAGTTCTATCGATAATAACTGCATAATATGGGTAATAATGCATGTTATATTGATGATAATTAAAGTACTAAGTATATTTATTATAGTTCTAGCGATTGTAACTGCATAATATGGGTAATAATGCATGTCATATTGATAATAATATAAGTAATAAGTATAATTATTGCAGTTCTAGCGATAATAACTGCATTATATGCGTAATAATGCATGTTATATTGATAATATCGGGAGTAATAAGTATAATTATTACAGTTCTAGCGATAATAACTGCATTATATGGGTAATAATGCATGTTATATTGATAATATTGGGAGTAATAAGTATAATTATTATAGTTCAAGCGATAAAAATAGTAAAATATGGCTAATAGTGCATGTTATATTGATAATAATAAAAGTAATAATTATATTTATTATAATTCTATCGATAATAACTGCATAATATGGGTAATAATGCATGTTATATTGATAATAATATAAGTAGTAAGTATATTTATTATAGTTCTAGCGATTATAACTGCATAATATGGGTAATAATGCATGTTATATTGAGAATAATATAAGTAATAAGTATAATTATTACAGTTCTAGCGATAATAACTGCATTATATGGGTAATAATGCATGTTACATTGATAATATTGGGAGTAATAAGCATAATTATTATAGTTCTAGCGATAATAATAGTAAAATATGGCTAATAGTGCATGTTATATTGATAACAATAAAAGTAATAAGTATACTTATTATAGTTCTATCGATAATAACTGCAAAATATGGGTAATAATGCATGTTATATTGATAATAATAAAAGTAATAAGTATATTTATTACAGTTCTATCATTAATAACTGCATAATATGGGTAATAATGCATGTTACATTGATGATAATAAAAGTAATAAATATAATTATTACAGTTCTAGCGATGATAACTGCATAATATGCGTAATAATGCATGTTATATTGATGATAATATAAGTAATAAGTATAATTATTACAGTTCTCTCGATTATAACTGCATAATATGGGTAATAATGCATGTTATATTGATAATAATAAAAGTAATAAGTATATTTATTACAGTTCTATCAATAATAACTGCATAATATGGGTAATAATGCATGTTACATTGATGATAATAAAAGTAATAAGTATAATTATTACAGTTCTAGCGATAATAACTGCATAATATGGGTAATAATGCACGTTATATTGCTAATAATATAAGTAATAAGTATAATTATTACAGTTCTAGCGATAATAACTGCATTATATGGGTAACAATGCATGTTATATTGATAATATCGGGAGTAATAAGTATAATTATTATAGTTCTAGCGATAATAATTGTAAAATATGGCTAAGAGTGCATGCTATATTGATAATAATAAAAGTAATAAATATAGTTACTATACTTCTATCGATAATAACTCCATAATATGGGTAATAATGCACGTTATATTGCTAATAATATAAGTAATAAGTATATTTATTATAGCTCTATCGATTATAACTGCATAATATGGGTAATAATGCATGTTATATTGATAATATCGGGAGTAATAAGTATAATTATTACAGTTCTAGCGATAATAATAGTAAAATATGGCTAATAGTGCATGTTATATTGATAATAATAAAAGTAATAAGTTTAATTATTACAGTTCTAGCGATAATAACTGCATTATATGGGTAATAATGCATGCTATATTGATAATATCGGGAGTAATAAGTATAATTATTATAGTTCTAGCGATAATAATAGTAAAATATGGCTAAGAGTGCATGTTATATTGATAATAATAAAAGTAATAAGTATAGTTATTATACTTCTATCGATAATAACTCCATAATATGGGTAATAATGCACGTTATATTGCTAACAATATAAGTAATAAGTAAAGTTATTATAGCTCTATCGATTATAACTGCATAATATGGGTAATAATGCATGTTATATTGATAATAATAAAAGTAATAAGTATAGTTATTATACTTCTATCGATAATAACTCCATAATATGGGTAATAGTGCACGTTATATTGCTAATAATATAAGTAATAAGTATATTTATTATAACTCTATCGATTATAACTGCATAATATGGGTAATAATGCATGTTATATCGATAATAATAAAAGTAATAAGAACATTTATTACAGTTCTAGCGATAATAACTGCATTATATGGGTAATAATGCATGTTATATTGATAATATCGGGAGTAATAAGTATAATTATTACAGTTTTAGCGATAATAACTGCATAATATGGGTAATAATGTATGTTATATTGATGATAATATAAGTAATAAGTATAATTATTACAGTTCTCTCGATTATAACTGCATAATATGGGTAATAATGCATGTTATATTGATAATTATAAAAGCAATAAGTATATTTATTATAGTTCTATCAATAATAACTGCATAATATGTGTAATAATGCATGTTATCTTGATGATAATAAAAGTAAGAAGTATATTTATTACAGTTCTAGCGATAATAACTGCATAATATGGGTAATAATGCATGTTATATTGATGATAATATAAGTAATGAATATAATTATTACAGTTCTAGCGATTATAACTGCATTATATGGGTAATGATGCATGCTATATTGATAATATCGGGAGTAATAAGTATACTTATTATTGTTCTAGCGATAATAATAGTAAAATATGGCTAATAGTGCATGTTATATTGATAATAATAAAAGTAATAAGTATATTTATTATAGTTCTATCGATAATAACTGCATAATATCGGTAATAATGCATGTTATATTGATGATAATATAAGTAATAAGTATACTTATTACAGTTCTAGCGATAATAACTGCATTATATGGGTAATAATGCATGTTATATTGATAATATTGGGAGTAATAAGTATAATTATTATAGTTCTAGCGATAATAATAGTAAAATATGACTAATAGTGCATGTTATATTGATAATAATAAAAGTAATAAGTATATTTATTATAGTTCTACCGATTATATCTGCATAATATGGGTAATCATGCATGTTATATTGATAATAATATAAGTAATAAGTATAATTATTACAGTTCTTGCGATAATAACTGCATAATATGGGTAATAATGCATGTTATATTGATAATAATATAAGAAATACGTATATTTATTATAGTTCTAGCGATAATAATAGTAAAATATGGCTAATAGTGCATGTTATATTGATAATAATAAAAGTAATAAGTATATTTATTATAGTTCTACCGATTATATCTGCATAATATGGGTAATCATGCATGTTATATTGATAATAATATAAGTAATAAGTATAATTATTACAGTTCTTGCGATAATAACTGCATAATATGGGTAATAATGCATGTTATATTGATAATAATATAAGTAATACGTATATTTATTATAGTTCTAGCGATTGTAACTGCATAATATGGGTAATAATGCATGTTATATTGATGATAATAAAAGTAATACGTATATTTATTATAGTTCCAGCGATAATAACTGCATAATATGGGTAATAATGCATGTTATATTGATAATAATATAAGTAATAAGTATACTTATTACAGTTCTAGCGATAATAACTGCATTATATGGGTAATAATGGATATTATATTGATAATGTCGGGAGTAATAAGTATATATATTATAGTTCTAGCGATAATAACTGCATAATATGGGTAATAATGCATGTTATATTGATAATAATATAAGTACTAAGTATATTTATTATAGTTCTAGCGATTGTAACTGCATAATATGGGTAATAATGCATGTTATATTGATAATAATATAAGTGATAAGTATACTTATTACAGTTCTAGCGATAATAACTGCATTATATGGGTAATAATGCATGTTATATTGATAATATTGGGAGTAATAAGTATAATTATTATAGTTCTAGCGATAATAATAGTAAAATATGACTAATAGTGCATGTTATATTGATAATAATAAAAGTGATAAGTATATTTATTATAGTTCTACCGATTATATCTGCATAATATGGGTAATCATGCATGTTATATTGATAATAATATAAGTAATAAGTATAATTATTACAGTTCTTGCGATAATAACTGCATAATATGGGTAATAATGCATGTTATATTGGTAATAATATAAGTAATACGTATATTTATTATAGTTCTAGCGATTGTAACTGCATAATATGGGTAATAATGCATGTTATATTGATAATAATATAAGTAATAAGTATATTTATTACAGTTCTATCGATAATAACTGCATTATATGCGTAATAATGCATGTTATATTGATAATATCGGGAGTAATAAGTATAATTATTATAGTTCTAGCGATAATAATTGTAAAATATGGCTAATAGTGCATGTTATATTGATAATAATAAAAGTAATAAGTATATTTATTATAGTTCTATAAATAATAACTGCATAATATGGGTAATAATGCATGTTATATTGATAATAATATAAGTAATAAGTATACTTATTACAGTTCTAGCGATAATAACTGCATTATATGGGTAATAATGCATGTTATACAGATAATAATAAAAGTAATAAGTATATTTATTATAGTTCTATCGATAATAACTGCATAATATGGGTAATAATGCATGTTATATTGATGATAATTAAAGTACTAAGTATATTTATTATAGTTCTAGCGATTATAACTGCATAATATGCGTAATAATGCATGTTATATTGAGAATAATATAAGTAATAAGTATATCTATTATAGTTCTATCAATAATAACTGCATAATATGGGTAATAATGCATGTTACATTGATAATAATATAAGTAATAAGTATACTTATTACAGTTCTAGCGATAATAACTGCATTATATGGGTAATAATGCATGTTATACAGATAATAATAAAAGTAATAAGTATATTTATTATAGTTCTATCGATAATAACTGCATAATATGGGTAATAATGCATGTTATATTGATGATAATTAAAGTACTAAGTATATTTATTATAGTTCTAGCGATTGTAACTGCATAATATGGGTAATAATGCATGTTATATTGATAATAATATAAGTAATAAGTATACTTATTACAGTTCTAGCGATAATAACTGCATAATAAGGGTAATAATGTATGTTATACAGATAATAATAAAAGTAATAAGTATATTTATTATAGTTCTATCGATAATAACTGCATAATATGGGTAATAATGCATGTTATATTGATGATAATTAAAGTACTAAGTATATTTATTATAGTTCTAGCGATTGTAACTGCATAATATGGGTAATAATGCATGTCATATTGATAATAATATAAGTAATAAGTATAATTATTGCAGTTCTAGCGATAATAACTGCATTATATGCGTAATAATGCATGTTATATTGATAATATCGGGAGTAATAAGTATAATTATTACAGTTCTAGCGATAATAACTGCATTATATGGGTAATAATGCATGTTATATTGATAATATTGGGAGTAATAAGTATAATTATTATAGTTCAAGCAATAAAAATAGTAAAATATGGCTAATAGTGCATGTTATATTGATAATAATAAAAGTAATAATTATATTTATTATAATTCTATCGATAATAACTGCATAATATGGGTAATAATGCATGTTATATTGATAATAATATAAGTAGTAAGTATATTTATTATAGTTCTAGCGATTATAACTGCATAATATGGGTAATAATGCATGTTATATTGAGAATAATATAAGTAATAAGTATAATTACTACAGTTCTAGCGATAATAACTGCATTATATGGGTAATAATGCATGTTACATTGATAATATTGGGAGTAATAAGCATAATTATTATAGTTCTAGCGATAATAATAGTAAAATATGGCTAATAGTGCATGTTATATTGATAACAATAAAAGTAATAAGTATACTTATTATAGTTCTATCGATAATAACTGCAAAATATGGGTAATAATGCATGTTATATTGATAATAATAAAAGTAATAAGTATATTTATTACAGTTCTATCATTAATAACTGCATAATATGGGTAATAATGCATGTTATATTGATGATAATAAAAGTAATAAATATAATTATTACAGTTCTAGCGATGATAACTGCATAATATGCGTAATAATGCATGTTATATTGATGATAATATAAGTAATAAGTATAATTATTACAGTTCTCTCGATTATAACTGCATAATATGGGTAATAATGCATGTTATATTGATAATAATAAAAGTAATAAGTATATTTATTACAGTTCTATCAATAATAACTGCATAATATGGGTAATAATGCATGTTATATCGATAATAATAAAAGTAATAAGTACATTTATTATAGTTCTATCGATAATAACTGCAAAATATGGGTAATAATGCATGTTATATTGATGATAATATAAGTAATAAGTATAATTATTACAGTTCTAGCGATAATAACTGCATAATATGGGTAATAATGCACGTTATATTGCTAATAATATAAGTAATAAGTATAATTATTACAGTTCTAGTGATAATAACTGCATTATATGGGTAATAATGCATGTTATATTGATAATATCGGGAGTAATAAGTATAATTATTACAGTTCTAGCGATAATAATAGTAAAATATGGCTAATAGTGCATGTTATATTGATAATAATAAAAGTAATAAGTTTAATTATTACAGTTCCAGCGATAATAACTGCATTATATGGGTAATAATGCATGCTATATTGATATTATCGGGAGTAATAAGTATAATTACTATAGTTCTATCGATAATAATAGTAAAATATGGCTAAGAGTGCATGTTATATTGATAATAATAAAAGTAATAAGTATAGTTATTATACTTCTATCGATAATAACTCCATAATATGGGTAATAATGCACGTTATATTGCTAATAATATAAGTAATAAGTATATTTATTATAGCTCTATCGATTATAACTGCATAATATGGGTAATAATGCATGTTATATCGATAATAATAAAAGTAATAAGTACATTTATTATAGTTCTATCGATAATAACTGCAAAATATGGGTAATAATGCATATTATATTGATACTAATAAAAGTAATAAGTATATTTATTACAGTTCTAGCGATAATAACTGCATTATATGGGTAATAATGCATGTTATATTTATAATGTCGGGAGTAATAAGTATAATTATTACAGTTCTAGCGATAAGAATAGTAAAATATGGCTAATAGTGCAGGTTATATTGATAATAATAAAAGTAATAAGTTTAATTATTACAGTTCTAGCGATAATAACTGCATTATATGGGTAATAATGCATGCTATATTGATAATATCGGGAGTAATAAGTATAATTACTATAGTTCTAACGATAATAATAGTAAAATATGGCTGAGAGTGCATGTTATATTGATAATAATAAAAGTAATAATTATAGTTATTATACTTCTATCGATAATAACTCCATAATATGGGTAATAATGCACGTTATACTGCTAATAATATAAGTAATAAGTATATTTATTATAGCTCTATCGATTATAACTGCATAATATGGGTAATAATGCATGTTATATTGATGATAATAAAAGTAATACGTATATTTATTATAGTTCCAGCGATAATAACTGCATAATATGGGTAATAATGCATGTTATATTGATAATAATATAAGTAATAAGTATACTTATTACAGTTCTAGCGATAATAACTGCATTATATGGGTAATAATGGATATTATATTGATAATGTCGGGAGTAATAAGTATATATATTATAGTTCTAGCGATAATAACTGCATAATATGGGTAATAATGCATGTTATATTGATAATAATATAAGTACTAAGTATATTTATTATAGTTCTAGCGATTGTAACTGCATAATATGGGTAATAATGCATGTTATATTGATAATAATATAAGTGATAAGTATACTTATTACAGTTCTAGCGATAATAACTGCATTATATGGGTAATAATGCATGTTATATTGATAATATTGGGAGTAATAAGTATAATTATTATAGTTCTAGCGATAATAATAGTAAAATATGACTAATAGTGCATGTTATATTGATAATAATAAAAGTGATAAGTATATTTATTATAGTTCTACCGATTATATCTGCATAATATGGGTAATCATGCATGTTATATTGATAATAATATAAGTAATAAGTATAATTATTACAGTTCTTGCGATAATAACTGCATAATATGGGTAATAATGCATGTTATATTGGTAATAATATAAGTAATACGTATATTTATTATAGTTCTAGCGATTGTAACTGCATAATATGGGTAATAATGCATGTTATATTGATAATAATATAAGTAATAAGTATATTTATTACAGTTCTATCGATAATAACTGCATTATATGCGTAATAATGCATGTTATATTGATAATATCGGGAGTAATAAGTATAATTATTATAGTTCTAGCGATAATAATTGTAAAATATGGCTAATAGTGCATGTTATATTGATAATAATAAAAGTAATAAGTATATTTATTATAGTTCTATAAATAATAACTGCATAATATGGGTAATAATGCATGTTATATTGATAATAATATAAGTAATAAGTATACTTATTACAGTTCTAGCGATAATAACTGCATTATATGGGTAATAATGCATGTTATACAGATAATAATAAAAGTAATAAGTATATTTATTATAGTTCTATCGATAATAACTGCATAATATGGGTAATAATGCATGTTATATTGATGATAATTAAAGTACTAAGTATATTTATTATAGTTCTAGCGATTATAACTGCATAATATGCGTAATAATGCATGTTATATTGAGAATAATATAAGTAATAAGTATATCTATTATAGTTCTATCAATAATAACTGCATAATATGGGTAATAATGCATGTTACATTGATAATAATATAAGTAATAAGTATACTTATTACAGTTCTAGCGATAATAACTGCATTATATGGGTAATAATGCATGTTATACAGATAATAATAAAAGTAATAAGTATATTTATTATAGTTCTATCGATAATAACTGCATAATATGGGTAATAATGCATGTTATATTGATGATAATTAAAGTACTAAGTATATTTATTATAGTTCTAGCGATTGTAACTGCATAATATGGGTAATAATGCATGTTATATTGATAATAATATAAGTAATAAGTATACTTATTACAGTTCTAGCGATAATAACTGCATAATAAGGGTAATAATGTATGTTATACAGATAATAATAAAAGTAATAAGTATATTTATTATAGTTCTATCGATAATAACTGCATAATATGGGTAATAATGCATGTTATATTGATGACAATTAAAGTACTAAGTATATTTATTATAGTTCTAGCGATTGTAACTGCATAATATGGGTAATAATGCATGTCATATTGATAATAATATAAGTAATAAGTATAATTATTGCAGTTCTAGCGATAATAACTGCATTATATGCGTAATAATGCATGTTATATTGATAATATCGGGAGTAATAAGTATAATTATTACAGTTCTAGCGATAATAACTGCATTATATGGGTAATAATGCATGTTATATTGTTAATAATATAAGTAATACGTATATTTATTATAGTTCTAGCGATTGTAACTGCATAATATGGGTAATAATGCATGTTATATTGATAATAATATAAGTAATAAGTATATTTATTACAGTTCTATCGATAATAACTGCATTATATGCGTAATAATGCATGTTATATTGATAATATCGGGAGTAATAAGTATAATTATTATAGTTCTAGCGATAATAATTGTAAAATATGGCTAATAGTGCATGTTATATTGATAATAATAAAAGTGATAAGTATATTTATTATAGTTCTACCGATTATATCTGCATAATATGGGTAATCATGCATGTTATATTGATAATAATATAAGTAATAAGTATAATTATTACAGTTCTTGCGATAATAACTGCATAATATGGGTAATAATGCATGTTATATCGATAATAATAAAAGTAATAAGTACATTTATTATAGTTCTATCGATAATAACTGCAAAATATGGGTAATAATGCATATTATATTGATACTAATAAAAGTAATAAGTATATTTATTACAGTTCTAGCGATAATAACTGCATTATATGGGTAATAATGCATGTTATATTTATAATGTCGGGAGTAATAAGTATAATTATTACAGTTCTAGCGATAAGAATAGTAAAATATGGCTAATAGTGCAGGTTATATTGATAATAATAAAAGTAATAAGTTTAATTATTACAGTTCTAGCGATAATAACTGCATTATATGGGTAATAATGCATGCTATATTGATAATATCGGGAGTAATAAGTATAATTACTATAGTTCTAACGATAATAATAGTAAAATATGGCTGAGAGTGCATGTTATATTGATAATAATAAAAGTAATAATTATAGTTATTATACTTCTATCGATAATAACTCCATAATATGGGTAATAATGCACGTTATACTGCTAATAATATAAGTAATAAGTATATTTATTATAGCTCTATCGATTATAACTGCATAATATGGGTAATAATGCATGTTATATTGATGATAATAAAAGTAATACGTATATTTATTATAGTTCCAGCGATAATAACTGCATAATATGGGTAATAATGCATGTTATATTGATAATAATATAAGTAATAAGTATACTTATTACAGTTCTAGCGATAATAACTGCATTATATGGGTAATAATGGATATTATATTGATAATGTCGGGAGTAATAAGTATATATATTATAGTTCTAGCGATAATAACTGCATAATATGGGTAATAATGCATGTTATATTGATAATAATATAAGTACTAAGTATATTTATTATAGTTCTAGCGATTGTAACTGCATAATATGGGTAATAATGCATGTTATATTGATAATAATATAAGTGATAAGTATACTTATTACAGTTCTAGCGATAATAACTGCATTATATGGGTAATAATGCATGTTATATTGATAATATTGGGAGTAATAAGTATAATTATTATAGTTCTAGCGATAATAATAGTAAAATATGACTAATAGTGCATGTTATATTGATAATAATAAAAGTGATAAGTATATTTATTATAGTTCTACCGATTATATCTGCATAATATGGGTAATCATGCATGTTATATTGATAATAATATAAGTAATAAGTATAATTATTACAGTTCTTGCGATAATAACTGCATAATATGGGTAATAATGCATGTTATATTGGTAATAATATAAGTAATACGTATATTTATTATAGTTCTAGCGATTGTAACTGCATAATATGGGTAATAATGCATGTTATATTGATAATAATATAAGTAATAAGTATATTTATTACAGTTCTATCGATAATAACTGCATTATATGCGTAATAATGCATGTTATATTGATAATATCGGGAGTAATAAGTATAATTATTATAGTTCTAGCGATAATAATTGTAAAATATGGCTAATAGTGCATGTTATATTGATAATAATAAAAGTAATAAGTATATTTATTATAGTTCTATAAATAATAACTGCATAATATGGGTAATAATGCATGTTATATTGATAATAATATAAGTAATAAGTATACTTATTACAGTTCTAGCGATAATAACTGCATTATATGGGTAATAATGCATGTTATACAGATAATAATAAAAGTAATAAGTATATTTATTATAGTTCTATCGATAATAACTGCATAATATGGGTAATAATGCATGTTATATTGATGATAATTAAAGTACTAAGTATATTTATTATAGTTCTAGCGATTATAACTGCATAATATGCGTAATAATGCATGTTATATTGAGAATAATATAAGTAATAAGTATATCTATTATAGTTCTATCAATAATAACTGCATAATATGGGTAATAATGCATGTTACATTGATAATAATATAAGTAATAAGTATACTTATTACAGTTCTAGCGATAATAACTGCATTATATGGGTAATAATGCATGTTATACAGATAATAATAAAAGTAATAAGTATATTTATTATAGTTCTATCGATAATAACTGCATAATATGGGTAATAATGCATGTTATATTGATGATAATTAAAGTACTAAGTATATTTATTATAGTTCTAGCGATTGTAACTGCATAATATGGGTAATAATGCATGTTATATTGATAATAATATAAGTAATAAGTATACTTATTACAGTTCTAGCGATAATAACTGCATAATAAGGGTAATAATGTATGTTATACAGATAATAATAAAAGTAATAAGTATATTTATTATAGTTCTATCGATAATAACTGCATAATATGGGTAATAATGCATGTTATATTGATGATAATTAAAGTACTAAGTATATTTATTATAGTTCTAGCGATTGTAACTGCATAATATGGGTAATAATGCATGTCATATTGATAATAATATAAGTAATAAGTATAATTATTGCAGTTCTAGCGATAATAACTGCATTATATGCGTAATAATGCATGTTATATTGATAATATCGGGAGTAATAAGTATAATTATTACAGTTCTAGCGATAATAACTGCATTATATGGGTAATAATGCATGTTATATTGGTAATAATATAAGTAATACGTATATTTATTATAGTTCTAGCGATTGTAACTGCATAATATGGGTAATAATGCATGTTATATTGATAATAATATAAGTAATAAGTATATTTATTACAGTTCTATCGATAATAACTGCATTATATGCGTAATAATGCATGTTATATTGATAATATCGGGAGTAATAAGTATAATTATTATAGTTCTAGCGATAATAATTGTAAAATATGGCTAATAGTGCATGTTATATTGATAATAATAAAAGTGATAAGTATATTTATTATAGTTCTACCGATTATATCTGCATAATATGGGTAATCATGCATGTTATATTGATAATAATATAAGTAATAAGTATAATTATTACAGTTCTTGCGATAATAACTGCATAATATGGGTAATAATGCATGTTATATTGGTAATAATATAAGTAATACGTATATTTATTACAGTTCTATCGATAATAACTGCATTATATGCGTAATAATGCATGTTATATTGATAATATCGGGAGTAATAAGTATAATTATTATAGTTCTAGCGATAATAATTGTAAAATATGGCTAATAGTGCATGTTATATTGATAATAATAAAAGTAATAAGTATATTTATTATAGTTCTATAAATAATAACTGCATAATATGGGTAATAATGCATGTTATATTGATAATAATATAAGTAATAAGTATACTTATTACAGTTCTAGCGATAATAACTGCATTATATGGGTAATAATGCATGTTATACAGAGAATAATAAAAGTAATAAGTATATTTATTATAGTTCTATCGATAATAACTGCATAATATGGGTAATAATGCATGTTATATTGATGATAATTAAAGTAATAAGTATATTTATTATAGTTCTAGCGATTATAACTGCATAATATGCGTAATAATGCATGTTATATTGAGAATAATATAAGTAATAAGTATATCTATTATAGTTCTATCAATAATAACTGCATAATATGGGTAATAATGCATGTTATATTGATAATAATATAAGTAATAAGTATACTTATTACAGTTCTAGCGATAATAACTGCATTATATGGGTAATAATGCATGTTATACAGATAATAATAAAAGTAATAAGTATATTTATTATAGTTCTATCGATAATAACTGCATAATATGGGTAATAATGCATGTTATATTGATGATAATTAAAGTACTAAGTATATTTATTATAGTTCTAGCGATTGTAACTGCATAATATGGGTAATAATGCATGTTATATTGATAATAATATAAGTAATAAGTATACTTATTACAGTTCTAGCGATAATAACTGCATAATAAGGGTAATAATGCATGTTATACAGATAACAATAAAAGTAATAAGTATATTTATTATAGTTCTATCGATAATAACTGCATAATATGGGTAATAATGCATGTTATATTGATGATAATTAAAGTACTAAGTATATTTATTATAGTTCTAGCGATTGTAACTGCATAATATGGGTAATAATGCATGTCATATTGATAATAATATAAGTAATAAGTATAATTATTGCAGTTCTAGCGATAATAACTGCATTATATGCGTAATAATGCATGTTATATTGATAATATCGGGAGTAATAAGTATAATTATTACAGTTCTAGCGATAATAACTGCATTATATGGGTAATAATGCATGTTATATTGGTAATAATATAAGTAATACGTATATTTATTATAGTTCTAGCGATTGTAACTGCATAATATGGGTAATAATGCATGTTATATTGATAATAATATAAGTAATAAGTATATTTATTACAGTTCTATCGATAATAACTGCATTATATGCGTAATAATGCATGTTATATTGATAATATCGGGAGTAATAAGTATAATTATTATAGTTCTAGCGATAATAATTGTAAAATATGGCTAATAGTGCATGTTATATTGATAATAATAAAAGTGATAAGTATATTTATTATAGTTCTACCGATTATATCTGCATAATATGGGTAATCATGCATGTTATATTGATAATAATATAAGTAATAAGTATAATTATTACAGTTCTTGCGATAATAACTGCATAATATGGGTAATAATGCATGTTATATTGGTAATAATATAAGTAATACGTATATTTATTATAGTTCTAGCGATTGTAACTGCATAATATGGGTAATAATGCATGTTATATTGATAATAATATAAGTAATAAGTATATTTATTACAGTTCTATCGATAATAACTGCATTATATGCGTAATAATGCATGTTATATTGATAATATCGGGAGTAATAAGTATAATTATTATAGTTCTAGCGATAATAATTGTAAAATATGGCTAATAGTGCATGTTATATTGATAATAATAAAAGTAATAAGTATATTTATTATAGTTCTATAAATAATAACTGCATAATATGGGTAATAATGCATGTTATATTGATAATAATATAAGTAATAAGTATACTTATTACAGTTCTAGCGATAATAACTGCATTATATGGGTAATAATGCATGTTATACAGAGAATAATAAAAGTAATAAGTATATTTATTATAGTTCTATCGATAATAACTGCATAATATGGGTAATAATGCATGTTATATTGATGATAATTAAAGTAATAAGTATATTTATTATAGTTCTAGCGATTATAACTGCATAATATGCGTAATAATGCATGTTATATTGAGAATAATATAAGTAATAAGTATATCTATTATAGTTCTATCAATAATAACTGCATAATATGGGTAATAATGCATGTTATATTGATAATAATATAAGTAATAAGTATACTTATTACAGTTCTAGCGATAATAACTGCATTATATGGGTAATAATGCATGTTATACAGATAATAATAAAAGTAATAAGTATATTTATTATAGTTCTATCGATAATAACTGCATAATATGGGTAATAATGCATGTTATATTGATGATAATTAAAGTACTAAGTATATTTATTATAGTTCTAGCGATTGTAACTGCATAATATGGGTAATAATGCATGTTATATTGATAATAATATAAGTAATAAGTATACTTATTACAGTTCTAGCGATAATAACTGCATAATAAGGGTAATAATGCATGTTATACAGATAACAATAAAAGTAATAAGTATATTTATTATAGTTCTATCGATAATAACTGCATAATATGGGTAATAATGCATGTTATATTGATGATAATTAAAGTACTAAGTATATTTATTATAGTTCTAGCGATTGTAACTGCATAATATGGGTAATAATGCATGTCATATTGATAATAATATAAGTAATAAGTATAATTATTGCAGTTCTAGCGATAATAACTGCATTATATGCGTAATAATGCATGTTATATTGATAATATCGGGAGTAATAAGTATAATTATTACAGTTCTAGCGATAATAACTGCATTATATGGGTAATAATGCATGTTATATTGATAATATTGGGAGTAATAAGTATAATTATTATAGTTCAAGCGATAAAAATAGTAAAATATGGCTAATAGTGCATGTTATATTGATAATAATAAAAGTAATAATTATATTTATTATAATTCTATCGATAATAACTGCATAATATGGGTAATAATGCATGTTATATTGATAATAATATAAGTAGTAAGTATATTTATTATAGTTCTAGCGATTATAACTGCATAATATGGGTAATAATGCATGTTATATTGAGAATAATATAAGTAATAAGTATAATTATTACAGTTCTAGCGATAATAACTGCATTATATGGGTAATAATGCATGTTACATTGATAATATTGGGAGTAATAAGCATAGTTATTATAGTTCTAGCGATAATAATAGTAAAATATGGCTAATAGTGCATGTTATATTGATAACAATAAAAGTAATAAGTATACTTATTATAGTTCTATCGATAATAACTGCAAAATATGGGTAATAATGCATGTTATATTGATAATAATAAAAGTAATAAGTATATTTATTACAGTTCTATCATTAATAACTGCATAATATGGGTAATAATGCATGTTACATTGATGATAATAAAAGTAATAAATATAATTATTACAGTTCTAGCGATGATAACTGCATAATATGCGTAATAATGCATGTTATATTGATGATAATATAAGTAATAAGTATAATTATTACAGTTCTCTCGATTATAACTGCATAATATGGGTAATAATGCATGTTATATTGATAATAATAAAAGTAATAAGTATATTTATTACAGTTCTATCAATAATAACTGCATAATATGGGTAATAATGCATGTTACATTGATGATAATAAAAGTAATAAGTATAATTATTACAGTTCTAGCGATAATAACTGCATAATATGGGTAATAATGCACGTTATATTGCTAATAATATAAGTAATAAGTATAATTATTACAGTTCTAGCGATAATAACTGCATTATATGGGTAACAATGCATGTTATATTGATAATATCGGGAGTAATAAGTATAATTATTATAGTTCTAGCGATAATAATTGTAAAATATGGCTAAGAGTGCATGCTATATTGATAATAATAAAAGTAATAAATATAGTTACTATACTTCTATCGATAATAACTCCATAATATGGGTAATAATGCACGTTATATTGCTAATAATATAAGTAATAAGTATATTTATTATAGCTCTATCGATTATAACTGCATAATATGGGTAATAATGCATGTTATATTGATAATATCGGGAGTAATAAGTATAATTATTACAGTTCTAGCGATAATAATAGTAAAATATGGCTAATAGTGCATGTTATATTGATAATAATAAAAGTAATAAGTTTAATTATTACAGTTCTAGCGATAATAACTGCATTATATGGGTAATAATGCATGCTATATTGATAATATCGGGAGTAATAAGTATAATTATTATAGTTCTAGCGATAATAATAGTAAAATATGGCTAAGAGTGCATGTTATATTGATAATAATAAAAGTAATAAGTATAGTTATTATACTTCTATCGATAATAACTCCATAATATGGGTAATAATGCACGTTATATTGCTAACAATATAAGTAATAAGTAAAGTTATTATAGCTCTATCGATTATAACTGCATAATATGGGTAATAATGCATGTTATATTGATAATAATAAAAGTAATAAGTATAGTTATTATACTTCTATCGATAATAACTCCATAATATGGGTAATAATGCACGTTATATTGCTAATAATATAAGTAATAAGTATATTTATTATAACTCTATCGATTATAACTGCATAATATGGGTAATAATGCATGTTATATCGATAATAATAAAAGTAATAAGAACATTTATTACAGTTCTAGCGATAATAACTGCATTATATGGGTAATAATGCATGTTATATTGATAATATCGGGAGTAATAAGTATAATTATTACAGTTTTAGCGATAATAACTGCATAATATGGGTAATAATGTATGTTATATTGATGATAATATAAGTAATAAGTATAATTATTACAGTTCTCTCGATTATAACTGCATAATATGGGTAATAATGCATGTTATATTGATAATAATAAAAGCAATAAGTATATTTATTATAGTTCTATCAATAATAACTGCATAATATGTGTAATAATGCATGTTATCTTGATGATAATAAAAGTAAGAAGTATATTTATTACAGTTCTAGCGATAATAACTGCATAATATGGGTAATAATGCATGTTATATTGATGATAATATAAGTAATGAATATAATTATTACAGTTCTAGCGATTATAACTGCATTATATGGGTAATGATGCATGCTATATTGATAATATCGGGAGTAATAAGTATACTTATTATTGTTCTAGCGATAATAATAGTAAAATATGGCTAATAGTGCATGTTATATTGATAATAATAAAAGTAATAAGTATATTTATTATAGTTCTATCGATAATAACTGCATAATATCGGTAATAATGCATGTTATATTGATGATAATATAAGTAATAAGTATACTTATTACAGTTCTAGCGATAATAACTGCATTATATGGGTAATAATGCATGTTATATTGATAATATTGGGAGTAATAAGTATAATTATTATAGTTCTAGCGATAATAATAGTAAAATATGACTAATAGTGCATGTTATATTGATAATAATAAAAGTAATAAGTATATTTATTATAGTTCTACCGATTATATCTGCATAATATGGGTAATCATGCATGTTATATTGATAATAATATAAGTAATAAGTATAATTATTACAGTTCTTGCGATAATAACTGCATAATATGGGTAATAATGCATGTTATATTGATAATAATATAAGAAATACGTATATTTATTATAGTTCTAGCGATAATAATAGTAAAATATGGCTAATAGTGCATGTTATATTGATAATAATAAAAGTAATAAGTATATTTATTATAGTTCTACCGATTATATCTGCATAATATGGGTAATCATGCATGTTATATTGATAATAATATAAGTAATAAGTATAATTATTACAGTTCTTGCGATAATAACTGCATAATATGGGTAATAATGCATGTTATATTGATAATAATATAAGTAATACGTATATTTATTATAGTTCTAGCGATTGTAACTGCATAATGTGGGTAATGATGCATGTTATATTGATGATAATAAAAGTAATACGTATATTTATTATAGTTCCAGCGATAATAACTGCATAATATGGGTAATAATGCATGTTATATTGATAATAATATAAGTAATAAGTATACTTATTACAGTTCTAGCGATAATAACTGCATTATATGGGTAATAATGGATATTATATTGATAATGTCGGGAGTAATAAGTATATATATTATAGTTCTAGCGATAATAACTGCATAATATGGGTAATAATGCATGTTATATTGATAATAATATAAGTACTAAGTATATTTATTATAGTTCTAGCGATTGTAACTGCATAATATGGGTAATAATGCATGTTATATTGATAATAATATAAGTGATAAGTATACTTATTACAGTTCTAGCGATAATAACTGCATTATATGGGTAATAATGCATGTTATATTGATAATATTGGGAGTAATAAGTATAATTATTATAGTTCTAGCGATAATAATAGTAAAATATGACTAATAGTGCATGTTATATTGATAATAATAAAAGTGATAAGTATATTTATTATAGTTCTACCGATTATATCTGCATAATATGGGTAATCATGCATGTTATATTGATAATAATATAAGTAATAAGTATAATTATTACAGTTCTTGCGATAATAACTGCATAATATGGGTAATAATGCATGTTATATTGGTAATAATATAAGTAATACGTATATTTATTATAGTTCTAGCGATTGTAACTGCATAATATGGGTAATAATGCATGTTATATTGATAATAATATAAGTAATGAGTATATTTATTACAGTTCTATCGATAATAACTGCATTATATGCGTAATAATGCATGTTATATTGATAATATCGGGAGTAATAAGTATAATTATTATAGTTCTAGCGATAATAATTGTAAAATATGGCTAATAGTGCATGTTATATTGATAATAATAAAAGTAATAAGTATATTTATTATAGTTCTATAAATAATAACTGCATAATATGGGTAATAATGCATGTTATATTGATAATAATATAAGTAATAAGTATACTTATTACAGTTCTAGCGATAATAACTGCATTATATGGGTAATAATGCATGTTATACAGATAATAATAAAAGTAATAAGTATATTTATTATAGTTCTATCGATAATAACTGCATAATATGGGTAATAATGCATGTTATATTGATGATAATTAAAGTACTAAGTATATTTATTATAGTTCTAGCGATTATAACTGCATAATATGCGTAATAATGCATGTTATATTGAGAATAATATAAGTAATAAGTATATCTATTATAGTTCTATCAATAATAACTGCATAATATGGGTAATAATGCATGTTACATTGATAATAATATAAGTAATAAGTATACTTATTACAGTTCTAGCGATAATAACTGCATTATATGGGTAATAATGCATGTTATACAGATAATAATAAAAGTAATAAGTATATTTATTATAGTTCTATCGATAATAACTGCATAATATGGGTAATAATGCATGTTATATTGATGATAATTAAAGTACTAAGTATATTTATTATAGTTCTAGCGATTGTAACTGCATAATATGGGTAATAATGCATGTTATATTGATAATAATATAAGTAATAAGTATACTTATTACAGTTCTAGCGATAATAACTGCATAATAAGGGTAATAATGTATGTTATACAGATAATAATAAAAGTAATAAGTATATTTATTATAGTTCTATCGATAATAACTGCATAATATGGGTAATAATGCATGTTATATTGATGATAATTAAAGTACTAAGTATATTTATTATAGTTCTAGCGATTGTAACTGCATAATATGGGTAATAATGCATGTCATATTGATAATAATATAAGTAATAAGTATAATTATTGCAGTTCTAGCGATAATAACTGCATTATATGCGTAATAATGCATGTTATATTGATAATATCGGGAGTAATAAGTATAATTATTACAGTTCTAGCGATAATAACTGCATTATATGGGTAATAATGCATGTTATATTGATAATATTGGGAGTAATAAGTATAATTATTATAGTTCAAGCAATAAAAATAGTAAAATATGGCTAATAGTGCATGTTATATTGATAATAATAAAAGTAATAATTATATTTATTATAATTCTATCGATAATAACTGCATAATATGGGTAATAATGCATGTTATATTGATAATAATATAAGTAGTAAGTATATTTATTATAGTTCTAGCGATTATAACTGCATAATATGGGTAATAATGCATGTTATATTGAGAATAATATAAGTAATAAGTATAATTACTACAGTTCTAGCGATAATAACTGCATTATATGGGTAATAATGCATGTTACATTGATAATATTGGGAGTAATAAGCATAATTATTATAGTTCTAGCGATAATAATAGTAAAATATGGCTAATAGTGCATGTTATATTGATAACAATAAAAGTAATAAGTATACTTATTATAGTTCTATCGATAATAACTGCAAAATATGGGTAATAATGCATGTTATATTGATAATAATAAAAGTAATAAGTATATTTATTACAGTTCTATCATTAATAACTGCATAATATGGGTAATAATGCATGTTATATTGATGATAATAAAAGTAATAAATATAATTATTACAGTTCTAGCGATGATAACTGCATAATATGCGTAATAATGCATGTTATATTGATGATAATATAAGTAATAAGTATAATTATTACAGTTCTCTCGATTATAACTGCATAATATGGGTAATAATGCATGTTATATTGATAATAATAAAAGTAATAAGTATATTTATTACAGTTCTATCAATAATAACTGCATAATATGGGTAATAATGCATGTTATATCGATAATAATAAAAGTAATAAGTACATTTATTATAGTTCTATCGATAATAACTGCAAAATATGGGTAATAATGCATGTTATATTGATGATAATATAAGTAATAAGTATAATTATTACAGTTCTAGCGATAATAACTGCATAATATGGGTAATAATGCACGTTATATTGCTAATAATATAAGTAATAAGTATAATTATTACAGTTCTAGTGATAATAACTGCATTATATGGGTAATAATGCATGTTATATTGATAATATCGGGAGTAATAAGTATAATTATTACAGTTCTAGCGATAATAATAGTAAAATATGGCTAATAGTGCATGTTATATTGATAATAATAAAAGTAATAAGTTTAATTATTACAGTTCCAGCGATAATAACTGCATTATATGGGTAATAATGCATGCTATATTGATATTATCGGGAGTAATAAGTATAATTACTATAGTTCTATCGATAATAATAGTAAAATATGGCTAAGAGTGCATGTTATATTGATAATAATAAAAGTAATAAGTATAGTTATTATACTTCTATCGATAATAACTCCATAATATGGGTAATAATGCACGTTATATTGCTAATAATATAAGTAATAAGTATATTTATTATAGCTCTATCGATTATAACTGCATAATATGGGTAATAATGCATGTTATATCGATAATAATAAAAGTAATAAGTACATTTATTATAGTTCTATCGATAATAACTGCAAAATATGGGTAATAATGCATATTATATTGATACTAATAAAAGTAATAAGTATATTTATTACAGTTCTAGCGATAATAACTGCATTATATGGGTAATAATGCATGTTATATTTATAATGTCGGGAGTAATAAGTATAATTATTACAGTTCTAGCGATAAGAATAGTAAAATATGGCTAATAGTGCAGGTTATATTGATAATAATAAAAGTAATAAGTTTAATTATTACAGTTCTAGCGATAATAACTGCATTATATGGGTAATAATGCATGCTATATTGATAATATCGGGAGTAATAAGTATAATTACTATAGTTCTAACGATAATAATAGTAAAATATGGCTGAGAGTGCATGTTATATTGATAATAATAAAAGTAATAATTATAGTTATTATACTTCTATCGATAATAACTCCATAATATGGGTAATAATGCACGTTATACTGCTAATAATATAAGTAATAAGTATATTTATTATAGCTCTATCGATTATAACTGCATAATATGGGTAATAATGCATGTTATATTGATGATAATAAAAGTAATACGTATATTTATTATAGTTCCAGCGATAATAACTGCATAATATGGGTAATAATGCATGTTATATTGATAATAATATAAGTAATAAGTATACTTATTACAGTTCTAGCGATAATAACTGCATTATATGGGTAATAATGGATATTATATTGATAATGTCGGGAGTAATAAGTATATATATTATAGTTCTAGCGATAATAACTGCATAATATGGGTAATAATGCATGTTATATTGATAATAATATAAGTACTAAGTATATTTATTATAGTTCTAGCGATTGTAACTGCATAATATGGGTAATAATGCATGTTATATTGATAATAATATAAGTGATAAGTATACTTATTACAGTTCTAGCGATAATAACTGCATTATATGGGTAATAATGCATGTTATATTGATAATATTGGGAGTAATAAGTATAATTATTATAGTTCTAGCGATAATAATAGTAAAATATGACTAATAGTGCATGTTATATTGATAATAATAAAAGTGATAAGTATATTTATTATAGTTCTACCGATTATATCTGCATAATATGGGTAATCATGCATGTTATATTGATAATAATATAAGTAATAAGTATAATTATTACAGTTCTTGCGATAATAACTGCATAATATGGGTAATAATGCATGTTATATTGGTAATAATATAAGTAATACGTATATTTATTATAGTTCTAGCGATTGTAACTGCATAATATGGGTAATAATGCATGTTATATTGATAATAATATAAGTAATAAGTATATTTATTACAGTTCTATCGATAATAACTGCATTATATGCGTAATAATGCATGTTATATTGATAATATCGGGAGTAATAAGTATAATTATTATAGTTCTAGCGATAATAATTGTAAAATATGGCTAATAGTGCATGTTATATTGATAATAATAAAAGTAATAAGTATATTTATTATAGTTCTATAAATAATAACTGCATAATATGGGTAATAATGCATGTTATATTGATAATAATATAAGTAATAAGTATACTTATTACAGTTCTAGCGATAATAACTGCATTATATGGGTAATAATGCATGTTATACAGATAATAATAAAAGTAATAAGTATATTTATTATAGTTCTATCGATAATAACTGCATAATATGGGTAATAATGCATGTTATATTGATGATAATTAAAGTACTAAGTATATTTATTATAGTTCTAGCGATTATAACTGCATAATATGCGTAATAATGCATGTTATATTGAGAATAATATAAGTAATAAGTATATCTATTATAGTTCTATCAATAATAACTGCATAATATGGGTAATAATGCATGTTACATTGATAATAATATAAGTAATAAGTATACTTATTACAGTTCTAGCGATAATAACTGCATTATATGGGTAATAATGCATGTTATACAGATAATAATAAAAGTAATAAGTATATTTATTATAGTTCTATCGATAATAACTGCATAATATGGGTAATAATGCATGTTATATTGATGATAATTAAAGTACTAAGTATATTTATTATAGTTCTAGCGATTGTAACTGCATAATATGGGTAATAATGCATGTTATATTGATAATAATATAAGTAATAAGTATACTTATTACAGTTCTAGCGATAATAACTGCATAATAAGGGTAATAATGTATGTTATACAGATAATAATAAAAGTAATAAGTATATTTATTATAGTTCTATCGATAATAACTGCATAATATGGGTAATAATGCATGTTATATTGATGATAATTAAAGTACTAAGTATATTTATTATAGTTCTAGCGATTGTAACTGCATAATATGGGTAATAATGCATGTCATATTGATAATAATATAAGTAATAAGTATAATTATTGCAGTTCTAGCGATAATAACTGCATTATATGCGTAATAATGCATGTTATATTGATAATATCGGGAGTAATAAGTATAATTATTACAGTTCTAGCGATAATAACTGCATTATATGGGTAATAATGCATGTTATATTGGTAATAATATAAGTAATACGTATATTTATTATAGTTCTAGCGATTGTAACTGCATAATATGGGTAATAATGCATGTTATATTGATAATAATATAAGTAATAAGTATATTTATTACAGTTCTATCGATAATAACTGCATTATATGCGTAATAATGCATGTTATATTGATAATATCGGGAGTAATAAGTATAATTATTATAGTTCTAGCGATAATAATTGTAAAATATGGCTAATAGTGCATGTTATATTGATAATAATAAAAGTAATAAGTATATTTATTATAGTTCTATAAATAATAACTGCATAATATGGGTAATAATGCATGTTATATTGATAATAATATAAGTAATAAGTATACTTATTACAGTTCTAGCGATAATAACTGCATTATATGGGTAATAATGCATGTTATACAGATAATAATAAAAGTAATAAGTATATTTATTATAGTTCTATCGATAATAACTGCATAATATGGGTAATAATGCATGTTATATTGATGATAATTAAAGTACTAAGTATATTTATTATAGTTCTAGCGATTATAACTGCATAATATGCGTAATAATGCATGTTATATTGAGAATAATATAAGTAATAAGTATATCTATTATAGTTCTATCAATAATAACTGCATAATATGGGTAATAATGCATGTTACATTGATAATAATATAAGTAATAAGTATACTTATTACAGTTCTAGCGATAATAACTGCATTATATGGGTAATAATGCATGTTATACAGATAATAATAAAAGTAATAAGTATATTTATTATAGTTCTATCGATAATAACTGCATAATATGGGTAATAATGCATGTTATATTGATGATAATTAAAGTACTAAGTATATTTATTATAGTTCTAGCGATTGTAACTGCATAATATGGGTAATAATGCATGTTATATTGATAATAATATAAGTAATAAGTATACTTATTACAGTTCTAGCGATAATAACTGCATAATAAGGGTAATAATGTATGTTATACAGATAATAATAAAAGTAATAAGTATATTTATTATAGTTCTATCGATAATAACTGCATAATATGGGTAATAATGCATGTTATATTGATGATAATTAAAGTACTAAGTATATTTATTATAGTTCTAGCGATTGTAACTGCATAATATGGGTAATAATGCATGTCATATTGATAATAATATAAGTAATAAGTATAATTATTGCAGTTCTAGCGATAATAACTGCATTATATGCGTAATAATGCATGTTATATTGATAATATCGGGAGTAATAAGTATAATTATTACAGTTCTAGCGATAATAACTGCATTATATGGGTAATAATGCATGTTATATTGATAATATTGGGAGTAATAAGTATAATTATTATAGTTCAAGCAATAAAAATAGTAAAATATGGCTAATAGTGCATGTTATATTGATAATAATAAAAGTAATAATTATATTTATTATAATTCTATCGATAATAACTGCATAATATGGGTAATAATGCATGTTATATTGATAATAATATAAGTAGTAAGTATATTTATTATAGTTCTAGCGATTATAACTGCATAATATGGGTAATAATGCATGTTATATTGAGAATAATATAAGTAATAAGTATAATTACTACAGTTCTAGCGATAATAACTGCATTATATGGGTAATAATGCATGTTACATTGATAATATTGGGAGTAATAAGCATAATTATTATAGTTCTAGCGATAATAATAGTAAAATATGGCTAATAGTGCATGTTATATTGATAACAATAAAAGTAATAAGTATACTTATTATAGTTCTATCGATAATAACTGCAAAATATGGGTAATAATGCATGTTATATTGATAATAATAAAAGTAATAAGTATATTTATTACAGTTCTATCATTAATAACTGCATAATATGGGTAATAATGCATGTTATATTGATGATAATAAAAGTAATAAATATAATTATTACAGTTCTAGCGATGATAACTGCATAATATGCGTAATAATGCATGTTATATTGATGATAATATAAGTAATAAGTATAATTATTACAGTTCTCTCGATTATAACAGCATAATATGGGTAATAATGCATGTTATATTGATAATAATAAAAGTAATAAGTATATTTATTACAGTTCTATCAATAATAACTGCATAATATGGGTAATAATGCATGTTATATCGATAATAATAAAAGTAATAAGTACATTTATTATAGTTCTATCGATAATAACTGCAAAATATGGGTAATAATGCATGTTATATTGATGATAATATAAGTAATAAGTATAATTATTACAGTTCTAGCGATAATAACTGCATAATATGGGTAATAATGCACGTTATATTGCTAATAATATAAGTAATAAGTATATTTATTATAGCTCTATCGATTATAACTGCATAATATGGGTAATAATGCATGTTATATCGATAATAATAAAAGTAATAAGTACATTTATTATAGTTCTATCGATAATAACTGCAAAATATGGGTAATAATGCATATTATATTGATACTAATAAAAGTAATAAGTATATTTATTACAGTTCTAGCGATAATAACTGCATTATATGGGTAATAATGCATGTTATATTTATAATGTCGGGAGTAATAAGTATAATTATTACAGTTCTAGCGATAAGAATAGTAAAATATGGCTAATAGTGCAGGTTATATTGATAATAATAAAAGTAATAAGTTTAATTATTACAGTTCTAGCGATAATAACTGCATTATATGGGTAATAATGCATGCTATATTGATAATATCGGGAGTAATAAGTATAATTACTATAGTTCTAACGATAATAATAGTAAAATATGGCTGAGAGTGCATGTTATATTGATAATAATAAAAGTAATAATTATAGTTATTATACTTCTATCGATAATAACTCCATAATATGGGTAATAATGCACGTTATACTGCTAATAATATAAGTAATAAGTATATTTATTATAGCTCTATCGATTATAACTGCATAATATGGGTAATAATGCATGTTATATTGATAATAATAAAAGTAATAAGTACATTTATTATAGTTCTATCGATAATAACTGCAAAATATGGGTAATAATGCATGTTATATTGATAATAATAAAAGTAATAAGAATATTTATCACAGTTCTATCATTAATAACTGCATAATATGGGTAATAATGCATGTTATATTGATGATAATAAAAGTAATAAGTATAATTATTACAGTTCTAGCGATAATAACTGCATAATATGGGTAATAATGCATGTTATATTGATGATAATATAAGTCATAAGTATAATTATTACAGTTCTCTCGATTATAACTGCATAATATGGGTAATAATGCATGTTATATTGATAATAATAAAAGTAATAAGTATATTTATTACAGTTCTATCAATAACAACTGCATAATATGGGTAATAATGCATGTTACATTGATGATAATAAAAGTAATAAGTATATTTATTACAGTTCTAGCGATAATAACTGCATAATATGGGTAATAATGCACGTTATATTGCTAATAATATAAGTAATAAGTATAATTATTACAGTTCTAGCGATAATAACTGCATTATATGGGTAATAATGCATGTTATATTGATAATATCGGGAGTAATAAGTATAATTATTATAGTTCTAGCGATAATAATTGTAAAATATGGCTAAGAGTGCATGTTATATTGATAATAATAAAAGTAATAAGTATAGTTACTATACTTCTATCGATAATAACTCCATAATATGGGTAATAATGCACGTTATATTGCTAATAATATAAGTAATAAGTATATTTATTATAGCTCTATCGATTATAACTGCATAATATGGGTAATAATGCATGTTATATCGATAATAATAAAAGTAATAAGTACATTTATTATAGTTCTATCGATAATAACTGCAAAATATGGGTAATAATGCATGCTATATTGATTATAATAAAAGTAATTAGTATATTTATTATAGTTCTATCGATAAAAACTGCATAATATGGGTAATAATGCATGTTATATTGATAATATCGGGAGTAATAAGTATAATTATTACAGTTCTAGCGATAATAATAGTAAAATATGGCTAATATTGCATGTTATATTGATAATAATAAAAGTAATAAGTTTAATTATTACAGTTCTAGCGATAATAACTGCATTATATGGGTAACAATGCATGTTATATTGATAATATCGGGAGTAATAAGTATAATTATTATAGTTCTAGCGATAATAATAGTAAAATATGGCTAAGAGTGCATGTTATATTGATAATAATAAAAGTAATAAGTATAGTTATTATACTTCTATCGATAATAACTCCATAATATGGGTAATAATGCACGTTATATTGCTAACAATATAAGTAATAAGTAAAGTTATTATAGCTCTATCGATTATAACTGCATAATATGGGTAATAATGCATGTTATATTGATAATAATAAAAGTAATAAGTATAGTTATTATACTTCTATCGATAATAACTCCATAATATGGGTAATAATGCACGTTATATTGCTAATAATATAAGTAATAAGTATATTTATTATAGCTCTATCGATTATAACTGCATAATATGGGTAATAATGCATGTTATATTGATAATAGTAAAAGTAATAAGTACATTTATTATAGTTCTATCGATAATAACTGCAAAATATGGGTAATAATGCATGTTATATTGATAATAATAAAAGTAATAAGTATATTTATTACAGATCTATCATTAATAACTGCATAATATGGGTAATAATGCATGTTATATTGATAATAATATAAGTAATAGGTATAATTATTACAGTTCTAGCGATAATAACTGCATAATATGGGTAATAATGCACGTTATATTGCTAATAATATAAGTAATAAGTATAATTATTACAGTTCTAGCGATTATAACTGCATTATATGGGTAATAATGCATGTTATATTGATAATATCGGGAGTAATAAGTATAATTATTACAGTTCTAGCGATAATAATAGTAAAATATGGCTAATAGTGCATGTTATATTGATAATAATAAAAGTAATAAGTTTAATTATTACAGTTCTAGCGATAATAACTGCATTATATGGGTAATAATGCATGCCATATTGATAATATTGGGAGTAATAAGTATAATTATTATAGTTCTAGCGATAATAATAGTAAAATATGGCAAAGGGTGCATGTTATATTGATAATAATAAAAGTAATAAGTATAGTTATTATACTTCTATCGATAATAACTCCATAATATGGGTAATAATGCACGTTATATTGCTAATAATATAAGTAATAAGTATATTTATTATAACTCTATCGATTATAACTGCATAATATGGGTAATAATGCATGTTATATCGATAATAATAAAAGTAATAAGAACATTTATTACAGTTCTAGCGATAATAACTGCATTATATGGGTAATAATGCATGTTATATTGATAATATCGGGAGTAATAAGTATAATTATTACAGTTTTAGCGATAATAACTGCATAATATGGGTAATAATGTATGTTATATTGATGATAATATAAGTAATAAGTATACTTATTACAGTTCTCTCGGTTATAACTGCATAATATGGGTAATAATGCATGTTATATTGATAATAATAAAAGCAATAAGTATATTTATTATAGTTCTATCAATAATAACTGCATAATATGTGTAATAATGCATGTTATATTGATGATAATTAAAGTACTAAGTATATTTATTATAGTTCTAGCGATTGTAACTGCATAATATGGGTAATAATGCATGTTATATTGATAATAATATAAGTAATAAGTATACTTATTACAGTTCTAGCGATAATAACTGCATAATAAGGGTAATAATGTATGTTATACAGATAATAATAAAAGTAATAAGTATATTTATTATAGTTCTATCGATAATAACTGCATAATATGGGTAATAATGCATGTTATATTGATGATAATTAAAGTACTAAGTATATTTATTATAGTTCTAGCGATTGTAACTGCATAATATGGGTAATAATGCATGTCATATTGATAATAATATAAGTAATAAGTATAATTATTGCAGTTCTAGCGATAATAACTGCATTATATGCGTAATAATGCATGTTATATTGATAATATCGGGAGTAATAAGTATAATTATTACAGTTCTAGCGATAATAACTGCATTATATGGGTAATAATGCATGTTATATTGGTAATAATATAAGTAATACGTATATTTATTATAGTTCTAGCGATTGTAACTGCATAATATGGGTAATAATGCATGTTATATTGATAATAATATAAGTAATAAGTATATTTATTACAGTTCTATCGATAATAACTGCATTATATGCGTAATAATGCATGTTATATTGATAATATCGGGAGTAATAAGTATAATTATTATAGTTCTAGCGATAATAATTGTAAAATATGGCTAATAGTGCATGTTATATTGATAATAATAAAAGTAATAAGTATATTTATTATAGTTCTATAAATAATAACTGCATAATATGGGTAATAATGCATGTTATATTGATAATAATATAAGTAATAAGTATACTTATTACAGTTCTAGCGATAATAACTGCATTATATGGGTAATAATGCATGTTATACAGATAATAATAAAAGTAATAAGTATATTTATTATAGTTCTATCGATAATAACTGCATAATATGGGTAATAATGCATGTTATATTGATGATAATTAAAGTACTAAGTATATTTATTATAGTTCTAGCGATTATAACTGCATAATATGCGTAATAATGCATGTTATATTGAGAATAATATAAGTAATAAGTATATCTATTATAGTTCTATCAATAATAACTGCATAATATGGGTAATAATGCATGTTACATTGATAATAATATAAGTAATAAGTATACTTATTACAGTTCTAGCGATAATAACTGCATTATATGGGTAATAATGCATGTTATACAGATAATAATAAAAGTAATAAGTATATTTATTATAGTTCTATCGATAATAACTGCATAATATGGGTAATAATGCATGTTATATTGATGATAATTAAAGTACTAAGTATATTTATTATAGTTCTAGCGATTGTAACTGCATAATATGGGTAATAATGCATGTTATATTGATAATAATATAAGTAATAAGTATACTTATTACAGTTCTAGCGATAATAACTGCATAATAAGGGTAATAATGTATGTTATACAGATAATAATAAAAGTAATAAGTATATTTATTATAGTTCTATCGATAATAACTGCATAATATGGGTAATAATGCATGTTATATTGATGATAATTAAAGTACTAAGTATATTTATTATAGTTCTAGCGATTGTAACTGCATAATATGGGTAATAATGCATGTCATATTGATAATAATATAAGTAATAAGTATAATTATTGCAGTTCTAGCGATAATAACTGCATTATATGCGTAATAATGCATGTTATATTGATAATATCGGGAGTAATAAGTATAATTATTACAGTTCTAGCGATAATAACTGCATTATATGGGTAATAATGCATGTTATATTGATAATATTGGGAGTAATAAGTATAATTATTATAGTTCAAGCAATAAAAATAGTAAAATATGGCTAATAGTGCATGTTATATTGATAATAATAAAAGTAATAATTATATTTATTATAATTCTATCGATAATAACTGCATAATATGGGTAATAATGCATGTTATATTGATAATAATATAAGTAGTAAGTATATTTATTATAGTTCTAGCGATTATAACTGCATAATATGGGTAATAATGCATGTTATATTGAGAATAATATAAGTAATAAGTATAATTACTACAGTTCTAGCGATAATAACTGCATTATATGGGTAATAATGCATGTTACATTGATAATATTGGGAGTAATAAGCATAATTATTATAGTTCTAGCGATAATAATAGTAAAATATGGCTAATAGTGCATGTTATATTGATAACAATAAAAGTAATAAGTATACTTATTATAGTTCTATCGATAATAACTGCAAAATATGGGTAATAATGCATGTTATATTGATAATAATAAAAGTAATAAGTATATTTATTACAGTTCTATCATTAATAACTGCATAATATGGGTAATAATGCATGTTATATTGATGATAATAAAAGTAATAAATATAATTATTACAGTTCTAGCGATGATAACTGCATAATATGCGTAATAATGCATGTTATATTGATGATAATATAAGTAATAAGTATAATTATTACAGTTCTCTCGATTATAACAGCATAATATGGGTAATAATGCATGTTATATTGATAATAATAAAAGTAATAAGTATATTTATTACAGTTCTATCAATAATAACTGCATAATATGGGTAATAATGCATGTTATATCGATAATAATAAAAGTAATAAGTACATTTATTATAGTTCTATCGATAATAACTGCAAAATATGGGTAATAATGCATGTTATATTGATGATAATATAAGTAATAAGTATAATTATTACAGTTCTAGCGATAATAACTGCATAATATGGGTAATAATGCACGTTATATTGCTAATAATATAAGTAATAAGTATATTTATTATAGCTCTATCGATTATAACTGCATAATATGGGTAATAATGCATGTTATATCGATAATAATAAAAGTAATAAGTACATTTATTATAGTTCTATCGATAATAACTGCAAAATATGGGTAATAATGCATATTATATTGATACTAATAAAAGTAATAAGTATATTTATTACAGTTCTAGCGATAATAACTGCATTATATGGGTAATAATGCATGTTATATTTATAATGTCGGGAGTAATAAGTATAATTATTACAGTTCTAGCGATAAGAATAGTAAAATATGGCTAATAGTGCAGGTTATATTGATAATAATAAAAGTAATAAGTTTAATTATTACAGTTCTAGCGATAATAACTGCATTATATGGGTAATAATGCATGCTATATTGATAATATCGGGAGTAATAAGTATAATTACTATAGTTCTAACGATAATAATAGTAAAATATGGCTGAGAGTGCATGTTATATTGATAATAATAAAAGTAATAATTATAGTTATTATACTTCTATCGATAATAACTCCATAATATGGGTAATAATGCACGTTATACTGCTAATAATATAAGTAATAAGTATATTTATTATAGCTCTATCGATTATAACTGCATAATATGGGTAATAATGCATGTTATATTGATAATAATAAAAGTAATAAGTACATTTATTATAGTTCTATCGATAATAACTGCAAAATATGGGTAATAATGCATGTTATATTGATAATAATAAAAGTAATAAGAATATTTATCACAGTTCTATCATTAATAACTGCATAATATGGGTAATAATGCATGTTATATTGATGATAATAAAAGTAATAAGTATAATTATTACAGTTCTAGCGATAATAACTGCATAATATGGGTAATAATGCATGTTATATTGATGATAATATAAGTAATAAGTATAATTATTACAGTTCTCTCGATTATAACTGCATAATATGGGTAATAATGCATGTTATATTGATAATAATAAAAGTAATAAGTATATTTATTACAGTTCTATCAATAACAACTGCATAATATGGGTAATAATGCATGTTACATTGATGATAATAAAAGTAATAAGTATATTTATTACAGTTCTAGCGATAATAACTGCATAATATGGGTAATAATGCACGTTATATTGCTAATAATATAAGTAATAAGTATAATTATTACAGTTCTAGCGATAATAACTGCATTATATGGGTAATAATGCATGTTATATTGATAATATCGGGAGTAATAAGTATAATTATTATAGTTCTAGCGATAATAATTGTAAAATATGGCTAAGAGTGCATGTTATATTGATAATAATAAAAGTAATAAGTATAGTTACTATACTTCTATCGATAATAACTCCATAATATGGGTAATAATGCACGTTATATTGCTAATAATATAAGTAATAAGTATATTTATTATAGCTCTATCGATTATAACTGCATAATATGGGTAATAATGCATGTTATATCGATAATAATAAAAGTAATAAGTACATTTATTATAGTTCTATCGATAATAACTGCAAAATATGGGTAATAATGCATGCTATATTGATTATAATAAAAGTAATTAGTATATTTATTATAGTTCTATCGATAAAAACTGCATAATATGGGTAATAATGCATGTTATATTGATAATATCGGGAGTAATAAGTATAATTATTACAGTTCTAGCGATAATAATAGTAAAATATGGCTAATATTGCATGTTATATTGATAATAATAAAAGTAATAAGTTTAATTATTACAGTTCTAGCGATAATAACTGCATTATATGGGTAACAATGCATGTTATATTGATAATATCGGGAGTAATAAGTATAATTATTATAGTTCTAGCGATAATAATAGTAAAATATGGCTAAGAGTGCATGTTATATTGATAATAATAAAAGTAATAAGTATAGTTATTATACTTCTATCGATAATAACTCCATAATATGGGTAATAATGCACGTTATATTGCTAACAATATAAGTAATAAGTAAAGTTATTATAGCTCTATCGATTATAACTGCATAATATGGGTAATAATGCATGTTATATTGATAATAATAAAAGTAATAAGTATAGTTATTATACTTCTATCGATAATAACTCCATAATATGGGTAATAATGCACGTTATATTGCTAATAATATAAGTAATAAGTATATTTATTATAGCTCTATCGATTATAACTGCATAATATGGGTAATAATGCATGTTATATTGATAATAGTAAAAGTAATAAGTACATTTATTATAGTTCTATCGATAATAACTGCAAAATATGGGTAATAATGCATGTTATATTGATAATAATAAAAGTAATAAGTATATTTATTACAGATCTATCATTAATAACTGCATAATATGGGTAATAATGCATGTTATATTGATAATAATATAAGTAATAGGTATAATTATTACAGTTCTAGCGATAATAACTGCATAATATGGGTAATAATGCACGTTATATTGCTAATAATATAAGTAATAAGTATAATTATTACAGTTCTAGCGATTATAACTGCATTATATGGGTAATAATGCATGTTATATTGATAATATCGGGAGTAATAAGTATAATTATTACAGTTCTAGCGATAATAATAGTAAAATATGGCTAATAGTGCATGTTATATTGATAATAATAAAAGTAATAAGTTTAATTATTACAGTTCTAGCGATAATAACTGCATTATATGGGTAATAATGCATGCCATATTGATAATATTGGGAGTAATAAGTATAATTATTATAGTTCTAGCGATAATAATAGTAAAATATGGCAAAGGGTGCATGTTATATTGATAATAATAAAAGTAATAAGTATAGTTATTATACTTCTATCGATAATAACTCCATAATATGGGTAATAATGCACGTTATATTGCTAATAATATAAGTAATAAGTATATTTATTATAACTCTATCGATTATAACTGCATAATATGGGTAATAATGCATGTTATATCGATAATAATAAAAGTAATAAGAACATTTATTACAGTTCTAGCGATAATAACTGCATTATATGGGTAATAATGCATGTTATATTGATAATATCGGGAGTAATAAGTATAATTATTACAGTTTTAGCGATAATAACTGCATAATATGGGTAATAATGTATGTTATATTGATGATAATATAAGTAATAAGTATAATTATTACAGTTCTCTCGGTTATAACTGCATAATATGGGTAATAATGCATGTTATATTGATAATAATAAAAGCAATAAGTATATTTATTATAGTTCTATCAATAATAACTGCATAATATGTGTAATAATGCATGTTATATTGATGATAATATAAGTAATGAGTATAATTATTACAGTTCTAGCGATTATAACTGCATTATATGGGTAATGATGCATGCTATATTGATAATATCGGGAGTAATAACTATACTTATTATTGTTCTAGCGATAATAATAGTAAAATATGGCTAATAGTGCATGTTATATTGATAATAATAAAAGTAATAAGTATATTTATTATAGTTCTATCGATAATAACTGCATAATATCGGTAATAATGCATGTTATATTGATGATAATATAAGTAATAAGTATACTTAATACAGTTCTAGCGATAATAACTGCATTATATGGGTAATAATGCATGTTATATTGATAATATTGGGAGTAATAAGTATAATTATTATAGTTCTCGCGATAATAATAGTAAAATATGACTAATAGTGCATGTTATATTGATAATAATAAAAGTAATAAGTATATTTATTATAGTTCTACCGATTATATCTGCATAATATGGGTAATCATGCATGTTATATTGATAATAATATAAGTAATAAGTATAATTATTACAGTTCTTGCGATAATAACTGCATAATATGGGTAATAATGCATGTTATATTGATAATAATATAAGTAATACGTATATTTATTATAGTTCTAGCGATTGTAACTGCATAATATGGGTAATAATGCATGTTATATTGATGATAATAAAAGTAATACGTATATTTATTATAGTTCCAGCGATAATAACTGCATAATATGGGTAATAATGCATGTTATATTGATAATAATATAAGTAATAAGTATACTTATTACAGTTCTAGCGATAATAACTGCATTATATGGGTAATAATGGATATTATATTGATAATGTCGGGAGTAATAAGTATATATATTATAGTTCTAGCGATAATAACTGCATAATATGGGTAATAATGCATGTTATATTGATAATAATATAAGTACTAAGTATATTTATTATAGTTCTAGCGATTGTAACTGCATAATATGGGTAATAATGCATGTTATATTGATAATAATATAAGTGATAAGTATACTTATTACAGTTCTAGCGATAATAACTGCATTATATGGGTAATAATGCATGTTATATTGATAATATTGGGAGTAATAAGTATAATTATTATAGTTCTAGCGATAATAATAGTAAAATATGACTAATAGTGCATGTTATATTGATAATAATAAAAGTGATAAGTATATTTATTATAGTTCTACCGATTATATCTGCATAATATGGGTAATCATGCATGTTATATTGATAATAATATAAGTAATAAGTATAATTATTACAGTTCTTGCGATAATAACTGCATAATATGGGTAATAATGCATGTTATATTGGTAATAATATAAGTAATACGTATATTTATTATAGTTCTAGCGATTGTAACTGCATAATATGGGTAATAATGCATGTTATATTGATAATAATATAAGTAATAAGTATATTTATTACAGTTCTATCGATAATAACTGCATTATATGCGTAATAATGCATGTTATATTGATAATATCGGGAGTAATAAGTATAATTATTATAGTTCTAGCGATAATAATTGTAAAATATGGCTAATAGTGCATGTTATATTGATAATAATAATAGTAATAAGTATATTTATTATAGTTCTATAAATAATAACTGCATAATATGGGTAATAATGCATGTTATATTGATAATAATATAAGTAATAAGTATACTTATTACAGTTCTAGCGATAATAACTGCATTATATGGGTAATAATGCATGTTATACAGATAATAATAAAAGTAATAAGTACATTTATTATAGTTCTATCGATAATAACTGCATAATATGGGTAATAATGCATGTTATATTGATGATAATTAAAGTACTAAGTATATTTATTATAGTTCTAGCGATTATAACTGCATAATATGCGTAATAATGCATGTTATATTGAGAATAATATAAGTAATAAGTATATCTATTATAGTTCTATCAATAATAACTGCATAATATGGGTAATAATGCATGTTATATTGATAATAATATAAGTAATAAGTATACTTATTACAGTTCTAGCGATAATAACTGCATTATATGGGTAATAATGCATGTTATACAGATAATAATAAAAGTAATAAGTATATTTATTATAGTTCTATCGATAATAACTGCATAATATGGGTAATAATGCATGTTATATTGATGATAATTAAAGTACTAAGTATATTTATTATAGTTCTAGCGATTGTAACTGCATAATATGGGTAATAATGCATGTTATATTGATAATAATATAAGTAATAAGTATACTTATTACAGTTCTAGCGATAATAACTGCATAATAAGGGTAATAATGCATGTTATACAGACAATAATAAAAGTAATAAGTATATTTATTATAGTTCTATCGATAATAACTGCATAATATGGGTAATAATGCATGTTATATTGATGATAATTAAAGTACTAAGTATATTTATTATAGTTCTAGCGATTGTAACTGCATAATATGGGTAATAATGCATGTCATATTGATAATAATATAAGTAATAAGTATAATTATTGCAGTTCTAGCGATAATAACTGCATTATATGCGTAATAATGCATGTTATATTGATAATATCGGGAGTAATAAGTATAATTATTACAGTTCTAGCGATAATAACTGCATTATATGGGTAATAATGCATGTTATATTGATAATATTGGGAGTAATAAGTATAATTATTATAGTTCAAGCGATAAAAATAGTAAAATATGGCTAATAGTGCATGTTATATTGATAATAATAAAAGTAATAATTATATTTATTATAATTCTATCGATAATAACTGCATAATATGGGTAATAATGCATGTTATATTGATAATAATATAAGTAGTAAGTATATTTATTATAGTTCTAGCGATTATAACTGCATAATATGGGTAATAATGCATGTTATATTGAGAATAATATAAGTAATAAGTATAATTATTACAGTTCTAGCGATAATAACTGCATTATATGGGTAATAATGCATGTTACATTGATAATATTGGGAGTAATAAGCATAATTATTATAGTTCTAGCGATAATAATAGTAAAATATGGCTAATAGTGCATGTTATATTGATAACAATAAAAGTAATAAGTATACTTATTACAGTTCTAGCGATAATAACTGCATTATATGGGTAATAATGGATGTTATATTGATAATGTCGGGAGTAATAAGTATATATATTATAGTTCTAGCGATAATAACTGCATAATATGGGTAATAATGCATGTTATATTGGTAATAATATAAGTAATACGTATATTTATTATAGTTCTAGCGATTGTAACTGCATAATATGGGTAATAATGCATGTTATATTGATAATAATATAAGTAATAAGTATATTTATTACAGTTCTATCGATAATAACTGCATTATATGCGTAATAATGCATGTTATATTGATAATATCGGGAGTAATAAGTATAATTATTATAGTTCTAGCGATAATAATTGTAAAATATGGCTAATAGTGCATGTTATATTGATAATAATAATAGTAATAAGTATATTTATTATAGTTCTATAAATAATAACTGCATAATATGGGTAATAATGCATGTTATATTGATAATAATATAAGTAATAAGTATACTTATTACAGTTCTAGCGATAATAACTGCATTATATGGGTAATAATGCATGTTATACAGATAATAATAAAAGTAATAAGTACATTTATTATAGTTCTATCGATAATAACTGCATAATATGGGTAATAATGCATGTTATATTGATGATAATTAAAGTACTAAGTATATTTATTATAGTTCTAGCGATTATAACTGCATAATATGCGTAATAATGCATGTTATATTGAGAATAATATAAGTAATAAGTATATCTATTATAGTTCTATCAATAATAACTGCATAATATGGGTAATAATGCATGTTATATTGATAATAATATAAGTAATAAGTATACTTATTACAGTTCTAGCGATAATAACTGCATTATATGGGTAATAATGCATGTTATACAGATAATAATAAAAGTAATAAGTATATTTATTATAGTTCTATCGATAATAACTGCATAATATGGGTAATAATGCATGTTATATTGATGATAATTAAAGTACTAAGTATATTTATTATAGTTCTAGCGATTGTAACTGCATAATATGGGTAATAATGCATGTTATATTGATAATAATATAAGTAATAAGTATACTTATTACAGTTCTAGCGATAATAACTGCATAATAAGGGTAATAATGCATGTTATACAGACAATAATAAAAGTAATAAGTATATTTATTATAGTTCTATCGATAATAACTGCATAATATGGGTAATAATGCATGTTATATTGATGATAATTAAAGTACTAAGTATATTTATTATAGTTCTAGCGATTGTAACTGCATAATATGGGTAATAATGCATGTCATATTGATAATAATATAAGTAATAAGTATAATTATTGCAGTTCTAGCGATAATAACTGCATTATATGCGTAATAATGCATGTTATATTGATAATATCGGGAGTAATAAGTATAATTATTACAGTTCTAGCGATAATAACTGCATTATATGGGTAATAATGCATGTTATATTGATAATATTGGGAGTAATAAGTATAATTATTATAGTTCAAGCGATAAAAATAGTAAAATATGGCTAATAGTGCATGTTATATTGATAATAATAAAAGTAATAATTATATTTATTATAATTCTATCGATAATAACTGCATAATATGGGTAATAATGCATGTTATATTGATAATAATATAAGTAGTAAGTATATTTATTATAGTTCTAGCGATTATAACTGCATAATATGGGTAATAATGCATGTTATATTGAGAATAATATAAGTAATAAGTATAATTATTACAGTTCTAGCGATAATAACTGCATTATATGGGTAATAATGCATGTTACATTGATAATATTGGGAGTAATAAGCATAATTATTATAGTTCTAGCGATAATAATAGTAAAATATGGCTAATAGTGCATGTTATATTGATAACAATAAAAGTAATAAGTATACTTATTACAGTTCTAGCGATAATAACTGCATTATATGGGTAATAATGGATGTTATATTGATAATGTCGGGAGTAATAAGTATATATATTATAGTTCTAGCGATAATAACTGCATAATATGGGTAATAATGCATGTTATATTGAGAATAATATAAGTAATAAGTATAATTATTACAGTTCTAGCGATAATAACTGCATTATATGGGTAATAATGCATGTCATATTGATAATATTGGGAGTAATAAGTATAATTATTATAGTTCTAGCGATAATAATAGTAAAATATGGCTAATAGTGCATGTTATATTGATAATAATAAAAGTAATAAGTATATTAATTATAGTTCTACCGATTATATCTGCATAATATGGGTAATCATGCATGTTATGTTGATAATAATATAAGTAATAAGTATATTTATTACAGTTCTATCGATAATAACTGCATTATATGGGTAATAATGCACGTTATATTGAAAATATTGGGAGTAATAAGTATAATTATTATAGTTCTAGCGATAATAGTAGTAAAATATGGCTAATAGTGCATGTTATATTGATAATAATAAAAGTAGTAAGTATATTTATTATAGTTCTATCGATAAAAACTGCATAATGTGGGTAATAATGCATGTTATATTGATAATAATATAAGTAATAAGTAAATTTATTATAGTTCTAGCGATTATAACTGCATAATATGGGTAATAATGCATGTTATATTGAGAATAATATAAGTAATAAGTATACTTATTACAGTTCTAGCGATAATAACTGCATTATATGGGTAATAATGGATATTATATTGATAATGTCGGGAGTAATAAGTATATATATTATAGTTCTAGCGATAATAACTGCATAATATGGGTAATAATGCATGTTATATTGATGGTCACAAAAGTAATAAGTATTTTTATTACAGTTCTAGCGATAATAACTGCATAATATGGGTAATAATGCATGTTATATTGATGATAATAAAAGTACTAAGTATATTTATTGTAGTTCTAGCGATTGTAACTGCATAATATGGGTAATAATGCATGTTATATTGATAATAATATAAGTAATAAGTATATTTATTACAGTTCTATCGATAATAACTGCATAATATTGGTAATAATGCATGTTATATTGATGATAATAAAAGTAATACGTATATTTATTATAGTTCTAGCGATAATAACTGCATAATATGGGTAATAATGCATGTTATATTGATAATAATATAAGTAATAAGTATACTTATTACAGTTCTAGCGATAATAACTGCATAATATGGGTAATAATGCATGTTATACAGATAATAATAAAAGTAATAAGTATATTTATTATAGTTCTATCGATAATAACTGCATAATATGGGTAATAATGCATGTTATATTGATGATAATAAAAGTTCTAAGTATATTTATTGTAGTTCTAGCGATTGTAACTGCATAATATGGGTAATAATGCATGTTATATTGATAATAATATAAGTAATAAGTATAATTATTACAGTTCTAGCGATAATAACTGCATTATATGGGTAATAATGCATGTTATATTGATAATATTGGGAGTAATAAGTATAATTATTATAGTTCTAGCGATAAAAATAGTAAAATATGGCTAATAGTGCATGTTATATTGATAATAATAAAAGTAATAATTATATTTATTATAATTCTATCGATAATAACTGCATAATATGGGTAATAATGCATGTTATATTGATAATAATATAAGTAATAAGTATATTTATTATAGTTCCAGCGATTATAACTGCATAATATGGGTAATAATGCATGTTATATTGAGAATAATATAAGTAATAAGTATAATTATTACAGTTCTAGCGATAATAACTGCATTATATGGGTAATAATGCATGTTACATTGATAATATTGGGAGTAATAAGCATAATTATTATAGTTCTAGCGATAATAATAGTAAAATATGGCTAATAGTGCATGTTATATTGATAATAATAAAAGTAATAAGTATATTTATTACAGTACTATCGATAATAACTGCATAATATGGGTAATAATGCATGTTATATTGATGATAATAAAAGTAATACGTATATTTATTATAGTTCCAGCGATAATAACTGCATAATATGGGTAATAATGCATGTTATATTGATAATAATTAAAGTAATAAGTATAATTATTACAGTTCTAGCGATAATAACTGCATTATATGGGTAATAATGCATGTTATATTGATAATATTGGGAGTAATAAGTATAATTATTATAGTTCTAGCGATAATAATAGTAAAATATGACTAATAGTGCATGTTATATTGATAATAATAAAAGTAATAAGTATATTTATTATAGTTCTACCGATTATATCTGCATAATATGGGTAATCATGCATGTTATATTGATAATAATATAAGTAATAAGTATAATTATTACAGTTCTTGCGATAATAACTGCATAATATGGGTAATAATGCATGTTATATTGATAATAATATAAGTAATACGTATATTTATTATAGTTCTAGCGATAATAATAGTAAAATATGGCTAATAGTGCATGTTATATTGATAATAATAAAAGTAATAAGTATATTTATTATAGTTCTACCGATTATATCTGCATAATATGGGTAATCATGCATGTTATATTGATAATAATATAAGTAATAAGTATAATTATTACAGTTCTTGCGATAATAACTGCATAATATGGGTAATAATGCATGTTATATTGATAATAATATAAGTAATACGTATATTTATTATAGTTCTAGCGATTGTAACTGCATAATATGGGTAATAATGCATGTTATATTGATAATAATATAAGTAATAAGTATAATTATTACAGTTCTAGCGATAATAACTGCATTATATGGGTAATAATGCATGTTATATTGATAATATTGGGAGTAATAAGTATAATTATTATAATTCCAGCGATAAAAATAGTAAAATATGGCTAATAGTGCATGTTATATTGATAATAATAAAAGTAATAATTATATTTATTATAATTCTATCGATAATAACTGCATAATATGGGTAATAATGCATGTTATATTGATAATAATATAAGTAATAAGTATATTTATTATAGTTCTAGCGATTATAACTGCATAATATGGGTAATAATGCATGTTATATTGATAATAATATAAGTAATAAGTATACTTATTACAGTTCTAGCGATAATAACTACATTATATGGGTAATAATGCATGTTATATTGATAATATTGGGAGTAATAAGTATAATTATTATAGTTCTAGCGATAATAATAGTAAAATATGACTAATAGTGCATGTTATATTGATAATAATAAAAGTAATAAGTATATTTATTATAGTTCTACCGATTATATCTGCATAATATGGGTAATCATGCATGTTATATTGATAATAATATAAGTAATACGTATATTTATTATAGTTCTAGCGATTGTAACTGCATAATATGGGTAATAATGCATGTTATATTGATAATAATATAAGTAATAAGTATAATTATTACAGTTCTAGCGATAATAACTGCATTATATGGGTAATAATGCATGTTATATTGATAATATTGGGAGTAATAAGTATAATTATTATAATTCTAGCGATAAAAATAGTAAAATATGGCTAATAGTGCATGTTATATTGATAATAATAAAAGTAATAATTATATTTATTATAATTCTATCGATAATAACTGCATAATATGGGTAATAATGCATGTTATATTGATAATAATATAAGTAATAAGTATATTTATTATAGTTCTAGCGATTATAACTGCATAATATGGGTAATAATGCATGTTATATTGATAATAATATAAGTAATAAGTATACTTATTACAGTTCTAGCGATAATAACTGCATTATATGGGTAATAATGGATATTATATTGATAATGTCGGGAGTAATAAGTATATATATTATAGTTCTAGCGATAAAAATAGTAAAATATGGCTAATAGTGCATGTTATATTGATAATAATAAAAGTAATAATTATATTTATTATAATTCTATCGATAATAACTGCATAATATGGGTAATAATGCATGTTATATTGATAATAATATAAGTAATAAGTATATTTATTATAGTTCTAGCGATTATAACTGCATAATATGGGTAATAATGCATGTTATATTGATAATAATATAAGTAATAAGTATATTTATTACAGTTCTATCGATAATAACTGCATTATATGCGTAATAATGCATGTTATATTGATAATATCGGGAGTAATAAGTATAATTATTATAGTTCTAGCGATAATAATTGTAAAATATGGCTAATAGTGCATGTTATATTGATAATAATAAAAGTAATAAGTATATTTATTATAGTTCTATAAATAATAACTGCATAATATGGGTAATAATGCATGTTATATTGATAATAATATAAGTAATAAGTATACTTATTACAGTTCTAGCGATAATAACTGCATTATATGGGTAATAATGCATGTTATACAGATAATAATAAAAGTAATAAGTATATTTATTATAGTTCTATCGATAATAACTGCATAATATGGGTAATAATGCATGTTATATTGATGATAATTAAAGTACTAAGTATATTTATTATAGTTCTAGCGATTGTAACTGCATAATATGGGTAATAATGCATGTTATATTGATAATAATATAAGTAATAAGTATACTTATTACAGTTCTAGCGATAATAACTGCATAATAAGGGTAATAATGCATGTTATACAGATAATAATAAAAGTTATAAGTATATTTATTATAGTTCTATCGATAATAACTGCATAATATGGGTAATAATGCATGTTATATTGATGATAATTAAAGTACTAAGTATATTTATTATAGTTCTAGCGATTGTAACTGCATAATATGGGTAATAATGCATGTCAGATTGATAATAATATAAGTAATAAGTATAATTATTGCAGTTCTAGCGATAATAACTGCATTATATGCGTAATAATGCATGTTATATTGATAATATCGGGAGTAATAAGTATAATTATTATAGTTCTGGCGATAATAATTGTAAAATATGGCTAATAGTGCATGTTATATTGATAATAATAAAAGTAATAAGTATATTTATTATAGTTCTAGCGATAATAACTGCATAATATGGGTAATAATGCATGTTATATTGATGATAATATAAGTAATAAGTATAATTATTACAGTTCTTGCGATAATAACTGCATAATATGGGTAATAATGCATGTTATACAGATAATAATAAAAGTAATAAGTATATTTATTATAATTCTATCGATAATAACTGCATAATATGGGTAATAATGCATGCTATATTGATGGTCACAACAGTAATAAGTATTTTTATTACAGTTCTAGCGATAATAACTGCATACTATGGGTAATAATGCATGTTATATTGACGATAATAAAGGTACTAAGTATATTTATTGTAGTTCTAGCGATTGTAACTGCATAATATGGGTAATAATGCATGTTATATTGATAATAATATAAGTAATAAGTATAATTATTACAGTTCTAGCGATAATAACTGCATTATATGGGTAATAATGCATGTTATATTGATAATATTGGGAGTAATAAGTATAATTATTATAGTTCTAGCGATAAAAATAGTAAAATATGGCTAATAGTGCATGTTATATTGATAATAATAAAAGTAATAATTATATTTATTATAATTCTATCGATAATAACTGCATAATATGGGTAATAATGCATGTTATATTGATAATAATATAAGTAATAAGTATATTTATTATAGTTCTAGCGATTATAACTGCATAATATGGGTAATAATGCATGTTATATTGAGAATAATATAAGTAATAAGTATAATTATTACAGTTCTAGCGATAATAACTGCATAAATGGGTAATAATGCATGTTACATTGATAATATTGGGAGTAATAAGCAGAATTATTATAGTTCTAGCGATAATAATAGTAAAATATGGCTAATAGTGCATGTTATATTGATAATAATAAAAGTAATAAGTATATTCATTACAGTTCTATCGATAATAACTGCATAATATGGGTAATAATGCATGTTATATTGATGATAATAAAAGTAATACGTATATTTATTATAGTTCCAGCGATAATAACTGCATAATATGGGTAATAATGCATGTTATATTGGTAATAATATAAGTAATAAGTATACTTATTACAGTTCTAGCGATAATAACTGCATTATATGGGTAATAATGGATATTATATTGATAATGTCGGGAGTAATAAGTATATATATTATAGTTCTAGCGATAATAACTGCATAATATGGGTAATAATGCATGTTATATTGATGGTCACAAAAGTAGTAAGTATTTTTATTACAGTTCTAGCGATAATAACTGCATAATATGGGTAATAATGCATGTTATATTGATGATAATAAAAGTACTAAGTATATTTATTGTAGTTCTAGCGATTGTAACTGCATAATATGGGTAATAATGCATGTTATATTGATAATAATATAAGTAATAAGTATATTTATTACAGTTCTATCGATAATAACTGCATAATATTGGTAATAATGCATGTTATATTGATGATAATAAAAGTAATACGTATATTTATTATAGTTCTAGCGATAATAACTGCATAATATGGGTAATAATGCATGTTATACTGATAATAATATAAGTACTAAGTATATTTATTATAGTTCTAGCGATTGTAACTGCATAATATGGGTAATAATGCATGTTATATTGATAATAATATAAGTAATAAGAATACTTATTACAGTTCTAGCGATAATAACTGCATTATATGGGTAATAATGGATGTTATATTGATAATGTCGGGAGTAATAAGTATATATATTATAGTTCTAGCGATAATAACTGCATAATATGGGTAATAATGCATGTTATATTGATGGTCACAAAAGTAATAAGTATTTTTATTACAGTTCTATCGATAATAACTGCATAATATGGGTAATAATGCATGTTATATTGAGAATAATATAAGTAATAAGTATAATTATTACAGTTCTAGCGATAATAACTGCATTATATGGGTAATAATGCATGTTATATTGATAATATTGGGAGTAATAAGTATAATTATTATAGTTCTAGCGGTAATAATAGTAAAATATGACTAATAGTGCATGTTATATTGATAATAATAAAAGTAATAAGTATATTTATTATAGTTCTACCGATTATATCTGCATAATATGGGTAATCATGCATGTTATATTGATAATAATATAAGTAATAAGTATAATTATTACAGTTCTTGCGATAATAACTGCATAATATGGGTAATAATGCATGTTATATTGATAATAATATAAGTAATACGTATATTTATTATAGTTCTAGCGATTGTAACTGCATAATATGGGTAATAATGCATGTTATATTGATAATTATATAAGTAATAAGTATATTTATTACAGTTCCATCGATAATAACTGCATTATATGCGTAATAATGCATGTTATATTGATAATATCGGGAGTAATAAGTATAATTATTATAGTTCTAGCGATAATAATTGTAAAATATGGCTAATAGTGCATGTTATATTGATAATAATAAAAGTAATAAGTATATTTATTATAGTTCTATCAATAATAACTGCATAATATGGGTAATAATGCATGTTATATTGATAATAATATAAGTAATAAGTATAATTATTACAGTTCTAGCGATAATAACTGCATTATATGGGTAATAATAGATGTTATATTGACAATATCGGGAGTAATAAGTATATTTATTATAGTTCTAGCGATCATAACTGCATAATATAGGTAATAATGCATGTTATATTGATAATAATAAAAGTAATAAGTATATTTATTATAGTTCTATCAATAATAACTGCATAATATGGGTAATAATGCATGTTATATTGATAATAATATAAGTAATAAGTATAATTATTACAGTTCTAGCGATAATAACTGCATTATATGGGTAATAATAGATGTTATATTGACAATATCGGGAGTAATAAGTATATTTATTATAGCTCTAGCGATAATAACTGCATAATATAGGTAACAATGCATGTTATATTGATAATAATAAAAGTAATATGTATATTTATTATAGTTCTAGCGATAATAACTGCATAACATGTGTAATAATGCACGTTATATTGATGATAATGAAAGTAATAAGCGTATTTATTACAGTTCTAGCGATAATAACTGCATAATATGGGTAATAATGCATGTTATATTGATGATAATATAAGTAATAAGTATAGTTATTACAGTTCTAGCGATAATAACTGCATTATATGGGTAATAATGGATGTAATATTGATAATATCGGGAGTAATAAGTATATTTATTATAGTTCTAGCGATAATAACTGCATAATATAGGTAATAATGCATGTTATATTGATAATAATAAAAGTAATAAGTATATTTATTATAGTTCTATCAATAATAACTGCATAATATCGGTAATAATGCATGTTATATTGATGATAATAAGAGTAGTAAGTATATTTATTATAGTTCTACCGATTATAACTGCATAATATGGGTAATCATGCATGTTATATTGATAATAATATAAGTAATAAGTATAATTATTACAGTTCTTGCGATAATAACTGCATAATATGGGTAATAATGCATGTTATACAGATAATAATAAAAGTAATAAGTATATTTATTATAATTCTATCGATAATAACTGCATAATATGGGTAATAATGCATGCTATATTGATGGTCACAAAAGTAATAAGTATTTTTATTACAGTTCTAGCGATAATAACTGCATAATATGGGTAATAATGCATGTTATATTGACGATAATAAAAGTACTAAGTATATTTATTGTAGTTCTAGCGATTGTAACTGCATAATATGGGTAATAATGCATGTTATATTGATAATAATATAAGTAATAAGTATAATTATTACAGTTCTAGCGATAATAACTGCATTATATGGGTAATAATGCATGTTATATTGATAATATTGGGAGTAATAAGTATAATTATTATAGTTCTAGCGATAAAAATAGTAAAATATGGCTAATAGTGCATGTTATATTGATAATAATAAAAGTAATAATTATATTTATTATAATTCTATCGATAATAACTGCATAATATGGGTAATAATGCATGTTATATTGATAATAATATAAGTAATAAGTATATTTATTATAGTTCTAGTGATTATAACTGCATAATATGGGTAATAATGCATGTTATATTGAGAATAATATAAGTAATAAGTATAATTATTACAGTTCTAGCGATAATAACTGCATTATATGGGTAATAATGCATGTTACATTGATAATATTGGGAGTAATAAGCAGAATTATTATAGTTCTAGCGATAATAATAGTAAAATATGGCTAATAGTGCATGTTATATTGATAATAATAAAAGTAATAAGTATATTCATTACAGTTCTATCGATAATAACTGCATAATATGGGTAATAATGCATGTTATATTGATGATAATAAAAGTAATACGTATATTTATTATAGTTCCAGCGATAATAACTGCATAATATGGGTAATAATGCATGTTATATTGGTAATAATATAAGTAATAAGTATACTTATTACAGTTCTAGCGATAATAACTGCATTATATGGGTAATAATGGATATTATATTGATAATGTCGGGAGTAATAAGTATATATATTATAGTTCTAGCGATAATAACTGCATAATATGGGTAATAATGCATGTTATATTGATGGTCACAAAAGTAATAAGTATTTTTATTACAGTTCTAGCGATAATAACTGCATAATATGGGTAATAATGCATGTTATATTGATGATAATAAAAGAACTAAGTATATTTATTGTAGTTCTAGCGATTGTAACTGCATAATATGGGTACTAATGCATGTTATATTGATAATAATATAAGTAATAAGTATATTTATTACAGTTCTATCGATAATAACTGCATAATATTGGTAATAATGCATGTTATATTGATGATAATAAAAGTAATACGTATATTTATTATAGTTCTAGCGATAATAACTGCATAATATGGGTAATAATGCATGTTATACTGATAATAATATAAGTACTAAGTATATTTATTATAGTTCTAGCGATTGTAACTGCATAATATGGGTAATAATGCATGTTATATTGATAATAATATAAGTAATAAGAATACTTATTACAGTTCTAGCGATAATAACTGCATTATATGGGTAATAATAGATGTTATATTGACAATATCGGGAGTAATAAGTATATTTATTATAGTTCTAGCGATCATAACTGCATAATATAGGTAATAATGCATGTTATATTGATAATAATAAAAGTAATAAGTATATTTATTATAGTTCTATCAATAATAACTGCATAATATGGGTAATAATGCATGTTATATTGATAATAATATAAGTAATAAGTATAATTATTACAGTTCTAGCGATAATAACTGCATTATATGGGTAATAATAGATGTTATATTGACAATATCGGGAGTAATAAGTATATTTATTATAGCTCTAGCGATAATAACTGCATAATATGGGTAATAATGCATGTTATATTGATGGTCACAAAAGTAATATGTATATTTATTATAGTTCTAGCGATAATAACTGCATAACATGTGTAATAATGCACGTTATATTGATGATAATGAAAGTAATAAGCGTATTTATTACAGTTCTAGCGATAATAACTGCATAATATGGGTAATAATGCATGTTATATTGATGATAATATAAGTAATAAGTATAATTATTACAGTTCTAGCGATAATAACTGCATTATATGGGTAATAATGGATGTAATATTGATAATATCGGGAGTAATAAGTATATTTATTATAGTTCTAGCGATAATAACTGCATAATATAGGTAATAATGCATGTTATATTGATAATATTAAAAGTAATAAGTATATTTATTATAGTTCTATCAATAATAACTGCATAATATCGGTAATAATGCATGTTATATTGATGATAATAAGAGTAGTAAGTATATTTATTATAGTTCTACCGATTATAACTGCATAATATGGGTAATCATGCATGTTATATTGATAATAATATAAGTAATAAGTATAATTATTACAGTTCTTGCGATAATAACTGCATAATATGGGTAATAATGCATGTTATACAGATAATAATAAAAGTAATAAGTATATTTATTATAATTCTATCGATAATAACTGCATAATATGGGTAATAATGCATGCTATATTGATGGTCACAAACGTAATAAGTATTTTTATTACAGTTCTAGCGATAATAACTGCATAATATGGGTAATAATGCATGTTATATTGACGATAATAAAAGTACTAAGTATATTTATTGTAGTTCTAGCGATTGTAACTGCATAATATGGGTAATAATGCATGTTATATTGATAATAATATAAGTAATAAGTATAATTATTACAGTTCTAGCGATAATAACTGCATTATATGGGTAATAATGCATGTTATATTGATAATATTGGGAGTAATAAGTATAATTATTATAGTTCTAGCGATAAAAATAGTAAAATATGGCTAATAGTGCATGTTATATTGATAATAATAAAAGTAATAATTATATTTATTATAATTCTATCGATAATAACTGCATAATATGGGTAATAATGCATGTTATATTGATAATAATATAAGTAATAAGTATATTTATTATAGTTCTAGTGATTATAACTGCATAATATGGGTAATAATGCATGTTATATTGAGAATAATATAAGTAATAAGTATAATTATTACAGTTCTAGCGATAATAACTGCATTATATGGGTAATAATGCATGTTACATTGATAATATTGGGAGTAATAAGCAGAATTATTATAGTTCTAGCGATAATAATAGTAAAATATGGCTAATAGTGCATGTTATATTGATAACAATAAAAGTAATAAGTATATTCATTACAGTTCTATCGATAATAACTGCATAATATGGGTAATAATGCATGTTATATTGATGATAATAAAAGTAATACGTATATTTATTATAGTTCCAGCGATAATAACTGCATAATATGGGTAATAATGCATGTTATATTGGTAATAATATAAGTAATAAGTATACTTATTACAGTTCTAGCGATAATAACTGCATTATATGGGTAATAATGGATATTATATTGATAATGTCGGGAGTAATAAGTATATATATTATAGTTCTAGCGATAATAACTGCATAATATGGGTAATAATGCATGTTATATTGATGGTCACAAAAGTAATAAGTATTTTTATTACAGTTCTAGCGATAATAACTGCATAATATGGGTAATAATGCATGTTATATTGATGATAATAAAAGAACTAAGTATATTTATTGTAGTTCTAGCGATTGTAACTGCATAATATGGGTAATAATGCATGTTATATTGATAATAATATAAGTAATAAGTATATTTATTACAGTTCTATCGATAATAACTGCATAATATTGGTAATAATGCATGTTATATTGATGATAATAAAAGTAATACGTATATTTATTATAGTTCTAGCGATAATAACTGCATAATATGGGTAATAATGCATGTTATACTGATAATAATATAAGTACTAAGTATATTTATTATAGTTCTAGCGATTGTAACTGCATAATATGGGTAATAATGCATGTTATATTGATAATAATATAAGTAATAAGAATACTTATTACAGTTCTAGCGATAATAACTGCATTATATGGGTAATAATGGATGTTATATTGATAATGTCGGGAGTAATAAGTATATATATTATAGTTCTAGCGATAATAACTGCATAATATGGGTAAAAATGCATGTTATATTGATGGTCACAAAAGTAATAAGTATTTTTATTACAGTTCTATCGATAATAACTGCATAATATGGGTAATAATGCATGTTATATTGAGAATAATATAAGTAATAAGTATAATTATTACAGTTCTAGCGATAATAACTGCATTATATGGGTAATAATGCATGTTATATTGATAATATTGGGAGTAATAAGTATAATTATTATATTTCTAGCGGTAATAATAGTAAAATATGACTAATAGTGCATGTTATATTGATAATAATAAAAGTAATAAGTATATTTATTATAGTTCTACCGATTATATCTGCATAATATGGGTAATCATGCATGTTATATTGATAATAATATAAGTAATAAGTATAATTATTACAGTTCTTGCGATAATAACTGCATAATATGGGTAATAATGCATGTTATATTGATAATAATATAAGTAATACGTATATTTATTATAGTTCTAGCGATTGTAACTGCATAATATGGGTAATAATGCATGTTATATTGATAATTATATAAGTAATAAGTATATTTATTACAGTTCTATCGATAATAACTGCATTATATGCGTAATAATGCATGTTATATTGATAATATCGGGAGTAATAAGTATAATTATTATAGTTCTAGCGATAATAATTGTAAAATATGGCTAATAGTGCATGTTATATTGATAATAATAAAAGTAATAAGTATATTTATTATAGTTCTATAAATAATAACTGCATAATATGGGTAATAATGCATGTTATATTGATGATAATAAAAGTACTAAGTATATTTATTATAGTTCTAGCGATTATAACTGCATAATATGCGTAATAATGCATGTTATATTGAGAATAATATAAGTAATAAGTATATTTATTATAGTTCTATCAATAATAACTGCATAATATGGGTAATAATGCATGTTATATTGATAATAATATAAGTAATAAGTATAATTATTACAGTTCTAGCGATAATAACTGCATTATATGGGTAATAATAGATGTTATATTGACAATATCGGGAGTAATAAGTATATTTATTATAGTTCTAGCGATCATAACTGCATAATATAGGTAATAATGCATGTTATATTGATAATAATAAAAGTAATAAGTATATTTATTATAGTTCTATCAATAATAACTGCATAATATGGGTAATAATGCATGTTATATTGATAATAATATAAGTAATAAGTATAATTATTACAGTTCTAGCGATAATAACTGCATTATATGGGTAATAATAGATGTTATATTGACAATATCGGGAGTAATAAGTATATTTATTATAGCTCTAGCGATAATAACTGCATAATATAGGTAACAATGCATGTTATATTGATAATAATAAAAGTAATATGTATATTTATTATAGTTCTAGCGATAATAACTGCATAACATGTGTAATAATGCACGTTATATTGATGATAATGAAAGTAATAAGCGTATTTATTACAGTTCTAGCGATAATAACTGCATAATATGGGTAATAATGCATGTTATATTGATGATAATATAACTAATAAGTATAATTATTACAGTTCTAGCGATAATAACTGCATTATATGGGTAATAATGGATGTAATATTGATAATATCGGGAGTAATAAGTATATTTATTATAGTTCTAGCGATAATAACTGCATAATATAGGTAATAATGCATGTTATATTGATAATAATAAAAGTAATAAGTATATTTATTATAGTTCTATCAATAATAACTGCATAATATCGGTAATAATGCATGTTATATTGATGATAATAAGAGTAGTAAGTATATTTATTATAGTTCTACCGATTATAACTGCATAATATGGGTAATCATGCATGTTATATTGATAATAATATAAGTAATAAGTATAATTATTACAGTTCTTGCGATAATAACTGCATAATATGGGTAATAATGCATGTTATACAGATAATAATAAAAGTAATAAGTATATTTATTATAATTCTATCGATAATAACTGCATAATATGGGTAATAATGCATGCTATATTGATGGTCACAAAAGTAATAAGTATTTTTATTACAGTTCTAGCGATAATAACTGCATAATATGGGTAATAATGCATGTTATATTGACGATAATAAAAGTACTAAGTATATTTATTGTAGTTCTAGCGATTGTAACTGCATAATATGGGTAATAATGCATGTTATATTGATAATAATATAAGTAATAAGTATAATTATTACAGTTCTGGCGATAATAACTGCATTATATGGGTAATAATGCATGTTATATTGATAATATTGGGAGTAATAAGTATAATTATTATAGTTCTAGCGATAAAAATAGTAAAATATGGCTAATAGTGCATGTTATATTGATAATAATAAAAGTAGTAAGTATATTTATTATAGTTCTATCGATAATAACTGCATAATATGGGTAATAATGCATGTTATATTGAGAATAATATAAGTAATAAGTATAATTATTGCAGTTCTAGCGATAATAACTGCATTATATGCGTAATAATGCATGTTATATTGATAATATCGGGAGTAATAAGTATAATTATTATAGTACTAGCGATAATAGTTGTAAAATATGGCTAATAGTGCATGTTATATTGATAATAATAAAAGTAATAAGTATATTTATTATAGTTCTATAAATAATAACTGCATAATATGGGTAATAATGCATGTTATATTGATGATAATAAAAGTACTAAGTATATTTATTATAGTTCTAGCGATTATAACTGCATAATATGCGTAATAATGCATGTTATATTGAGAATAATATAAGTAATAAGTATATTTATTATAGTTCTATCAATAATAACTGCATAATATGGGTAATAATGCATGTTATATTGATAATAATATAAGTAATAAGTATAATTATTACAGTTCTAGCGATAATAACTGCATTATATGGGTAATAATAGATGTTATATTGACAATATCGGGAGTAATAAGTATATTTATTATAGCTCTAGCGATAATAACTGCATAATATAGGTAACAATGCATGTTATATTGATAATAATAAAAGTAATATGTATATTTATTATAGTTCTACCGATAATAACTGCATAATATGTGCAATAATGCATGTTATATTGATAATATTGGGAGTAATAAGTATAATTATTATAGTTCTAGCGATAATAATAGTAAAATATGGCAAATAGCGCATGTTATATTGATAATAATAAAAGTAATAATTATATTTATTACAGTTCTAGCGATAATAACTGCATAATATGGGTAATAATGCATGTTATATTGATAATAATATAAGTCATAGGTATAATTATTACAGTTCCAGCGATAATAACTGCATTATATGGGTAATAATGGATGATATATTGATAATATCGGGAGTAATAAGTATATTTATTATAGTTCTAGCGATAATAACTGCATAATATAGGTAATAATGCATGTTATATTGATAATAATAAAAGTAATAAGTATATTTATTATAGTTCTATCAATAATAACTGCATAATATGGGTAATAATGCACGTTATATTGATGATAATGAAAGTAATAAGCGTATTTATTACAGTTCTAGCGATAATAACTGCATAATATGGGTAATAATGCATGTTATATTGATGATAATATAAGTAATAAGTATAATTATTACAGTTCTAGCGATAATAACTGCATTATATGGGTAATAATGGATGTAATATTGATAATATCGGGAGTAATAAGTATATTTATTATAGTTCTAGCGATAATAACTGCATAATATAGGTAATAATGCATGTTATATTGATAATAATAAAAGTAATAAGTATATTTATTATAGTTCTATCAATAATAACTGCATAATATCGGTAATAATGCATGTTATATTGAGAATAATATAAGTAATAAGTATAATTATTACAGTTCTAGCGATAATAACTGCATTATATGGGTAATAATGCATGTTACATTGATAATATTGGGAGTAATAAGCATAATTATTATAGTTCTAGCGATAATAATAGTAAAATATGGCTAATAGTGCATGTTATATTGATAATAATAAAAGTAATAAGTATATTCATTACAGTTCTATCGATAATAACTGCATAATATGGGTAATAATGCATGTTATATTGATAATAATATAAGTAATAAGTATAATTATTACAGTTCTAGCGATAATAACTGCATTATATGGGTAATAATAGATGTTATATTGACAATATCGGGAGTAATAAGTATAATTATTATAGTTCTAGCGATAAAAATAGTAAAATATGGCTAATAGTGCATGTTATATTGATAATAATAAAAGTAATAATTATATTTATTATAATTCTATCGATAATAACTGCATAATGTGGGTAATAATGCATGTTATATTGATAATAATATAAGTAATAAGTAAATTTATTATAGTTCTAGCGATTATAACTGCATAATATGGGTAATAATGCATGTTATATTGATAATAATAAAAGTAATAAGTATATTTATTATAGTTCTATCAATAATAACTGCATAATATGGGTAATAATGCATGTTATATTGATAATAATATAAGTAATAAGTATAATTATTACAGTTCTAGCGATAATAACTGCATTATATGGGTAATAATAGATGTTATATTGACAATATCGGGAGTAATATGTATATTTATTATAGCTCTAGCGATAATAACTGCATAATATAGGTAACAATGCATGTTATATTGATAATAATAAAAGTAATATGTATATTTATTATAGTTCTAGCGATAATAACTGCATAATATGTGTAATAATGCATGTTATATTGATAATATCGGGAGTAATAAGTATATTTATTATAGTTCTAGTGATAATAACTGCATAATATAGGTAATAATGCATGTTATATTGATAATAATAAAAGTAATAAGTATATTTATTATAGTTCTATCAATAATAACTGCATAATATGGGTAATAATGCACGTTATATTGATGATAATGAAAGTAATAAGCGTATTTATTACAGTTCTAGCGATAATAACTGCATAATATGGGTAATAATGCATGTTATATTGATGATAATATAAGTAATAAGTATAATTATTACAGTTCTAGCGATAATAACTGCATTATATGGGTAATAATGCATGTTATATTGAGAATAATATAAGTAATAAGTATAATTATTACAGTTCTAGCGATAATAACTGCATAATATGTGTAATAATGCATGTTATATTGATAATATTGGGAGTAATAAGTATAATTATTATAGTTCTAGCGATAATAATAGTAAAATATGGCTAATAGTGCATGTTATATTGATAATAATAAAAGTAATAAGTATATTTATTACAGTTCTAGCGATAATAACTGCATAATATGGGTAATAATGCATGTTATATTGATAATAATATACGTCATAAGTATAATTATTACAGTTCCAGCGATAATAACTGCATTATATGGGTAATAATGGATGTTATATTGATAATATCGGGAGTAATAAGTATATTTATTATAGTTCTAGCGATAATAACTGCATAATATAGGTAATAATGCATGTTATATTGATAATAATAAAAGTAATAAGTATATTTATTATAGTTCTATCAATAATAACTGCATAATATGGGTAATAATGCACGTTATATTGATGATAATGAAAGTAATAAGCGTATTTATTACAGTTCTAGCGATAATAACTGCATAATATGGGTAATAATGCATGTTATATTGATGATAATATAAGTAATAAGTATAATTATTACAGTTCTAGCGATAATAACTGCATTATATGGGTAATAATGCATGTTATATTGATAATATCGGGGGTAATAAGTATAATTATTATAGTTCTAGCGATAAAAATAGTAAAATATGGCTAATAGTGCATGTTATATTGATAATAATAAAAGTAATAATTATATTTATTATAATTCTATCGATAATAACTGCATAATGTGGGTAATAATGCATGTTATATTGATAATAATATAAGTAATAAGTAAATTTATTATAGTTCTAGCGATTATAACTGCATAATATGGGTAATAATGCATGTTATATTGATAATAATAAAAGTAATAAGTATATTTATTATAGTTCTATCAATAATAACTGCATAATGTGGGTAATAATGCATGTTATATTGATGATAATGAAAGTAATAAGCGTATTTATTACAGTTCTAGCGATAATAACTGCATAATATGGGTAATAATGCACGTTATATTGAAAATATTGGGAGTAATAAGTATAATTATTATAGTTCTACCGATAATAATAGTAAAATATGGCTAATAGTGCATGTTATATTGATAATAATAAAAGTAATAATTATATTTATTATAATTCTATCGATAATAACTGCATAATGTGGGTAATAATGCATGTTATATTGATAATAATATAAGTAATAAGTAAATTTATTATAGTTCTAGCGATTATAACTGCATAATATGGGTAATAATGCATGTTATATTGATAATAATAAAAGTAATAAGTATATTTATTATAGTTCTATCAATAATAACTGCATAATATGGGTAATAATGCATGTTATATTGATAATAATATAAGTAATAAGTATAATTATTACAGTTCTAGCGATAATAACTGCATTATATGGGTAATAATAGATGTTATATTGACAATATCGGGAGTAATATGTATATTTATTATAGCTCTAGCGATAATAACTGCATAATATAGGTAACAATGCATGTTATATTGATAATAATAAAAGTAATATGTATATTTATTATAGTTCTAGCGATAATAACTGCATAATGTGGGTAATAATGCATGTTATATTGATAATAATATAAGTAATAAGTAAATTTATTATAGTTCTAGCGATTATAACTGCATAATATGGGTAATAATGCATGTTATATTGATAATAATAAAAGTAATAAGTATATTTATTATAGTTCTATCAATAATAACTGCATAATATGGGTAATAACGCATGTTATATTGATAATAATATAAGTAATAAGTATAATTATTACAGTTCTAGCGATAATAACTGCATTATATGGGTAATAATAGATGTTATATTGACAATATCGGGAGTAATATGTATATTTATTATAGCTCTAGCGATAATAACTGCATAATATAGGTAACAATGCATGTTATATTGATAATAATAAAAGTAATATGTATATTTATTATAGTTCTAGCGATAATAACTGCATAATATGTGTAATAATGCATGTTATATTGATAATATCGGGAGTAATATGTATATTTATTATAGCTCTAGCGATAATAACTGCATAATATAGGTAACAATGCATGTTATATTGATAATAATAAAAGTAATATGTATATTTATTACAGTTCTAGCGATAATAACTGCATAATATGGGTAATAATGCATGTTATATTGATGATAATATAAGTAATAAGTATAATTATTACAGTTCTAGCGATAATAACTGCATTATATGGGTAATAATGCATGTTATATTGATAATATCGGGAGTAATAAGTATAATTATTATAGTTCTAGCGATAAAAATAGTAAAATCTGGCTAATAGTGCATGTTATATTGATAATAATAAAAGTAATAAGTATATTTATTACAGTTCTAGCGATAATAACTGCATAATATGGGTAATAATGCATGTTATATTGATAATAATATAAGTCATAAGTATAATTATTACAGTTCCAGCGATAATAACTGCATTATATGGGTAATAATGGATGTTATATTGATAATATCGGGAGTAATAAGTATATTTATTATAGCTCTAGCGATAATAACTGCATAATATAGGTAACAATGCATGTTATATTGATAATAATAAAAGTAATATGTATATTTATTATAGTTCTAGCGATAATAACTGCATAATATGTGTAATAATGCATGTTATATTGATAATATTGGGAGTAATAAGTATAATTATTATAGTTCTAGCGATAATAATAGTAACATATGGCTAATAGTGCATGTTATATTGATAATAATAAAAGTAATAAGTATATTTATTACAGTTCTAACGATAATAACTGCATAATATAGGTAATAATGCATGTTATATTGATAATAATAAAAGTAATAAGTATATTTATTATAGTTCTATCAATAATAACTGCATAATATGGCTAATAATGCACGTTATATTGATGATAATGAAAGTAATAAGCGTATTTATTACAGTTCTAGCGATAATAACTGCATAATATGGGTAATAATGCATGTTATATTGATGATAATATAAGTAATAAGTATAATTATTACAGTTCTAGCGATAATAACTGCATTATATGGGTAATAATGCATGTTATATTGATAATATTGGGAGTAATAAGCATAATTATTATAGTTCTAGCGATAATAATAGTAAAATATGGCTAATAGTGCATGTTATATTGATAATAATAAAAGTAATAAGTATATTTATTTCAGTTCTATCGATAATAACTGCATAATATGGGTAATAATGCATGTTATATTGATGATAATAAAAGTAATACGTATATTTATTATAGTTCCAGCGATAATAACTGCATAATATGGGTAATAATGCATGTTATACAGATAATAATAAAAGTAATAAGTATATTTATTATAGTTCTATCGATAATAACTGCATTATATGGGTAATAATGCATGTTATATTGATGATAATTAAAGTACTAAGTATATTTATAATAGTTCTAGCGATTGTAACTGCATAATATGGGTAATAATGCATGTTATATTGATAATAATATAAGTAATAAGTATACTTATTACAGTTCGAGCGATAATAACTGCATTATATGGGTAATAATGGATGTTATATTGATAATGTCGGGAGTAATAAGTATATATATTATAGTTCTAGCGATAATAACTGCATAATATGGGTAATAATGCATGTTATATTGATGGTCACAAAAGTAATAAGTATTTTTATTACAGTTCTATCGATAATAACTGCATAATATGGGTAATAATGCATGTTATATTGAGAATAATATAAGTAATAAGTATAATTATTACAGTTCTTGCGATAATAACTGCATAATATGGGTAACAATGCATGTTATATTGAAAATAATATAAGTAATACGTATATTTATTATAGTTCTAGCGATTGTAACTGCATAATATGGGTAATAATGCATGTTATATTGATAATAATATAAGTAATAAGTATATTTATTACAGTTCTATCGATAATAACTGCATAATATGGGTAATAATGCACGTTATATTGAAAATATTGGGAGTAATAAGTATAATTATTATAGTTCTAGCGATAATAATAGTAAAATATGGCTAAAAGTGCATGTTATATTGATAATAATAAAAGTAGTAAGTATATTTATTATAGTTCTATCGCTAATAACTGCATAATATGGGTAATAATGCATGTTATATTGAGAATAATATAAGTAATAAGTATAATTATTACAGTTCTAGCGATAATAACTGCATTATATGCGTAATAATGCATGTTATATTGATAATATCGGGAGTAATAAGTATAATTATTATAGTTCTAGCGATAATAATTGTAAAATATGGCTAATAGTGCATGTTATATTGATAATAATAAAAGTAATAAGTATATTTATTATAGTTCTATAAATAATAACTGCATAATATAGGTAATAATGCATGTTATATTGATGATAATAAAAGTACTAAGTATATTTATTATAGTTCTAGCGATTATAACTGCATAATATGCGTAATAATGCATGTTATATTGAGAATAATATAAGTAATAAGTATATTTATTATGGTTCTATCAATAATAACTGCATAATATGGGTAATAATGCATGTTATATTGATAATAATATAAGTAATAAGTATAATTATTACAGTTCTAGCGATAATAACTGCATTATATGGGTAATAATAGATGTTATATTGACAATATCGGGAGTAATAAGTATATTTATTATAGCCCTAGCGATAATAACTGCATAATATAGGTAACAATGCATGTTATATTGATAATAATAAAAGTAATATGTATATTTATTATAGTTCTAGCGATAATAACTGCATAATATGTGTAATAATGCATGTTATATTGATAATATTGGGAGTAATAAGTATAATTATTATAGTTCTAGCGATAATAATAGTAAAATATGGCTAATAGTGCATGTTATATTGATAATAATAAAAGTAATAAGTATATTTATTACAGTTCTAGCGATAATAACTGCATAATATGGGTAATAATGCATGTTATATTGATAATAATATAAGTCATAAGTATAATTATTACAGTTCCAGCGATAATAACTGCATTATATGGGTAATAATGGATGTTATATTGATAATATCGGGAGTAATAAGTATATTTATTATAGTTCTAGCGATAATAACTGCATAATATAGGTAATAATGCATGTTATATTGATAATAATAAAAGTAATAAGTATATTTATTATAGTTCTATCAATAATAACTGCATAATATGGGTAATAATGCACGTTATATTGATGATAATGAAAGTAATAAGCGTATTTATTACAGTTCTAGCGATAATAACTGCATAATATGGGTAATAATGCATGTTATATTGATGATAATATAAGTAATAAGTATAATTATTACAGTTCTAGCGATAATAACTGCATTATATGGGTAATAATGGATATTATATTGATAATGTCGGGAGTAATAAGTATATATATTGTAGTTCTAGCGATAATAACTGCATAATATGGGTAATAATGCATGTTATATTGATAATAATATAAGTAATAAGTATACTTATTACAGTTCTAGCGATAATAACTGCATAATATGGGTAATAATGCATATTATACAGATAATAATAAAAGTAATAATTATATTTATTATAGTTCTATCGATAATAACTGCATAATATGGGTAATAATGCATGTTATATTGAGAATAATATAAGTAATAAGTATAATTATTACAGTTCTAGCGATAATAACTGCATTATATGGGTAATATTGCATGTTATATTGATAATATTGGGAGTAATAAGTATAATTATTATAGTTCTAGCGATAATAATAGTAAAATATGGCTAATAGTGCATGTTATATTGATAATAATAAAGGTAATAAGTATATTTATTATAGTTCTACCGATTATATCTGCATAATATGGGTAATCATGCATGTTATATTGATAATAATATAAGTAATAAGTATAATTATTACAGTTCTTGCGATAATAACTGCATAATATGGGTAATAATGCATGTTATATTGATAATAATATAAGTAATACGTATATTTATTATAGTTCTAGCGATTGTAACTGCATAATATGGGTAATAATGCATGTTATATTGATAATAATATAAGTCATAAGTATAATTATTACAGTTCCAGCGATAATAACTGCATTATATTGGTAATAATGGATGTTATATTGATAATATCGGGAGTAATAAGTATATTTATTATAGTTCTAGCGATAATAACTGCATAATATAGGTAATAATGCATGTTATATTGATAATAATAAAAGTAATAAGTATATTTATTATAGTTCTATCAATAATAACTGCATAATATGGGTAATAATGCACGTTATATTGATGATAATGAAAGTAATAAGCGTATTTATTACAGTTCTAGCGATAATAACTGCATAATATGGGTAATAATGCATGTTATATTGATGATAATATAAGTAATAAGTATAATTATTACTGTTCTAGCGATAATAACTGCATTATATGGGTAATAATGGATGTAATATTGATAATATCGGGAGTAATAAGTATATTTATTATAGTTCTAGCGATAATAACTGCATAATATAGGTAATAATGCATGTTATATTGATAATAATAAAAGTAATATGTATATTTATTATAGTTCTAGCGATAATAACTGCATAATATGTGTAATAATGCATGTTATATTGATAATATTGGGAGTAATAAGTATAATTATTATAGTTCTAGCGATAATAATAGTAAAATATGGCTAGTAGTGCATGTTATATTGATAATAATAAAAGTAATAAGTATATTTATTACAGTTCTAGCGATAATAACTGCATAATATGGGTAATAATGCATGTTATATTGATAATAATATAAGTCATAAGTATAATTATTACAGTTCCAGCGATAATAACTGCATTATATGGGTAATAATGGATGTTATATTGATAATATCGGGAGTAATAAGTATATTTATTATAGTTCTAGCGATAATAACTGCATAATATAGGTAATAATGCATGTTATATTGATAATAATAAAAGTAATAAGTATATTTATTATAGTTCCATCAATAATAACTGCATAATATGGGTAATAATGCACGTTATATTGATGATAATCAAAGTAATAAGCGTATTTATTACAGTTCTAGCGATAATAACTGCATAATATGGGTTAAAATGCATGTTATATTGATGATAATATAAGTAATAAGTATATTTATTATAGTTCTATCAATAATAACTGCATAATATGGGTAATAATGCATGTTATATTCATAATAATATAAGTAATAAGTATAATTATTACAGTTCTAGCGATAATAACTGCATTATATGGGTAATAATAGATGTTATATTTACAATATCGGGAGTAATAAGTATATTTATTATAGCTCTAGCGATAATAACTGCATAATATAGGTAACAATGCATGTTATATTGATAATAATAAAAGTAATATGTATATTTATTATAGTTCTAGCGATAATAACTGCATAATATGTGTAATAATGCATGTTATATTGATAATATTGGGAGTAATAAGTATAATTATTATAGTTCTAGCGATAATAATAGTAAAATATGGCTAATAGTGCATGTTATATTGATAATAATAAAAGTAATAAGTATATTTATTACAGTTCTAGCGATAATAACTGCATAATATGGGTAATAATGCATGTTATATTGATAATAATATAAGTCATAAGTATAATTATTACAGTTCCAGCGATAATAACTGCATTATATGGGTAATAATGCATGTTATATTGATAATATTGGGAGTAATAAGTATAATTATTATAGTTCTAGCGATAATAATAGTAAAATATGGCTAATAGTGCATGTTATATTGATAATAATAAAAGTAATAAGTATATTTATTATAGTTCTACCGATTATATCTGCATAATATGGGTAATCATGCATGTTATATTGATAATAATATAAGTAATAAGTATAATTATTACAGTTCTTGCGATAATAACTGCATAATATAGGTAACAATGCATGTTATATTGATAATAATAAAAGTAATATGTATATTTATTATAGTTCTAGCGATAATAACTGCATAATATGTGTAATAATGCATGTTATATTGATAATATTGGGAGTAATAAGTATAATTATTATAGTTCTAGCGATAATAATAGTAAAATATGGCTAATAGTGCATGTTATATTGATAATAATAAAAGTAATAAGTATATTTATTACAGTTCTAGCGATAATAACTGCATAATATGGGTAATAATGCATGTTATATTGATAATAATATAAGTCATAAGTATAATTATTACAGTTCCAGCGATAATAACTGCATTATATGGGTAATAATGGATGTTATATTGATAATATCGGGAGTAATAAGTATATTTATTATAGTTCTAGCGATAATAACTGCATAATATAGGTAATAATGCATGTTATATTGATAATAATAAAAGTAATAAGTATATTTATTATAGTTCTATCAATAATAACTGCATAATATGGGTAATAATGCACGTTATATTGATGATAATGAAAGTAATAAGCGTATTTATTACAGTTCTAGCGATAATAACTGCATAATATGGGTAATAATGCATGTTATATTGATGATAATATAAGTAATAAGTATAATTATTACAGTTCTAGCGATAATAACTGCATTATATGGGTAATAATGGATATTATATTGATAATGTCGGGAGTAATAAGTATATATATTGTAGTTCTAGCGATAATAACTGCATAATATGGGTAATAATGCATGTTATATTGATAATAATATAAGTAATAAGTATACTTATTACAGTTCTAGCGATAATAACTGCATAATATGGGTAATAATGCATATTATACAGATAATAATAAAAGTAATAAGTATATTTATTATAGTTCTATCGATAATAACTGCATAATATGGGTAATAATGCATGTTATATTGAGAATAATATAAGTAATAAGTATAATTATTACAGTTCTAGCGATAATAACTGCATTATATGGGTAATATTGCATGTTATATTGATAATATTGGGAGTAATAAGTATAATTATTATAGTTCTAGCGATAATAATAGTAAAATATGGCTAATAGTGCATGTTATATTGATAATAATAAAGGTAATAAGTATATTTATTATAGTTCTACCGATTATATCTGCATAATATGGGTAATCATGCATGTTATATTGATAATAATATAAGTAATAAGTATAATTATTACAGTTCTTGCGATAATAACTGCATAATATGGGTAATAATGCATGTTATATTGATAATAATATAAGTAATACGTATATTTATTATAGTTCTAGCGATTGTAACTGCATAATATGGGTAATAATGCATGTTATATTGATAATAATATAAGTCATAAGTATAATTATTACAGTTCCAGCGATAATAACTGCATTATATTGGTAATAATGGATGTTATATTGATAATATCGGGAGTAATAAGTATATTTATTATAGTTCTAGCGATAATAACTGCATAATATAGGTAATAATGCATGTTATATTGATAATAATAAAAGTAATAAGTATATTTATTATAGTTCTATCAATAATAACTGCATAATATGGGTAATAATGCACGTTATATTGATGATAATGAAAGTAATAAGCGTATTTATTACAGTTCTAGCGATAATAACTGCATAATATGGGTAATAATGCATGTTATATTGATGATAATATAAGTAATAAGTATAATTATTACTGTTCTAGCGATAATAACTGCATTATATGGGTAATAATGGATGTAATATTGATAATATCGGGAGTAATAAGTATATTTATTATAGTTCTAGCGATAATAACTGCATAATATAGGTAATAATGCATGTTATATTGATAATAATAAAAGTAATATGTATATTTATTATAGTTCTAGCGATAATAACTGCATAATATGTGTAATAATGCATGTTATATTGATAATATTGGGAGTAATAAGTATAATTATTATAGTTCTAGCGATAATAATAGTAAAATATGGCTAATAGTGCATGTTATATTGATAATAATAAAAGTAATAAGTATATTTATTACAGTTCTAGCGATAATAACTGCATAATATGGGTAATAATGCATGTTATATTGATAATAATATAAGTCATAAGTATAATTATTACAGTTCCAGCGATAATAACTGCATTATATGGGTAATAATGGATGTTATATTGATAATATCGGGAGTAATAAGTATATTTATTATAGTTCTAGCGATAATAACTGCATAATATAGGTAATAATGCATGTTATATTGATAATAATAAAAGTAATAAGTATATTTATTATAGTTCTATCAATAATAACTGCATAATATGGGTAATAATGCACGTTATATTGATGATAATCAAAGTAATAAGCGTATTTATTACAGTTCTAGCGATAATAACTGCATAATATGGGTTAAAATGCATGTTATATTGATGATAATATAAGAAATAAGTATATTTATTATAGTTCTATCAATAATAACTGCATAATATGGGTAATAATGCATGTTATATTGATAATAATATAAGTAATAAGTATAATTATTACAGTTCTAGCGATAATAACTGCATTATATGGGTAATAATAGATGTTATATTGACAATATCGGGAGTAATAAGTATATTTATTATAGCTCTAGCGATAATAACTGCATAATATAGGTAACAATGCATGTTATATTGATAATAATAAAAGTAATATGTATATTTATTATAGTTCTAGCGATAATAATAGTAAAATATGGCTAATAGTGCATGTTATATTGATAATAATAAAGGTAATAAGTATATTTATTATAGTTCTACCGATTATATCTGCATAATATGGGTAATCATGCATGTTATATTGATAATAATATAAGTAATAAGTATAATTATTACAGTTCTTGCGATAATAACTGCATAATATGGGTAATAATGCATGTTATATTGATAATAATATAAGTAATACGTATATTTATTATAGTTCTAGCGATTGTAACTGCATAATATGGGTAATAATGCATGTTATATTGATAATAATATAAGTAATAAGTATATTTATTACAGTTCTATCGTTAATAACTGCATAATATGGGTAATAATGCACGTTATATTGAAAATATTGGGAGTAATAAGTATAATTATTATAGTTCTAGCGATAATAATTGTAAAATATGGCTAATAGTGCATGTTATATTGATAATAATAAAAGTAGTAAGTATATTTATTATAGTTCTATCGATAATAACTGCATAATATGGGTAATAATGCATGTTATATTGAGAATAATATAAGTAATAAGTATAATTATTACAGTTCTAGCGATAATAACTGCATTATATGCGTAATAATGCATGTTATATTGATAATATCGGGAGTAATAAGTATAATTATTATAGTTCTAGCGATAATAATTGTAAAATATGGCTAATAGTGCATGTTATATTGATAATAATAAAAGTAATAAGTATATTTATTATAGTTCTATAAATAATAACAGCATAATATGGGTAATAATGCATGTTATATTGATGATAATAAAAGTACTAAGTATATTTATTATAGTTCTAGCGATTTTAACTGCATAATATGCGTAATAATGCATGTTATATTGAGAATAATATAAGTCATAAGTATATTTATTATAGTTCTATCAATAATAACTGCGTAATATGGGTAATAATTCATGTTATATTGATGATAATAAAAGTAATAAGTATATTTATTACAGTTCTAGCGATAATAACTGCATAATATGGGTAATAATGCATGTTATATTGATAATAATATAAGTCATAAGTATATTTATTATAGTTCTATCAATAATAACTGCGTAATATGGGTAATAATTCATGTTATATTGATGATAATAAAAGTAATAAGTATATTTATTACAGTTCTAGCGATAATAACTGCATAATATGGGTAATAATGCATGTTATATTGATAATAATATAAGTCATAAGTATAATTATTACAGTTCTAGCGATAATAACTGCATTATATGGGTAATAATAGATGTTATATTGATAATATCGGGAGTAATAAGTATATTTATTATAGTTCTAGCGATAATAACTGCATAATATAGGTAATAATGCATGTTATATTGATAATAATAAAAGTAATATGTATATTTATTATAGTTCTAGCGATAATAACTGCATAATATGTGTAATAATGCATGTTATATTGATAATATTGGGAGTAATAAGTATAATTATTATAGTTCTAGCGATAATAATAGTAAAATATGGCTAATAGTGCATGTTATATTGATAATAATAAAAGTAATAAGTATATTTATTACAGTTCTAGCGATAATAACTGCATAATATGGGTAATAATGCATGTTATATTGATAATAATCAAAGTAATAAGCGTATTTATTACAGTTCTAGCGATAATAACTGCATAATATGGGTTAAAATGCATGTTATATTGATGATAATATAAGTAATAAGTATAATTATTACAGTTCTAGCGATAATAACTGCATTATATGGGTAATAATGGATGTAATATTGATAATATCGGGAGTAATAAGTATATTTATTATAGTTCTAGCGATAATAACTGCATAATATAGGTAATAATGCATGTTATATTGATAATAATAAAAGTAATAAGTATATTTATTATAGTTCTATCAATAATAACTGCATAATATCGGTAATAATGCATGTTATATTGATGACAATGAAAGTAGTAAGTATATTTATTATAGTTCTAGCAATTTTAACTGCATTATGTGGGAAATAATGCATGTTATATTGATAATATTGAGAGTAATAAGTATAATTATTATAGTTCTAGCGATAATAATAGTAAAATATGGCTAATAGTGCATGTTATATTGATAATAATAAAAGTAATAAGTATATTTATTACAGTTCTATCGATAATAACTGCATAATATGGGTAATAATGGATGTTATATTGATAATATCGGGAATAATAAGTATATTTGTTATAGTTCTAGCGACAATAACTGCATAATATAGGTAATAATGCATGTTATATTGATAATAATAAAAGTAATAAGTATATTTATTACAGTTTTAGCGATAATAACTGCATAATATGGGTAATAATGCATGTTATATTGATGATAACAAAAGTAATACGTATATTTATTATAGTTCTAGCGATAATAACTGCATAATATGGGCAATAATGCATGTTATATTGATAATAATATAAGTAATAAGTATAATTATTACAGTTCTAGCGATAATAACTGCATTATATGGGTAATAATGCACGTTATATTGCTAATAATATAAGTAATAAGTATAATTATTATAGTTCTAGCGATAATAACTGCATTATATGAGTAATAATAGATGTTATATTGATAATATCGGGAGTAATAAGTATAATTATTACAGTTGTAGCGATAATACTAGTAAAATATGGCTAAGAGTGCATGTTATATTAATAATAAAAAAGTAATAAGTATATTTATTACAGTTCTATCAATAATAACTGCATTATATGGGTAATAATGGATGTTATATTGATAATATCGGGAGTAATAAGTATATTTATTATAGTTCTAGCGATAATAACTGCATTATATGGGTAATAATGGATGTTATATTGATAATATCGGGAATAATAAGTATATTTATTATAGTTCTAGCGACAATAACTGCATAATATAGGTAATAATGCATGTTATATTGATAATAATAAAAGTAATAAGTATATTTATTACAGTTCTATCAATAATAACTGCATAATATCGGTAATAATGCATGTTATATTGATAATAATATAAGTAATAAGTATAATTATTACAGTTCTAGCGATAATAACTGCATAATATGGGTAATAATGCATGTTATATTGATAATAATATAAGTAATAAGTATAATTATTACAGTTCCAGCGATATTAACTGCATTATATGGGTAATAATGCATGCTATATTGATACTATCGGGAGTAATATGTATAATTATTATTGTTCTAGCGATAATAATAGTAAAATATGGCTAATAGTGCATGTTATATTGATAATAATAAAAGTAATAAGTATATTTATTATAGTTCTATCGATAATAACTGCATAATATGGGAAATAATGCATGTTATATTGATGATAATAAAAGTAGTAAGTATATTTATTATAGTTCTAGCGATTATAACTGCATAATATGGGTGATAATGCATGTTACATTGATGATAATATAAGAAATAAGTATAATTATTACAGTTCTAGCGATAATAACTGCATTATATGGGTAATAATGGATGTTATGTTGATAATATCGGGAGTAATAAGTATATTTATTATAGTTCTAGCGATAATAACTGCATAATATAGGTAATAATGCATGTTATATTGATAATAATAAAAGTAATAAGTATATTTATTATAGTTCTATCAATAATAACTGCATAATATGGGTAATAATGCATGTTATATTAATAATAATACAAGTAATAAGTATAATCATTACAGTTTTAGCGATAATAACTGCATTATATGGGAAATAATGCATGTTATATTGATAATATCGGAAGTAATAAGTATAATTATTATAGTTCCAGCGATAATAATAGTAAAATATGGCTAATAGTGCATGTTATATTGATAATAATAAAAGAAGTAAGTATATTTATTATAGTTCTATCGATAATAACTGCATAATATGGGTAATAATGCATGTTATATTGATAATAATATAAGTAATAAGTATATTTATTATAGTTCTATCAATAATGACTGCATAATATGGGTAATAATGCATGTTATATTGATGATAATAAAAGTAATAAGTATATTTATTACAGTTCTAGCGATAATAACTGCATTATATGGGTAATAATGCATGTTATATTGATAATATCGGGAGTAATATGTATAATTATTATTGTTCTAGCGATAATAATAGTAAAATATGGCTAATAGTGCATGTTATATTGATAATAATAAAAGTAATAAGTATATTTATTATAGTTCTATCGATAATAACTGCATAATATGGGTAATAATGCATGTTATATTGATGATAATAAAAGTAGTAAGTATATTTATTATAGTTCTAGCGATTATAACTGCATAATATGGGTAATAATGCATGCTATATTGATAATAATATAAGTAATAAGTGTAATTATTACAGTTCTAGCGATTATAACTGCATTATATGCGTATAATGCATGTTATATTGATAATATCTGGAGTAGTAAGTATAATTTTTATAGTTCTAGCGATAATAAAAGTAAAATATGGCTAATAGTGCATGTTATATTGATAATAATAAAAGTAATAAGTATATTTATTATTGTTCTGTCGATAATAACTGCATTATATGGGTAATAATGCATGTTATATTGATAATATCGGGAGCAATAAGTATAATCATTACAGTTCTAGCGATAATACTAGTAAAATATGGCTAAGAGTGCCTGTTATATTGATAATAATAAAAGTAATAAGTATATTTATCATAATTCTATCGATAATAGCTGCATAATATGGGTAATAATGCATGTTATATTGATAATAATATAAGTAATAAGTATAATTATTACAGTTCCAGCGATAATAACTGCATTATATGGGTAATAATGGATGTTTTATTGATAATATCGGGAGTAATAAGTATATTTACTATAGTTCTAGCGATAATAACTGCATAATATAGGTAATAATGCATGTTATATTGATAATAATAAAAGTAATAAGTATATTTATTATAGTTCTATCAATAATAACTGCGTAATATGGGTAATAATTCATGTTATATTGATGATAATAAAAGTAATAAGTATATTTATTACTGTTCTAGCGATAATAACTGCATAATATGGGTAATAATGCATGTTATATTGATGACAATATAAGAAATAAGTATAATTATTACAGTTCTAGCGATAATAACTGCATTATATTTGTAATAATGGATGTTATATTGATAATATCGGGAGTAATAAGTATATTTATTATAGTTCTAGCGATTATAACTGCATAATATGGGTAATAATGCATGTTATATTGATAATAATATAAGTAATAAGTATAATTATTACAGTTCCAGCGATAATAACTGCATAATATGGGTAATAATGCATGTTATATTGATGATAATATAAGTAATAAGTATAATTATTACAGTTCTAGCAATAATAACTGCATTATATGGGTAATAATGGACGTTATATTGATAATATCGGGAGTAATAAGTATAATTATTACAGTTTTAGCGATAATACTAGTAAAATATGGCTAAGAGTGCATGTTATATTCATAATAAACATGTAATAAGTATATTTATTATACTTCTATCGATAATAACTGCATAATATGGGTAATAATGCACGTTATATTGCTAATAATATAAGTAATAAGTATATTTATTATAGTTCTATCGATTATAACTGCATAATATGGGTAATAATGCACGTTATATTGCTAATAATATAAGTAATAAGTATAATTATTATAGTTCTAGCGATAATAACTGCATTATATGAGTAATAATAGATGTTATATTGATAATATCGGGAGTAATAAGTATAATTATTACAGTTGTAGCGATAATACTAGTAAAATATGGCTAAGAGTGCATGTTATATTAATAATAAAAAAGTAATAAGTATATTTATTACAGTTCTATCAATAATAACTGCATAATATGGGTAATAATGCATGTTATATTAATAATAATATAGGTAATAAGTATAATTATTACAGTTCTAGCGATAATAACTGCATTATATGGGTAATAATGGACGTTATATTGATAATATCGGGAGTAATAAGTATAATTATTACAGTTCTAGCGATAATAACAGCATTATATGGGTAATAATGCATGTTATATTGATAATATTGGGAGTAATAAGTATAATTATTATAGTTCTAGCGATAAAAATAGTAAAATATGGCTAATAGTGCATGTTATATTGATAATAATATAAGTAATAAGTATACTTATTACAGTTCTAGCGATAATAACTGCATAATATGGGTAATAATGCATGTTATACTGATAATAATAAAAGTAATAAGTATATTTATTATAGTTCTATCGATAATAACTGCATAATATGGGTAATAATGCATGTTATATTGATGATAATTAAAGTACAAAGTATATTTATTATAGTTCTAGCGATTGTAACTGCATAATATGGGTAATAATGCATGTTATATTGATAATAATATAAGTAATAAGTATACTTATTACAGTTCTAGCGATAATAACTGCATTATATGGGTAATAATGGATGTTATATTGATAATGTCGGGAGTAATAAGTATATTTATTACAGTTCTATCGATAATAACAGCATAATATGGGTAATAATGCATGTTATATTGATAATAATAAAAGTAATAAGTATATTTATTATAGTTCTATCAATAATAACTGCATAATATGGGTAATAATGCATGTTATATTGATGATAATAAAAGTAATACGTATATTTATTATAGTTCTAGCGATAATAACTGCATAATATGGGTAATAATGCACGTTATATTGCTAATAATATAAGTAATAAGTATATTTATTATAGTTCTATCGATTATAACTGCATAATATGGGTAATAATGCACGTTATATTGCTAATAATATAAGTAATAAGTATAATTATTATAGTTCTAGCGATAATAACTGCATTATATGGGTAACAATGGACGTTATATTGATAATATCGGGAGTAATAAGTATAATTATTACAGTTTTAGCGATAATACTAGTAAAATATGGCTAAGAGTGCCTGTTATATTGATTATAATAAAAGTAATAATTATATTTATTATAGTTCTAGCGATAATAACTGCATAATATAGGTAATAATGCATGTTATATTGATAATAATAAAAGTAATAAGTATATTTATTATAGTTCTATCAATAATAACTGCATAATATGGGTAATAATGCATGTTATATTGATGATAATAAAAGTAATAAGTGTATTTATTACAGTTCTAGCGATAATAACTGCATTATATGGGTAATAATGCATGTTATATTCATAATATCCGGAGTAATATGTATAATTATTATTGTTCTAGCGATAATAATAGTAAAATATGGCTAATAGTGCATGTTATATTCATAATAATAAAAGTAATAAGTATATTTATTATAGTTCTATCAATAATAACTGCATAATATGGGTAATAATGCATGTTATATTGATAATAATATAAGTAATAAGTATAATTATTACAGTACTATCGATAATAACTGCATTAAATGCGTATAATGCATGTTATATTGATAATATCTGGAGTAGTAAGTATAATTTTTATAGTTCTAGCGATAATATAAGTAAAATATGGCTAATAGTGCATGTTATATTGATAATAATAAAAGTAATAAGTATATTTATTATAATTCTATCGATAATAACTGCATAATATGGGTAATAATGCATGTTATATTGATAATAATATAAGTAATAAGTATAATTATTACAGTTCTAGCGATAATAACTGCATTATATGGGTAATAATGCATGTTATATTGATGACAACAAAAGTAATACGTATATTTATTACAGTTCTAGCGATAATAACTGCATTATATGGGTAAAAATGCATGTTATATTGATAATATTGGGAGTAATAAGTATAATTACTATAGTTCTAGCGATAATAATAGTAAAATATGGCTAATAGTGCATGTTATATTGATAATAATAAAAGTAAAAAGTATATTTATTACAGTTCTATCGATAATAACTGCATAATATGGGTAATAATGCATGTTATATTGATAATAATATAAGTAATAAGTATAATTATTACAGTTCTAGCGATAATAACTGCATTATATGGGTAATAATGGATGTTATATTGATAATATCGGGAGTAATAAGTATATTTATTATAGTTCTAGCGATAATAACTGCATAATATAGGTAATAGTGCATGTTATATTGATAATAATAAAAGTAATAAGTATATTTATTATAGTTCTATCAATAATAACTGCATAATATGGGTAATAATGCATGTTATATTGATGATAATAAAAGTAATAAGTGTATTTATTATAGTTCTAGCGATAATAACTGCATTATATGGGTAATAATGGATGTTATATAGATATTATCGGGAGTAATAAGTATATTTATTATAGTTCTAGCGATAATAACTGCATAATATGGGTAATAATGCATGTTTTATTGATGATAATAAAAGTAGTAAGTATATTTATTATAGTTCTAGCGATAATAACTGCATAATATGGGTAATAATGCATATTATATTGATAATAATGTTGAGACTCCATTGAATTGCGGTGTGGTGCGAGAGGCATTTTATTCATTTGTTTAGTCGTATTAAATAGATTTTTGCATTTCGTTTGTTGGAAATAAATATTCTCGCTGGCTTCGCGTGTAGGGTTGCAAGACCGAAAGGTTGGCACCCTGTCGCAGGCCCACGGGTAAGATTGCTGGAAACAGCGATCTAGGCCCGGTAGACCAAAGGGGAAAAGCGTGAGCGCATTTCCAAAAAATAACCAGGTCCGCGTGCACGGCAAGCCTTTCCGAAGGCGAACCGGGGCCGCTAGGCCGAGCGAAGCCGCGAGTCGCGATAACGAGGGAGAAGGAGTGGGGAGGCTCCCAGGTATCGAGGGTCGCGAGCGTAGCGGATTATCATTCCTTTCGTAGCTTCGATACGATAAACATTCGGTGTTCGTCTCGCACCACGCTAAATTTCGTAACTTATACTTCACCGCTTTATAATTTGTTATATACTGAATATTTAATTTCGTTTATTTAAAACGTTTAAGAATAAAGATATTTTTTCTTCTTCTCAAATATACAATTTTTCCGTTACAATAATTTGTTGGTGCCGAAACCCGGGACAGATTTCCGAGGTACAACAGGATAGGGGAGCATTCGTTTTCGTTTAAAGTTGTATTTGCAATTGAGTTAATTATAATTACAAGTCATGACTTATAAGAGGAAAAAGGCTCCGGCTGCCACTAATTATAAAGCAAGGGCTCCGAGAGGAAAAAGGGCTCGCGTGGACAAAACGGCAACAGTGGCGTCTGTTACTGAGCTTTCACGCGCCGCAATCTCCTCCACGATTTTGCAATCCCCTGTTGCGGGACCGAGCGGGAACTCCACTGATCAGAATACGTCTACCTTACGTGTAGAACACGGTTGTGAGCGTACTTTTAGCTACGACGAGGAATGCGAAGGAGATTATGCGCACACTTGAGCTACATTTCGGAAATAAATATGTAGTTGCTGAAAGAGTGTCGGCTCAGATAAAGGAGTTACCGCATTTAGAATCAGGAAAAATTAACATTACGCAGTTCGCATCGAAATTAAGCAATGCAGTCACCGCGTTTAAGGCCCTAGATCTTACTGGTTACCTACATAGTTTCGATCTATTAAAAAGTGTGGCGAGCAAACTACCATCGGCTTTGAAATATGCATATAATAGATATGCGGCGGATACGCCTGTAGAGAAGACGAATTTAGAGAAACTGGCTGACTTTATGTTTCGAGAGGCGGAATTAGCTGTATCGGCTGGTCTTCTTAATTTGGAATCGACCGTGCAAATTACTGGAACTAGTGGTGGTGCATCTGTAAAAAGAACGCGTTACCCTAAGGCTTCTACCTCGCTAACGATAGTACATGATGCAGTTGCACAACAAAATGTGGCCGATACGCGTCGATTTCGATCGAGTTGTGCATTTTGTCGGAAGTTAAACCATGCTTCTACAGTTTGTACGCGCTTTTTGAGAGAACCGATAGACCTCCGCTGGCGATTAGTGCGAAAATTGCGATTGTGCTTAATTGCCTAAAAGCTGGTCATGCCAGAGATAATTGTAGAGCTGAGAAGTGTGCAATATGCCAGGCACGACATCATAAGCTTTTGCATATCGTGAAGTCAGCTTCAAATTCCGAAAGAGGAAACAAAAGTGCCGCGAATAAGGCACATGCACAAGTAGCTACGACCTCGACGTCTGGTAACAATAAGGAGACTTGACTGGATTCGACATGCATCTTACTAAAGATAATACCTGTGCGCGTATCGAGCTCTATGGGTGCAGCAGATACTTATGCGTTGCTCGATGAAGGATCGACGATCACTCTAATCGATAGAAAATTAACACGGTCAATAGGGTTAAGAGGCACGAAAGTGAATATTGCTTTGAAAGGACTGAACGATCGTGATGCAGTCATCGCAAGCAGCGAAAAGGTTAGTGTTTCAGTGCGCGGCTCTTCTGGTTCCTATTTGGTCAAACATATGACAGCAGTGCCGGAGTTGAATCTTCCCAGTCAGTCTCTTCCTGATCATATTGTGCAACACGTTAGAAAAACCAATCTAGTGGACCTGCTTGCTTATAAGCAAGCTCGACCTCAGTTACTTTTAGGACAAGATAATTGGCCATTAATAGTGACCCGCGAGTTACATGAAGTGAAAGGTTACGACCTTGCACTATCACGATCTCTTTTAGGTTGGACATTGCACGGTACAGTAAATACGCATTCAGGAACTGATAAAGCCTCAGTTGCGTGTTTGAAGGACGGAGAAGACGACTCAAGCACCGAAGATGAAGGTAACCCAGTAACACTTGATAAGTTAATTAAGCTTTATTTTCAGTTAGATGATTTTGGTGTTCGAGCGGATACGAAACCTAAAACTGTACAGGATCATGCTCTAGCTACGTTAAAGGATACAAGTCATTTTATAGGTAGTGCGTGGGAGACAGGGTTGTTGTGGAACTCTAATGGTGTGCCGGAGATTGACAGTATTACCACTGCAAAAAAGAGGCTATTTATGTTAGAGAAAAAATTGGATCGGAATCCAGGATATGCTGCGTTATATTATAAGGAGATGGAGCGATTTTTTTCCAATGGGTACGCCGAGAAAGTTGAAATGGAGACGCAAAGTAAACGCGTTTGGTACCTCCCACATTTTGGAGTGCAGAACATTAATAAGCCAGGAAAGCTGAGAATAGTTTTTGATGCTGCAGCTAAAACTGCCGGTATTAGCTTGAATGATCAGCTTGAGTCTGGTCCGGACTTGTTGAAACCACTGCCGGGTGTGCTGTTGCGTTTTCGACAATATGCGGTTGCGTGTAAGGCCGATATAAAGGATATGTTTTTACGTGTTAAAATTAGAAAAGAAGATCGTGACGCGCAAAGATTTTTGTGGCGCGGACGTGATCGTAAGAAAGAACCGGAAATTTTCGTTATGTCTTCGTTAATTTTTGGTGCGAAGTCGTCGCCGACAAGTGCGATATATATTAAGAATAAAAACGCTGAAGATTATGTTCATTCACATCCGGATGCGTGCAGGAGTATTAAAATGAATAGTTATATGGATGATTATTTAGTTAGCCAGAAATCAGTACAAGATTTAATACATTTAGTTCGAGATGTCACTAAAATAAATGCTCGTGCCAACTTCGAAATGCACGGCTGGGCAAGCAACGATACCGCTGTAGTGGCAGCAGCAGGAAAGAAACCTGCAAAAGACGATGGAGATCTGAAGCTCTGTGACCGAGGTGGAGAAAAGGTGTTAGGCCTTTATTGGGACACGAAGTTAGATGAGTTGGGATTTAAAATCGACATGAACAAAGTTCCCGCGGAGGTAATACACGGAAGCAGGAAACCGACGAAACGCGAGTATCTTCGTGTCATCATGTCGATCTTTGACCCGTTGGGATTTCTGGTACCCTTCACGATAAAGTCCAAAATATTAATGCAGCAAATCTGGCGCAGTGGAATCGGTTGGGATGATCCGTTAAGGGATGAAGAAAATGTTGGATGGTTAGCGTGGTTGCGGACGCTGCAATTGGTAAATCAAAATCGCATCCCACGTTGTTTAGTACCAACAACCTCAGATCTCGCAACAGCACAGCTCCATGTGTTCTGTGACGCGAGTTTGGAGGCGTACGCTGCTGCAGCGTACATTAGAATAGCTGCGGAAGGTCCTGTAGCAAGTGTAAATTTAATTATGGCCAAATCAAGAGTGGCCCCCCTAAAACCGCTCTCCGTTCCACGATTGGAATTGCAAGCTGCGTTACTTGCAGCACGATTAGCTAACGCTATTACGGAAGAGCTTGATATTAAATTTCACCAACGGTTTCTGTGGTCCGATTCCGTTACTGTTTTAAGATGGATAAAAGGAGAACATCGAATGCGTCAGGTGTTTGTTGCCCATCGTCTGGGGCAAATTGGCGAGATTTCCGAAACATCTGAATGGCGCTGGGTTCCATCCAGTCAGAACCCGGCGGATATCGCGACGCGTTGGAATAATAGAGCTTCTGATGAACCCAACGTTTGGAACTTGGGGCCCGAATTTTTATCGAAATCGGAATGTGACTGGCCAGTAGAGAAAGCGCTCGATGAGACGAAGAAGAAAACGATAGATGAAATGGAAATGCGCAAAGCGTTCGTATACGTTGCAGAGTCGTACCAACTACCTACATTTCCGTTAGCGCTAAGACTTCTCGGATGGCAAGGTTTATTAATCGTGGCCAGGCGCGTACAGTCGGTCATAAGTCGTTGGAAAGGTCGACCTCGTGAACCGCCCTCAGTGGCAAGCATTTCCGCGGCTGAGCGATATTGGTATCGAGTAATTCAGGCTGATTGCTTTCATGAGGAAATGAACGCTATCAGATGTAACAAAGAATTAAAGAAAACTAGTAAGATAGCAAGTTTGCGGCCTCACATAGATGAACACGGAATCTTAAGAGCTACTGGACGAGTAACGAAGATTCATGAGGAGGAATTTAAGAATTTCCCGATAATTCTCGAAGGCAGACATCCAGCCACCAAATTGCTTATAAAAGAATATCATAGGCGTTTCTATCACGCAAATAATGCGGCTGTCGTCAACGAACTACATCAAACCTTTTTCATAACAGGTTTACGAAAGACATTACGCTCATTGGTCACTAAATGTCTGGTATGTCGCTCGCAGCGGGCCAAACCTCAGGCTCCTATCATGTCAACGCTACCTGAGGGACGATTGGCGTACAGGCAGAGACCCTTCAGTCACTGTGGAGTCGACTATTTTGGTCCTACGTTTGTAAAAATTGGTCGACGTAGGGAAAAACGCTGGGGTGTTCTATTCACTTGCCTCACTACGCGGGCTATTCACTTGGAGTTAGCGCACACCTTAACCGCGAGTTCCGCCATTATGGCTTTACAGAGGTTGGCTTCGCGCAGAGGCATTCCCTTCACGGTGTACAGTGACAACGGCACAAATTTTAAAGGTGCTAGTCAAAGAACTTAAAGCAGCCATAGCTGAAATAGATAAGGAAAAGCAGCGAGGATATGCGCTGACACAACGAATAAAATGGAAATTCATTCCTCCAGACGCACCACATATGGGTGGCGCGTGGGAACGCCTAATTAGATCCGTGAAAGCTGCGTTACACGTGGTTTTACGCGAACAAGCTCCTACAGAAGAAGTCCTGTACACGTTCTTGACCGAAGTGGAGCATTCGGTGAACTCACGGCCATTAACATATGTACCCGTAGATCCGCGAGATCACGAAGCTCTCACACCTAATCATTTTTTAATCGGAACATCGTCCGGAAGCATAAAGCTGGGAAATTATGAGTCTCAGACCACATGCTTGAGAAAACAGTGGAAATTGGCTCAACACTTTGCTGACTGCTTCTGGAGGCGTTGGTTACGAGAATACCTACCGTCTATCATCGGACGACCTAAATGGGTGAGAGAAGGAAGTACTTTAGGCAGTGGTGATCTAGTACTTATAGCGGACACACAGTCACCACGCAACGAGTGGAAAAGAGGGACCATTATACAAACATATCCTGGATCCGACGGTGTAGTTAGAGTGGCGAAGATCCACACATCACGAGGCGATTTTACGCGGCCGATACATAAGCTTATTAAATTGTTAAGTGTTCGTGAAGTACAAAATCCGTGATTTTGTACGAGGTGGAGAATGTTGAGACTCCATTGAATTGCGGTGTGGTGCGAGAGGCGTTTTATTCATTTGTTTAGTCGTATTAAATAGATTTTTGCATTTCGTTTGTTGGAAATAAATATTCTCGCTGGCTTCGCGTGTAGGGTTGCAAGACCGAAAGGTTGGCACCCTGTCGCAGGCCCACGGGTAAGATTGCTGGAAACAGCGATCTAGGCCCGGTAGACCAAAGGGGAAAAGCGTGAGCGCATTTCCAAAAAATAACCAGGTCCGCGTGCACGGCAAGCCTTTCCGAAGGCGAACCGGGGCCGCTAGGCCGAGCGAAGCCGCGAGTCGCGATAACGAGGGAGAAGGAGTGGGGAGGCTCCCAGGTATCGAGGGTCGCGAGCGTAGCGGATTATCATTCCTTTCGTAGCTTCGATACGATAAACATTCGGTGTTCGTCTCGCACCACGCTAAATTTCGTAACTTATACTTCACCGCTTTATAATTTGTTATATACTGAATATTTAATTTCGTTTATTTAAAACGTTTAAGAATAAAGATATTTTTTCTTCTTCTCAAATATACAATTAGAGTTTTTTTCTTCGAACAATGCCCCTATCCTGGTATTTTTCCGTTACAAATAATATAAGTAATAAGTATAATTATTACAGTTCTAGCGATAATAACTGCATTAAATGGGTAATAATGGATGTTATATTGGTAATATCGGGAGTAATAAGTATATTTATTATAGTTCTAGCGATAATAACTGCATAATATAGGTAATAATGCATGTTATATTGATAATAATAAAAGTAATAAGTATATTTATTATAGTTCTATCAATAATAACTGCATAATATCGGTAATAATGCATGTTATATTGATGATAATATAAGTAATAAGTATAATTATTACAGTTCTAGCGATAATAACTGCATTATATGGGTAATAATGGATGTTATATTGATAATATCGGGAGTAATAAGTATATTTATTATAGTTCTAGCGATTATAACTGCATAATATGGGTATTAATGCATGTTATATTGATAATAATATAAGTAATAAGTATAATTATTACAGTTCTAGCGATAATAACTGCATTATATGGGTAATAATGCATGATATGTTGATAATATTGGGAGTAATAAGTATAATTATTATAGTTCTAGCGATAATAATAGAAAAATATGGCAAATAGTGCATGTTATATTGATAATAGTAAAAGCAATAAGTATATTTATTACAGTTCTATCGATAATAACTGCATAATATGGGTATTAATGCAAGTTATATTGATGATAATAAAAGTAGTAAGTATATTCATTATAGTTCTAGCGATTATAACTGCATAATATGGGTAATAATGCATGTTATATTGATAATATCCGGAGTAATATGTATAATTATTATTGTTCTAGCGATAATAGTAGTAAAATATGGCTAATAGTGCATGTTATATTGATAATAATAAAAGTAATAAGTATATTTATTATAGGTCTATCAATAATAACTGCATAATATGGGTAATAATGCATGTTATATTGATGATAATAAAAGTAATAAGTGTATTTATTACAGTTCTAGCGATAATGACTGCATAATATGGGTAATAATGCATGTTATATTGATGATAATAAAAGTAATAAGTATATTTATTGTAGTTCTATGAATAATAACTGCATAATATGGGTAATAATGCATGTCATATTGAGGATAATAAAAGTAATAAGTATAATTATTACAGTTCTAGCGATAATAACTGCATTATATGGGTAATAATGCATGATATGTTGATAATATTGGGAGTAATAAGTATAATTATTATAGTTCCAGCGATAATAATAGTAA